>OZ020191.1:8276227-10676227 GCA_963971165.1 Philopedon plagiatum
TCTCTCTCTCTCTCTCTCTCTTTCTTTCTTTCTTTCTTTCTTTCTTTCTTTCTTTCTTTCTTTCTTTCTTTCTTTCTTTCTTTCTTTCTTTCTTTCTTTCTCTACCTCTCTCTACGATATATTTAATCACCACAATAACAATAATTATAACGACAAAGACTTTATTGAAATAACAATAATTTGTGTTTTTTATAAGACTGTTTTTATGTACACGCTGACTTGACAAATGTACTCAACTGTTCAGCTTCGCGCTTGAAAATAAAAATTATTAATGACTCTTTTAACTTTGCCAAAAAATTATCAGCGTATCGCGTACAGCTGTTGCAAAAATTAATTGCCAGCCCGAAATATTAATCAACACAATAGAGTTAAAGATTAATTTGTTACAAGAGTTTTTGTTTTTGGTAGACACACCTAAGCACTGTATACAGAGTGTTACAGAACTTTACCGACCAAACTTCACAGGTAATTCTTTGGCCAAATATATGGAAAAAGTTCCCGTACCTTGAAAATGTCCAATTTGACGTGTATCCTTCTTCCACTCACCGATTCAATTATTCTTAGACTGGGATGCTAAGCAAACCCAATCAAATCTTGTTCAGTTCAGTCTTTCTCCCTGTCACCAGTGGCGGTTGGTGCAATTTCAAAGTTGTTTATCTCTGTTCATACTTACAGGACCCGTACCAAATTTAGGGGTTTTCCTAGTGAGCCCACTGGAATGTTTTGGTAAAGAAAAAAAAACATTTTGTAATTTGCGAAAAAAAGTGAAATTTTTGGTGCGGCCCTCCCAAGAAAAAATGAACACGTCTAGGTATTTGATTGCTTTTTTGTCTAAACAAATTTTACATCATTTTGGCGACAGGTTTTCAATTTTGAGAGAAAAAAATGTGCTAGAGAGTTATAGTCATTTGAATTTTTTTATGCCTAAAAGATAATTTTCCAAAAAATTCAAATGGCTATAACTTTCTCCTAACACATTTTTTCTCTCAAAATTGAAAACCTGTCGCCAAAATGATGTAAAATTTGTTTAGACAAAAAAGAAATCAAATACCTAGACGTGTTCATTTGTTCTTGGAAGGGCCGCACCAAAAATTTCACTTTTTTTCGCAAATTACAAAATGTTTTTTTTTCTTTACCAAAACATTCCCAGTGGGCTCACTAGTAAAACCCCTAAATTTGGTACGGGTCCTGTAAGTATGAACAGAGATAAACAACTTTGAAATTTCTCCAACCGCCACTGCCTGTCACGCAAAAAATCCGGCAACATTTACCCCATCAACAATCACTACAGAACAATAAAAGTTCGATATTGTTGGCATCGCTTTCGAACATGGTCTCAGCTGGCACAAACACATTACTTCAATAGCCACATCGGCAGCTAAAAAGCTTGGTTGTCTCTTTCGAGCCCAAAAATACTTTTCCCCTTCCGGCTTATATATTTTCTGTTTCTCAAATAAGACCTAACCTGGGGAGCGGCGTCACCTTCGACATTTCATATCCTTGATTCTTGCCAAAAGAGAGCCATGTGAGACTGGACTCAGTAATGACTCAGTCCTCACAACCAAACTTTCTCTTATCGCCGCGCTGTAGGGGATTTGTCTTTTCCACCAATATTTCCACGGATTTTTTTCTAAAGAACTAGCCGCTATAATTCCCCCCCTTGACTGTTCTAACAGTACAACAAGAGGCGCGTTACGTATAAATCCCTTTACTGCCCAGCTACAAAAACCTAGAATATCCCACTTCTGTTGCTCATTCAAACCCAGGGTCTTTGGATTAAGGAACCCCTGCAGATGTTTTCTCTTCCCTACAAAGCTCCAATACTTTAAATCCCGTGTTGCTAGATTACATTTTCCTTCTTTTGAGACGCCCACGGCACGTTAGTATTTAGGCTTGAAGTCTATGTGGGTTGTCTGAGATAAAATAAAAAGTGGCAACTGATTAGGTAGATAGCGGTAGTTTACTGTGAGATAAAGGGCCAAATGTGACACCACTGACCGAATAAAGGAGTTTTTATTCCCGCGAAAGTACATCCGGCGTAGCCATCCCATTAATTTTTTTTTTTTTGAAAAAGAAACATATTTAGGTAACATGGTTAAAAAAAAATAATTTAGCTTATATTTACACGCATTTTTATGTTTGTGATCTAATTATAACAACTGTCATAAAAACCTCCCTATTGGCTGATTTGTGTACTTTATATTACCGGCAACACATAAAAGTTTAAGTATCATATTAAAAATTTGTTGCCTATAAAACTTTGGCATTATTGTTCACTCACTTTGGAAAATAAAAAATCATAAATATACAAATATTTTAATGGTATCTAAAATTTTTTTCAAACGTAAATTACACAAAGATTGTGGTATTAGTTTCAAAATTCATTTTTTCTACTTCCGTACCCCAATATTCAACTTAAATGTCTTCGATATGATTCATAACAATGTTTATTATGATACAAATTTTGACTATGAAATTGCGTTATTAGCAAATTTGAAGCGCTTACTTTTTTAATCAAGTGGCCTTTTTTTAATACAAATGATCTGACTTTGACAGTTCTTTTACTAAAATTTGCATTTTCTTTAAAATTTTAACAATATTTAAATTAGAAATCATGTCAGATTATATTATTAGTGATAGGGAACAAATTAATTTGTTTAAATGTTGCTAAACTAAATAAAAGTTGTTCAGTTTAACATTAATTAATAATGGTTGTAGAAAAAATAGTGTATGCAACTACAATCTATAAATGGATCAGCGCTACAGGCCTTGTAGGCCATTGACTTCTATATTTCTCTACTACTTGTTTCTACTTCTTTCGATCTTTCGCACGTTGTCTCGAATATTTCATATTTATCTCTTCTAGATCTTTCTGCACTTCTTTCAGCCATTGTTTCTTTGGTCGGCCTCATCTTCTTTTATCTTATTCTACTGCGAACAGAACCTTCCTTGTACATCTTTGTTCTGGCATTCGAATTACATGTCCTAGCCATCCGGCTCTCTGTACTCGGATTTTTCTTGTTATTTTCGGTCTTTCATAATAGTTCAATTATTTTTTTATTTGTACCGCTCCTCTATTCCCCTTTTGCTGTTTTAGCAGTGGCGATCGATGGCATGAGGCAGGTGAGGCCCGGTCTCGCTACAATTAATTCAAAATGCGAAAATGAAAATGTTCGTAAGATTAATTGATAAACATGTTTTGTTTTGCTGTTCTTCGTCACATTACTTCAAATCTAAAATTCATTACATAAATTTGGCAATTATAAAGGTCGAAAGGTTTAGCAAACGTCTATAAAGTCACTTTTATTTACAAGTTAAGGAAGCGCTAATATTGGCGACAATATATTTGACTAAAAAAGAACCGCACGCGATATTCGCAGTACGCGCTTGTATGTTGAAAAGTTTTTCTCTGAGAGAACGGCCTGTGTACCAGAGGCCAAGTTAGCGCTAGACTCTCGACGCGGCTCGTCTCTGCACGTGTGTGAATGGTCCTGTCCATGGATTTATTAAGAATGGATACGGGATGATTTAACATTCTTTGAAGCCAAAACAAACCATTCTAAGCGACACTGTAAACACAATTTTTAAACATTGGCCACATCTTATTTTACCTTGTATTTTTGTACAAAAAATACGTTAGAAGCATCAGAAGATTTACTAAAAGTAATAAATGGCCTAAAATATTTTATTTTTCTGCTAAATAATAATAAATTTAAGTTAAAAAGGTTTTATTATTTATAGGTTATATTATTTCTAAAGGTTTATTTAAAGTCGCTCCGAGTCATTTATAAATCTATAAATCGCACTTTTTCCTTCCTAGATCATTAGACAAAGACTTACGTGTAACCGAGTGTTCAGACCGGGTGTTCAGCCGTTTTCCTAAGCAACCAGCACAGACAGCAACACTTCTGAGCTCCAACACTCCAATGCTATTTTGTCTCTTTCTACTACCATTCTTGATTCAATTACGTAGTTCGTAAACTAAACCCCTAGGGGAAATATTTTCATAACAAACAACAAATATAAGGCTTCACGTTCGATACGCTCACAGTATACGGACATCGAATCCTTTCTTAATAAATCCATGGTCCTGTCTTTATTTAATCTGTTTATATTACTCACTTCCACCCGCGAATTTAGAGTGAAGAGAGGCCTGTAAAGCGCTTATCCTCCCGATTTAGATATTTTTCGTCTAGTTTCATGGTTGGTCCAGCTTCCTTTCTACACAGTTTCACCTCCATACTTGCCACCTATTTTTATCGTCCGAAACCCCTGTTTGACTACTTTTTCTTCTCTTTTGGCTTATAGTGCCATTTTTTGTATTGCACTTTGCAACTTCCAAGTAAAGGCCATTATTACACTCGCAGGCGTTTGCGTCGGGTTGCTTTACGCACGTGTATTAATGGCCATCATTACATAATCGTTGCATAATATACCATTATTGCTTACATCGTTTACCATTACGCGTGCTAAAATACTACTCAAATTGAATTACTTAAATAGGAGTATTATTATGCTAATTCCCTGAAATTTTTGCCGAACAAATATTTTTTTATTATTCAGCTAGGTCTGCAACTGTAAAAGAACAGCAGGGATTTCAAGTTTGTGAAACTTCAAATATTCCACTATATCTTGCCTAATTAAATTTTCTGGTTGTAACAAATTCAACTTCACAAACTTTTCTGTCTAGGAACTTTAAAAATAAGAAATCATAAAAGTCCCCGAAAGTATTAAAATTCAGTAATAATTCCCAAAAAACTTGTTCACTTTACGCCTGGAAGTTATATGAAGCTTGAAGCGTAAAATATAAAATTTTTATGTTTAGTTATAAAGCAACGTTTCATAATATTTTTACTAGGATAGCTTTAATGGCCTAAAGAGAATACAGAGTCCCATACGTAATTGTAAAACGATACATAAAAAGGCCGTTTTCTTTTTTTATGTAAAGACTTTTATTCTTATTTAAATTTTATTCCTTTTCTTTCATGCTTCGGGCGTTTTAGTAAGTTTTTTATTACACTGAGCTAATATTATGAATTGCTAAAAAAACAAATCGGAATGGGATGCTGCATATTAGTTGTAAACGATGTAGTTTGAACATCAAAAATATTTTCCATTTGCTAACTTACCAACTATTATTGGTATAAATGGCAACTGTATACGGAAAAAATACCGAAGTGGATATACAGGGAATTTTCACTTATAATCTCCCTAGTGCTCGAATTATTTCCGGAAATTTTTCCGAAGGAACGCATCTTTTGAAAATTTTCCCGAGTCGCAGACGAGGGAAAATTTTCTAGAAAAATGCGTGACTGAGGAAGAATTTCCGGATATTAATTCAAGGACGCGGGGGATTCGGTAAGAAAATTTCACACCTAAAATTTATTTGAAAAAAAATTAAAAAATCTGACATGTTTCATTTTGAAATTTACTTTTGCAACAATGAAGTTGGCTGGTTCTTACATTTTGACGTTTATGCGGTGACGCATGTTTTTGTTAAACGTGACATAATTTTATGAATTGACGTGTTTTCCTTTTCAATCAAAAATATGGTTCGTTTTGGTAGTTCAAAAAAAAGTTTCCTCACCGTTTAGTTAAACGAAATGCAAAAAATATAAGTGAAAATTATCCTTTTTATTTATTTTTACTACATTTCATTTACTAAAACAAAGGGAAAGCATAGTATAGTCTAGTTTAGGCTAGTAATGCCAGATAAAACAATTTTTAAAATCTAGGTAGATAGTAGATACCACAGTCAAGTAGGCTTAGGCTTGTGATGTCAAAATCGTCTCTGCTATACGTCACGTCGACAGTTATTTCTTAAACGTGCCTCTTTAGTTCACAATAATTAAATCATGGCAGTAAACAATCAAGAAACTAATTTTAAGCCCTACGGTGTTTGTAAATCTTGCTCTGAAATAGGGGACATTAATATGTCTCATAAAAATTTAAAGTATTTGCAATGTTTAATGGAAAAAACTGAATTAAATCCCCATCAAGAAAACCTTTTCTCAGCTATCCAGAAGATTTTGGAGGAAGATATCCCATCCTTTTTAAGAAAAACCAGAATTCAGCAGAACAAAATTGCATCCAAATATTACATCTATTATATTAAACATAGACATCTGATAGAAGTGGAAAGGGAAGATAACCATTATCCTTGTTATTCTCCATTACGAAGAGAAGAGTTCCAACCAGAATTCCAAAAATATTTAGCCTTAATTAAAGAAATATTTGGTATTTATTTAGTATTATAAAATGAATAAAAACATTAAATACCAAAATTTGATCCTGAATACTGATTTTCGGATCATATGATAGCTGTCAAGAAAAAATTTCCACTTATTAATTTTGTTCGCCTAGCTTGGCAGGAGGAGAAAAATTTCCGAAAAATTTGAAGGTTGTCATTGGTAACTGTCGAAATGAAAGTGTGAGATTGGCTTAGAATGACAGGTGTGAAATTTATGTTTAAACAGATCAATCAAAAAACGCTCGGACCCGTATATTTAAGTTTTTAGGGAGACATATTTTTTTGGTATTATCACCCCCTTGAACCCCCCCCCCCCCCATGCTTGACGTGTGCATTTTCGAATTTTATTATACTCAACTTCATTTCACGAGGGAAGTTTCGTGTAAATTACTTTAGTAAATTTGAAAATCATTTTTGAAATTCCATGTTTCTTAAGTAATTTAATTATTTAAAGTTATTTGTATTCTAAAAAAAGTACTACAATTTAAAAGACGTCCTGCTTTAATTACTTTTGTACAAAGCAAGCAATACTTTTAAGTCAGTTTTCCATTTGAATTTTAGGCGATTCCATTCAAAACAAAACATACAAATTTAAATTTAAAAGGGGTAGCGACTTGCCCCAAAAATACTCTTTGAAACAGCATGTTTGTATTTTTTGTAATATCGTTTAATTTACCTTTTCTTTTTGAGAGAGAGAAAGGTTTTTAATTTGTCGAAAAGCCAACAAAAAAACGCAATTAAAAGAGGATAGCTTTTGCTTAAATAAACTGGTACGGTCACAAAGTCTCTTTTAATGGAAAAGGCATAAAATATAAAATATCAAATTACTGTGTTAAAAATAGGAATGTACAGAACATGTTACGAATTGGGTGAGTTTCGTAATTAAAGTTGATGAAAAAATTTGCTTAGTTTGTTTTTAATTTGGTAGTTAAAAATATTGTGAGTTTTTATAGATATGGCTTAAAATGTTTCATATTTTAAAAAATTCTAAATTTATTGTTATTAGTCGTACATGACTAACATTTCTCTCTAAGGTTCTTAATTCTAATTACGTATCTAAGATGTCCCTACTGGTGTCTCTGAGGTCCTACACTGGAACACAATTTAACGTGTTGTACACAGAACATGATGTTCTATATCACTGTTTAACTACACAAGTTCAAAAGGTTTAACCCTTTTTAGCGTTCTCGTCATGTCGGCAAGGTCTAAAAGCTGCAGCACTTCGAAATTTTTGTGGCCGTGAAGTCTTGCCTCGTGCTTTTCTGCGAAATTCTTTATCTCTTCTCTTTCCTTTTCTTCTGTATGTGTTCTTTCCATCAGAGACGAATATCCAGATTTATTCTTAAGTATTTTGCTGTATCACAATGCGGTATGTTATAATTATTTATTTTTACAGGATGTTTTTCATTCTGTGTGTAGGCAAAGTCAATATATGTGCTGATTGGCTTTCATTGATTTTTGTTCTCCACTTCTTAGTCCAATCTGTCACTCTATTGACTTAAAGCTTTATCAGCTGCTTCTATAGTATCATTATAGGTTGTCAAGATGGATATCATCAGCAAAAATTGCAATTTTGACATTTTGAGTCTGCGGTATGTCGCAGGTGTACAGCAAGTAGCAGACTGGCCCAAATACACTGCCTTGAGGGACACCTGCATTTATATTTCTGATGTTAGAGTATTCCGGTTCTTGTTTAACTCGAAATATTCGTTGCGAGATATAAGATTTTAATATTTTTGTATATTGTTTTGTTTTTGCAATGTCTAAAAAAATGCCTGAACATTTTTTCCCTCATATGCTTTTTCGATAATGTACGTTATTCGATGCAGCTGGTCAATTCCAGTCAATCAATCGAATATTTATTTCTAAAACCAAACTGATGTGTTGGGATTAAGTTCTTGCTTTCGATGAAATGTTTTAATCCCTTCAAGTCGCTTTTCTCCGAAGCACGTGCCGTAGTCTTGTTCATTCATGCCTTAAGCAGTTACCAAGGCGTAGCATTTTGTGTGTAACTTTTTAACAGGACGGAAGGAACTAAACCTGGAATATAAATAAGTTATTTAGTCAAGTTAGTGGCGTTCCAAAAAATGGTTTAGCTTGGTCCAAGGGTACATGACTCGGGAAATGTATCATCCTGTATCTTGAAAACCACTTATTTAGGATATACACTTATATAAACCTTTTTACTTAAAATTGTAAAAAAATCTCATCCTGAAATGTTTACTTAAGGTTTAGGTATATTATTTAAAACATTGTACTAACTTTTTTTCAAAATTTTCAGAGCAAAAAAGCTAGGAAAGGGGGGTTAACAAATATTCCAGCCAATCATTGTTTAAATTTAAAGTTGAAATTTATGAACTTAATCTTTCGGGTTCAGATTCTCTATGTTTTTCTAATTATTAATGTTATTTGTTTTTACAAATTCAGGCGAGAACGATTTAATTTATGTCCCCAGTTTATGGATCTTTCTGGTTTATACTGATAGAAAAACAATAATCAAAAAATCCATGTGACCTATAGAAAGATATAAATTATGATAACTTTTATATGCTCTTTTGTTAAAAAGATCAATTCGATGATTAGGGATTACACGATTAATGGAAAGAGAGAAAATGGACCAAAACACAATTGAACTAATCAGGTATGTTATTAGTTTTCCTTTTATAAACGCGGGTTTTTTCCTTTGGTATCGGAAAAAAGCATGTTATAAGTAAATCATGGGTTACAATTAGAGCTGGGAAGTAATCGATTACTTTTGTAATCGATTACATTGCTTGTAATTAGAAATCGTTGCTGATAACTTTTTTAAGAGTATTTAGTAATCAGTAATCGATTACAAATTTTGAGGAATTTGTAATCACCATCAAAATTACTGCAGAAAAGCAATCATCATTGCTTTCAGTAAACGCGATTCCTTATTGTAAACATAATTACCTAAGGAATCGAAAAAGTTGCAAATTCTTAAGTAATCATGATTACAATGAGGGATCACGATTCTTGGTTGCTCACATGTTTATTGCATCACATAACGAATACCTTCCTGTTCAACTCTGATTTCTCCATTTATCCTATCTGGTAAGTTGCCTATTACATTTTGGTTTCTGCTAATCCCATTTCTTTTTTTTTTAATTTAGTCGTAGTCCCAGTAGTCGACTGTGATCTGTCACTGCTGACAAGAGTGTTTGTAAATCGTCTTTATCTGTTGCCAACAGGACTATGTCATCAGCGTATATTACGTTGTTGATAACTATTCCGTTGGCGATTATACCCTCTGCTCTGAAAATTTTCTCTGCATAAAAATTGAACAGAAGGAGAAAGAGCACCGAACTTCTCTTCAGATAGCTGGCCGTTGACTATCACCCTAATGTATCGTCCGTCCAGGTCTAAATCGCTTGTATACAAAACAGGTATATACATCAACGTTTACGTCTCAATATCGTTGTATGAGAACCTGGACGCTGAATAATGCCTCCCTTGTACCGGAACCATTTCTAAAACCAAACTGAGGACTTACCGATTTTCTTCACATTTGGCGTATATTCTGGAATCAACGAGTTTAAGAAACAACTTTAGTACATGGTTCATTAAGCTAATTGTCCTATAATCTTTGCAAAACTTGCTTTTGACCTTCTTTGGTAAAGCCACGAATGTTGATTTGATCCAGTCTTTAGGAATTACTCCGGCCTTGTATATAAAGTTGAGCAAGTCAAGGGACCCCTTCTCTTCCAGCGATTTTAGAACCTCCATCTGGTGCCTCCAAATAGATTCTCAGTATATTTCTTCCACTCCAGTAGTTTTTCCTCTGTACTACCAAGAATTTAATGTTGTTCGTGCCCTTTATATATTTGCGGGTTGTCTGTCTAATTTTCTTGTGCATATTAAATGTAAATGAGTCATGCTTTGCTTCTAACTGCTCTATCTCCTTGCACTGTCTCGTTTGCCATTCTTCCTGGCTTGCCAAATCTTGATCCTAATCTCTCTTTGAGTCTCTTTGTGTCTGGCAGGACTCTAACTTTTATATGATTGACGGAGCTCTATCGATCTCAGGATGTCATCAGTGATACATGCTTTGTGTTTGGTTCTGTAGTTTTTCAGCTTACCTTGACTAACTTCTACTATGGTGGTTTTGATCTGATTCCTTGTATCTTCGATATTGTTTTCACCTACTATTGGGTGCATGATGCTCAATTTTGAATTCTTGTTAGTGGACCTGAAGCTTTCTTGTAACTATGTACCGCAGAGTCTGACTCTTTTTGCATTTTTTCAGATTTAACTTCAATATAGCCGTTAACAGTGAGTGATCTGTGAAGACATCTGCACCAGGGTAGCTCTTAGCGTTTCGTATGTTATTGCTAAATCTTTTGTTCATCATGATAAAGTCTATTTGATTGCCTACATTTCTATTTGCATCAGGAACCCATGTGTATAGACATCTTGGGGGTTGTTTGAAATGTGTTTCTGCTATAATCAAATCTTCCTCGTGACAGGATTGTATGATCTCTTCGCTCATCTGGTGTACCTAAGCCATAGTTTCCCACGATATCCTCGCTTCGACTTTTACCAACCATGGCATTTAGATCTCCCATGATTATATTAGGCTCTTAGGACTTGGTTAATCCCTGTGCTACTCTTATATCGTTGCAAAAGACTTCCATTTCATCGTCAGAACGATCACATGTGGGAGCGTAGTCCTGTATGAGATTCCTTGCCATAGCAATCAAGCTGTATTAAGCACACTCTGTCTATTACAGATCTATTTATGTCATGTCCTACTATGAATGAACCCCACACCATTGAAATGTCGTGCATCATCATTGCCCGAATAGTAAATGTGATATTCTTCCACTCTCCTCTTCAGTGATTGGTGAACAATTTATTTTTATTTGTATTGGGTTTGATCGATTCAAACCTATATTTTCCTTACAAGTGTATTTGTAAAGATTTTTGACCTAAATATTTATATCCCTGATTTTTTCTGAATATTATTCCTAAAACCGACAAATTACCGCGAGTTTATGTACCTTTCATATTAAACTTATTAATGATATAATCCTAATACACTGACCCTCATTGGAACTTATATATCGAATCAAAAAATACCCCCAAAACACTGACAAAGTCCATGCGGGGGAAAATGAAAATACGAGTAAGATTAACCCTTTTTATCTATCCGTGCACTCTTCTCTAATCCCTGTTTAATTCCCACAGGAAGAATAAATAGTAGTGGATTTGCAAAAATGCCATATTTTCCCGTTATCAAGGTCATTATCAAAATTACAGCTTTTGAAATCCTAAAGCTTATTGTAAACACCAGTGGCGTATAAAGGCTATTTTAAATTATCGTAACTTTTAATTGTGCTTTACTTTTATCTACTTTTATCAACCGAATGATATTAAGAGGTCCTATTACTACTAATTTGGTTTTTGCGACATTGCTGTCGCTCAGTCATTTGGTATGACAGTGTACATACAAGACGTCAACAGGGTGTTTCGAAATAGCATTAGGAAATTTGGAGTGGTGATTCTGTAATGTTCGTTAGCTACTGTTATATTTTCAAGTAGTTCAAATGAATCGCGTGGATTCGCGTAAGCATGAACTTAAGGTAGAAGTATCGATCATACCGAGTTAGCTGACGTTGATAACATTTGAGTAGGTCATTTGTCCATTGTCACTCTGAACGGCTGCGTCAACGAGAGGGCGAGGGCCCCTTTTTCAGAGGAAATGAAATCCCTCAGTCTCTCCTGTTTTTACAGACGAATCTTTGTTAGGGATTCTAAAGGGTGACTAGTGTTGATCTTTATTATATATTTTGTATGGGCGGGAATTCTAACCTATAAATTCATGTCTCGAAATCTCATTACTGATCATTTTAGGAAAAACCAAAGCTAATTATTTAATTATTAGCTTAAGTAATTAGTTGATTTATTTAATGAACTTATTTTATTGACTCACGGCGGTTCGAGATCAGCCTCCTGGATGATATTTTCGCCGTGAATTGATTTTTGTGAGTTTGAAGAAATCTTGGACATGTCTTCCTGTGTTTGACATGTGTGCCTTTTGAAATAAACTAGTGGTGAAGTGCGCTCCACTAAAAATACTATTTGTTTTGGAATCGACTCTTGGTGTTCCAGAGTCCGAGCTTTAACCAACATCACCAACAAGCTAAGTACCATAGGCGGTTCTAGTCCTCTATTTTTGGGGGGGGGCTTAAGCCCCTAGTTTATATATAGGCGGCTAGGCCACTCAGTTCGATTTGGGAGGGCTAATTTGAGATTTGGGGGGCTTAGCCCCAACACATCGTGAATTTTCTAGATCGGTGAGCACTTACTGACTAAGTATTGTACTATACTATTTTTTGCAAAATCATATTAATACTTACGAAAAAATACAAAAACTGGTCTAACTGATACGAAATGATACGGGTAGTTTTACCATTTCGTAGCCAAGGAGTTTAAAAAAGTTGTTGTTAAGGGTAAAACCAATGCTATAAAGTTTTTAGAGACTTCTAGTGAAATTAGCAAAAAAAGTAAATAGAAAATGTTGTTTGGAATGTCCAGTTAAGTACGAGTGGTTTCCATAGTAACAATGATAGTAAAGACTACAAAAGGTTTGTTCTTTCTTGTTGCTCGAAACTGCATTAATCTACATTTTTTTTATTTGTAGAAGAAAGCTATCGAAAAAAAAAATCAGTGCAGGTTAGTGCAGTTTCGTTCAACACAAAAAGAAACATTAAGTGTCAAGAAACAAATTTTTTAACAAGCGGATTTTTAAAATTTTATATATTTTCTTTTTGTATTTCTAACATTTTTTTTGACAGTTGTAGAAAAAATACAGTTTGAAATTCGTGCTTGAAGCATCTTTAAAAAACTCGATCGTTGATTGATCTCGGCTGTCGCCTCGAACAGTAAACTGCGATCTCGTTTTTTAAACATGCGCTTCACTCACTAGTTGCATAACTAACAACTATTTTATAATCGCTTATTTTCATTGGGTAGTATTTTCATTGAGCCACCACTGCATCCATTTTCCATTTCTTTTTATTCATTTTTAGAGTATTTTTAGCAACGCGTGGACGCCACTCCAACGAGAGCGTTTCATATCGAAGCAGACGTAAAAAAAATGGCCATTAGGAAAAGGAATGGGTTTTGTCAAATTTGTTTGTTATTACCGCGTACTCTATTACCGCTTATCGCATCCAATGTAAAACCCCTAAAATTTTTCTGAGAGTGTGTGTGGAAGAGCCACATATATTTTAAAAGGGCCACTTGCAGACGACAATAACTGTAAATAAAGATAATTGCGAGAGCTGATAAACGAAAATACAACTTCGCATTAAAGGGTAGAGGCCTTTTATAAAATATAGTTTCTGGAAAACTTTAGTGAAAACTACGTAGTTCTTTCGTATTTGTCCAGGAATTTATAGGGCGTGATATATATATATATATATATATATATATATATATATATATATATATATATATATATATATATATATATATAGTTGGTATATAGTAGTTGGCGCGAGCCACTACATCTTACCCATCCTTTCCGAACATTTTGGATATAAGGACTGTCTTTGATTCTGGTCAAAACGTGGTCTGTTCTTCAGCCACCCTGGGTGTAAGCCTGCCCGCTGATGGGTAAGGGCCCAGAAATCGTTAGCAGGAGGTCACCCAGACCAGAATCAAAAATAGTCCTCATTATTTTTATTTTTCATTTACGGCCTTCTTGCTGCACTAGTAAATCTTTGCATTTACATTTAATATGTTACCTATAGGCCAAGAAATCTTCCATTTTTCCATTGTTGTACAATGGTGCATTTGTACCGTCGACGTCGATTCGACATCGACATCGACATATACTTTCGAGTATGTATTGTGTTAGCAGCCAAACATTTTTGGAGCAACACTAGGTGAACTAAAGTCTATTTATTTCGACGATAAACCGAATATAAACAGATGCAAGCTGCCTACAAGTGATCGGTTCAAACGGTGAAATTGACCAGGGCCGCATTGAGAATGAGAAGGAAAACTTTAAACTGCAAAACTGTTTACAATTAAATAAAAACTTAAATAATTGCCAGCCTTGACAATCGAACAAACCAAACAGCGATTAAAAATCAACGCAAAAAATTAAAACTACAAAACAAGTCAAAACTCGAAAGAAAGTCGAATAGCCTTTTTCACTAGAGAGACTAATTACAATCCTGCGAAATACCGCCGATAGCTGTCTGGCACGCCTCGTTCAATTTAATGTCCGGCCGACCAATACGAATAGGAAGCTGGTGGAGGCTCGACGAGATCGTCAGACTATGACGTGTAGGGTTAATATTTACATCGGTCTATTTTGGACATGGCGATACTTTAGTTGGCGCGAGCCACTACATCTTACCCATCCTTTCCGAACATTTTGGATATAAGGACTCTCTTTGATTCTGGTCAAATCGTGGTCTGTTCTTCAGCCACCCTGGGTGTAAGCTTGCCCGCTGATGGGTAAGGGCCCAGAAATCGATAGCAGGAGGTCACCCAGACCAGAATCAAAAATAGTCCTCATTATTTTTATTTTTCATTTACGGCCTTCTTGCTGCACTAGCGAAGAAGTAAATCTTTGCATTTACATTTAATATATATATATATATATATATATATATATATATATATATATATATATATATATATATATATATTATTTTCAACCATATAGGTATTATTGACATTTCTGACTTCTTAAAAGTTTTAGAGTGTCATTTTTTACTTTTACTTTCGGCCCACGGGTGAAAAGTTTACTTTCCACCCGTGGGTGGTCATGTATATATTATTTTTTAAAAGGAAGGGGAAAATGGTGTAAAAATCACTTACTTTTGATAGAATTGGCATAGAATGAGAAAATGTGAGCGATGAATAATAAAAAAACATGAAAAGTAAGCTTAGACCAATCTAAAACAACCGAGTAATAAATAATGCCTTGTAGTAGAATAATAGTTTTACAAGACATGAAACAAATTACTTATTAAAAAGGTTCTTTGCAGGATGTTAACCTTTTAATTAAATAAGATCTAATTATAGTAACAAAATATTTACACCCGACGACGCATAAAAATTTGAGAGCACGGCAAATAAAACCGTTTTCACTTGACTCTGCTCTTAATTAAAAACGGCCGCCACCCCTAAAAAGCGAATTTGACACAATATAAAAGAACTGTTGCCCTAAAATAAGTAACCTAACCTGATTTCGAATGACATACAAAGTGTGGGCCAGCGGCTTTTTTCGAATTAATTGAGATGGTCCA
This sequence comes from Philopedon plagiatum, assembly GCA_963971165.1. Taxonomy (NCBI): domain Eukaryota; kingdom Metazoa; phylum Arthropoda; class Insecta; order Coleoptera; family Curculionidae; genus Philopedon; species Philopedon plagiatum. The sequence continues at coordinate 8,291,768 of OZ020191.1, forward strand.
GTAACCCGCAGCGTAGAAGCAAAAGAGGGGACCTAGCGGGGGAGAAAGTGAAAGGGGATGCAATGGCGCAACACGACACTGACAGCTTGCATTCCCCGTAATCAAGGGGTGGTTAGTTTCCCGAGCTTTTTGTTCTTTTTTCATTGTTACATAAATTAAAAATGCTGCGTGTGGTGACAGGTTCGGAAAATTAATGCGTTAGTTTATTATACACATCTGAGGACCAAATAAAAATTTAATCAGAGGATAAGTAATACCTAAAGTTATGCCAACTGGTTCAGGGATCGGTTAATGGCTTTTTAAAAGTTTTTCCACATTTTTTCAATCAAAACTACTAGTAGAAGATAATGTAAACATTTGCTACCATTTTAAAAACTATACATAATTAAAAAATAGAATGGCAACCTTTATTTTCGAATAGGCAATTGCGCCCTTCTGTTACTAAAAAAGGATAAAATAATAGTTATTTATTATATAAGAGAAAAATGCAATATTTATTTCTGTTCTTATTCTTTCTTTAAGGTCTTCAATGTTGTTAGGTCTGTCTCGGTACACTCTTTGCGTTAAATATCCCCAAAGAAAATAATCCAGCGACGTTAAATCCGGCGACCTGGGCGACCACTCAGTAGTACCCCTACGACCAAACCAACGATTTCTAAAAGTGTGCAAGGGCACCATCTTGCTGAATCCATACCATTTCATTGGGAATATCAGGATCTATCTGGTTAGGAAAAATAACTGGTAATGCCAGAATTAAATCAAATGTGTTTTGGATTTGGATAAAGTGTTTTGTGTAACTCAAAGTTATGTGCTGGTGCAAACTTCGAAAAAAAACATTGTGTTAGTACTGTTATTATACAGTGACCGGCAAAAAGTTCGCAACATATGGGAAAAATTTTTATTAGGAGAGTATTGGAAAAACTTTTCCGGGGGATCGGTTCTGCATGTCCGATAACCTAAAAATCAATTTTGACATACGTCACGTGACCACTGGTATAGCGTCAAATTAAAAAAAAATTGTTAATTTACAAAAAGTGAGGTTAGTTGACGAGATATCAAAAAAAGTTATTTGAAAAAATTGCTTAGAATTAATTTCTAGGTCCTTGTGCAAAATTTTAAGATTTTATTTAAAAAAATTGGAAAACTCAATTTTTTTTAAATATTTTTTTATCGATTTACAAATTTCCAGTTTTTTTCGTTTAGATAGCTTGTCTAATGTAAAGCCCATGTATCTGGATGAAAATAAACGAATGTAGTAGTTTTTTCTACAATTGACAGGACAAAATTTAAAAAAACAGGGTTTCGCCAGACGCTAGCTGTTGCAATGATTTGTATCTAGCAGCAGTGTCAAAATTTTAGAGACATTTCGATGAGATTACATTGAGAAAACCTTAATCGTCTTAAATATATCTGAAGTTCGACTTTTTGTAAAGTTAAGGGGATTAAAATAGATAATAAACAAAAAAGTACCTGTTTATTTAATCGAAATTTCATAAACGAAAACCAATGTAAGAAAAACTTAAAAGTAGTCAAATTCTGTACTAACAACATAAAAAATCATTGTTTTTCCTTGGGTGCACAAAATTTAAAACTCAGTATGACCACCATTTCTCTCCATACATACTATTGTTCTCGAGCGCAACTCTCGATTAACATTTCGGAGCATTTTACGATTTATTTGCAATACACAATTTCTAATGACATTCTCTAAATTTTGTATATTCCTAAAGGGTCGATGTTTGTACACAGAGTTCTTTAGGTATCCCCACATAAAGAAATCTAACGGAGTCAGATCTGGTGATCTCGCAGGCCACGGATTTTCAGAAAACCGTCCTATCCACTGGTTTCCAAATTCTTGATCCAGCCATCTCTTCACCTCATTTGTGGAATGAATGCTAGCTCCGTCTTGTTGAAAGTATAAATTTCTTCTTTCGGCTAATGACAAATTGTCTAAAAAGTCAGATATCTCAGTTTGTAGAAATTCTAAATATCGTTCTGAATTTAAATTGTCTCTAAAGAAAAACGGTCCCACTATTCTGAGGTTGAAAATTCCGCACCACACATTAACCTTAAAACTATATTGGTCTTTACTCTGAATTACAAAGTCTGGGTTTTCGGTGGCCCACCATCTACAGTTTTGTGAACTGACGGTTCCGTTAGAGGTAAATGTAGCTTCATCCGAGAAAAGAACGTTCTTTGGGAAATTAAAATCTTCCTCAATCATACCCTGGAACCAGGCACAAAAATCGAAGCGGGCGTCATAATACTTGTACAAATTTAGGTTTGTACGGATGAAATTTGTTTCTTTTTAATATCCTCCGCACAGATCTTTCGTGAATGTTAGTGATCTCCGATATTTGACTAACTGCTAATTGGGGTGTTTCTGTGATCGACAAACACACATCCAGAGAACCTTCGTCACCTGTTACCGGTTTTTCATGGGAAACTTTATACTGATTTTCTACCGATCCCGTTTCTTTAAATTTATTGACTAGACGAGATACTGTGGAATAATGGAGGGATTTATCGGGGTGCCTCTCATTAAAAATTGCTGCTGTTTCTCTATGGCTTTTGTAATTATCTCCAGAAATTAAAATAATTTCTATCTTTTCCTGAAGAAGTAGTGTGGGTGCCATTTTAAGGAATAAAATATTAATAAACTTATGTAAAATATCAAACTTAGTAAGATGCGAGACATAAACCAATGACATAGGTTGAAATCAAACAAATTATAATTTGTTTGACATTTTCTGTTGTTTTTAACCTACTAGATTATTTGGTTGTTTTAATTTCAGAGCCTGCTTTGGTAGTTTTAAGTACAACTAAATAGACCTGGTTGTTAAATTTATGTGCGAAAAATCTTAATAAAATCTTGATACAGTCATTTCATTAGATTCAAACCATTGCAACAGCGAGCGTCCGGCGAACACCTATTTTTTCGATTTTGTCCTGTCAATTGTAGAATTGTAGATCTGACTCCGTTAGATTTTTTTATGTGGGGATACCTAAAGAACCCTGTGTACAAACATCGACCCTTTAGGAATATACAAAATTTAGAGGATGTCATTATAAATTGTGTATTGCAAATAAATCGTAAAATGCTCCGAAATGTTAATCGAGAGTTGCGCTCGAGAACAACAGTATGTATGGAGAGAAATGGTGGTCATACTGAGTTTTAAATTTTGTGCACCCAAGGAAAAACAATGATTTTTTGTGTTGTTAGTACAGAATTTGACTACTTTTAAGTTTTTCTTACATTGGTTTTCGTTTATAAAATTTCGATTAAATAAACAGGTAATTTTTTGTTTATTATCTATTTTAATCCCCTTAACTTTACGAAAAGTCGAACTTCAGATATATTTAAGACGATTAAGGTTTTCTCAATGTAATCTCATTGAAATGTCTCTAAAATTTTGACACTGCTGCTAGATACAAATCATTGCAACAGCTAGCGTCCGGCGAAACCCTATTTTTTTAATTTTGTCCTGTCAATTGTAGAAAAAACTACTACATTCGTTTATTTTCATCCAGATACATGGGCTTTACATTAGGCAAGCTATCTAAACGGCAAAAACTGGAAATTTGTAAATCGTTAAAAAAATATTTAAAAAAAATTGAGTTTTCCAATTTTTTTAAATAAAATTTTAAAATTTTGCACAAGGACCTAGAATTTAATTCTAAGCAATTTTTTCAAATAACTTTTTTTGATATCTCGTCAACTAACCTCACTTTTTGTAAATTAACAATTTTTTTTTTAATTTGACGCTATACCAGTGGTCACGTGACGTATGTCAAAATCGATTTTTAGGTTATCGGACATGCAGAACCGATCCCCTGGGAAAGTTTTTCCCATACTCTCCTAATAAAAATTTTTCCCATATGTTGCGAACTTTTTGCCGGTCACTGTATATATATATATATATATATATATATATATATATATATATATATATATATATATATATATATATATATATATATATATATCAATATTACTTAGAACCTGCTTCACATAATCATGTGAATATTCATATTAAGAGACCTTTAAAATATTCAAGCCTAGATATTCACTGTTCAATGTGTAGTAGATCACTATATCAATTAACGTTACCCAGTGTGTGTTTACATTATAATTCTGGTAGTAAAAATATAGAAACTTATTGGGATACAAACGTAACAATGATCCCATAAGGTTCTGTAAGTTAAGCATTGTTAGTAAAACGTTTTAATGTAACCTAAAACAAAAATGATTTCACAAAATTCTATTATGGTATATTTGTTAGTGTATTTAACTTAAAATGTGTGCTAGTATAATTCTGTTCTATAAATCTATTCCTACTATATTATAGTCCGAACTAAATCTCCTAAATTTGATACAGTGTATATAAAATTAAACTGAGACTAACTTTCTCATAAATAGAAGTAAAGTGTAGATTTAGTTTACAGCTAGGATATATTATAGAAATACTAGTAAAATACTAGAAAAATAAAACAATTCACTTAGTTTAAAACTATCGAGAAATATAAAGTAAGTATAAGTTATCAAATACAAATATACGAAACATTATTTTTTTCCTATCATAAATAAACAGGGTCCCGTATACATTTCAACGGTTCAATGAATAAACTGGTATTCGGAATTTTCATCTTCGCATTTTCACCGTGGTATTTAAAGTACTTTCTTATGAGATTACTTTGTGAAATCAGAAATTCTTTCCGCATACGTCGATGGCAAATATTTCTATATTCAAATAGCACCCCATCGAAAACCTTAAAAGGTGTATTATGTTTGGTAAATTTCTTTCAGGACAAGTCTCTTTATAAATCGTCGATTTGTAATTCTATATTTTGTATGTATGACACGGAAAATATTTTTGGAGTATTAAATTATAGAAGGGGGGATTTTTTCATTTAAAATTCTTCGGTTGTAAAATTTCTAAAATCACTTGAAAGAAAATTTAAAATGGTATGTTTGCGTCTCTCACGCAACCAACGTAGATTTTTTCTTAAAAGATTGTGACAGTACCACTGCAACTGCCACGACCACAGGTTTGGATTGGGACATCGTCGAAACATTCAGTAATTTCAATCACGATTTGCAATCTCTTGATATTTTCCATCTTATTTCCATTCCATCTCAACCCGTGTGGAGACAACGAAAATTTAAAGTAACATTATACAGGTACAGTAATAAAAATTAAATTCAAAAACTAAAAAAAAACACCGACGCATGCCTCATTTTATTTCATTTTGATCCAGCCTATTCCAAAGTTCTTAGCCACCTACCAAGGATGTCTCAGAGGTGCTCAATGGGATTTAAGTCCGGACTTCTTGCAAGTCACACCATAACATTTACACCCACTTCGTAAAGGCAATTTTCATTTTTGTTATTTGGTGCCTTAAGCAAAAAACATCACTCCTTAAAAAACCCGGTATCTCCTTCAATCACTGAGAGATCAGAGTGAATTACAAATCAAAATGTTAACAACAGATGAAGCTACAGTTTAGTTGTGATTGTGAGTTGCAGTTATGGCTGGTCTAATCTACAGGGTGCGAGAAACTTTAGGGAAACCCCACATTATTGTTAAACTCCTGTATGCTGTAGAAAATTTATTTTTTTCCAACAATACTGGTATACTTACATTCCTAAAAAATGGACCTAAAACCTAAAAAAAAAGTTTTTTTACAGTCGGATTAAGGGGTCAGAAGACAATCCTTACCAAAATTATGATATATTTGTTGTGGTACGTTAATTAATTGGAGTAGTGTATGTGATAATTTAACTAAACAATGTTTTAATTTTTCGATATAATTTATTTTATTGTAAAAAGCTGCCATTTTCACGCGCCGCCAGTGACGTCAGATGATATCTAAACCACGCGTCGCTGTTTTGTGCTAAGTTCTTAAATCTAATCTTTTCGCTTCAAATTTTTGACAGGCACGTGATCAATTGTATTGTTTATTCACGTGCCTTTCAAGAATTAGGAGAAAAAAAATTGAATTTAAAAACTTGTTTTCGAGTGTATATTGAGTTGCCTATACTCACCATACATAAACTGAATCGTTTATTCATGATGTAAATAGATTTATTTGTCGGCAAAAAAGAAAATAGAATAAGTTTGGTAGTCGACAAATTATCAGATTGCCCTTGAGGTCATTGTTGAATAGTCTATTTAATCAAATATAATGTTTCTTATCCAGGACATCTCCTAATCTTCTGAAAATAATCAGGAAAACAAATTAACACTCGGATTTACAGTACAACCGCCATAATAGCACTTTTATTTACATATCATGTGACGTCACAACCAAGTTTGGGATTTCGTACGGAAGCTTATAATAGAAAATATTTTTGTTTCTTAATGAAAATCCAAATAAATGGATAAAAGCAATCGCAATAAATGTTTAATTCATAATACGAAAAATAATATTTCAAATGGATTATATGCATTATGCATATTGCCCATTCAAAATTCAATTTTTCAAAAAATGTATTTTGCCGGAAATCCGAAAAATTTGATGTTGGATAAACGTCTTCTCAGAATTTTTAAATGCCAATGAAGGAAACAGAGAAAAGCTTGAGAAAACATAAACAAACCTGACCAAATCCAAATAAAGCGAAACTGTGTAGGTTTGCTCAGGTTTGTTAGACCTTGTTCAACCTAGCAAATCCTAGGATCCTTTTCTGGTTATCTTTAATTACCCTTTTTTCCACTATTAGAGTTCAGAATTCAGTTTCCCAAAAGAATTTAGTAATTTGGATAAATGTATCTTCGAAAAAGTTTATGTACAAAAAAAATGTATTTTCTATAACATAAAAATTACTTGACTTTAAAAGCGGTTTTTCTGCTAATCTGTAATTCATGTCCTAATTTAATTAATTCCCTTCCCTGTCCCTAACCAGTAGGAAACCTTAGAGTTGCTAATCTGATTCCAATTATCCAAGAAATACCTACGAATCCGCATTATAAAAATATTCCAATTAAGCTACGCATCACGTTAATGCGTTCTAGCGATAATCTCGGCAAACCGATTACTTATGGGTGACTAACCGCTGAAAATCACTTGTATTGACAGTGTTGCCACAAAATATATTTTAATATTAAAATACACTCTCAAAGGCCGCGGCCAAGAGTAAGCTTGTGTATCTAAAAATCCTAAAAATTATTTTATTGATTTTTTTATACACTGTTCAAAAAAAATAAGTGAAAACTTTTTGGCAATCCTGTTAATTTTTAGCTCGTTGCTTTAAGCGAGTAAAAATGATATTTTCACAATTGATGCACATCTTATTTTGGTGATTTAATAGAAAATAAACGGGTTTACGCTAATTATCTAAGGTTTAAGATTATCTAAGTTTAAGATTCCAGAGCAAATACAAAAAATAGAGTGATGATATTGCAGCAGACTTAGACTGCTTCACTGGGCAATCGCATGAAAGTTTATTGTTGTTGTTGTTTTTCGTACTTTTAAATTATTAATCTTATCTTAGGAATAAATGATTAGTTGAATGTTATATTATTCGAGTTATTAGGAAAAAATGGTTATCTTTCAGAATACGTATGTTTCATCTGTATATAATTACCATTGTAAAAGTTACAGGGGTACAAGGAAGTGCTCCCTTATTTTTTTGAGCATTATATTTCATTTGTATCCACTCCATGTTCAGGGTTATGTAGTTTACGTAACCATTGCTAGCACAATTTTAGATAGTACGATACACATATTGTCTTGGTACAGACACAATATTTGATGGTATGATGTCCTTAGTATTATCTTAACCGCACAATTTTAGGTGGTATGATACCCCTATTTTCTAAAACTATAGGACATGATTCACTATTGCTAAAACTGGTTTAATTTGACAGCCAAGGCTCTATATATTTGGAAACCAAGCAAATGGAAGACATACTAGAATAATTTGTTTTTAACGGCGACTTATGAACAATGCAATGGCATAACAGAAATTTGTTAAAACCTAACCGTTCAACAAGTTTGAAATCTATTTAGTAAATCACAGGGTTAGTTCTTATCCATTTGACAACAGCGTAAAATCACCTTAAGCACTAAATAAGAAGTCCTTCGCCGATAAGTTTCCGGTTTATTAATTAAATGGGATCGAGATCTGATTAATTCTCGGCTTTAATTAAGACAGTTTGAAATCAATCGTATGACAGGGAATGAATTCAGATGAAATCGTTTTCGTTTGTCAGTCTGGAGAGGAATTTGAAAAATGTTATTTAAGGAGTAGGTCTCAGGCCTGATTTTTGGCTTTTGTCTTCATAAACTTGTGGAATGCCTGAAAGGTTATTAATCTGAATCAAGAATATATGATTTTTCTTGTAAATAATTAGGATCTATCTCGTAGCCATACAGCCGTAGAAAAGCACGTAAATTTTCTATTTTACTAATCGACTTCACAAGAGGAAGTTCTCAAATCGACCAGTATGTATGTTATTTTTTTATTTATGTTCGCACATAATTCTTGAACGGATTCATCGACCTGGATGATTTTCTTCTTGTTTTGTCGATGCGTTCTTCAGGATAGTCTCCTTGTAAAAGTTTTTAGCTACGTTAAGTGCAACCAAAAAAAATTATAAAATACAAAAAAGTCATAAAGGTCGACAATTTTTGCTTATGCATTTCAGAATGGCGAGACCGATTTCAATGGTATTCTCTCCGTTGTGTTTAGAATGACGACCTGATGCACATATGCGCCATATGACAAAAATCAAAAATCTTATGGTAAAATACCATAAATTTACAACTCCCGTTATCTAGGACCAAACTACCCAAAACTACAAATAACACTCACAGTAAAAATTATTTTCACTGCTTTACAGCCATCGGAAGTAAACGCATCAAGTGAAGTGACCGCCTTATCTCTAACTCACCCAGTGTAACCTATTGTTATTAAGTAATTTTCCGAAGTTAAGTGTTTGTTACAAGTTATTTACTAATGGATATTCAAAAGCTACGTATGTACTATTTTAATAATAATAATAATACATTATTTTCTCTTCGTATGTTATTGGCGTTGAAATTTGATTGCTTAGAAGTTAATATTTGCAAACTATCTTTTTACATTTTATTTCATTATCAGCGTGTTGCACAAAACTTTTAGTCAAGTAGTAAATTTAATTGACGTTTAGTCATCTTTGGCAATGACGTTAACATAAGTGCTGTCAGATTACAAGTGTCTGATTAGTTGAATTCGTAATTAAATTGTTTGTGCAACCGGACGTCGGCCAACAATAAAACTATATAATAACGAAAGTTTTAAGTCTCTTCGTTCAAAATATAGTTACTAATATAGACTCTAAGCTATTAAGGTGCTACGCCATAGCTGCCTAATGCCTACGCGCAAACTACGCACAAACTAGCTTTTTTCATGTTTCGGTATGCGTATGCGATGTGATTTACTATAATTATTCTTGTGTTTTAGGTGCTGATGATCGCTTCGTGTTTCCACGCAACCATATTTTAATATTTGTTACAGCCACGTGGTATGAGGCTGACTTATACGGAGATGGTCCAGCATGTCTGCGATGAAGTTATAGATATTCGTAGCTTACATACCGCAGAGAATTAAAATTTTGATACCCTGTATCTTGGTTATTATCAACTTTGGAACTAGGCAAGTTTGAATAAATCGCATTATTTTGACATAAGGAATCTGCTGTTGTTTTGTGTTTCATTACTTATGGATCACCCTGTATACATTTTTGATATGGTTGGGTTAAAGGAGTTGCAAATAAGGACATTTCCCAATCACTGCGCCTATTATCTATCTACTATATTCGAAAATTACTTCCTTATACGATCAACTTTCATATTTAGCATAATAATACCTTGTCCAAACTATCATCTCCTCCTATTACTAAACTGAAGGGTGCGTTATCAACTTAGTATTAGAAGGGAAATCATCGCAATAGAAAATCACAACCTTATAAAATTTTACAGCGTCATCCGGCGCGGGGCGGTCCATAATGCTGCAAAATTGAAAAATATAAAGCGTCTTTATCTGTATTTGTATTTTATCAGGTCGTTCCTCGATGCATGAATATAAAGCAGATTGCGTCGCTTTTTCAAAAATCCATCCTGAACGTTTCTATGACGAAGTAACTGGTAGTTATCTTCATCTCTCCCCGCCTCGAATATTTCTCGAATATTTTAGATTGCTTAGGTTTAAGAGTTCCAAGATATTGAATTTGAAAAATAAAATATTGGTAAGTAGATACATTTCCTTTAAAGGGGAACATGGGGTTTTACATGTTAAATTTTTCTCCTCATGTTAGGCCCTGTTCTAGCAGAATTATAAAGATGAATCTTGACATAGATAAATTTTAGAGTCTTAAGATTATGTAAATTAGCTCATTATGCCAAAAAAGCTTCAACTAATACTAAACACAAATGCATAAATTTTTTTAAAAACATTAATTTTTCCGCTCCTTGTGTGTACTTCTCGTTTTTTACCTTTCCGTAACAGGTGTAGATGACACACATTTTTTTGGGCCTTTTTGAAATATTTGTCAAATTAACATAATATTTTTTCCCTTTTTTTATCTGAGATAGCCCACGTAGACTTCAAGTCTAAGTACTAACGTATTGCGGGCATCTAAAGAGAAGGGAAGTGTAATCGATTGACACGAAATTTAAAAGATTGGAGGTTGGGAGAGAAAGGGAAAACATCTGCAGGCAATTTGTTCCATATTCTGAAGACCCTAGATATGAATGAGCGAGAGAAGTGGGATGTTCCAGGCTTTTGTAGCTGGACAGTAAAGGGATGCATACGTAACGCACATTTTGTGTTACGTTAGAAACAGTCAAGGGGGAAATTATAGCTGCTAGTTCGTCAGAGCAAAATCCATGGAAGTACCGGTAGAAAGGGATAGATCCACAACAGCGCAGCGATGAGCGAGAGAAGGGATTTATATATATATATATATATATATATATATATATATATATATATATATATATATATATATATATTGTAACGGTCCAAATTTGCCAGGAGTTATTTACTGTATATATTGCATATTGGTACATGTATTAGGATAATATATTTTTTTATACGCTTTTGATTAGACGTATTTGTACGATTAGCAGTTTTGGGGTATTAAAAATTAAATAAGAATTTCTTGCATTCATTACGGTTCTGCCATTTCACGTATATGGAGAGCACGCCATCGTATTGAAATTGCCGGGCTAAGCAAACTCCTGCCTTGGGTAGTACAGGAATACTGCAGTTCGTACGACCAGATCCTGCGCCGGCAGATTTAGTACCGCGACGACGCGACGCCTGAAAAATCAATAGATGATCAATTCCAAGAATCGACATGATTTTGTTAAACGTTTCTTTTGGCTACGTTTAAGTTTTCAGTACGGCTGTCTAGGATCGGTTCAATGACTTCGTTCATTCCAAAGGCGAATACTAAAATTGTTATCCCCTCCAATATTACTGTCGGTATGATGGATGGCTACCGTAATGTTTGACATTTATTTGAAAATATCGTTAATTTAAAAAATTAATTGACGGCTATTTATAGGGACATTCAAGAAAATATTGATGTAAACGTTTATTTTTGGGGATGCTGCATGTTTTGGTGGATTCAATTTTACTCGATGGGTCTTCTTTGGTGATTCACAATTAGATTATTTTCCCGCTATTGCATTTGTACCTTTCTAGGTACTACCGTACGAAGGGAACGGTGTATCGGCCATTTTTCTCCTTGACCGCGCTCGAGATAGGAGAGCTGCTGCTACTTTCTGGAACTATTGGTATTTTTCTTGCCTCCTTCAGTTTTAAGGGTTAAATTGCCTAGAAAGTATTAGTGTAGTGTGAGTTTCGGTTCGTTTTGTCGTTTTACGCACTACTCAGCTTGAAATGCTGGATCCAAGAGCAGATTTTCCAAGTCAACGGCGTGGAAGTCAAGTAAGTCGTTACGTTTTTTTTCTTTGTTTAATGTATTCATAGTTTTCCCGTTATTTCATGCGAAATGCGCGCAAAATTGCTTAGATGGATTAATTTTCTTTTAGATGGGAAAACCAACCACCATCTACTTCTAAAACCTCCCTCTACTTCAGTGAATTTTAACCCTCCAGCTTCACACATACCAACCACTCGATAACCACACAAGATAGTGTGTAAGTATGAAGAGAAAAAAAAATATGTGTAATTGTTTTGGTTAAATGTGCTAGTGATTATTTTTAAATTGAATAACCAAATATTTATCTGAAAATAATAATAATAATAATAATAATAATAATAATAATAATAATAATAATAATAATAATGATAATAATAATAATATGATAATAAAAACAAAACAAAAAGAGAGCAAGAAAACTAAAACCTCTCTTCTATAATTTGTAAAACCGTTTTTCGCACATTTTAGGGTTTTTTTCCCGGGGTTATTTTCTCCAGAAGTTCACCTTGTAAAGGCGTTCCACCTTGGTGGGGGTCCATCTTTGGTAACAGTCCCACTCCTTCTTCCTATGGTGTTTGGTGTCGACTGTGGTGTGCTGTTGGTTCTTCCCGTAGCTGCTACCATCGGCATCGGAGGAAATATGACCTTCTTTTGTTGTGCTTGATGAACACATCCCAGGCACCCAAGTAACTTCTGTCTGTACTGTCCCGAATGTATATTATGGCGCTCCCCAAAAAAATTTATTAATGAAGTTAACTACTCAAACTAAAAATGTGCTAATTGAAATATAAAGACAGGGGTGTATTGTTCGAATTAAATATTTTATTATTTACATAATTCGGTAAGAGTAACATTATTAGATTGTGTCAGGTGTATTATTCGATAATAGTGTAAAGTAAGGTAATTAATGGGTATTTAAAAAAGAAAAAAAACAGGGAAAAGACATTTGGGTTCTGCGGCATATTTAAGTTTATTATTTAGCTTATTTTGGGTACATGCCTAACTATGTTGGTAATTTATAATTATTGGTACTGATGTGCTATGTAAACCGGCCGTGATCACGAATGGTACTACTGATTATTCTTTTTTATATTGAATATAATATTAAGCGATTGATAAGGGACAACTTTACCTTTATTGGCAATAATATTGCGAAGGTTCCCTATCGATCGGAATTCGTCACAGTTGTATTGATTTTATTGGTTCTCATTATATATTTTTGCGATGTACATATGTGCCCTATAACTTAAAGCAACAAATTAAATATTCAATTTAAACTAGAGTATGTCTGCATTTTTTTTTTTGGCTAATACATGAAGAACTTTGCTACATTTGGTAAGCTTTAGGTACCTTGTAACCGGGTACTAAATCTCTGACGGAATCGGGTATTTTCTTAGGTTACTGGCGCCCTGATATTTTACGGTTTATTGTACTTGAACCGCACGACCACTCCCGACTTGCGGCTGGCCTAGCATTCCGTAAAATTTACCACCTTACCGCTTCTGTTTATAGGAGGCTGGAACCCCCCTATAGTTCAGATAGGTGGCAATATATATATATATATATATATGTGTCGGTAAATGCGAAAGCTTTATCTTTCGCTAGTGCAAAACAAGACCGTAAAATGACAAAATAAAGTAGAAGGATTATAACTATTCATTTTGATTCTGGTCCGGGTGCCCTCCTGCTATCGCGATTTCTGGGCCCTTGCCCTTCATCAGGCAGGCTCACACCCAGAGTGGCTGACGAATATAGACCACACTTTGACCAGAATCAACAAGATACCTTATATCCAAACGTTCGAAATGGATAGGTAAAATATATAAGATATCTTACCTATCCCAACCCAACCCAACCTGTCACAACATAACTGATTAACTAGGAGATCTTAATTGAAACTACTTCTAAATCTTAAACCTTCTTAGTGAATCTGAACGTTAGTGATCATAGGGGAAAAAAGAGATACGCGGTTAAAATTATTTGTTATTAATAAATGTAATATTCTGAAAAACCAGTTATTTAGTGGTGTATTAGTATTACATGATTCAAACCATTTAGAAATTTCCATTCAATATTAAATGTCAAAATCTTAGCAGCGATATCAGTTTAGCAGCAACATATTTCCTGCTGTCTGTTGCAGTCCAGGATATCATGTATAGGATAACAGAGGATTATTAGAGCCTTATCGCAAAATTAGTTTTCAAATGATCGTAAACAACTTTTTAATGGTACAAATTTCAAATATAGAGAAAAATGTACTTGCAGTTACAATGCTGCATATACATCTACTATTATAACTAGCATACCTTAAACTTGACGACGGTCGTGCTTTAAGGAGTTTGTTTGAAATGACCTTCATCTACTCTAAGTATTTCACATTCTTTTTTGGCTGAGGTTACGTACCCGCTTTAGCATTTCGAGAGTTACTAATGTATATGCTTGTCAAATCCGGTCTTCCGATGTGGTTGGTTCTACTGGAAAAAATCCGAGGGGGTCAGATCAGGCCACCTTGCAGGTCACATTTTTTTGAAGTCTCCCTAAATGAGGAAATATAAAATAATTTTTTAAGGGACGACTGACACCAACTTCAAAATAACCATGGAAATTTAGTAATAAGAGGGACAGGACAAATCCTAAAGACCCTAAAAGGCAAATTACATGTTTGGAAATAGATGGATTGGTCGTGTTGGCCCTGTAAACTGGCCTGCAAGGTGTCGTAATGTGACCTCCTTAGATTTTTTCTTCTGGGGATTTTTACACTGTATTTCACTAGGAAAATCCAGTCATAAAACAAAAACTTATAACATTTTATCTTGAGACTTAAAGATATAAACCATTAAACAATAACAATCATTAATCAAAAGTATTTATTAGCCACAATTAATAAATAATAATAAAATAATAATATTCTTCATTAATAGCCCAATGGCTAGCATATACAGGGTGTCTCAAATAGGTGATACTACTATTGCTATCTCCGAAACGGTAAAAGATACGAGGTCGGTGAAATTAGAGAAAATGTGTCATTTTTAGTCTCTACTCATATTCCGTTTACGAAGTAGTTTCTTATTTACACGGAATTTTTTAAAAATAGTCAAAAATTTAATTTGTAAATATCTCGAAAATTATTATAGTTAGAAAAAAATTGTTTTAACCAAAATCATACGATTTTGTACCTTCTCTAAAGTAGCGTTATTGTTTTGTTTGTACCGTTTGTTTTTATTGAGTTACTGATACTAACTTGTTTTTTTCAAATACGGACCTGGACTTTCTGCTACATTTTTTGAAAGAATACTCTATACTATTTACATCTGTTTATCACTTGATTGGGTTTTTCAGGAAAATTTAGTTTTTAGGCAGTTAATAAATATCTTTGGACCTAATAGAGACTCCACTTTAATTTTTTGATTAGAGTAAAACACAACGCAAATAATGATATTTTTTGCGATTTTATGTTGTGAGGGCGAGCATGAAACAATATTTAAACAGTTAATTTGTTATTAATGTTCATTAAATAATGTTATAAAATCCTTTGTAGCATGCAATTAGAAAGCTAATACAACAATAAATACAACAGTGAGAAATCGGTATCAGTTCAATGATTAAAAAAAGAGATAATGAATTTGCAATATGACAGAAACAAGGAACCTATTAAATTCATAAATAACATAACTCGGAAGAAACATTTTTTAAATAAAAATCTCAAAACACGTGTTGGCTAATTTTATGTATATTATTTGTAAAAAAAATTCCGAAAAATTGGAGATCATGAAAATTTCTTGCCGTACGATTTGTAAAAGAATGACCCATGTATATTGCGATTACTCTCCAATTCTTCCTGCTGTCCGCTGCAGTCCTGCTGATATCCAGTGTATCAGTCGACAGGCCATTATGTTCAACCGGTCCTCAAATGTAAACATTTATTACCATTCTAGGGGGCTTGCAAATGGCGTTTTTAGGATGGTTTAGTATTGAAAAGGGATTTTTTTCTGTTGGTAAATATTTTAATGTAGGCCAAATGTGAGGCGAATATGGGGTAATGTATATAAAAAGTCAGAACAGGTTTTGTAAATAAATATATGCTGCATTAAGTAAAAGAAAGGGTGATTGTATGATGATCCCTGAAAATGGGAAATTGTATGTAGAGAGTATTTTAGAAATATTTGTGCAAATTTTGTAGTAAAAAATCAAATATAGCTTTTTTTTGCAAATGCCAGTATAAAGTACATGTATTCATAAACAAAAAATACTAAGAAGAATACTTGCTTACATTAATCCAGTTTTAAGATCGTGGTCGTAGCAAGGGATACACTTTTTAATTAATTCGATAAGGATTTGGCACGCCAGTCTAAGATCAATTAAAGATTATGGGAAAGGGATAGGTGCATAGATCTACGTCTGTTGTCCAGCTTTTGATTCGACAATTGTCTGGAAATATGAATGTTGGAGTGAAGGGTACTATCGTCAGCGTAACTGTGGATTGGTAGTTGAAGAGAGCAGGTCATTAAAGTGAAGAAGAAATAGGGTTGGTGCTAGGACTGAACCTTGAGGTACGCCAGCATTGATAGGATGGAAGTTAGATGAGTAACTGTCCCTCACGACAGATATGCGCCTATTAGAGACAATGCTACCGATCTGGGTACATAGTTTGGAAAGAAGACCGTAAGAAAGTTTGTTGAGGAGTGCGGCATGCAATGCATGGTCAAAGACCTTGGAAATTCGAGAGACTTGTTACACTTGTGTCTGACAAAGGTAAAGAGATCAGCTGTAGATCTTTAGTGATCAAATCCGTACTGTCTGTTATGTATGATTTTGTGTTTTTCTTGATATTTTAGAATTTGCATGTTGATGACTTTCTCCATAATTTTGATGACAACAGAGAGAGCAGAGATATGTTTATAATTGGATGGAAGGGACTTGGAATCTTTCTTCGGGACAGGCTGCACAAAAACAGTCTTTCAGCTATCTAGGGAGATACCCTTATCATAGAAAATCTCGAAAAGACGAGTTAAGATGGGTGCAAGTCCTGGAGCGCAATTTTTTAGAATTGCTGGTATGCTATCCAGACCGGAAAACTCTTTGACGGTAGAGTTTACGGACGGATGACGGATTCTTGCGGGTAGGTATGTAAAATGAAACTTTCAATGCCTACTTGAATGATATCTGTGATCTGAGAGCACATTTTGGCGGGATCTGAAATGTATATTAAAAGGATCTTTGTCTAACTTTCCTTCATAGTATAAGTACAAATTACTATTGTTGTGGTTAAGTTTTTTAAAGTCATGTTAATTTAATGTTTTCTGCTTGTCCTAATTGGTTAACCTGTTGGATATTGTACACTAAATAAATAATAAATAAATAGGTAAATAAATATTAACCTTAAAAATCAATAAAAGTTTAAATAAGAAGGAACTGTATTTTTTTAAATGATTTTTAATAATGTATGTCTCTTTTCACAAAACAGTCTACTGGTATTAAAAGAAGACGCTCCAATCACAAATAATTCTATTTCATTTTTCTCCATTATGTAATAACTCCTCGATTGGTATTAAAGATATCGAAAAGTGTAATATCGAAGCAGAAAATACAATAAGACCCTAATTCCGTTCCATATTGAATATTTGGTAATCTGGATAAAGCAGGAATCGCGTAACGCATACTAAGCAAAAGATTGTCGAATCGACGGCGCTTTGTAATATTTCAGGAATTTTAAATCTGAGCGATTTAAGTCTCCCACAGTAAAGGAAAAACAACATTTGTTATGTACATACTGTGTGTAAGAACGGGTGTTTATTTTAAAAATTAGACAAGTTAGCGATATTTTAGATAAAAGTTCTAGGGCTTGCAAAAATCTATAACTTGAGAATTAGTTGGAATACCTATATGGGGTTGCTTTTAATCCGTAAAGAAAAGCCTAATGTAAATAAATTTAACGATGTTGCTAGAAAAACTAGGGACTTGTATGTCAAAGAATATTCGTGGTATAATATACCTATTAGTGTCCATAAAATACTTGTTCATGGTTACGAGGTTACCTCTCAATTTAATATACCAATTGACGAAATGTCAGAAGTGTGCTTGGAAGCTAGGCATAAAGAAATTCGTAAAGAAATAGTAATAGATACCAGAAAACTTTCCCGACTAAAATCAAATATTAATTTAATGAATCACTTGGTCATTATATCGGATCTCTTAGTAGCTGTTCATCAATAAATAATCAATAAAATGGAAAAACGTTTAACTAATGACAGTACCATTAAAAAAGACATTGCGTTTACAGACGGCACTGATGCTTTGTCAGCATATAACATCACGACTACTCTTGAAGATAGCGAAGCAAGTGAGATTGCCTTAGGGACAGAATGAGATACATAATATAACTACATATATACTAGTTTTTCCTTGAATTAAGTTCCTATATATTCTTTTCATTAACTATTACAAGTGATAATATTATTTATTTTAAGAATTATTTCTATTGTTAAGATGGACGCATAAGTTCAAATCCATTTTTCTTTGTAACCTTACAATAGACAAAAATATGTTTTGTTTTGAGTATGTACTAATAGCCGACAAATTTGTAGTAAATAAATTACTTATATGATAATATTAATTGGTTTCCGAGTTCTGATTTTTGTTCCAATTTCCCAAAAGATCGCTGCACTGTCGCTGATTGGCAACAAATTTGCGACATCGCTTCCTAGATCATAAGCTTAATTAAATTTACACAAGTCTTTATTTTTCTATTAAATGAATTACGAAGCACTTCAGAATTTTTTTTTATTATGCTAAAGCCTATATAGCATTCAAAGCTCTTTTAAAATGTTAATAATAAAATTGTGAAATTAAGATTTCGTGAAAGACTGAATGTCTATCTATTAGGTGAGAAAGTTGTCATCCCAATAAAATTATTGCTAGTTTTATTTAGGAATAAGTGTTCCTTGTTAATGGAAAAATTCTTTACGTTCCAAGGAAATTTTATTATAGAGCTAGATTTATTACATTAACAGCAGGAAGAAAACGGTAATTGATAAAATAATGGGCTAGAAAAGTTTAATTTTGTCTTGGAAAATACAAGTACTCGCTTTCAACCTTTTAATTCAAATTTTTCACACAGACATGCGATAATTTGTATTAACCAAATCGCTTGTTATAATACAGGGTTCGGCAAAATGAACTACCCAATTTAAACAGCTTATAAAAATTTATCAACTTGAATAATAAAACGAATTAATACATATTTCTAAACTTGAAATATGGAAGTTTTTTAGGATTGAAATATAGTGCTTCGTAAAATGATCGCCATTAGTCTCAATGCATTCTTCTAATTGATAAGCAAATTTTTGCATAACGTTTTGAAGAACGCGACGTGGGATAGCATTGATTGCATTTCTAACGTTTAATTTCAAATCTCTTAAATTTCTGGGTGTATTAAAAAACACTTTTAGCTTTAAACAGCCCAAAAGAAAGTAATCCGGAGCTGAAAGATCTGGGGATCTTGCTGGCCATGGAATCGTACCATTTCTTGAAATGAGTCTGTTTGGAAAGGATTCTCTTAAAGTTCCATGCTTATTCTCGCCATATGACTTGTTGCCCCGTCTTGCTGAAACCAGTAATGTCCTATTTCTTCTTCGATTTGAGGTAAAAAGAATGTCTGCAGCATTTGAATATAGCGCGCTGCGGTAACGGTTACCGTCTGACCATTCTCTTCAAGAAAATAAGGACCAATTATTCCAGAAGATGAAATGGCACACCATACAGTTAATATTTGGTCGCCGATGAATTTCCCGAGGTTTCTCTTGAGCCCAAGAACGGCAATTTTGTTTATTTACATCGCCGTTGAGATAAACATGTGCCTCGTCACTCATGAAAAGGTTATTTTCGATACCTTGGTGATTATCATGAATCAGACGACAAAATTCAAGTCTATTAATCTTATCATGATCTAGTTGCGATCTTATATGGATGAAAATGCATGCGTTTTAACATTCTTCTCGTGCTTCGATCACTCAAACCAAGGACGGGAGCATGTTTAACAGCGGGTTTTTTTTGGACTAGCAGCAACTGCATTTCTTGCCCTTTCTTCGTTACGTTCATTGCAGGCGGTTCTTGGTCTTCCACTTGACTTTTTGTCTACAATAGATTTATTGCGCCAAGCCAAAATGGTCTTATGCTAAGGACAGCGACGGACATTAAAATGACGTCGAAAACACCTTTGAACAGCGATTACTGAATTAAATTGAATCAATTTCTGAACACAAAAGACGCGATGTTGTGTAGCCCAACGCTCCATTTTGACGACTGTCAACAATTCTAACAAAATTTACAGAGCCTACTTTTCCATTAAAACTATTTTCATTCAAAATAATCGAATCGTTTTTGTCTTATTAATGAAATAAAATGCGTAATACATTTTGCCGAACCCTGTATTTAACTACATTCATTTGATCTTACTGCATCACTCTACTTCTTATAAACTTTACTAGTATCTGTCTCCTTCTAATGGTAGAATAGATGCTAGTTCTAACATTTAAACTTATTTAACCTCGGAAATTTGTGGTGAGACGGAAGCAATTTGCAGATCTGTTTAATAGAAAAACATAATTACTTTTTTATGATTACGCATTGCCTAGAACATACTACTTCTCTCGCTCATTCATATGGTCTCCAGGTTATGGAACAAATTGCCTGCAGATGTTTTCCCTTTTCCCCCAACCTTCAATCCTTTAAATCTCATATTAATAGATATTTCTCTTTTTTTCAGATGCCCGCGGTACGTTTTAGTACTTCTGCTTGAAGTGTACTTGGGCTGTAGCAGGTAAAAAAAATATTTTTAAAACCTTTTCCCATTCTTTATAAACATTATCTAGTTTTCTTACTGATTTGAGTCAAATCGGTAGCAATGAGCTTCCCTTTTTAACATTATATTTTAATCATAAAACGCAAAAATAGAGTCATCTAATCTGAAATTCAGTAATCGATTCCGACGCAAGCGCTTGCAGCGTTAAAACTACCTTCTAGTTGTAAATCTGGTTGCCTGAAAAAGTTGTCGCTTTGTTTACCTGTATTTTTTTCGATATTATGTGCTCAGTTTCTAAGCAGCGTAGAACTGAGCTCTTATCTCCAAAGCAAGCTTAGAATCTGCGCTTGCTTAGGCAAGTGTATCGACTTTTTCATTAATCTCTGCTGCGGCTATTAATACTAATATTTAAATTACCCTTGTAAAGTAATCCTAACTAATTTTCGACTGTCTTATTGTGTATGTTATCCAATATTTATTATTCGCAATTTACTTGTTCTCGATATGTTTGTTACACTGTGATAATAAGTTCAAAGATTAAGGAGATGACCGCTGTTAATGTTCCACAGAAACATATTCCAGTCAAATTGTTATCTTCGTCAGCAATGGGACCTAAAAAACATTTATCGTGTAAAAACATCATTAACTTGATATTGTTTTTCTGTATGTTTTGTGCAAGTGGTGCTTTGGCAGAATATAACTGCACAGAGGGCTGTGTGGGACTGGAACAAAGTCACGAAAATGTAACTGAAACTAGCGATAGTAGTACCGATTATGAGTTGACGTCTAGCGAAAGAGCAATTGTGGACTGTTTTAATATTACTAATTTGACGTCACTTAGTAAGTACAAGATTTTCTTGAATGTCATCGAAAAATAAACTAGTCGTATCTCCTGGACTTGACCTTAGTACCCCTCCTTTGACTAAAATAAATTGTCGAACAATTTCTGCTTCAAGGATTACGGTCAGTACGATTTTTCGAGTTAACAGTTATGTTTTTATAGATGAACATCAGGAATATTCAGTTCCCATCTTCATTATTTTTTTAACATTGTTTTTCCTTACACCCAAAAGAAAGATCCATAGTCACAACAATAAAACACTACATGCACACTACACACTAAAGCAGTTCCTACTCCTACATATATACAGTGTGTTCCAAATTCGATGCTCACCATTGGGATCTCGGTTGTTATTGAAATTAGAGAGATGGTTAAATTGGAAGTTATAGAAAATTTTATGCTGATTTCCAATGCCTTTTTAGAATTTGCTCAAAAGATATTTAAAAAAAAATGGAGAATTGCCAATTTTGTTATACGTTAATACAGCGTAAACTATTTATTTGCCAGCACTTTAGCACTTTATACGTATCTAATTCTTTATGCACTCTCATCATTCATATTAGTGACAACCTTCCTATGATGGCACAAGATGGATTTAACATTTGAAGTTACTTGGTGTCGGAAAATTTTCTCTGTAACACAACCACTTTTATCCTGGTACTAAATCAAGTTAATTGCATCAAAGTTGTTTCGTTTTTTGTTAGGGTTTGCAACACCATGTGAAACACCGAACCACGAACCTATGCTATGTGTTGAAATTTCACAATGTCCAATACTGCGCGAAGTATCCACGAAAAAAAAATATGCCAATTTTGTTCAAGCCTCAAGGTGTGGACCGAAAAATGAAGATCAAAAAAACTTCAAAGTGTGCTGTGGAAAATATAATAACTTCAGAAATGTTAGCAAGCAGATTGGTACAATATTGATGTATATTATATTACTTTAATCTATAAAATCTTAATAGATAAGGGAATTTGCCACGAAATTGAGTCATTTTGACACTATTTTTGCCCAGTACCTATAAGAAAAAGTAAAGATAATGTTATACCTAATGGGTTTGTTTCTGCCAGCGCACTTCAGCTCTTAACGTTTAACGGTATTGACGAAAGGACTGTGACACACCGAGCTGATTTCATGTGTTCGGTTTGTTTAAATTTTGGTGCACAATAGAAAAAATTAACTACAAACAGAAAAGGTCGTTCAAAAGTCAAACGCTTAAGTCATATTAATGTAACTATTATTTTCTATAAAACATGCTTACTAAAAATATTTTTCTAATTAATATATAACTAATAATATTAATACACCCGATACAGGTTGTTGAGTTAGTAAATATATCTTAAAATTCACAGCTGTTTTTCAAAACACTTATGATAATTCTTCTTGCAAGACTTAAACAGAAATTAATTGATCCTAGATCTTAATCCAAGCTTCCAAATAATGTAAAAATAAATTTTAGAAAAAAATATATCGAAGAATGCCACGTGGTTAATTTTTTTTTACTTTTTTACATAGCTTCTTTTTCACCGTGTATTACGAAATGTGGTTCTTATTAGGTTAAAGCGATCCTTTCAATAAATGGTTAAAAACAAAAAAATTGCTTAAATCAGTTGATCCGTTTTCGATCCACAGAGCTTTAAAAATGATCGAAAAAATGCCATTGTGCAAACTTTTTGACGAGCAGTTTACTTAAACTATTATAACTTGAAAAGCTGGACAGATCTCAATACAATATGTCCTCCTAGAAAGAAGACTATGTAAAAGTAGGTCATATACATACATTTTGCCGGAGGACAAGACAGAGAACATAGTTAAAAGTCAAGATAAAATGATAATACTCCATTTTATTAATGTCCAGAAAATGTGCAAATAAAACTTTGCAAACACCAATATTTTACTAAAGGAAAAACCACTTACCTGCGCTACTAAGGCCCCTTAAAGGGGGATTTGAATAGTAATTATTCTTTACGACATAACCAAATAACAAAACCCACTTTTAACACAATATTTTTACTGCTTTTTTGTACTTCAAATCCACACTCTTTGCCGCTCACAAATCGACTGAAATTAGTCCGTAAGTTCCAAAGTTTTATTGGTTCAGGTAAATTTGATTCTTTTTGAACCCAAAGCAATGCCTACCTAACAGATCCCTGAAAAAAAAAATACTTTGAATTTTGACCTATTGCCGGAACCACTATGCAGCGGTTTAAAATCAGCCAGAGCATTGAATTTGATAGTCGGAGTCAATGTAGTTCTTCGATTTCGATCATTAAACTGTTTTAATTAAAAATGATTGGAACTGGGACAGTGTAGGGAATGACATTTTACTGTCATTTTGTTTTAGAAAAGGTTTAAAATAAAAGATTACAGGAAAAATGTCAATAGGTACATCTTACATATTTTGATATTCAAACTGATACTAACTTTGACATTTTTGTTTATAATTTAATTACTTCAATTTTTCCTAGGCAGAAAACAGGATGACTCATTTCTTGTGCAATCGCCCATATTCTTTATTTACATTAGAACGACCACAAAAGCTATTTAAATGTGTTATATAATCATACAAACTTTAGAAGGAAAGGAAGTGATGAAATTTTTCATTTATAAGCATAAACGTCTTAAAAATCCGTGTTTATAAGCAAATAATAGATAGGACACCTATTTACTCTTTGCTTTTAAGCTTCAAAAACAAACAATTCGAATATCACACCAATGATTTCAGACAGACACCCTGTATGATATTTTCGTATCTCGCACTTTCAAATAACACAATGTGGGTAAATAAAGATTTGTATTTTATTTTCAAATCGAATCCTAATTTTATTTCCAACTAGGTTAGAAGCCGTCTCTGGAATTACCCCCATTTGTTAAACTCTAGTTATAACTAGAGCTCTATAACTGTTTCCACAACACATACCCGTCGGGTCGAGACTGGGCACATGTTGGCGGCCAGCGGCGATGCTTTAATTGATGACGCGCACGCCTACGCCGCGCGGGAACAGTTATACCGCGCTAGTAACAACTTTAGCTAAACTATAAAGAAATTTAAATACTTTTTTAGATGAAAACAACGAAGTACCTTCTGTCAAAGACAACAGCTTATTGCCAAAACAATGTGGCACTCAAAGACAAATAATTAGAGGACGCGTCGTAGGAGGCAGCGAAGCTGCTCTAGGCGAATATCCATGGCTGGCCAGGATTATTCATAAAAATAACTATGGTTATAAAACCTACGGGTGCTCAGGATTTCTGATTCATGTCAAAGTTGTTGTTACTGCTGCTCATTGTATAGAATCAGAGTTTACTCGTGTGAGAGGGCCACCGTAAGCTTACTAATGCCTTATTTTTTCTCAGTGCACTACATATACAGAAAATTGTTAATTTCATCAATTATAGTACTTATTTAGCAAACAAGAGTTTTAAAAATAATTGATGATTGTTGATTCCATTAATTATTGTACTTATTCTGCAAACCTGAGTTTTAAAAATTATTATGTTTCTCAAATTTCCTTAATATTCACTTATACTTTTAGATATTCCGTCGTTCTTGGTGAACACAATGTAGAAACAAAGATAGATTGTTCTCGGGGAGGTACCTTGTGTGCAGACCCTCCACAAATCAGCAAAATAAACCAAATAGTTGTGCACTCAGATTATAGCAATAAATCGAAAAATCATCATAACGATATTGCTCTGATATATTTAAACAAAGCTGTAAAATTAACAGGTATGTCGTTTAGTCTATTTGGGTTAGTTTAACATTGTTGTTGCTCGATAACCACAACTATCATAATAAAAACCTTAATAATTTTCAAAGTACTCATCAACTCATCAATTAGATCTCAAAAACACGTTGCCCGACCATAGGCCATAGTAAAATTATCATAATAAAAACCTCAATAATTTTCAAAGTACTCATCAACTCATCAATTAGAGCTCAAAAACACGTTGCCCGACCATAGGTGTCGGAAACGTAAATACGCAACTGCATGTAAGTGATAATAACATGCATTATATTAAGAAAAATACTTACCCAGTAACCAGGATTATTCATCTAAATGTGCACGGCTAAACACTTGCAGCCTAGCACATGTTTCTACAGTCGTTTCTTTGAGGCATGTTCGCCGCGGTGAAAAATGTGTTTATATACGGAAAACGACCATCCGACATCTAGCGATATAATATTTGCATACTTAAAATGGTGCTTGACACAGTGACCTGTAAAAACACTAGTGGTAAAGATCTGTCTTAGTCAAGCCAAATCTGGATTTTTTTGCAGCACACTTAAATTTTTCTCTAATAAGGACATGTTTTTCGTCACTTAATGGTTGTAGTACTTTCTTTCTTTGGTTGTAGTACTGCTTGTACGTTACATCAATCGACTCTCGATCCCGTTTGCTACCCGTCGAACCAATTGGAAATTATTGCAAAATACTGCCTGCACATCGTTGCCGGCGCTCCTCTCCGCTCGACGTTCATGGTTGGGTACGAAGCTTTTGGAGCTCTACCACCCGGTTTCAGCAATTTTTTAGAAATTCTAGAAGCCGTTCATTTGTTCAAGGTAATCTTAATCGAGAAGGCACGCGTGCAATTAGATACAACATTCATGGTGCTGAATTACCCGAAACGCTAGTCAGGAACAGGTGACCGGTAGAAATTTATTTAATATTATTTAAACTGCAAACTTTGGCGAGTTTTGTCACATAGGCGAGTGATGTCACCATTTCCCTGCATTATAATTTGTTAGACTTTTGCAATGTGGCCGAATCGTTGGTTGCTCGAGCCGGCATTCAACCAAAGATACAAAATTAATCTGATATAGAAACCTCTCTGCCTCAACATAAATTTGCCTATTACGAAAAAAGTATTCCTAGGAAATATAGATAATTATAGAGAACAATGTGAGAAGCATAGCTTTTCTGTACTTACCCTTTTAACTTCACATTTCGCATTTCAGCGCTAAAATATTCTGCATTTGAAAGTAATTATTTATATATATCATGTCCATAGTAACCTTGGGCAAATTATCCTTATCAGCTTTTTCGAAGCCTTGATCCATGTTCCACTGAATAAGCTATCACCAATGGTGAAAACACTTATACAAACGAATACATTTTCTTTCAAAACCAACGAAAACATAAAACAAACACAGAATTCAAATGGTTTTATTAGGTTATATTGTTCCACAACTGTCACCTTACCCGACAGAAATGGTTTGTTACATGATTACATTCATTGCGGACCTCTCAATTCAAAGCCGATAACGGTGTCCATTTTTCGAAGAAATAGTATTAATTATTGCTACTGGTGAAGCTTATTACATACTATGTATTTTTTACAGAAATTTCACAAACGCAAGTTTCTTAATAGGTTAACAGGATATAATTAATTTAAAAACCCGTTTTGCTGAGTCAAAAACCCTAAAATTATAATTAATGCGAACATGTATGTATAATAAATCTAATTTCGTGGAATTCAAGTATTTTGCATTATCTAAATTATCGAATTAAAGAAGTGATTTGTATTAATCCTTTAAGCATTCCTATTCTGCATTGATTTCAAAATGTTCTTTTAAAAACTATGGAAAATTTTTGAGTCTTTAGGAACAAACAGTCAAATTAAAACCATCCTCCTTTTTAAAGTCCTTTAAAAGAAATTCGACATGGGAGGGGATCAAGAGGATCGTAACCTCTAAAAAATACAACCCTTTATATTATTTTGACCGGTTGTGAAAATATTCCAAAGATACTCGAAAATGTATGATATATACGAAATTTAAACGAATTCTCTTTGAAAACCTGTCAAATAATTAAGAACTCCGCACTGTGTCAACAAGAACTTTTTTTATTGTTTTTGGCAAACATGTTTGGGCGTCGCAGGACTTTTGCGACACCCTGTATACTATAACGAAACAGTTTTAAAATTATAGGCGGCACATGTAGGAAAAATACTAACAACCAGATTTACCAATATTAATTTCTCTTTTATTAAGATGAATATATTTTTCGCGGAACAGTATTTATTGCTACTGCTGAAACTTGTTACATAAATTTTTTTATAGAAATTCCAAAAACGCAATTTTCTTAGTAAGTTAACAGGATATAATTAAATTAAAAACCCGTTTTGCGAAGTCAAAAGTCAGAATTAAAACTGATGCAAACATGTATGTATATTAATTGTAATTTTCCAAAACTCATGTATTTTGCATTTAAATTATTAAATAAATAAATAATTATAGGTAATAATAAAAAATAAAGAAACCGATTTCTAATAAATCTTTGAGCATTCCTATTCTACATTTACTTCCTGAACAAACAGTAGAATTAAAACTCTCCTCCCTCTAAAAGCCGGTTAAAGCAAAATTGGGGATGGGAGGGGGTCAAAAGGAGCGTAACAAAAATACCACCCTCCAGATTATTTTGGCTGGATATAAGAATAATTCATAGGTACTCAAAAATGTATAATATATACGAAAATGTATAAATATTAACAATAACTTTTTGTCGTTGGCCAAACCTTTAAAAATTTGTCGCAGGACTTTTGCGTCACGCTTTTGACTATTACGAAACAGTTTTAAAATTATGGGCGGGGCATGTAGGGAAAATACTAACTAAATAGATGTATAATTTCTTTTTTATTAGGATGAATACATTTTTTGAGGAAATAGTATTTACTGCTACTGCTGAACCTTTTAATGTAGGTATATATTTTTTAACAGAAATTACAGAAACGTAATTCTCTTAGTAGGTAGGTTAACAGGATATAATAATATATAACTAATTTAAAAACCCGTCAAAAAAATTCGAATTTAATTGATGCAAACATGTATGTATATTAATTCTAATTTCCCAAAATACAAGTATTTCGCATTTAAGTTATAGAATTAATAATAATATTTTGTTTTAATCTTTTCAGTTTTCAGTATTCCCAATGCGAATTTATTTAAAAATGTTCATTTAAAAACTAAGGAAAGCTTTTGGAGTTTTACGAGAAATCTAAATTTAACTAAATTTTTCGAGAACCAGAGCTGGGAAGTAATCGATTAATTTTGTAATCGAAATTTCGATGATTTTTCCAACGCAAATACACTGCTTTAAATAAACCTTGATTTTTAAAATCGATTGTAAAGCAAAAAAGTTATTAAGCTTTAAAAAAGTGGCTACTTGAGTTTGGCCCACATTGTAGATTTTAACAGGTTGAAAGGTATTAGCAAATATGTAAAAGAAAACATACATATTTAGACGCTTGTCTCATAACAAAAATATTTTAAGGATCGTGCCTGGACCTTTTATTTTAAATAATGATTTATTTTTTATTTTTTAGAGTTTATTCAACCAATATGTTTACTGAGAAACGCAAGCGAAGAAGTCAAAAAGTATCTTATCAGTGGATGGGGTAAAACAGAAACCAGTAAGTCAGGTCTTGGGTTTGGGTCTAGGTTATTAAAATGCTGATTAAACTTTAAAGAATCTGAGCCTCAGATCAAATTATACTAGAGATAAGTAACGGAAATACCCAAAGCATAGGAATTGTTTGTCCCATACTATAAACAAAAGTCCGGGGAGGTGGGGCAAGGAGTTTGCGTTGCTTATATCTACGATCCGTTAATAAAAATATGCGCCAGTTTAAGTATGAAAACTTTTAATGATAAAAAACAAATAGATTGGGTTCAAAATAAGAAAATCATTTATCTTTATGATTAACTTCCTGAAAAATGAGCGGTTTTGTGTTAATTTTTTTGAAGTTAAAAAAATCATTTATGTTATGACTAAATTTTATCTGTCATGAAGAAATCTAGAATTCCCGAGACGAAAAGCGAAGAGATCTCCACTCTGGTATGCTAACTGGTTATAACACAAATATTCTCGACTCACGACTTACGCAAATTTTATTTTGCTTATTCCTTCGATTAATTAGAAGATTATACATTACTTTAACGAAATCCGTTTGGTTTTTTCATTTTAGATGATAGTCCAGAAATATCGTTGCCACAGCAAGATGTCTTTTTTGAGAGGAACTCCTGGAGATCAGCTATAACTGCTTCAAAATTATTATTTTTACAAATACAAAAATCTTAAAATACAGTTAAAAGTTACCATAATATGTGTACAGATTTTTACATTAATAAATTTAAAAGTCTTCTCAGGAAAAATTCTTAAAAAATCGCTGTTTTTGGCCTCCTGACTGTATATAACCCCATAACCCAAGGATTATTTCAGACCTCAGCTGATAACTTGTTATTTTTCTCTAGGAGTTGCAAATAAAAAATGATAACCGGTATCCGTTGGTCTTGGAGTTCACTTGATTACCGGCTTTGGTTTATCGATTCGTGGAGGACTAAGTAAACAATACGGTACATCACAACAAATATTGTTTACTAACATTCTCCGTCCCTCGTTTGGATGTTTACTTTGTCAAGAAAGAATGTTAGGTTGAGGAAAAAATTCTCAATCAAGACTCTCAAGAAAGGAAATGTTAACCCTTTTGGCCACAGCTTTTCAGAATTCATCCGACACTGCTACGCCCCTGCATACCGGGCATAAAGCCATAAACTTTCTTCTTTATTGAATTTGTTAAAAATAAAGTTTGTGATAGAATTATATCCTCAGAATTAATAATTATATTATCTCCATTTATAGAAGAATCAAGTCCAGTTAAACTAAAAGTGGATCTATCGCCATTTGACATGGACGAATGTAAATCAAAGTTCCAAGAAATATTGACCCTGGAAATTGGTGAGACCCAACTATGCGCAGGTGGAACTAAGCTAAAAGACAGCTGTAATGGAGACTCCGGAGGACCACTTATGATGTCACCAGATGGTTAGTATACTAAGTGACAAAGAAAGGTAAACACCCATTTATCTTTAATATATTTTAATAATTTTTGGCTTACATGTTTAGTAGACAATGGTTAATAATTGATTAGGTTTCCAGCCAAATCTGATAAACACCAACGGAATTAAGTTCAATAATGTGTCGAATATCCTCGGTTTCTTATACACTCATTGACACGCCTGGGCATTGTCCTTATAAGATGGTCTATATCGTCTTGGGGTATCTCATTCCAGGCTACCTCTACCTCATGTCTAAGTGCTGCCAGAGTCTGAGGGGGTGCTGTAAGTTTAACAACTTGCGACCAATGGTGTCCCACACATGTTCGATCGGTGACAGATCAGGTGATCTTGGTGGCCATGGTAAGCGGTTAATGTGGTGTTGGTTCATGAAGTCCAGGGCTTGTCTAGCTACATGAGGTCTGGCATTATCTTGTTGAAAACTAGGGTTCTGGAGGGTTTCAAGATATGGAAGGACATGTGGTTCCACTACTTCCTGAATGTAACGGCGCGCTGTCATGTTACCTCTAATGAAGACTAGAGGTGTCCTGCTACCATATGCAATGGCACCCCATACCATTACCCCACGGTATGATGAACATGTCTCTCCATGTCAAACTGTGGATCACGTCTTTCACCACGTCGCCTTCTTACCCTTGCACGACCATCATGCATACCCAAACAAAAGCGGGATTCATCGCTAAAGACCATTATGTTCCATTCATCGTTCCATTGTAGTCTGTCTCTGCACCATTGCAGTCGATTGCGTCGATGCTCAGGAGTGAGGGGCAACACCCAATGGGGACGGTAAGAAAAAAGACTAAAACTTCTTATCCGTCGATATACTGTACGCATCCCAACCACCCTTCCATGTTCTTCAAACTGATTCGCAATCGCCCGACTGGTACTAAAGCGATCTCTAAGAGCCATAAGTTTAAGCCGACGATCTTGACGCTCGGTTGTTCCCCTGCGACGCCCAGTGCCCCTAGCTCTGTGTTCACGGGCTTCTTGGGTCCATGCCTGCCAACATCTCAAAATGGTGCGTAAAGATCTGTTGGTTCTTCTGTTAATTTCTCTAACTGAAAGACCTGCTTCTCGTAAGCTCACAATCCGCCCCCTCTCAAAGTCACTAAGCTGAGGAATTTGACCAAGTCTACGCACTCGCGGCATAATTATGCCTTAAAACAACACTTTGCAAAACACTTTTTATCAGTTAAGCGACAAATGTGAACAAAAATTGCTAAAACTAGAATCGCATGCAGCTCAAACCAGTGTAAAATAGCCGGGTAAAAACGACAAGATAGTGCATAGATAATGCTGAAAATTTAATCAGTTTTTAATTGACCCAAAATCAATTTGCATGCAAAAAATTATTGCAATGAAATATAAATACTGGGTGTTTACCCTTCTTTGTCACTTAGTATATTTGCACAAGAATGACATTAATCGAATTTCGTATTTTCCTTATTTCGATTGCTTATTCGCCATTTATTATTTTACCTTATGTCAGGCGCGGATTTAAGGGGGAGCCCCCCCCCCCCTAGGGTATTGTACAAAAAGGATTTCAATAGCAAATTTTATAAAAATAAATATTGTACATACTTCTTTCTTATAACAAAGAACGATTTATTTATTTTTTAATACTTTGCAGCCTAGTACTTCTACAAATAATTACTCGAGAAAGATTTCGTTATAAATAATGCGGTTCTTAAAACACAATCTTTTAAAATTAAAAAATCTTCCTGTGATTACTTTCCATGTCTTTATTAACAGAGCTTTATTCTTGCATCATGGCATAAGTGTATTCTCAATTAAAGTATATTTATTTAATTTAAGTACCATCTTTAATAAAGTAAGTTTCTTGTTTTAAATTTATAAAAGGTCTAATTGTATTTTGATTTCACGTTAGTTCAAAACTGGTGAATATTTTTGAGGTAATATTGGAGTTTACTTTAAGATTTTTTGTGTAGTAACATTTTGACACATATTTCTTGTAGGAACACACTATTTTGCCGCTGGGCTAGTGAGCTATGGAATAGGGTGTGGTATGGAGGGCTGGCCAGGAGTATACACGAGTATACCGCCCTATGTAAACTGGATACAGTCGGAGATATTAAAAATAAGTGTAACAGATAGAGCAGCTAGAATTCATAAAAGGCACAATAAAAGGAATAAAAATAAAGCTAAGGCTAAAACACAAGTAAATTTGGATCCACAAAACATTAAATAATACCTCGACAACCTTGTATTATTTCTTTACATAATAAATACAGAGTGTACGGGACATATTTTAGCGTGGCTTTCTGGAACCAAAATCGATTTAGATCAACTTATCTTTGTACAATTTCCTTAAATAGCTAATAGCCTTAGAACCATTAGAGGGCGCTGACTTCTTTGTGCTCATTAATTTAAAAAGTTTTTTTTTCAAACGGCATTTAATTTGCTTACAAAAAGTTATTTTAGTTTATTGATAGCTTCATCGTACATCATAGTACATCGTTTAGGAAAAAAGCGAATTTAAAGATTACACTTCACATCAACATATTGTAATACTTGCTGTCTTGCTTATTTTTTGGATGGGATTTGTGTTTCATTTGCTATATCGGATCTTTTGGCAGGCAATCAGGCAATGGGGATGTGTTGTTAACTGTGTCTTTCTAGAGGTTTTGCGTTCTTCAAAATAGAACAGTTTATCAGTATCATTGACTTTAGTACAATGCGGATGCGATGTGAGACCCAAACTGTTGAATCTGTCTGTCAACTTATCAGATTGTCTGTTAAATTGTGTACATTAGCGTTATGAAACAAGAATATATTTTTAAAACAAATTAAATTACCTTTCAGAAAAGCAAACTTCCTTTTAAAAAAAGGCCTACAACAACAAATGCATGTGTAGGGTATGTCAGTGCCCTTTATGCTTTGCACAAAAAATACCCACATATTCTTACTTGGCTAACCCAAAAACTTACCTAAGCAAAATTATTGTATTAAGACAAGTCGGTCTAAATCGGCCTCTTTTGACCCCGGTAAGTTACTATTAAAATATGTCCCATTCATTTCTAGACACCCTGTATAATAATTTGGAATTATTGTTTATTAGCATTTTCAAAACATACAAATTCTCAGAAATGCTTAATATATTTGGTTGTTTTTACTTTAACTATTGTATACTAAATAATAATTTATTTGATAATAAACAATTAAGTGTTTATGTTTTATTCATATATGAGTATTATTCCCATAGAGAAAATATATAATAGAGAAATAATGTCATTTGCGAATGTGGCACATTTACCAAGCTGAATCCGTAAACACAGACGGTCTTCTGCGGGCTTGCGCCTTGTCGACCGTTTGCCTTGTGATAGACAGGACCGTACTTCAAAATTTATTTCACATGACGTGAATCTTTTATCGAGTAATAAATGCTAAATATATTACTTGTAATTATTCTTTTTATTAATGATAAAAATGTAACCAATAGTGAGATTTTAACAAAAATTGTATAGTTTGTTGGCTTAAATCTGAGTTTTCTTGCTATACCAAACTGTCAGTTCCTCGAAAATAGCTCAGTTTATACATATACAGTGCGCCTCTTTAATGTCCCCCCTCTTAAATTTTTAAACGTTACTTTTCCAAAATTTAAAGTTGAAATAAAATATAAACATAGTATTCTAAACAATAGAAATAAAATATGCAACTGTTTTAAGAAGTAAAATAGTAAATAAAAAAATTGCCAAAACTATGTGTATATTTTATTGGATTGGCATCCCATCCTGTATAATTATTGAACAAACCAAGTTCTATGGTAAGATGTAAATAATTTTACACCTATTTACAGTGTGTGCACTTGATACTTTGGTGAAACTTACGGCCCCATGTCAATCTAATCCACTGATATCTTAGCGATCCTTTGGCGAAAGCGCTTTTTTCTTTCGCCATCCCTTTTAAAATACTCCCCTCTACTCTAATCCACTAGTATTTTTAGTGCCCCTTTGACGAAAGCGCAAATATGCCTTTTGGACACTCACCCTTCTAATCCACCGATATCTTAGCGATCCTTTGGCGAAAGCGCTTTTTTCTTTCGCCATCCCTTTTAAAATACTCCCCTCTACCCTAATCCACTAGTATTTTTAGTGCCCCTTTGACGAAAGCGCAAATATGCCTTTTGGACACTCACCCTTCTAATCCACCGATATCTTAGCGATCCTTTGGCGAAAGCGCTTTTTCTTTCGCCATCCCTTTTAAAATACTCCCCTCTACCCTAATCCACTAGTATTTTTAGTGCCCCTTTGGCGAAAGCGCAAATATGCCTTTTGGACACTCACCCTTCTAATCCACTGATATCTTAGCGATCCTTTGGCGAAAGAGCTTTTTTCTTTCGCCGTCCCTTTTCAAATACTCCCCTCTACCCTAATCCACTAGTATTTTTAGTGCCCCTTTGGCGAAAGCGCAAATATGCCTTTTGGACACTCACTCACCCTTATGCAATATAAGGGAAGGAGGCATTGACACTATATATGACCTTCTTACACCATCTTACCCCTTATACAATGCCCCTAATACACACACACCCCATCAGTGCCTTTCTGACACCTTGACCACACTCAATATACGTCACTGATAAATATTTCTACTTCTCCGTGTGTGTGTTCTCTTCAACACCGGAGTGCATTTAAGATAAAAGTTAGAAAATTTATTTGGTTAGAGTTAACCTTAATAACTCAAAACTTAAAAGTATTTTTGCAAATGGAAATAGCAACATCAGCATTTACAACAGCTGTATTCCATGTGTTTCCTTCAGTGATTACAACTGGGTCCGGTTCTGATCGACGAGTTGCGTCATTGAGTTCAACAACCACTTTTGCTAGACGTCCCGAGTGCGCATGCCTCGAGAGGACCGTCGTTTAAAAATCTGACTGGCGCCCAATGCGTACAAACGCACTTTTTCGCCCATACATTGGACGGATTCAGCTGGTGTCGCGAATACGTTGTGATGGTCTAAATATATTTTGTCTATGATTATTCCCTACAGAACGGTGCTACAGCAGCCAAAGACAATGATAACGAACCTGAAGAAGTCAGTTAGTATTATCAATTTATTAACAAGAGGCGAAAGCTTTGTCTGTTTCTTTGATGTTTCATATACCCGAATTCTGCGACCTTGGATGGTCTCGACTATCTACTATACAGTAAAAAAGTGTTATTTTATCGGCAAAGAGAGGCGGTATAAAAAACAATTTTTTTTAAATATCTGCTTTTCGTATACAAAAAATACGTAAGTATTCCTAATTTTGAAAATGAAACGGTTATTGCCAATCTCTGAAAAAAAGAGTTAGTTCAAATAGATAAACAGAGAAAATATAGGAAATACGAGCTCTCTAAAATAAATCTCTTAAGGAGGCTGCACATCAAAGAAACTTGAAACATGAAATATTTCATAAAATAACATATTGCTTTAAATGGAACGTCGCCCATCAGCGAAATGTATTTCGTGTGACGTCATAAGAAAATTAATCTTGGAGAAACTTGTTGCATAAAATAGATTCGGTTCTATATTTTTGTTTCACGTTGTTCTTAATCCCGTTTGAATTTGTTCGCTTGCTGCTGACAAAATGAAAGACGATCAAGAATTTAATGAAATTTAAGAATGTGTGGTCAACAACGGAAATTAATCTAGTAAATGACTGCAACGACATTCTATAAAATGATTTAAATTAATCTGGGTGAACACTTAGTTCTCTTGAAACTATATACACGGTGTCCCATATAAGAATGCACACTACAGGGATCTCGTAAACCAGAAGAGATACAAAGATGATTAAATTAGTGAAAAGTTGCGCTTTGCTGAACCCTTCAAAGTCGCGATTCGAAATCTAAAAAAATCCGATTACTTCCGAAGATATTTGGGAAAAACCGAATTTTCCCGATTTGGTTTTTATTTTTTTCTGACTCTATTTAAAAAGATATGACAAAATAAATTTCACATTCTCATTGCCACTTTTTCTGCTCTACAAGCCGGCGTTCTTAGATTTTCAATACGACGTTTCGTTTCTTCGCAACCATCATCAACTTCATTTTTTTAAATAGTCGAAAAATTTTGTTTTATTCCTAAAAAATTCTAATTTTAATTATAAATCCCACGAGATATCGCTTCTTACATTTATCCGACGTTTCGGACGAAAAAATCATCATCAATATTATTTGATGATTTACGAAGGAACGGAACGTCGGATCAAAAATCTAATTACGTTGTCAAGTAGAGGAGAAAAAACTACATGGGAATGTGGATTTTATTTTGACCTGTCTTCTTTTGTGAAATCAGAAAAAAATTAATTGCCAAAATTTATGTTTAAAATTTCAACAATTTGTAGATTTTTTTTATTCTACTGTAGAGATAAATTAAAATAAATTGTACATTTGTATTTTCGTTTTTCTCCTCTACAACATGACGTCATTCAATTTTTGATTCTACGTTTTGGCTTTTCTCGACCATTATCAACTTTTTTTTAACTGTTTTAAAATAAAATTTTCCGATTATTTAAAAAAAAGTTGATAATGGTCGAGAAAAGCCAAAACGTAGAATCAAAAATTGAATGACGTCATGTTGTAGACGAGAAAAACGACTATAAAAATGTAAAATGTATTTTAATCTATCTCTTACAGTAGAATCAGAAAAAATCTACGAATTCTTGAAATTTTAAACATAAATTTTGGCAATTAATTTTTTTCTGATTTCACAAAAGAAGACAGGTCAAAATAAAATCCACATTCCCATGTAACTTTTTCTCCTCTACATGATAACGTAATTCGATTTTTGATCCGACGTTTCGTTCCTTCGTAATAATCATCAAATAATATTGATGATGATTTTTTCGTCCGAAACGTCGGATAAATGTAAGAAGCGGTATGTCGTGGGATTTAGAATTAAAATTAGAATTTTTTAGGAATAAAACAAAATTTTTCGACTATTTAAAAAAATTAAGTTGATGATGGTTGCCAAGAAACGAAACGTCGCATTGAAAATCTAAGAACGCCGGCTTGTAGAGCAGAAAAAGTGGCAATGAGAATGTGAAATTTATTTTGTAATATCTTTTTAAATAGAGTCAGAAAAAAATAAAATCGAAATCGGGAAAATTCGGTTTTTCCCAAATATCTTCGGAAGTAATCGGATTTTTTTAGATTTCGAATCGTGACTTTGAAGGGTTCAGCAAAGCGCAACTTTTCTCTAATTTAATCATCTTTGTATCTCTTCTGGTTTACGAGATCCCTGTAGTGTGCATTCTTATATGGGACACCGTGTATATAGGAACTATATTTAAGATTTTTAGCGCTTTACGGATGAACGTCGTTTCTTTCATTTATTTTTCTTTTTTGATAATAATAGTGTTGTGATAACAGCAACAACAGCATCGTCTAGACAATTGTCGGAATCCATTGTCAACTGAAACACATTTTAGTTTTGTTTCTTCAGTGTGTGTATCACACTAAAAATTATTTTATATTTTGTGTTTTATGTTTTCAGATTCGTATTTCGTGATTCATGATTCTTGTTTCTCCGGTATGTGGCCTCCCTTAAAGATAATATTTCGTACTGGATTGTGACTCTAGTGTACTAGATGACTACAAAATTTACTAGATGTAGTACAATTGTACTAGACTGGCAACCCTCTCTAACCCGATCACCACCTCAAAGATGGCGATGCGAGATGCGCACAAAAAATTAGTAGAGGCGGGAACGCCAGCTTTCTTCTCTTGGTAATGCGTTACTCCTTGGTATTATAGGCTTGATGGCAAGTATTGGTGAAAAAACTTCAGGGAAGAAATCTTACTTTATGATATGGTTCCTTAGAATGATACTTAAAAGTCCTTAAGTTTTCCCATACGAGCAAGGCTGGCATTTCCCTTTTCCAGAACGATAAAGGGACCGAAAATCAGTTTTTGCTATTTGTATTATGTTTAATTAACTTTAACTACGGTTCTATACGTACATACGATGTTTCAAAAATCATGTGCTATCCCTTGAAGGAACATTCTTGAAAATAAACTAAAGCAACAAGTTCAAATAAACATGCGCTCGCAGATGCTTTGTCTTAAAGATACAGGGTGCTAAATTTTTTTAACCTTTTTTAGTTTTGTCGAAATATTTTCCAAATGGCTTTAGCAATTTTGATGAAATTTACGTTGTATCAAGGACTTAAATTAAGCATAATTCTGACTATGAAAAGACTTTGACAGGTCCTCCAGGGGCGTGCATATGAAAGTCGGTAAAATATTCTTTTAATAAAAATGTAAGCAATTGATTTTTTCATATTTTCGTATATCAATCAAATAGTATGTTAAATTCTTAGCAAAACTTAGCTGTTCATATTTTTTTAATTTTGATTTCGTTTGGGGGATAAATGCAATTTTATCAAGGGCCTTACTGGGTTAGTTTTCCCAAAAGGATAATTTCACTTGAACTTTTAAAGTACAGTGATCGTGATCGATTGATGTTTACAACATTCATTACGTGCTTGCCAAAAATTAGGAGCAAAAAATTTAATTTAGAAACTTATCATCGAGTGTAGGTATATGGGGTTGCCTATACTCACCATATCATATCGCAGAATCTATTATCCGTGATGTAAGTGATGTAAATAGATAATATATCTGTTTTGCGTATAGTTAGTTTCCTGGGTATAGCGCAATTTGTGTGTACACCATTAAATTACTCAAAAACTATAAATATCGTATTATGCCAATATCCAAAAATACAACTCCGAGTTTCCCGAATAAACTCTCATTTCATATGCCAAGATCAGCCAAACTCAAAAGAAGGTAGTGCTAAGTTAATAAATAAATAAATAATAATATCGCCAAATTTAAGTATGAATATTTTGCTATACTTACATTTATTTTTATAGTACAATAAATCCTATAGAAGGAATGAACACAAATATTAAGGTTATGTATGTTGTCAAAGTATGGCGTAAGGTAAATAAAAAGAAAATTCTTATTTGCGCTTATTAGCACATAACCTTGAGGTTTTTACTTTATAAATTTCTGCAGATGTAGGTTAAGTCAGGATTTGTAGAAATTTAAGGAGTCATCGTAAATGAAGCAATTGCCGAAAACCAAGGAAATAGGATAGGTTTGTTAGGCCGCAATTATCCGATTGTCATTGTGGTCCTTGTTTGTTCATCTTTTTAATCAAATTTAATGCTTCTCATCCACGGAATTTCATAATCTTCGGCAAATGGTAAACAAAATAAATGTACAGTACACCGGCCATAATAGTACTTATATTTAAATGTCATGTGACGTCACAACCAATAGGGTCTCGTTTTGCAACTTTTAAATTTTGTCTTAAATGTTTAAAAGAAAATCTTTGTATATCTTAATAAAAACTAAAATAAATGGATAAAACCAACTGCCAAAAATATTTAATTTAAGTAAAGAATGCAAAAAATAATTCAAATTTTTTAGATAATATACATATTGCCTGTTAAGACAAATACCTTAGAGCAGAGGTCATCCAACTTTGCCGCATCTTAAACGGCCATTTCTCGAGAAATATCATATCCAACCAAAATATTTACAGGGCCATTTTATATCAAATTTAATTCTCTTTAATGTTGCACCTTGAAATCTTGAAAAAGTGCAAAATTAAATTTTGATTTCTTCAATGAATCGTATCCATAGACATTAGGGTGGATCGAAAAAATCTTTTTTTGGATTTTCAGTTGACCTTACCTGGCGAAAGTTGTCAGTAGATATCATGATTGTTTTAACCAAATCTCAGAATTTTCGAACATCATCTTCAGGTTGGGTTGGGTTACCCGCGAGTGTAAAAGTTTAGGGAAAATGTCAATTTTTTACCTTTACCAAAAAAATAACGGAATGTTTTTCTTTAATTATTTTACTTGGGCTGATATGCCCAATCAATGTTGTATTATTAAAAAAAACTCGGAATTTTTGATAAGCATCTAGAGGTTCCCCTGCTGTATACAAATTAAGAAAAAAATTAAAATAAAAAACTTTTTAAAAAAATATATTTTGTGTAATTTTTGTTAAGCAAATGATTTTTGTTTTGCTTGACAGACGAAACAAAATCATTTTGTGGTATTAAAATATGGAAGCTTGTTCCTAGAGTCTATTTTGGCCCTAATGAATCCGTCTCTAGCTTCTTGGCCTGAAACAGCTAGAGAAGCCTCTGTTACAAGCTTAATACTCCTCTCCACAGCTTGGGTGTGGCAAGGAAATGTAGGAAGAGGCATATTTTAAAATTTATGCCACACCCAAGCTGTGGAGAGGAGTATTCAGCTTGTAACAGAGGCTTCTCTAGCTGTTTCAGGCCAAGAAGCTAGAGACCGATTCATTAGGGCCAAAATAGACTCTAGGAACAAGCTTCCATATTTTAATACCAAAAAATGATTTTGTTTCGTCTGTCAAGCAAAACAAAAATCATTTGCTGAACAAAAATTACACAAAATATATTTTTTTAAAAAGCTTTTTATTTTAATTTTTTTCTTAATTTGTATACAGCAGTGGAACCTCTAGATGTTTATCAAAAATTCCGAGCTTTTTTTTAATAATACAACATTGATTGGGCATATCAGCCCAAGTAAAATAATTAAAGAAGAACATTCCGTTATTTTTTTGGTAAAGGTAAAAAATTGACATTTTCCCTAAACTTTGACACTCGCGGGGAACCTGAAGATGATGTTCGAAAATTCTGAAATTTGGCAAGCAATCATGATATCTACTGACAACTTTCGCCAGGTAAGGTCAACTGAAAATCCAAAAAAAGATTTTTTCGATCCACCCTAATAGACATGTCAATGGTTATATCTCTTTTGTTACATAAGATCAAAAAAAATCGTCCTCAAAGTATGCCGTGGAATCAGTCACGCATGTCTTGAATTATTAATCTTGAAAGCTATAAAGCTAACATAGGTAAAATGCATAATGTAAATGAATACTGACGAGGAAGTTACTTACAGAAAGTTGACATGTGGGCGGCCATATCGAAAAAAAGATTAAGTGGGCCGATTTTTTTTCAAGGGACTCTCAATTCGGCGCGATACCATAATGAAATTTTAGAAAATTTTGTGAACGTATTAGACGATAAAGAGTTGCGACAAGGCTACTTCCAGCAGGATGGCGCTCCAATTCACGTAACCCTTGATAATTTAAATTCTTTGGAGGAATTTTTCGAAGACTGAATCATTCATTAGTCGTAATATGCCAGTTAGGTGGCCACCACGGTCCCGCGATCTCACGCCGTGCGTTTTTTTATGGCCACACATTTAAAACTCGGTTTTCAAAACCCCTTTTGAAAATTTAGAAGACCTACGAGCTATAATTACAAATAAATTTCAGGAGATTAACAACTCCCCCCAAGTGTTCACCAATGTTTTTGATGCTGTAAAGAGCAGAATGAGGACAATTTTGGAAGTAGAAGGTGGACACGTCTCTCATTTAGTTTCAATTTATAATTTTTAGGTTCTTTATTGCATATGTTTTTTTAAACTGTCTAATGTCTATTATGCAATGGCAATGACAATAATTTAACTTTCTTAAAAATAAAAACTCAGAACTTGACAGTTTTATTTTTCATTCACCAAAACCTTTTTTTTTCCTATGTTACCTTTCAAAAGTAATAATTCAAAACATGCGTGATTGATCCCACGGCATATTTTTTTATCTAACGTCATGTGTATGCGCTGAAATGTCATTACTACATGGTTTTTATGGCAAATTCATAAGTAAGCTACGATAATATTAAAAATAAAACAAAATTGTGGTGATGGGAAGCTGCTGAAAGCAACTGAAACTGCTCGTAATATATCTGAACTGAAAAACTGCACCATAATTGGCTTTTAAAATGATTAATACTTATTTATATCCTTTCAAGGATTAAAATATTTACACAAATAAAACTTCTTGTGGCTGATAACGGGTCTTAAGGTCAAAAGTGTTGGAAATATATAGTGATAAACACAGCAACAAAAAAATTTGAATATTTTTAAAACATATGGAAGTTAATGGCTTGCTAGATAATTATAATATTCTCGTATAATGTACAACTTGGAATTACCAGAAAAATAAGAAGGTGATCGGACAAAAAGAAATAGAAACCAGTCTTCATTGCCAGTCAACACGAACCGAAACAAACTTAGCTGTGATTATTGTTCTGCGTGGTTTTTGTTAAGATGTGGTACCATCTTATTTTAGGTGTTTGTTTTCTGCTTTATAATGTTAACGCACGTAAGTACTTATTCTTTTCATGTATTTTTTTTAGGATCTAAGTATTTGTATAGTTCTACAATAGATACAAAAACTCTAAGAGCATGTTGTTCATAACTTTTAATCAAGCAGTAAAATTTAATTGACGTCAAAAGTCACCTTCGGCAATGGCATTAACATAAGTACCATTACATTACAAATGCTCAGTTAGTTTAATTCTTAGTTAAATCGTTTGTGCACCTAAGCGTTTTTTTTAATATATGATTTCAGTATAGACGTCAAGGTGAAAATGCAATTCAAAATTGAAACTTATATTATTTTTATTTGTTATTAACAATTTTAATGGTAAAACCATCTTCAAAAATAAACCGAAGCGTCAACGTCACACAGAATAGTTTTTTAATTCTAAACCAATTGACTGTTAAACCCAGGAAAACTCAAGAATACTTAACATTGATATTTTTAACATTATCCGTCCAACCGATGTAATTCTTTGTGTGCGTGTTTCAGTTGATTCATTGTGCAATAATATTAACATATTTATTGAGAACGCGAAATGGCTAATCAAGCCCATTATCTGCTTGGCAAAACTAAACCAGGGAAGCGTTGAATAAAATTGCATTTATCTCCTAAACGCAGTAAAACCTAAAAAAAAATATAAATAAGTGAGAGAGGTAAAGTTTTGTATAAAATTTAACATATTATTTGACTGAGATACGAAAATGTGAAAAAATCAGTAACGTACATGTTTTTATTTAAAAAATATTTTACCGTCCTTTATGCACGCCACTGGAGGATCTCTAAAAGTCTTTTCATAGTCAGTATTATGCTTAATTTAAGTCTTTACACAACATAGATTTCATTAAAATTGCTGA
The DNA here is from genome assembly GCA_963971165.1 of Philopedon plagiatum. Taxonomy (NCBI): domain Eukaryota; kingdom Metazoa; phylum Arthropoda; class Insecta; order Coleoptera; family Curculionidae; genus Philopedon; species Philopedon plagiatum. The sequence goes on from OZ020191.1 coordinate 8,335,281, forward strand.
AGCCATTTTAAAAATATTTTGAAAAATCTGAAAAAAATTAAAAAATTTAACATCCTGTATCTTTGAAACAAAGCATCTGTGGACCCATATTCATATGAACTGCTATGGCACATGTTGTTGAAATACCTTGTATATCTCGAAAACTGTTGGGTTTTATTACATTCCACTTCAAAATCACATGGATTTGCGTTTTACAGAAAAATATGATAATAGCATGTAATTATCATATATTAATTTGTTGCATTGTCAACTATAATGAACCAAGGCAAACAGTAATGCTGACATTTAACTAAAATGATTTTTAACCAACGTAAGATGTAGTTAATTTATTTTTCGATCCTATAGTTCTAACCTGAAAAAAATATATTAAAGATATTTAACTAATTTACAGAAGAAATTGTTGGCGTACCGTTTTGTCAGTACCGTAGCTAGGTTTAGGCAGAGTAGGCCCTTGTTTAGGGGCGGCAAAAGATTCTATACCCTAATTAGGTCTTGTTATACGTAGAGATGCCAAAATCCTGGCTTGCCTTCAGTCAAATTTAGCCTAGCTATGGCACTGCGTTTTGTCGAATCGAGACCGGTCAGTCCACTCCCTTTGGGCCCGACACCAACCCGAGATCCACTGATCACTTTTTGATTTTACACAGCTTTTTTAAGTCAGCTTTACCTTATTGAGATCTGCTCTTGAATTTCAGTAGTTCCTATAGATGATATTGGCGAGTATTCTCTACCGTTTCCTATTTTAGAAAACGTGTTGCCTATGCGGGATTGCTACTGGGGGGATTGCCTGATGGGTTACGTCAGTCTGATGATCCAAGAAAACCCAAGCAACAAGGGTGAAAGCGTACTGTCTACCCGACCAAAGGTTTTCCGTTAGTTACTGGATGCCCCAAGAACCAATGGAAGCAAGAGCAGAACACATTTGTCCGCTATGTCACAAATATTTTCCTTTTGTATAGTTAGGGCGTGTACCGTTGTCAACTTCGGTTACGGTTTTGTGTCCCGTAAGTATCGGTATTCTGAAAAGTTGGTAAGATTGGAAACGAGGTTCCTGAAAAATATCTGTCATTAATGTCACCGAAGGAACCGATGCTTCCTCGCTGGTTTTCCAGTTTGTTATGTCATTTTGTTTATGTTTTGCTATGTTAAAAATCATCTGTTTTAAATTGTTGGAAGCAGGACAGGTATGTTTTTAGGTTGGGTCGATATCCGTAAAAATAAACAGAAATCTAATAGAAACAACCGATCTGCGTTCCGTAGTAAAATAGGTTCTTTCAGGAACCAGCAGCAGCGTTACCATTGGTTTACCGCATTATACCGTTGTCAAACCTGGTTAACCAGGTTTGACAACGGTACAGTCTTAGTACGGACAGTAAACTCTTTCTTAAAATCGATATTCTGACTTTTTAGACAATTAGCACAGCTCGACGGGAACATGCTGTGCGAGCCTGGTAATTCCATAAAGTATAGGAGATCTAGCGCAAAGCGCAAAAATTCGGTTCCGGTCTTGCTACTGCTTGTGTTTTGTTTTATATGCTGCAATAGAGGCTTTATTGAGATCTGCTCTTAAATTATAGTAGTGTCTCTAGATGGCACTGACGTTCTGTACCGTTTCTGTTTTAGAAAATGTATCGACTATGCGGGATTGCTATTGGGGGAATTGCCTGATATGATGTCAGTATGAGGACTCCCAACAATGGTGGAAGCTTACTGTCCACCCGGCACGGAGTTTTCCATTAATTCTTAGATGCCCTGTACTAAAGCGCTTTTTTTGTTTTTAGAAAATCTTGGAGGCTATTGTAGGACGCCTGCCGGTGAATCAGGAAAATGCATTAATGTGTATGATTGCCAGAGTCTATTAACCCTTCTTAAATTACCAGCACGATCAAATGAACAAACACAGTTTCTGCACTCTTCTAGGTAAATTAATATTTGAAAGTAGCATGTAATATTTATTTATAGAGGCGTATGGGAGACATATTATCAAAGAGTTTTCAGTGAACAGAAACAGTTAGAGACAGAAAAATCCTTTGGTAAAATCCTCTCTCTCTCTCTGTCTTTCCAAACATCGACGCAAAAACTCATTGCGTCACGAAAATAATTAATTCATTACACTGAAAAAACATTGTGGGACATTTCACTACAATTGTGTACCTTTTTCCAACAATTTGTTCTCAAAAACGTCCAAGACCACTTTGTAGCAAAGTTTGCTACAATTGTATGAAAATGTATAAAAACTGTTGTAACTAATAATCAAATTAGAGTAAATTGTTCTACAAAAACTTTGCTACAATTTTGTGTGAAAAAAAGTCCAAACGATTTTTTCAGTGTAGCATGCTATAAAATCCACTTTTTCTTTTACATTACATTTCACATAATCTGTGTACATACTATGATTATAATGCGCTTTTCTGTAATAGGTGTGGGTTTGACTCCCGAGGTGTTCCATATGTTTGCTGCGGTACTACCATATACGCTACTCCGGAACCACAAGAACAAGGCATTTCTTATAGTCCAAGTTCACTAATTCCCGACAGAGAAAATTGCGGATTTCAGGTCTGTATTTTACAAAAATTGTTTACCCATATTGCTTACCGAATAGTGACGCAAATTCTGATCACCTTTTAAAAACAATTTCCCTGCCGCGAACTGTCAAATTTCCGTACATTTCCCTACGGTGACTTGATACGTACAGTAATTAAAATTTCAAACCACCCGTTATTGCCATTGGCGATTGAAATAAAGAACGTTGCGTCCTCATCGGCCGATTTGCTAACTGCCATAGTGGGAAATGTTTTCGTTTCATCTTTGTCTTTATTATTGTGTTATTTGGCATCTTTATCAGTTTTGTCGTCTAGTGAGTTCATTTTGCCCACTAAGAATCAGCTGTGACAACGCAGTTAGGCTTAATTTGGGTGGCCAGTTTATTACAAATAAAGGACCAATTAACCAATATAGCCAATTCTGCTAAATAATTGTAATTTAACAGTAGTTGCTTTTTATTTGCCACTTGTTTTAGCTGAGCCGAGTTAGTCAGAGAGAGATAGTAAGATAAATTTGATGGGGCCAAGAGAGACACAAAGCTCAGCTAAGGTGGCACATAATAAGCAACTACTAATGTAACTTGAGGTCTGTTTGTTTGTGTTGCTCGAAACTGCACTAACCTACATTATTATTTGGATCGCAGCATTCAAGAGGTAGTTGACCATACCTTTGAGATGCCATCTTTATTTAGGAACTCCATTTAGGAAAGAGTTATCGACAATCTGTGGCACCACCGACAAATCAAAGACAGACTCAATTTACAGCTGATGGCAATAGTTGCTTATTATTTGCCACCCCTGTCCCTGTTACTCCAAATACTAGGAGCCAATACAAAAAGGCCTCATGTCGCTAGCTTCCCGGTACAGGATGGACGCCTCTTACTCCTGGACTATAACTGTTCCTGACAGAACAACAAGAAAAGCGTTAAATACATCCATTACTGTTCAGCTACAAAAGCCTAGAACATCTTATTGCTCATTCATACTCAGGGTCTCTGGATTATGGAAGAAATTTCCTGCGAATGTTTTCTCTTCCCCTCCCAGCCTCCAATTCTTTAAATTATATGTCAATAGGTTGCATCTCCCTTCTCTTCAGACTCCCACGGCACGTTAATACTTAGGCTTAAGGTTTTCGCGGGCTGTCGCGGATAAAAACCCTCCTTTATTAAAATTTTTGAAATTTTAGACTCTTGATCGCATTGTGGGTGGTGGACCGACAAACTTCGATGAATTTCCGTGGATGGCAGTCTTTGAATATGCTAGGTATAATGGAAAACGACAAATTGCATGTGCTGGTTCACTAATCAGTCCAAGATATGTATTGACCGCAGCACACTGCGTTAAAGGGGATGTTTTAACAAAAGTAGGACAGCTGTAAGTATTTTATGATTTTATATTTAAATAAAATATTAAAAATCCGCTTCAAATGTATTACCTCATTTCGTTACATATGACTGTAATTTTGTATCCACCCTAAATCTACAGTGTGTTTGGTTACGAATGGGCCATACCTTAGCAGGGTTAAACTACTTATTTTTGTACAGAAGCAGAAAATAAGAGAGATACAGGGTGTTAAAGTTAAAATTTTATTTTACATTTTTATCGACACGTTTTCAAAGGTACTAAATTGTAACGTTCGATACTGTTATATTCTCAAGTAGTTCAAATGAATCGCGTGAGATCAAAGGAATTCGTGAGAGCAACAACTCAACATAGAAGCGTCAGTCATACCGTCCAGCTTGACGTTTATGACTTTTGAGTAGTCATTTGTTCGACGTCATTCTGAAAGCTGGGTTGAGAAAAATCTATTTTTTTTTTGAGAAAATTAAAATTTAGCTTTATCCCTCCTGTTTTTATTAACGAATTTTTGTTAGGAACTCTAAAGGGTGAGTAGGGTGGTCCAGAAGTAATGATTATGTGATTATATCGAAATATTGCGATTTACTCAAACTTGCCTAATTCCAAAGTTTATAATAATGTATAGTAGATAAATTAATTTATCCAGGAGTTTATATAATATGCTAAGGGATTGTCGTTCGTTACCAAGTACCCTGTATACCTTAGTAATAGGCGACCTAATGTTAAATTGCAGAATAAATATTCGACTGGGGGACTACAACCTAACTAATTCTGGACAAGACTGTGTTACCAAAGGCACGATAACGTCCTGCAATGCTCCAGAAGTCAACGTTGGCATTGATGCAGTCATACCTTATCCTACTTACACCGGTGAGGGCAGCAGATTCCATGATATAGCATTAGTAAGATTGGCTCGAGAAGTAGGATATTCACGTAAGTCGTTTCAGTAATTTTAATGTACAAAATATGTAAAGAGTTGTGAAGATACAATAGGGACAAGCCCAAATATTAAGATTGTTGTTAAATCAAGGATTTTCTCTCGAGTTGCGTTCAGTATTACCCTGAGCTCTAGGAAAACCGACACAACCCATTTTTAAGGGCACTTAAAACATGGCACCCGAGTCGGGGCGTGGCTAACCTGAGCGAAAAGTGTCACGGGGGGGGGGGGGGGGGATTCTACAAAAACAAGAAAACCCAAGCTAACCTGAAAATACCCGAGCCAACCCAAACGGGGCACTCGAGTCGGGGCGTGGCTGACCTGAGCGAAAAGTATCAGCGGGGGGGGGGGGGGGTTATAGAAAAACACAAAAACAAGCAAATCCAAGCTACGATTATTATACATGTTCATATTAATGCCTATTGTACTGTTCATATAATTCCTTTCTTAAAATGGGATTAAGCTATTTTTACGAAAAATTTTTATACAAGTCAAGCCCAAAACAATACAGAGTCAGATGTTTAAAAATTTTTTGATGTATTAATTACAGCTAAACATAAGATCTATCATAATTTAATAATAATTTCCAAAAAACCCTATTTGTACATGTACCGGGTGAGTCAACAATTGCGCGAATTAATTTTATGCCTGAAGATAAGATTTGTTTATAATGAGCTTTTGTGTTACGGTATAGTTGAATATTCTGCAAATTTTAAAATATTTTAAATTATACAGAGTGCGTTTAAAAAGTAGGGTGTCATAAAGTTAGATTTTATAAATGCAACACCCTGTATTTAAACCAATTTTGGAATTCTACCTGTAATTTCATAACTTTCTTGCTACGGTTTAATATACGAAAAAGTCATATGTTTCAAGATAATTTGACTTGTAATGGAAATTTAGCATTTGCCAGCATCTCTTTGTTGTGAAAATACTACTTAAATTTTGAATCCAAGCTATTCATAATTTGTATCCGGAGTAAATTATGTCGAAAAACATATCCGCTATGAAATGTGTGGCATCTCATCTACAGGGTGTTTTATTTCTAGGTCCAAAGTCAGAAAACTTCTAGTTAAAAAATTTCACTATTTATCAAATTGAACACCCCATATATTTTTGTGCCATTTTATAGCTCGTTAAAAGCTCTTCACATTTTGTAAATAATATTCTATCCGTATCTCTAAGAGTTTTTGATATATTTTGATTTTTCGAGATTTTCTGTTCGCATATTTTGTCAATGGATCTCAGTAGCCATGGAAAACAAATAAAAATAATGTCAGTAGATGACATTAAGAATCAGTTGGCTTTTAAAGTCAAGCGTTTTTACTGTAAAGTTTATTGGCCAGATATTTATATTCCAAATGAATTTCTCCAAAAATGAATTAATCGATATGATTTATGCTTTGGGCGAGGCAGATAAAAATTATCTTTTTGCCGAAAGATTATACAGGATGAAATATTCTGAGCGGTGAACACCCAGTCCCCGTAGTTTTCAAAATTTAATGGAACGTTTTGAATCAACCGGCAGTGTGGAACATTCAAAACGTGAAGTTGTCAATAGAATAGCTACAAATGGTAAGAAAGAACTCGAAATACTCTTACAAGCTCAGGAGAATTTCGTGTTATTAAGTCGAGTTCCTTCTTGCCATTTGTAGCTTTTCTATTGATAAGTTCACGTTTTGAATGTTCCACAATGCCAGTTGAATCAAAACGTTTCAGTAAATTTTGAAAACTCCGATGACTGGGTGTTCGCCGCTCAGGATATTTCATCATGTAGAATCTTTCGCCAAACAGACAATTTCTATGGGCCTCGCCCAAAACATAAATTATATCGATTAATTCGTCTTTGGAAAAATTAATTTTGCATATAAATAACTTTACTGTATTTACTTGGGCGGGTGACCGCCTGGGAATGCCGTGTCTCGCACTAAACAAGGAAGGTGGTAGAGGATTTTTCCTCGTCCGAGGCGGCACCACCCCACACATCTGCTAAAGGACTGGTGAAATCCAAACGGATGTTTCCAACTCTGGATGTGTGAGACGGATACCCCCAGTACACCCACGGTACCTAGAGTACTTAGGTTAAGACCTTCGTGGGATGTCCGAAGATAAAAAAAATAGACAATAAACTTTACGGTCAAAATGCTTAACTCTAAAATCGATCTAATTCTTAATGTTATCCACTAACAATATTTTTATTTATTTTCCATGGCTACTGAGATCCAATGATTGAAGATGTTATAACGAGAAAAGACAATCCAGAAAAATCTAAATATGCCAAAAACTATTAGAGATAGGGATAGGATATTATTCATCAAATGCGGAGAGTTTTGAAGAGCTATAAAATGGCAGAAAAATATATAGGGTGTTCCATTTGATAAAAGTGCCTTTTTTAATTGAAAATTTCTCCACAAGTAGTACACAATGTACAATAGGAATTTTTAGACCGATTGATCTACTGCCGAACAGTTAGTGGAGGACATTTTGAACATCTTATAAAAAAAATTTTTTCATATTTTATTGTTCGCTTATCTAATAAAGCTCTTACTTTTTATTGTAAAGGGTAAAAGTGTTAATTTTTTGAAAACAGTTGAAGATAAGTATAGGATGTTACTTAAATAATGTCTAGAATTGACTGTAAAATCCAAAAATGTAAAAGTATACAGGATGATTCATTGAAAAAATAAATGTTCTGATGCACCCAGTACAATTTTTTTACTAAAAAAAATCATTTCAAAATAGTATATTGTACAACGAGCATGGAATGACATGCATTTCCTACGAGTGTGACGTTTGCAGCATGAGCCGCAGGCGAATGCTGCAAATCATACGAGTAGGAAATGGTCATTCCATGCGAGTTTTACACTATACTTTTTCTACGAATGTTACTGTTACATAAAATGGGATTAGTAATATTTTTCCTTTTAAGATGTCAAAAAATGTCAATCTGACATTCCACAAATAATAATTATAAAGATTTTGGATGTCAACGCCACCTTTGTAAAAAATACCCGTGCACAATGGGAACTTTGTAGTTCAATCACCATGGTGATTGAAGCACAATGAAAATGTGTAAAACACAATGCACCATGTTCCGAAATTACTATTGAACATACTATAAAGGTTTTTATTGACATTCGTAGAAAAAAATTATTTTGACGGGTTCGAGCGATTTTAGATGAATTAAGAGGCATTCCATACATAAGAGTGATCCGTTTCTTGATCCTAAACCTGTATAGGTATATTACATCAGATTTTGATAAACTAAAATACAAATTGTTTAAATCCTTTTCTAGAGTTTATTCAGCCGGTTTGTTTACCATTGCCAGATGAGGCTTCTTCACCTGGTGAAAAATTATGGGTATCCGGTTGGGGGAAAACCGAGAAAGGCAGAAATAGCGATATTAAGCTGAAGGTAGAGGTTCCGCTTACATCACCATCTCGGTGTGCTGAGCCTTATAAACCTTTAAGTGTTCGAATTGGACCGTCCCATATCTGTGCCGGTGGAGAAACTGGAAAGGATTCTTGTACAGGTATAATCTTATTTTAATACTCGTAATATTTAATTAATTTACATGCATAGTGTGAACCTTGGATGAATTAGAAAGGATTCGGTGTTCCGTATACTGTGAGCGTATCGAACGTGTAGTCTGTTTATTTGTTGTTTGTTAGGAAAACATCTTACCCTAGAGGTCCAGTTTACGAACTTCAAGAAATACGTAATTCAATCAAGAGTAGTAGTAGAAAGAGATCAAATAGCATTGGAGTGTTGGAGCTCAGAAGTGTTGCTGTCTCTGTTGGTTGCTTAGGGAATACGTCTGAACACTCGGTTACACGTATGTCTTTGTATAATGAACTAGAAAAGACAAAGTTCGACTTATAGATTTATAAATGACTCAGAGCGACTTTAAATAAGTCTTTAGAAATAATGTATTTAAGAGCTTTCTAACCTAAATTTATTATTATTTAGCAGCAAATAAAATATTTTAGGGCTTTTATTACTTTTAGTAAATCTTGTGATGCTTCTCGTATTTTTTGTACAAAAATACAAGGTAAAATAAGATATGGCCAATGTTTACAAATTGTGTTTACAGTGTCATTTAGAATGGTTTGTTTTGGCTTCAAAGAATGTTAAATCATCCCGTATCCATTCTTAATTCATCCAAGGTGTGAACTTATATGTGGCAAGTGGCAACAGTATGTTTATTTGTCAAAGTACATTTAAAGAGACCTCTGTACAATAATAAACTAAAGTCGATTGTGGATATCCTTTTTATAGAACTAAGACAAAAAAAAAAAAACAAATCTCCAGCGCTGACCAGATTACTGAGATCATAGTTGTGTATAACCATTATTAGTTATATTACAACTGACAGTTTTCAAGGTATTAACGTATAAATGACAAATTAGATATATTAAAGAGATGTAAAATGTATTTTGCTGTCGGTTAACTTAATTTCATTTTGACATAGTTTTTCGGCTTTAAAACTTTTATTAATAACACTATAAGTATATTAACCCATTCGCGGGCACCCGGCATGAAGAAAGGTGTTATCAGAGGACACCTAATTTTCTTTTATAGAATATTTCTTTTGATTTAAGCATGAACTTTTGTATCACTTGGACCATGAAGACACTCTTTTTTTTATAGAAAAAACACTGCATTTGCAGCCCTGTCCCATGGAATCGTTTTTCTATGCCAGGGACATGTCTGCTCTAGCAGCCATTTTACTTGAAAAACCTTTCTCTGATTCAGATTTACTTCCAGTTAAATCAACATGAAACTTATTCACTCCAAAGATATTTGAAAATATCTAGAAGTGAGTGTGAATCCGTAAAATGTAGTTTAATTCCTGACGTTGCCGTATCAAAATGAAAATCTGGAACATCATCTGCAATATCTTCCCAGTCAGAATCAGTATCGTCCGTTACTAGATCTTGTAAATTTTGATCTTCTACGCTACTAGACTCTGAGTCGCTTTCATGCATCAAGGGAGAATAATTTAGATCTCTATCATCTGAGCAACCATATAAGGATCTTCCGGTTGACCTTTATCTGAGCTGGAACAGTCAGATTAATTTTCAAAGTTTTCGTCAGAAACTAGTTTATATATTTTTAGAAGCCGGACTTCTTCTTTGGGATCCATAAGAGAGCCAAAAACAACCTCAAGGAAAATTATGACAGGTACTCTCTCCTCTGACTTAAAAAAGTGTAGAGACATGCATATTCGCAAACATACATAGGCAGTGCATTTTGATCTATAATTAGCACGTCTTTGTTTTATTCAAAAACTTGGTAAAACTCGTAAGCGATAATAAACAAACTGTAGCGACAAAAGTCAAAAAATGTGGATGCAAATAAAATGCAATAAAAATACATACTACGTAATTTATATTTCCTTTTGACGCTGTTTTATTATTGAAAGTACAAAAAAATAAGCACCAAATATTTTTTTTTCTAAGAAGACACTCTTAAGCACATACGTATGTCCTAGACTGCTTTAGCTGACTGCAAATACAGACGCGCGTTTACTAATTCCTTCTTTATCAACACGGATATTAAATTTCTTGTTTAAATTCCTAATCATCGATGTACAGGGACAAAGTCACATCGATTTTTGTAATATATAGGGACACAAAACTAAAACAAGTATAATTTACCATATGAATTGTCAATTGCGTCTGCTTTAGCAGACTTTACCATTTTTTAACCTTTTGATTATCGTCTGCAATTTTCACATCTGTCTGCAAATGCAAACGTGTCCGCGAATGTGTTAAGTATAGCTTTACATTCTCTACGTATTTTTTAACGTATTAATAAAAGTTTTAAGACATTTCATGATTTATTTTAGGAAAACAATATGTAAAATAGTATATTATTCAATGAGCATATAATGGTGGCTGTTACACAGAAAGAAATCATTTGATATAAACAATGAAATCGTTTTACTGATTCAATAAAAGACAAAATCTACAGCAATTCGTTATATTTTAATCCAAAAAGATCATAATAATCAAAATTTTGACTAAATCTAACCTAATAAAGTAAATCTTTTATGAAACACCTTTGATTAATACCAGCATATTAGGATAGATATCAGGAAATAAATGTATTGCTTGTATGCTAAATATTATCCAGAATTTTATTAAACCTATCTAATTATTTTAAAATCAGTAATAATTTGATTGGTTCTGTTTAAACTTAGTTTAAATCAATCCAACTATTTGCTAGACTCAGAGCGAGACTGTTCGCTACATTTAAGAAAAATATTTGTTAGAATATATTTAATGATTTATTTATTTATTAATATGTATCATTGTGTTTCTCAAATTTATCGAATTGCACTAACAGTTAAATTGTAATATGAGAAGATCTATAAAATTTTAGATTTTTACAAGCCTATGTCGCTCAAATTGTTATATATTTGCTTTATATTGGATTAAATCTATCACATCAGTATACAATTAGTAACAGCTTTATAGATTTAATAAAATAAAGATTGAATTTAGTGCAAACTTTGTAATTTTAAATGGTCAAACGGCCTCCTTCTTGGTGCTTATTCGACTTCTTCATTTGTTACTAGTAATTCGTAGTGTATGCTTCGCTGTAAAATAAAGTTTCTGTGCTGTGTCTGTTAGTTTTTCCAGTGTTCTACTACGAGAACAGGTAAGTTATTTTTAGTTCCTTTCTTTTGTTGTGGTCGTTGTAGTACTATGTCAAAAGGAAACAATAATATTAGTAATTTTAGATATTTTTTAGGTGTATTAAATATGGGTAGTGAATGTAATGTATGTTATGTTTTACGAATATTTTCATATTTTTGCGATTCCTTTGTTTTCCCAAAAGATTTCCTTCTAAAACGTGTTTAATTTAATTGTAATAATATGAAATGTATACCCGTGGACAAAGAAATCATACATCCAATTCGCAGTATAAGTACCTACCAGCTTCCTAAGGAAGTCTGTTAAAAACGTTTAGACTGCTTTCCAGATTAAACTTGGCCACTGATTTCTTAAAATATTTACATATAGACATTTTGAAATACAGTATGAAAATTAACAGATTACATGAAAAATGACAAGACTGCATCAAGAATACTCCCATACTTTCGGATCCATATAAAGGATAAACACAGCCTGCTTAAGAAACTGAGAAGCGAAGACTTAACAAATGGTAAGAATAACTAAACTATGTATTAACTTGGAAAGTAGTTTCCAAAAGTCATAATTCCACATTTTGTTTCTAGTATGTCCCATATTTTCCATTTGTAACTTGTTTCCTTTTTTTCTTGTAGTGTTAATTTTTTTTCCTAATTTATATGTATATGATATTTCTTACTTAGATACGTGTTTATTTTGTTTCAGATATTAAAGATTTCCTTATTACCAAATAAATTCACACATTGTGCCCCCCAGTAGCAGTGGTAAAATCAAAACAGAGTAAATCTGGAAAATGGATGGAACTGTGTTAGACTAATGACCTAATAACTAATTTATTAGCAGAATGGCTAGTTATCAACATTACATAAAATACGTCAGTATTTTAATAAAAAAGATATTAAATTTTGATACTAGCTTATAGCTAATCTGTAAAAGGACGTCAGATATTTTAGTTTTATTTAGATGTTTTTTGAATGAAATCAAAACATTTATTAACCATATACTTGGTTTCTGAGTTTCGGTGTCATCATATTAGATAAGTAAAATAATATGTTATTTAGTATTAATTTAATTTTAAGTTAAGATGTTAAGTAATTTGTTTTTTCGAATTTGTACCAACCGTAAACCTAACATAAATCTTACTGAAAATAATAAATCTTGATGTGAATATAAAAATATTTTTTTTATATTTGCCCTATTATTAATGCAAACTAGAGAATATAACGAATAAAAAGATATAATTATTAGGTAGGACAGGTTATTTAGTAGAAACCAAAAATCTTTAATGAGAACGGCATTAGTGTAAAAATTAGGGTAAATTTTTTAACCAGGTAGACTTTAATAATTTTATTATATGTTCATGATTAATTTACATAAAATATCCTGAAATTCATTTAGTTATTAATTTCTTATAGAACTTTTTCAAATAATTTACTGTTTAATAAAAAAGTAGAAAATATTATTTCCCATTGGATACCTATTCATATATTTACCAAATTTTATTAATTTTTTGCTGGATTTAATAAAAAAAAATTTTAATTAATAAAAATTTTAGTTAAACCAATCTAAGATTTGCTAGTAATCACCTAGTTTTTAAACAAGAAGCATCCTAAATGTGATTATTACAATAAAACCAAATGATAGGTTCAAGAAAATATGTAGTATACTATAGCATATATTTACTAAGCTATACTCAACAGGTAGTAATTCTTATCAAATTTTAAATTAAATCAATCAAATGTTTTCTTTTCACAATCATATACTAATAAATTGTATCAAACATTAATATAATATTAATCGTATTTGTGCTAAAGTCTAGTAAACCTGTTTTCTTAAATTTATCTAATAATGATAAACTTTAAACTAGACACAAAATCAATCAAATAGTTAAATGATAATAATTTAATTTGTGATAGGCGCTATATCAATCCTGGATCTGATTGATTTGGTATGTTATTGAGTTGATTTTAGCCAAGATTTCTTTCTGTGTATTCACGCGGATGAAGTTTATGACACGAGCCGCAGGCGAGTGTCATAAATCATCCAAGTGAATAACAGCCATTATATGCGAGTAGAATACTATACTTTATCCAGGACTATCAAAAAAATTTAGATAATATTAATATATGTTTTTATTTTTAAATTTTGACGTTTTGAATTAAACTCGGAATTAAAGTAACCACAACAGCGCGACAACGCAACGTGACGAAGCTAATGTTTTCATAGCCACCTTTGTTTATTATTTTGTGCATACAATCGCATTCCAAGCCGGTTTGGATCGAGCACAGCTCTTGTTTGGAGTTTGGATCGAGATATCCGTGGAAGCGGTGAATAATGAAACCATTATTCACTAGTGAATAATGAATATTATTATTATTTCATAAACTCATGTATAATAATCAAATTATAGACGAGTCGTGGATAAAGAATATTGAAGTCCTAGTGACAAAAAAATGGCACCAAAGTCGTCATATATCTTTTAACATATTAATCTTCTGAATGAAATCATTATACACGTTGAAACATTAAATAATAGGGAATATGCGTATAACCCAAATAAATCTGAAATATTTCTCTACATAAAAAATGAATGTTTAAGGCTGTTATCCATTTATTTTCGCCTTTATTAACAAAAAAAAAGGATTTTCTACTGCAAATTTTCGCGCGAATTTCGAAACTTGTAAAACGTGTTCCCATTGGCTGTGTCGTCAAAAGTGTTTTTATGACTCATATTGAGTACATGACGAATTATAGTATTGTAGGGTCATCGAAAAATCCAGAAAAATGGCATTTAATGCGTAAATCATCCAATGAAATATCTCCGCACTTAAAGTAGAAGGTTCCTAAAATCTTATTTATTTATATTTCCAGCCGAAATCGGTCCAGGAACCTTTCAATTTTGCAACAAAACCTGTCATTTTTCGAAATTTTGACATGTCATATCTTAATAACTTCGATTAAATAAACTGCAATTTTTGCTTCCATGGCAATCTTCGAAAATTCAAAGATTTTCAAATTTTGCATATCCCCCATGCAAATAAACCTATTTATTTATAACTTTATCGGAAAAATAAGCGAGTTAAATTAGTGGAAGGTATTCATATAGATAATTAACGGATATAATAAATCCAAAAAGAATTACTAAAAAAGGAAAGTAGAGCGGAATAATGCATGTCAAAAATTTTCTTTGTCTGAAAAATCGAGAAAATTAGAATTTTACCCCTTACATACGCTCCTGGCTGACCCATTCAGAATTTATTTTAAAGTGTGATTATCCCTTATAAAAAATTAGATAGGAAAAAGCACAGACTGATTCAAATGTACCGATGTCGAGGCGATTGCTCCCTTCCTATAAGGAAAAAACTAAAAATGTGGAAATCATGTATTTTGACGAGCACTTTCCGATGACGTACACGGGATTTGAATTTGAACCATTTTGACCCCATAAAAAATTAAAAACCGTGAAATATTTGGATCAAAAATCGAAATTTTTAGTTTTTTCCAAATACATATATCCATCTTTCGATAATTTTAGGTTTGGGTAAATGTAGTGCAAAAAGAAAGTACTTGAGATTTTAAAGTTTCACTTATGAATCCGTTTTTCGATCCGACGTTTTGTTATAGTTATTAGGTCATTAGGTACCAACGAGGTGTCTGCAAATGGCATTTTTCGACCTAAAACAATTCATAAGAATTACTTGCCATTTTCCGATCCTCACCAGTATCAGTAGAGTTCTGAAGCTCCAGGAACTCTACAACCTCCGAAGATTTACATCGATTTAATTCACTGTTGCTACCTGTACCCGATTTCAACGGAAATGGCGGAAATTTCGACTTTCACGTTTAATAGCTCCGAAACGAAGCATCCCGTATAACTGAATTTTTTACCGAAGCTAGATGCACTATTCCTCTATCAACTCAAAAAATTCGATTGCTCCCCCTTTAACTGTTTCCGAGAAATACAAACCTGTTCGGCTTTAGGTTAAGCCACAGAACAACAGGTTTGAT
Organism: Philopedon plagiatum; assembly: GCA_963971165.1. Taxonomy (NCBI): domain Eukaryota; kingdom Metazoa; phylum Arthropoda; class Insecta; order Coleoptera; family Curculionidae; genus Philopedon; species Philopedon plagiatum. The sequence continues at coordinate 8,350,788 of OZ020191.1, forward strand.
TGGGTTAAGCTTTACGTTAATATGAAGATTGACACTTATTTTTGCTGATCTGGCGTCATTATTCACTGAGGACAAATGGCCGCTTTTTGATTTGTAATAAACTATATCGAAAAGTAAACATTTTTTGTAGCTAAATTATCCAAGTAATTTTCTTCAAGCAATTTTTTCGGGTTTGTAATGACTTCCTCAAACGGGTTATGGAATAAAAAAGACATGTGTGTATTCCTTATTTAAATATAAGGGTGTGAACAATTAAAGTCCTATCTTCCTTCTTATAAAAATTATTTAATACATAAATTTTATAATAAGGAAGATAGGACTTTAATTGTTCACACCTTGTCCCTTCTGGATAGCAGCTACGACTTCATTATATTCCTTATTTAGTTATTGTGAAAGAAACAATTTTTTTAAATTGTAATGTGTGTCAAAATCGACGAAATTTTTAAATTGGGTATTAGGCACTCTGTGCTTACTTTTTCTTTTTAAAGATTTTTTAAATTTTCAGGTGACAGCGGTGGTCCTCTGATGAGAACAATTCCTACAGATAACACCAGGTGGATGGTTGAAGGTGTAGTCTCATTCGGTTACACTCATTGTGGAACACCTGGCTATCCAGGCGTCTACACTAAAGTTGCAAATTACGTAGCTTGGATTCATAACACCGTCCGTTGATAAATGGTCTTATTTATTGTGTATTTTTTAACGCTGTGACTAGAGTCCCGACTCGGGACCCAACTTCAGTCCCGAATACCGTCATCAAATTATGTCATTAGTGGTTTTATCGGGACTGGTGTTCCGCCCCGACTCGGGACCCGCATCCGGTCCCGACGAAGGCTTTTGGGGTTATCTTCGAATTGTATGGGGTTTACTTTACTTGACAAATTAGTAGTAGGACGTTTAGATGACACAACTAGAAATGTATACGCAAGTGTGTCTTTAATTTCTGCTAATGCTAATTTATAGGTGAGAACTTGGAAAAAACTTTAGCAACAGTATATGTATATACTAAGTTTTGGAAACATGATGCTAACCTTATTTCATCGAATTACACTAACCTCGTATATGACTGGTAAATTCTGCTGTCTGATGATTTTATTAAACCATGCAGAACTTTTTATAGGGAGCATGCTTTTTTCCGAAAAATTACTAATAGAAAAGATTTTCCTATGTAGCCAACTTAAGTAGATATAGATACTGTGACTGTGTATATCATGTTTGTACAGGGTCTTCCAACGAGGACTGAAAAGGGGCTCATTTTTGAGCTTCCTTGTATTTAAAGAAAAATCTAAAATAGCCAATCGATGTACTTTTTCCTGCAGAATTCAAAAATGAAACCAAAAATTTATTTGAACCGGAAACAAAAGAGTTACGCTATGGATAAGGTGTTTTTTAAATGGAACATAGCTTTTTTTATACGATTTTCGGAACGAGTGATTTTTTTATGTCCGTTCTGATTAAAATATTTAATATTGTGACAGCTATTTTTATTAAATTTTAATGTTTTATCCAGTATAATTTAACTTCAACCTGTTTGAAACATACACTAGGTAATAAAGGTAAAATCACCTTGAAATCCTTCAAAGTCAAAAAATTTGATAAATTTACATTTTTTGACTTTGAAGGATTTCAAGGTGATTTTACCTTTATTACCTAGTGTATGTTTCAAACAGGTTGAAGAAAATTATACTGGATAAAACATTAAAATTTAATAAAAATAGCTGTCACAATATTAAATATTTTAATCAGAACGGACATAAAAAAAATCACTCGTTCCGAAAATCGTATAAAAAAAGCTATGTTCCATTTAAAAAACACCTTATCCATAGCGTAACTCTTTTGTTTCTGGTTCAAATAAATTTTTGGTTTCATTTTTGAATTCTGCAGGAAAAAGTACATCGATTGGCTATTTTAGATTTTTCTTTAAATACAAGGAAGCTCAAAAATGAGCCCCTGTTCAGTCCTCGTTGGAATACCCTGTACCTGGTGATTTAGGTGAATGTACGATACGTCTTATAAATTTGGGACCGGATGTGGGCCCCGAGTCAGGGCACGGAACACTAGTCCCGACAAAACTACTAATGACGTCATTTGACGACGTTGTTCGGGACTGAACGTGGGTCCCGAGTCGGGGCGGAACACCAGTCCCGACAAAACCTCTAATGACGTAATTTGATTACGTTATTCGGGACTGGAGTTGGGTCCAGATTCGGGACTCTAGTCACAGCGATTTTTTAAACATGCAAAAACTATTTTTTTTATCTTAATAAAGACTGCCAGAGAATAACAAACTGAATTTTATTATGTATTTGACGTGGTAAATTAGAAATTAAGCATCGATCTTTATCGAAAATGTGCGAGAAATATATTGACAAATATAATTTAGTTGATAAATAAATTATATTAATGCAACTCATTAATTAAATAAATATTTTAAACACACATACCAACCGAAATATACGGGGTATTCCAAACTCAATGGCTTATTAGAAGTATCTAGAGAACGAAAAAACCGTTTTTGAAATTTGGGTTACACCTTTAGGAGGCCGTAATCTCCATTTTAAAAATATTTTTGATCTTACATCATTGCCAGATCTATTCGTATCTGATATAAACTTTGTTTTTTTTTAATAGAATACTTTATATTATTACATTTTTAAATTCCACGAATATTTTTTTTTATCTACGACATCCCACGTAGACTTCAAGCCTAAGTACTAACGTACCGTGGGTGTCTGAAGAGAAGGGAAATGTAGTCTATTGACACGAAATTTGAAGGATTGGAGGTTGGGACGGGAAGGGAAAACATCTGCAGGCAATTTGTTCCATAATTTGGAGACCCTAGGTATGAATGAGCGAGAGAAGTGGTCTGTTCTAGGCTTTTGTAGCTGGACAGTAAAGGGATGCATACGTAACGCGCCGCTTGTTGTTCTGTTAGGGACATTCAAGGAGGGAATAATACCGGCTAATTCTTCAGAGCAAGATCCGTGGAAGTAGCGGTAGAAAAGGGATAAATCCCCTACAGAGCGGCGATGAGCGAGAGAAGGGAGTTTTCTCGTGAGGGCTGGGTCATTGATAAGTCGGATGGCTCTCTTTTGGATAAAATCAAGGATCTTAAGGGTCGAAGGTAATGTCGCTCCCCAGATGTGGGAGCAGTACTCTAGGTTAGGTCTTATTTGGGAAAGGTAGAGAGGGTATAAGTTGGAAGAGGAGAAGTATTTTCTGGCTCGAAAGAGAAAAACCAAATTTTTAGCAGCCAATGTGGCTACTGAAGTAATGTGTTTGTGCCAGCTGAGATCATGTTCGAAAGCGACGCCAACGAGATCGAATGTTTCGTAGTTTTGTAGAGCTTGGCCATTCATGTGGATGGGGTAAGCGTTGCCAGATTTTTTGCGAGAGAGGGAGCAAGACTGGGAGACTTTTTTATGAAATGTCCTATACCTATCTTGAGCCTGTCTGAATAAAAAGAATCATTTCTTCGCCACCACAGTAGCTAGAAATATGAATTTTTGGTTACGGTTCCTCAATAGGCTGCTATATCATAATATGACAGGAAGATTAGATTATCGCTTACAGGGTGTTTACAAAATAAAGCGCTTTTGGAAGAACATAAAAAGGCAAGTTTTGGAGGCATTTTAAATGGAACACCCTGTATTTTATAGTGATACTTAAAAGAGCAATTAATTCTTTATCTAAAAGTATTAATGATGGGATACCTGTTTTTAGCGGTTCTGGATTTATAAGCAAAAAACCAAAATAATGCAATTAAAGTAAGTATGTATATCTAACGGTTCACTTTAGTAGTAGGCCATGGCGATGTTCCTCAAAAGCAGCTAAGCAGTCATGACTCTGGCAATTTTGGATTTTGTACCTAGTCTTGCCAGAAGTTCTGTCCCTACCAAAATTGCACCCACAAAATAACGAAATAAAAACTTAGTTCTATATTACTAGTTATTTAATACATATGGCATGTCAGAATACAGAAAACATAAACCCACTCAACATGTCCTCATTTTGCCTTCACACATTTTCTCAAGCTGTCTGGCTACTCATCGATAGCGGTACGCACTACATTCAGTAGTATCAATCCTGCTGCTTTGACCAAATCTGCTTTTAATGACTTGATGTTTTGGTGGGGCTTAGAGCAAGCCCTCTCGTCAGTCTCGTCCAACACACTCCACAGCCGGTATCCCAACGGATACAAATCGGGACACCCCGAAGGCCAGTCTTCAGCACTAATGAACTCAGGTAAATTGACTGCCAGCCAACGTTGTGTGCTTTTCGCCTTGTGGACGGGCACTGAGTATTGTTGGAACACTCAATGTTTTCCGTCAAACAAGATGTGACTGACTGGCTTCGTAACGTTGTCTAGAATGTCGTTGTCATAGCTGATGGGTTTAGTTTTGACACCCTGTTCACAAAAGTACAGTTGAGTTGCCCCTTCATATGCCACCCCCCACCAAACCATTACTGCAGCTGGGTGATGACCTCTTTGGATTCCTAACTGCTTCTTAAGAGCTGTGTGCGTATATCCTGTCATTTTGACGATTATATTTTTCTTCAACCGTAAAAATTTTTCGTCTGAAAAAAGAATTTGGCATGTCCATCATTGGCGTACACTGTAGATTCTGTAATAAAAAGATGAAACTGTGGAACATTTGCTCTGTGAATGCAGAGTAACAATAAATTGTCAAAGGCTGCAATATCTCGAAGGAGTGTTTCTGACGCCCAATGATACATTAAAGTGCGTCCCCAGAAACATCCTAACCCTCGCGAAAAGTTTGGGAATTGATGGGTAAATAATATAGGGTATTCACAAAAGATCCAATTCGTCAAAGTGATGTAAGGCTACATCAGAGCCAAACAGCCGAACGAACCTATTCAATAAGATACAATACAATACAATACAAATACTACATGTTTGCTCGATAGAATACAGACTGCTCAAAAAGCCATAGCGATGACGCGCGGAGTCAGATGTTTAGCGTTCTCTCCTCTTCTTTCTCTGTTCTATGCACACAATATTTGAAGCAAAACGATAAGCAAGTTGTGAATAAATGTTGTCGATTCCTCTTGCTAAAGGTCTGTGAAAATACCACATAATAAATATTTATAAATCATTTTAAGAACTAAATTGTTTACATAAATATGATCTTGTCTCTAAGAATTTCTCGCTAACAGATAAAGGTTAGAGGTCAAAAGTGCTTGGTCGTCCCTGATAAATATTAAAAAGTAACAAAAAAATAACATAAACAGTTTTAAAATATCTTTAAGTAAAATATTAAGTCCTCCTTCAGTGTACAACCTGGAATTACCACAAAACGATAAAAATACAAAAACCAATACGAGCCAATCTTCCTTGCTACAATTCGAAAAAAACTTGTTTCGATACGTTCAGTGGTTGTTGTTAAAATGTGGTACCACATTATTGTAGGTGTTTGCTTTCTCGCTTTTAATAGTAATGCACGTAAGTATTGTGTGGTGTTTAACTTCTTTTGCATCATTTACTGGTTAACCTAACAAGTTTCACAATGCACACAAAAACTACAATTACTGAATTTGTAACTATTGTAAACAAAAATCCATTATAGCTGATGGATATTATGACTTAAAGCTTTGTACGTCAGAGACCAGTCGGTGACCGGTCTTTTTAGAAGTTACTACTTCTCAGAATTTACACAACTACTATTTTAGATCATTATAAAAATAATACATATTTATAAACAGAATAACAACGTTACATTAAGTAGATCTAATATCTAATATTAACTAGTCAGTTCTGATTATTTTAATTGTAGTATATTTAGGTAATATTACAATAGTTAAACACATAAGTAGTAACAATACAATATATTTATATATTTTTGTTAATTTTCCATTCTATATAAAGGTTCTTTTGTCGTGTAAAATCTTTGACTCCCTATAAAATATTATTCCTTCTAGCTAATGTTTTTGAAATGTAGCAAAGCTAAATTAAATTCTTTAATTGTTCACCCTGTAAATTTTAACTGCAAGCTTTAGATGCTACCAAATACTTTTTGCAAATTTACATCCCAAGTTAATGAAAAAATCATGTTTATGGTACAACTAGATATATTTTTTAATTCCCAAAAATTTATAAATTCATTTTTCACGTGAAATTGTCAGTTGAGTATTTTTTTAAACTTACATTCTCGAATCAAAGCAGCAAAAAGAAAAATACTATAATAAAGAACACACCCTGTGTGACACCAAACTTATTTTCATGAAAAAAAAACACCCTACTGGAGTACAATACAAATTAATAAATCTTTACTATTTGTCTCAGAAAAGTGCTTTAATTAGAACAAAAACTTCATTTTGTTAAGTTGTCCCACCTGTATCTGAGGAATCAAAGGTTTCCCTATTTATATCAACGATAAAAGCCCTAGCTGCGTTCCTACGTGCAAAATACAATTTTTATAAAGTGAATCGAGTAACACAAAGGTAAATATTAGTTTTTTGAGGTGCTCACCCGTATCCTACTGAAGCTGCAGCTGGTTTTAAGCCAGAGCACTAAAGCCTTGTTTATGAGCAAAACTTCATTTCATTTGGTTAAACAGTGTTTAAGTGTTCGCGACAACAGACCGACAGACAAACAGACCAACCGACGGAAATAGGAAACCATGTTTTTCGTGATCTACAGACGCCAAAATGTGAATATTTGAAAAAAACTCGGGAGGTGATTTTTTTACGAATGTCATGCTTCCTTTAGCGAGGGACGTAAAAGAACAATAGCAACACATTTTAACAATATTATATACTGTCGAATATTCATTATCAAAGACACAGTTTTCTTAGTTTTTAAGAATATTCTCTTAAGTATAATCTTTATTAAGTTTTTAGACCACCAAATAAGTATTTTAAAAAAAAAGTTGGGTCCAAGCAGGATGACAGCTAGAATTCTTTTGTTTTTAGAAATTCTTGGAGGCGATTGTAAGACGCCTTTAGGTGAATCGGGAAAATGCATTAGGGTGTATGACTGTCAGAGCACGTTGCCTCTTCTCAGATTACCGACACGAACAGCTCAACAATTAGAATTCTTGCGGTCCTCAAGGTAAGTTAGTATTTCGGAGTATAGTACGATTACTCAAAATTGAAATTGTCTATTCTGCCGTTTTAGAGTAAAAAAAACCCCATAAAAACTACAGACAGTGACCCATGCATCAGTAGTGAATGTATCAATGTACCACTGGTAAAATATCTCTTACTTTAAGTAAAACTTTTAACGCTGTTGACCTTTTAATAGGTTTCAAATGCATTAGTAGCTAAAACGATTTTATATTATGACTTATTTATAACTAGTCAGGACTTCTGTAATAGACAATCCTCCCTTAAACTACTTTTATCAGAATACCCATAAAATTTATTTGAGAATATCCAATATACGGATATTTTAGATAAATATTATGGATTTTTCAAACCCTGATTTCCAGAGACATTGTTATCCCTTATCTTGGTACACTGGACTTCTTCTGACTTATCATCTTATTGCCCTATTCGCCGTATTTTCGACTACTTATATCTAGACATGTCTTTCGTCTGGTTGTTTTGCCACAATAAATTACTCTCTCTTAGCTATTGGACGCCATTAAAAACTAAAAATTCATAAAAATGTGACTTATCAGGTTTTTCTCCTGTGGTCTTCATTTGATAATGAGGGTACTTTAATATACATTAATCTTTTTTTAAAATAGTGTATAAATAATTTTCCTTTGAAATAACACATAAGTATAATGGAGTTGCTGCTTAAGTATTTTATTATTTTTACACCTCCAACGTTATTAAATTCACTCTTGATATTAAGTATATAGACAATATTTATATATAATATATAGACGTATGAATTTACCTTACGGTAAACTCTACTCTGAATGCTTGAAACTGCTAATGGATGGCGCTGCCTGTGTCTCACTGCTTATGCAGTACGACAGTTGTAGCTTTAAGGGATTACTTTTTCGGAAGGTTGGTATGTTCGTCTATCCTGTACTGATGAGAACCAACGAGTTCGAAACCGGTCTGCAGGTGACGACATTCTAACTAAAGAAAAAGCTTCCTTCTTCCTGGTAGTTTCTTGCATTCGAAACAGTTTTTCTTATCTAACTGTGTTAGAAGAAAATACGGCAAATTTTGGTATGTAATTCAGCGCTCGGAGGGGCATATAGCCCGGAGAATAGCTGTTTTACCATTATTTGTTGAAATCCTTATTGTATAAGGAATTTTCAGGTGGTTAGAGAATTTATTCTCATATAGACTATTATTTTTTTGGATTTAAAACGAGCGTTTGAAACTATTGATAGAGAAAAATTATTAGAAAAGTTAAAAAAATATGGCTTATGTGGAAAAGTATATAGATGGTTTAAAGATTACTTAATAAATAGGTGGCAGGTAGTAAAATGTAATGAATATGTTTCAAAAAAAAAAAGAAATTAATGTTGGTGTGCCTCAGGGTATTATGATGATTTGATGAATATTTTGGGAGATTTTAAATTCCATGTTTTTGCAGACGACACAGTAATTTACTTGTCTGATAAATATTTTGATTTGATGACACAGAAAATGAATATAAAATTAAATAATATATATATATATATATATATATATATATATATATATATATATATATATATATATATATATATAAATTGATGAGTGTCAATAAGCTTAAAATTAATATTCATAAAACTAAATGTTTATTATTAGGTTCTGAAAAACAATATAATGAATTTAAGACAAAAAATTTGGATTTCAAAATAAATGATGAAATTGTTGAAGTTGTAAATAAAGTTAAATAGTTAGGAGTAATTATTGATAAAAATTTAAAGTTTAATGATCATGTAGGTTATGTTTGTAAAAAATATCAAAAAAATTGGGAGTTTTAAGTAGATTGAGAGAGTATTTAAGTATTTATAGTAGGAAGTTAGTATTTAATTCAATTGTTCTACCTGATTTTATTTTCTGTAGTTCAATTTTATATATGTGTTCACAACAGAATAAAAATAGATTACAAGTACTACAGAATAGAGCCATGAGAATAATACTGGGGTGTGATAAATACACTAAAATAACCGATATGTTAACAAGTTTAAAATGGATGAATATAGAAAACTTTTTACTTTACCGCACTCTTATTTTTATTCATAAAATAAATTTAAATTTATCAGCACCTTATTATAACAATTTTTTGACTAAATGTGATGAAATTCATGAATACAATAGAAGGGGAAAAATAATTTTATTTTGGGACATATGAATTTAAAGCAAACCCAAAATTCTATTTTTTTAAAGGTATTTTAGAGTATAATAAATTAAGTAGTGCAATTAAAGAGAGCAGTTTAAAATCATTTATTAAAAAATTAAAAACGAAAATTTTACGTAATTTAAGCCTTATTCGATAAAATTCAAAATGGATTAAAATTACCTATCTGCAAAACAAAAGAAAGAAAGAAGAAATATAGAATAAATTAGATGTTATATTTTAAAATTATATTGAATAGCTTTGTTATAGCTAATAAACGTTGTTATTATTATATTATTATTATTATTATTATTATTATTATTATTATTATTATTATATCTACTATTATTATAATGCACCTTTCTATACTGTAATAGGTGTGGGTTTGATTCAACTAATACTCCACATGTTTGTTGCGGTAGTACTATATACTCTACAGCAGAAATACTAAACGAGGGCCGTTCTTACACTCCAAATCCACTAATTCCAGACAGAAATAACTGCGGATTTCAGGTCAGTATAAAAAAAATTGTGTATGCTATATGCCAAGACACAGCCATCCAGTACTAGCAAAAGGGTTTCTACTTCCCAACATGTACTACGGCTAGCCGTTGATCTGTCAGCAAGTTCGCACAGATTCGATGGTACAAATCAGTGTTGCCAGAAGAAAAAAAAATTCACGAGATTATATATACAGTATGTCTGCTTAAGTTGGAACCATATCAGAAACTTTTCTATTATTATACAGTTTTACGAAAAAAGCTATTCTTCATAAAGAGTTCTGCATGGTCTAAAACCTAAAATACAACCATCAGAACGTGGTTTGTCGGAAAATATGAATTTTACCCAACAATAAAGTTACTTTATTTTTGAGAATATCGGTAATTGTTAAAAAGGAAAGTTTTTCAGAATTAAAAACAATGTTCTAATATGCAATTACATTCACCTACACACACTAATGACAGCTGGTCACGTGGCTAGGAATAATAAAAGTATGGTACAAATCACATGATCACCTCTGATTAACTGACTAATTAACAAATCCGTCTAAAATAAAAATAATAATATTATACGATACGGTGTTGTCAAATGGTTTAGGTTGTCTTTACTTATTCTTGCTTTTACTAGTCCAACGACTATCGTTTATTATTTTAACCTATTTTTACGAACTTGGCCGAGAATTAACCTGTTTCGAATACTGATGGCAAAAATCAAGAGATTGTAGCATTTTTAAATAGTATGAGCATTTAATGATAGCTATTAAGACATGAGTACGAGGATTACGAGAATACGAATATCTTCTGATATTGGCCGAATATTGCTGTGATCTCTAATCGTCTTTTATTAAAATGTTTGAAATTTTAGGTTTCTGATCGCGTCATAGGTGGTGAATCGACAAACTTTGATGAATTTCCGTGGATGGCAGTCTTTGAGTCTGTTGGATTAAATGGAAGACGATTAACTTCATGTGCTGGTTCGTTAATCAGTCCAAGATATGTACTGACTGCAGCACATTGTGTTAAAGGGGACATTCTAACAATTATTGGACAGCCGTAAGTATCTTATAAATTTATACTGAAAAAGTATACGTCAAAATTCCTTTCGTTAATATAACCTGTCGGCTCTACTAAGGATGATCAATTGTAGAATGATTATTCGCTTGGGAGATTATAATGTAACCAATCCTGGGCGAGATTGCACTACCAGAGCAGGCATAACTTTCTGCAATCAGCAGGAAGTTGACGTTAGTATCGATGAAGTGATACCCCATCCTAGTTACTCTGGTGATGGCAGCAGATTTCACGATATAGCATTAGTAAGACTGGCAACAGAAGTAAAATATTCAGGTGAGTAATTTTGGTGATTTGATATTAAAAATTAGATTACTTAGACAACTCATTAGGACACTGCATATTGTCAAAAGTCAAAGTGCAGAATATATTAAAAGAGTTGAAAAGACACAAACGCGGTCAGTCTAAAAATTAAATCTTTGATCAACTCAAAAATGTTCACTCACGGGCATCCAACCCATTAAACACTAAGAACTAATATACAAGACCCAATGTGGTGTTAACTGAACAGTACCTACATGGACTTTTCTGGGTTTTGTAGAAGACAACAAACAATGCATCTTTTTTGAAATTTTGAAAATCTATAAATTGTTACTGCCTGTATAATAATCATCTTAACATATTACCTAAAAGTAGAAATCAGATTTAACCCTACGGGGGCTACAGGAGCTGGGTCCCTCCTCGAAAAAAATCCATGGTCCGTAGCCCAGTCACAAATCTGTACAAACTAATATATATAAAGGGTGTACGAAAAGTGTTAGTCTGGGCAAATATATATTAGTTAAGATAAATACACCAAATTTTAGGTGTATATTATTGGTTATTAAATCTACAATTTTTATGTAATTTCACTTTTTCAACCCCCTTGGGGGTCAAAAATTTTAACCTCAACCGTATGCCGTGTGGTACCTCATTTTAAAGGTCTTCAAAAAATAAACATTTTACCGCAAACTGGAGGTCTGTATCTTAATTCATTTTCATTGGCTAGCCTTTAAAATTAAAAATCGTAAAAAATCTAAAAAAAATTAACGTTCAGATTCACTAAGAAAGTTTAAGATTTAGTACTGGTTTAAACTAAGATCTTATAGTTGACCAGTTATGTTTTGACAGGTTGTTGTCGTGACATTGTTAATAAGTCGTCATTAAAAACTTTTGAAGTATTCTGATATTTCAGCGATTTGCTGGGTTTCTAAATGATTTCCATCTTGGAACGAGTTGCTGTAATCAAATTAGTTCTATTATTGTCGAAAGTACGTACTAAAATTGCACTTTTCTTTATAAATTTGCGAAAAAGCTCAGAAATAAATTCATAGTATCAAACTTAAAGGTCTTATTCTTACACTTGTCAGTTTAATACTTTTGGTTGTCAAATTAGACCGGACTAGCGTTGGAGAATCTGGCTGTAAGTGTTTACCTTTATTTCTGTTATTACTGTAAAAGTTGTTCAAAATGGCCACCATAAACTTATGGGCAGTAATAATGTCGGTTTTTTAACCCCTCGCATTTTCAAGAATGGCAGGTGCTACTTCAGTTTCAAAATCCACTTTATTACTATTATGGTGGTTATTTTAAACAACTTTTAAAGTAATAAGACAAACAAAGACACTAAAATTTTTAATTTTTTTCACGATTTTTAATTTTAATCGGCTTGCCATTTAAAAACGAATTAAGCTACGGACCTTGGGTTCATGGTAAAATGTTTCCTTTTTGAAGACCTTTAAAATGTGGTAACCCTCACGGGGATTGAAAAAGCTAAATTGGATAAAAAAGATATTATTAAGATTATAAGATACACCTAAAATTTGGTGTATCTATCTTTACTAATAGCGAAAATATTTGCTCATACTAAGACTTTTCGAACACCCATGTATTATAGTTCTAGAACAATTTTTTTTTTGCTAGACACCCTGAACTTTTTCAGCAGGTTAGAGTTATACCTAACAAGTAGCTTTTTATTGTCGCTTTGCACTTTTTGCATGATTTTCATAGTCCGTAAATGTATCAAAAATCTTTTTTTAGAGTTTATTCAGCCCGTTTGCCTACCATTGCCACATGAAGCTTCCGAGCCTGGTGAAAAACTATGGGTAGCTGGTTGGGGCAAAACCGAACGAGGCAGAAGCAGCGATGTCAAGTTAAAAGTAGAGGTTCCGATTACATCACTGTCCCAATGTTTTGGTCTTTATCAAAGGTTAAATATTACAATTGGACGGTCACATGTCTGTGCTGGCGGAGCAACTGCAAAGGATACTTGTACAGGTATAATAGTGTTGAATATTAATAAACTAATTTATGTACGTAGTAGGCTAAATTTGACTGAAGGCAAGCCAGGATTTTGGCGCCCCTGTAACATAACATCTTATAGACTCTTTTGCCTTCCCTTGCCACCAGTGCCCCTAGGCAAGGGCCTACTCTGCCTACACCTACCTACGGCTCTAATACGTAGTGCGGCCCATGTGTTTTCGACCTAATAGCAGGTGCAGCCCGTGAGTTTTTTTACAAAAAATCATAAAATAGGCACTGTGGTATATTGAACATTAATACTCTAGATGTTTATGACGTTTAGTATTACTTTTCTATGTGTTTTAGTCTAAGATTGTTAGCGGCCTCCCCTTTTGATACGTTTGCGTCTCCTCAATAGAGGTCGCGCCTTGTACTAAAAGTATGATACAGGCTGTCAGCTGTGTTAGATATAAGATTACCAATAATTTTTTAAATATTGTTATCAAGGAACAAGTGCTAAACTTGTTGAAAATACACCTTTTAGAGCCGATCTAATTTCTTAAATAACAAACATTTCAAAAAAGGTCTACCCTAGCACAGCCTCGAACCCACGACCTCTTGGTTCACTAGTTGAGACTCTACCTCTGGACCACTTTGCTAATGTGAGAAAACCCGTGCTTTGATGGTCAACATTGGTGTGGCTGAGAGATCGTATTTCTATATTTAGCTGCTAATTAATGATACATTAATACAATGCAAATAGATACAATGCGCATATCAGGTACCTAATTAGTTTCTCTTTGTCCAATCCAAATGTTTTGAAAGAGTATATTTCACGGGGCGGTTCGAGTGTAATTCCACAATGGGAGTGGCGCGATATTACCGGTGGGCCTTCGACAAATTTTGTCATTTTATAACTTCCTAAAGCGCGTATGTCTCTTTCTCTCTGAGTTTTAATGAATTTATATCATCCATATAAATCTATGAGGCCAATTTAAAATACGACCCAGCCCGGAGCAAGCTTGGATATCTTTCGACGATGGCTTGACTTGATTCTTTCTTGGGGAGTTTTCGCATGGAACTTGTACTTTTTTGAAAGAAAAATTTGGTTTTAAAAAATAAATTATTTGGAGATTTCTTCAGTGGAATACAGACGGCCCGGAAAGCCATAACGCTGGCGCGCGAAGACGGAGCTGTAGCTCTATTTCTTTATGCTATACACGTACAGTGTATGAAACAAATAAAAGGCTAGTTATAAATGAACGGCACTGTATATTGTTGCTGAAGGCTAATGAGTACTACCGAATGTGGCAAATTCACAGAGCAGATTCTGTAAACAAAGTCGATGTCCTTCGGAAATGCGCATGGCAAGACGCTTAGCTAATGATAGATAAAATTGCCTATGACAAGAGTATCTTCCTCGACAGCTGAGAGACTGCTCGTGTGCACCCTGTCACAAAAAGAGGTTCCAAGTTCCTTCCATCCAGTTATAGACCTATCTCTCTTTTCTCTGTTGTCAGCAACATTATGGAGAAAGTCATCAAATTGAAATTTCTAAAATATCTAGAAAAACATAAAATCGTCCGTGACAGACTGTAAGGAATTCATTACCAAAGATTCACAGCTGATCTTACTCTTGTCACGCAGAACTGGGACAAGTCCCTCGAATTTCATGGCGAATCCAAGATTGCTGCTCTTGATTTTTCCAAGGCCTTTGACCAAGCATGGCATGCCGCAATCAACAAACTACCTTCTTACGGTCTTCTTCAAAAACTATATACCTGGTCGGTAGCTTTCTTTCCAATCGGCGCATATCCATCGTGGTAGGGGGTCACTTATCCAATTCCATCAATTCTGGCGTACCCCAAGGTTCAGTCCTGGATCCAACCCTATTTCTTCTTCACGATAATGACCTGCTCCCTTCACAGGTATGCTGACGATAGTACTCGTCACTCCAACATTAATTTTTCCAGACAAGCCTCGAATCAAGAACTAGATAATAGACGAAGATCCTTGCACCTATCCCTGTACCAAGATCTTCAATTAATCTTGGACTGGGATGTCAAGAACTTTGTTCAGTTCAACGCCTCCAAAACGCAGTCTTGCCCCCTGCATCCAAAAAATCCGGCAACACAAGAAGCTGCCACAAACAAATTATTTCAATTAAAAATACTTCTCCCCTTCGAACTTACTAACTCTTTATATTTCCCAAATAGGACCTAACCTAGAGTACTGTTCCCACATCTGGGGAGCGGCATCTTCTTCCACATTTAACATCCTTGATTCTATCCAAAAGAGAGCCATTCGACTCATGAATGCAATGTTCAACAATGTTCTGGCTTGTCATTTCAAACGCTTCTCTTAATTTTTAGGTGACAGCGGTAGTCCCCTGATGAGGCCACTGCCTACAGACAGTTCTAGGTGGATGATTGAAGGTGTAGTCTCATTCGGGTACCGCCATTGTGGAACTAAGGGCTATCCTGGCGTATACACTAAAGTTGCTGATTATGTAGCTTGGATTCATGACACCGTCCGTGCATAAACGGGCTCATTTATTATGTATTTTTAAAGATTTTAATAGAATAACTAATTACTATAGTTTTAATAAAGACTGCCAGGGAAATAAGCTGACTTTTATTATTATGAATATATTTATTTGACATGTTGAATTAACAATTAAGCATCATTTTTATCTAAGTTGCAACCTGACAGGCGACTTGTTATTAATTATTTAATGATAACTGCAGGATTATTGATTCTATTTAGGAAACTTTTTTATTTGAAGAAAAATGTTTAAATTAGAAAAATTGCAGTTGTACAAGAACCATCAAGAAACCTGGAAAAGCAAATGAACATCAGTAAGCGAGTTTTGAACAAACATTAAGGTTTTTCAGAGAGCTCGGCATATTATTTTTTTTTGTTTTTTTTTAATTCCACTCGCTATTTTATGTAAAGTTACCTACACCGATGTTCGTCTGTTTTCCTATAATTTGAAAAAACAAAACGAAACCAGCAATTTTCCATAAAGTCGTATAGGGTTTCTATGGGAACAAAAACAATATTTAGTTAAGTGACGGGTGCTCTAATCAGGTGCTTAGGTACTCAAAGAAAAGCAGTTTATTATTAGTTTATTTATTGTGGGTTATAGTCAGCAAGAAAGGGTAGATATATTTACAACATATGTATAATATAAAATGCAATAAAAATATGAGGGAAGCAAGGACATTATATGCAAGACTGTATGATAACTGGCAAGTTCCAAGCCTAAACACCTTTGTAAAGACCTACAGGAAAATAATAAATTCTCAAGATTTCTAAAGAGAAAAAGTACAGCACGCCAGCCTGAAGAAAACATTCAGCTAGATGTTCTGCTTTACTTTAATGAAAACCCGACTAATTCTATACCGGTGGTATATAAAGTATTAAACACTGCATTTTACAGATTCCAAAGCAAAAAATCCAAAAAGTTCCTTTATAATCTTATAAGTTCCGTAAAGTTCAACAGCTTTCTTAAGAAAACAAACGCAGAAGACTGGAATTTTGTAATGTTATGCTAGAACAAATACACAGAGATGACGTTTTTGACAGGATAATATAGACCGATGAGGTTTGCTTTGCTACAAACAGTGTCTATAATAGACATAATACCCATTATTGGGGTCGAGGAAACCTTCGTGTTATAAAGGCCGTCAAAACTTCAGGATAGAAAGCTTTCTAGTTTGGTGTGGCGCTATTGGTGACAGGAAATAAGTGCTTTTTTTACGAAGGTGGACTAACTGGTGATAGATATCATTCCTTTCTCACTATAGAAATATAGAACTTTTTAGAAGAGTTACCACTTAATATCCTCAATCGAGCTATTTGACAAAAAGATGGATATTTTCGTCCTAATGTTTCCCGAAAAAACTTAACTTGCAATGAAGTTAATACTTTTTGCGACTATACAATGGCATTATTATTATTTACTTTATCTTTAGATCTTTGTTAACGCATTTAACACAAGTAATACACATTATGTTAAGATAACAAACAAACATATAATATAACTACGATATTACTTCTGGTTATCGCATAATTAGGGCACAAAGGACTTGTGAGATTTAAAAAAAAATGCAATTGACCAATATCTGGAAAACCGTACGACTTTGTACTAGGGTAAGTCTTAATGACACTATACCACGTCCTAAAAGGTTTGCATGGACCTGCAAAACACCCTGTATAATAAAGTGTTAGGTTTTGCCCCCAACATAGAGTTTAGGCGCCCATCTTTATTCTTGCACAATTCGCAATTTTATGTTTAGAACAAACATTGGGCAGGACCGGCCTTGAATTATTTGACGTGAAAGTTGCATTCAACTTTATTTACCAGATATAGTAAACAAAAACATTTAAGTGTGCACACGCACTTGGGGTTATCTTACGATCTTAAAATTGTAAATTTTACGAACGAAATGGGATACCTACAAATGCTGGCCATTTGGTCCACACACCCACACACATCAATCAATGATGCCCACTAGACGAGACTTTAATAAAGTCTTGTCTCGTCTCGCCGATGAAATAAGAAGTCTTGTATCGAATCTCGTCTCGCAACCTCCAGTCTCATCTCGTCTCGCTTCTCGTACGAGATTCTTGCAAAAGTATCGAAATCTGGTCAAAGTCGGCATGCATAATCTTGTTCCAGTCCAGAACGGGATACTTACCTATTTGGTATAATGTAAGAGTAGGAAGCAAAAATTACAGCAGTTTGACCTGTTGAAAGGTAACATCATGTATTTGAAAGTAATACATCACATCTAAACCAAGCAAAAACTTAAGATTAATTATTTTAGGTAGGGGTAGGATTTACTGCGTACAAGACATCAAAATCGATTATAAAATTACTTTTCTGGTCCAGGTCCAGGATCTTCTCGTCCTCCCACTGCCGTTTCTTTTGAACGTTGTCTCTCTGATTGGTGAAAATAGCCTTTGTACAAATCTTCAAATTTTTGAATCGAAGTTCCTTTTAATTCTTGGCCCCAACTTGTTATATCAAACGCTTCCAACTTATACCGCGGATCGAGAATTAAATCTGCAGCATAAATCCAGTTAGTTTTAGGATAATGCTTTAATATTTTATCTCTCGCAGCCTGAAAACCAACAATAAGCTCTTCTTCGACAGGGGTTCGATCTGCCTTTCTGTCCCATTCAAATATTTTGCTCTCAATATTATCTATTAGTATATTGATACATACAACAACCACAGGTAAGGGGACATACTTACTTCTATCCTCCGAGTTTTTTGGAAAGTATTTGAAAGTTGACTAGTAATTTATGCACTACTTCTAGGAGTATCCATTCTTCATCCCCATAAATCAACAACATTTTGACACAATACACCAAGTCCATGTCTGCCTTTAAGAGCTACTTGCAACATGTCATCACTGGAATTCCAGCGTGTAGGCACATCCAACACAGGCGTCAGTTGTCGTGTATTACCAGTTGCCTCACACGCACTTCGGAATTTAATTAAAAGTTGCTCTGGCCGTTTAATTTTCGAAAAAAGAGAACGTATTTTACATATTGCATTAGAATTATCTTCAATTTCCTCAACTTCAGCTTCCTCATCGACACTATCATCGCTCAATTCTTCATTTGCTTCAGAATTTGAATTTAGTTTCAGCAACTTAAACAAATCTTGCACGGCCAGATTAATTACATGTCCAAAACATCGAAAATGGCAGTCCTCTACATTTAAATCGGGAATTAGTTCCTGAAGTTCTTTAATAAAAGATATATTTGCTGAGGCATTATCCATTCTTATTCCTTGAAGGTTGTAGCTTAAGCCTTTATCATCAAGACATTTGAAAAACGTGAGAGCGATGTCTTTTCCTGTATGTTTTCCATGGGCAGGAACAAAATCTAGAGTGATAGATTGCAGTTCCCAATCGTCATCTATAAAATGTGTTGTAATTCCATAATAAGATCTGCCGCTGATAGAGGTACAGCCATCTATAGTAAATGATAATTTCGATGAATTTTCTGTCAATATGTCGGTCATTTTTTTTTTTGTATACAGTCGAACCGTAACATTGCTAATCTTCTCAATTTATTCTTTTTTGGAAAATCCTCTCCAGATATTTCTTTAAAAAAATTGTGTGTGTCTTCGTCGTTGAAGAAATTAAAAGGTAAATATCTTTTGGCCATCCAATCAACAATTGCCGGTTCCAAATTAACCTTGGGTTTAACCGAAGTAGTCTGAAAACAATAATAGGGAAAGCGATAAGACGTCATAAACTGCGAATTAAATTATTATTTTGTGTACGAATAAGAAAATATTGTAAAACTTGTATTATCTAATAACCAATTCGGTTTTTTAACATCAAGTCCTTGCGGAAAATATCGTGCCTTACCCTTAACAAGGCGTTTCCAATAAAAAAAACTAATACATTAAAACTGCGATTTTAAAATGGACTAAAGAGCATAAAATAATTCGAAAATCGTGGGGCGCATGCAATAGATAATTGATGCATGAATAGTTCTACTCCCTACACTCCTTACTATTAGGTATCTATTGCATTCGCCTCACGTTTTTCGAATTATTTTATGCTTTTTAGTCCGTTTTAAAAACATGATACATTAAAAAAAAATTTTAAACTTTAATTACTTTCTGCTTTTTAGTCTAGCGGTCAATAACCATCTATTTTAATTTTTAAAAAAATCTACTTGCTTCTCGCGGCGCTTGCCGGAATCGAGTTGATATTGCATTGTCGTCCAGCTCTGATCTATGTTTAAAGTTTCAATTATCTAGCTCATCAGGAAGTTAGTTTAAAATCGATTGCAAAATTTGAACCGAACTGACAAACAAACAAAAACAAACAAACAGACCGACAAGAAAGCCAGTTAATAAAAACGTGGTAAAATTCGAAATATTTTAAAGTAAAAATTTATGAACTAATTTGCGTTAAAATAATTAAATTATAAAATTATCTAATATCTTACCTTCAATTGGGATTTCACAGCAAACATTTCGGGAATAGTAGTAGAAAGTTTGGAAGTACTTGCACCTGCCTGTTGTTTTTTGGATATTTGTTCTTCTGGAAATAATTTAAAATATTTTTTTGGATGTTTACTGCATACGTGTTTTCTTAGTCCGGTAGTATTGCCCCGTGCCATTTTAATTTCCTTCGAATGGATACAAATTTTGCACCTGGCTATTTTATCTCGATTTGTCCCTTTCAATTCAATGTTAAAATAACTATCGAATTTGCTTTTTTGAGAGTTGTTCTATGTTTGTATACGACACGAACTGCTAATTAGCGACGACGACAATTCACTTTCAGTTATATTACTTATATTGATATTGTCTGGTTCTGGTATGTAAACGTCCTCACTTCTACTAGAAAAATCACATCATCTAAAACCAATAAGTCGCTCCTTTTCCTCTTGGGTCTGCTCATTTTCAATTAACTTGCCACAGTTCCGCACGCTCAGAAATTCGAATAACTACTATCCGAACTCCGAACAACCAGACATGAAAGAAATTAAAGTTTGTATTTTTAGTGTCTTTATTTACTTCCTACACATACATATCGCAAAATTTATGGCAGTCGGAATGGGGTGCAAAGGCGGCTCGGTGTCTGCGGCGCCCGACAGAACAAAGTGATGACGTAAACCGTGTTTGTTTAACACCGCCTGCCGATAGAGGCTTTCTTTTAAAAGCCTTTATAGGTTTTCTAGTTAGAATAATAATATAAATAATAATTATAATATAAATAATAAAGAAATATTCACATGCAAGACTCTTGCACGAGACGCGAGTCGTCTCGCACAAGACTCGAGACGAAACCACTAAAAGTCTCGTCTTGTGTCCTCCGAATATCGTCTCAAGTCTCGTCTCGAAAACAAGACGAGACCATGCGAGACTTTCGACAACGAGACTCTCGTGGGCACCACTAACACACACACCCAGCACTGCTACGCCGCCGCCGCGCGCCGGGTAGTTATAGTTTTCTATTATCGACACAAAGCGATGGTGTTGTTTTTCTCTGCCGATCATTTGGCAGCGAACATAAAATAGAGCGAAAAAATATCGCCTTGTCAGTCTTTGTCTCTACAAATAGAATTCTACGACCTCCCAGAGTCCCACTGCAGTACCGTAAAGTAACTGTCTAACGTCAAATGATGACAGCTCTTCTCTAGTGAATTTTGAAATAATACCACCAAGATCTTTTGTTACAGCGCATAAGGAAAGCTGCATGTGGGCGGTATTCTGTAAGCCGACAAAAGCTCATTCACATGGCATTTTTTGGTTGGTCAAAGACCTATGTTTTTCCACTGGGTAGAATTCAGTGGGGTCCGCATTAACATACATTTGTGTTTAAATCTAACATTATGCAACATTACCCGGTTCAAAGAGACGAAACATTTCTAAAATGTATTGCAATATCAACATCAATAATGCTATTATTGATATTGACATTGGAAAGAAATAATAATTGTTTGGTATTTTGATCTGTTGATTCGGAGAATAACGTTTGCTCGAATGTAAATGATAGAATCTTTTAAAAAAACCCGCTTCATTAAACTAGCAATAAAGGAAATCCCAAACGATTAACATTTATCTTTGCCATTTTAGGAAAATATTAATATAAAAATGCTTTTTTATGTAAGATCATCCTTCAGACAAGCTGAACCGAATTTACTTCGAATAGTTTTGCTAAGATGTGGTACCATGTTATTGTAGGTGTTTGTTTCTGGTTTTTCAATATTAATGCACGTAAGTATTAAGTTTCAATTTCACTCATTTTTGCTGGTTAACTAAACCATTTTCATAATATTCACGTAACAAAAATCTATAGATTTCAATGTAGTTAAATTTAAAAATACTTATGCATACATTTATTTATACAATGAGAAGGTTGGAATAAATTCGTCTAAAATTCAGGCGCTCTGATACGTCAAGTTTTGATTTTAGGTGGGCATTGTTTGACTAAACTTTATGTATACAGGGTGACCCAAAAAGAAGATAAGTCACACTTAATTTTTTTTTATATATAGAAACCTCTTTTTTATTTCATTTTTGAATTCTGCGTAAAATTTCAATTATATTTCATGTATTATAAGTACCTTTTATCTAACTCGAACCATTTTTAAAAAATCACAGTGTACATTTAAATATAATAAAAATAATAAATTGCAAACTTGTGGAAAAATTATCATCCTGAGCCATACTTAACATCTGTATGCGCTCCCTTGGTCGTTCAGATCATGGCCTTATTGCCGTCTCCACTCCCATACATCCCGAGTTCGATCTGGCACTACAATTCTGACGACTGGAATCGTCTTCGAAACATCTTCTCTGCTTTCCCTTGGAACCCTGTCCGTTTTTCCACTCCCGATCCCTCCGAAATGTGCTCTCGTATCACAGATATCATTCAAGCAGATATTGAAAGTTTCATTCCACATACCCGCAAGAAACCTAAACTCCACCGTCAACAGCCATGGTTCTCCAAAGCTTGTGATAAAGCCAGGCTCAAGAAACTCCAAGCTCACAAAAGGTATCTTCAAAATCCTACACCCGAAAACCGTCAAATTTTCACTGAGGCAAGAAACCAATACAACCAACTATCTTAGAGTCCAAAAATGCTTTTAACAACCGCATAAAAGAGAAAGTGCTGTCCTGTCCCAACGGCAGCAAATCTTTCTGGTCACTTGCCAAAAATATTAGTCAAAACTTCTATAAAAGCACTTTTCCTCCCATGACCTCTGACAACGAAGTTATATCTAAAGGGAAAGCTGAACTATTTGCCAAACAACTTGCTGCCCATTCCACCCTAATCCCTCAGATCAACTTCGCTCTTCCAACCGCTACGTCTGTACCACACAAAATGCCCGACATAATACTTACTTAAGGTCAAACAAGTTCAAAAAATTCTTATATCCCTTGACACTAAAAAGTCCTCCGGTCTGGATGACATACCAGCAATTGTTCTAAAAAAATGCGCTCCAGAACTTGTACCAGTCGTATGTTTAGCGTTCTCTCTTTCCGCTTTCTTTGTCACACACACGCACAATGAATGAATGGTGTCGTTCCCCTCTTGCTCTTAATAATTCACATCGGTCTAAATTAAAAACAGAAATTAACGAAAAATATATTTCAAATGTCCAAAGGTGACGAAAGCGGCATGATTATATTCAAAAAATCACGCTAAACCAAAATAAGTAACAACATAATAATAGGTTGTCTCATTTAAAAGTCAAAATTGGATATCAAAAATTCCGGTACCAAACAAGATTTCGCAACACTGGCATAATCAAAATTGCAAAACTATTTACAGCTTGAGTGCTTAAAATTTTGTTTAAATAGGAAACAAGCTATGAGCTACTCTTTTGTGGCACCTGGTACACCACAAGATGACAGTTAACATCCCTCTTAATTATTTTCAGAAACTCTTGGGGGCCCTTGCAGAACACCTTCAAATCAAGCAGGAACATGTATTAGTGCGTTTAAATGTGAAGCCTTGTTGTCACTTCTTCTGTCAAGAACAAAAACAAAAGAACAAACGCAGTTTTTGCATTCTTCTAGGTAAATTGACCTTTCAAAACATCTTAGAATAGTGTTAACAAAGAGGGGCGGATTTAGAATTTCATCTAGCCGGGGGGGGGGGGCAATGTCACCTCGAGCTAAACAAAAGCATAGACCAGAAAAAAACGGTCATCCGCGTGCGATATTATTTTTTAATTGTTTAGGGTTCTAAGAAATGAACACTATTTCACAATGGATGAAAAATCTAAACCTGTTCCAACGAAAGGTCATCTTTACTTACAAAATAAATATTCTAACATTTTTTTATTTGTCCATTTGGACTGATATACAAACATTTTTAGAACATATATTTTTTAAAACCACGTTTTCTTGACAATATGTTTTTTCGAAAACAGAACTTTTTCGATAATACAGCTATTCGCAAACTGGGGGTGTTTTTCAAAATTTTTTTTGGAAACCAACTTTTCGAATTTTTTTTAAAGTATTTTTCGAAACTGCATTTTCTTAAAGAAACCAAAGTAGATTTTTTCATTGTTTCAAAAAAACTTTGAACATTCATTGACATTTTCTACGCTAAGTAGTACAGTTCATAATTCAAATTTTGAATAACTATATTTTAGGAAAAAGTAATTTTGAACGATTCTTTAAAAAAAACGATATTTTAGAAAAAATTTCTGGATCCGTTTCCGATAAAGCAGGTGTTAAAATAAGACAAAAATGACATGTTACTTAAGAAAAACTTGAGGGATTTAAATATTTAATGGAAGTGGTAAATTTTTTAGATGGTAAATTAACCATAGAAGTTGTACCTTGGCCATGTGAGTTAATACCAAAATTATAGTATTGTCCGATAACATCAGTAGATGTTGAAAGAAGGTTTGGCTTTAAAAATCAATTGTATTCGTTGTTTTTTAAATTGCAAACGACTTTGCACGATACTGGATCGGCCATTATGACGTCACGCGGCACGAGCACCTGTATGCAGTTTTATTATCTTGTTACCTCGGTTATCGCGATTCAAATTGTGCCTGGTGACGTCACTCATATCGGACCGACAAAGCGCAGGACGATGTTAAATTTGAAATTTTAGGTGGCATAAAATAAGGTTATTTTAAAAATTCACAAGTATTGTAGTTAGCAAAATGCATACATTTTCAACCTTTCAACCCATTCTGGCAGTCGGTTTTCCAAAATCTAGATTGATAAAAACGCAACTTTAAACTGCGTAAAAAATTAACTTTTAAATTTATTTTGTATCCGATTTTTCCAATTCTATATTTTATGAATAATTTATAGTTACTTGTTTTATTTTAGTATAGATTAATTTTGAAATTTAAAACTCATGGCCACAAGGTAGAATATTAATGATTATAAAACTGGAATTTTAGACATATTTTGTTACTATTTAGCATTGACCTTCAGTAAGAGGAGACTATTCATTTATAACTTGTCTTTTGTTTTGTTTCATACATTGTCCGTGTGTAGGATAAGGTGACCAACACTAAAGAATCAAAAAACCAGGGCACAGTGGTATTTCATATGGGGGGCAAGAGGGATAGGGATGTTGGTACAGTGGTGGACAAATTAACTGTATCCAAGTTCGTATACCTATTTTAAATATCAAAACAAACTGCCATTTTTAATGAAGGCTATTTAACTCTATATATAAAAGAAGAAACTGACTGACTGACTGACGTATGCACGCACAGCCCACACCGCTGCAGCTGGGCCTAGAAACTTGAAACTTTGCACAGAGGTTCCTTATATTACGTAGGCGTGCACTAAGGAATTTTTCAAAATTGAACCCCTAAATGGGTAAGACAGGGGTTCAAACTTTGTACGGAAAAAAATATTAGATTAGAAACTTCATAGAAGTACGTATACTCTAAAAATAATTGTTTAAACATGAATTTTACAGCTTTTAATAAATCAACCCCTAAGGAGGTGAAATGGGGGTTCAAAGTTTGTAATGGAGTAAAATTGTTATACTGCGGACGAAGTGGTGGGTGAAAGCTAGTTTATTATAAAAGTAATTATTTTTTAAAGAGGAAAAATAAAAAAAAAATTACAAGCTATTTTACCGAATAATACTAATTCAGAAATAAATCAACATTCTTAATAGGTAATGGTTTGTTCGTTAACAAAAACGTATTATGAGATATTTCTTGTTTTGCACTAACATTTTATACCTACTGAATAAATTCTATTTTTAACCAACTTCAAAAAAGCGGAAGTTCCTAATCGGACTGTTTCTTTTATTACTATCTTTAATGTATGTTCGCGCATAACTGCGGCACCAATGCACCGATTTTAATGATTATTTTTTTATCTGAAAGAATACACCTACTTCTGCGGTGGTTCCATGTAAATTTAATTAGTATCTCATGAGAGTCTCCAAATGACAATCAATATAATTACTTACAGTAATCGATTACAAAAGAAATCGACTACTTCCTAGATCTGACCCCGCCCTTAAGACAACTATTAATTTATGCTGAGAAATATTATTCTTATTTTTTTTAATAGATGTGGGGCGGATTCACGTGGTATCCCGTATGTTTGCTGTGAAGCTACCCAACCCAATCCAACCCAACCCAACCCAACCCAACCTGATTCAGTTCTTCCAAGCAGAAATGAATGTGGATTTCAGGTATTTTTAAATTTACACACAAAAAAAAACAAGTTTTTTTAATAAGCTATATTTTCCCCTAGTCGACAATGGACTTGTTCAATTACAACAATGAAATGAAGTCTACTTGTCAGGGGTACATATACAGTGACCGGCAAAAAGTTGGACACATATGGGAAAAATTTTTATTATTGGAATATTGAAAAAACTTTTTATGCCGATTGTCTCTGCATGATGAGTAACCTAAAAATTCATTTTGACATTTGTTACGTGATTACTCGTTTGCCGGCAAAATTGAAAAAAATATATATTGTCATGGAAAACTGGTATTAGGTGACAAGATATTGAAAAAAGTTATTAGAAAAAAGTGTTTAAATTTTAATTTTATACTCCTTGGCAAAGTCTGGAGCCAAAATTAAAAAAAAATATTTTACATTTTTTGAAAAAAAAATGTACAATATTACTTTCATATTCCCATGAATTTAATAAAAATCTGTTAAATGATCGAAAACCAAGGTAATAACCTATTATCTCAACATTTTTGTTATTACTTAAAAGTTTTATTTGATAAAATTTAAATTTTAGCTTTTTTCCATGTACTTGGGTGTGGCCAGGCCCTGTATCTGGCAACCATTTTGGTAGACACGTTAAAATTTCTTCAAAATTAGAGCAAACGGTCTTTCGTAAGCATATTGTTCCAGAAGTAACTATAAATGGTAAATATGGTTGCCAGATACAGGGCCTGGCCACACCCAAGTACATGGAAAAAAGCTAAATTTTAAATTTTATCAAATAAAACTTTTAATTAATAACAAAAATGTTGAGATAATAGGTTATTACCTTGGTTTTCGATCATTTAACACATTTTTATTAAATTCATGGGAATATGAAACTAATATTGTACATTTTTTTTTCAAAAAATATAAACTATTTTTTTTTTAAATTTTGGCTCCAGACTTTGCCAAGGAGTATAAAATTAAAATGTAAACACTTTTTTCTAATAACTTTTTTCAAGATCTTGTCACCTAATACCAGTTTTCCATGACAATATATATTTTTTTCAATTTTACCGGCAAACGAGTAATCACGTAACAAATGTCAAAATGAATTTTTAGGTTACCCATCATGCAGAGACAATCGGCATAAAAAGTTTTTTCAATATTCCAATAATAAAAAATTTTCCCATATGTGTCCAACATTTTGCCGGTCACTGTATAAATATGTAAAATTTAGAATAAGTTCTCTAATCCACCTGAAAATTCCTTATACAATAAGGATTTGAACAAATCATGGTAAAACAGCTATTCTCCGGGCTATATGCCCCTCCGAGCGCTGGATTACATACCAAAATTTGCCGTATTTTGACTAACACTGTTAGACAATAAAATACTTGGTTTGACTGCAAGAAACTACCAGGAAGGAGGAAGCTTTTTTCTTTGGTTAGGATGTCGTTACCTGCATACCGGTTTCGAACTCTTTAGTTCTCATCAGTACAGGATAAACGAACATACCTACCTTCAGAAACAGCATACTCTTTAAGCTAGCCATGTCACACTATATATGTACCCCTGACAAGTAGACTTCATTTCATTGTTGTAATATTTTACCTCACGGTAAATCTACTCCGACTGCTTGAAACTGCTAATGGATGGCGCTGCCTGTTTTATACTGCTTATGCAGTGTGACATGGCTAGCTTAAAGAGTATGCTGTTTCTGAAGGTAGGTATGTTCGTTTATCCTGTACTGATGAGAACTAAAGAGTTCGAAACCGGTATGCAGGTAACGACATCCTAACCAAAGAAAAAAGCTTCCTCCTTCCTGGTAGTTTCTTGCAGTCAAACCAAGTATTTTGTTGTCTAACAGTGTTAGTCAAAATACGGCAAATTTTGGTATGTAATCCAGCGCTCGGAGGGGCATATAGCCCGGAGAATAGCTGTTTTACCATGATTTGTTCAAATCCTTATTGTATAAGGAATTTTCAGGTGGTTTAGAGAACTTATTCTCAATTTTACGTACTTGTTCAATTATATTGCATTTTCAACAAAGATGTTAATATTATTGCACAATTAATCAATCGAATCACGCGCACAAAAATTATGTCGGTTGGACGAATAATATTTTTTTTTATTGATAAAGCCTGCGTCGTTTACTATTATTAAAACTGGTCTGTAAGACCAACCAATAATTTTTCTCTAAATTCTTAAAAACTAAAATCCTTATATACTAAAGTTCACCCAATGGAGTCCTAAAGGTTTATCTGTTGTGACTCATGGCCATGGCACTTAGCACTCACACACTTGCGCACTGTACTATGTTTTCAAAAGTCTATACTAGTTCAAAGGGCTTGGTCCTCTTCAGCCTTCTAACTAGGTCCTGGTTGTTAACGTGCTGATGGAGTCGAGACTCGTGCATGATGGCAAATCTTCTAATTTCACTAGCGACATACGGGATACCAAGATCGCGATGTAAGGCACTATTTCGTATGAACCACGGTGCACTAACTATGTTCCGTAATGCTTTATTTTGGAAGGTTTGGATGCGTTTTATGTGGCTCTCCTTGGCACAGCCCCAGATCTGGATGTCATAAACCCAGACTGATTTTAAAATCTGGTTGTATATCATGATTTTACAGTGTATTGACAGCTTAGATTTTCGTCCCAAGAGCCAATAAAACTGTATATATTTGAGCCCTAGCTCAGTACGTTTAGTTCTGATACTGGACGAATAATAATAAAAATATTAAGGTTTAAAATTCAACCAATTTAAAATATCTAATTCCTTTTCCTTTCGTAATTTGATTATAATTACCTCATCCTCCAACAGCACAGCAAGGCAAGGTAAAGCGAATGAAATACGATAATAATATTTTAATAAACGTCAACTCAACACACTACCTGACACTAAACTGACCTGTACTTACGTACAAGAAGTGCTAGGGCCTAGTCAATTTAAGATTTTCCCTCGAAGTGACGTCATAGCGTAGCATACCGTTGTGTTTATATAGAAAGCTCAGAACGTCATGAAGAACTTCACAAAACACATTTAAACTTTTATATGACAGTATTTTGTGACTGAGCATAATGTGGCGCTATCTTTTAGCGACGCAATGTACAAATTTGAAGCTCTAAAAGCTATAGATCTGTTCACAGTAATTAAAATAAAAACTATCACGAAATTATCTCTATCACGAATATATCTCACTTTACCCTAGCCTAATCGCGGAACTGAGACGATAATTTTGCTGCCTCATTTAAAAAATATGGCCCAGCCCTTTGTTGCGGAACAGCAATATCCTCCTCCTTACGTAATCGGATAGAAAAAAAGGTTACAGTGAATTGTTAAATGTTTGTTGAAGGATTAGAAGTGCGTTAAATTGTTCCCCGGCTTGTCCAAATATACCAGAGAACTCTGTACATTTGTTATAATATATGTCAATGAAATTTTAGGCCACCGATAAAATTGTTGGCGGTGGACCGACAAACTACGATGAGTTTCCCTGGATGGCCGTTTTTGAATACCGTAATTATTCTGGACATCGAAGTTTAGCGTGTGCTGGTTCACTAATCAGTCCAAGATATGTATTGACTGCAGCACATTGTGTTAGAGGTATTGATAAAAGGGTGGGACAATTGTAAGTATAATAAAGATTAAAATAATTATTTTTTGTCAATAAAACAATAATTTAAAAATTATTCCGGTGGTGATCGTCGAATTTTTTACACCCTTTATATCTTATTTTAGAGTAAACATTCGCTTGGGGGAATACAACACGAGTAGTCCTAGAAGAGATTGCATTACAAAAGGAGGCATAACGTCTTGCAATGGGGTGGAAGTTAACGTTGGTGTTGAAGAAAGTATACTCCATCCTTCATATAATGCCAATCTTAACTACAATGACATAGCTTTAGTAAGACTCTCTAAAGAAGTTGGATATTCAGGTAGGTTATGTTCTTACTTCATATAACGAAGGACAGATACATTTATTCACATCTCAGTCTTTGCCATATAAAATTATTTATGAATGTAGATATATTAGCATATCTTCGCTATATAACACTGGTCAACAAATGTCGACTTGTTTTTTCTCTCAAGCGTTGGAGCTTGTTCCTGGTAGATCTTTAATCGTTGATTGCCAATTTGGCTGTAAAATATTCGTTTCAGGTCGTTTATACGGGAAACGAAGAAGAATAGGCGATAAGCAGCGCTTTTGGCACGCTTTGATCCCGTTTAACTTCCGAATGGTGCATGCCAGAGGAAACAACGACAGCTCAAATTGATGTGCAAGGCTGCTAGTTTCCAATAAGTGCAAAAATCCTTGAGCGGAAGTTTTCAACAAAATGCGTGGCGTAAGATTGTATACTAATATACATGTTTGTTTATCCTTTTTGTCTTGGGTCGACTATCAACAGGGATTTGCTTACCGTTACTAAGTTTCACAAGCTGCCTACTTGAAAGGTAGTTTCCAAGAGTACAATTATTGCTCTTTTAATTTCTGGTGTTAATTTCTCCCTAGAACACCCAGGAAATGTAAGACGGTGGATTTAAAGGGCGTAATTTCGAAACTATAAAAACAAGGCTGCATGTTTTTATTTTGTTTTGGATCAATACAACTTTTTGCGCTTGTAGCTTTAGCTACAATATTAGATGGAAGGATAAGGCTCTAGTTTAAACTCTACCTCCACTTACTGTAATATTTTTCTATAGGTTGCTGGGTTCAGCTGTCATCCAAATGCGCGATCTTCTGCAGCCGCGACTTGTTTCATTAAAAGACGTTGATTTCACTAAACAATTTTATATATTTATTACTTTTAAATATAGGTATCTTATACACTATTGGTTTTGACAGGTAAATGATATAAATTAGTCATAATCTGGTGTTACGAGATGTTATTGATTTATAGGACCATGCCTAATAGAACACTGGGATTTTTCCCACACTGGTACACCTAATTTGTGTCACTTATTGAAGTTTATAGGACTATGCCTCAGAGAAACAAAGGGACTTTTCTTTTCCCGCACTACTTAGTCCGCTAGACCTTTGGTCTACAAGACCTTCGCAATTCTGTCACGTCAAGGGACGGGACAGTCTTTCTTTGTGGTAATAGGTGAAGTGATACTGTTCCCTCGCCAGGAGCTAAGTTAAACTAAAATGTAACACCTCTTCAGGGATTTCAAGGCAATAAAACTAACAGATAAGAGAACTTCAAGGGAAACTAAGTCTTTGAAGTTCGCCGACAACATGCCGGTGCTTTAGAAGAACTAAATTAAAGGAACGATTATATTTAAATAGTTTTACCGAAATGGTCTTTGTATTTGCCGATAACTGCGTATTTTAAGCGAGTTAAATTTCCAAGAAAGACAAGTTTGAGCTTATGTATTTTGTGGGGAATTTTATACCCGCTTGGATATTGATATTTATTTGAAAATAAAAACACAGTTCTAGAAATTGCATAAACGGTTGGGTTTCCCTAACATTAGATGTCCGAGATTTTCTAATCTAAAAGTCTCAAATATGTGATTTGGGGGTCTACTATAATATGGGGTTACTTTGGCAGGTTTTGACCTAGTTTGGTACTATAACTCAAAAACGACAAGGGATATTAAACTTTTAAAAATAGCAGTTACAAGGAAATTAACAATTAAATTTTTTATAACAATTGATCGCGCTAGAATTCGTCAATCCTGAAAAATTTCGCTCAATCTACACCTAGTGCTCAATGTTCATGATTTTTTCAGATTTTTGTGAGCGATCCTGTTGGTGATAAGGGTGGGGGCCAATTGTTTAAGCGTTTTCCCCGAAAAATGTTTAAAAAAATGTATAAAAAATATATCATATATATTGTTGAATTCGTGCTTCAATAAGCTTTCATTTGACACACTACATCATGCCCTTGCATTTTTTACATTTCCCAATTTACCCCCTGAAATTAATCCCGAGAATCAAAATTCAGCTTTTTATATCTCACGTCTATAATAGGGAATATGCATATGACCCAAAAAATTCTGAGATATTTTTTTATATTCTCTATATAAATTAAATGTTTATGGCGGTTGCTGCTATCCATTTATTTTGGCCTTTAGTAAAAAAAAAATTATTTTATACTGCAAATTTTCGCGCGAATTTCGAAACTTGTGAAACGTGATCCCATTGGATGTGTCGTCAAAAATGAACTTATGACTCATCATGAATACATGGCGAATTCCAGTGTTGTAGGGTTCTCAAAACATCGATAAAAATGGCATTTAATGCGTAACTCATCCAATGAAATATCAGTGCACTTAAAATAGAAAGTTCCTAAAATCTTCATTGATGTATATTTCAAGCAGAAATCGGTCCAGGAACCCTTCAATTTTGCAACAAAAACTGGCATTTCTGCGAAATTTTGACATATCATATATTAATAATCTCGAGTTAATAAGCTGGAATTCTTTGTTTTAATGACAATCTTCGAAAATTGGAAAATTCAAAAATTTTTAAATTTTGCATGTCGCCGATGCAAATAAACCTATTTATTTATAACTTTAACGAAAAAATATGCGATTTAAATTAGTAGGAGGTATTCTTAGATAATGAAAGGATAAAATATACCCAAAAAGAATAAGGAAAATAGTGCGGAATAATGTCGGTTAAAAATGGGATTTGTCGGAAAAAATCAAGGAAATCCGGTTTTTACCCCTTAAGTACGCTCGTGGGTGACCCATTCATTTTAAAGTGTAATTATCCCTTTATAAGATAGTGTTGAAAAATTGAGAAAAAATTAGATAGAAAAAATATAGAGTGATTCAAATGTACCAATGTCGAGGGTAAAAAAAATCAAAAATCGAAATTTAATCGGCGATTGCTCCCTTCCTATAGAGACTGATAAAACTAAAAAAAATATGGATAGCATATATTTCGACGAGCTCTTTCCGATGATGTATATGGGATTTTAATTTGAACCATTTTGACACCATAAAAAGAAAAACCTTGATATATTTGGATCAAAAATCTAAATTTCCAGTTTTTCCCAAATATTTCCATTTTCCAGTAATTTTAGGTTTAGGTAAATGTATCGAAAAAAAGTATTTGAGATTTTAAAGTTTTACTTATGAATCCGTTTTTCGATCCGACGTTTTGTTTTCGAGTTATTAGATACCAAAGAGGGGCCTGCAAATGGCAGTTTTCGACCTATAAAAATTCAAACGAATTACTTGCCATTTTCTGATCCTCGCCTGTTTCAGCAGAGTTCTGAAGCTCCGGGTCCTCTACAACCTCCGACAATTTACATCGATTTAATTCACTTTTGGTACCTGTACCCGATTTCAACGGAAATCGCGGAGATTTCGGCTTTGACGTTTAATAGCTCCAAAATGAAACATCCTGTGAAACTAAATTTTTTGCCGAAGCTAGTTGAACTATTACTCTATCAGCCCAAGAAATTCGATTGCTTCCCCTCTGACTGTTTCCGAGAAAAACAAACCTGTTCGACTTTAGGTTAAGCTTTACGTTAACATGTAGATTGACACTTATTTTTGCTGATCTCCTGACGTCATTTTTCATTAAGGACAAATGGCTGATTTTTAAATTGTAATAAATTGTAACGAAAAGTAAACATTTCTTGTAGCTAAAGTATTCTAGTAATTTTCTTCAACATATTTTTTTGGGTTTGTAATGATTTCCTTAAATGAATTTATGCAATAAAAAAATATGTGGATATTCCATATTGGGCCACCACACTCTATCTCTGTGCCAAATTTCAAGTTTTTACGTCTAATAGTTTCAGAGAAAATCGCCTGTGACAGACGGACACCTAAGTTATTCCATAAATATTCCGTTTGGTACGAAATATTTTTAAATGTGAATTCCAGTGAATCAGTCGCTCTTTGGTTACCAAAGAGCTGTCCTACCAAAGTTTGGTAGGACAGCTATCTCTAAATGATCCAACGAAAATGACCCAACAAAGCCACTATTTTTGACACTTATTGACTAAAATTAAAATTTGGCACGGAGGAAGTTGTTACGTTACACACAAATATCGTGATTGGTTAGGCGACAACCATAGTTAATAAACTGAAATAAAAATTATTCTTCTAGAATTTATCAAACCGGCTTGCCTTCCATTATCAGGCGAGGAATCTGTACCTGGTGAAAAAGTATGGGTAGCTGGGTGGGGCAACACCGAATTTGGTGCACGAAGCGATATTAAATTGAAGGTGCAGATTCCGATAACATCAAAATCTACGTGTTCCGATGCTTTTAAATTATACCGCATTGATGATGGCCAAATCTGTGCTGGTGGAGAATATGGAAAGGATTCTTGTAAAGGTATATAATTGAATCAGTGAGATCAGAAAGGGCATGCGTCATGATATTGATACTTTCGAAAAACTAAAAGAAATTTCTTTAATCGAGCGAACTGAATTTGCTGCAAACTTTATCTATTTGTGGTAAAATAACATTGTGTAGAGAACCTATAAAAGCGGCAACGAATTCATTTAGTTTATCATGAGAGTAGAGATAATGCTAAAACTCGTGCCCTTTCTGCACTCAACGTAAAAAGAAAGTCGTTATAGGTATGTTTTAAAACAATTTTATTGATAATTCATGGTATTAAATATGTTAAAATAACGTTCAGATTCACTATGAAGTTCTAAAATTTAGTACTGGTTTAAATTAAGATTTTCTAATTGATCGGTTATGTTTTGACAGGTTTTTGTCCTGTCATTGTTAATAAGTTGTAATTAACACATGTTAATTATTCTGATATTTTAGCAATTTCCTTGGTTTCCAAATGATTTTTTATTTTGGAACGAGTTTCTAGAATGAATTTAGTCGAAAGTACGTATTAAAATTGCCCTTTTCTTTATAAATTTGCGGAAAAACTCGGAAGCAAATTCACAGTATAAAACTTAGTTGTCTTATTCTTACACATGTCAGTTTAAAAGTTTTGGTTGTCACCCAACCGGAATATCGTTGGAGAATCTGACCCCGCGTCGTGTTTAAAACTACAGTATAGTCTTCCCCACCTACAATATCACTATATTCGACCTGCGATGTGGGCCACTGTACTAAGCTGTTGTAAAATAAGACTGAAGGTTTGACTCTGGGATATAGTCAAGCATGGAACGGATGTTTTCTAGCTTTTTGACAAACAGAAATTTTCTTATCTTCCTTATAGGCTTGTTGCCATGGTAGAGCAACTTTCTTTCACATGTAACTTTGGCAGGTTAAATTATTTCACAATAAATCACTAAATATTATGTGTGTTCTTTGACGATACCTTTTGCAGAGCGGTATGTCAACTGCATGTAAGAAGATAGTTCAACGGTTTCCTTTTGACTCCAGGGTAGAGCTGGGCGATTATCGAAAAAG
This sequence comes from Philopedon plagiatum, assembly GCA_963971165.1. Taxonomy (NCBI): domain Eukaryota; kingdom Metazoa; phylum Arthropoda; class Insecta; order Coleoptera; family Curculionidae; genus Philopedon; species Philopedon plagiatum. Next base: position 8,386,341 of record OZ020191.1, read on the forward strand.
AGAATCGATTTTTGATTATTTGAAATAATCGATTATTTCCGATTAATCGATTAATCAAAATTAATCGATTAATCGAAAAATCGTATAAACAAAAAATCGATTAACCGAGAAAATCGAAAAATCGATTAATAGAAATAATCGATTAATCGAAAAAACGAAAAATCGATTAATCGAAAAAACGAAAAATCGATTAATCGACCCAACCTGTTGCGGGGCGGGCGCCCTCTACCCAAGCACAGATACCGAAAATCTCACCCAAGCAAACCGAGACCACCAACAATCTTGAGCGTAATTTTAAAAATAATATAGACTTTAAATCCTTTTTAACAAATTCATATACGTTTAAGTTAGAGACAAAATATTTTCTATTGACACGAAAGACCACCAACTAATCCATTTAGTAAGTTAAATACCTACTTAATTATTTTTATTCATACTTACTTATTGATACTTGTCTCAAAACTATCAACACTGGTCGAACTGGCCCACATGGCTGTTGAATCCAGATCAAAATACAAACTAATAATGAAGTAATAACGACTAATAACATAATGAAAGCGACCTCAGCGCTTATCACTTGTCTATGAACACAATTCCGGCGGGCGATTTAAATTTTAGACCCTTCAAAATTAAAGGCGCGCGGATAGAAAAGCATTCAAATTATTTCGTTGAATACGTGTTTCATGATTATAAAAAATAATCGATTAGTCGATAAAATCGATTAGTCGATAAAATCGGTTAATCGAAAAATCGATTAATCGAAAAATCGATTAATCGAAAAATCGATTAATCGAAAAATCGATTAATCGAAAAATATATTAATCGAAAAATCGATTAATGAGAAATCGATTTATCGCAAAATCGATTACGTAACTCGTAACTCTTTTATTGTCTTAGGAAAGTACTTGTCAATATAGAGTATAACTTGTTAGCAGTGCCTTCCTGATATAAGAAGAATTGTGAAAGCCCAGAAAGCCCAGTCTTTATGTCGTGCTACGCCTGTGCGTAGAAGCCCAGTCTTTATGTCGTGCTACGCCTGTGCGTAGAAACATACGAATTATGAATACTGATGCCCTTTCTCTACAAGACATGTATCTACGTATAACGAGTTTTCAGATAAATACCACTTTTGCAGAAATGCGACTGAAGCCCTTTCAGATCTCACCGATTCAATTGTTGGATACAGTTTTTAACATGGATAGTGCAATTCGTGTTTTATCGATATAACAGATGGTTAGTACAAGCAATTGTGCCTTTTTTAGGTGACAGTGGTGGTCCCCTGATGAGGACAATTCCAAGTGATCCAACTAGGTGGATGATCGAAGGTATAGTTTCATTCGGTTTGAATCTTTGTGGTTCACCTGGCTATCCAGCCGTATATACTAAAGTTTCCAAATATGTACAATGGATTCACGAAACCGTCCGTCCATGAATGACTTAGACATTGTTTTTAAAACATTTTGATACAATAACTGATTTTTAACATTAATATATTATTATTAACTCTAATAAAGAGCGCCACAACAATAAATAGAGTTTTATTGTGTTTTATAGAGAATTAATAATAAGCATAGCCAGGACTTCAGGGGCTCATGACGTAAAAATCAGAGTTGGGGTTAGGAAATATCTTGGTGAGCAATGTAAAATTTTAAAAAGAGTTATTTTATTATTACGTTATTTACTTTTATTTCTAATATCATTTATTATTGAGGTTTATTCAGGTTGTTCTGTTACCAGAGGCGCCGAAATTTTAGTTCGTACGTATACGGTATTTGACAAAAGTAATTTAATTCCAGTGCGTTGCCGTGATTGTGTGAAATAAAAAAAATCGGTCAAGTGCGAGTTAGACTCGCTCATAGAGGGTTCGCTTGGGTTTGATTAGGTATTGAGAATTTTGCTTTCTGTAAGAAATTCACAATATTGTATGTGGTACGGAACCATCTATGTGCGAGTCGAACTCGCACTTGACCATTTTTTCTTATTCCACACAATCAGGGCAACGCCCATGAAATAAATTATTTTTGTCAAATACTTACTTATAAATACTTATTTCCGGCATCGACACCTCTGGTAACAGACCAAAAGTGGCCAAGTTTATTCATTATATTACATTAAGTAATAAGTAATAACATAACTGTTATAAATACAATAGTATACAAAAAGTGTCGCCAATAAATGCGTTCGCCGGTTTATTAAAGTGCCCTTAGAGCTGCTGCTATGCCGAGCTCATATTTAATTGATATCTTCCGATGAACACTAAGATCAAAAGACCGCCAGCAAAAAATGATTTCGCCATCATCGCGCCGAATTCGAAAGATTTTGGCTAGTGAAGACTATCCATAAGCATTCGTACTTATACGTAGACTTATATTTGCTGTTTAGAATAAAAGCATGCCGACGTACGACGGACCGTAATCTGCAATGAAGAACACATATCTATGTAATTGTTATTTTTTGCAGATAATAAATAAATAACGTCATATTAAACAACAGCGCTCTAAAAAGAAATAGATTACCTACTTCCCATAAGACTTGTTGTTAATAAAATTGCACATATTATTATTATGCACGACTATCTGGGGGATTCAAATTTAAATGTTGGCACGTTTGCAGCTTTATTACTTGAGCATGCAAAGGACGACTATCTGGGGGATTCAAGTTTAGATGTTGGCACGTTTGCAGCTTTATTACTTGAAATACGCCAACAACAAACGATATGACTGAGTTGATTATATCGTCGGCGTCGCGTCGGCGTCTGTGCGTTCGGATTTGTGCACTGCCTTCCACCTAACATTTTTTTTTCTCTTTACAGGTGTTACAAAAAGATGTTAAGAAAATTTAAGAGCAGATTCTACATCTAAAAACATGAAAATAGGTTTATACATATCATGGATTTATTAGGACTGGATACGGGATGAGTTCACATTCTTTGAAGCCAAAACAAACCATTCCAAACGACACTGTAAACACAATTTGTAAACATTGGCCACATCTTATTTTACCTTGTATTTTTGTACAAAAATACGTTAGAAGCATCACAAGATTTACTAAAAGTAATAAAAGCCCCAAAATATTTTATTTTTCTGCTAAATAGTAATAAATTTAAGTTAAAAAGGTTTTATTATTTATAGGTTATGTTATGTTAGGTTATTTCTAAAGGCGATTATTTAAAGTCGCTCTGAGTCATTTATAAATCTATATAAATCTATACGTCGCACTTTTTCTTTTCTAGTTCATTAGACAAAGACGTACGTGTAACCGAGCGTTCCCAGACGTTTTTCCTAAGCACCCAGCAGACAACAACACTTCTGAGCTCCAACACTCCAATGCTATTTAATCTCTTTCTACTACCATTCTTGATTCAATTACGTAGTAATTCGTAGTCTTGTCTATGTTCGTAGTTCGTAAACTGCTCTCTCAAGAGAATAACAAACAACAAAATATTTATATTATATAAGGCTTCACGTTCGATATGCTCACAGTATACGGATATCGAATCCATATTATAATAGATCCATGATACATATAAACATACATAACTTTTTCGAGATACAGGGTGTTCAACATTTTCTTTTTTAAATGTTTCTTTTTAATTTCTCGAAAATGCGTTAAGATATTGACATGAATTTTGGTACGCTCCAGTATGTAATCAAAGGGTACCTTTACGTGCATAAATTTATTTTCTAGTGTACTTGCATCAGTGGCGTGCGTGCTGGTAAGTATATTTTTAGCGAAAAAATAGCACGCCACTGTTTTTTTTGCAAAATTGATATCATTCTCTGAAACCCCAATTAAGTCTGCGTAAAAAGTGTCTCTTGAGCTTTTTCGCTCTAATGCACCGTTTTCGAGATAAAAATTAATTTATTTCTTACAATAAAAACAAATGATGAAAATGATTTTTTTAAACATATTTCTTGTTCAAGAAACAGTGCTTTTTGATATTAGTTTAAGTAAATGCTGGAAATGGCTTCTCCGTGCTTCAATACTTGCTGTAAATCGTCCTCGCATATTCCTTCTAACTCTTCGGAATACTTGAGGTGTGAACATATTAAACACCCTGTATCTCGAAAAAGAAGCATTTGAGGATCCATGTTTATACAAACTTATTTTCATATTTTTAGATGTAAAATCTGCCCTTAAATTTTCTTAACATCTTTTTGTAACACCCTGTATATTAAGTAATGGAATTGCAAAATAGCTCTAAAACAATATCCTTAGTAGCCAAACATTTGAAGTTATTTTACATTATGAAATATTAACACTCATATTTCACTTTTATTTTTAAAATTACCGCCGGTCAGCTACTATGAAAGCTGGGTTCGGCTATTAGGAACAGAGTTGGAGTGGATAAGGAATGGATTTTCGTCACGTGATTTTAGAGTAGAAAGTGTAAACTAATAATACCCGAACTACTGGAGCAGGAAGAGTCCCACTTTGCAGTCAGCTGATTTTGTACCCAACGATCCAAAACTAGGGTATGCGCAAAATTTCATGAAAAAATTCGATGCTTCCATTAATCCGAATAATTACCAAGTTTATTTAAAAACATATTACAAAATTTCGTTTAAAACGGAACTTATTTCCAAAAAAAATAATACTTACAGCTTCGATAACAAAGTAACAATGATCCATTCATGATAATGCATTTATTGTTTTCATCTGTTACAACAAAACAGGTTTCTTGGTTTATCTCCATTACTGTAATTTATTAAATTTAGAATGTTTTTAGTTTTAATTAAAATGACAAACGATTAGAACAAACCTAACCACAACCATAATTTTGACAATGCGCAAGCTCACTCTACGGATCCTGCCTTCTCAAGATGGAACTTTTGGAGTGAGCTCGATTTACGCCACTCCTTAGTAGTCGAACGCAAACTGAGTCACTCTATTTGCACTATACCCGAACCATGCACTATACCCGAACGCCTGGAGTACGTACGGAGTGCACGGAGTGAACCGAGCTTGATAGACGAACCCAGCGTTAGCGGCTGCTGCCAACACAAATTCTAGTACCAAACCCGTTCATGCATGCGTGGGCCATTTTTGAAACCTAGTCGGTATTCTACTTTTTTTAGGGTGTGTGAGCCGTGTGTGAGCCGAGACAAAATTATTGAAATCGGTTCCCCGCCGATGTATACACATAGAAAGTCGTTTTGTTCGTGTTTGGCGAGTTTGCTTGCGTTTTTTTGTTTTTCATGATTTTTTGGGTTTCTTCTCACTTTAGTAAAAATCCCGAAAATGGGGCCATACGGGAGATAATAGCGTTTACTCGTAAATAATAAACTTTAGAAAACCCCGGTTTGATAAATTAGCAATATAGGAAATACCAGACGATTAACATTTATCTTTGTCCTTTTAGGAATAATATTTATATTAACAAGCTTTTCTCTGTAAGAGTTTCTGACTAACAGATAAAGCTTTTGAGGTCAAAAGTCCTTGGTGATACGGGGATAAGTAAATAAAAAAAAAACAACATAAGATTGTTAAAATATGTAGTGTACTATCTAAAATTAATTCACAAAGATAAAATTGCTTTTATACGAAAAGAAATATAAAACCATCTTCCTTCAGACAAGGTGAAACAAATTTACTCCGAGTAGTTTTACTAAGATGTGGTACCATATTATTGTAGGTGTTTGTTTTCTCGTTTTCCATATTAATGCACGTAAGTATTGTTTCAACTTCACTCCATTTTACTGGTTAACTAAACCATTTTCATAATATACACGTAACGTAAATCTATAGATTTTAATGTAGTTATTAACTTTGGAAATATGTATACATTTATTTATATCGACCGAAAAGACTGTATGGTAAGACTAACCAAGATATATTAAGAAAATATCTGGACTCTGAAACCATACTATTGCTTTCTCAATTAAGTTGAAACACATTTCGGTGATACGCATACCGAATGTCACAAAATAGCGGCTCGCCAACTTTTCTCCTATGCAAGGCATTAAATCAATATTTTATGTAGTCATAGGACTTAGTTTTGCCTTGTTTCTATTATGATTATTCTTGGGTTTCGAGATCAAGTTTTGAGTTTTAATTAAACACCCTGTGCATTTTTATCTTGGCATTTTAAGTATAATTTACCTGACTTTTTGACGTCAAAGTATCTTTGTTGGAATTTTTATTTTTTAATCTAGAGTTCTAGAGGATTAACTAAAATGTGGTAAAGTGACTTTCTGGGAAAAATATGATTTTTAAATTTTTATCTACTCCTATTAAATTATATATTAATTATTCAACTACTTTTGAACAATTAATAGTATCTATAAACAAACAACATGAGTTATAATAACTCACTGCTATAACTCACTATAATAAATCGGAAAAGATTTACGAACCGAATATCAAGGTGGCTCTGTACAAGCCGATTGGCCGAAAGGAAACAGTCCATTATTGTTATTGAGGGAAGTAATGTCACTCGAATAATTTTGACGTTTCCAAATTAATTTAATACCTAATTATTGTAACTTTTGTGCTAAAAAAGATGAATTCAGATAGTACATCAAACACAAAATGAAACTATAAACTTGCATAGTTCTGTCCCACATATTCAGTTTACTGGTTGTTCAAACTTTACCGTTAATTTTATTAAGAAACCAAATGAGTAATTACAACTAAAATTTTTATAGCTTTGTTATAAGTAACTATCAAGATTTGTGAATAAAGTTCTTTCTCTGTACTTGTATCTTAGTATTTATTGTTATAGTCGTAGATAAAGTATAGTATTCAACTTGCGGTAATGGTCATAACTCAGTTGATGAATTACAGCACTCGCCTGCGGCTCGTGCTGCAAACTTCATCTGCGTGAGTTATGACCTACATTACCGCTCGTTAAGTAATTAATATACTATTATATGCATGGAAAAGACAAAGTAACAGATACAAATACGAACGTACTACGTACACAAAGAAGTCTCTTAATTAAAGATGTAGAAACAATAAATACATGACATTGTTTACATTTTAGAGCAATCAAAGATTTCAGGGTTACTTTTAATCTGGCCAACTATATGATCCCCACCTACTTTTTGAAAACGGATGTTGACAGGCTTTAAGTTATGTGGCTTATTTCCAGACTGACAAAAAATTTTAAAATTGCATAATTACTACAAATACCACAGGCTAAAGCATACTAAAGTACTACAAATATACCAGTATACCATTATTTTTGACGATAATAAAGCTTTAGTAATTTATTTCCATTGCATGGAGACGAAATTTTTAGAGTGAGAGTGGCAACGTCGCTTTTTCTTCGTATCACCTGCCATAGTCTCATTCATTCATGGCTTAAACATTCGTAGTGCGTCAGTGCCAAGTCCTTTTACAGATTTGCTAGGTGGAATACGGACGGCTAGGAAAGCCATAGCGACGGATATTTAGCGTTCTCTCTCCTTTTACTTTGTCATTCACATGCACAATATATAAATGGTATCGTCCCCTCTTGCTCAAGGTCAATGCTCTTGATCCACAGTGGTCTAAATGAAAAACAGAAATTAACAAAACATATATTAGAAATGTCAAAAGGTGACGACAGGGGTATGATTATATTCAAAATGATACGCTAAACCAAAATAAGTAAAAGCATACAGGTTGTCTCATTTAAAACTTAAAATTGGATATTAAAACTCCGGTACCAAACAAGATTTCGCATCACTGTCATTATCAATAAAGCTAACCACTTGGGTTCCAACGCAGAGGGTACCATTGCGGCCAAAAAATACTGGGACAAAGAAATTTGCTTTAACCTCCTGGACTATTATAGGAAACATATGTTAATTTGCAGGTCCTATCCCTAAAAAGTTTTGATTTGTTGTCATCAACTTGTCAAATAATATATTATATTGTCATCAATATTGGCTGAATTTGCTATATAAAAAACGATAATGCCAGCATTAACTGTAGAACAAAAAGCTATAATTCACACCAGATTAAGGGAGAGGGTACCTGAGAGATATTGCTGCGGAATTAAGAGTAAGCGAGAATAGAGTGATATTATACAAGAAAAAAATTGAAGAGTACGGGGAAATTAACAGAAAACCAGGTTCCGGTAGAAGGAAGATCTCGACGGAGGATGAAGATATCGAGCTCGTCAACTTTCTAAGAGAACATCCTTTCAAGATAGCCTTAAGCGCGAGAGAGGAAACCAATTTCCCCGGATCCTCCAGAACAGCAAGGCGTAAACTTGGAGCGTAAGATATAAAAAACCGATGTGCTGCTAACAAAATATTTTTGACTGATGAAAACAAACAGAGAAGAGTAAAATTTTGTAGGAAATATCTTAATCAGAATAATTTATGAGAAAGAATAATATTCTCTAACGAAAAAACATTTTAATCATGCAACAACGGCAAAATTCGTGTATATAGACCCAGAAACATGAGATATGATGATAGATATACTCATAAAACTAATCAAAGTGGGCGTTTTTCGATTAATATTTGGGGCTGGATCAGTGCTAGGGGACCAGGAGTTTCGCAAATTGTTCAGGGAAGACTAACGACTGCTGTTTATCGAGATATTCTTCGTCGAGTCATGATTCCATCGGTTGGAGTGGTACATGGAGAGGATTACATCTTCCAGCATGACAATGCACCAATCCACAAGGCAAGAACACTTCAAGAATTTACCCGAGAAAACAACGTTTACGTCTTGGAGTTCAAAGACTCCAGACCTCAATCTCATTTAGAACGTTTGGGGAGAAATGACAAAATATATGTATTATTATAGGCATGATTTTAGACCGAGAAGCAAAGAACTCCGACAGAAGATACTTGAAGCATGGAATGAAATAAATCCAGAATTTAAAAGAAATTTGGTGTTAAGGATGCCACGTCGTCTACAAGCCGTCATCGACAGCAATATTAATTATAATTATTTGTTGTTCTTTTTATTTATTTTCTCCAAATAGAGTTTACATATTGATGAACATATAATATATCTTTTGACAAGAGACAATTTTACGCATGATTTATAATGAAAAAGTATCACGTAAAAAATACCAGAAAAGCTTTTCAAAAACAGAATGCTGCAGAGCATTTTGAAACCCTCCATCTTTACCTCGTATACTAACGTATAGCAAGGCGGAATCGTAGATACCACTTACCTTTTCGAAATGTTTCCTTAATAGTCTAGAAGAAACACATTTTGATATTTTATCTTGTACCAGTATTTTTGGCCGCAATGGTACATGCCGAGAACAAATAATTAATGCGTATAAGTTATATAACTGAAAAATATTGATAATTCATATAATATTGTGAATTTAGAAATTTGGACATTCGCGGCTGAACATCTGCAGCACTGAAAATGTCTTCACAGTAGTTTCCGAAAGCTAGGTACGGATGGGAGAAAAAATATGTTTATATATAACAAAGAAGACTAGACATCTAATCTAGTTAAAATTATCTCGGAAATTACGTAATGGATCTGTAGGAGCACGATGACTATAAATCTGTCGTAACCTGGCGAAATCTGGATTTTTCGTTAACACGCTGTTAAGCTTGGCTTTAACACGAATATTTTTCACGTCGGCTAAAGGCTGTAACGCTATTTTCACGCTATCTATGATCTGAAATATTCCTCTAACGATATTGCAGTCCTTTGTAAGTTGTGTATAGCATCCGCTAGTGCCCCAAAATCATTAAGTATAAATCGTTTGTTAATCTGCTTCAATGTGAACGCCTTGAAATATATTTGACTCTTCCGAATAGCAGCGGATTCTGTAGTATCGAAGTTTAAAATTACGGATTTGATTTTCTGAAAATGTTTAAAATAATAAAAAGCTGCTCCTAACCATGTTCCCCAGTATGCAACAATTATCGGCTATGGAGATTCGGGAATGCCAGGACACACACGATGAATTTCTCTAATCCGTTTCGGAGATTAGCAGAACACGGCTTGTGTCTGTGCTATTAATGGATCTACATCTGGATAACAATTTCGAAGTGTTTCTATTCCCAGATGTACCACATGCAGTATAAACGTTACATGTAGTAAGTTAGTACAAATATTTTTGAGGAGACGGTCCGCAAGAAGCATGACGGCGGCGTTATCACTAATAAGCATTAATACCTGGTGTGGTGAAAGTTGAAATTTTCGCAAAGTAGTTAATACCAGGTTCGTTAGTACATCCGCAGTGCCCTTTTCTAATCTTTTACATGCCAACAAATATGGAAGTGACGGCCCAAGCGGATTTAAAATGCGTACTATGACATTGGCAACAGAATGTTTTTTAGAATATGTTGTCTCGTCCACGGTTAACCACTGTTGTTTTTCGTGTAGTACGGATATAATATTGTTTTCGATTCGCTCGCGCACAACTGGTAAATATCGTCGTACCGTTGTTTGCCGTCCACGTTGAATTATATTTTTTCCAGAACTGCTGAAAGGGTTTCTTGGCCAATATATTAAAGCGCACATTACAAGCCCTTAACATAAAAATTAAATTGAAAATAAAGTCCGCAAAAGGTCTCTGGCCCCGTTTTTTTTTTAAAACGTTCGAGGACAGTTACTTAATTTGATATGTTCATAGAATCACACTTACAAAATATCGTTTTTTATCCATATCCAAATAAAACTTATATCCACTTGTATGGACTATTCACAAAATGTTTTGATTTCTGCTGGGACACCATGAGTAAGGGCGTATTAGTTTATACATAAAAATGCGCGGCGTTTGGCGCTTTGTGTTTGTAAAAGCTATAAGCTTCAGCGGCATATTCCGCTTTGTCCCAGCACAAAGAGCGGAATATGCCGCTTTGTCCGCGAACGTGTTAATTTTGAGGGTTGTACTGTTTGTGTGTTTTCTACACATAACTCGTTTCCAATATAATAATTGTTTGTTACACACTAAACACGTCACGTGACCGATATATCTTAAATCAGGGAATTCCCACAATAACCTTCGCACATGGTGAGCAAAGATCGAGCAGCCTCCTACCTACTTCCGATATCTGTGCGGCGCGACGAACACGGTAGGGATGCGCGATACGATACGATATTTTTGAGTATCGATACTTTACCTTTCGATACTCGATATTTTGTATCGATATTTTTAATTCGATATATATCGAGTATCGATACATTTTACTGAGTATCGATCAAACAGTATCGGTACACCACGAACCGGACTACTTGGAAAAAATCCCAAATCCCATAATTTTACTTTATGCGGTTTGCAAAACTGGAGCGGAATGCCCGGCCCGACCTTGGAGACAGTTAAGGCGATTTTAAATCAGTGACCTAGTCATGACTACGTCACCTTGGCAACGTTGCTCCATATACTCGATGTTTAACCTAAAAAATTAAAATATTAAGATTAAATGAGACAGTGTTGCCCAATGGCCTGACTAGGTCATGACTTGGTCACTGATGTAAAAATGGCTTTAGGGCGTGTACCGTTGTCAACTTCGGTTACGGTTTTGTGTCCCGTAAGTATCGGTAATCTGAAAAGTTGGCAGATTGGAAACGCAATATCTGTCATTAATGTCACCGAAGTAACCGAGCGGTTAACCAGGTTTGACAACGGTACACAGCCTTTGTAATATAAAATATAATAGCGTTTTCGATTGGTAGAATTAGTTAAGCACAAATGTATCTCTATTGTCTTCCTTTTCTCATGTTAAAAAAGAATGCAAATACACTCGTAGTTCGTGATGCACTCACTGCAAAATGTATTTAAATAGTCCCACGATACTCCTTAACTCAGACCCTTTTCTAACCTGGAGCAAATCTTTTTCTATGCCTGGAGCAGCCACGGTTGCTCACCTATGTTAAGAGAGCTTGCAAACAAATATTTGTCTGTTGTTGGGACATCAGTTCCCTCGGAAAGATTATTTTCTGAAGCAGAAAATGGGTCCGGAACGCTTTCCGGGCACCCGAATTAAGAATTTTTTCATATGTCATTCAAAATAGGTATTTCAAATTGTATTTTTTCGAAAAAAAAATTTGCGGAATATTCAGTATTTTTCTTAAAAAACATATTGAAATTAGAGCCATTTTTAAATCAGTGACCAAATCGTGACCTAGTCAGACCATTGGGCAACGCTGTCTCATTTAATCTTAATACTTTGATTTTTTAGGTTAAACATTGAGTATATGGAGCAACGTTGCCAAATAAGGTGATGTAGTCATGACTAGGTCACTGATTTAAAATCGCCTTTGAAAAATTGCATAATAAAATGTCAGTTGTATGCAGTGTTGCCAAAGTTGACTGAGTTTCCTATAGATATTCTGTGCTCGATATTGCGGCATTGCGGCTTGCAACAAGTTAAGAGGAAATCTAAAGGATTATTAAGAATTTCAACGTATGTATATAAGTATATACCCATATCGATGAAAACTGAGCAAACCTGAGAAAATCGATCCGCAAGCAACGCAATAGAAAATAATATTACAATATTATTATTTATTTCCATTTTTAAACGACGACAGTAATCACAACTTACAACTAATAAGTATATTTTTGCTTTAATGCCAAAATTTTACAAAAAAAAATAAAAACACCAAAAAAAATCAATAATAAATGTGACAACACGGTGTTTCCATAATTCACGTCAATCAAAATCGTTTTTCACCGTAACCTCAAATATGTTGCAAAACCATAAAATAGTTGACAAAAATCATGTTTTTTTACTAATAAAGTAATTTCTGAGTAAAAATATTGTATTTCCATATCAAAGGTCATTTATAAACGTAAGTTATATCAATATTAACAAAAAAATGTGTTAAAATTCCAAATTTAAAAGTGTCCGGATAGTGTTATGATTGTTATGAAACCCAGAAAATATTACTCAAAGTCGAAATAGATTAGGTGGGGATCGGTTATCAAAATTATTATTTTTACATTCGTTATTCGTTAGGGCTTGGACTCTTGGAATTTATAGGCATAGGCGATGTACTTACTAGCTGTTTACTGCCCCAATATTTGTGTCAAAAATTAAACCATAACTTTTTTAATTTGAGATTTTATTTAAAATTTTTACTAGTACCAGTACCTACCTAAAGAAAAATAAAATTACCACAAACACTTTTTTTAGAAAGCAAAGTTAAAAATCTTAAAATAAAGAATAACAAATTCGAATCGAAAAAGTATCGATATTATTCGATATTTAGAGTATCGATATTTTTCGAACCGATATTTTACTGTATCGATACTTTATGATACGATCCGGATCGATACAGAGTATCGATACTTTCGGCGTATCGGAACATCCCTAGAACACGGTGGAATGAAAATTTCCCAAAATAGCAAAATTCCAGCGACACGAACTCGGTACTTGACTCTACTTATTTCAACTACGTCGAAAACATGGAGATATACAGCAGGTTTGTTCCAACAAAAAGTTCCCAGGAGTTGAGAATGTGATTCGGAACTGCTTAGAATCCATGCGAGAACTTGTAGTTCTATAATCGATTTGACTAGTGTTGGAACGATTTAGAACCGGTTGAGAATTTTGTTTGTTTATTCTAACCTATAAAATCACAAAATAAAAAAAAACAGAAAACATAGTCCCTTTTATTAATATATTTCAACTAAAGGAATGGAAGAAAATTCGCTGTGGTCTTTCATTACTAATTTAATTAATAACAAAAACAAAATAAGTGAGGTTAGATAGCACGTTAAACTGAGTAAGAATTTAAAATTCTCATAATATCCTGGAACTTTTAGAACGGTTCAGAATTAGTTCGGACATTTCACTCATTCTTGGAACACTGCACTATAAATTCTAAATTTTTAAATTTAAAATGGGTTTGCGCAGAGTCGCAGACTCAGTAAAGTTCCGAACGGTTCTAAACTAGAGAAGAGCGATATTTCACGATCTGATATTTTTTAACTGATATCTAAAAATCACAAGTAACAGTTGCTACCAGAGTCCGGGCAAAAGCGTGACTTGAAAAGTGATATTTATCCATTAACATGTATCGGCATTAGGTTATTAGGTCGATTTTCGTATGTCCCTTTCGAAGAACATATGGGCTGCAAGGGATATCGTGCCTTACGTCCGTTTCACGTTTCTTTTGAAACGCATATCGCGACTCACATGTCACGGAGTCACGGGAATTTACTTTTAGTATTTGATATTCGTTATTCGTGAAATGTGATATCAGTGGTGTCAGTGATCACTGGTTGATTATGATTACTTAGTCTGCTTGATGTTAATATTGTATATCAATTTGTGGATTAGATATAGAATAAAAGAATTGGGGTTGGAGACTGGAGCATATATTTTTTTAATTTCGTTTTTTGGCTGCTGTTACACAATGTCTAGTATTATTTAAAAAAGAAAGAGATGATATTTATGGAATTTTTTTTGAAATTGATAATGAAAAAAATAGTATTGCAAAATGAAATATATGTCAAGCAAAACTGTCTTGTAAAGCGAGCACCTCGAATCTTAAAAAACATTTAAATTATAAGCACCCTACAATTTCGCTTGCATTGGACGATCGTAATTTGGTAAGTTTGTTATATCAGAATTAAGTACTTAAACTTATTTTAAGCGATCAAAAATATGTTTTTGCATTTTCTTTTTTTTTTCTAAAGAATACATTAGAATAGGTACCCATTTATTTTTTTAGGAAAACGCTACCAGCTTAGATATTGGGCAATAATGTTTATTTTAGTTTGAACAAACCGATGTATTTGTTTGGTTTGTTTTGTTCGTGTACCAGCAAATTTACTACCCACTTTGTTGTTTTTATAAATTTAATAAGTTAATTTGATTATAAATTTGATATATTGTCATTTTATTTCCGAACATGACATACACAGCACTGAGCACAGGTGCAGATAGCTAATTGGTAAAAGTAGTAAGTGATATGATATATCGAAATTCACGATATTTTGTAGAAGCAAATTGCCTACTGGAAAGTCGTGATCACGTCACGTTTTTAAATCACTGATATCAAAAAGTAACGATATCAGATATCATAGATATTAAAAAATCACGATATCGCTCATCTCTATTCTAAACTAAACTTCTGTTGGAACAAATATAATATACTTAATATCCTAAACAAGTTTTACGTTGTTTGCACCATACAATCTACTACTTACGAGCTAGTAGTAAGGAAGTCCGTGATGGTATAAAAATTTATTTTGTAACATTTTATTGAGTATCCATACCAATAAAATTATTTTGTATCGACAATTTACAATTATAGGGATATATTGCCATTGTTTCAACCTGGTTCAAATTTTACTCAAATATACATTGGTGTAAACACTGTAAACGGACGTGGCCACCGTAGTAAATAAGACGGCGAGACGAGCCTAGACAGAGATTGGTTATCTTAACCACCTGCGAAATGTATAGTCTATTCCTTGTGTTTGTCGTATATCGCCTTATGGCGCGGAGACGTTCTCCCTGTCGACGACGCCCTTGCAAAGGAACCCTAAGGGGTGAGCTCTAATAATCAAAGAGGCAAAACTATTTTCAACTTGACTGCCTAAAATTTTGTTTCACTTACAAGCGTAAGCCACTATTTTGTGGTACCTCGTTCACTACAAGATGGAAGTTAAAATTATTTCTCTAAATTATTTTCAGAAATTCTTGGAGGCTCTTGCAGAACACCTTCAAATCAAGCAGGAAAATGTATTAGTGCATTTACATGTAAATCCCTGTTGCCACTTCTCCTGTCAAAAACGAAAACAAGCCAAGAAATGCAGTTTTTGCATTCTTCTAGGTAATTTGACCTTTGAAAATATCTTAGAGTAATGTAAACAAATAAGTCGTTGTTAAAACTTAGAGCCGGTGATTAATTGTGTGGCTTGGAAAAAAACACCCGGTAGAAATAATTCTGTTTTGACAATATGGAAGTTTCCATTTCACTCAAATAATGATATTAGCATCATACAATATTAAAAAGGATAACTTTGAAAATGCTGAAAGAATTATTTTGGGATCTGTAAATTTCAGGAACTTCAATTTTTTTTTGTGAGTGGGACCGCAAACAACACAGCGGCAACGTGACGCTTTATCATCAGCTATTATGAGGTCACACGGCACGAGCACCTGTAGAGTCAAAATCAATCGTATAACGACGTTGGTGCCGGCGGAAAGATTGTTGCGGCGCCGTCTCTCTCGAACCCAGTGTGACTTCATTAAAAACCAGTGGTTAACTAAAAGTTTTCTCTCTGCCGGCACCGACGTCATTGTACTTTACATGACTAATTTTGACTCTATCTATATCACAGTTCCCTAAAAAGGAATAGATAACCTACTTCCTACCAGTTTGGGTTGGGTTTGATTTGGGACATTTGGTCACTGACCCAACTAAATTTATTTTCAGTGATCTACCTAATAATTTATTTTTTAAAAGCAAAAAATTATATTTTATTTCAAAAAAGTGCCAGTTTCATGAGAAAACTTCCC
This sequence comes from Philopedon plagiatum, assembly GCA_963971165.1. Taxonomy (NCBI): domain Eukaryota; kingdom Metazoa; phylum Arthropoda; class Insecta; order Coleoptera; family Curculionidae; genus Philopedon; species Philopedon plagiatum. The sequence goes on from OZ020191.1 coordinate 8,402,735, forward strand.
AAGAAAGAATCAAGCCAAGCTTGCTCCGGACTCGCCGTATCTTAAATTGACCTCATAGCTGTATATTGACTATATAAAATGCATTAAAGCTAAGAGAGGAACAAACATATGCGCTCTAGGAAGTTAAAAAGAGACCCAATTTGTCGACGGCCCACCAATAATATCGCTTTCAGGGCGCGCGTGGCCGCCAACCCAGCTGCAGCTGCGCCGCGCCGGTTGTCGGGTTGTCCCTGCCCGGGCTAAATACACTCCAATCGCTCCGCAAAGGGTCTTGTACTCTTAAGGTATGATGAAATTTCGCGATTCGCGATACATTTTTATACATTTAACATAAGCTTACCTAATTTTATTTTAAGATGTTTAGGAACCTAATTACTAATCGGGAGATCGGGCGGCCGAGGTTTGCTGGCACGGCTGTTGGCACTGAACACTAATCGTGCAAGTATAGCTTGCTCTTGACCGAATTTTTTTAATGCAAAAAAAAACTGAATAAATTATATTTTTAGCCACCCCCAAAAAGCTTTCAATTGTACTGTTTCTTTTATTATTATCTTGAATGTATGTTCACGCTTCACGCACCAGTGCGCCGATTTAAATGTTTTTTTATTTGAAAGTATGTAGCCCTGTGGTGGTCCCATCTAAATTTAATTGCCATCTCATGATTATTACAATTACAAAAGTAATCGATTACTTCCCATATCTGACTCCGAGCTTAAAGCAACGATTTATTTATGCTGAGAAACATTATTCTTACTTTTTTACTAATAGATGTGGAGCGGATTCAAGGGGCACCCCATTTGTTTGTTGTGCAGCTGATTCTGATTCAGTTCTTCCAAGCAGAAGTGAATGTGGATATCAGGTACTTTATATAAAAAAATAGGTTCGCATATTTCGCAAGAAAAGTAAAGAAAAAAGTTTATAATAACTTCCCCTAGTCATCAATCGACTTATTTAATCATTTCGCATTTTCAATAAATTAAATATGTTAGTATTATTTTACAATAATTAGTCAATCGAAACACGCACAAACAAAAATACGTCGGTTGAACGCATAATAACAAAAATATTAAGGCTCAAAATTCGACCAAATTAAAAAAATTCAATTTCCTGCTTGGCACCATCCCACGAAAAGTAACGGGCAATGTGGCGAATCAAATTAAGGGTACGGCACCACCGCCATGTGCCCATTTGGCATTTTTAGTACTAACAGAGAATATTTGGCGAATATATATATATATATATATATATATATATATATATATATATATATATATATATATATATATATATATATATATATATATATATATATATTACGCGTATTTTGGCGAAACTTATTTTATTTTGAACATTTTTCGGACTTTCGGACAGCTTAAGTCTATTTAAACTATTTACTACCACGAAGTAATAGCAAAACACAAAAATCATTGTGGGATGTCAGCGTGCATTAGTTTTTATCCCCGTCATTCAGTGAGTTATGGTTGGTATTTCTTTGATGCTTATGCATAAATATGTTTTTAGGTTGTAAAGTATTGTACGGTAACTGTTTGCTCAGTCCTCTCTCGTTGTTTAGTATTTAGTATAAATTTCAAATATTACATCGTTTTTTATAATTCGGTTTGATAACCAGCCCACTGATTTATTATTCTGTATTTTTTCCTATCTAATTTTTTGACAATTTTTCAACACTATCTTATAAAGGGATAATCACACTTCAAAATGAATACCGAATGGGCCATCCAGGAGTGTATTTAAGGGGTAAAATCAGACTTTTCTTGATTTTTTCCGACAAATCCTATGTTTAACCGACATTATTCCACACTATTTTACTTATTTTGTGATTTTTTGGGTTTATTTTATTCGTTAATTATCTAAGAATACCTCCCACTAATTTAAGTCGCTTATTTTTTCATTAAAGTTAAATGAATAAATAGGTTTATTTGCATCGGGGACGTCGAAATTTGAAAATTTTTGAATTTTCGAATTTTCGACGATTGACATAAAAAAAAATTGTAACTTATTAACTCAAAGCTATTAAGATATGATGTGTACCCAAAAATTCTAGTTTTTGTTGCAAAATTGAAAGGTTCCTGGACTGATTTCGTCTTGAAATATATTTTAAGTGCAGGGATAATCATTAGATAAGTTACGCATTAAATGCCATTTTTATGGATTTTTCGCTGACCCTACAACACTAAAATGCTCTATGTACTCATTATGAGTCATAAAAACACTTTTGACGACACAGCCATTGGGATCACGTTTTAAAAGTTTCGAAATTCGCGCGAAAATTTGCAACAGAAAATCCTTTTTTTTTTGTTAATAAAGACCAAAATAAATGGATAACGGCAACCGCCATATACATTTTAATTTGTGTAGAGAATATAAAAAAAGATTTCAGATTTATTTGGGTTATATGCATATTCCCTGTTATCAAATGTTTGTTCAAGAATTAGAAATGCGTTACATTTTTTACCCGGCTTGTCCAAATATAAAGAAGAGCCTTAGGTATACATTTGTTATTATATGTCTATGAAATTTCAGGTCTTTGATCGAATTATTGGTGGTGAAGCGACAAACTTCGATGAGTTTCCCTGGATGGCAGTTTTTGAATATCGTAATTCTTCTGGACATCGAAGTTTAGCATGTGCTGGTTCACTAATCAGTCGAAGATATGTACTGACAGCAGCACATTGTGTTAAAGGTGTTGGTAGTAGGTTAGGAAAATTGTAAGTATTGTATAGAGTTATATCAAAAATTCCTAATCTCCATCTGTTACTTCTATTTTTTTAATTTCTTGAAAAAGTAAATAGTTACGATCACAACGTTTACTAAAACGACGAAAAATCAGCCGAGTAGAGGCTTACACGATGCCTAAAAAAAATATCGAACACATTTTTGCATATCTGCTGATGTGATGACGCCTCGAATTTCGTCTTTAAGTTTATGAATTGTTGTGGGAGTGTTGACGCGAGACTTCACAAAACCTCAAAGAAAGAATCACAGGGTGTCAGATCGCAAGATCTTGTTGGCCAACTTCTATCTGCATTGGGTGAAATTTCTCATGCAATAATTCAATCGTTTCGCGCGCATTATAGCAGGTAGCACCGTCTCGATGGACCGACGTGTTTTCCAAATCCATATTATCTAATTCAGGCCACAAGTAGTCTGTTATCATGTTGTGGTGATTAGTGATGTGAATGAAAAAAAAAACGTTAATGATTTTTTTTTCAAAAACCGTTTTTTGCGAAAAAAACATAGAGCTTGTTTTTTTTTCAAAATATCGTTTTTTTTTCACAAACTGACAAATGTGCAAGGTTTTCGAGGAAAATAATTAAAAATCCATATGTGATTACATTTGTAACGATAAAGTAAATAATATGCAATAAGTACGTCAATATTAAATTTGTCAATAAGAACAGGAACACAAAAACAGCTAAAACGCCTAAGTTTAGTAACAGCAATAATATTACTAAAAATAGAAACAATAACTAATAATGAAAAAGTTTTTATTTTTATTTTGAGCTATCCTAACAAACTAGTTTGAAAAATTTATCATGTAGTATTGCTTATCCCATTGAAGTCAAAAAAATCTAAATTTAAAGAAAAATAGGAAACGAATTAGGTACTATCTAAAAACTTCCTGATTCGCTTGTAAATAGGATATATTAATTATAAAAAATGTGCAGGTTAGTGCAGTTTGGTGCAGCACAAAAGCACAAACCTTAGGCTTGTACAAAGCACACAGGATTGGCGACTTGGCGATTCAAATGAAGAACGTGACGTCTTCTTCAGGCGATTTACTGACTGCTATAACGGGGAATATTTTCGTTTCATCTTTGTCTTTATTATCGTGTTATTTGACATCTTCGTCAATTTTGTCGTCTAGTGTACCCTTCGCGTCTCCCGTTAAAAATCAGCTGATTGCAGGTGTATTCCTTAATTTGAGTCGCCAATAGGTGCCCTGCATAGCTATCTGGCGCATTTTTAAATGATGATTGATGGCTTCTTGAAAAAAAAACATATAATGGTTTTATTTCATTAAAAAAAACTGTCACAGCATTGCCGGTATTATCCTCATTAGGGTCCAATTATTCCGTCAGCCCAAAATCCGCATCAAACAGTTGCTGGTAGGGAATGCATAGGCTTCTCGTGGATAGCTCTAAGATTTTCTTGGCTTTAAATTATACAGTTTTTTTATTATGTTGGTAGAGTTTCCCTCGAGGCAACCTCAAACAGAAACTGAATGCAGGTCTTTTCTAAAACTAAATATTTTGTCGCAGTTTTCTCCCGTGTGCATAAAAGATGGAATGTGATTATCGGTAAACTTTCGCGCACTGCGGCAGTGTTTTCACCTGACCGGCTAGTACGACGACACACCGTTGTTTTTATGTCCCCAACCGAACCACTTTGCTCAAATCTAATGACTAACTTTCTCCCTATCGGATCCTTTGGGGCATTATCATGACCGAAAGTTGCACGCAATTCTTCAACTGTGTCTGTATACCATGTCCCATATTTAAAATGGATTTTTAACAGGGGAATGCGGCCAATGGGAGCGGGGGAAGCACCGTTACTCTAACCCTTTTGAATATAAATAATTAAATTTTCATACATTAATAACGAATAATTTTTAACAATATGCTATAATTTTATAAAAATATGGATTTAGTTTCTTATAACTTACATATGTGAAATCTTACGCAAACGTAAAAAATTTTACTGCGTAAGCACAACCAATTAATCTAGCGTAACCGAGCCGTCGCGTGGCCTGGGCCTGGAACCGCTTTTCGCAGTGACCGTGATTCACCTATTACGCTTTCATGTAGTATGTAGGTTGTTATTGAATCCGCTTACAGGCAACGGTCCTCACTAAACCGGAAATACACATAGTTGTTACATGCTGAGAAGCATGCCAGTTACTGGAAGATGCATGCTACTTGCATATGTGCAAGTAACAGATTTCGTTAAGGCTCCTGGTGCAAACTCTGGCACAAACCTAGATATTGTTAATTTTCCGATCCTGTACAATGCTTTCAAGGAAACATGAATCACCAGAAGCTAAATATCTTAAAGTGATTTCTAATTTACTATGCGCTGGAATGGTATTTCGCATATGAGTGTCTTTTTCTGAATGTTATTTTCAATCTTTGATAGTAGTTCATTAACCTTTTCTGGTGCCATTCAGGCATGATTTTTATATCCCTCTATGTCTTTTTGTAGCATTTCCCTATCCATTAATTCATTTCGCAAATGAGAAACTTCCATATTTAAAGAACCACAGCACTTTCAAATGCTACAGCTGAGATATGTTTAGAGGGTGGATGTCCACAGCTAGCATATTTTCTGTACTCTTTGAGCAAGTAGTTAGTATACAAGTTACTGTCCACTGGCATATGTATTCTAGAAATGATACAAAATACTAGGAACAGGTACCCTGTAACAGATATAAGCGCATAGCGGGTAGGTACAGGTAACAGGTATCGACTTTACCAAAAATACTACGTTCCGCTGTACGCGTATTTTTTACTCGTCGGATCGGAGTCACCCGTCGGCCGTTCAGCAGATAGATAAATAAGTTTACATTATTTATGTAAAATACGCTTTGTTGAGCAGCGCGCGCCGCCTATACCGGTATTTGTATCGGTGTTTGGAGTATTTTGATATTTGATACGACGTAATAGGTACGATTATTGATACATTTTCTCTGTCACGCTCTTCAGCTGTTATTTTTTAATTCCGATATTTTGTGCGTTCCCGCACAGAAGATATCTAGTACAAATTAAATTATTTTATTATTTATATTATACAGGGTAAGTCGGAAGAAACCCACCAAATTCTAGGAGTGAACTTACTTTACACGCAAATATACATATATGTCTAAAAAACTTAAAAGTTGTTATCAGATTTTTATTTGTTTTCCATTACAAAGTTTTAAAAATATGATAAAAATTCTTTATTTTCATTTTTTTGTCGGCGTATAGATGATAATCATGCCGTTGTAAAGGGTGTCTTTGAACATTTTTTATAAAAAAAATTGTAATTAAAAAAATTATGTAAGGTGTTTTTTTTTTCAAAATGTTGTTAATTTGAAAACAAATGAAAATCGCATTACAACTTTTGGGTTTTGTTGACTTATATTTAGGTACGTATAGAATACACTCCTAAGATTTGGTGCGTTCCTTCCGACTCACACTCACCCTCTATATAGCCGGAAAAGCTCATGAAATAAATTAATTTGATTATTTCAGAGCAATAAATAATTTTATTTTATTACCTAATAATTATTTTAGTTGCATGATATACATACTATTTTCTGATATAGTAAAAATGCTGAAAAATTTAAATTAGGCGTTCCTATTGGAACACAGATATTTTACGAAAGAGTCCGCGACGTCATGTCTATCTTTGACAGGTAACCTAAAGGATTTTGTAATTCAGCTTGAAATGAAAAATTAATAGTAAAGTTAGAACTGATTATTCAAAATAATTATATGATCCTCATAAAAGTAAATCATTTAACATTCGAGTATCGAATGTAAATTAAAAATGCTCCTTATAGTTTGTGATTTGCGCTTATTGATTAGGAGATACCATGGATTTATTAGGACTGGATACGGGATTTCACATTCTTTGAAGCCAAAACAAACCATTCTAAACGACACTGTAAACACAATTTGTAAACATTGGCCACATCTTATTTTACCTTGTATTTTTGTACAAAAAATACGTTAGAAGCATCACAAGATGTACTAAACGGAATAAAAGCCGTACAATATTTTATTTTTCTGCTAAATAATAATAAATTTAAGTTAAAAACGTTTTATTATTTATAGGTTGTTATTTAAATGGCTTATTTAAAGTCGCTCCGAGTCATTTATTAATCTATATAAATCTATACGTCGCACTTTTTCTTTTCTAGTTCATTAGACAAAGACGTACGTGTAACCGAGTGTTCAGACCGAGGTTCAGCCGTGTTCCTAAACAACCAGCCAGACAGCAACACTTCTGGGCTGCGTTCGATATCATCGCCGGGTGACACACCGGTGTGATTTTTCAACCTGAGCTCCAACACTCCAATGCTATTTTATCTCTTTCTACTACCATTCTTGATTCAATTACGTAGTAATTCGTAGTCTTGTCTATGTTCGTAGTTCGTAAACTGCTCCCCCAAGAGAAAAACAAAAACAAAAACAAACAACAAAATATAAGGCTTCACGTTCGATACGCTCACAGTATACAGACATCGAATCCTATTATAATAAATCCATGGGAGATACCGTGAAATATAATTGCACTCATTACGCTGCTCGTTTTTATCACGTTTCTAAGTTTACCTATTTGTCTTTCTTGGTGCGATTTGTGTTTGTGGGTAAATTTATGTTATACCTAATTTCTTCTTTTGATTGGTGGTTGCGGCTGGCAATAGATATGAGAAATTAACGAGTTTGGCTATTTTTCATAATTCAACCCCTAGGGGGCGAATTGAGCGTGTATTTAAAAAAAAATCTCAACTCTCCCAAATTACTGAAATATGAGGAACGTTTTCTTAAAAATCAACGTAACGTGGGCGAAGCAAAAGCGCGAACAGGTTTCTAGTTAAATCTTTATAAATCTATAGGTATCTATTGACCATGATAGCTTCATCCAGAGGTACGATTCTGACATAGATAGGGAAACGCTCTTGAGTCCAAAATCAAGCTTTGGTGTGTAGTAAAACTGTGTAAACCGTGTTGATACGCCACGCAGAGGTTGTATAATTCGAACATAGTCGAACTGATCAAAGTACTTAGGCACCATACATTATTTTATAGAAGTTATTTTTTGCTAATAAAACAATAATACTTAGAGTTGAAAATTATACCAATAGTGAGCGTCGAATTTGTCATACCCTGTATACCTATCTTATTTTAGAGTAAATATTCGCTTGGGGGAATACAACACGAGTAGTCCTGGAAGAGATTGCATTACAAAAAAAGGCATAACGTCTTGCAATGGGGAGGAAGTTAACGTTGGGGTTGAAGAAATTATACCCCATCCTTCTTACAATCCAAATCTTAAATATAATGACATAGCTTTGGTGAGACTTTCTAAGGATGTCACATATTCAGGTAGGTTATTATCTTAGAACATATAACGAAAAAGAGATCCCACCAAAAACATACCTGTAAAAAAGCAGGAAAAGTTCTCGTCAGGACTATGTGTTTTGTTATCTGAAAAAAATAAAGGATATGTAAAAATTATGCCAAGTTTCTTGCCTACGCGTTATTAGCAGTGTTTTGATAAGCAGAGAAAAACATTGTGTGAACTGATAAATTTACAGACCAAACTTGGTAAGTTTTCAAGGGTCTCAATATTGCTCAGTTCTTTAATAAAAACTTGCCAAGGTTGGTCTGTAAATTTATCAAATTCACACAATATTTTTCTGTGCTTATCAAATTAAAAAATGGATTTCCTTACGAGGACGTAACATTGTTTAGTTATTTTCTAAAAACACAATTTATTTTCACACATAAAAAGACAATTTATTACATTTTTCCAAAAACTGAATCTATTATGTCTTTCTCAGAACATGTACTGGTTTATAAAAATTTTATTTCAACTACAGGTGGTGGCGTAACAAAAACTGAGTGGGCCCCCTGCAAACGTTGGGCCCTCCTCTCTACAATGACTGGAAAAACGCAATAGAACCCGGGCAACGTGGGCCCGTCAACGAGCCGGACTACCCCGCGGTGTGGGGTCTGCTGGGGTGTTTGTTACGCCACTGGCTACAGGCCCATTCTGGCAAGTGGTGTGGGTGCAAACTCCTTCAAGTGCTAAGTTGAGTCCAGTGGCGGATCTACAACGAAGTCATCGGGGGCTACAATTAACTAACACGACCCCCATATTTTACTCGTAGTTCAAGTCGGTCGAATTATATTATTTTCCCTTTGTTGACGCCAGTGGTATCTACACGAAAGTGAAACGCCTTAAGGCGCGTATACACCTGAGCACGAACGGGTACGAGGCAAAAGCGAGCCGCCGCTCACGTACAGGTGTGTACGTATCACCGAGGAGAGGCAAACGGCATTCGGCCGAACGACGTTCGGAGCGAGGCCGTGCGATACCATTCGACGGGAGTCGGTACATCAAAGAGAATTTGGTTCAGGTGTGGACGGTGTTTTGCCTCGTTGAGTTTCAAATTAAAAAGTCAGTGTAGTGTGGTGTACGTATTTATTATTTTTGTGGTTTAGGCAAAGTTTACAAAATTAATTTTGTAAACTTTGGTTTAGGTTTCAATTAAAAATGAGTTGGGATAATGAAAAGATATTGTAGGCTAATAAATGAATCACCAGGTGCCAAATATCTCAATGTGATAGCCAATCTCTCTTCCGGAGTAACAAATTTTCGTAAATATGTATCGTTTCTTGATATTGTTTCACGAATTGATTCCAACAAAAAAATGAAGTCGTTGGGAGACATTCTCGTGAAATTTCGAAAATGGCCACTATCTTCCTCCACATACTATTTCAAAATAATTTTCCTCGCGTGATAATTCTATTTTGGTATATTCTGGTTGTCCACCAGCGTCTTTTTTTCTAAAATATTTAAAAAATAACAACAAAATTGTTTCAATCTTCACTAAATTTTTATTCATAAACATGACAATTGTTTCGACATCCCAGTGTCTTCGTCGGATGGTTGGTATAAACTAACTGTTCTTATTATATGTATTAAATACTCAACAAATTTTTACCTAAAAATTTTTACCTAAAAAATTTGTTGAGTATTTAATACATATAATGAGAACAGTTAGTTTATACCAACCATCCGACGAAGATACTGTGTTGTCGAAACAATTGTCATGTTTATGACTAAAAATTTAGTGCAGATTGAAACAATTTTGTTGTTATTTTTAAATATTTTAATAATGGATCTTCATCAAGTAAAGGCTACATCAAATTCAATCTTTTTTTAATAAAACCGCCGTCAATATAAACGCAGTACTAGCTACTACCACATCGTCGACGCTCTCCATACTCCGCAGCTGATCTGAACGAACTAACGAACGTACGGACGGAGGATGGGAACGGCGCCTCGTTCGGTGCCTCGGCGTTTGTTGTTCGCAATCAAAAAATGTTAAAGCGTTTGGCATCGCATGCCTCGTTTGGCATCGCATGCCTCGTTCGCGTTCGTGCTCAGATGTATACGCGCCTTTAGGAGCTAACCAGGAGTAAGTTAATGGCACCAGCGGTTTGTTTCTCCCTTGTGTTAGCACCATATTTTTTTGTACTTAATTCCGGTAAATGTCTCTAACAAAGTTCAAATTAAATATTCTTACTCTAGGAAAGTATACAGTTATTTTTAATTGATTTGAATATTCTTAATATTGACAAAATATTGCATCTATGGTGAACCCCAGTTGCAAATATCCTTAATTCGTTTGTTTACTATTTCCTGGCTCTTACCTTTTTTTGGTCGAGACCACAGAATAAAACCACACAACATTTATATCGTTGTTAACATAATATCATATGTACTAGATGCCTGCTATACTGTTCAAGACTTTGCACCAATCTATGTGGAGTTTTTGCATAGCCGTCCGGTCTCTACTAATCAAAACGCTGCTAATAACTGTAGGCAAGGAACTAATTTTTACATTTCAGTTATTTTTCAGACAACAAAACATACAGTCCTGACGAGAACTTGGCCTGTTTTTTACATGTATGTTTTTGGTGGGATTTAATAACTTTTTGTTCAGATACCAACTCATACGAGTATTTATCTATTATTAGTATATGTGTATACTCCAAGAAAACATTTTTAATAGTTTTTTGTCGATAAAGTTGGATCTATTCCTGGTATCTCTGTTTGTTCCGATTATCATAAATACGAGAATACGAGGTATTAGAACGTAAACCAGAAATCTAAAAAAAATGCCTGTTTCCGCCCGGGATCGAACCGAGGACCTTCCGCGTGTTAGGCGGATGTGATAACCACTACACTACGTACACACGTAACTTTCTAAAGCAGAGTCGCTACCTATTTTGTGTCAGAATCCGTCATATCGGATTTTGCGCTTTGTTGGATTTTTAATGATTTTTAATTTTTCTCGTAATCACCTTAAACACTATTTATGTTCCAAATTTCAAAGCTCTAGCTCGATTGGAAGTACCCTAGATTTATGATGATCTATCAGCCAGTCAGTGAGTGCCCGAAATTGTGAATTTTGGACACTCGTACCTTGGAAAATATTCCACATAGACGTATGAAATTTGGAATACTGCTTCTTTTTGGTAGCCTTAACCACCTGAAAAAATTCAGTCCTGTAACGCAACTAGCCTCGAAGATAGAGGGGGTTGCGCGCGGTCGGTTTTGCGAGACTTTGGAATATGGTTTTTCTTTTTGGAAATATCGTGTAACCGACTGGATTGGTTCTACGTCCACAGAGTTGACGCAAAGAGTCACTAAATTGTTGTCGTGCAATTTGACACTAATAAGGTTCTGATCAGAAATTTTTCTGAAGTCATATGTCCCTTCTTTTCTATTTTCATTAACTATCTTTGAATCCTGTAAATCAACTCCTTGTAGCCTATTTTCCCTAGCTGTTCCGGTTGAAAGAAATCCTTTTTCCGAAAGCTTTTCAATAAGATTAATTGATGTGAAAAAGTTGTCAAAAAGTAAACGAAATTTTTCATTGGGCTACAGCACAGCATCGACATACTCGAGTACCACACTTGCACCTACACCCAAATCACAATATGTTTTACTAATATTGGTCAATGCACCTTAATATGGTTTAAACAAATATACGTATCCATAGTTGGAACCACCTTCCCATAAATTGTAGCCATACCTTATGGGTTTTCCATGAATAAATTGTTTACAGGAATGGCGACCTCGATATGGAACCATTGCTACACCTACACAGAGTTCATCTGTGTAAGAGTACCTTTTTCTAAAATCTTTTCGTTGAGATATTTAAATAGTGGTCGTACTTTTGCGAACTGATCTTCCAGGTCCAAATTACAATTATCTGCAACCTGAAAACTTGACATTATGTACTCAAATTTATCTTTAGTAAGAACTTCTGTTGCTAGCATCTCTTTCACGTTCCCAGAACATCCTCCTACCGCGAGGAATTGGCATGTAACCACTCAGTAAAAGTATCCCAACAAATGCTCTAACTTCTTGTTCAAGTATTTCTTGGCGTTTTTTTGTGACGCGTAACGGTTACCTGTGGGGCTTTTGTTTCATTGGCGACACCATTCTCAAATACATTCGGAATGTTGGGCGTAAGATCCTTTTTTACCCATTGATGGATATTTTTCTTTTTGGGAAATCGCTTTTTCCTCTTATATTTGTTGGCTAATTCTGCCTGTGAAATATTATCCTCGAAGTCCGAAGACGAAACAGTGCCGTTGCGTGTAAAATTTATTTCTGCAGATTCTTGCAATTGCGAACCCGGTAACTTGTTAACCGAAACCTGGTCTTCTTCGTCACAATCATTATCGTTGATAGAGCCGCAAGCATTAATTGGTGGCATTAGGGTGACACTACCAACGTTAGATACTAATTCCCCGTCATCTTCTAGCATGATCATATTGGTCAGCGCTTGACCCAACGAAGCAACTATTTTTTCAAACTGCTAATTAAAACTTCCTGTGCTCTTAGAAACTTAAAATTTGGCACGTAGGTTGAAGGTGCTACGTGACACACGAACATCGTGATTAGACTAAAAACATAGCTATTAAAATGAAATAAAAATTCTTCTTCTAGATTTTATTCAACCGGCTTGCCTTCCACTACCAAGTGAGGAATCTTCACCTGGTGAAAAATTATGGGTAGCTGGGTGGGGCAAAACTGAATTTGGTACACGGAGCGATATTAAATTGAAGGTAGAGGTTCCGGTGACATCACGATCTGCGTGTTCTGATGCTTTTAGATCATACACCATTGAGGATAGCCAAATTTGTGCTGGTGGAGAATATGGAAAGGATTCTTGTAGAGGTATACTATAGTACTGGAAACAGTTTCTCAATATAGATAGTGCCATTTCTCTATTATCGATATATCAGATGGTTAGTACAATCTGGTACAATCTATTGTGTCCTTTTTAGGTGATAGCGGCGGTCCGCTGATGAGAACACTTCCCACAGATAACACCAGATGGATGATTGAAGGAATAGTTTCATTCGGTTTGCATTCTTGTGGTGCACCTGGCTATCCAGCCGTACATACGAAAGTTTCCAAATATGTACAATGGATTCAAGACACTGTCCGTTCATAACTGAACTTAGACACAGTTTTTAAAACATTTTGATACAATAACTGATTTGTTTACATTAATAAAAAGCGCCACAACAATAAATAGAGTTTTATTGTGTTTTTAACGTAGATACTTAATAATAGGGCGTTGCCGCTGTATTGGTTAAGTACAATGATCTACCACCACTAAAAAAAACTCTACTTCCCTCCAAGATAGACAGGACTAAAACAAATTCACGCCCCGTGCAGGCGATATTCAACAGGGCCGTATTTAGAATTATTGAAATATTATTTTCACAATATTTGCTAAACTATTATGTCAATATATGATACACTGACGTGTATCGTGTATCGGGATGTAAAAATAAGGACCAATAAGGATAGGATGTGCTCGGACGCCCCACCTATTCACGTGGTAATCATGCGGTGGTAATGTTTATGTCGTGTCTATCTTTGAAGTAAATAGATGAGTCTATTTATCTCCCAGATAGAATTAACATAAATACAATCACGCACTACGTACGTGATTGTCAAAAACTGAATCACTGAATAGGGCCGTATTTGAAGCTACAGATATTCAAACAATACTTATTTATTAGATGGTTATTACAAGATTCTTGTTTGACAATGCAACGCCAAGGAGTTGCTCGTGCAGGGTATTTTTGCACCATCGCTGTTCATAAGGCAAAAGTAATAGAGAGAGCACCAAACCCAACCTGAGCACTGAGATTTATGGTAAACTTAATTTTGTTCAAATTTAGTTAACCTGTACACCAAAGCTCTAAATTTTGAAGTCGACGCATTTTTAAAATATAATAGGAATCCTAAATTATAATACACTATTAAATTGCTAATAGCTGATATTATTTTTAGTTATTTATTACCGAGCCTAATGGTAAGCCTAATTATTGTGTTCGACTTTATGTAATTTGTACACCAAAGTTTTAAAGTAGTCCTTATTAATTGTTTATAAATTATCATTGCGGATCCTTATACTCTGAAATTGCGCCAACCTTTAAGATTAGAGCTTCGGTGTACAAGTTACCTTAATTTGAATAAAATGAAGTTTACCATGAACATTTTTTTTCTTTACCTATATTGAGGAATTGGATTGCAAAATAGCTCTAAAACAATAACTTTAACCAGTCAAAAATTTAAAGTTATTTTACATTATGAAATATTAACACTCATATTATTCATATTCATTGTATTCTATCCTTCGTTTTAAAATTACCGCTCATCAACTTGCACGAAGTTATATACTGCTGCCACCACAAATTCTAGTACCCAACCCAATGAAAATTGAATACTTCATATGGCCCTCCAATGCATGCCTGGGCCATTTTTAAAACCCAGTCGGTATTCTACTTGTTTTTAGAGGCTTGTGTGTCAAACACAGCGAAGAAAAATTTTTGAAATTGGTGCACCGGATCGGTGTATATGCCGATAGATAAACACAAAATTTGTCATTCTTCACGAGTTTTTTTTAGTGTTTCATAATTTTTTAGGTTTCCTCTTACTTTAGCAAAAAAACCTTTAAAATGGGACCATTCGGGAGACAATAACGTTTGCTCTGAAATGATAATCTTTAGAAAAGCCCAGTTTGATAAATTAGCAATATACCAAACGATTAACATTAAATTATCTTCGTCATTTGAAGAATTTAAATACTTATGTAAAAAAGCTTTTGTCTACAAACCTTTCTGGCTAACCGATAAAGGTTTTAAGGTCAAACGTGCTTTGTGATACGGCGATTAGTAAATCAAAAAAAAAAAGAAAAATATTGTTAAAATATATAGTGTATAATCTGAAATTAACACACAAAGATAATTTTTTTTAAATACGCAAAAATATAAAACCATCTTTCTTCAGACAAATTAAAACAAAATTTTTACTGTGAGTAGTTCTGCTAAGATGTGGTACCATATTATTGTAAGTGTTTGTTTTCTGATTTTTAGTGTTTATGCACGTAAGTATTAGGTTTCAATTTCACTTCTTTTTGCTAGTTAACTAAACCGATTTCATAACATACACATAACATAAATCTATATTTTTGAATGTATCACACAAAAATATTCGGACCCATATATTTATATGGTTCTCTGTATTCAAAGAACAAAACCCTTCAATTTAATACTAACAGTTTATTGCTTAAATGAACATACGACTCAAGTACACTTATTATCTAAAATAATAAATAAATATATAACAAAAGAACAGCAAATATTATATTAAGAAAATACAAAATGTAATTTTGGGGTCAGAAAAGTATTCGAACATAAAGTAAAAGTATACATTAAAAAACAGAACTAGTATTTAGTATGACTACCTTTTGCTCTTACTACATTTTCCAAAGGCCTTGGCATAAATGCTACTAATTTTTTAAATAATTATTTTCAGTTTTGTTCCATTCCTCTTGCAACCTTTTTATTAACATTTCCTTATTTGTTATTTCATGTTTTCTAATTTTGTCTTCCAAATCCTCCTCGCCATATGACGTACATCTGAGCCACAAATATTATATTTTGACTTCGTCGCAGAAAAGAATGTTGTTCCAGTAATCCTCCGGCTTTGAAACGCATTTTTTGACGAAGTTGAGTCGCATTTTAACATTTTCATTGCTTATATATATATATATATATATATATATATATATATATATATATATATATATTTGAAATGTCAAAAGGTGACGAAAGGAGCATGATTATGTTCAAAAATTCCGGTACCAAACAAGATGCAAAACTATTTCTAACTGTGCCCAAAATTTTGTTTGTACAGGAAACAACTTATTAGGGTAAACCACTATTTTGTGGGACCTGGTATACCACAAGATGAAAGCTAATATTTCTCTAAATTATTTTCAGAAACTCCTGGAGGCCCTTGCACAACACCTTCAAATCAAGCAGGAGTATGTATTAGTGCGTATAAATGTAAACCCTTGGTTTCACTTATCCTGTCAAGAACAAGAACAAGCGAACAAACGCAGTTTTTGCGTTCTTTTAGGTAAATTGACCCCTGGAAACATCTTAGAATAGTGTAAACAAATACAGAGGACACTCGTAAAACTGAGAACCTGTAGAAATAATTATGTTTTGACAACTTCAAAGTTTCCATTTCACTAAAATACAAGTAATGTAATTAGCATCATACAATGTTAAAAGGGATAACTTTGAAAATGCCGAAAGAATTTATATTTTTAAATTTGACGAACTTATTCAATGTTTTTGTGAGTAGAAACGCAAACGACTTTGCGCGATGCTGGATCGGCCATTATGACGTCACGCGGCACGAGCACCTGTATATAGTCTTATTATTTTGTTATCCCAGATATCGCGACTCAAATTGTGCCGTGTGACGTCACTTAAATCGGGAGGAAAAGCGCGGGAAGGTGTTCAATTTGATATTTTGAATATAGATAAGAAAGTCATACAGTAAGTACGATATATTTTTTAAATTCCAAATTACCCCAAATTCGGACAGTAGGTCTTTTCCAAAAGCAGAGAAAGAAGAAAATTTCTAGGATAATTTAGCTACAAAAAATGTTTACTTCTCCGTATAATTTATTACAATTTAAAAAGCAACCATTTGTCCTTAATGCAAACGACGTCAGGAGATCAGCAAAAATAAGTGTTAATCTACATGTTAGCGTAAAGCGCAACCCAAAGTCAAATAGGTTTGTTTTTGTTGGAAACAGTCAGAGGGAGAGCAATCGAATTTTTTGGGAATAGTGCAACTAGCTTCGGTAAAAAATTCAGTTATACTTGATGTTTCGTCTCGGAGCCATTAAACGCCAAAGTCGATATATCCGCGATTTCGGTTGAAATCGGGTATACAGGTCGAAAAAGTGAATTAAATCGATGTAAATTTTCGGAGGTTGGTTGTAGAAGACCCGGAGCTTCAGAACTCCATTGAAACTGGTGAGAATCGGAAAATAGCAAGTAATTCTTTTGAATTTTTTTAGATCGAAAAATGACATTTGCAGACCCCTCTTTGGTATCTAATAACTCGAAAACAAAAACGGATTCATAGCTGAAACTTTAAAATCTCAAATACTTTCTTTTTGCAATATGTTTACCTAAATCGGAAATCATCGGAAAATGGATGTACTTGGGAAAAACTGGAAATTTCGATTTTTGACCCAAATATTTAACCGTTTTTAATTTTTTGTTGGTCAAAATGGTTCAAATTAAAATCTCATACATGTCATTGGATAGAGCTTGTCTAAATACATGGTATCCCAATTTTATAGTTTCCTCATTTTCTATAGGGAGGGAGCAATCGCCGATTAAATTTCGATTTTTTGATTTTTTTTTTGCCCTCGATATCGGTACATTTGAATCACTCTGTGTTTTTTCCTATCTAATTTTTTCCCAATTTTTCAACAATATCTTATAAATTGATAATCATACTTTAAAATGAATACCGAATGGGTCATCCAGGAACATATTTAAGGGGTAAAAACCGAATTTTCTCGATTTTTTCCGACAAATCCTATTCTTACCCGATGTTATTCCACACTATTTTCCTTATTTAATGATTCTTTTGGGGTTTATTTTATCCGTTAGTCATCTAAGAATACCTCCCACTGATTTAAGTAGCTTATTTTTTCGTTAAAGCTATAAATAAATAGGTTTATTTGCATCGGAGACATGCAAAATTTGAAAATTTTTGAATTTTAGAAGATTGCCATGAAAACAAAGAATTGCAGTTTATTTACTCGAAATTATTAAATGTGATGTGTCAAAATTTCGCAAAAATACCAGTTTTTGATGCAAAAGTGAAAGGTTTCTGGACCAATGTCGCCTTAAAATATACATGAATAAGATTTTAGGAACTTTCTACTTTAAGTGCACGGATATTTCATTCCATGAGTTACGCATTAAATGCCATTTTTATTGATTTTCCGATGACCCTTCAACACTGGAATTCGTCATGTACTCATTATGAGTCATAAAAACACTTTTGACGATACAGCCAATGGGATCTTACAGGTTTCGAAATTCGCGCGAAAATTTGCAGTAGAAAATCCTTTTTTCTTTGTTAATAAAGACCAAAATAAATGGATAACAGCAACCGCCATACACATTTAATTTATATTGAGAACCTAAAAAATATATTTCAGATTTATTTGGGATATATGCACGTTCCCTATTCTGTCTTATGAATTTATTTATTTATTTGTAGTTAAGTACTTATTTTATTTTAGTATAAATTAATTTTGAACTTTAAAACCCCTAGCCACAATGTATAATATTATTACAAAACTGGAATAACTGGAATTTTAGGCATTTTTATTTATTTAACATTGACTTTCAGCAGAACGAGACTGGTCATTTATGACTAGCATTTGGTTGTGTTTCATATATTGTGCCTGTTTGTTTAGGACAAAGAAAGAGGAGAGAGAACGCTAAACATCCGACTTCGCGCGCCTTCGCTATTGCCATCTATTAGCGCGTTCGGCAATGCAATCTTTTCCATCGTTTTGCTCGGAATGTTTGACGGTCCCATGACCTATTATTGTAAACAGTACGACCGATCACGTGCCTGCCAATAATTCCGAGCTAAACGATGGAAAAAATTGCATTGCCGAACGCGCTATATATTTCATCGAGAAAATCTGTGACAAGGCAGTTCCGGATGAAAAGGATCCATTTTCCACACACCTTGCACTGACGCACCATTTTTCAAAGTTCGTGGATAAAGATATTTTAAGAAAAACCAAAAATCACTTAACATTTCATTACAACACGTATATCTCGACCTATCAAGAACGTTACACACAAAATAATACGCCTTGGCAACTGTTTAAGTCCTTAATGTATCGGACTACGACACACGCTACTGAGAAAAAGCGACGTTGCCGCTCTCACTCTAAATTTGTCACCATGCAATGGAACTAAACATTTATTATCACAAAAAATAATGGTGTGTATTAATTCTTAGTTATATCGTTTATATATATCGTTCTCAATAAGTAGGTTGGATACCATATAGTTGGCCAGATGAAGAGTAAATCTGGAAGTTTTGATTGCTCTAAAATGTAAATAATGATATTTTTCATTGTTTCTTAATCAATGTTATTTAACATCCTATATATTTTGCATTTTTAAAGGCAAAAATGTAATAAACTCTATTTTTAGCCGGCTTTAAGAAGGTGGGAGTTCTTAATTCCTTTTTTATTTGAAAGAACATAGTCCCGCGGTGGTTCCATATAAATTTAATTTGAATCCTATGATGGTCTTCTAATGACAATCAATGTAATTAATTAGAGTAATCGATAATCGATAACCAAAGTAATTGATTACTTCCCGGATCTTAAGGCAACGGTTTATTTATGCTCAGGAACATTATTCTTCGTATTTTTTTATAGATGTGGAACGAATTCAAGCAGTATCCCGTATGTTTGCTGTGAGTCAGTTCTTCCAGGCAGAAATGACTGTGGATTTCAGGTACTTCTTACCTAATCCGAAAAAAAACAGGTTCGCATATTTCGCAAGAAAAACAAAGAACAGCTTTTTAATATTAATAAGCTATGACTTGCTCTAGTTGTCAATGTGCTTGTTCAATACTGTCGATTTTTTTAATAAATATGTTAATATTATTGCACAATTTTATTAATCTATCGAAACACGCTCAGAAAAAATTACGTTTTTTTTATCTAAGACATCCCACATAGACTTCAAGCCTTATTATTAACGTACCGTGGGCATCTAAAGAGAAGGAAAATGTAGTCTATTGACACGGGATTTGAAGGGAAAACATCTGCAGGCAATTTGTTCCATAATCTGGAGACCCTTATAAATGAGCGAGAGAAGTGGTCTGTTCTAGGCTTTTGTAGCTGGACAGTAAAGGGATGCATACGTAACGCGTCTCTTGTTGTTCTGTTAGGAACAGTCAATATAATAATACAATTACTGTTCGTGATGTTTTCCACAAAGGTCCAAGCTATCAAATTATTTAATACAACACAAATCACCTAACTTAATATTGCCATTAGTTTTTTTTTAACAATCCAGAAACAATTTAAAGAAACAAGTTTAAATTTTTTATAGAAAAAGATATAAATTTGGCAGTGTTCTGGAACTCAGCATAATGTGGCGCTATCCCTTAGCAACGCATTGTACAAATTTGAAGCTCTAAAAGCTACAGATCTGTTCACAATAATTTGAATAACACCTATCACGAAATTACCCCTATCATGAATATATCTCACTTCACCCAAGCCTATGCTACTCGCGGACCTGAGAGGAAAATTTTGCTGCCTCATTTAAAAAAAATGGCCCAGTGCGTTGTGGAGGAACCACAATACCCTCGTCCTTGTATAGTCGGGCAAAAAAAGGGTTATCTACAGTAAATTGTCAAATGTTTATTCAAGGAGTAAAAGAGCTTTAAATTTTTCCCCGGCTTGTAAAAATATAAAGCAGAAACCTGTACATTAGTTACATAGTTTGTCAATACAATTTTAGGTATTTGATCGGATTATTGGTGGTGAAGCGACAAACTTCGATGAGTTTCCCTGGATGGCAGTTTTTGAATATCGTAATTCTTCTGGATATCGACGTTTATCATGTGCTGGTTCACTAATCAGTCCAAGATATGTATTGACGGCGGCACATTGTGTTATAGATCTTAGTACAAGGCTGGGACAATTGTAAGTACTCTACATAATTATATCAAAAATTGCTCATCTCCATCTGTTACCTATATATATTTTTAAGTTAAAAGTTACGAGCTGTTAGGAGCTGTTTCCAGAAACGGGGTCTCATTTTAGCTGTTCTATAGATGTGTATGACCTGTTTCCAGAAACAGGGTCCGTTTTTAGCTGTTTGGTATCTGTTTAGGAGATGTTTCCAGAAACAGAGTCTGTTTTTAGCGGTTTTGTAGTTGTTTACAGAAACAGGGCCTGTTTCAGGAAACAGTTCCTAAACAGCTACAAAACAGCTAAAAACAGATCCTGTTTCTGGAAATAGGTCCTAAACAGATACAAAACAGCCAAAAGCAGACTCTGGTTCTGGAAACATCTCCTAAACAAATACAAAACAGTTAAAAACAGGCCTGTTTCTGAAAACAGGTCCTAAACATCTATAGAACAGCTAAAAACAGAACCTGTTTCTGGATTATCCTAAACAGATACAAAACAGCTAAAAACAGACCCTGTTTCTAGAAACATCTCCTAAACAGATACAAAACAGCTGAAAGCAGACCATGTTTCTGGAAACAGCTCCTAAACAGTTACAAAATACCTATGAAACAGGTGACGTGCGCATGCGCAGAGGGCAGTGAGGACTTGGCGTTGAACATCCCATCTCCCAGAACTGGTAACTATTGGAACATCATAAGAGCACACTAGGAAGTTTTTAAAAAATCGTTATACATAAAAAGATGTATATTACTCGTACATAATGCACTTTACTGGACTCGCCTTGTTTGTGCAACCGGACGTTAGACTTGAAAATTATCCCAATGGTGAGCGTCGATGTTGTTACACCCTATATATTTTATTTCAGAGTAAATATTCGCTTGGGGGAATACAACACGAGTAGTCCTGGAAGAGATTGCATTACAAAAGGAGGCATAACGGCTTGTAATGGGGACGAAGTTAACGTTGATATTGAAGCAAGTATACCCCATCCTTCCTACCATCAAACTTTCAGATATAATGACATAGCTTTAGTGAGACTTTCTAAGAAAGTCGAATATTCAGGTAGGTTATGATCTTAGATCATATAACAAAAACCTGATATATTTATTTACATCTCATTTGTTGCGAGATAAAATGATTCATGAATGTATATTTTTACCCGTTCTTCGTCATATAACACTGGTCCACAAATTTCAGCTTGTTTTTCCTCTCAAGATATTTGAATCTTGTTCCTGGTAGATTTTGGGTCGCTGATTATATCAGGTCAAGTTTTTAAGAAGAATGGGCGAGAAACAGCTCTTTTGGCACCCTTTGATCCCGTTTAACTTTCGAATGGTACGTGCTAGAGAAATCTGCGATGTCTCAAATTGATGTGCAAGACTTCTAGTTTCCAATACAAGTGCAAAAATTCTTAAGCAGAAGTTTTCAACAAAATGGCGTAAGATTTTATGACATGTTTATCCTGTGCCCCTTGGATCGGCCATCGACAGACATTTGCTCACCGTATGTACCTGAGTTTCGCAAGCTGCGTACTTGTAATGTAGTTTCTAAGAGTACAAGTGGCTGCTCTTTTCATTTCTGATAATTTTTTCCCTAGAACCCCAGGAAAACCAAGATGGAGGCTTGAAAGGGCGTAATTTCGAAACTATAAACAGAGGCCTGCATGTTTTTTTTTTTGTTTTAGACCGATATAACTTTTTACGCTGGAACTAAATCTAGCCAAAGAATTCAGCTACAACATTAGATTCCAAGATATTCAAATCTAAAAGCCCTAAATAGGCGATTTTGGTGTCTACTTTCTGACTATATTTTAAATGTTTCGTATCGATCAGCAACATTTAGTAATACTCTACTGGCTGCCCTTCTTTTTGAGCTATCGTAGACCACCCTAGCACGGAAGTTACATTATTTGTTTAAAATGGGCCAAAAACGCTATTTTCGTCTATATCTCTTCATTTTTCTCAAAAAGTTGACGTGTTACGGAAATTTCGAGGTCAGATTTGTAACCATCAACTAAAATTGTACCGGGGATATGATTTAAAAAGTATCTGAGAGAAAATCTTGTCGAAATGTAGTTGTTTTTTAATGATATTAAATGATATTAAAAGTTCATAGTTAGACCCAGGAGTTAGAGGCGTCTAACCTGTTCTGGAAAGCAAGCGACATGAGGCCTTTTTGTATTGACTCTTAGCATTTGGATTAACAGGAAATGACATGTCTGCCTTCCTATTTTTGCCCGGAATGTTAATAAAAATAGGCACTTCGGGTTATTTTCTTAAACAAAAATTTGTAGACCCATCTTCGGTACTTAGGAACTCGAAAACGGAAGGTCTCATCGAAAAACGGTGTGAACGTCAAACTCTAGAATTGGGAAAAACTGAAAATTAAGAATTTTGATGCAAATTTTTTATTGTTTTTAATTCTGTTTGGGGTCAAAAGGAATCCAAATTCAAATTCCATATACTTCATAGGAAAGAGCTCGTCGCAATTCATATTTTTTAGTTCTTTCATTCTTTATAGGAAGGAAGCAATCGACGATTAAATTTCAATTTGTTGACATTTTTTTTATAACATCCATACATTCGAATCACTCTGTATCTTCTCCTATCCAATTTTTTCCAACATTTTCAACGCTATCTTATAGAGGAATAATCAGGCTTTAAAACGAATCCCGAATGGGCCAGTCAGGACCGTATTTAGGATGTAACAACTAATTTTTTCTAATTTTTCCCATCAAAATTCATTTTTAACCGGCATTATTCTGTATTATTTCTCTTATTTACCAGTTCTTTCTGGGTTCATTTTCTTCCCTCATCATCTAAGAATACTCCGTACTAATTAAAGTTGCATATTTTTTTCTTAAAGCTATAAATAAATAGATTTTTTTGCATCGGGGCAGGAAAAATTTTCAAAAATGGAAATTTAAGACAACTACCATTAAAAAACAAATGAAGCGGGCTTGCTTGGGTTTGCCTGCTATATTCTGGTCCATTTTTGTCGTTATATAAACCGGTAACACTGATATAATCTGTGCATGGTGGTCTGAGAGTGCAGAGTTTAATAGGTAACTTGTGAAGTTTTGTTCAAAATTACAAAATATATTGTCAATTAAAGTATCCGACTCTTTAGTTTCACGTGTAGCTTTAAAAATATACTGTACACAAGTAAACTAGTATTATAGAATACATTACGCCACGCAGCGAGAAGGAATATCGTATATATTTGAAATAAAGTTGGGGCTTGTTTAACGATCTAAATGTAAATTCCAGTTGAATCAGTTGTCCGTTTGTCAGGACAACTATCTTTAAATGTCCAGATGAAAATTACCCAACAAAGCCACTATTTTTGATACTTAAAACCTACGGTGCTCTTAAAAACTTAACACAAAAGTTTAGGGTTGGCTATTAAAATAAAAATTCTTATTCTAGGTTTTATTCAACCGGTTTGCCTTCCACTACCAGAGGAGGAATCCTTACCTGGTGAAAAATTATGGCTAGCTGGGTGGGGAAATACCGAATCTCAAAGAAGGAGCGATATTAAATTGAAGGTAGAGGTTCCGATAACATCACAATCTGCGTGCTCTAATGCTTTTAAATCATACCGCATTCAAGATGGCCAAATCTGTGCTGGTGGAGAATCTGGAAAGGATTCTTGTAAAGGTACAATTGTTGGTTAGAGTTTTTCAATTCGCTTTTTTCTCGACGCTTTTTCCAGCAAGTCAACATAATACATTTTAAGTGTAAATAATTCAAGAAACAGTTTTTCTCATAAAATTTTATATATTCATGGCTTCAAGGGATCATTATCGGATGAAGCCGCTAGCATTAAAAACGCATTGCTAACCTACCAAGGGCTAACACCAGCCCCAGTCACAACCTGGCTGCGTTCTTTTGGTAAATGGGCATTCATAGAATCAGTAGCGGTCCCAGGATTTTAATATGGGGGGGGGGGGGTTGCCGAAAAGTAGGACAACGCCGCCGACGAAAATTTTTTACGGTGCATTCACCAATTTTTCACAAATATATATTATGTTTGTTTTTTTGGTGGTAAAAACCAGTGGCGTAGCTAGGGTGGGTGACACCCGGGGCGGCTATCAATGGTATCACCCCATGGTAGGGTACGAGGGTTAAAAAAAATGCGCCGCAGGCGAAAATTTTTTGGGTACCACGCCCAAACTAACCTGTTTGGGTTACTTTTGGCTGCAAAATTTCTATTTTATCATTACATTTTTGTTGATACTCCTGGATTTTTAAATAGGAAAAATTTAAAATAGATAATTTTTTAAAAATAATTACTAGAGTCCTAAAATTAAAACAAATCTCTAGGCAAAAACAAACCTATTATTTTTAAAATTTTTAATTTGCAGATTTACCGAGCTGAATCCGTAAACAAAGGCAATTTTCTACGAGCTTGCGCCTTGTCGAACGTTTGCCTTGTGATATACAGGACCGTACTTCAAAATTTATTGGGTATTAATATATACACCCACTACATGACGTGAATATTTTATCGAGCAATAAATGCTACTATTTATTACATGTCATTATCCTTTTTATTAGTGGTAAAAATGTAACCCACTTGTGGGATTTTAATAAAAATTGTATATTTTGTTTTCTTAAAACTGGGATTTTTCTTGCTATACAAAACTGTCGTTAATGCCGTTAAATCTTTTAGTTACACACACACACACACTTTTTTATTAAAAGTGTGTGTTCCTATTACTTTTTATTTAAAACATGGTCAGAGTCAATTTGACGACCTGTCTTGTTAATTAGTAATTAATTATGGACTATCGGTAGTTCAATTTTTGGAAAAAAATAAGGTAAGCATTCTCTTTTTAAAGCTTTTTGTTGCTATTAGCTTTTGAAACGAAAAAATTACCAGTTACCCAGACTTTTTCTTTAAGGAATTAAAGTGTGGGTTACTAACTAAACTGTCTAGAAACTTGAAATTTTGCACAGAGGTTTCTTATATACCGTAGACATATATTACGGAAGGGTTTTTCAAAATTCAACTCCTAAGGGGGTGAAATAGGGGTTCAGACTTTGTATGGGGAAAGAATATTAGATGGTCCTATTAAGTCGAAACTTCATAGAAATACTCTAAAAAATAAATGTTCAAACAAGTGTTTTACAGTTTTTAATAAAGCATCCCCTAAGGGAGTGAAATGGGGGTTCAAAGTTTGTAAATGGAGTAAAATTAATTGTTTTACCGTGAAAGCTAGTTTATTATTAAATGAAGTTGTTTCTGCCTATTTTTATGCAACATAGAAAACAGCAAAGTTTCAGTAAGTTTTTGTTAAATGATGTACGTATATAAGAAAAATATTTTCAACTGATTAGCATGATACTACTATCAGAAATTAAACTTGGGGTTAAAATATTTGCAACATACACTAGTTCTTTTTCACCCAGAAGTGCAAAATGCAAATGACGTCGGTCCGGTTCTGTTTGCCGAGTTGCCGTCATCGAGAACCACCCACTTTTGCTAGACGTCCCGAGTGGGCGTGCCTCGAAAGAACAGAGTTTTAAAACCCTGACTCCCGCCAGATGCGTACAAACGCACTTTTTGCCCATATATTGGACGGATTCAGCTGGTGTCGCCAATACGTTGTGAAGGTCTAAATATATGTTGTCAATGGATAGACCAAAACAAAACAAACCTCGGATCACTGATTAGGATTAGCAAATGGACAGCGCGGTTTTTATTGGTGAATTCGGAGGAAGTGTAATAAAATATTTATTTCGTTGTGGTTGTTTTGGTTTAACTTCTTATTGATTGGAATGAAAAAAACATGGAGGCAACCCCATGGCCCATGGGGGGGGGCGGGCCCCTATGCCCCCCCCCCTTGGGACCGCTACTGCATAGAATGCACATATTGTCAAATACTCATAAATATATTGTATATATTTAGTTTGTGGGAAAGTATTGTAAATAACTAAGATAGAAAATAAAGGATGTTCGAAATGATATAGCAGATGGTTAGTACAAGCCATTGTGCATTTTTAGGTGACAGCGGTGGTCCTTTGATGAGGACCCTTCCAAATGATCCAGCTAGGTGGATGATCGAAGGTGTAGTTTCAGTCGGTAATTGGGTTTGTGGGATACCTGGCAATCCAGCCCTGTATACTAAAGTTTCCAAATATGTGCAATGGATTCACGAAACCGTCCATCCATGAATGGACTTAGACATATATTTTAAAAGATTTTGATAGAATAACTGATTTGTTAACTTTAATAAAGAGCTCCACAATAATAAAAAGAGTTTTATTATGATTTTTACATGGAGAACTAATAATAAGGCATTGTCGTTGTGTTGGTTAAGTATTCAAGATTAAAACTTAAAATATTTTAATTAATCTTTAATTATTAGGTAATTCAATTAATTAATTAATCATTGCATTTCCACTAATACATTTCTTGCTTTATGGAAGAAATCCAATATAATCCCAGTCCCAATAATCAATATCCCCTCCCAAATGTCGGACTGGCGCCCCATTAGTGTTCTTTGCACTCTCTCGACGGTTTTGGAGAAAGTTATGTTTGATCAGCTGTCTACTTATATTATCAAAAGTAAGGTGTTGCCTTCTATCCAATCTGGCTTCCGACCAGGCCAAAGCACAACTACTGCTGTTTTGGCAGTCGCGGATGATATTTTTCAAATCGTTGAAAACAACAATTTTTGTTGCTTGATTCTTCTGGATTATAACAAGGCTTTTGACACTATAAGCCCCTCCATTCTTTTAAAAAAGATGACCTATTTCGGTCTTAGCCAATCCGCTATTGAGTTTATGGAATGTTATTTAAGTGGGAGAAGCCAGAGAGTTTTATTAGAGTCTCAGTTCACGTCAAATTTTCTGTCAACAAATAAAGGAATGCCGGAAGGAAGTATTTTGGGCTCTCTTTTGTTTTCAATTTACATGACTTTCCAAAACAGCTAAATTGTAAGTACTCATCAGTTCGCGGGTGACTTTCAATTCTATTTCTTCTTTTTTCCGGCCGAGGTTGATAGAGCAGCAACCTTAATTAACAATGACCTTATAAATATTTTCAATTTATCGCAAGCATACGATCTTATTCTGAATAAAGCAAAAACTCAGTTAATGCTCTTTAGTTCCAAAAGAAATGAAATTGTCTAAATGAAAATGAAAATTTGTCAAAATAATTCTACCCTCACTGTATCTGATTTAGGTAAAAATCTTGGCCTATTCTTTGATAATCATTTACGATTTGATAAACACGTGTCCCATTTATTACAAAAATCTTACAAAAAACTTAGGATCCTATACATGTATAAAGGTTACCTTACCACTGACATCAAACTGAGACTGAGCGATTCTCTAATACTTTCTTACTTGACGTATTGTGACATACTTTATTGGCCTGCTTTGACTCAAAGCAAATATAGGTTGAAAAAAATTCAAAATAGCTGTCTCAGATTTAGTTATGGATTGCGAAAGTATGATCATCTTTCACCTCACTTTATATATTCGAAATGGTTAAATCTTTCGGAAATATATTTTCTTCACCTAGCGACTCTGGTTTTTAAAATTTCTCAAGCTAGACAAGCTGACTACTTATTTAATAAACTAATCAGAGGTAGCGACGTGCATCAAAGACACACCCGTTATAGAAATCTTTATCAGGTTCCCAGGCACAGTACGGCCATTTTCCAACGCTCCTTCGTATACACAGCTAGGGTTTAAAACACTTTGCCCGAATACATTAGGTGTTGCTCGTCAGTTACTACTTTTAAGAATTATCTAAAAAGATATGTTCTTTCTAAACGCACTGGGGTCAATCTTCTGCATGTTACATTACATGTTTAAATATTCATAAACAGTTTTACAGACATGTATATGTATTTAGACTTCTACAGTCCAGCCAGGAAGTATCTAAACTGCAGGACGAAGAGTTAAAATTGAGTTGTTTTAATGCTTTCCAAAAATTCTTGGGATCGACTCTACATTTGTGATTGAGATAAGCTTTTTTCTCATTTTTAACTGAAACTGTTATGTAATTTCGCAATTGTTTATATTCATTTCTCGCTGCTACTGTTTTGGTTCGTCTAAACTTAGTCAATGCTCCTCTTCTGAGCCTGATCATATATCTAAGATTATCAGTTGACCAGGGCGCTGCTGGTGGTTTCGTAAATTTAGAGGTTTTAAGAGGCGCATGCCTGTCAAGCAGCCACTCAACACGGCTATTAAAGAATTTAAGCATCTCATCCACCTCATTCAACACAAACATTTCGTTCCAATCCAGTTCTAATTAAATTTTCTGTACTCACGGTTCGTAGAAATCTTAATTTTTGGTTTGGTCTTTTCTATTTTTAAGGTGCATTCGATCAGGTGATGATCAGACAGGTCATCCAATGTCATCCATATCTATATTACATAGGTTATGTAAAATTTGATTTGAAGATGATGTAATAATATCAAATAGCTTCTCAGAATTATTTGTAATCCTAGTCGGTTCGAGCACCAACTGGTGCAGACTATATTTATTTATGAAACTGTTTACTAAATGTAATCCACTGCTATCTGGATTCTTGAAATCTACATTCAAATCGCCCCCAAATAAGATTTAGTCACACTGAGGCAATAAATCAGAAGTTATGTTTTCTAGATCAGTTAGGCATAGATTTAAGTTAGTGTTAGTGTTAGATACGAAAATGTGAAAAAATCAGTGGTGTAAATATTTTTATTTGAAAAATAGTTTACCGTCTTCTTATATGCATACCCCTAAAGGACCTGTCCAGGGCTTTTCATGGTCAGAATTATGCCTAATTTAAATAGTTAACCAAAAAAAATTTTTAAAATCAAGACCCTGTATCTTGGAAATAAAACATTGTCGGACCCATACCCATGGTCATTTGAACTTTTTGCCTTAGTTTCTATCAAAAAATCTCCTTTTCAACGATTGCACATGTTTACACCCTGTATACAATCGTTTGTTTTTAAGGCTAGATTGGAATTTAACGCTGGAATAAAACTTTTGGGCCACTGGATGTAATATTTTTATTAGAAGCTTTAATTTAACTTCACCTGTTAGTTTGTATGTTTGTTAGTATGTTCAGGTCAAATATTGCAATCAAAATTTCGACTAGTTGTAGCTGAGCTAGAGCTTTAAAATTTTACGCATGTGTATAAGTCCTTTGACAATGCAATATAGTGTATCAAATATTGTTCTAAATCCAATATGGCGGACGCCCTAAGATAGCGAATTACCTTTTTTTACAATCCCCTTGACATGGGTATCAAATGAAAAGGTTTGACGAGTAGAATACGATAAGCGATGTTGCGTCATTCTAAATCCAATATGGCGGACGCCACAAGATGCCGAATTACTTTTTCTTCACGATCCCCTTGATAAGGGCATCAGATGAAAGGGTTTGACGACTAAAATATGATAATCTAGTGACGTCATTCTAAACCCAATATGGCGCCACAAGATGGTGAATTATCTTTTTCTTCACAACCCCCTTGACATTTCTATCATATGAAAGAGTTTGACGAGTAGGATATGATAAGCTGTGTGATGTCATTCTAAACCTAATATGGCGGCCGCCACAAGATGGCGGATTACCGTCTTCTTCACAATCCCCTTGATATGGATATTAAATGAAAGGGCTTGGCGGGTAGAATACGATAAGAGGTAAAATGTCTCGTAATAATTATGCACTATCAGAAATGTATAGATTCATACATACATGCATACGTAGGTATCTACTTACAATTTCTGCCAAACAAAATGCCTTTATGAACTTTACTGTAGAGAGAGGGACAACAGCAGCTAGGTAAACAGAATACAAGAGAAAGACACTACTATCCATTTCTAAAGTTTTGACCCCTCAGTCTGAAGGTCAATAACAAAAAAACCACGGGGCAGAATAAACTGAAAAAATTACAGCTTGTTAGGACGTTATCCAAGAGCTTCTTCCAAAAAATGTATTATTGTAGTGTAAACGATATTGAACTTATTCATAATCAAGTAGAAAAAAACAACGATTTTACTGCGTTAATACTGATAAACGATTTTCTCATGTCTATATATATATATATATATATATATATATATATATATATATATATATATATATATATATATATATATATATATATATATATTGGTTAATGTTTTCCCTATTTAGATGCAATTTTGAAGGTAGATAGAAAAATATCTATACTTTCGCAAGAGATTGGTAGTATGTGTCTAAAATTGTATTTTTTAATTTTTTAATGATGTTTTTGTATCAGCTGTACTGTGGACAATTTAAAACCTTAAAAAAAATCTTTACACTCGTAGACGTATTTATTATTATACAAATGTATTTTATTACACAAAATTAAAAAAAGCACCTTTAGTTCTTGTAAAAATTGTAATAAATATTAAAAGCGACATAAGAAAGAGATGCAAAATATTAAACGCCTTTACCGACATAAACACAGTACGGTTGCCTCGTCGTGAAGGTCAGGCTTATCGGTCTATAGTCCGTAGGTCCATGTATTGTTATTTATTTAGAATTTAATCTATTTGTTATGTCTTGAAAATATTTGTTAAATAATATTATTTAGTTGATTGTGGTTGTTTATATCTACTTATTGTTGATTTAAATTTTGGGTTGTAGTGGTACACTGTGGTGTACCACTACAACGATTTTTAAGAGTATCTTGTTCGAAGTTATATAAATACCTGATGTAATCTGAACCAAAATACGGTACCAAACTACAGTCTAATAAGTTAAAATGTCTCGTCAGTGCAACGAACAAATGAAAAATATTATATTAAAAGTCAGAGCGTACTTTGAACAAGAGAAAGACAACGGTTTGGACAATATTTTGGTTGAGCAAGTGGTTAAAAGAACAGCGGATTGCTGTGATGCAGGTTAGAACCAGTTATATCTGGTACCAGTATTATATGTTTTGTGAATAGTTAGTTGGAATTATGTCAGACATTTGTCAATAAATAATAATTATAAAAGATTGTATTTCAATCATAACATGGCGCAGTCGGTATATTAAATCCAATAAATTAAGTAATAAAATCAGTAAGAATGCCTAAATCAAAAAAGACGGCTAAAACGTTGGAGAATTCTAGTCAGGAAGACGAAATTTTACCTTTAAAAAATACTATTGTAGAAACACAAAATAGTTTAAAGGAATTCGAAGATAGAACTGGAGATGCTCTAAGAAGTCTAGAAGAAAACTTTTCCGTGCAGTTGGCAGATTTAAAGAATATACTGTTAGGTGTGTTTGAGAATAAAAATAGTAATGACAAACCAGTGGAAAAAGAGAGTGTTCCTGATGAATATCAAATGAAAAATAAATCGTTAAATATTTCACAAGGACTACATATTCCCAATGGTGTTCCAGGGCCAGAGAAACTGGTAGAAAATATAAATTTAGGCCAATTTAAGGACTGGAGAAATAAATTTGAAAATTTTTTTATGCTCCAAGGTTTAAATTTAGACTCTGCAGGTCAGGTAACTGCTCTTTTGTACACATTTTTCACACAAGAAGTATGTGACATCATCAGACTTGTACTAAATATTCCAAATATAATCGATGTAACAGCAAATTTTGTTTTGGATAAATTGGAAAATTATTATAAGAAAAAGGAGAATGGACGCATGCGTCGAAGCCAGTTTATACAACGGAAACAAGAAGAAGGTGAATCTTTTATGAATTTTTACAGAGAAAAACTTAAGCTTTTTCAACTTACTGATCCTTGTACACATTGTTTTAATCGATGCCTAACAGATCATGTTATTGAAGCTCTGGTTGATCCTAGTATAAGGAAGAAATGTCGAACGTTATCTGAAGCCATGGGTATTGATGAAGTTATTCAAATATGTGAAGCAGAAGAAGCCGCAACAAAAGAAGAAAATGGACAATGTGCACAAATACTAAAAATAAGTAAACCAATAAGTAAAAAATGTCCAAGATGCAACAATAATTGGCATAAATCATTAGGTGAGTGTCCTGCAAAAAACTTTTACTGTAAAAAATGCAAAATAAAAGGACATTTTACACAACTTTGCAGAACAAAATCTATACAGAATGTAGACGTTCAGCAAAATGAAGATGTATTAAAAAAAATTGGTACATTAAAAATCAGCACTGTAGGTGAAATTTCAAATTCTTCGAACGGACGCCAAATCCATGTAAAAATTTGGTATAAATCAGACGAACGTGATTCTTCTGTATGGTTAAATGCTATTCCAGATACAGGTGCTGAAGTATCAGTAGCAGGTAAAGAATTTTTAAATAAGCTTTCAATTCAAAAAGAAAATATTCAACCCTCTAATTTAAGATTAGAGTCAGCAAATTCCTCAAAAATATACGTTTATGGCTATGTAGATTGCAAAATAACCTATGAAAATGTAACTACTAGTATACGTATATTTATATGTCATGGAATTGCAGAACTCCTTATTGACCGAAACGTCATGATTAAGCTAAAAATGTTACACAAGGCATTTCCAAAGCCATTAAAAATATGTATGCTGAAAATTTCAGAAATACCTGAAGACCCAACAGAAGAACAATGTGAGCAGATTAGACAGAAACTAATTGAAGAATATGAAGATGTATTCAACTCAGAAATATTAAAACCAATGGATGGTCCACCAGTTCATATTTACCTTAAAACTAATGCTACACCTTTTGCAATTACCTGTCCCAGGAAGATACCCTTTGCATGGAGAGAAAAGGTGAAACAGGAACTTGATGAAATGGTTCGAAAAGGCGTAATTAAACCAGTGGAAGAGGGTCCAACCGATTTTGTTAGTCCATTAGTGGTAGTACAGAAACCAAATGGTAAGATAAGAATATGTGTTGACTTTACTAAACTAAATCAACATGTTAAGAGACCGGTTCGTCCATTTAAATCTCCGTGGGATGCAGTTTCTAATATTAATAGCAACTGCAAATATTTTTCAAGTTTAGATGCAACCAGCGGATATTGGCAACTTCCACTAGATAAAGTAAGCCAAGAACTCACGACATTTCTTACTCCTTGGGGAAGATATTTATTTCTCAGAGCGCCAATGGGACTGGTATGTTCGGGAGACGAGTTTTGCCGAAGAGGTGATGAAGCCATTTTGGACATAGGTAATATAGAAAAAGTGGTGGATGATATATTGATACATGACGAGTCATTTCAAAGTCACTATGAAAGAACTGTAAAACTTTTGGATCGCTGTAGAAGCAAAAATATTTCTTTAAACAAGACTAAATTTATTTTCGCGAAAAAAGAAGTTTTATATGTTGGCTATATTGTAGGACA
Organism: Philopedon plagiatum; assembly: GCA_963971165.1. Classification (NCBI taxonomy): domain Eukaryota; kingdom Metazoa; phylum Arthropoda; class Insecta; order Coleoptera; family Curculionidae; genus Philopedon; species Philopedon plagiatum. The sequence goes on from OZ020191.1 coordinate 8,436,918, forward strand.
AGATGGTATTAAAGCAGATCCAGGCAAAATAAGTGCTATACAAAAATTTAGAACTCCAGGAAATTTAACTGAATTGAGATCATTTATGGGATTGGTAAACCAATTAGGATATTTTTCAGCAGAAGTAAGTTCAAAAGCCATTCCACTAAGAAGTTTACTTAAAGTAAAAAATCAATTTTTGTGAAGCCAAATTCACGACAAATCATTTATGGATATAAAACAAGCACTTACTCAACCACCTGTCCTGACACACTTTGATCCTAATAAGGAAATAGCTCTTCATACCGACGCTTCCCGATTAAACGGGTTAGGCTATGTTTTGCTGCAAAAACATGATAATACATGGAAGTTAATACAGTGTGGATCACGTTTTTTATCGGAAACGGAAACAAGATATTCCATGATTGAAATTGAATTATTAGGTATAACTTGGGCTGTGACAAAATGTAAATTATATCTGCTAGGTTTAAATCATTTTACTGTTATCACAGATCATAAACCTTTAATTCCAATTTTAAATGATTATACGGTGGATAACATAGAAAATCCAAGAATTCAGAGGTTAAAACAAAAATTAACTGGATTCTGGGGTATTAGTGAAAGCACCGTTAAACGTGTTACTGCGGAAGAAAATAGTTCCGGTATTATTATACCATCAAAAGGGAGAAGTGGAAGGCCCCGACTTGAATGTGATGAGGTTTTGCAGGGCGTCATAAGGAGAACAATATGAAATTTTTACCTGGAGCGCCGGTTTCCTTCTATAAAAGAAGTTTACCAGAAATTGAAAGAAGATGTCGCTTATTTACCAGAATTTTCAGAAATGACTTTGTACCGATGGATTAAAGAACTTGGGTTTTCCTATAAAAAACTAATTAATAAACCAATTTTAATGGAACAAAACACAATTGCTGCTAGAAGAGCGGAATTCTTATACGCCATAAAGATATATCGTGAAGATTCTTGGCAAATATTTTATGCAGATGAAGCATGGTGCGGTGCAAATCATTCAAGGAAGTTTGGCTGGGTTGAAAGAGTTAATCCCACAAAACGGGATAATTTTGATGAATACAGAGGTGGTATACAGGAAATTGATGGCTTTAGAGGTGGAATAAAACGGCCATCAGGATCAGGACAACGGGGTATTATCTTACATATTGGTAGTAAAAATGGGTTTTTGGATGGCTGCCTGAAGTGTTTGAAATTGAGGAATCCTACAGAGAAAAAGACCACTTAGTTGATGTTGTTGTAGAACCATTAATTATAAATTTAGATGAAGATGATGAAGATGATGATCCAAATGAAGACTTTGGTAATGATGAAGAAGGAGAAAACGATCCATAAGTGTAGGTATTCTTCGGTAAAAAAGAGTGGTGTAATCCAAGCAGGTTATTTTTAGTTTTGGAATTAAATAAATTTTGTCAGGGCTTTGTACCTTAAAAGTTAAATCAGATGTGATTCTACCTAAACAGGCCACTTTCACATATTTCTTTTATTATTAAGCAAAGACAAATGCAGGCAAACTTAACACAGCATTTGTTACAATTTTCCAAATATGCGAATCATAAAAAAAAGGGAACATAAAAAATATTGATTTTCTTCTAGGTGAATTATAAATAAATAAAGCTAATTGGCCTATTTACGTTACTCACTTTGAAGTAATATTTTTAAATTACTATTGTTCTACTACACACGTTTTGCCTATTGTACAGATCTTAATAAAACAATCGAACATCGTTAAATACAAATAAATGTAAATATTTACCAATGCATATACTTATTTTTTCTTAATTTTACCAGTTACCTAATTTATCATATAGAGCACAAAAATAAAAGCCTTCACTATATTGCATTACTTTAATGATTATTACCTTAACACCCATACTATTGCACCTTCGACGCCCCGCTCCATCCCGCAAGCTCAATGCTGCTATCCTTTACACATTAATTGTTGGTTTTTAGGTTTATGACAACTGCCAAAACAAAATTTTCGTTAAACGTAAAGTTACATCTCTTTATATGTAATACAAAAAAACAAAAATTTTTGCTGTAAGATTACTGGTAGTAATTACATAACCACAATCATTTTTTGAATATTACTACCAAACCTAAGACAAAATAATAAAAATAATATTTTTTGGGAATAAAGTAAGGTTCACTTTATCGCCTGTAAAAAATTAGTTAGGCCTGGGGGTACCAGTAAGGCACAATAAATTTTTAAAATTGAGTAATTGATGAAATAGGGAAAAAATGGTGACAATTTTATAATTACCTTCCCATTCGAAAAGCACCAAGGCATCTACGGTTACAAAGTTTTACATGTGTAATAGAGGCAAGTAACTTTACCGAAATATGTGAAAATTATATTCTTTAAAATTGTACTTTTTACTTTACAAGCTTCCAAACTGAGGGGTCAAAACTTTAGAAATGGATTAGTAGGATTAAAGATGGTAATCAGAGGTGGACTAAACAGTTTGTTAAAGAAAATTATATTTTGGGCCGTGTGAATTTAAAAGATGATTTATTTTTTTCTGTAAATATGTAAAAAAAAGTTTAGTTTTACACATGTAGCTTTGTTAGAAATAAACGTATCTTTTGGAAAATTGTGTTTATTTATTTTTTAATTTCTAGAAACTAAATGTTACTTTATAAACACATTTTTACAATTTCTCTACACAGTCGAAAAAATGTTATGTAATCTAGGACAAGGAAGAGAATCATTTGGGAACGAATCTTCATGACCGAATCTTTTTAAGTGAATGAATCAAAATATCACCAAAAAGAATCGAACATCCCACCTCTACTTAATAATAAAAGCTAGTTTTTAAAAAGTATTTTTTACAAGATTTTATTTAAATTCAATTTGATATAGTTTTATTATAAAGCTAGTTTGAATTTCATTATTGTCAAAATTTGCTCCCTAAATTTATTTATAAAAATGAATCAGTTCGATAAATTAGCGATAACGGATAAGTAAATGATTAAAATGTATTTATAATGTTTCAAGAATTAAAATGTTGTTTTTAATCCAAAGGGGTTTTGCCTATAAGACTTGTATCTGACACATGTAGATAGTCGAAAGGTCAAAAGTTCTTGGTAACATCAACATCAGTGGATAAATACAATTAACAAACAAAGAAATAAGAAATCGTTCCTAAAACACATTTAAGTTAATTATTTGTTATTTCTGTGATATCCTCGTGTGGTGTAGAATCTGGATTTACCAAAAGATAAGAAGGTTTGCATATAAGAACAAACATCAATCAATGCTAATTAGTAATTGCCATTTTACACGAAACAAAAAAGTTACTTAAATTTCTGCTCTTAATGGTTTCTGGTAAGATGTGGTACCATCTTGTTTTGGGTGTTTGTGTTTTGGTTTTAAGTGTTGATGCACGTAAGTAATTAAATCCTATTTTTTTATCTGTAACTTGGTTGTAGTTATGCCACGAGATCAAAACTACCATTTTTTAAATCAATTTTAGAAGTTCTTGAAAAAGTTTGCACAACACCTTTGAATAAGCCAGGAACATGTATTAGTGCGTTTAAATGCAACCCATTGTTGCCACTTCTGAGATCAACGACAAGAACAGAAGACGAAACACGGTTTCTGCACTCATCTAGGTAAGTTGACTTTTAAAAAGCTTTAAAATAGCGTCAATTATATAATGGGCTTATCCAGTATTTTTTTTTATTTCATAATACAAAAGTACTCCATTCGAAAGACTTGGGTTTGATCCATCAAGTTAATCTCCAAAAAATTAGAATTTTTCTGGTCAAATTCCCCCTCAAAGTAGCGATTAAACATCGCTAAATATAAAACGGGGAGATAACCTCTGGTGATGAAGTCTTACGATAGGCGTAGAGATTCAACAATTCGGAAAAAACGGGAAGAATTGGGGAAAACGCGTTTTTCCGTTTTTTCTCGAGCATTGGAAAAATTAGAAAAAAGCGAAATTGAAATAAATTCGAATTAAAAACGGAAACTTGAATTTATACCTCGATTTATACTTGTTAATGAGCGAGATATATTTTGCTAAAATAAATACCAGAATAAACAGAATTGAAAATTACATAAATATATTTTGGCAATATCTTTAAGTTAGTCTAGACAAAGAAAGTCAAGTGCAAGTAGGGTTGCCACCTTTTTGAGAATAGAAAACCGGCTTTTGGGGTGATTTACTGAAAAGCGCCCCAGGTAATGCGAGGGAGACGAAAATGTTTTGGGACCACGCCCAAATTTTGCCAAAATTTGTCGATACTTATTTTTTATGAGAGCCCAAAATATGTAAGATTTCGATTTTTTTAAAAAGAAATGCTAAATGAAAGTTTTAAAGTAAGAAAGTAAAACTTTATTTCTAAAAAAAATTCAAGTAGGTACATCAATCAGACAAACATACCTACTTGTTTAAAATTTAAAATGATCTTAGATTATCAAGATAATCAAAGAAAATGATATTTGGTGTTTGATTTTGCTGATTTAATACGTTCAGTTCACACTTCACAGCGGATAAAACTCGGTAAATCACCGGAAAATTGGCCGAAATTTTGCGACCAAACTGCCATCCTGTAGTGTAATATAGAAATGAATAAATAAATACGGCTACCCATCAATAGATTTCAGACCGTTTTGTGGTGTCTTGGGCGATTTCATTATTGCTCCGAGCAGCTTTTCCAAATTCGATTACGTATCTGTTTGAGAATGTTAAGAAAACCGGCTTTCTTTGGATGATGACTGGCGCCCGGCCTTGTTAATGGAAAACCGGCCGGGCCGGTGGAAAACCGGCCAGGTGGCAACCCTAAGTGCAAGATAGCTTTGCACAATTAGTGGTCCGAGCCATCAGCCCTTAATTATTAATAGTAACGCTCATGTGTTTCGACTGAGCCAAATTAAAAATTTTGAAAAATTTGAAAGAACAGAAGTTGTTCCTTACTTCGTAAGAAATATTTTTTGTCGATGGGGAACAGCAATGTGTATTATTGTGTATGCGTTTTTCCCAAGAAATGTTTAAAAAATGCATAAAAAATACATCATATATATTATTGCATTCGTGTTTTAATATGCTTTCATTTTACACTCTACACGATACCCTTGAAAAATTGGTCCTAGTATTATACTCGATAGTTTCCTCTCAATTATTTTTAGATCTTCTTCCTACTTTTTATTTATAACTGTGGTCTCTAGGCAGTGCCGGCTTATGACATTTCAAAGTTGTATATCTCTGTTCCTACTTACGGGACCCGTACCAAATTTAGGGGTTTTAATAGTGAGCCCCCTGGGACGGTACGTATAGTATTGAGTTCACTGGCTGGGCAAATCACGTGGTTATTTATGAGGGATATTCAGTACGGCATCTGACTGGTTAGCAATTGTTTCCAAAGGCTACGTCTTTGCTTCAACATTTTTTCGTCGATCGCTATATAGCAGTAATACGTACCTATATGAAATAATGTATCACATAACCAAAGTTCCTATCTAAAAATATTGGCGATGACGTCATAACTTTAACAGATGTCAAAATTTGGAAAATTTAACCAAATTGTGTAGAACTAAAAATCAAAGTCGAAGTGTTTTTCTATATTCCTTAATATTTCCCATTTCCAATATATTTCCAGATTTTCAGACTTTATGCCCTCACTGTATGCACGTACTTAAATAACTGTTATTATTTTTGCTAAACATGCAATAAATTTAGGATAATTCCAATTTGCTATTTGTCTAACTCCCATAATCTTTTTCAATAGGTGTGGAGCTGATCCAAATGGTATTCCATATGTCTGCTGCCCAGATCTCGAACCAACGACAGAGATACCGGTCATTCCTTATGTTGAAAATCCACAGATTCCAAACAGAAACACATGTGGATTTCAGGTACTATCTATTTTTGAATCAAATCATATTCATATTCAATCGCAAGATCTCATAAAAATCACAATAATAGGCAGGCGCCGATCCAGGATTTTCTTCAGGGTGGGGAGGGTGCAAAAAAAAAGTCGGTATTTAGAAAATTTTTTTATTGTAACACCTATTATTAAAATAGAAATGAAATTTTGTTACAGTTTCAATAAACGAAACAAAAGAAAAAACACAAGTGGAAGACGAAATATAAAAATTATTATTTTTCTTATTATTTATGGAAAGTTTTGCTTTTGTTTTGACAATTTTTATATTCCCAGGTTGAAGCGCCGCTTCAACAGGATTTCTATACGTCAATAAACAATAATCAAAATGCCTAGATTTCAGGAACCACCAAAAATAACCGACAATGCGGAAAATGCAAACATACAATCCGTTTTTCCGACGTATTAAAAATACGTCCGTTGGAAATTTAAGCAGCAACAGATTTCTGCCACTTTACAGTTCCCGTCGCAAATACGTCCGTATTAGCACACTCACGATCCGTTTTAATATTACGTCCGTATAAGTCGTCGGAGAATACGGACCATGAATGCCTAGCTTAATACAAATACAGCCTACTTGCGAACTGTGCCGTTTGTGATAGTTAAAGAGGCGATGAAAATTGTTTAATTGACAAGTACCTAGTTTCTCAATTTTCAATTGTATCTAAATGTTAAAAGTCTTATAGCGGGTTGCACAAAACTTTTAATCAAGTAGTAAATTTAATTAGAGTCATCTTGGGCAATGACGTTAACGTAAGTGCTGTCACATTACAAGTATCTAATTAGTTCAATTCGCGATTAAACCAGACGTTAGTGTTAGATCTGGAGAGTCTGTTGCTAAATTTGTTTATCAACAATTTATTGCAAAAAAGTCGTTTTTTTCATGTCTTTTTTTGAAATTTTCCCCATATCTCAGTAATTTATTAAAATAGGGAATCGCTGTTAGCGCAATCGAAATGGCGAGGAAATTCTACACAATTTTGCCTCTAAGCATTTTTTTCTTCGACCAATAGATTCGCCAGTATTTAAGAAATAATAAACCGCCCAAAAACTACGAGCACGAGCGCGCAGGTTGGGTATAATCAATTAAAGATATTTGGATAAAACAAAATAGTACGTATAAATAATCGCTAGAACAATTAATTAATAATATTTTTAAAATATTTCGATTGTTTAGGTTTCCGATATTCTTGATTAAGTGTGACCTATGAAAACCCTGTTTTTTTTTTTGGAAAAAAAAACGAAATGTATGAAAATAGATGCAAAAACGATCATACCTATGGTTAAATGTCAAGAGAAGGCATATTTATCTACGACTTTACCAAGTTTAAAATGATTATCTTTTTCCATTATCTTCTTATAACAATTTCTTTATAGCGACATTATCATCTTTTTCCAGATAACTTCAACTTTATGCCAATAAAACTCACTGAAAAATAAAGCTTTTGTAAAACCACTCACACCATCTGAATGTAAATGTTTTACTTTACTGATAACTATTGTGTTATTTTTAAAATTGAAAAATTACAAAAAATAATTATTGGTTTTCCTAAGCAGCGAACAAGCGAAAATTCATTTTTCGTAAAACAGACAACTGAAAATTTGCCGTGACAAAAAAAAAGAAGCCCATGGATACTCCTCACAGAATTCATAGATCGTGGTCTCAGGAAGGGGTTACAATGACTACTTTTTAATTGTTTAAATTTGTTTATAGATACAGAGCTTAAATTAACAAAGTGGAAAATTTCAGACTTAAACAAGAATACCGGAAATTCAGACATTCGAAATGCTTTCAAAATATGGTTAATTGATTGTCTTGGCGAATATTTATACGTGCAATTTTGTTTTATTCAAATATCTTTAGTTGATCAAAAGTTATAAGCATTTGTTTATAGCGCGTGACGCTTATGAGTATACAGGGTGTTTCAATATTGTACCCACAAATTTAAACAGGTAATTCCTTGACTAAAAATGATAAAAAAAGTTTCAAACAATACAGGCCCGGGAACGTTTCGTTTCCAAGATACGGGGTGTTAAACTTTAATTTTTTTTTCGGGTTTTCTTATTTATTTTATGCGCGCTTAAGGATTATTTATTCAAAATGAGTACGTGTGTTACACATTTAAGTGCCTACAGAATTAACCTATTGCCATTTAGAACTATCTACAGGTCGATATTTTTCTTGGGGTCACAACCATTTTGACCCCCGAACTTTTTTTTGATCCGACACGGATTAATCCTTTTGTATAAAAACAACTTTTATGGTTTATCTTTTCATTTTTTCATCAATTGCACTTTTTTCGTATCTTATACGGTTCGGCTGATATTTGTCAAAACATGATTTAAAGTAGGGTCAAATTTTTAATCGGGTCAAATACAAAATAATTTATTTACCTAATAAATTTTAATTTAGTCATAACAAAGCATATTAACGATAAAAGCATGTTTACAAAAATTGTTCAAAAGTTCTTTTTGAACATGTCAACATATCTGACATAAAAGTTTCTAACCATAGGGTTCCATAAAACTGGCTCTGCTTGACAGAGTTCCAAAAACTCAAGTAATTTTTCATTAGACCACACCACCTGAGACGACATTATTTAGGTTCACCAGTCACACACTCATCGTGCAAAGTCTGTAGATAAAGATTTACTGACGAAACGTCCAACATTGCGAACCTAAGCAACACAATAATTACTGATGTGGCGTCGAAAACCGATACAAGACAGATAACCTCCACACATTGGGCGAAGGTTGTGTGGATCAACGTTGGTCCCAGTGTGCCCAGAGCCGGCATAAATAGACCAGTTAGTGCGAAGTATGTCGACACTACTTTCGGGTCTTTTTGAGGGATTCTACATCATTTCCTTGGACGTATTCAGGGGAGAGTTAACCCCCCACCCCATTCTCTGTGGAAATAGATGTTATGTTGGTATTAATATAATAATATTTTGTTCCAATAAATATCGGTGTAGTACAAACCTCCTCCAGAGGCAATTTCTGCATACGCCCCTGGATGTAACTTAAAGTACAATTGCACTGAATTTTTTATCATGCTAGAAAAAAAAACGACACAGTTTTAAAAGAAATTCACTTATCCAAGAAGTATAACTTTAAATGAAAGGAATAAGTTTCTTTTCCGAAAAAAAAAATTATTTTGTAAAATTGTAAGTCTATTTGGTTTTTAATTTATAAAATGGTAATGCAAAACAAGAAATAGTACTCTTTGGTACACTTTGTTAACAAACAACCCACAACCTAAGAAAACCGATTAAGAATGTTGGTATATTTCTGAATTAGTATTATTCGATAAAATGCCTCGTATTTTTTTTTATTTTTTCTTTCTAGAAAGTGATTAACTATTTATAATAAATAAATAGCCTTCATTATAAATGGCAGTTTGTTTTATTACTTAAAATTTTCAAACTTGGAATGATTTGTTCTTATGGATTATTCCTCTTATTAAACGCAAAAAATTACCAATAAATGATTTTTTAAGACAGGACGAACTATCTCTACCCTATCCCTCTCGTCCCGCCCGGCTCGCTCCAATACGAAATTACACTGTGTCCTGGTTTTTGATTTTCTAGTGTTGGTCACCTTAAAATAGGTCTACTTGAATTTGACGATACTGACCTTTAATGATAGCTATTTTTGATCAACTTTGCACTAGGTGTGTACTTTCTTTCTTGTTTCTTGCTAACCGTATTCAAGACCACTTCTAAACCGCATTTGGAACGCAACTTCTTGATTAGAGTTTCATGAAAATTAATATTTTTGAACCGTTGTGACTGCATCCTGCACGGTCGCGGTCGCCATAATGTTGCATTTCTCTTTGTTCAGCGGTCTGCTACTTGAAGAGTTTTAAAAAGTCTGTTAGAGTTTGACAAAATATAAATAGCAAATCCTGTCACATTGTGACATGTGATAGTGAATCTATCCGTTATATTTTAGGTTTTTGATCGAATTGTTGGCGGTGAAAAGACAAACTTCGATGAGTTTCCCTGGATGGCTGTTTTGGAATATCTTAAGCCTAATGGAAACCGAGAGTTCGGATGTGGTGGCTCGTTAATCAACCGAAGATACGTATTGACAGCAGCACATTGTGTTACTCTAAATCAGCAGTTGTAAGTAATATACAGTGCGTGTCTAAAATCCAACCCACCGTAAGCTCCACCCCCCGTTAACTTTTGATTAACAAATGTTAGAAAAGTAAAATTTTGGTACGTTATATAACAACTAAAATACTGCTTTTTAGGTGTAAACTCGTGAGTCAGTTTTCAAAGTTGGCGGCAGGGCGCCATCTTAAATGCAATTTTTAAATGGCAAGTGGGGTCGAGTAATACCTCGTTCGAAAGCCCTCTTCAATTTGCAAATGATCTCCTAGTTGTAGAACAATTTACTGATTAAGTTTAAAGTGCCGCCAGTTTTGTACAATGTCGGCATAAAGTTCCTTTTTTTACCACGACGACTACAAATAAGAAAATAAACACAACTGATACAAATAACAAAATAAAAATCGAATATCTACGCTTTGCAGAATAATAGTTTTCAAAGAGCCACTGTGTAAAGCGCACTGAAAATATTTCCTTCGCTATGGCCAGCTTCGACCTGAGACACTGTATATCGTTAACCTACCAACACCCTACTGGTGGTAAGGCTGAACGACGGCAGGTCGAATTAGACCTTGAGCGAGAGTGCTTCTACTTGTCTTTGTCTGTATACGGTGCCACAATTTACTAAACGACGGGGCAAAAAACTACTCTAAATCACGCTTATCCCACAATAATTGTTTGGTTTTACTACTATTTCGCTTGTAGTTCATCGATATATTTAAATACACTTATGCACTTCGAAGAATTTCACAATAAAATTAAATTCGAATATTAAGAAATGCTACATGGCGGTGTTGCCGTACCCTTAATTTGATTCTCCTCACTGCCTACTACGTTCATTTGTTTTTCGTAGGATGACTGAATTTGTAAAATCTTGTCGAATTTTAAACCTTCATATTTTTGTTATTATCCGTCCAACCGACGTAACTTTTTGGTGCGTGTTTTAATTGATTAATTGTGCAACAATATTAAGATATTTATTGAAAACGTGAAATACTGATCAAGCATTATTGTCAATTGCAGAGTAAACGTGCGCCTGGGAGAATACAATTTGAGTAGTCCTGGTAGAGATTGCTTTTGGAAAAAAAAATTCGAGTTCTGCAATGACTGGGAAGTTAACGTTGATGTCTCAGAAATTATAATTCATCCCAGTTACTCTGAACGTGCCTTATATCATGACATAGCATTATTAAGACTTGCTAGGGAAGTACAATATTCAGGTAAGTTATTTTACGGATTTGACTTTAAAACTTTTTTGTCCGGTGTAATTTAATAAACGCAAATCTCAAAAAGAATTTTTAGAGAGATTGCTACTTTTGTGGAAAAAAGGTAGATAATATTGTCGTTCTACTACAGTACTACTTTGTGCCGAGCCCTTTTAAAATGGTGGGGAAACCCTTAAAGAGTTTGAAAAGGGTATTCGGCTTTTAGCTCGAAAATAAAAAATAATCTGGAGAAAATTTTCAGGTATTACTCGAAGAGCATTAAAATCTACATAAAAAAGGTTTCGTTTTACTAACCTTTCCCCTATGTGTAGTTAATAAGACGTAAAAGTGCAAAGAACACAAGCAACTTTAAAGTTGTCTTCTTTGATTAATGGATCTTAAATGTCGATATGGCAACATTGTTGGACCTAGCCCTGAACGAGTTGAAGTTTCTAAGCAACGAGTCAATTGGGAACTCAAATCAGAGAAAAACTAAGACAGAGAGCAGAATATCTCTTCTTTCCGCCAGCTCGACAACGCCATGGCCTTCAAACGGCGACACCCCGAGATTGGCGCGTGGGATTCTCACAATACACCCCGACATAGCCAGTGCGGTAGCAACACGGCAAGCAAAGAGAGTTTTCTACTCTCACTGTGCTTTATACCGTTTATATGGACGGGCTATTCTGTTTTTAACGCGTGGCTACATTTGCGTCAGGCCACTTCGAAGGTCATAGAAAGCAAATCGTATTTATGAATGAAATCAGTACGAGATATTCTTCTCTCTGTCTTGGGTATTCCCTGCTCAAATTAAGGAAGCCAGCTGCAATCAGCTGATTTTTAACGGGGAAAAGCTCACTTTTTAAGATATCCCACGTAGAATTCAGCCTAAGTACTAACGTACCGTGGGCGTCTCAGAGAAGGGAAATGTAGTCTATTGACATGGGATTTAAAAGATTGAAGGTTGGGACGTGAAGAGAAACCATCTGCAAGCAATTTCTTCCATAATCTGAAGATCCTAGGTATGAATGCGCAAGAGAAGTGATCTATTCTAGGCTTTTGAAGGTGGACAGGAAAGGGAGGCATACGTAAAGTGACCTCTATCCGTGGACATACTATATATATATATATATATATATATATATATATATATATATATATATATATATATATATATATATATATTTATTTATATATATATATATATATATATATATATATATAGATATAATATATATATATATATATATATATATATATATATATATATATATATATATATACAGGGTGTCTAAAATAGGTGATACCACTATTGCTATCTCCGAAACGGTAAAAGATACGAGGTCAGTTAAATTAGAGAAAATGTGCCATTTTTAGTCCCTATTCAAATTCCGTTTACAGAGTTGCCAAATTCTCTATAGTTTCTTATCTACAAGGGATTTTTTAAAAATTGTCAAAAATTTAATTCTTAAATATCTCGAAAACTATTACAGTTAGAAAAAAATGGTTTTAACAAAAATCGCACGATTTTTTTCCTTCTCTAAAGTAACGTTATTGTTTTGTTTATAACATTTGTTTTTATTGAGTTACTGATACTAACTTGTTTTTTTCAAATACGGACCTGGACTTTTTGCTCCATTTTTTGAAAGAATACTTTATACCCTTTACAACTGTATATAACTTGAAAATATTTTCCGACGTTTTGATTAAGAATAGCAAGATCATCAGGATTTTCTAAGAATACGGACCTGGGATCTTCCATGTTAAGGCACAATTCATAACCTATCGCTATGGTTTGTGGATTCTGTGGTTGTGAAATTGCGCATTTACTTGAACAATGCCAGGTCCGTACTGGTACAATATCCTGATGATGCTATTCTTCACCAAAATGTCGGAAAACATAATCAAGAGATACACAGATGTAAAGGGTATGAAGAATTATTTCAAAAAATGCAACCAAAAGTCCAGGTCCGTATTTGAAAAAACCAAGTTAGTATCAGTAACTCAATAAAAACAAATGATATAAACAAACCAGTAACGTTAATTTAGAGAAGGTAAAAAATCGTGTGATTTTTGTTAAAACAATTTTTTTCTAACTATAATAGTTTTCGAGATATTTAAGAATTAAATTTTTGACAATTTTTAAAAAATCCCCTGTAGATAAGAAACTATAGAGAATTTGGCAACTTCATAAACGAAATATGAGTAGGGACTAAAAATGGCCCATTTTCTCTAATTTAACCGACCTCGTATCTTTTACCGTTTCGGAGATAGCAATAGTGGTATCACCTATTTTAGACACCCTGTATATATATATATATATATATATATATATATATATATATATATATATATATATATATATATATATATATGTATATATATATAGTGAAAAATGGAAAATTTCTTCGGTTTATAGGTAATATATCAAATGTAACTTCTTCGCCAGTGCTGAACAAGAAGGCCACAAAATAAAAACTAAAATAAGAACTATTTTTTGATCCTGATCTGGGTGCCCTCCTGCTATCGCGATTTTTGGGCCCTTACCCTTCATCAGGCTGGCCCACACCCAGGGTGTCTGAAGAACAGACAACATTTTTGCCAGAATCAAAATTAGACCGTATATCCATTGGTTCGAATAGGATGGGTAAGATATAGTGGCTCGCACCAACTAGTTCACCGAGTGTTGCTTCAAAAATTTTCGGCTGCTAACACACACCAATAAGTAGGTACATGTCGAATTTCTTCGACAGTGCAAGTGCACCATTGTACGACAATAGTAAAAATGTTTTTCATTTTCTACTATTGTCGGACTGTTACGGGCTATTACTATTTACTAGTATTTACTATACGGAGTTACAACTGTCCTTCTTTGTCCTACGCGCAATGTAAGATAGAAATAAAAGGTTAGTTATGAATAAACGGCTTCGTCTCTTGCTGAAGGTCAACTGTAACAACCCTAAGGCTTCATACGGGCGGAATTTAGTAAGCCTAAAGATGTTGGGGATATTTTTTGATTGGTCGGAAATGTAGGTATTATATTTTTTTGTATTGCATGGAATTCCATAGTACAGAGAAATACGACGACTTCTAATTCACTAAAGATATGACAATTTAATTTTGTACTGTTCCTTCTAAACCACGCCAAGCCAAAAACTTGCCGGATATCTTTAAGTAGACTACAAGCTTAACAGCAAAAAACTAAATAGAAACCTTTTTTAGACTTTATACAACCAATTTGTCTACCATTACCAACTGAGCTTCCATACCCTGGTAAAAAAATGTGGGTAGCCGGTTGGGGCACAACCGAAACACGTAGATATAGCAATGTCAAATTAAAGCTAGAGCTTGCAGTAAGAGCAAAGACGTGGTGCTCTGATGCTTTTAGTGGAATAAATGTTGCTATTGGAGAAGGCCATATCTGTGCTGGTGGAGAAACTGGGAAGGATTCTTGTACAGGTATGGTATTGTTTTAGATATTTATTGCTGATTTTGATGACATTAAATATTGCATTCAAGTTTTCTTCTTAGTTCGAGAATTTAAGAGGGTTTACTGCCTTTTTTCCATTATGTAGTCACACAGCACGAACACCTGTAAAGTAGTCACATTATAAAATGAAACTGCGCCGGTTCTTTTACTATGTACAATCGACAGAAATAATAAGGACTAAGTATAAATGTTTATAGGTCAAAAACTTTTACAAACACATTTCTAAGGAAAAATATAGGTTTGAATCGATCAAACGATACAAATACAAATGAATCGTTCATTAATCAGTAACCAAATATTTCATTTTGGCGGGCGGGGGGGGTAAGTTTTTTCTTACTTTTGCTGACAGCAGGAAAGGGGAGGCGACCATATATCTTACGTAAGGTAAAAGCTACAAAATAATGGATAATTTTAAATAATATTCATTATTTAAAATTACTTTTTTTTCTTCGATACGTTACAATACGAAATTTGTTTTCATTTTCTTTATTACTAATAAACACGGGCCACCTCTTGTTAATGATGTTGAAACTTGGATACAGAGCCCGTGGTCTAAAGATGTATGCTTCTTATTTATTCAGTTTAAAAGTAATTCTTTAATCTTAAAAATAATTTAATTTGTTTTAATTTTGATGTCTAATAAAAATATTTAAAAAACTTCTTCCGTCTTTTCATTTTGGGAAGGGAGGAGTCCACAATTTTCTTGTTTTTTCTTATAAAGGGGGGTATGGGTCCAAAATCAAAGGAATTATACTTACGTAATACTTAAACGCCCCCTTTGCAGTGATGCGACTGCACAATCTTTTCGGCCAAATTTTGGAAAATCTCGGTAATTGTCTAAAACAGGAGTAAATTATTTAAACTAAATTACTGGTGCGCGAAATCTACTGTAGAACGTAAAATGCATTCATAATTAAATTCAGTATAATATATCAGCAGTAAGCGCATTTCAATATAAAACTAGGCATTCTACCGGGTGAATTTTTTAAAGTGTTACAAAGTCGCAACGGTCGAAACCGGTTTAAAATATTTTCATGAAATTTTTGGTAACATTAGTTAACATTCATGCCGTCTCTTTGTTTTTAGGGGTGGGGGTAACTTTGGAATTTTAGATGGAATGATGTACTTTTGTTTATAAAATTCGAATCTACTTAAAAAACTACGTCAGTGTACAACTTTTTTTTGATTTGCTCTTTCGGTTACGAAATTATGATGTATTAAGTTATAAAATGGAAAAAATTATTTACCATTTAATTTCAACATATTTATCGTGTGTTATGCTTGAGAAGTTGTTCGAAATGTCCCCCTTCAACTTCCAAACACTTTCTCAGTCTTTATCTAAATGAATTTCGTACCAGCCGTAACATTTTAGGTGTCCTTAATAAGCAGGCAACGCGGATTCGATTGTTCATATCATCTAAAGTTGTAGGTGCAGTCGCCATCACTTGGTCCTTTATAAAACCCTATAAAAAAAAAGTCAAGGGGGGTCAATTCCGGGGACCTAGCAGGCCAGTTGACTGGACCAGCTTGTCCAATCCACCTGTTTTCCAATATTTCATTCAAATGATTACGGGCCTATATTGCATAATGAGGTGGAGCTTCGTCCTGTTGAAACCACATGTCAGGATTTATGTTTTGGTTTAATAATTGAGGCAATTGATTTCTTAGAGAATCTGTGTACATTTCTCCATTTAAATGTCCATCAAAGAAATTCGGACCAATAACTCTATCCCCGATTGTACCACACCAGACATTAATTGACCAGGGATGTTGATTTGGCAGGGTTCTCATCCAGTGGGGATTTTTCGGCGCCCAGTAGTGCATATTGTGTATATATACTTAAAAAAAAAACAAAAAAAGGAACTAAATTTCTACTGATATACGTAACTGTTATTATTTGTAACATCTTATGCCCAAGAGCGGTACAATGTCAGTCTGTAAAACTTAAAAACAAAAGGCCCCAATCTTGCCTCAACCAATCACATGAGGGATATAAGAAGCATCCAAAAAACCTCCTGAATATGCCCGATCTTCACTTCCGAAATAAACGTATATGTCTAGACGAGTACCCGTTAACTCTGGATTGGCCTCCAGAAGTTATAGGTTTATCCTCATTATTTTTTCTCTTAAATATTTGTGAAGACTTAAGCACACATTAAATTTTACTATATCATTAACAATATTGTGCTCAGCACAAGAATCACATTTTTGAAATTCATTACTGTAAATTTTGAAAAACTTGTCCTCCAGACCAACAGAGTGTGCATATTTGTCAACATAGCAGTTGCTCAAAAATAATTTGAATTCCAGAGGATGTTTCTACAAAAAGTAACACTTTTGACTGTAGTCTGAATAATTGTTAAGTTTGAATAACTATGCTCATTTGTATCTGACATCGGCATTATTAAAATATGATAATGAAAAATGGTCTCTACATACACGGAAATTGGCACAGTTTTTAGGACTTATTCAGTCAGCTGTTTTTCAAGCTTCTAATGTGGCAAGAGTTTAGGGAAAATAAAAAAAAACTTTGTTTTTATAATCCTTTGGAACATTAGTTTAATAGGAACTCTTACATGATGGATATGACTGCTATGACTGCAGCCATGTTAGACAAAATACAGAGACAGTAAGGTGTAGGTATGGGTGGCAAACTACAAAATAAATTTTTCCGACAAGCAGAAAAAATATCATAAAAATATAAATCACATTGAATGTTCTGGAATTAAAATCATCTAAATAGTTACACCTAGCACGAAATATGTTTTAAATATGATTAAGAAAATGGTACTTACCAAACTACAATAGCTCATTTGTCTATTACATCTACGATAAATAAAAGTTTGTTTAAAATCATTCTGTATGGCACAAAGACCACAAAACAGAAATGGCCAAATTCACTATTGCCAACTTTCATAATTTATTATTACGAAATTATATTCACTTAAATAAACCATATAATAAATAAATGAATTACTAATATTAGTCTAGTCTTCGGACCATATTGGTATTGGAAATACATTAAGGTGAATGGATTTATTAAGAAAGGATTCGATGTCCGTATGTGAGCGTATCGAACGTGAAGCCTTATATTTCTTGTTTGTTATGCAAACATTTCCCCTAGAGGTAGAGTTTACGAACTTTAAGGAAATACGTAATTGAATCAAGAATGGTAGTAAAAAGAGATAAAATAGCATTGGAGTGTTGGAGCTCAGAAGTGTTCCTGTCTTTGCTGGTTGCTTAGGAAAACCGTTTGAACACTCGGTTACACGTACCTATGTCTTTGTCTAATGAACTAGGAAAGAAAAAGTGCGACTTATAGATTTATAAATGACTCGGAGCGACTTAAAATAAATCTTTAGAAATAATATAACCTATAAATAATAAAACCTTTTTAACTTAAATTTATTATTATTTAGCAGAAAAATAAAATATTTTAGGCCATTTATTACTTTTAGTAAATCTTGTGATGCTTCTAACGTATTTTTTGTACAAAATTTACAAGGTAAAATAAGATGTGGCCAATGTTTACAAATTGTGTTTACAGTGTCGCTTAGAATGGTTTGTTTTGGCTTCAAAGAATGTTAAATGATTCCGTATCCATTCTTAATAAATCCATGTTAGGGTATTATTTTTGAATGCTCAAAGTATAGTTTGCTGATAGACTTGCTGATCAAGTCTTTTATACTCGTATAACTGCACTTTTAAATAGCAAAAAACGAAAAAACTGTATATTTTAGAACAAACTACACGTACAATTTAGAAAAAAAATACCTGGAAAAATGGTTGTTTACTAAACTATGTAAAAATAAGACATGTACTGATAGTTGGCTAAATTTTTCTTTAATACAAAAGAACACTCACCTGGAAAAGTAATAAACCCCTAATTTGCTTTTCTAAGCCGATGAATTGTGTTTAAAATCACACATAAAATAATTTTCATCTTTCACGAAATTATAAAATGGCTGACGAACAAGACAATGGCGAGACAAATAAAATAACCTGATTGCCAATCAGTGATTGGTCTAATTGTGACGTATCTGTTGTCTGTCCAATGGAAGCAGGGCCTCTATGGCAAGTTCGTTAAATAAATGTGACAAGTGGCAGTTGCGATAATCCGTCGATAATCCGTATTTAAAGTTTCAGGGCCCTGGTACGACTTCTGGTTTCCAGCCTTTTATATGCCATGGGAGATTTCGAGTTTATTAGAAAATCTCTCGGCCCACACTAGTGCAGCTTCTCTATAGTTTTTTTTTGCACTACTCCAAAATTAACAACATATCAACTTGCACATTAAAATTGGCTTCCATGTTTAATTGAAAAATAAACTGAGAAATAATCGTTAAAACGTCAAAATTCTCTATACTGACTTAGGTAAAAATAAACCATTTCTATGGAAACGAATAATAATTCGGACATAAGTGAACTTGAGTTGTGTGAACTAGCAATACCTAATGAATCTGACTGTTAAATTTTAGTATTCTTTTCTTTAACTTTAGGTGACAGTGGCGGTCCTCTAATGAGGACAACTCCCCATGATGGTACTAGATGGATGATTGATGGTGTAGTTTCATTCGGTATGAGATACTGCGGTTTACCTGGATATCCAGGCGTTTATACCAGCGTTGCCAAATATGTATCTTGGATTCACCAAACTGTCCGCCCATGATAGTCGAACTGCTGAGTTCAATAATTCATAAGAATAAGAAGATTGTGATACTAACATGAAATTTGGTAGACAGGTAGTTAATAAGGGACTAAAAACAACAGGATATAGGGTCATTAAAAAAGAGTAACAAATGACAGTTGTGACCTTGACCTATAGGATGTTTTTTGATTTCTTATATACCTTAAATCTTCATTCTTATTTGGATTTATATAAACAATATATAATAAAATACAGACTGTCTCAGAAGTCCCATACTAGTGTCAATATATCGAAAGCTAAAATGATTTCTAAAAATCGTTATATGATCAAAAATCGTGTGAGTGTGTGATATTTTTAGATAATAGTCAATTTTATACAGGGTGTCTCCGTTTTGCATATTGTTTGTATATCAGGTAAAACTGCCCAGCAAATTTGGACATCCCGGGAAAAAATTACGATTTTATAAAAGTAGACCACTAGAGTACGTTTATGATCGTATACCTACATAAATATTAAGTGTAATTTTTATTACAAAGCTAACAAACAAAAAACTAAAATTAATGGTTTTTAATTTAAAATAATTATTCACTGTTCGTTTCATAATATCACATAATATTATACACTTTAAATTGGCTCCAGCACATGAAAATTTTTGGCTGTACGCTACTTTACTTTTGCAAGAAAAAAGTTCCTGACACGCTAACAAAGCTTCTGGCGATGTACTCCATAGTTATTGGTAAACGCCCTCTTCTAATGTCCACCCCCATTACTCGGGATCGGGAATATTCGGATTTGAGGTCAAACTTTGTCCCAATATAAAGGCACCTTGCAAGACAGCTCTTCTAACGCGTTGCACAAGCGATTCTCTTGCTGGTGGAAGCGGCTGGAGTGGTCTTTGTTTTTTTGTAAACAGATATTTTCGTGAGGAATGGTTTTATCATATAGCAGAATGACGTATCTTGCGATAGATTTAAATGCATGAGAATCAACTCCCAACTTGTTTTTATATCCAGTATAGTATGTGTCGGATCGTCAACTTTTTAAGTCGCAACACATTGCAATTTTTTAGTCGTGAAACTGATGCAGTTTATATTCGGCAAAATAGTTTTAAAAAGTAAAGGTATTTAAGCAAACCTGTCTTGAGCAAATGTAAGTTGCAACAGTCGCGCGACTGAAAAATCGCCGTACGTGCTTCTATTTACGCTGCTGAATTTTATGATAACGCGTTTATGTCGCTTTCTTTCTGTACCAGGTACATCTGATTAAATAAAAGTGTATAATATCCAAAAATATTTTAATCCAACAACTAATTCTTGTATATTTAATAAAGACTAATAAAGCAATAAACAGAGTTTTATTATACCTAAAATGTACATAGTAAATTAGTTATTAGTTTTTAAGGTTTATAATATTAAAAAGTAAAGAGAAAAAAAATTATACGAATTAATAGCCCACCCATAACTTATTTTTAATATAAAAAGATTGCCAAATATGTATGTAATATAAAGATGACCATGTCAATGGGTTCTTTCACTAAATCTAAATTTTAAGTTTATTACTAATATCTTAAATCAGGGTATGCTATATGTGTTTTACCATGACCTGGTAATAATGTAAGAAAAATACAAAAAAAACTTATTTGGATCTTACTAGCTCATAACATTATCTTAAACAAATATCGTTGGGCTTTTACTCCTTTAATTTCTGCAGATGTAGGTAAAGTCAGGGTCTGCAGAAAATAAGCAGTCATCGGAAAGAAACCAACTGGCGGCAACTTAGAAAATAGAATAGGTTTGTTAACCCGCAAAATTTTTCTGATTGTCCTTTTGGTCATTGTTAAACAATCTTTTCAATCAAATGAAGGTTTCTTTTCGACAAAAGCTCATTATCTTCGGAAAATAATCAAGAAAGTAAAATAGCACTCGAATTTACAGTACATCAGCCATAATATCATTTCTCTTTACATTTAATGTGACATCACAACCAATAACGTTGCGATTTACACGCGTCAACTTTTAGCAAATTATCTGATTGTCCTTGCCCAAATTTCGTTTCGGTCATTGTTAAACATTCCTTTTATTTAAATGTAATGTTTCTTATTTACGAGATCTCCTAATCTTCGGGAAATAGTCAAGAAAATAAATTAACACTGAAATTTCAGAATGACTAACGTCATCTGTTAGTCCTATAATCAAAAAATATTCCCCACTGCCATCTTTGTTGTTTTCATGAAAGTAGGACCTCGAATAACAAGGCATCAAATGTCAAGTGCAGTACCTGGGATGTTAGCTAACCGCCGTTAGTGGCTGTGCGGAAAGTTGTTATCTAAATTTCCCTTATTTTTAAAAATCGGATTGCTCTCTGGTATCTGTTTATGCAATAAAAATTGCTTAATATATTTTGGAATACTATCAGATAAGTAGTTGCAATGTATTAAATCAAAGTAATTGTATAAATGTAGTTTAAACTTAGTATCCATTATACGAGTTTCTGCATGTAAATGTTAAACAATGTTTTAAATTTATACGAGGCCTTTCATATTTTTCTGGCTTTCAGGTAATTTAAAAATGGGTTCTAGAGGAAAAAAATATTAGAACTCATGCAGAACAACACGTGTGATGGAGAACAAGGCAATTCTGATCATATGTAGTGCCATATTCCCACATAAATTTGCCAAGATGAAATAGCTAAGATGATAAATAAAGCGGACTTTATTTTTGCAGATAAATGTCAAAACCTTCGTGAACTTGGTTGTAAAGTGCCGACTTCTTTATCAGAAGCTGAAACAAGTAGGAAAATGAAGGAAAATGTTATTGTGGAGTTTATAAATCAGCCTGTAATTTCGTTGGATAAATTTGGTTTCCAAAAGGATAACATGACAGTGGGGTTAAATAAGGCATCAATCATCAAAGAAAAAACAGCCGAGATATTTGAAAATGAAAATGCTAAAAAAGTGACAAAAAATAACAAGGATGATGACGAATATATTCAAAGTGACTAATCAAGTTCTGATAGTAGTGACAAAGAAGATATAAAAGACAAAAGTGCAGAGCGAACACAAGAACACGAACTTCAAAAATCAGATCTTGAAGATGACAGTGAAGACGAAAGTGGAGTACCAAGCGACAGAAAAAAGACCAAAATCAAAGAATAATAACTAAGAAAAAACGTATGGAGGGAAAACAATACCTAGGATTTAGAAAACCGAGCGGACAAAAAAATACGTTTTACCAAAAATCTAGAGGTGCGAGATTTCTTAAACCTAGATGTGAATGTGGACCAGGAAAAAATCTTTCCAGACAATGCGCACCCGTCACTGAACACAATCGAAAAAATATATTTGAGGATTGTTGGGACAAGGAAGGTGTATGAATATAATACAGTTGCATGCAAAATAGTTGCATTAATTTATACACTCAATATAATAAGAAACTGGAGTTTTCCTGTTTGCAAGACTGTGTACCTAAATACAACAGGACTAGGGGAGTGGTCGGTAAGGAACTGGATGTTAAAAAATGAAGACGGGATAGTGGAAAAAAATGAGATGTTGTCAAAAGGCAGACAAGAATGAACGGCAAGGAAGAGGATTCTTTATTTATGAGACAATTCTTGAATTCCCTCAACAAATTGCCAGGGCATAACTGTCATGAAGACACTTCAAAATTGTGCTTGAAGCAGAACTTTCAATTCCTGAATCAGTTGTATGGTAAATATAAGAAACAATGCCAGAATCAGGATAAACAATGTCTTTCACTTACGAAGCTATCAGCCATGGTAAAAGAAATGAACATTGGTTTGTTTAAACCAAGAAAGGATAGGTGTGATGAGTGCTATAAGTAAGAGAATGTAAATTTAGATGAAAGAGATTTCTTAAATAAGCAAAAGAAAAGAACAGAGATAGAAACGAAAATTATAGGTTTTAAAACATTCAAATGACATAACTTTCTATTAACACATTTTTTTTTAAATTTAATTTTCGACAAAATTGTGTAAAATGTATTGGAAAAATAATAAATAAAATACCTAAACGTATTCATTTGTTTCCAAGGGGGTAGGGCACATCAAAATTTCAACTTTTTTTCGCGCAAATTACAAAATATTTTTTTTCTTTACCAAAGCATTGTTAGTAGGCTCACAATTAAAACTCCTGAACTTGATAATATTTTTCCGGTGAGTAGCAACAGAGATATACAACTTTAAAATTATACCAGAAAGCTTCTGTTGAACTATGACCCATTCGTTAGCAAACACACGCTGTATGTGAAAAAATAAGAAAGTTTAAAAGATATTGTTTTTTTTTAATTATTTGGGATATATATATATATATATATATATATATATATATATATATATATATATATATATATATATATATATATATATATATTAAAAATACAAATATGTACGTACTCTTGTTCGTACATAAATTTTGTAATCAAAATAAAACAATGGATTTTATAATTATTTAAAACCAGATTAATTTACTTCTTTTCATTTCGTAAAAATGTTTTCCAGTCTTTTTATTGATATAGTAGGTAAGTGAATTTGCCAGTAATAAGATTTCCGTTTTATGATCACATTTTAAGGTCTATTTAAATTATATAACCGACTAATGCGACAAGAAATGCTTAAAATTGGATTATTACCATCATGATTCGGTACCATCTCATCTAAAATGGTAGATGATTCCGACACAAGCGCCTGCAGTATTTAAACTACATTTTAGTGCATAAATGGTGACTACCAAAATTGTGCTGGTGCTTTCAAATAAGCTAATTTATTTACTGTGAGTGTTCTGTGACCTGCACATATACAAAATCCTAAACTTTTAGGTTTGTACTCTTAACTTGTAAAGTGCACCATCCAAGTCGGAGTCATCAAAACTATTCCATTTATATCAACCGGTATATTTCGCTCCAAGCTCTGATATCTACCAGTTTAACAGGATAATTCACTTAGAGTAGTAAGGCGCGCCTCACTTCCATTATCGTGCCGTCGAGGTATCGGGTATCTATGCAAATAAAACGAAGATAAACAGGTCAACGCAAAGCCAAGTACATATAGTTCAAAAACGAACCTAAATTATTTAATGTCATAAATAGTTTATTTCGCTCGTGACTGTTGATGGGCGCCGCCGAAAAGGAAGGGGTTGGGAGGCGGCTTTCTTCACAGATTTAATAGATGTCGAATATTCGTCGTTATAATTATTCGTTCTTTCGAAGTGAATGCAGTTTAAAAATTTTTAAAGTTTGTAAGTATTCGTTGTTACGACAACATATTTGCAAGTAAACAGGTTTTGGTGGCAACGTATTGTATTGTTTTTTTTTTATTAGTTGCCGTCCATATGACTGAGTGAATATGGCTGAGGAAAAACGGTGTAAAAAGCGTTTGTGTAGTATCAGTGTTAAAAAAAATTATTTTTTTATTTATTTTCCAGATTAAAAGTACACTGACTCACACGTGATATGTTTATTATAAAAAGCTTCTCCGTTGAAAGAGGCAAATGTGCACTCGCCGTATAAATAGTACGGTTTACAAAGACCTTATGCCGCATTTCTTTTCGACATGATATTTATGATATGACCGCCCACACGCCAACTTTCTGTGAATGCAGAGGCTTCTCTATAAAGAAATGTGGATTTTCAGAACTCCACATTCTCATTTGTTAAGAATTTATATAACCAGAGAGGTAAAACCATGCCTCGTCAGTAAACAAGGTTTTTTCAGATTGGTTTTCATTATTATGCAAATTACCCATAAACCACTCCTAAAATCGCATTCGCTGCGGCTTGTCGTTTGGTAACAATTTTTGGACTGAGCTTAGACGATAAGCGTGCATATGCAGATCACCTTTCAGGATGGTATTGCAGGTTCCGTAGGATATATTTACTTGCTGGCTTAAACGCCGACTAGGGGTTTGTGGGTGTTTATTAACAATTTGCCTCAATTCTTCTGCTTTTGTGCAGTGCGAACTTTGGGTCTCTCACTGCCTTCCTTTCTATTCAAACTTCCTGTTTCTCTCAACAAAGCCACAGATCTAGTCAAAACTTGGAGAAACTGGTCGAAATTCAAGAGTAATAATTCAAGACATTCGTGATTAATTCCACGGCATACTTTAAGGACTTTTTTTTATCCTACGTTATATTGTTTTTCTACACTAAAAAAAAATAATAGAAAAATAAAAAAATAAAACTAATTTTAACCTTTTACAAAACCTAATGTTGTAGTGCGAGTAGATTTTATGAAAGCGTGTTAAAACCGTTTAAATATTTTTGGTTCAGATGTAACATATTATATAGAGTTGATGTTAATTTTTTACCGGGGATTTTTTGTGTCCAAAGTGACATAAGTTACTTTTGTGCAGTCTTTTTTTGTAAAGTGTGGAATGTTTTATAACGTTTCACTATCTTTTTAACACGTGATTTGGACTGGATTACTTTTTCTGTTTCACTTTTTTAACGTTGAAAATAATTTTTCAATATTTATTTATTTCTTTTCATAGCGATTTTGATCTATTTTTAAGTGCAAATAATTCTAACTCATATTATAATACGAATGAATCCACATGGAATGTAACCGAGCTGGCACGCCTTATATGTAGATTAGATGCGAAATAAACATGTTGTGAGGATATAACCTCTTAACGAAGTGCTGTTCAGCGAAAATAAATTAAAAAATATCCAAGCTCATCTTTGAAACTTGCTAGTCGGGTTTGAATAATTGTTAACATATTTACTTAAGAATCATTAATTCTTTAACTGTAAACCACGACGATACATTCTATAAGTTATCGTGCAAGGACAATGTTTCTGCCAGTAATTTTTGTTATTTGTTTAATAAGTGCACCAGCTTTAAGTCAAGTTGAAGATAGTGATGGTAAGCAATGCATTATTTTGTTTTAACATTTTATTATTATTGTTGAGTTAATTTGCTGTTACCACTAAGTACCTAGTTCACATCTTTTTTTACATTTTACAGTTTAAGAAGTGCCTAAATTTTGATCAAAATTTTAAGTTTTGTCTTAACTACTTATAAGTTATTTCAGTTAAAAGTAATGATTGATTCTTTAAGCCCCTTACAGGGTATTTGGTAACGAATGAGCCAAACCTTGGCAGTGGTTTCCATTGTTCAATCAAAATTGATTTAACCTAACTTATCGTAGTACCACAGTTTAATAAAAGACGTATAAGGTGTTAAAGCTAATATTGTATTTTCATTTTGATCAATATGTTCTAAAATATACTAAATAAATCCACAATTTAGTTAGCGGGGGTTTTTTGAGATGATAAAAGTCAATCCGTTCTTAAATTTCCTGTATTTTGTAGGGGGCACTACATGGCATTAAATTCCATTTTCAAACGTCCCAAATTTTTTGTGCTTCACTGTACACCATTTCTACTATCCTTTGCCAAAGCTCATTTCGTGTATAGATGACTGCATCCATACCGAATTAAAAAGTATTTTTCGTAAAAACAGTTGCTTTAGCGACATTAACAGAGTATACGTCTTTTTTTAAGTAAAAAAGGTGTGGGCATCAGAATTTCTTTTCAGAAATCTATTTAAAAATTTTTTTTATTGAATTTGTTATTACTATTATTATTATTATTATTATTGCGTATCGAAGGAAACGTATCACTTTTGTATTGTCAGACTTAGCGCGTATAAATTTAATTTGTTGGATTTCTCGACAATTCATTTATACAGGGTGTCCCCAAAGTCTTAGTATGGGCAAATATCTTTGCTATTAGTATCTAAAGATAGAGACACCAAATTTTAGGTGTATCTTGTCTTATTGGGTAAAAAAATCGACTTTTTTTTATGAAATTTGACGTTTTCAACCCCCTTGAGAGGTGACGCTAGGGAGTTGGGGTGAAAAATTGCAACCCGTGTGGTACCTCATTTTAAAGGTCTTCAAAAAAACATTTTACCGCAAACCCGAGGTCCGTAT
Source organism: Philopedon plagiatum (assembly GCA_963971165.1). Lineage (NCBI taxonomy): Eukaryota > Metazoa > Arthropoda > Insecta > Coleoptera > Curculionidae > Philopedon > Philopedon plagiatum. The sequence continues at coordinate 8,464,222 of OZ020191.1, forward strand.
CTTAATTCTTTTTTAAATGGCAAGCCTATAAACATTAAGAATTGTGAAAAAAAATTGAATACCTTTATTTCTCTTCTGTTCAAAATTACTACCATGCACTTCTTGGAAGTAATAAAGTCGATTTTGGAACTCTGCGCAAAAATTACCCCTACTACTCTCGAAAACGTGAGAAGTAAGTTCCAAAATCGACTTTATTACTACAAAGAAGTCCATGGTGGTTATTTTAAACAACTTTTAAAGATATTTAAAAATAACAACAAACTTGTTTCAATCTTCACTAAATTTTTATTAATAAACATGACAATTGTTTCGACAACACAGTGTCTTCTTCAGATGGTTGGAGTAAACTGTTTTAGTTTACTCAAACCAAAAAAACTTGCTAATGTTAAGATATTAATTTATTAATACATAGCCTAAATTTAGGTACCAAATTATGTCTATTATAATAATTGGGATATAGTAAGTTTTTTGAGATTATATTTCTTTTTATATTTCTTTTATATTAACCTTTAATATCAACAAAGCTTATGTCAAAATAAATTGCATTTTTAAAGTTTTTTTCAATGATAAAAGTGGTATGTCTCTTTTTACAAAATTTCGTCCTTAGGAGCACTGTTTACAATTATTTTTATGATCATTTAAATATTTTTCAAAAAATTTCTTTGTACAATACTCCACAACTAAAAAATCATGCCCGTGGAATTTTAAAGTTGTATATCTCTGTTGCTACTTATGGGACCCATGCCAAGTTCGGGTGAGCCTACTAGGAATGTTTTGATAAAGAAAAAAAAATATTTTGTAATTTGCGAAAAAAAGTTGATTTTTCGATTGACCCACCTGGGAAAAAACACGCTTAGGTATTTTACTTATTATTTTTTCCGAACAAATTTTACATCATTTTGTCGACAATTCTTAAATTTTAAGAGGAAAAAATGTGTTAGTAGAAAGTTGTAATTTCAATTTTTTAAACCTAAAATATAATTTTAAAATAAAATCAAATGTCTATAACTTTCTTCTAACACCTTTTTTTCTCTAAAAATTTAAGAATTGTCGACAAAATGGTGTAAAATTTGTTTAGAAAAAATAATAAATAAAATACCTAAGCGTGTTAATTTTTTTCCCAGGTGGCTCAATTCAAAAATTCAACTTTTTTTCGTAGATTGCAATTTTTTTTTCTTTACCGAAACATTCCTAGTAGGCTCACTATTAAAAAACCTGAACTTGGCGTGAGTCTCATAAGTAGCAACAGAGATACACAACTTTAAAATTTCACGGGCCGCGCCTGGTGCAAATAAGGTTGAAAAGCACCGTATTGAATAATGAATTTTACACGTCAGTAATGTATAACTGTGATAAACGTTAAAACATATAGTGACAAACGTTAAAATATATAGTGATAAACGTTAAAATATATAGTGATAAACCGTGATAAATGTTAAAATATATATATTAAGGGGGTTGCAAGGTGTTTTACTTTATTTTTTGGCTTTTTAGAGGGTCGCGACACTAAAAAGGTTGAGAAACGATGCTCAACTGTATAGAAGAGTAAACACTATTACAACCTATTTTAAATTCCATCGTGCTTTAAAAGATATTAAAAATGGCCTCCATCTACTTCCAAACCCTTGCAAACTTCCTCTTTTATAAATCCCGACAACAAAAAATCGAATGGGGTCAGATCAGAAGACCTTGCAGGCCACTTTGTAGGGCCACCACGACTAATCCATCTATCTCAAATGTCATTTAGAGCGTCTCAGACTTGTCGCGTAAAGAGCAAAGTGTGGCGCGACATCATCTTGTTGAGACTCCACCTCTTTGATAGATGTATCGAATTTTTACAATAATGTGTGTTGAATACCCGTCTTAATTAGATAGATGCAATTACAGATACACATATATTTATTCATTATCTTTTTTTTCAGAAGTGAAAGTACAAATTTGTAGAACTCCAAATGGCGAAGCAGGTAAATGTGTTTTAATTCAACAATGTCCAATCTTCGTGAATTTGCTTAAGAACTCTGCCCTAACTCCTGAACAAAAGAGTTTCCTACGAGCCTCCGAATGTAAGAAGAGGAAAGACAAAGAACCTCCAATGCTTTGCTGCGGCACTAAGACTGCTTTTGTTGATATTAAGTCATAATTAGGTGATAAAATTAATATTATGTAGAACTTTAATAATAAAGATTGCAAGCACGAATGGCGTTTTTCTTTAGTTAACAAATTAAAAAAGTCCCTGGACTTAATATATAGGTTTACGTGCAGAAAACCACTGAGTTTTATTTTTAAAACCAGTCTAATTTGACAACTAACCGTCATATTCACTATCACTGGTCTAATTAACATTCAAAGGTTTAACTTGCCAAGAGTAATAATAAGACAACTAAGAGCGCGTTTACATTATGCAAGTTTCGTTGCACAAGTTCTTGATTGCAAGTACTTATTCAATGTTAATTGAGCAGTGGCGTGCCGTCGGGGGGCTAGGGAGGCGCAGCCCCCCCCCCCCCCCCCTTCTCGTCGTAACGGCGCCACCGCACCACCTTTCATCAAACCATGACTGCTTTGGTACACAGTAGCTTTGCTGGATGCTGAGTACTACTGATGTACTAAAATACTATTTGTTATGATTTTATAGCCTAATTACAATAACTTCTTATATCATTGTTAAAAACCATATAATTTACAAAGTAGTGAATTATTTAAATCTACCTGGAAGTCATTCTTATTTTAACTCTCTTTTTTCTATCGGCTTGGACTGATATATTGAAATTTTTCGAAAACACATTTTTTAAAAGCGCGTTCTTTCGAAAGCATATGCTCGAAAACAGGACTTTTTGATAATACAGTTATTGGAAAACTAGGGATGTTTTCAATTTTTTTTGTTCGGAAACCAACTTTTCCAATTTTTTTAACCACTTCTCGAAACTACATTTTTTGAAAAAAAAAACCTTATTTTTAGAAAGTACATTTTTTCAAATAATGTTTCGAAACAGACTTCGAATATTCATATTAAAAAATCACCTTTTTCGAAAGTAATTTACTAAAAAGTAACATAGCAGACACTAGGAAACGTAAACCTGACCGAACACATATACGGTTCGGTTAGGTTAGTTCAGAATATTTCTAGTCATTCTTTCATTGGCATTTTCTAAGCCAGAGTTCACTCGTGTAAAAAAATAAAACTAAAATGGTAATGCAGTTATTCAATATCACTAAAATTTTCATTTTTCGAACACAGAAGTTCTACAACTTTTGTTTATTTAGGTTGGGTCGTATTCTTTATTTCTCTTCATTTCATCGCAATATTTCCGGCGAAAAATCTTGTACAACCATGATGGTTGCTGCCAATACGAAATGGGCATTGATTTGTATTTTTTGAAATAGACCATAGAAGAGTTTTACGTCTCCATCGACGAGAGACCATTGGAATTAATTAGAAGACAACAAGGACCATAGCAGGGTTTGGAAGACAAGACAAGACCATAGAAGAGTTATTTACTATATTGTTCATTTTAATGTTAAGGATTGTTCTTTTGTGTTGCACGAAACTGCTCACTAACCGACACTTTTTTTTTGAGTTGTAGAAAACACCTATTAGAAAAGAAATCAGTGCACGTTAGTACAGTTCGTGCAACACAACAGAGTTCATAATTCAAATTTAGAAAAACTGTTTTCTAGAAAACATATTTTTGTAGATCCATTTCCGAAAAAACATCTTTCGAAGAAGCTGTTTTAAAAAAAAAATTACTTAATTTAACATCAAAAAAGATGCTTGTTGAAAAGAATAAGAACACTTGGTCATCTTAACTTACATGAGACAGGACAAATCGTTTGATTAATATGAAAGTGTAAATATTGTAGCATTTTTTTATTTATTCCTTCTGCTTATTTAGGGGGATAAACGAGTACCTACTTACGAAAGTACAATTTTTCTTAAACCAATTTTTCAAATTTTTTTAAAGCCCTTTTCAAAAACACATTTTTTTACATCAAATATAACGGCATCGGACCGGTTTTCCTACATTACCATCGTAGTCCAGAGGTAGAATCTCAGCGAGTTGACCAATAGGTCGTGGGTTCCAGGCTGTGTTAGGGTAGACTTTTTTTTAATTTTTGTTATTTAAAAAATTAGATCGGCTCTAAAAGGTATATTGGCTATAAGTTAGTACTTGTTCCTCGTTAAAATATTTTTAAAATTATTGCCAATCTCATATCTACTACAGCTGGCAGCCTGCACGTGCGTAGACAAAGATCGGATTACTCTGTATAGTCGCCAGTATTGTATTTATTAAAGAAAGCGGAGTCGGCAGCGTTCCTAATTTTTTTTTTTACGAATAATCATACTTTTAGCTCAGAATAAACACCACCATTTATTCTGGGCTTTTAGTACCAGGCGCGACCTCTATTGAGGAGGCGCTACACGTATCAAAACGGGAAACCGCTAACAATCTAGAGTACTAAAACACATAGAAAAAGTCATCTAGAGTAGCAATGTTCAATATACAGTTTATGATTTTTGTGGTGTTTATTTGTAGGTAAATAATTTCTTAGCAAAACTAGGCACATTATTAAAAAACCTTCCATAATTAAAAAAGTGTATTTTGCTTGTTGCGTTGATATCACTAGTTGCCACAACATTTTGACCCACCTGTAAAAAAACTCACGGGCTGCGCCTGATTCAAGACATGCGTGATTCATTCCACGACATACTTTGAGGGCTTTTTTTTTATCTTACGTTACCTTTACCTTGAGTTCTTGATCTCGCGAATTTACGAGATTCATTCGCACATACTCGAAAATACCCAAAGCCCAAATAGGAACTGAACTACTTAAAAATACAACAGTAACGGACGTTAGATCCGATCCACATGAATGGCCAAGCCCTACAGAACAAAGAAACGTTCAATCTTGTTGGTATCGCTTTGAGAATAAGACCTAACCTAGAATACTGTTCCCACATATGGAGAGCAGCATCACCTTCGATACAACATCCTTGACTCTATCCAAAGGAGAGCCATTCGACTCATTAATGAGCCAATCCTCACAAGAAAATTCCATTCTCTCGCTCATCGCTGCGCTACTTTGGGATCTATCTATCCTCTTTCTACCAATATTTCCATGGACTTTGCTCAGGAGAACTAGCCGCTATCATTTCTCCCTTGACTGGTTCTAACAGTACAACAAGAATTATACATATACCAAAGCCTAGAATATCCCACTCCTCTGCTCGTTCCATACCCAGGATCTCTAAATTATGGAACAAATTGCCGGCAGATGTTTTCCCTTTCCCTCTCAACCTCTAATCCTTTGTCAGTAGATTGCAACTTTTTTCCACAGACGCCCACGGTACATTACTTAAGCGAGCCATACACGACAGGGTATACCGGACTTTACAGTTAAACAGGAGCATGTATGTAATAAAACTGTGCAGATTTCCTCACCTGTACAGGCGATCTGAACGGATACAAAACTTGATATTTTTTCTAGTCAGATATACCGGTGCAGTTTGAGTGTACAGGCAAAACTGAGTATGTGTGGCGGAGACGACCGCCAATTTCTGGAATGATTTTGCCTAGATTATGGCAGAAAATTTGAGACATTCCTAATGCAAGAAACCTTAATGTCACTGTGAGCCCCTCATGTAGCGATATAGCGTTTCTCATAACAGTATCCTGCTTTTATATACAGGGAGTCGCCGTTAATAAGAGTTTAAGATACGTCTTTTAATCCATTCATAGATAAATTGGTAATATTTCGGAGCAGTTCCAATTCCTTTAATAAACTATCGTGACATTACTGTCACCTTGTCAATAACCATTCTTTGCACCACTGTTCACAATTTTTTCGTTTAGGTTTGCTGTTTTTCAATACTAATAAATACCTACTAGCGCTAACGCGATGTCGTCACGCACCACCAATGCCATGGTTTCAACTGAGACTGTGTACAGGTTTACCGCTACGTATGTGTGGTGTGCTATTCCCAACTCGGGCAGGTTTACCTGAACAGGTATAACTGTCAGGTATACCCTTGCGTGTATGGCCCACTTTGGGCTTGAAGTCTACGTGCGCTGACCCAGTCAAAAAATAGGCTATTCGAATAGCTTCTTAGGTTAGTATTGTATTAATGTGCGATATAATAGACATACGTTGGTTTTTTATTGCCTTTATTATTTACATACTAAGTAGATGAGAATACAAAATATTCTAATAAAAAATCCGGTCATTCCGGGGAATCCTTTTTATTCATATTACCCAAAAAGGAGTAGGGGGTCACTATTCTACTTAAATTATACAAAATAAATGTAATTCAAGTTTATTTTGAATAAATTTCTAATTATAATAATATCAGCGAGACTACGAGCAGTAAAATGGCCTACAATCTTTAAGTTTGATATAACAAGACCATCTTACTTGTTTATCAACAAAAACCTTGGGAAAACCAGAATATTTTTAAAATCCAACGAGTTTAATGAGTTAGATTGCTAAATAAACATGACAATATTTTCAAATTACGACTAAAAGTCAAGAGATCAATGATAATGTGTAAACAACAATTATTGTTTAAATTTGTTGAACATACGAGGTAATTCAGAAGTGCGTAATAGTATAAAAAATTATCAGAGTAGATTATTTGAAGTCAGTTTATTCAAAATCAAAATCACAATCGTTGATTGTCTCTTTTGCATGATGTAGCGTTCGACATATTTAATAAAAATCTAATACTAATACTAAATAATCATGTCAGAACATAGTATAAAATTTAAACAGTTTAAAATATTCAGGTCACAATTAGATACAATAGGTATAAAATCAATTTGAAGTATTAAACAATTAAGTGTTTATGCGACAAACAGTCCAGAGTAAACTATGTATAACCACAGAGTCACAATTAACTTTACAGTACCAAACCAAAGCGACAGACAGCGACAGTCACTTGAGTGAAGGTACACAGATCTAACTAACCCAAACACAACATATTACTCAAAGAAGGTTTCAAATTCCAGAATACTATAAAATGCATTTTCAGTTAACAGCTTTTTATGTTAACAATATTTAATTTTTTTATGCTTAATAACTTGTATCTTTCTGGAAGCAAATTATGTAAAACGGTTCCCCTATAGAATTGACAGTTTTAAGTATTTTGATGAACTAGGGAAATTGGGTCTTAACAAATCATTTCGGAGACAGTATCTGTTGGTACACTTTCTGGATGATGATATTTTATTTTTATACGTACGTACAGGGAAAAGAGTTTTGTAAATGAAGCATGATATCATTGTCATAATCCTTGCTCTTATGGAATAGTCACCGCATGATGTCCTAGAATTAAGTTTAAACATATTTCTAATGCATCTCTTTTAAGTCTTAAAAGTTAAATTACTAAGAGTTGCATTTCCCCAGAATTGAATTGCATAGCTCATAGTAGATTGGAATATGCATAAAGGACCTATTTTTTTTTTTAATCTAAGACATCCCACGTAGACTTCAAGCCTAAGTACTAACGTACCGTGGGTGTCTGAAGAGAAGGGAAATGTAGTCTATTGACACGGGATTTGAAGGATTGGAGGTTGGGACGGGAAGACATCTGCAGGCAATTTGTTCCATAATTTGGAGACCCTAGGTATGAATGAGCGGGAGAAGTGGTCTGTTCTAGGCTTTTGTAGCTGGACAGTAAAGGGATGCATACGTAACGCGCCTCTGGTTGTTCTGTTAGGGACATTCAGGGGGGGAATAATGCCGGCTAGTTCTTCAGAGCAAAATCCGTGGAAGTAGCGGTAGAACAGGGATAAATCCCCCACAGCGCGGCGATGAGCGAGAGAAGGGAGTTTTCTCGTGAGGGCTGGGTCATTGATAAGTCGAATGGCTCTCTTTTGGATAGAATCAAGGATCTTAAGTGTCGAAGGTGATGCCGCTCCCCAGATGTGGGAGCAGTACTCTAGGTTGGGTCTTATTTGGGAAACATAGAGAGTGTATAAGTTGGAAGGGGAGAAGTATTTTCTGGCTCGAAAGAGAAAACCAAGCTTTTTAGCTGCCGATGTAGCTACTGAAGTAATGTGTTTGTGCCAGGTGAGATCATGTTCGAAAGCGACGCCAACGAGATCGAATGTTTCGTTGTTTTGTAGGGCTTGGCCATTCATGTGGATGGGGAGGGCGTTGCCAGATTTTTTGCGTGAGAGGGAGCATGACTGGGTTTTGGAGGCGTTGAACTGAACAAGGTTCTTGGCACCCCAGTCTAAGATTAATTGAAGATCTTGGGAAAGGGATAGGTACATAGATCTGCGTCCACTATCCAACTCCTGATTCGAAACTTGTCTGGAAAAATGAATATTGGAGTGAAGAGTACTATCGTCAGCATAACTGTGGATGGGATTAGTGGTTGAAGAGAGCAGGTCATTAATGTGAAGGAGAAATAGGGTTGGTGCCAGGACTGAACCTTGGGGGACACCAGCATTGATAGGATGGAAGTTAGATGAGTGACCGTCAACCACAACAGATATGCGCCGATTAGAGAGGAAGCTGCCGATCCAGGTACATAGTTTGGTAGGAAGACCGTAAGAAGGTAGTTTGTTGAGGAGTGCGGCATGCCATACTTGGTCAAAGGCCTTGGAAATATCGAGAGCAACAATCTGAGATTCGCCATGAAATTCAAGAGACTTGTTCCAGTTATGTGTGACAAAGCTAAGAAGATCAGCTGTGGATCTTTGATGCCGAAATCCGTACTGTCTGTCATGGATGATTTTGTGTTTTTCTAGATATCTTAGAAGTTGCAAGTTGATTACTTTCTCAATTTAAGTATTTTTTCAGCCACAATGTCCCTCAGATGCCGCAATGAGTAGCAAGCCGTGCTCAATTTTTTACTTAAATTCATAATGTGGTTTTCGAACTTAAGAGCACTAACAACAGTCAAGCCAGGGCACTTAGTTTCCCTGATCTCATCTACTGCATCACCATCAAGAACTGTGCGCCTATTCAGATCTACGGATCGAGGACCAAAATTTAAAATATTTATTTTGCTTATATTTAGGAGAAGTTTGTTAGCCTGAGAACCACCTATTCAACTGCGTTACTGCCAACTGGGTTTGTTCCTACCATCCCAACTGCTAACATTACATGTAATGTCGTCTGCATGCATGACGATTTCAAAATCCACGTGCTCGGGCATATCATTCATATAAATATTAAAAAGCAGTGGACCCAAAACTGCTCCCTGAGGAACCCCGGCCATCACTTCATAAGCATCCGAATTGTAAGATGATTCCTGGTTAATCAGGGACACAAATTAAGGTCCTTTGTGTAAATAGCTCTAAAACCATTGATGCATCCCTCCGAGGATCCCATACCTTTCCAGTTTGTACAGCAATATTGGATGATCCACCATATCAAACGCTTTAGACAAATCGTATACTACTGCTACACATGACTTACCTTCATTACATCTTTCATAAATCTCACCAAAGAAATCATACAGAGCACTCTCAGTGGATCGTTCAGAGCGGGACCCTGCTGACAGGGAGTCAAAATGTAATTATGATTTAAAAATTTCATTAATCTATTGTAGACAGCCTTCTCAATAATTTTTGTTATAACAGAGGCCAAAGATGTAGTTACCAGGATCGGCTTGAGAGCCTTTTTTGTGTATTAGTATAATTTTAGATATTTTCAGCTTACTAGGAAAACTGAAAGTTTTGAAAGAACAGCTGATAATGTCTACAATAGCTTGATCGATCAAATTATTTTTTTCTACGAATGTCAATAAAAACCTTTATTGTATGTTCAATAGTAATTTCGGAACATGGTGCATTGTGTTTTACACATTTTCATTGTGCTTCAATCACCATGGTGATTGAACTACAAAGTTCCCATTGTGCACGGGTATTTTTTACAAAGGTGGCGTTGACATCCAAAATCTTTATAATTTTTATTTGTGAAATGTCAGATTGACATTTTTTGACATCTTAAAAGGAAAAATATTACTAATCCCATTTTATGTAACAGTAACATTCGTAGAAAAAGTATAGTGTAAAACTCGCATGGAATGACCATTTCCTACTCGTATGATTTGCAGCATTCGCCTGCGGCTCATGCTGCAAACGTCATACTCGCAGGAAATACATGTCATTCCATGCTCGTTGTACAATATACTATTCTCTTTCCCTCAATTTCAGTTTCATAATTTTAATACCGGCATCTAAAATCTGGTTTGTTATATCTATAGGTCGGGAGCCGGTGACACTGAAAGTACCGTCATCGCGGAATCAAAATTTGTTTATGTAAATTGATAGTTAATAGTCATACGAACAAAATGAGCTCGGTACGCCGGGATTCATTAAGCCGAAAGTATTTTTAAAACAATTAATTATTATAAAAAAGCAAAAATGTTTTTTTACCCAGGGTGTTTTCTAATTGAATGTCAATATTTAAGGGGCGATTTTTGGGTCCATTCTAAAAAGAAAACTTCATATGAACGTATGTCCTAAACGTCTTAACTTTTGAGATACAGGGTGGTAAAGTTCTCAAAAATAAATAGTTTTTTATTAAAATCTGTAATACCACTTTAGATATTTTAATTAAATTTGGCATACATGTACTATGTATCAAGAGGCATTATTTAGTGTACCACAATTTTTTTTTCTTTAAACCAGTGGCGTTCGTACGGAATTTCACCTGCCTATTTTGGCAGATATTGATGGTACGCCACTGATTTCTCGTAAAATTAAAATCATTCCTGAAATTCCCAATCATTTCTAAGCAAATTGGATCTCTTGCATTTTTTCAATCCGATGCACGGTTTTCGCTTAAAAAAATAAAAACCTTTTCTCTGCTATATGAACGATATTGTTATGATCATGCAGAGAAAAGGTTTTTATTTTTTTAAGCGAAAACCGTGCATCGGATTGAAAAAATGCAAGAGATCCAATTTGCTTAGAAATGATTGGGAATTTCAGGAATGATTTTAATTTTACGAGAAATCAGTGGCGTACCATCAATATCTGCCAAAATAGGCAGGTGAAATTCCGTACGAACGCCACTGGTTTAAAGAAAAAAAAATTGTGGTACATTAAATAATGCCTCTTGATACATAGTACATGTATGCCAAATTTAATTAAAATATCTAAAGTGGTATTACAGATTTTAATAAAAAACTATTTATTTTTGAAAACTTTACCACCCTGTATCTCAAAAGTTAAGACGTTTAGTACATACGTTCATATGAAGTTTTCTTTTTAGAATAGACCCAAAAATCGTCCCTTAAATATTGACATTCAATTAGAAAACACCCTGGGTAAGAAAACATTTTTGCTTTTTTATAATAATTAATTGTTTTAAAAATACTTTCGGCTTAATGAATCCCGGCGTACCGAGCTCATTTTGTTCGTATGACTATTAACTATCAATTTACATAAAAAATTTTTGATTCCGCGATGACGGTACTTTCAGTGTCACCGGCTCCCAACCTACTAGCTTTATGCTTATAAAAAGAATACTAAAGTAACATTTTTATTTTTATTTATAGAAATTAGACCCTACTAAAATTCAGGCGCGGCCCGTGAAATTTTAGATCTGTCTTATCTCAGTTCCTACGCATGGGACCCACACCAAATTATACGATGATACTATTGGGTACTCTAGAAACATTTTGGTAAAAAAAAATATTTAATTTTAAAATTTGCGAAAAAAAGTTAATTTTTTGGGCCGGTTCACCTTAGATCTTAGTTCTGAAGAATTTACTTCCAAGCTTTTTTCATAAATTTTATCAGATTTTGTCGACAAATTCCAAATTTCGTGAAAATATTCTAATTTTCCTTAAAGAAATGACATTTTAAATTATTTCTTAGAACATAAATATATTAGGGTAAAAATTTTAAAAATTAATTAATTTCAAGGTATTAGAGATAATTCAATGAAATTTAAATTCTGTCGATAAAATCTGATAAAATCTATGAAAAAGACTTGGAAGTAAAATTTTCTTCAGAACTTTCTCAGATCTCACAGGTGAAGCGGCACAAAAATTTAACTATTTTCGCAAATTTTAAAATTAAATATTTTTTACGAAAATGTTTCTAGAGTACCCAATAGTAACATCCTATAATTTGGTGCGGGTCCCATGCGTAGGAACTGAGATACGACACATCTTAAATTTCGGGAACCGCCACTGCTTGGAACGAGTTGTTAAAATCAATTAAGTTCTATTATGGTGGCTAGAACATGCTAAAACTGCCCTTTTCTTTATAAATATGCATGAAAAACTTAGAAACAAAGTCATAGTATAAAACTGAGTTTCCTTATTCTTACACTTGTCGGTTTAAAATTGTTGGTTATCAAATTCGATCGGTCTAGCGTTGGAGAATCTGGCTGTTAGTGTTTATAATTTGTTTCGATACTTAGTAGCTCTATCTCTAAGATACTACTGAAACTGACTGGAAAGGAAACATAGGGTTTGTTTCTGCAGGAGTTTCAAATCAATCAGAGCCAATGAGATTGCCCGGTTTCGATCAGCAAACTTTTTTCCTTGAAGATGATTGACTCTGACTAGTTTCAAACTGCTGCAGAAACAAACCTATAGTATTGCGACGCAGGAAAAACTTTGGCGACTTTTTGTAAAACTGTTTCGTTTCATTTCTTACTAAAAAAATAGTTATGTAATAAAATGAGAAACTAAAAACATCGAATGCTTTATTTTCTATGAAATGGTAGCCAAATCAGAATTAAATAAAACAGCTCATTTTATAATCCGGTATAAAAAAATTGATATTTCTACATTATTTGTATTTTGGAACCAATGCTTATCGCTTTTAAGAAATGTGCTTATCAATTTTATTAATAACTGTTCTATTTATATTGCAAAAACATGTACATTTATATAATAAATTTGAAATTATTGATAAAACTACGCAAAATTGGCAAAAGGAATATAGAATACAATTCAGTAATGCTGGATATACTAAAGCATTTAATCAAGTAATTTTAGCTGACACTCAGTTACCTTTGGCAATAATATTACTAACTTTTAAGAATTTATTCGTCCTCAAGTTGTTCAAATATTTGCAATAAGTTTAAGATTTATCGAAGAAAATTAATGAAGAATATGCTTAAAAGATTCTTTCGATCAAAGTGCAGAAAAGGAAGCGTTCGACCTTGTTAGCATCGCTTTTGAACATGATCTCAGCTGACACAGACACATTACTTCATTAGCCACATCAGCTTGGTTTTATCTTTGGATCCAAAAAATATTCCTCTTCTTTCTATGTTTTACAAATAATAGCATCTGAGCTTAAATATTGTTCTAGCATTTGTAGAGCGACATCACCTTCGAAAATTAGTATCCTTGATCATTTTCAAAGGAGAGCCAGCCATTCGACTCATCAATGGCCCAGATATCAGGCGCGACTTGTCCCTAAGGTCATTTGCTCAATGACCCACCTAATATCTTATATTCAATGATCCACCCAACAATTTATTTTTTAAAACCGAAAAATAATTATTTTTTATTTTAAAAAAAGCGCAAGTTCCATGCGAAAACTCCCAAACAAATAGTTGAGGCAAACTTACTCCGGGCTTCGCCGTATTTTAAATTGACTTCATAGGTTTATATGGAAATAGAAAATCATATAAATGCATTTAAACTAAGAGAGAAACAAACATTTACGCGCTTCAGGAAGTTATAAAGAGACAAATAGATCACGAAATTGTCGCCGGCCCACTAATAATATCGCCTTTGGGGCGCGCGTGACCGTCGACGCCGCCACGGGCCTGTTCTTGGCTTGTCACCTGCCACTATGGAAATACACTCGAACCGCTCCGTGGAATATACTAAAATTGCAAAACATTTAGGTTAGACAAAGAAAGACTAATTACCTAATATGCGCATCGTAATTGCATAAACTTTTGTTTACATTTAATTACGTCGCGTTGGCACTTATTATTAGTTTAAGAGGTCTTTCGGCTCTCCTAATTTTGTTATGCAATATGTTTTTAGATATAATTTGATATTTGTTTTGTGTCCATTGTGTAGTAGTGTAGTACCAGTACTTGAGTACTTGTATTAACAATTGATTTAACAGTGTAAGAAACTATTTGCATGTAATTTAAAAAAGGTTACAGCAAAAATGCAATTTTAGTAGTTTATGTTTTTTTTGTGGTGTGTATTTGTAGGTAAATAATTTCTTGGCAGAAATAGCTACATTACTAAAAACCTTTCTTAATTAAAAAAGTGTATTTTGCTTGCTATGTTGATATAGCTAGTCGCCTACAAAATTTGCCACACCTGTAAAAAAAACTCACGGGCCGCGCCTGCCTGATATCACAAGGAAATTTTCTTCTTTTCATCGCCGCTCTGTAGATGATTTGTCTCTTTTTTATTGATATTTTCAAGGACTCTTCTCGAAAGAAATAGCGGAATAGCCCTTATCATTTATCCCCTAAACCCAGGGTAGGTGGATAGGTAGGAGGGTAGTGGATAGAGGGTAGCGGTTAATGGGTGGATATATTACCGCAGTGCAAGAATTAAATAAATCGCGCTTGCAATCCAGTGAGAAATACTTTATCACAAGCGTTAGATATGGGTGGGAGGGGATTAAAATCGGGAAAAAAATTCAAAATATTAAATAATAATCAATAAAATTTATTTGTGCTGGTAAAGAAGTAGTTTAACAATAATAAAATTAAAATCAAAATAAATTTATGCAAATAAAATAAAATAACAGTTTATATATTAATAAAATGTGTTACTAGAGAAAATGCAGCAACGCTTTGGCATTACCATCCCATCCATATAAATGGCCCAGCCTTACGGAACAAAGAAACGTTTGATCTTGTTGGCATCGCTTTCGAACATGACCTCAGCTGGCACAACACATTACATCAATAGCCATGAGCTGTTAAAAATCTTGGTTTCGAAAAACCATATCAAAATGATATTAAGTTGACCAGCATGGACGCTATGTGGATAGAAGATAAAAAAATGGTACAAATGGGCAAGCCTCTGATTAAACTAATCTTGCTACAGACTCACCGGGCAACTTGTGTATTTATTATTTTATTTTAAAATTTACCTATAAATTATTTCTAATATTAAATTTCTCATTATAAATATTTAAGCCCAACTATGTAAAACAGGTCTTGTTTTTCTTCTGAATCATGAGATGGAACTTCCAGAAAACGATTAAATCCAGTATTAGCAGCAAGAACATTTATTTTAAATTCAGTTTATTTAAATAAGTATTCTAGCTTTTTTGATATAATCATTTTATGCATGGAGCGAAAGAGGTGTATTTTACGTCTAGTTTTAAGCCGTATATAATATTTTGGACAAACAGGTATAATATGATCATACTTCGTTACTTCAATTGCTAACCTCAAACAATTATATTGTTAAATCTGTAATATCTTTTGCAAATTTAGCAAATAAAAATCCTGTGTAAAAACTATTTAAAAAAAAAGCTTTTATTATTTAGATGTACTAAAACGAAAAAGAATAAGTATATTTTTTTTACTGGGGCAATGCTAAATGCTTTTTATAAGTGGGCGTAGTTCGCGTGGGTGGATCCTAATAAAAGTAGTATCAACGTCATTGGTATCAGTTATCAGTGAATGGGATAAAATATATTATGTTAAATTTACTAAAACTACACACCTCTAATTAATAACGAAGATGCGTGAGGTTGGACGTTTAGCCTCTTTTTTTTTGTTCTATTCACGCACCATGTATGAAACATAACAAGATGCTAGTCATTAATAAACGGTGTCGTTTCCTCTTACTGAAGGTCAATGGTGGCTCCATATAAGTTAGTAATTTAATTAGGCTTGAAGTCTACGTGGGTTGTTCCAGATAAAAAAGGGCTACAGAAAGCTCTTTCTTTACTACAACATACATAAGCATATCTACACTCCTCAGCAAAAAAAACTGGACAAGAAAATTTTGGATCAAGTTTGATGTTAAATACCTTTGTTAATTTTGGGACGTACTTAAAGAAATTTTCGGTAGATTGTAGACGCATTTATTAAGATTATCATCTGCTTTTCGATTTAAGACAAATTTTGAAATGTGTGATATTAAATAGAGGAAACAAATGATCCTTTTTTCCCCTTAAGTTCTAAACATCCTGTGGAGAAATTAGGCGATGCGATGATGTTCTAATGTATTTCATATGGAATATTTGCTAAACATTTTGTTTTTTTATTCATCCCGATATCTGCTCTCTTTAAAAAGATAGAAATTTGTTAGAAAATCCCTAAAATAACAGGTATCATATATTAGCCTTTATGTGCAATGCATGGTAAATAAACGAAAAGGGTACATTTTTTATTAATTAAACAAAAACCGAAACAGAAACAAAAGTAATAACAACTAAAAACAGACAAACAAAATTGTAAATATTGCTTTTGCCTGATTTAAAAGTTAAGTTAATGAATTAATAGCGTGTATTGCCCCCACTATTTCTAAGCACATCTGTCATGCGGCCTGGTAAACTTTCAACGCAGTTGGCGATTTGTTCTTGAGAAATATTTTCTCAATTCTTTTAAAAGAACAATTCGCAAGTTGGAGATGGTTTCGGGGACTGGTTGTAGTTGTCGAATTCGTCGCCCTAACATGTCTAATACATGCTTAATAGGGTTAAGATCTGGGCTACGAGCTGGCCACCGTAACGTTAAATGTTAACTTCGTCCAAATATTCAGTTACCATCGGTGCGACATGTGGTCTTGCATTGTCATGCATCAGGCAAAAGTCCGCTCCTCTGAAGTGGACAAATGGTACTACATGTTCTGCTTAACACTCATTATTACGACGGTCAGCCTTCATCGCACCACTTTCAATTATAACAAACTCGGTATGTTCATTAGTGGACACTCCAGCCCTCACCATTATACTTCCACCTCCAAATGGTACTCGTGGAGATATGCAGTATTGTGCAAATCATTCCCCTGGTCTTTTTCATACACGCTCGCGTCCGTCTGGTGAACGCAAGCAAAAACGGGATTCATTTGTAAACAGTACCCGGCCCCATTGTTCGACTGTCTAATTATTATGTTCCTGAGCGAAATGCAAACGCACAGTACGGTCGGCTGGGAGTAGAGCTGGGCATGCAGCTGGTCTTCTAGACTTCAGTTCTTGTTCACGCAGTCTACGGTGGACGGTGTCTGATGAAATCTGGATGCAACGAATATTTGCCAATTGACGACTAATGCCTGAAGATAGTACACCGCGATCGCGTAGGGCCGTTAACACAACAACACTATCATCACGAATATTCGTCTCACGTCTTCTGCCTCATTCTTCCTAGAATACTCTCTAGTTTGTCGAAAGCGGCTGATTGCATCCTGTACGGTGCTCCTGGCTTTGCCCAAGACGTTAGCGATATATGTACCGTATGTTTCGACCATCATCCTTTGGAGCTACGGCACGGGCAACATCTTCTAGATGCATGTCCAGGCAATATTTCAAGCTTGATTGACACTGACTGTTTATGAAATAAAACGCATGTTGCTATCACATTATCTGGGCGCCGATGTCTTGATATGAATTTTTATCTTAGATATGGCAAAATTACAAGAGTTTTCTTAAAAAATGGTATCTTCTCAAAAAGAGCAGATACCGGGATAAATAAAAACACTAAAATGTTGAGCAAAGGTACAACTTCCATACGAAATATACTGGAATATCATCGCATTGCTTATTTTCTCCACAGAGTGTTCAGAACTTAAAGAAAAAAAGTATCATTTGCTTCCCCCAGTATAATATTACACATATCAAAATTTGTCTTAAATCGAAAAGCAGGTGATAATCTTGATAAATTCGTCTACAATCTACCGAAAATTTTATTAAAAACGGTCTAAAATTAGCAAAGCTATTGATCCAAAATTTTCTTGTCCGTTTTTTTTGCCGATGAGTGTATTTATTAGTTTTATACCTCTATAATCTCCATTACTTGAAACTCTACATTTCATTCCTTAAATTTATTAATAAGAACTATATTTAAAGAACTTTTATTTGCTACCATTTACTGGCGGTACAATGTGCAGCAGTAATCTCTTAAACTGAAACTCCATGATTAAATAATGAGTCTTAAAATGCTTGTCTTAGTTTGTTTTCTGTGCTTTCAGAATCGTTAGCATTAAATTTAGTAATAATGTTGTTTACACTGGTGGTCAGTTTTTTTTTGGTTAACTTCACTAAAATAAGTGGATGTCCAAGTAAGTATTATAGAAAATACTAAGAAATATTTAATATTTACATAGTATTCACTGGTACCTGTAGTTTCAGCTTTCACAATTCAATTATTATTAGATAGGTTAATGTTCTATTGCTTCAATGAAGTTCTCGACCCTGCTTGCTATAGTCACCCGCCAGAGTTACATTAAGAGTTCTATTAACTCGTGTAATAATAATCCCACCAAAAACATACATGTAAAAACAGGACAAGTTCTCGTCAGGACTGTGTGTTTTGTTATCTGAAAAATAAAACTGAAGTGTAAAAATTATGTTAAGTTCATTGCCTATACGTTATTAGCAGTGTTTTGATATAAGCACAGAAAAATATTGTGTGACTTGATAAATTTACAGACCAAACTAGGCAAGTTTTAAAGGGTCTCAATATTGCTCAGTTCTTTAATCTAAGATAGTGTTGAAAAATTGAGAAAAAATTAGATAGAAAAAAATACAGGGTGATTCAAATGTACCGATGTCGAGGGCAAAAAAGTTAAAAATCGAAATTTAATGGGGGATTGCTCCCTTCCTATTAAGAAAAAAGGAAGTAAAAAATATGGAAATTATGTATTTTGACGACCTCTTTTCGATGACGTAATGTGATTTTAATTTGAACCATTTTGACCTCACAAAAAATTCAAAACCGTGAAATATTTGGATCAAAAATCGAAATTTCCAGTTTTTTTCCAAATATGTTCATTTTCCAGTGATTTTCGGTTTATGTAAATGTATTGCAAAAAGAAAGTATTTGAGATTTTAAAGTTTTACTTATGAAAAAATTCAAAAGTATTACTACCCATTTTCCGATCCTCACCAGTTTCAATAGTTCTGAAGCTCAGGGTCCTCTACAACCTCCGCAAATTTACATCAATTTAATTCCCTTTTGCGACCTGTACCCGATTTCAAGGGAAATCGCGGTAATTGCGAATTTAACGTTTAATAGCTCCGAACCGAAACATCGTGTATAACTGAATTTTTTACCAAAGCTAGATAAACTATTCTTCTATTAACCCAGAAAATTCGAGTGCTCTCCCTCTGATTGTTTCCGAGAAATACAAACCTGTTCGACTTTCGGTTAAGCTTTACGCTAACATGTAGATTTGTAGATTGGCACTTATTCTTACTTATCTCCTGACATTACTCATTAAGGACGAATGGCTGCTTTTTAAATTGTAATAAATGATACCAAAAAGTAGACATTTTTTGTAGCTAAATTATCCTAGTAATTTTCCTCAAAATAATTTTTTGGTTTCGTAATGACTTCCTCAGGCTACTTTCACACGGACGGTTTTCTGTCGTGGTCTTGTACGGCAACGATATCGTATAGCATTGTTTTAAATGAAAGCTTTCACACCACACGATTTTAATCGGAACCGTACACGTGTAAATACAAGCACAGTTTTTTTTCCACGACACGATCGCTGCACGGCCACGACAGAAAACCGTCCGTGTGAAAGAAGCCTTAGGCTACTTTCAGACGGTACGGTTTTCTGTCGTTGTCGTGTACGGCAACGGTATTATAACGCATTATTTTAAATGGAAGCATACATTTTTCCACGACACGATCGCTGCATGGAACGATCGTGTTGTGGAAAAATGTATGCTTCATTTAAAACAATGCGTAACCACTATATACGATACCGTTGCCGTACACGACAACGACAGAAAAACCCTACCGTCTGAAAGTAGCCTTAAACGATTTATGCAATCAAAAAAATAAGTGCATATTCCTTGTTGCGGCAAAATTTCTCTTCATTCAATACGGGCTTTTATAAACCCGACTCGCGTTTTAATAAACTGCCATAGAGGCTTCTGTGACTAATTTTATGCATCTTTCAACTGCCTGCGAATGACAAGGAAATTTCAGTAATGGTATTTCATTCGGAACCGATAAAATCATTGTCACCAAGTTTTCTTTTAAGGTTATCGCCTTTTAATTCTTGCCCTGCGTATTTTACGGCGATCGACCATTTTTGAAGCATCACTGTCCGATTTAATCCCAACATTCTGTATGACAGCTGATCGGTCAGTAATTCCAGTCCGTTCACAAGCTTTTGCTAAAGTTGGGAAATGGAGTCCCATTTGGGAAGAAGATGAAGGTTTGATAATTTCAGAACTTGTTTCATTGTTGCCCGATGCTAAAGGATTAATAGCCTTAGAACTTGACGAAATTATCTTTAGTTCGTTTTGGTAAAGTTTAGATATAGAATGTTCCACTATTTTTAGTTTTCTTTTCTTTGGGTTACCTTCTAAGAACGATGATTGCCTGGCTCATTCCTTCGATTTTCTTTCAAGTACTTTTTGATTTTTCTCTGTAATTTCACCATCTAAGTTACTTATTGTTATTTTTCGGTTTGCTTTTAAATCTAAAAGAAATTCTCGTTCGGCTACAGGTATTTTGGTTTTACATTTGTCAGAAGAAAAGTTTTACATTTGCAGATGGCAATATCAAAAAGTTTTTGCTCTGAGGAATCTTTAAATACCTTTACTATTTGATTGTCCTTATATTTTGATTTAAGCCTTTTCTTAATTGTTCTTTTTGTATTTGGCATGATATTCTTTAATTCGACTTGAAATTTGCTGATGAGAGATTACCGAAATTGAACTTCTCTTCCATATTACTTTCAAGTATTCAATTAAATGTTTAGAACTGCACTGATACCAGGGTCTTGTTTATTTTAGTTTTTTTTCTAACCTTAGCCACAAATAATATATCTGATAACATCAGCATATGTTGGTAAAACATTTTTTTTAAATGGGGTCGCAATAACGGGGTATTGTTGAATTAAACACTGCCACTGTAATTATAGATATAACTTTTTATAAGACGATCTTTTATTATGCGAAATGGTAGTTAGTTGCAAACGGTGTAAAAATTTAAAATACAATTTTTGTAAGGCAGCCAAAGATGCAATTTCTGAAATCCCAGATTTTTTAAACTTATTTAGGCGTGTGTTATACACCTTTTAAATATATAGAGGTTTTAAGTTTTAAGTTTTAGGAGTTGAAAAATTCGCTTCACCCTATAGTGTCCACCTTCTACTTTCAAACATGTTCCCATTCTTCCTTTTACAGCATCAAAACATTGATGAGCACTTGGGAGGAGTTGTTAATCTCCTGAAATTTATTTGTAATTCTAGCCTGTAGGTCTTCTAAATTTTCGTAAGGGGTTTTGAAAACCGAGATTTTGATGTGTGGCCATAAAAAAATATACCTAGCAAATATGGGCCGTAATCAAAAATTAAGTAGAACTTTTCTCGTAAGCTAGTATCAATTATGTTCAGGCATGTATTAATTTAATATTCAGTAAAAGTAAAAACCCATGCACTTAAAAACATTGATTGAATTCTACTGAACTTAAAACTATGGAAATGATAGGGGAAAACCCTGAATATTTTTGTAAAAGAATACAGGCCAAAATTCTTCTTTATGTCAATGACGTCAGTATTATTCATGGAATTAACCATACAGGGTCTATTAAATATATTTAGATGCTTGATTTCCTTCATGAAATTGTGAAAATACCGGGTGTTAAAAAATGTTTTATAGCTGAAAACCATTTCAGAAATTATACATTTTGTTATTTCAGTCATTTTTCGATTAATTTTGGTTGTTTATAATTACTTAATTACTATAATGAAGGATTTCTAAAAATAATAAAAAATCGTTATATCAATGGAGGTCCGCAATACACAGTCTCCGCCATAAAGTTGGGTACATAAAAAAAATATTTTTAAAAAACTTTATTGTGGGCTTGCTTCTGCAGGTCCGACAACAAAAACATCTGTTATAACACATGCCATCTAATCACTGGTTTGGCGAGAGTTCAAAATAAAGTTGATGGTGGTACCGAAAAATTGGTCAAATTGAAAAGATATCGAAAAATTTTATTAAAAAAAATTGTTCAAAATGCACCGAGGATTCCAAATGTCAATTTTGAGGAAAAATAAAAAAAATAAATTTTTAACCGACCATCGATATGAAAAATCATAAATTATATTTTTACTAACAAATACTAAATTTACTGTATTATTAGGTTTGAATGGTAACTCTTTTGACAGAAAATGCAAGTTTTTACCAGTACCATCGCTATAAAAAATCATAAATTATTTTTATTTGAAAATAACTTTATTGAACTAAATTACATAGGTTTGTGTCAGAACTAATCAAATATTCGGGAAATTGACACTTTGCGGGAAATACGGTGTCGCTATCTGTAGTCATGCCCTACCTATATATTGATGCACATGAGCTTCTCTATCATTTTCGGACCGCCAGTAAAATTTCGATGAACTAAGAATTACCATTCAAACCTAATAATACAGTAAATTTAGTATTTGTTAGTAAAAATATAATTTATGATTTTTCATATCGATGGTCGGTTAAAAATTTATATTTTTTATTCTTCCTCAGAATTGACATTTGGAATCCTCGGTGCATTCTGAACAATTTTTCTTAATATAATTTTTTCTATATTTGACCCATTTTTCCATACCACCGTCAACTTTCTTTTAGATTCCCGTCAAACCAGTGATCACTGTGTTAAAATTGATTTTTTAGTTGTCGGACTTGCAGAAACGAACCTCAATAAAGTTTTTTTAAATATCAATACTAAAAAATCTTCCCATATATATATACAGTGACCGGCAAAAAGTTCGCAACATATGGGAAAAATTTGTATTAGGTGAGTATTGGAAAAACTTTTCCGGGGGATCGGTTCTGCATGTCCGATAACCTAAAAATCGATTTTGACATACGTCACGTGACCACTGGTATAGCGTCAAATTAAAAAAAAAATTGTTAATTTACAAGAAGTGAGGTTAGTTGACGAGATATCAAAAAAAGTTATTTGAAAAAATTGCTTAGAATTAAATTCTACGTCCTTGTGCAAAATTTTAAGATTTTATTTAAAAAAATTGGAAAACTCAATTTTTTTTAAATATTTTTTTATCGATTTACAAATTTCCAGTTTTTTTCGTTTAGATAGCTTGGCTAATGTAAAGCCCATGTATCTGGATGAAAATAAACGAATGTAGTAGTTTTTTCTACAATTGACAGGACAAAATTAAAAAAAACAGGGTTTCGCCGGACGCTAGCTGTTGCAATGATTTGTATCTAGCAGCAGTGTCAAAATTTTAGAGACATTTCAATGAGATTACATTGAGAAAACCTTAATCGTCTTAAATATATCTGAAGTTCGACTTTTTGTAAAGTTAAGGGGAGTAAAATAGATAATAAACAAAAAATTACCTGTTTATTTAATCGAAATTTCATAAACGAAAACCAATGTAAGAAAAACTTAAAAGTAGTCAAATTCTGTACTAACAACATAAAAAATCATTGTTTTTCCTTGGGTGCACAAAATTTAAAACTCAGTATGACCACCATTTCTCTCCATACATACTATTGTTCTCGAGCGCAACTCTCGATTAACATTTCGGAGCATTTTACGATTTATTTGCAATACACAATTTCTAATGACATTCTCTAAATTTTGTATATTCCTAAAGGGTCGATGTTTGTACACAGAGTTCTTTAGGTATCCCCACGTAAAGAAATCTAACGGAGTCAGATCTGGTGATCTCGCAGGCCACGGATTTTCAGAAAACCGTCCTATCCACTGGTTTCCAAATTCTTGATCCAGCCATCTCTTCACCTCATTTGTGGAATGAATGCTAGCTCCGTCTTGTTGAAAGTATAAATTTCTTCTTTCGGCTAATGACAAATTGTCTAAAAAGTCAGATATCTCAGTTTGTAGAAATTCTAAAAATATCGTTCTGAATTTAAATTGTCTCTAAAGAAAAAAGGTCCCACTATTCTGAGGTTGAAAATTCCGCACCACACATTAACCTTAAAACTATATTGGTCTTTACTCTGAATTACAAAGTCTGGGTTTTCGGTGGCCCACCATCTACAGTTTTGTGAACTGACGGTTCCGTTAGAGGTAAATGTAGCTTCATCCGAGAAAAGAACGTTCTTTGGGAAATTAAAATCTTCCTCAATCATACCCTGGAACCAGGCACAAAAATGGAAGCGGGCGTCATAATCCCTATCTTTTAATACTTGTACAAATTTAGGTTTGTACGGATGAAATTTGTTTCTTTTTAATATCCTCCGCACAGATCTTTCGTGAATGTTAGTGATCTCCGATATTTGACTAACTGCTAATTGGGGTGTTTCTGTGATCGACAAACACACATCCAGAGAACCTTCGTCACCTGTTACCGGTTTTTCATGGGAAACTTTATACTGATTTTCTACCGATCCCGTTTCTTTAAATTTATTGACTAGACGAGATACTGTGGAATAATGGAGGGATTTATCGGGGTGCCTCTCATTAAAAATTGCTGCTGTTTCTCTATGGCTTTTGTAATTATCTCCAGAAATTAAAATAATTTCTATCTTTTCCTGAAGAAGTAGGGTGGGTGCCATTTTAAGGAATAAAATATTAATAAACTTATGTAAAATATCAAACTTAGTAAGATGCGAGACATAAACCAATGACATAGGTTGAAATCAAACAAATTATAATTTGTTTGACATTTTTCTGTTGTTTTTAACCTACTAGATTATTTGGTTGTTTTAATTTCAGAGCCTGCTTTGGTAGTTTTAAGTACAACTAAATAGACCTGGTTGTTAAATTTATGTGCGAAAAATCTTAATAAAATCTTGATACAGTCATTTCATTAGATTCAAACCATTGCAACAGCGAGCGTCCGGCGAACACCTATTTTTTCGATTTTGTCCTGTCAATTGTAGAATTGTAGATCTGACTCCGTTAGATTTTTTTATGTGGGGATACCTAAAGAACCCTGTGTACAAACATCGACCCTTTAGGAATATACAAAATTTAGAGAATGTCATTATAAATTGTGTATTGCAAATAAATCGTAAAATGCTCCGAAATGTTAATCGAGAGTTGCGCTCGAGAACAACAGTATGTATGGAGAGAAATGGTGGTCATACTGAGTTTTAAATTTTGTGCACCCAAGGAAAAACAATGATTTTTTTGTGTTGTTAGTACAGAATTTGACTACTTTTAAGTTTTTCTTACATTGGTTTTCGTTTATAAAATTTCGATTAAATAAACAGGTAATTTTTTGTTTATTATCTATTTTAATCCCCTTAACTTTACAAAAAGTCGAACTTCAGATATATTTAAGACGATTAAGGTTTTCTCAATGTAATCTCATTGAAATGTCTCTAAGATTTTGACACCGCTGCTAGATACAAATCATTGCAACAGCTAGCGTCCGGCGAAACCCTGTTTTTTTTAATTTTGTCCTGTCAATTGTAGAAAAAACTACTACATTCG
Source organism: Philopedon plagiatum (assembly GCA_963971165.1). Taxonomy (NCBI): domain Eukaryota; kingdom Metazoa; phylum Arthropoda; class Insecta; order Coleoptera; family Curculionidae; genus Philopedon; species Philopedon plagiatum. The sequence continues at coordinate 8,489,740 of OZ020191.1, forward strand.
TTTATTTTCATCCACATACATGGGCTTTACATTAGCCAAGCTATCTAAACGAAAAAAACTGGAAATTTGTAAATCGATAAAAAAATATTTAAAAAAAATTGAGTTTTCCAATTTTTTTAAATAAAATCTAAAAATTTTGCACAAGGACCTAGAATTTAATTCTAAGCAATTTTTTCAAATAACTTTTTTTGATATCTCGTCAACTAACCTCACTTTTTGTAAATTAACAATTTTTTTTTTAATTTGACGCTATACCAGTGGTCACGTGACGTATGTCAAAATCGATTTTTAGGTTATCGGACATGCAGAACCGATCCCCTGGGAAAGTCTTTCCGATACTCTCCTAATAAAAATTTTTCCCATATGTTGCGAACTTTTTGCCGGTCACTGTATATATATATATATATATATATATATATATATATATATATATATAACGTAAACTGCGTGTATGTCTTGGCTTCTGTTGAAATGCACAACCACATACGTAGCCCTCACGAAGCCACTAAGCAGAAACACGTGCCGGACGAGTCACCATTTTTTCTGGCTCTGTTCTTTTCAGCAAACATGCCCGCAATAATTCTCTTTGTTTTTTGTGACAATCCGTGATGGCTTCTGATATCTTTTTATATAGAAAACAAATTTTGTTGGCGATACTTGAGTTTTTAAAACATACTTTTTTTCTGGTTTGGTGTTGTTCTGTTTTTGACCGTTAGTGAGATGTTGTCAAATCAGAATTCCCCAAAATAGGGAAAATTATAATGCCTGAAAGTTATATGCAAGGGGAAATTTGGAAATTGTCCTTAATTTTTATTTTGACCTATCAAAATAATATTAATATTGACTTTGCATCCGACTTACGCCAATTTTTTTAATTATATTTAGCAGATTATCCCTGTATAACAGCAAATAAAAGAAATGGAAGTTGTGTTCCATCCGGAGAGTGTATGTATATCAATGAATTAAAAAGTCGAAGTCAATCAGCTAGGGAACGCAATTATCTGGAAAGATCGGTTTGTGGAAGGGGTAAGGATGGATTAGAATGGTATTGCTGTGATAATAGCGCATTAAAAAGGCGTCCAGCCAAACCCGCCGTCAATGTCGAGGCCGCATTCAGTCCCATTAGACCTGATGTAGAAGTAGAACAGGGTATCTACCATCCTTCTACACCAGCAACGACTACGGCCTCATTCAGTCCCAATAGACCTGATGTAGAAGAAGTACATTATAGCTACTATCCTTCTACACCAGCAACGACTACGACTATTAAAATACCAGGTAAGCACTGGGTAAGTTTATTCCACAGCACAATGGGCTCTTTATAAGTTACAATTTTTGTGGCATTGTGCAGAGTAGCACAGAAAGTAGTTAGAATTTGATACTTTTAAATTTTGGGAGAAAATGGAAAAACAGAACAAACCTTTTTATTATTCGTCGCAAAAGTTTTATTTACGATATAACATCTATTTCCGGACAGTGTTCACGCGATTTTAAAAATTTAGATGTGTAGTGAATTCCTTAAATTCAGCAATTTTACTTTTTCGTCGTGTGGACAGAACATTATTTGATGTCACAAAAAAATGAATAAATTTAAGATTTTCCCCATTGTGACAGAGCTTTAGATGGTTCTCGTTATACATATATGCGGTTTCTTATATGTGCATGGTAACACTGTGTATGCTTACTTGTTGAAAAGCATTTATTTCCAAGAGGCTTTTGCAGAAACAATGACATACTCAGCTGATATTGAATATCCTTTTTGATTTATAATTACCAGAAATAGATAAATCATCGGCGCTGATCCAGTAGGGAACATGCATATAATCCAAATAATCCTGAAATATTTTATTTCTATTCTCTTCATAAATTAAATATTTATTGTGATTATTTTACCAACTTATTTTGATATTTATTAACAAAAAATTTTTTCTTATACAAATTTTTAAATAAACTTTGAGACTTGCAAATCGTGATATTATTGGTTGTGACGTCACATGTCATGTAAATGAAAGTGTAATGGTTAGTACATGATTAGGGTTGCCAACCGTACCGATATATCGGGACTGTCACTGTTAATGGAGTTCATGTCCAGACGTACCTTCTGAAGGTATCAAAAGTCCCGATCAACTTTATCAAGGTTTTTTAAATTAAATTTTAAAAGGCATATGCACCAACAAACGTAATTTTGAAAGGCTTTTAAAAAGAAAGCTTTTGCGTGTGACACAGTACAGTATCGTAGTATCGTAGGGTGACCAGATGTCCGAATAAAGCCGGACATGGCCGGCTTTTTGACCAAAGTTAGAACGTCCGGCCGGCTTTTTTTACGCCCGACTTTGTTACCAATTGAAAATCCATCTCTTTTAAGAAAAATTGGTTCCTCAGAAAAGTATGAAAAGTCATGGAATATTATAAAAAATACAAAACTCAAAGTTAGACTTTTAAAATATTTTTGTTCAAGATTTGTCATCCTTTTTTATTAAAAATCATCCTTTTTGCCTTGTTTGTCACCCATTTGTCATGTTGACTCCAGTGGTCACCCTATCTATCTTGCAGATTTGTGTATAGCGTCGCGTCGGCGTCGGTGTTCTCTGGAATCCAGTTCACTTGACCGTCTACCGATTACTAGTAATGGCCCAAGTCATTTCTAAAAACATTAATGTTTTTAACTGGGTGTCGCTGTCTGAAATCCCAGAATAGGAAAAGTTGGAAGAAACAGTTATATAATATCTTAAATCGAAAAGTTTGATAATTTTAGATCACTGTTTTCAGAACATAATTTATACCTTATGAATTTTATGAAAAAAAAAACTCTTTAGAAGAGTGGCAAACCCCTTCGATTGAAGGAAGATGGTTAATTTTTTTTTAAAAAGCACTATAATGCCTGCGTACAATGCAAATTGCGAAAGAATTTTTTCCTCAATGTCCATCCAGTGGTCAGAAGAAAGAAATCGTGTATTAGCTGAGTCCGTTGAGGCCATTCTAAAATGCCTGTATAACTTTAAATTTTCATGTGCAAAATTTTATAAGTACCTAAAGATCAGAAAGATCTTCTAAAGAAAATCACTTTATCGAAGAAATATAAAACTGGCAAATCCTAAATAATTTCTTTAATTTAGTGTTAAGATTTAAGGAATATCAGTTATAATAAAGATTTTCGTTGCTAATAGCTCTGTTCGTAGAGGAATCACAAACCGATCAGCGCCAATTAAATTTTAGATATTTGGTAACGTGACAGTTTGCCGACTGGTTTCCAGTAATTTCATTGGCTCTGACTGGTTTGTGACTCTTGTGGGAACAGGACTAATACAGTTGCTTTTGTGTTTGGTTTGGTATTTAGAGTTAGGTAAACTAAAAAAAACTATCCCCCCCCTCCCCCCGGGCCTTGTGTCCTGATATGAACCAGATGATTTATGGCAACCCTATACATGATGAATTCCAGTGTTAATTTATTTTATTAATTATTTCCCAAAGGTTAGGAGTTTTTGTGGATAAGAAACGTTACTTTTGAATAAAAGGAATGTTTAGCAAGGACAATCGGATAATTTGCTGAAAGTTGATGCTTGTCTATGATGGATGGCCGCTTATTTCGTTACAAATACCTATTATTTATTGTAACACAAAAATAAACGTACAGACCAAGATGCTTACTTGAATTTGACGATATTCACCGTTGATGATACCTATTTATGAGAAATTTTTGATTACCTAATTTTGCAGTAGGTTTGTATTTTCTTCCAGCATCGACTGTTCTAAGCACGTGAAAAATTAAGTTTTCAAGGCACTGTCAGTGGCATTTTTGCACGTTGGCACACAATAAGATATTGATGGGGTAGTTTTTAAATATATTTCATTGTTTCATAAAAAGAATTACACACATTATACCGTAATAAAAAAAATCGTAACACAAACAACAATTATTACCGTCTGGGCAAATAAGACAGCTCTCCATACGCTACTTTTCTAAATGCACACCTTTGGTGACCTTTGTTTCGTAAGTTAAATTTCTCGACTAATTGGTTGATGTCGTGTTACGAAGATGCAAAAATAAATGGGATAGAGTAAGTATGTAACGTCAGAAAATGTATATGTTTGTGTGAGTGTGTGGTATAACAAACCAGTTTAGCTTTAGGTGTTGTAGACTGACATCTTGCCACTCTTCAATATTTAATATTACAAATAATAAGTCAGTTTGGTAAATCAATAGATACAATCGTACGAGAAAATCTCACTGGTATTCGGACTATCACAAAAGTTATCGAATTATATTCGTTTGCATGTAGGAGGCGACGGATGAAAGATCTAAAGTAAGAAGGTCGAAAATACAAAAAGTCGAAGTTACAAGAGGTCAAAGTTACAAAAGGTCGAAAATATCGAAAGTACAGAAGATCGAAGTAGAAGAAGGTCGAAATTCAAAAAGGTCGAAATATCAAATATTAAAATTTACACAAAAAAACGCATAGGTCGAAGTTACAAAAAGTCGAAACGTTTTATGGTCGAAAATGGTAAAGAAGACATACATAAATGATGCTTTCATTTTTTATATTTCCCCGGCAGTATTTACCTATTTTTTTATAATAAGTTATTTATTTAAAGTGTTGTCATCCGTTTGCATCCATTGTCATTAAAATGTCACAAAAGTATGAGCTCTTGAAGACCCAAAAAGACAAACCTAAACTATACGTTCAAGGTTTCTGCTACATACAGGAAAAAACTTCGGAAAGTGTTACATACTGGAAGTGAGATCAATGGTAAAAACTCAACAGAGATAAAAAATTAAAAAAAAATACTGATGAAACCTAAAACTGGACAAACCTGTCCTAGAACGTATTTCACAACTCCATGGCCACAAGAAGAAATTATATTACTTCTAACAATGGCTACCATGCCAAAATTTCCCAAAAAAATAATTAAAGCACCAAGAAAATAATCAATGTGGCAGGTCATAGTCCCAACCTGTTATTGCTTAGTTATAAGTTATAAGTTAGATGTCCACCACAATGATCAGAAAAGAAGCTACCTATCCAGGAACTTTGTTTGCGACGAAGATCATAAGAAGGTAATTTCTTGAGCAGTGCAGTATGGCATACTTGGTCAAAGGCCTTGGAAATATTTAAGGGCAAAAATCTGGTATTAGCCTTGAAATTCTGGTGTTGCTCGCCAACACAAATCGTTTTTGTGTTTAAAAGCGTTTATAATTTAGCATTTTTGTATTATAGATATGTATGCGTATACTTCAAGTAACGTTTTTTTAGAAATTATACCTTGCCAGACACCGAATGGAGAAAAGGCACAATGCATATCTATTTATCAGTGTCAAAAATTCGTATCCAAAATAGTTAATACAACTAGAACTGTAAGCCAGGATAGATTTTTGAAGGAGTCTAAATGTGGTGTTGATGATAATAAGAAACCCTTGATATGTTGTGGCTCTGACACAAATTTTAGTGCAGATTATGGTATAGAAAACAAGACGTTATTCAGGCCAAACCGACTGATCCTTAAAGAATACTGCGGAACTCAGGTAGAGTAAAAAAATTCGCGGAAATCCTTCATATCAAATTTTTTAAATAGTGACTTCAAATAATTTGTTGACATAGTCAAAATTTACTGTCAAAAATTTTTAATTTTTTTTTTGGTATTTTTAGATTACCCTTCCCGATAGAATTTTTGGTGGAAAGAAGTCGGATTTGAGCGAATTTCCCTGGTTAGTATTGTTGAATTATGAAACTCATAACGGGGAAACAACGTTCGCATGTTCTGGATCTCTTATTACATCTAGATATGTTTTGACAGCTGCCCATTGCGTCTCAGCACGCAGTGTTGGAACATTTGCAAATAAATTGTAAGTATTTCCACCATTTATCTAATAGAAAATTTCGTCCCCTTTTGGGAGCACCGCTTTGACCATCAATATGTTCACTTGTTCCACAGCCTCAACCCAATCAAGACAAGGAGGAGACAGCTCGAGGTTGTAAATTCAAGAGGGCCAATTGCTATTTTGTTGAGCGACCAAGGCTCCACTGAGGGAACAAAATTTTCTGTTAAGTGCAAGTGAAATTCACTGTCTGACAGGATTATCTCTTAGAGATTTTCTAAATCATTTTCTCAATCAGTATCACGCAGTAGATTTTTGGTCGCTGATTACGAATCTGACCGTGTAATTTTCAACACGTCATGTCTTTAATAAAAATCAACAACATAGTTGAAAAACAGCGTTTCTGGCCCCTTTTAAACCATCATAACTTTCAAATGGGATGTTTTAGAAAGATCTATGATGGCTCAAATTGATGACCACATAGAAAAAATGCTATCGTGTATTGAACTGGATACAAATTCATTCAATGACACACTCTATTCCGTATTGCACAATACAAATTCGTTTTCGTCTAACATTGTTGTCTGGGGCCATTCAATAAATTTAAACGGGGTTTTTAGTTTTTAGCCAAAAACGTATATTGGGATTAATATTTGATTTACCTTAGAATCAGTCTTGCAGCGTAACATTCAGGGACAACAAAATACTTACTGTTTCATCTATATTTTTATTAAAATCTTTAACTAATCTTAAAACTAAGTGCACAGCTTGCGAAACTTGGTAACGGTAAGCGAGTGTCCGGTTCGGAATGCAAAAAATGATGAAAAATAAAAAAAACACTTGAATATAATATATCTAATAATTAGGACATTCGGTTTTCCATGAATAAATATTTATTTTAAGTGTTCGAAACTATGTTTTTTTAGAATTGGCGTAAGGCTTGGTGAATGGGATTATAGTAACAAGGGTCGAGATTGTGTTATTTTTGAAGGGCAGAAAGAATGTAATGAAGAAGAAGTAAATGTTGGAATTGACCGAGTCAAGGTACATCCCACATACCAAGATCAAGCTAATGAACAGTACAATGACATAGCCTTAATTAGATTGGACAGACAAGTTAACTTTACAAGTAAGTGAAAACTCACCAAAAACATTACTGTATGGTATGTTAAGTTTCTCTGTAAATAACTACTGACTGATCCTAAAAGTTTATAATATGTCTATTGTGTACGTACAACTTGATGGAGAAACACTATCTGAAAAAATCACTGAGTTTGCTTTTCGATCCCCAGTTGAAATGGACCCAACGTACTGAAATGCTGTCAAAAAAAATATCCTCCAAATGATTCAGTCTCCGAAATCTTTGTTAATTTTGACATTTTGAAAATATATATAATTATGCGCGACTCTGTCTTGAATTATGGTGTTGTCTTTTGGGGAAACTCGGCGGATTCTGGGGAACTTTTCCTACTACAAAAGCGCCGTACAAGAATATTGTTGTTTAAATCGTAGATGGATTCTTGTAGAGAGTTGTTCAAGCAGGTGCAGATTCTAACGGTTCCATCTTTGTACATAACATAAGATCAAAAAAACGTCCTCAAAGTAGATCTGCCGTGAAGTCAATCCCGCATGTCTTGAAAGGTAACATAGGTGAAAGGTATAGGTAAATAAATTATAGTTAAAACACTAAAAAACACGCTTTTATGAGCAGCGCACTAAAAAGTTAAAAATAAATATTTTCCTATTATAGAAAACCGGGGTGTGCAGTGCGCGCATCGTGCGGAAAGTAAAGCAAATTACAAACTGTGCCTCCCTTTAGTCCGCACACATGCATACCCCGGTTTTCTCTTAACTTGTACAGATATAAATCATTTGGTTTTTAAGTAGGTAATTAAATTTAAAAGCGTGGGGCGCACTTACATATATAGCGGTCTAGGCATACATTACATTTTGTTTTTTATGCCTAGGCCGGTATATAACTACGCTCAACTCTTTTAAATTCATCAGAAACATTAGTGGGCTCTTGGGGAGAGTTGTTAATCTCCTGTGGCCGCCCTTACGCGAGCTTTCTGTGAATGCAGAGGCATCTCTATAAATCAATGTGGATTTTCAGAACTCACATTCTCATTTGTTGAGAATTTATATAATCAGAGAGGTAAAACCATGCCTCGTCAGTAAAAAAGGTTTTTTCAATTACGTTTTCATTATTATGCAAATTACCCATACACCACTCTGAAAATTGCATTCGCTGCGGCTTATCATTTGGTAACAATTCTTAGACTGAGCTTAAACGATAAGCGTGCATATGCAGGTCACATTTCAGGATTGTACTGCAAGTTCCATAGGATACTACTTACTGGCTTAAACGCTAAATGGATGGGCGTGGGTTGTGCGTGTTCATAAATAATTTGCCTCAATTCTTCTATTTTTGTACAGTACGAACTTTGAGTCTCCCACTGCCTTCCTTTCTATTCACACTTCTAGTCAAAACTTGGCGAAACATGGTTGAAATCCACGACTATGTATGGAAGTTCTGTTTGAAAATCCTGAATGGCATCCCGTGTTCAATAAACCCACTGGATATCAACCCTTCTACCATTTCTAAATTAACTTTTGGTCACAGAAGCTTTTTCTTCTTAATAATTCAAGACATGCATGATTGATTCCACTGCATACTTTGAGGACTCTTTCTTATCGTACGCTACTTTGTTGTGTACAATATGTAAAACAAAATATCCATTTGACTATCAGATATTCAGATCGAAACTTAACATACAATTTAAGACATGCTTCTAATACTATAATTATTAGAAAACATAATCTTGCATTAACTACTAACATGTAATTATGCCACTAAAACTTATCTTCCTCAAAAAATAAAAATAATTAACGGCATTCCAATTTTCAAATCAAAAGCAAAACAAATGTCACTTAAACACAGTTGTTACTCTGTGGGCGAGTTTTTAAACTTTCCAAGTTTGCTGTGAATTTATTAAATTATTCAGTCCTATATATTAATTTGGTAAATTCTATATTTATTATGCGTTGGTTTATTTCCATGAATTTTAGTGCAGTATAATATATGTATATAGAATAAGTAGTATATTTATTGAGTTCTTCTGTACATGTTTTACATGTCAAAGAAAATAAATAATTTTTGTATTTGTATTTACGAAGTCGCGAGATCCCGTTGATCCACCGGGTAGTACTGGGGACTAAAGGTCATGTGATATGATCATTAATATATTAATTACATACGCGTGATATGCTGCTCACGGTAAATCAGGGGCATCTCGCGAGAATATCCTATAGTAGACGACAATTACCGAAAAAAGAATTACAATGGTTTTTATGGTTGGTATTTAAATTATCGAGAAGCTTTCACTAATGTGGGAAAGTAACACTCTCCATATTTCCCAAATAGGACCTAACCTAGAGTACTATTCTCACATCTGTAGAGCGGCATCACCTTCAACACAACAGCCTTGATTCTATCCAAAAGAGAGCCACTCTACGTGTCTATGTCCCAGTCCTCACAAGTAAACGCGCTTTTGGGAATCTGTCACTTTTCTACCGATATCTCTACGGATTTTGCTCGAAAGAGCTAGCCGCTAATATTCCCTCCTTGGCTGTTCCTAGCAGAACAAGAGGCGCGTTACGTATGTATCTGTTAAGGCGGCTCGCACACTGAAGCAACAGGCAATCAGCAATAGTCAACTAGCAACGCGCAATATGTATCGCATAATAAGGCGGCTCTCACACTGGAGCAACAGGCAACCACCAACGCGCAATATGCATGGCATAACGTCACATCACAATTAGGTAGATCATTGAAAATTTTAGGTGGCTCATTGATCAAATGACCTTATGGACATGGTGAGAATAATCACTAAGGTGTTAAATGCATAATGCGCCTTCTTGAATTACCCCTTTGTTTAAGTTTGTTAACTCAGGTTGTGTTTGGCTTTTCTAGATTATATTCGACCGATATGCCTGCCTGACATCGATGACTACATAACACCAGGAGAATATTTAACCGTAGCAGGATGGGGCATAGTTAGTTACAGTGAACGAACTACTATAAAACAAAAGGTTAAAGTGCCCGCTGTACCTTCATCTCAATGTTCTGTGATGTTTGAACGTGAACCGAGACTATCGCAAGTTGGCTGGGGTCAGTTTTGTGCTGGTGGGGAGCCCGACAAAGATGCATGTGTAGGTGAGTGTGCGATTTTATTTTTTTACCCCCTTTTATAAAAGTTTATGTTTAGATAACTTTAGCGGGGAATTCCGAGACGATTGCTTAATTCGATGTCAAATTTTCTGTAGATTCCAGAAATGTGTAACTTATTAAGCAAACCCAACCGAATTATAATCTGCGAGTGGTTTTTAATCCATATTTTAATTAATCGAACTTTTACGTGAATGCATAATGTCTGTAGAAGAACATAAGTGTTATACTTGTATTCGTGACCCGAAAATTCCGCTATCTAATTATAACGGTTCACTTCCAATATCGTGCTGTCGGGGAATCGGGTATCTAGGCAAATAAAACGAACTAAAACAGGTCAACGCAAAGCGAAGTACACATTGTTCGGAAACGAACATAAAAAATTTCATGTCATAAATAGTTTATATCGCACATGACTGTTTTATTATTTACTTGACGGGCGCCACCGAAAAGGAAGGGATTGGTGCGATGCGAGGCGAGAGAAATTCGCAGATTTGATAGACGTCGATTATTTGTTGCTATACATATAATGACTAAAGTTTTGCAAACGGGGGTAAATCCAGAGACGGCTTCTAACCTAGTTCGAAATAAAATCAGGATTCGATGTGCAAATAAAATACAAATATTTATTTACCCACATTGTGTTATTTGAAAGTGCGAAATACGAAAATACCATACAGGGTGTCTGAAAAGTCTTAGCATGGGCAAATATCTTTAAAAATATCTATTAATTAAGATAGAGACACCAAATTTTAGTTTTATCTTATTGGTTAATAAATCTACTTTTTTATGTAACTTGACTTTTACAATCCCCTTGGGGGGTTACGCTAGGGAGTTGAGGTCAAAAATTTTAAATGCAACCCTATGCCGTGTGGTACATCATTTTAAAGGTCTTTTCTCAGATATTACTTCTTGGCAGAGTTCCACAACGGACTTTATTACTGCCAAGAAGTTCATGGTGGCCATTCTAAACAAATTTTAGCGTAATAAGTAAGGGAGTCACTGTTGGTCTGTTACCAGAGGCGTCGATGCCGAAAATAAGTACATACGGTATTTGACAGAAATAATTTAATTGATGGGCGTTGCCGTGATTGTGTGAAATAAAAAAAACGGTTGAGTGCAAGTTCGACTCGCGCATAGAGGGTTCCGTGAGACATACAATATTGTGAATTTCTCACAGGACGCAAAAGTCTCATTAACTAAGGCTAATGCTTGAATAAATATGAAGAGGCGGCCATGCTGGAAATAAGTCAGTGCATAATATAACTGATTAGTAAGGCTGGCACGGTTGGTCACAATGTCACATAGTTAAGAATGTTCACAAAATTAAGACGTCATAAAATCGTAAAAATATGGTAAATACGTAGTTGTAGTTTTACTATTGGAGATATATTCTTGAAAGTGGGCAGGTTTGAATGTAGACACCAAAGTACATCCCCTGAAATTTCGTGCGCATGTCTAGCCCTCTTAGTTTGCGCGTGGTACGCAGTTTAGTCCACTGCGCAGATGGCAAATAACGGAAAATAAAGTCGAAATAAACTTGGGAAAAAGTTATAAAGTTAAATACGTAGTGGTACCTTGACTTTTGGGAATATATTCTTAACAGTGAATGGGTTCACATGTAGACACCAATGTCCATCTCCTGAAATTCCGTGCACATGACCAGCACGCTCGGTTTGCGAGTGGTACGCATTTTGGTCTGCTGCGCAGATGGCAAAAACGAAAAATAAAGTCGAAAAAAACTTGGGAAAAAAATTATAAAGTTAACTACGTAGTGGTACCTTGACTATTGGGGATATATTCTTAAAAGTGAATTGGTTAGAATGTAGACACCCAAGTACATCTCCTGAAATTGCGTACGCATGTCTAGTATGCTCGGTTTGCGCGAGGTACGCATTTTGGTTTACTGCGCAGATGTCAAAAAACAAAAAATATAAAAACGACAAATGAAGAAGTAAAGTTGGAAAAAAGAAAAAAGTGCCCCACAAAACAAAAAATAGCAGCGCAGACTGGTACTGTATGGCACAAGAGGTCGACTAATGGTCGACTTGTGCCCCGCCCGATTATACGATTTACGATTTATAATTTTTATAGGCTTGCCATTTAAAAATGCATTAAAATACGGGAGTTGCGGTAAAATGTTTCTTTTTTGAAGACTTTTAAAAGAAGAGGCCACCCGGCATAGGTTTGCATTGAAAATTTTTGACCTCAACTCCCTAGCGTAACCCCCCAAGGGGGTTGAAAAAGTCAAATTACATAAAAAAGTAGATTTATTAACCAATAAGATACAACTAAAATTTGGTGTCTATCTTTATTAATAGTAAAGATATTTGACCATGCTAAGACTTTTCAGACACCCTGTATGGTATTTTCTTATCTCGCACTCAAATAACACAATGTGGGTAAATAAATATTTGTATTTTAGTTGCACATCGAATCCTGATTTTATTTCCAACTAGGTTAGAAGCCGTCTCTGGATTTACCCCTGTTTGCAAAACTTTAAAATGACGACCTGCGACAATGTCTATTCGTTGAAGCGTCTTCTTTCATACGTATAAGTACGACATTTCGTAGAATATAAAAATTTGTATTACCACTATGAATGTAAAGCCAATTTATACACATGCAACTTGTTTCTAATTTCGCAGTTATTAGCTTCCGTAGCCAGGTTACAGTTTCTTTTGCTTATTTTTTGTTACTCAATATGTAACGTAATTATTTTTAGGTGATAGTGGAGGACCCCTAATGAGACAAACAAACAGCTCAGAACAGTGGTTCGTGGAAGGGATTGTCTCTTTTGGAAATGGATGTGGAGTTACAGATGAGTATGGCGTCTATACAAAGGTTTCAGAGTATCTTGGGTGGATTCACAGAACTATAGAGCCATAAATTAGAATTTACATTTAAGTAATATTTGATACTTTTTATGACTGTATTAAATAAAAATTATAAGATTTATTTATGTGATTTTTTATAAATAATTAAGATAGCTAGTTATCTTCATTTAAAAATCTAAAGTGTAAGAATAAGAGAACTAAGTTTTGTACTATGAACTTATTTGTTTTCTGCAAATTTATAGAGAAAATGGGACATTAAATATGTAGGTATTTTCTAAACAATCGGATTTAATTCATTTTAGCGTCGCATTCCAAGATAAAAATATTTGGGAACCAATCAAATTGCGGAAATATTAGAATAACTCATACGTCTTTAATAACGACTTATTAACAATGATAGGACAAAAACCAAACTGTTCAGGTAGAAGATCTTAATTTAAACCAGTCCTATATCTTAAACCTTCTTGGTTAGTCATTAAGTAAGTGATCAAAAGCAAATTTCTGTTTTATTGACAATACCATGGATTTATTATATAAAAGGATTGGATATCCGTATACTGTGAGCGTATCGAACGTGAAGCCTTATATTTTGTTGTTTGTTGTTTGTTATTCTCTTGGGGGAGCAGTTTACGAACTACGAACATAGACAAGACTACGAATTACTACGTAATTGAAGCAAGAATGGTAGTAGAAAGAGATAAAATAGCATTGGAGTGTTGGAGCTCAGAAGTGTTGCTGTCTGTGCTGGTTGTTTAGGAAACGGCTGAACCTCGGTATGAACACTCGGTTACACATACGTCTTTGTCTAATGAACTAGAAGTGCGACGTAGAGATTTATATATATTTATAAATGACTCGGAGCGACTTTAAATAAACACCTTTAGAAATAACATAACCTATAAATAATAAAACCTTTTTAATCTAAATTTATTATTATCTAGCAGAAAATAAAGTAATTTAGGGCTTTTATTACTTTTAGCAAATCTTGTAATGCTTCTAACGTATTTTTTGTACACAAATACAAGGTAAAATAAGATGTGGCCAATGTTTACAAATTGTGTTTACAGTGTCGCTTAGAATGGTTTGTTTTGGCTTCAAAGAATGTTACATCATCCCGTATCCTTTTATTTAATAAATCCATGGACAATACGCATTAACGTTACCTACCTACACAGTTTTCAAATAATAGTGTTCTATTATTGACGCATTTTTTGATCAACATTATGAAATATACAAATCTTAGAATTACAATCACACCCTGTATGATCCCCGGCACCGCTAAACTGCAACCCTCCTTTGCAATCAATAAGCAGACCGACCTTGAACTTGGGCCAAGTGTGTACGGGGGCGGTAAAGGGGATGTGAAAACGCCTGCATTGTATTGTAAAGAATTATTATTTACTAGCAATTCTTTTGCGTTATCATGTTTTGAATAAACAAGAAAGATAAATGTTTGGTATTGGGATTTACACAATTAAATATAATTTATAATTTTTTCAGACAGAATAAATTATTTGGGAAAAATTTGTAAAAATAGAAAAAACATTTTTAGGTTAGATGGATGTGCTCGTAGTTGCATATTAGAACATAGTTTTTAATTCTGATAAACTTTCCTTCATAACAATTACCGATATTGTCAAAAATAAAGATACTTTGCTGTTGGGCAAAATTCATATTTTCTGACAAACCCCGTATATAGCTGAAAAATTTTGATACCTCATGGTTGCTTGGGTTTGCTTGGGTTTGCTTGGGTTTGCTTAGATTTTAGATAATGCAGAACTTTTTATGCAGAATACATTTTTTTCGTAAAATTAATAATAAGAAAGCTTTCCATTTGGCTCCAACTTAAATAGACACACTGTATATACATATATATAGTGCTTTTTTTAACACGGAATATGAGATTTGTGTGGTAGATTTTTCACCCCATGTTAACTTTTGTTCTACTCAGAACTAAAACACGAAATTTGCAACAGAGGTTATCTAGATCCTTAGGGCACATCAAGGAAACTTGAAACATGAAACAGGAAACAACAAACATATTTCATAAAATAACAACACATTGTTTTAACATTAGTTTTTCACTTAAAACTCCGAGGGCCTATATCTCGATAACGAATGGATATATTGTGATTTCGTAAAAAAGCCGTCGACAGGTAGAATCAAACCCAATCAAACCCAATCAATGCGACGCCTTCGAGGCATTGGGCGTCGCGACGCTTCAAAGATATAAATCGATTGCAGGGACTTCGAAAGTAGGTACATTTGAAAGTACTTTAAATTTTAAGACTTTTTGTCATTTACCCTAATAGGAAATAAGAACATGTTAGTTAGAATTAAAAATTATATCTAAGTTTAAGTCAATTGCTTTCTACTAAAAAATAATTTCAAAATTTGAATATGTTAATTCTTAATGGTACCATCAATGCCTTGCCACCTTTTCCCACCTACATACCAGCAACATTTCGGTTTGTCGATATAATTAATTAGTTATCAATGATCATTAACTTCAGTTGCATATTTACATGTATTTCTTAGTCATTTAAAAAATAATTTACATGTTTAAATTTTTAATATTATTTTTTAATAGAAAGCAGTGGATTTAAACTTAGATATAATTTTTAATTCTAAGTAACATTTTCTTATTTCATTTCGCTCTAAAATAAAAATTAAGGCTACTTCTCTCTTGCGTAAATTTTAAATTATTATATTTTCTGGCCACTCTGTACACAGTATTTCAAGTTTTAATATTATAATATTATTTTCTTAGTAAGCAGAACTTTTTATAAAGAGTAACTTTATTTCGTAAAATTAATAATAAAAAAGTTTCCCATATGTAGAGAACTTAAGTAGGCACACACTGTATATAACCACAAGAAAAGAAGCTGATCCGATTCAAAACAATATAAAATCAAATCAAATAAAGAGAACTTTGTAAAAATAACATATATTAAACATAAACAGGCTTTATAATATATACAAAATTATAAATAAAATCAGTCCTTTGCAGCTAAGTCATATTTCTTAAAATCCAGTCAATGTAACTTGGCACGTAGGTACTGACACTGGTAGTAGTACCACACCTTCCAAATCCTAAGGATATGATCCCTACGAGCATTGTCAAAGGCTCATTGGACGTGCTGAGGGTATGCCTCATAACTGGTCCTCCTGAGTCTCCTGAAGGTGTGATAAATAATTTTATAATATTCAAAAATATGAGTGTATTAAAATTAGTTATGGACTGATTTTTGTGACACAGTCTGGAAACAGTACGCAGCACCTTCACACAGAAGTACACATGCTATTGTGTAATTTTATTACCTTTGCCTAGCCACGGCTTACAGAGTTGGATAGTATTAATATAAACAAGCTCGGACAGCAGAGCGGAAATACTGGCATTAAAGTCGGATATTATTAAATCTCAAATTGTGTCGGAATGCAAAGATGAACCTTGCAGGGGACGAAGTACCGTCAAACTCCTCTGGATGTATCTGCACATTCAGGGATCCAGTGTGATGAAGAACCCGACCTTTTGTCGAGAATGTGATCAGCAAAAATCCCCAGGGTCTCAACCCATTATTGACATTTCAAGGGTTGCTACTAATAGATAATTAAAAGCCTTAGATGGGAGCGAGTTTGTTGAATGTTGGAACGGGGCTCCAGAAATGACGACGTCCAATAAGAATCGGATAGATGGTTCGAGATTACGCCTCACAAAGGAACTTATTTCATTCTATAGAAAAGATCTTCGCATCATAGTTGGTGTATTGATACTTATAGGACATTTCTACCTTAAGGGGCACCTTAGTAGGATTGAAGTCGGATTCCAAATGTGGGTGGTGCCTGGAAAAGGATGGAAATGCCCCTCATATTTTTAGGTAGAGCTCAGAACGCAATAGCTTAAGAATGACATACTTCGGAAAAGCAATGTGGTCATTCGAGGACATTAAACAGGTATAATTCGCGAAGACGATCGGCCTGTAGTGTACTCTAGAAGAAGTTTAGAGTGCAAAGGGCTCAACGGGACCTAGGCAATCATTTATATGTTCATGACTATACGAAAATAGATGCTGCCAGTTCAATAATAAAAAATGTAGGAAATATTTACCTTTACAGCTATCAGTACCATTTGCACTTCCTAAACAAATTTGTCCATCTGTAAGCTCTCCCAACTGATTACAGTTGTTTTTAGCAATAGCCGGCAACCTCGCTTTTCTTTTAATTGGGCTTAATGCACCTAAGAATTAGTAAAATTAGTTCTTAATAACCATTTTTAAAAGTTTATTAGATAATACACTTACACAAAATAAATATTTTGGTTTTTTCAAAAGAAGAAATTACCTGTTTCAGTTCTTCCCCAGCCAGTTATAGTTAACATTTCCTTATCCTTTAAGTTTAGGGGACCCTCAGGTAAACAGATAGGTCTGATATAATCTAGGAAGAAATATCATAAAATAAACTGCTCCTCAATACATTTCCAATATTACCTATTAAATGTTTTGTTAATTTCGATATTAAATGAAAATCAGCAAACCCAGCAAATGAATTTTCTATTTACACAAAATTATCAGTACGTTTTCATCCCTATAATTTGAAAGGTCATTGGCAAGGGTTCAGTCTGTTCCTTAACTTTACAGACCATACAATTCATCTTTAGCATATTAACGTTTTTCTACTTTAGAGCTATGCAAATAAGGAAAAGTGCTACAGAGGCCATTATGGTCATTATAATGATTCAGGCCGGGGCTAGATAGGTGGATGTAGGTAAACGTTTTAACGTATTGGTTAATTGATCGTTACAACGAAACTGGAGCTACCAACTGGAAGGCCGAGAGTTACATTACTCTGTCAGGTCGAAGAGCGCCACCCGATACCTGTAGAATGCTACGTCGGAGGCTTCTTGAGGTCCATTTAAGGTCAAGGCGTATTTTAAGAAGGGTTCCAGTCACAGCGGCACAGCAGAGAACAAACGGGAAAGATTGGCTTGGGCTCTAGAACATCGAAACTGGCAGGAAGAATGGAAATCTGTACACAAGTCTTGTTTTGGAAGATATCCTGATAATCGGCGCGCACGTGTTTGGACCAATCCGTTGGTGCCTAAAAATCGTCGACCAGTACAAGAAATCCATCGATTTAGAGGGGTGTGGGAAGTGTAGGAAGATATTTCTTTTAATTGACGCACAAACTTATTGACTTTGGATAGGAATATGACCAGTGAGATTTATAGAGAGGAAGTCATCAACAGTGTAATTCTTTAATTTTACGCAGCTATCGGTCAAGATTTCCTTCTTCTTGACTAGAAAAAATCCAGGTATTCCTCATTTGCCATTACCTTCAAGGTCTTCCGATCTCAACTGTATTGAGCATGCTTGGAATCAACTTCAGAGCCCATAAGATGCACACGAACCACGCCGTGAAACTCTTCAGCAGTTAAGCAGTTAAGGGATCAACAGCCTCAATTTTGGATGCAAATCAGGCATAATGTGCTTAACAATTTAGTGGATCGTATGCAGAGGCATTGCTAAGCAATTATTCGAGCTTATGGGGGATAGACTACCTAATAAAAACTATATTGTTTGATTTTTAAAACGATTAAGATGTTGCAAAATGGTTTGTAAATAATTTTTCCATTTTTTTTTACGAAACTTATTTTAAGTTGAGAGATTCTTGACACAAAATAGATGTACTGATTGATGTTAATTTATTTTAGAATAAACATTTTTTTACATTGGTTTGAAAACTTTTGTTTTTAAAACACTTACTGACAATATCCCTAACTTTTGACGAGCAGTTTATTATCAAAATTTATTTCAAGTTCATATTTCAACGGTACTGCATTATTCATACAAGAAATCGCTACTGGTACTTGAACGCAATCAAAAGTGGCTTACCGCTAAAAACAATATTTCTGTCCAGTTTTACTAATGCAATATCATTTGGTGTAGCGTTCGGTCTAAATAATTCGTGTTCTAGTATTCGTTCTATTCCAAAAGTCTGAACTGGATCTGCACAGTCTGATCCATATCGGGTATAGGTACAATCAGTTGCATTCCGTCTGTCATATTCTCCCAGAACTACGGACTGCCTAAAAGAGGAATATAGGACGTAGGGAATTAAAAAACTATCATTTAGAAAAAAATTATAAGGGATCAAAACCGGGTTACGCACAGCCATGCAAGTAGTCAGACTTGCACGTCTGAACACATCTAGATAATATCTACACAGAGAAAACATTATTTTATTACCAATAATAGTTTTTTATTGAATATGTTTTTATTCTTTGACTAACAGTTAAGATTTGAACTATGAGTTAAGTTTAGAGCAATAAAGTAAAATATTTAGATTAATTATTGTACAGGGTGTCCGAGATAAGACGCCCTATCCCCTTACATGGAAAACTGTAAGAGATACTTTAAAATGTTTAAAATAAAAGTTTCTTAGTTTTACCTGATGTTTTAATTTATTTGGATTTTATTTACAGAGAGTGATTTATTTTTCCTAGGCAGGTATGCGCTTTTTTATTTTTAATGGCACACTCTATATATTATTACAGATTTGAATAGTGCCTTTAAAGGCGAGTTCAATAATATATAGTAATATGGGTCTATGATGCAACGTTTCTGATTTATTGGCAATTATCTTCAGTTTTTGACATATCTTTAAATTAACATAATTAGGTTATTAACATGCTTTTTAAATTTTGCTTGTGCCAAGAAAAAATACTAAAACGTACCTCATTTACAGCCTAAAGTAAAAATATAAAAATAAAGGGATATGTTGCCATATTTCGCGATTGACTTTTTTAAATGGAACCCCTTGTATTTTATGTCAATTCTAAATAGGGAATTAAAAGACGAGTTCATTGATGTATAACAACATGGGTCAATTAGTCTCTGTTTCCAGCATATTGATGATTATCTTTATTTAAATAATAAATAAAAATTAAATTTATCTTGTATTTATAATACAGTTCGATAAACAACTAACTTATAAATAATTTTCAATTAATTTGCTACATGTCCCCCGTCCTGGGCTATACATGTAGTATATATTTCTTCAAGTTTTCTTATTGTCCTTCCTACTGAGCCGCTCTGGTTTAGAAAATGAATTCCTTCTCTTATTCTTAGTTCTTCTAGCTCTTGACATCTATTTTTATTAGTCATATTTAAATTTTTTGTAAGTTTTACGCAAGGTTGGCACTTTTTTCTGTCACTTTAAAGTTAACAATATATCGCTTGGGGACTTCTTCATCTGAATCTTAGGGTACGGTCACGCTTGCGAGCGATTTATCGCGAGAGATAAATCGTGGACGATTGAGCGACAAAAAAGTTTTTCAAACCCATTAAATTTCATTGGAGTGGCCATACCTAAACAGTCGCTTAGCGAGAAATCGCTTAGCGGCTAAGCGTGTCGCTCTGTTTTCAATTCGGTTTGATTTTTAAGCGACTTTTGTTGCATTTTTTCTTGTAAACTGCACAGTGCACATTCACGATGTCGTGTTTTAAAACGTATATTACGCTAGCACACCATGGTCACGTCGCGCATTTCTAACCTAATGGATATTTAGTTGCTAATTAGTTACGCTAATCCCGATTTAGTTGCTATTCATCCCTCCAAGATACACGCGGTGAGCTAACTTAAATATTAATCTAGCAGACCAATTACTATAACTCGGGTTCTGATCAACTTATCGACTTTGTTCAGCCGCCATATTTAGTTGCTAATTAGTTGCTGGAAGATAGCATAGTTTATTTTACCCCCCCGTCAACCCTTAACTCCAGGATCGGCACACCTAAAGGCATCAATTTAAATATGGCTCTGTAGGTAATTATAAATATCTGCATGGATGTGTGTAGAGTGTATCTGCACGTGAGTGTATGTATAGGCTGAGATGTGAGAGCTTCTACGCAATGAATGTCACTTTGTAGATTCTTTTTGTTTTTTTTTTTCGATCGATTTTTCGTGGGGCTCTATGATAGATTAGTATAAATAAAATTAGTTCTCTGGATAGAGATTGCCCCGGGTGCTCCCGGTGGTAATCTCTAGCAGAGCGAGTGAAGGGAGGGAAAAAAATATAAATCATAAAACGTCAGCAACTAATTAGCAACTAAATATAGAACCATTTATAATTACCTACAGAGCCATTTTGAAATTCATCCCTTTAGGGGTGCCGATCCTGGAGTTAAGGGTTGACCGGGGGTAAAATAAACTACGCTATCTTCCAGCAACTAATTAGCAACTAAATATGGCGGTTGAACGAAGTCGATATCTCTCATAAATCAAAAGTTGCGCGGAAGGGTTGAATAGACAAACAGATATTTTAGCACCATCGTAGTTTTCGGTTATAATGGGGAGGGAAAAAAAATAAAAATCATAAAACGTCAGCAACTAATTAGCAACTAAATATAGAACCATTTATAATTACCTACAGAGCCATTTTGAAATTCATCCCTTTAGGGGTGCCGATCCTGGAGTTAAGGGTTGACCGGGGGTAAAATAAACTACGCTATTTTCCAGCAACTAATTAGCAACTAAATATGGCGGTTGAACGAAGTCGATATCTCTCATAGATCAAAAGTTGCGCGGAAGGGTTGAATAGACAAACAGTTATTTTAGCACCATCGTAGTTTTCGGTTATAATGGGGAGGGAAAAAAATAAAAATCATAAAACGTCAGCAACTAATTAGCAACTAAATATAGAATCATTTATAATTACCTACAGAGCCATTTTGAAATTCATCCCTTTAGGGGTGCCGATCCTGGAGTTAAGGGTTGACCGGGGGTAAAATAAACTACGCTATCTTCCAGCAACTAATTAGCAACTAAATATGGCGGTTGAATGAAGTCGATATCTCTCATAGATCAAAAGTTGCGCGGAAGGGTTGAATAGACAAACAGTTATTTTAGCACCATCGTAGTTTTCGGTTATAATGGGGAGGGAAAAAAATAAAAATCATAAAACGTCAGCAACTAATTAGCAACTAAATATGGCGGTTGAACGAAGTCGATATCTCTGATTGATCAAAAGTTGCGCGGAAGGGTTGAATAGACAAACAATTATTCTAGCACCACCGCAGTTTACGGGTATAATGGGGAGGGGAAAAAAATAAAAATCATAAAACGTCAGCAACTAATTAGCAACTAAATATAGAACCATTTATAATTACCTACAGAGCCATATTGAAATTCATGCCTTTAGGGGTGCCGATCCTGGAGTTAGGGGTTGACGGGGGGTAAAATAAACTACGCTATCTTCCAGCAACTAATTAGCAACTAAATATGGCGGTTGAACGAAGTCGATATCTCTCATTGATCAAAAGTTGCGCGGAAGGGTTGAATAGACAAACAATTATTCTAGCACCACCGTAGTTATCGGGTATAATGGGGAGGGAAAAAAAAATAAAAAGCATAAAACGTCAGCAACTAATTAGCAACTAAATATAGAACCATTTTTAATTACCTACAGAGCCATATTGAAATTCATGCCTTTAGGGGTGCCGTTCCTGGAGTTAGGGGTTGATGGGGGGTAAAATAAACTACGCTATCTTCCAGCAACTAATTAGCAACTAAATATGGCGGCTGAACAAAGTCGATAAGTTGATCAGAACCCGAGTTATAGTAATTGGTCTGCTAGATTAATATTTAAGTTAGCTCACCGCGTGTATCTTGGAGGGATGAATAGCAACTAAATCGGGATTAGCGTAACTAATTAGCAACTAATTAGCAACTAAATATCCATTAGGTTAGAAATGCGCGACGTGACCATGGTGAGCTAGCTTAATATACGTTGTTTTAAAGAAATTTTAATTTCGGAAGTGCAAAGTAGACCCATTTTATGGCGGGATACTAATAAACATTTTAAAAATAAAAGTGTGATAGACAAGTTGTGGGCAGAAGTCGGACTTGCTTGCGGTGTTAACCTTACCGTCTATAATAGAAGGTAAGGTTAATAGTATAACGCAGGCTCAAACTGTATGTCTATTTAACTAGTTTTATTACTTACCTTTTTGTAACCACTAATCTTTCTTCAGTAGAAATGGGTTTTCCAAAATTGGTAGTTTTTTTTACAATACTTGTTCTAATTTTATTTAGTAGTAAGTCAAACGTATTTATGCTCATTCTAAGGTACTGGAAAAACCTCTCTGGGTATTTTCGCAACTGTTTGTATGTGATGAAATTCCCCGTATGCTTTTCTATATCTATTGATGGGATGTACACCATATTTTCTTTTACACTTTAACAAAGGGTCTATAAATGGATCATCTTCCAAAAGAAGGGCAATTCGACGCGTTCGTGTAAGAGGCATGACGAAAACTGACATTTGAATCGCTTTTCTGTGGACACGTTCTCACCTGTCGCCCGCTACATTGTCGTGAGCGATTTGTCTCTTGCGATAAATCGCTCGCAAGCCTGGCCGTACCCTTACAATTCGGTTTTAACGCTCGATGTTCTTCTTTTTTTTTATATAAGGAGTTGAAAATAAAGTACACTCTCCATTTTCCACTTTTCTGATCTCACTCACTCTCACTATTGTTCGAATGCACGCGTCGGCAGCAGTTGAAACACGCTCTTGAATTTTCTTTAAATCTTTAATAGGTTTATTCGCTTCAGCTTCTTGGCGCATAAAATGATACTATTTGCCAAAATTTCACGACTTTGCCCAGATAACACTTTGCCTTTTCCTGTAGACACGAACTGCATACTTAAATGTACGACGCGACAATTTTAGAACATAAATGAATTAAAAAAGCAAGCACTTTTGTTACGGACTGTATCTACGCCACTGATGTAACCGGTCTACTGCGCTATTAGTCGGCGGGACTAACTCAGAGGCAAAGCTATGTTTGACAAGCTGTATGTGGATAAATATAAAGACATCATTTTTTCATTTTGTGTTTATGAGTGGTCGAGGTCTTTCTGTTCTGTTTTCAATTTTAGGTTACATTTTGTGTGCAAAATGGTGCCGTGCTGGTTTTTTGAGGGTTGGATAAATTCGTTGATTCATTAACGGTAAGTAGATGATATCCACTAGATATTTTATGCCACTATAATCGGCATGTTGAGAAAATGAAGTCCCTCTTAACCAGACAATATACCAAATATTTAAAGACATTATAACTTGTCTTGCCTTAAACCTAGCCTACAAGTAGTAGTGTTTATGTATACATTTTTTTGCCCCAAATAATGCCTGCCATTGCAAACCAATGGTGTTTTGATATAAACTGTTGGGGAAACCCAACCGTTCATTCAATTTCTATAACTCTATTTTTATTTCCAAATAAATATTAATAACCAAGCAGGTATAAAATCCCTTTTAAATAAAACAAGCTCAAACTTGTCTCCTTTGTAAATTTAACTTGCATAAAAGCAGGCAGTTATCGGCAAAACACAAAGACCATAGCGGCCAAAATATCTAAAGAAAATCTTTCTTTTAATTTAGTTCTTCTAAAACACCGGCACGTTGTCGGCAAACTTCAAAGGCTTAGTTTCCTTTGAAGATTTCTTATCTCTTAGTTTTATTACTGTACCGTGCTAAAACTGAGTTTCTGGGAAATGCAAAGATGACGGGTAACTATGGCAACAGATATCAGCCCCTTGACGTCTCTTAGCCGTGCTGCGTATCTAGTTCGGCTTCTTCTTTATGTTTAATGGTTCGAGACGATTTACGCCATCGCGAAAGCGACGTTAATTGGCCGGACTCGTGGATCATAGTCTCCGGAGGACGGTCCGTGTAAGTTTTTATCTTAATTTCCGTCGAGGGAAGAGCAGAAGTTGATTACATTTTCACAAAGAAAGGCTGCTGTACCCCTTGGTACAGCAGAATAGTGTTGGTCAAGTATGACCAAAAGTGACACAAGTTAGGTG
Source organism: Philopedon plagiatum (assembly GCA_963971165.1). NCBI lineage: Eukaryota > Metazoa > Arthropoda > Insecta > Coleoptera > Curculionidae > Philopedon > Philopedon plagiatum. The sequence goes on from OZ020191.1 coordinate 8,514,485, forward strand.
TCTTGTTTAGTGTGGGAAAAGTCCCATTTTCTCTCAGGCACAGTTCTGGGATCAGTGTGGGAAAGAGCCCCTTTTTCATTTCTCTTAGGCATGGTCCTATTATAAAAGTGTTTGTCTCTTAGTACAACAGCACAGTGTTGGTCAAGTATGACCAAAAGTGACACAAATTAGGTGTCTTGTTTAGTGTGGGAAAAGTCCGTTTTTCTCTCAGGCATGTATTTCAATTTATAAAACCAAGAAAATCAGTACGAATGTGTAACAATAACATCTCGTAACAACAGAATATAAAGAATATATGTCATTTACTAGTGTCAGAACCAATAGTTGTATGTGCCTACAACCAAGGAATAAAATAAATACAAAATTGTTTAGTGAGATTGATGTCTTTTACTTCCAAAAAGTCGCAGCTGCATGAGATTGCGCATAGATGAAAACTGAACCAATTACCTATGGAAATATATTACAGTAAGGTGGAGGTAAGGTTCAAATAGAGCCTTATCCATCCATAAACCAATGTGTTCTTATTCTTAAATTAATAAATCGTTGATGCTAAAACAAAAATAAGTTAGGAATTGAATTAAATATAGTCGTCAATCAGGAATAGCGAACATAGTCTACCATTGATTTAAAGATTGGCTCTTTAATACTACATTAGTGTTTTCTGTGTGTAGTAACTTTTTATGGTTGTACTTACAGCCTCTGTAATCCTGCTTCCCTTAAAATGTTTAGATCTACACAATGCGCCGCCGTAAGTAAATATCTGTTACTAATAACAATTCCACCACACCCAAATGTCAAACCTCTGGAAGTCGTGTAATAAAGCAGGGCTGTCCAAGGAAACTCTGCAAGATCAGTAGTAGTTCCTCCAATAATTCTGTTTGAAATAATTTGTCGTCCACAAATGTTTGAAAGTGAATCTAAAAAAATCCTGTTTAAGTACTGTGAATGGAATCTTTCATTAAACCTGAAGTTCATAATTTTAATACTAATATCTTAAATCAGGTTATGCCATTGTTATATGTGCTTTAGGATAATATTAAAGATGCCAGAGGTGTTCCATTTGTATGGCTGGATGCCGGACAGGCAAGAGGCCATAGGAATCCTCGAACAGAACAGGTGTTCCATTTGTATATTTTAATCGAGTAATGAAAACCTAATAGTCCAGGAGTTAGAGGCGTCCATCCTGTACAGGGAAGCTAGCGACATGCGGCATTTTAGTATTGACTCCTAGCATTTGGATTAACAGGGAATGACATGTCTGCCGGTCTGTTTTTGCCCGGAATGTTAATAAAAATAGGCACTTCCGTTTAATTTTTGTAAACCAATTTTTCCTTTGAGCCAGCGACGTGAATATTTGCAAACAGGTAGGAAGCGACAGATGGTAAAGGAAAAAACGCTTTTGCCGACCTTAATCCGCTCGGAAGAGGTGGCAGAAGCGGATTAACTTACTCCATTTTTCGACAATCGCTATCCCCATGACCAAACATCTTGAAATTTTGCATGCAAGTAAATTAACAGTTACCCTTTCAGAAATTTTTTGTCTGCCAGCAGTATTCCGCCCGGAAGACACTTCTGCCGGTCACTTTTGTAGACCACCTGTCATGCGGTCTATATCCCCCCCCCCCCCAAACGAAAAAAATGTTCGTGTGTTGAATAATTGTGTTTTTCGACAATTTATTTTTTTTTCTCCGAGATGGTTGCAAGCGTGACGTTTCAATTTTCTGGCTTGATAAAGGAATAGTGCGACTAGCTTCGGTCAAAAATTCAGTTATAAAGGGTGTTGCGTTTAGGAGTTATTAAGCGTCAAAGTCGAAATTCCCGCAAATTCGTATGGGATCGATGACGGGTCGTAAAACTGAATTAAATCGATTTAAATTTTCGAAGATTGTAGAGAACTAGGAGCTTCAGAACATTATTCAAACTGGAGATGTTCGGAAAACAGAAAGTAATTTTATTCTTTTGAATTTTTTTAGGTAAAAAAATGCCTCTTGCAGACCCATATTTGGTATGTAATAACTCGAACACGGAAAGTCGCATCGAAAAACGGTGTCGTGTCAAACTTTAGAATCTTAAATACTTTATTTTTGTAAGATATCTTCCTATACAAAATCACAAATATTGTATGTCGAGAGATTGTCAGCAATTTTGAACTTACTTTTCTACGTTTATTTTTTCTTGCTCTATCTATACAATGGCAGCAAAATCAAAATTTAATGAAAGATTACTCTGTCGGCGAGTTTTATTTAAAATAAAACTGTTCCGGCAAGCACTTACCTTCTGGATTATCAGTACTTTGCTCAGTATCGATACTAGAATCTATAGTTCGAGAAACAGTGCCTGGAAAAACTATCGGGTTTTCAGAGCAACATACTTTTTTAGTATCAGCGTTTTCCTTACCAATGCAACTAAACTTTTTTAAGTACTCAATTTGGATAGAATCATTTGTATTTACAGTACCTAATGCCTTAACAAAAGATGGGCATAGAAGAATTTCTTTACATAATCCTAAAAAGCAAAAAAGTATCTAATATATTGCGATTTAAGTAATAATACTTTTAAGAAATAATACAAAAAAAGCTAACCAAACGTCATTTGCTTCGTAATCGTGACAGGGAATTTTATTTAATTATATAGTTTCTTATATGGGTCTCCAAGGAGAATGGATTATCTATTGATACGGGATTTGAAGGATTGGAAGTTAAGAGGAGAAGGGAAAACCTCTGCAGGCAATTTGTTCCATAATCTGGAGGCCCTAGACATGGATGAGTGAAGGGAATGGGGTGTCCTAGGTTTTTATAGCAGGACAGAAACGGGATGCATATGTATGTGCATCTGTATGCTTCTTGTTGTTCTATTAGGAACAGTCAAGGGACAGGTCAAGCGGTTAGTTCCATAGAGTAAAAAGACTCGAGGAAATATCTGTAGAAAAGAGACAGATCGGCAACAGCGCGGCGATAAGCAAGAAAAGGAAGTTTTCTTAAGAGGATTGGGCTATTAATGGATGAGTTAAATCGCTTTCGGATAGCATCAAGGATGTTACAGATCGAAGGTGATGCTGCTTCTTAGATGTGGGAGTAGTGCAGCAAAGAGATAGGCCTATAATTGGAAGGGACCCAACCGTATCAAACCCTTTTTGGGGACAGGCTGCACAAGAGCAGTCTTATAGCTGTCTAGAAAAATGGAGCCTTTTTTTGGATTTTTTGGCGTCAAATGATGGAAGAATTTTTAAACTTGCTTTACCTTAAATATTATTTCGTAACTGTATCAGCAACACGGCGGTAACCAAAAGTGGAAAGTTTTCTTAAATAACTGGGCCATTGTGTTGAATGGCTTTCCTTTGGATAGAATCAAGGATATTAAGTGTCAAAGGTGATGCCGCTCGCCAGATGTGAGAACAATATTCTAGATTAGGTCTAGATTATATTAAGAGTAATGGAAAAGAAGAAATATTTTCTGGCTCGGAAGATGGCAAACAGCAACAGAGCAGTTGATGTGGCTATTAAAGCAATGTGCTTGTGCCAGCTGAGATCATGTTCGAAAGTGATGCCAACAACATCGAGCGCTTCTCTCTTCTGTAGGGATTGGACATTTATATGGATGGGAAATTTGTTGCTGGATTTTTGTCGTGGCGGAAAACATGACTGGATTTTGGAGGAGTTGAAGTAAACATGGTTTTTTGACACCGCAGTCTAAGATTAATAATTGCAGGTCTTGAAAAAGGGATGGATATGTTGATCTGGGCCTATTATTTAATTCTAAATTTGGGATTTGTTTGGGACAATAAATGGATACTATTATAAGGTGTCAAATACAAAGAACTGCTTACCCTCAAAATTTTCTGGGGTCATACAAATTTCCTGATTTAAAGTAGAAATTTTTTCAGTCGAATTATATTTATATAAGTTATTTCTTCGAGGAAACTGCCTCCACCAATTCAATGAGTGATATTTATTGTTTCGGTGTGCCTCAGAGATTTTTTTCGACTGATTCAGCAATGCCTTATGAAAAACTTTATTCTGTTTTTGCAGAAGAGTCTGCAGCCTACTGACAGTATTTTTTTGATTATGTTTCATCTTATCAAAAAAATTCGCAGGAGCATGCGTATTATAAATGTTTTCTTCAGGCAGAACGAAACTAGAAGGATCATAATAAAAATTTTCTGATCCGAAACCATAGTCATAAACCGGATTATGGTCATCATTAAAATAATAATTTCCATTATTGCTGTAAATCAACCATGGATAGTAATTATTTCGTTTTCTTCTGCTTGTGTTGTCTTCCTCTTCAAAATCAATTTTATGTATTTTTTCGTTACCCGAAACTTGAGCGGGCCATGGACAACAAACGTAATCTTCTGGGTCATCAGATAAACCACAAGAATATGCTTCATAAGGAAGCTGGACTTTTAACTGTGCGGTCATGTTAATATTTAAAAATAGAGACACATCTGCGCAGCTTTTTGCAGGCATACATGTACCTTTAACAAGAACCATAATGTAAAGAGCAGAATTTAAATTATTATACAAAGTGTTTCAGAAACATATGACATTGCTCTTGCTGAGATTCTATACGTAAAAATAAGACATATAGTTTCTATGAACATAGTTCCGTTCTTGTTGCGTTTCTAAGGTAAAGAGTGTTAAACAGTATTTTGGACTCCGCAGCTAAAAAAGGCTATTTTAGTCGCTATTTTTAAGGACTAAGTCTAAGTGTCACTTTTAATCCCCGAGGGATTAAAAATGCTTTAAATCCCTGTAAAAACATATTTTTAATCCCTGTAGTTACCAAAATATCAAAAAGTATCTGTACCCTCAGGATTAAAAGACCTACTTTAGCCCCTTGATGTATAAAAACATCTTTAGTTTTGGCTTCATTTTTATTAATTTTATTATGTTGTGTGAAAACGGTGGCAATGGCCATGCACTAGATAATAAGATTGCATTTATATCCTAAACGAACCCGAATAGATTTATTAGGATATAACTTTTATTAAGCATTTAACTGTCTACATAACTATACTATCAAAAAAGAAATAAATCAGTGGCGCATATACATATATCTTTTTTACAAAGATATTTCAGTACCAGCCCGTAATCATGCTCCTGGTGAAGGTGTCCACACCTTTCTGATACTACAATATGCTCCTTTTTAAGTACTTTTCATAACTCAAATTCCATTCAATTATCAAAGTAAGGAGATACATATATAAAAGGAACAGAAAATTAAAAAAAAAATTGGCACTCTGTATCTCAGAAACGATGCGGACGCATTTTGATACGAATTATTTGTCTTATTTTTTAATAAAATCTACCCGCTAGCGGTGGTGCGTGTTTATTTAAAATATTCTGTATACAGGGTGTCAATTTAAAAACGTACCACTCTCAATATTTTAGCCCTTGTACAAAGTATGGAAATATGCAAAAACACGTCAATTTTATTTTCAAGTTAACCTTTTTTACGCCAGTTTTCGATTAAATTACATGAACCCTCTAGCGGGGCTGGAAACAACCCCTAAAATCTTAAATGGGAAAGGGATCGAGTGATACCTCGTTTTAAAGGTGGTTTAATTACCTTTTTAAAAGTATAAATTTAAAAATCGCAAAACCTTTAACTCGCAAAGCCAAATTTACAATGAAGTAAATTTTGCAAAAAGGACAGGTGAATACAAAAATAAATTTAAAAAAACTCAAGAATGTTCTTTTTTATTTATTTGTAATCGAGGATGCTTCTTATCATTTCGTTGTTTATTTCCACAAGTATTTATTTTGTAGAAACAAAAAAGTCAAAATAATCTTGAAAGATTATTTACGGTTATATAATACGACATACATCAGTATCATAAAGTGTTTAAATTGAACCCAGTTTTGTTCAGGGTTTTTACGCGACTTTTCAAAAACTACTAAAAAGAATGGTCAAGCATGTGATACCTTTGAAAAAGTTATTGAACGACGTTCAAAATGAGGTATCACTCGATCCCATTTTCCATTTAAGATTTTAGGGGTTGTTTCCAGTCCCGCTAGAGTTGATGTAATTTAATCGAAAACCGACTTAACAAATAAGGTCTCCCTTGAAAATAAAATTGACGTGTTCTTAATATGTCCTTATTTTGTAGAAGGGTTGAAATATTGAGTGTACTTTTTCAAATTGACACCCTGTACATATACGCTAATATTTATGCCTTATTTTTGGCACATCACATTTTTAAGAACATAGAAGCACTTGGACTGAGACTTACCAAATTCTTTATCTGGTGTTTTACAATTTGAAAATTTTGGACACCAAATTTTAGTCGTTTTTGTACTGTCTTCAAATTTACATATCCTGATATTCAACAAACTCCAAAGCTTTGGTGGCGCAGGAATATATCTTTTTGACAGTATATTTTTTGCTACCGGACAGCTTTCCACTGACTGACAATCTAGTTCGATTGAGAATACCTTATCAGCTAAAAAAACTGAAATAAAAAGAAGTAATTAAAAAGTTGTGCAATCTTCTTAAAAATTGTTTAGCGTTAATTAAGATTACTAAAAAAATAATTATTTTATTAGATAAGCTTCAACATTTCTAAGATGAGAATGTTACATTCTATTTCAATTTTTTTTACGATACTCTACCTTCTCTTTTAAAAACCTTTTTTTATGTGCGATGCATCGATTTCTATTTAATTAAGTTGTAATAAAATACAGTGGTGTAACTCTCTGTAAGTGTAAAATTACTACTAGCCTAATTTTTTTACACGCTAACACACTTGACGGTTAATGAAAAAAAAATGGGCTTGTTCAACTATTTCGCGTTTTCAATAAATAGGTTAATATTATTATTATTGCACAATCGGTCAATCGATGCGCTCCTTCGGCCTTTTTAATACTAACAGGGAATGTTTATATTTTGCGTAACCTTTGTTCAAAAATGTTAACTAACATGTCAATTTCGGGGCTAGCGAGGTCAGAATATCAAATCCTTTCTAACAAATGTTAAAAGAAAAGTTGCGGGGAGGGGGGATAGAGAGAATAAAAGGAGCGGCTGGGAATTTCTCCAAACATGTTAATTAATGTACCATTGTTCGATGTTATCGAGGTCAGAAAATCTAATTTTGTGTAACAGTATATATTACCGGGGAGGGGGGGGGGGATAACAAGGAGCGGCTGAGAATTTCTCCTAAAATATTAAGAAATATTTCATTTTCGGGGTTATTAAGGATAAAAAATATAATTTTGTGTAACAGATGTTAAGAAAATTGACGGCATGGGGGAGTAAAGAGGGACGACTGTCACTTTCTTCAAAAATGTAAACTAATGAGCCACTTTCGTGGTTATTGAGGGCAGAAAAACTAAGTTCATATAACTGATGTAAAAAAAATTAGGGCGGGGCAGGGGGCGAAAGGAGCGAGTGGAAAATTCTTGTAAAATGTCATTTTCGGGATTACTGAGGTCTGAAAACCCAGTATTATATGGACGTTATATACAAATTTAAAAAGGGGGCGATAAGATGAAGGGAGAGGGAGAACAAGTGAACTAAAAAGAAAGAAATATATTTTTTTTAAATGAATCAACTTCACAAAATAAAACCACTACAACGTGTGAAATAATATTTTTAGATATTTACTGTGGTTAACGGCGAACTTAATTTTATTCAAAGTAAGGTAACTTGTACACTGAAGTTCTGACCTTTGACGTCGACGCAGTTTCACAGTATAAAGATCTGTAAATTCATAAACAATTAATGAGGAGTTTCTTACTTTAAAGTTCAGAACTTTTGTGTACCTACAGATTACTTAAAGACGAACGCAATTAGGGTGACCATTATGCTCAGTAATAAATAATTAAAAATATTTCTCTTTAGTAACAATTTATTAATGTATTATCATTAAGGATTCCTAAAATACTTTAAAATTGCGCCGACTTCATTCAAAGTTTAGAATATCGGTGTACAAGTTGAACAACTTTGGACAAAATTAAGTTTACCTACCATTAACCACAGTTATAAATAGGTAAAAATATTATTTCATACTTTTTAGCGCTTTTTCCTTTTTGAAATTATTTCCAAATAAAAACTCTTATTTTATGACACCACTACATAAAAATTATGAATGAAAATCCCAAAGTGGAAATACCTATTAGAAACTATTTAATTATATGTTTACTTAAAAGAAATAATTAATTCAACTACACCATTCCACAAATTAAATAAACGCATTTTATTAGTGAGGTACTGGCAATCTTTGAAAAGTGATCCTCGTTTGACTAAATATTTTTAAATGATGTAACATCCCTATTATTGCTGTTAATGGGATTATATGCATTTCAGTTTAAAAAAAAAATACGTTAATAAATTAGTCACCACAAGACTTTTTGCAAATATGTAATTAATATTTCGTTTAAATTTGGGAGCATAAAATAAATAAGTGTTTCTATGTCACATCAATTCATATAATACATTTTATGTGAATATTAAATAATTTATTATTATAAATTTTCTACTTAACAAAAACATCAAAATCGATATTATTGATTGAATGTCACCCACGCTAAGTTGGGTTTTTCTCTTGAAAATTACCTATTGTTTTCGTTTCCTTTGATTCTGAATAAGTATCTTTGTTTCAAAGGATCTTTATGGATCTTTTACACTATGTCCATATGTCTCTTAATACAGGTTGTCCCTGAATTTCAGGATTTCGAAGTGTATAATTTTTTTTCAAAAAAATTAACCAACTTCACAAAAGATCAAGCACTGGAAAGTATGAAATAATATTTTTACGTATACATAAGTCAAACTAAATTTCTAATAGCTCTTTAATGCCAAAATAAACAGCTGGTGTTCTTTCTGATCGAGCAAAACTAAACGATTTGGTTCACTTCATAAGCTTTTCAACTTTTAAAGGAAAAATTCTAGCAAAAGTAAATTAATTTTCACTTTCCAAGATTTAGAAAGCTATATTACAAGGCAAAGTACAAACATTTTACCCTCTAATTACATCTCGTAAATTCTATGACGCGAAAACCAACGTGAATGTTTACCCCCTTGCCAAAAGGGCTGTTCCTATCAAATTTAAAAATAAATAGAACTTTGCCATGCAATAAATAGTTATCTATCGTGGGCCACCAAATGTTCATAATATGATCTTTCTGTTTTTATTGAAAAAATGCCGAATAAAGTTGGTAGCGTTTTTAGCATTAAAATATCGTGCCCTTAATGCCAGTCACATGATAAAGAGGTAAATAATCATATTATTTTATAATATTGGTCATGACTATTCCACAAATAAATAGTTAGGCCAAAAAACAAGCAATTAACATACCAATTTTTTTTTAACCGGAAATATAAGTAAACAATCCACATGTTATTTAATTTTTATTGTAAATTTATTAAAAGTAGATACAGTTCTGATAAACAATGGGGTTTCTGTTGTCAACATTCTCACTGCGATAATCAACAACATTAGCGAAATTTAACCATTGGGTTTCAGAAATTGTGGTTTCTGTTTCATTGTGAGAGGACTTCTTCCTCGACCGAGGTAGTACCACCCCACAAATCCTCTTAAAGGGCTGGTGAAATCCCTACGAGTGTTTCCAGCTCTGGATGTGTGAGTCGGATTTATATAGACGTAAAACTAGTAAAAAGTCGCATAAGTCGAGAATTATCCGTTGAAACACGGAAAATCATGAAAAATGTTGAACGCGCGACAGGAACAATAGGTCGAATTTGAGAATCCCTAAAAAATGTTCTAGAAAAACTAGCTAAATGAATTTTGGATATAATATAGAACTATTCCCTTTCTATTGAATGACGAAAATCTCATTTCGCTAAGTTTTTCTCTTATTTTTTGAAAATTTCGTATTCGAGACTGCTAACGAAGATTCACGGTCGCAAAAAAATTAAGAAAATTTTTTGCACAAGAGATAGGATCGAACTGAGGCCTTTTTCGGATTCTTCGTACTCAAGATACAACGACAGCGAATTTTTGGAAAAATAAGTGATCCAAAATGACATTTTTCACATGTAAATGTATGAAAAATTTTCGACATTGAGCGTCCTTAAAATTGTTTTTAGGAAAACTCGGTTAATGAATTTGGGAACTTGCACTTTTTTGAAAGAAAAGTTTGGTTTTAAAAAATAAATTATTACATGGATCATTAAAAATAAATTTAGGTGGGTCATTGACCAAATGACCTTATGGACCTGGCATTTACATGTTAAATCTTTAACTCCATGTTACACCATGGTCTATTAAAAGTATAGAGACAAAACTCGACATAAGTAAATTTCGGTCATCAGATTATGTTTATGAATGAATATGCCGAAAAATATCTTTTTTTATCTACGACAGCCCACGTAGATTTCAAACCTATGTACCAACGAACCGTGGGCGTCTGAAGAGAAAGGAAACATAATCTACTGACATGGGAGGGGAAGGGAAAACACCTGCAGGCAATTTGTTCCGTAATCTGGAGACCCTAGGTTTGAGCGAGAGAAGTGGGATGTTCTAGGCTATGGTGCCTGGACAGTAAAGGAATGCGTATGTAACGCACCTCTTGTTGTTCTGTTAGGAACACTCAAGGGGTGTTGTGAGGACTGGGTCATTGAGAAGTCGAAAGAGAACTACTCTTTTGGATAGAATCAAGGATGTCGTTGTCGCTACTCAGATGTGGGAACAGGTTAGGTCTTATTTGGGAAACATAGAAAGTGTGTAAATTGGAAGGAGAGAAATATTTCTGGCTCGACAGAGAAAGCCAAGCTTTTGAAGTAATGTGTTTGTGCCAGCTGAAATCATGTTCAACAGCGATGCCAACAAGATCGCGCGCTTCGTCGTTCTATAGAGCTTGGCCATTCATGAATGGGGCAAATGGTTGCGTGGAGGGAGAAAGAGTGGGCTTTGCAGGGCCATATTTAAGATCTATAGACCCCTAGGCTGAACCAGTGTTGCGCGCCCTACCAGAGGGAAAATTTTTTGAAAACTAACCTACAAAAATCGCATTTTAGAACAATTTTCTGAGTAAAAACCTAAAACGAAACATTTGCGGCCAGATTCTCCAACGCTAGTCAGGTCTAATTTGACAACCAAAAGTTTTGAACTGACAAGTGTAAGAATGAGAAAACTAAATTTTATACTATGAATTTGTGTCTGGCTTTTTTTTCGAAAATTTATAAAATAGGGGTAATTTTAATATGTACTTTCGATAATAATAGAACTAAATTCATTCCAGTAACGCGTTCCGAGACGAAACTTACTAGGAAACCAAGCAAATCGCTGAAATGGAATAAAGATTTTTAATGACGACTTATTACAATGACAGGACAAAAACCGGTCAAAAGCTAACTGTTCAACTCCATAGGCGGTTTTAGACCTCTATTTTGGGGGGGGGGGGGGCTTAAGCCCCTAGTTTATATATAGGCGGCTAGGCCACTCAGTTGGATTTGGAGGGGCTAATTCGCTAAAACCGCCTATGTTCAACTCGAAGATCTTAATTTAAACCATTACTAAACCTTTCTAGTGAATCTAAAAGTTCGTTTTTCAAAAAATCAATGCATTTTTTCTGCATTTTTTGAAGCTTTTTTGTCATAGTTGTCAATGTTGGCATATTAACATAAAGTAAAGACTTTACCTTGGTCAAGTTTTATCTCTATACTTGTAATAGAACATGGTCTAACATGGGGTTAAAAATTTAACATTTAAAATCTTATCGTCCGCTTTAAAAATGTACTGTATACATTAAAAAATTACCCAGATTTATTTGCTATATTTTATTTATACTGCTTCATTTTACTGCGCTTTTTTTACACTACACAACATTACACTAGAATTTTCTATACTTTTTACTGCGCGTTGTCATGTAAAATAAATAAACGGAAATTCGCCACAGAAAAATACAAGAAGTAAGAATGTAAATAAACTTATAAAGCATTCAATCATATATTACTTACGAAAAATAATTAACAGCACTGCACCATTACACAAATTGAGCAAACCCATTATAACGAACTACCAAAAACAGAATACACATTGAAAGTCTTTATAAGCTGATCTGTAAAATTAACGCAACATCAATTAGGAAGTTTAGTAATTCAGTTTGATTCTCGAATTATATTATATTTCTTGTTAATTGGTACTTTAGTGACCTCATTGGTAAAAAAGCAGCGAATTAAATAATAATTAATTAGTCACAAAAGAAGAACAATTATTAATTGTGTATGGTTCTCTTGTTCTTCTGGAAGTTTGCATTTTTTAAGCACCGATTTTTTTTACTTATAAACTGGTGGGATTTTGAAATATTAAAAGATGTTTATCTATATATGTAATTGGGGGAAATACTTTATTGTTCGCATTTGCTTTGTTAATAAGGCAATTATTATTAATTAAAAAAAAATTAAGGGAGTAGAGATACAGAGTGGCGTGGTAATAATTTAGCAGAAAAAATGTTTTTTCAATACAAACTCTATTAAAAGTAGGCTTTTTAAAGTTTGTCAAAAATTACATTTTAAATCACCAATTTTAAAAGTCACTCACTTTTAACACCAGCATTAATTATTAGATATTTTTAACACCAGTGTTAAAAGTACATTACTTTTCAAGCGTTTAACAAATTCAAGAGAAACGTTTAACAAATTCAAGACAAAATTTTTAAAATTTTTTAATTTCTATCATTAACGTTAACATTTATGTTACAATTTGAACAACCAGAAATTTATGAATTCCTTCTCCCTCACCGCTGATCAGAATTTTGTTGTGATATTGTAGGCTTGTAGGAGCGATGGGAACAATAGCACTAGATGACGTTACAAGGAGTCTTTTGGCAATACTCTTCTTATTTACCAGTGAGTCCTCAATATAACCTTGTGCCACTGCTGAAGACTTTCATCCCCCGTGTATTTTAATAGTTGTCAAGTTCGCACCAGTATCTGCAAGCTGAAGACCCAAAAGCAAAGACTAGTAAACAACTTCGGATTTGGGAGCTTCAAGAATTCTATATCAGCAGGCATTTTACCAATTTGTTGATACCAATTTATTGTATATACCAAAGTAGGTGATCAATTTTCTCAATATGAAAATTTTAATTGTGTTTTGGTGGACTACAAGAAATCCACAAGCAATGAGTTTTTGTTGCGTGATAGCAAATCAATCGACAAATCAAAGACAACGAAATCCTGATACTGTGGTGGATACTAATCCGGCTTTGAAATACTATTTTTGCAGTTAGCCTGTGTTAATGGTGGATAAAAGACCATTTAAGACAAAAAATGAAAAGTCGACAAGAAAGTGTTCCACGTATAAGCAGGGCTGCCAGGCTAGCATTTTCTTGAAAGTAAGTGAGTGTAAACAGTTTATATGCATCCTGGAGCTTGAACACGATCACAATCATATTTCATCCAAAGCTTATTTCAATTATCTAGCAAAACAGAGACTAAATTTGCCGGAAAATTCCAAAAGGCTGGGGCAAATAAACAATCATTTTAGATAACGTAGTTATAGAAACAGGTTGAGAAAATAACATTAAACGACCTCACTAATTTCTAGCACAGTTATTATTTATATAAGTATTTCTGATGATCGAAGAGCAATATATTTTCGGTACAAATTTGAATAAAATGAGTCAAACACACTAAAAATTCGCGAAACCTTAGTTTTGGTATCGGAAATTTTTATAACTAGTGTAGTGTCCAAATCTTCGATATTTTGGAATATCAAATGCCACAGCTCTTCTCTGCGACAAGCACCAAATATACCCAATACAAAGGCTACTTTGATCAGAAGGTATTTATCATCTGGTGCATTTCTCAGGAACTGCTCGATTTGATCCCTCGTCAAAATCATTGACTATTTAGGTTGATAGCCTTCTCCTTTTCGCTTCAAAAAAGTAATAAGCTTGAAATGTTTGCTTATATCTACAATGCACTTTAATTTCAACGAGTAGTGAGACTAGTAGATGAAGACTTCCATGCCTTCGACTTCTCTTCGAAATATGCCAGAAATATACTTATTTTCACTTCGCATGCAAAATTTGGTACTGCGCCTTACACTTTTACAACAAATGAAAAGTAGGGGTCTTGTGCACTTTAGGTATGTCCGAATTTGACAATTTTAAACATTTTAAATGATAGGGTAGGTTGAATAGAAGGGCTAAAAGAAAAAAAATTATGGATGAAGCACTTTTTATAGCAGAAAAATCAAAATAAAGTTGAATAAAAATCAGTTATTTTGAAATATTGCAACGCGAAAACTTCTTAGTATTAAAAGATTACTTCCAGTGGTTTTCTTAATATTTTTGTTGTCCCAGTCAATTCACATTTTACGCACTTCCTCGAAACAAATAATCAGTCGCACCACCAAAACAATATAATATAAAATGAAGACTAAGTAAACTTGTGTAAAACCTGAACAAACCCAAACAAACCTGATGAAACCCGAGCACGCACTATGCAATGGAAAATAATATTACAATTGAATTGACAACAGCGCTTTGCTTGTCAAAAGTTGACGAAATGCTTCAATGACACTGAATAAAACCCATGAAATTTAAACAAAATTTATTTCCATATTTTCAAGATGTTTTCGGAAATAAAAAGACTATATTTTTTATGATAATATGTTGAATGAACTGGTTCGTGTGTTAAAACGTTATTAACATATTATTTGTGGTGTTGTATGTCGTCTACGTTCAAATTTTTGTTTTTTTTTTGGCTATTTTCTTGGGAAAAAATGGTTCAAGTGCTCCAAAGAAGGTTATCTTTGCTTTGCCCATTCCAAAATTTGTTAATTCCCACGTACACTAAAGTGCACAAGAACCCAAAAGTACCTCTTCTAGCTGCTTCACTTACTTTCACATTTAGATCATTTTCTTCCACATTTAGATCATTTTCTTCCAGATTATCCATTGAAAATTATACGAATTCACAAAAGAACGTACTTTGACAAATTATTGACACACAGTTTTTTATTATCAAGACACATTGGTTGCCGAGCAACTAACAACAAAGAAATATGGTAAATCACTTGATAATCACTCGATTTCTGATTTTGTTGACTCTAATTTTGAATAAAATATTAAAATAGTATTTGCTTATTTTAATGCCCAGTTTAATAGTGTTTGTAGAAAAACGATGTACGATGTACCCACCTTATTATGTACGCGTTAAAAATGCCTTAATTTTGTTGGAATGAAACTAGTGGCGCACACAAGGGGGACTGCAAAAATAACCCGTCTAGATATTTTATTTATTATTTTTTCTAAACAAATTTACATCATTTTGTCGACAGTTTTTAAATTTTGGAGAAAAAAATGTGTTACTTAGTAGAAAGTTATAGTCATTTGAATTTTTTTTTAAATTATATTTTAGGCTTAAGAAAATTTAAATGACTATAACTTTCTACTAACACATTTTTCTCTCTCAAGATTTAAAAACTGTCGACAAAATGATGTAAAATTTGTTTAGAAAAAATAATAAATAAAATACCTAGGCGTTTTAATTTTTTTCTTAGGAGGGGCACACCAAAAATTAAACTTTTTTCGCAAATTACAAAATGTTCTTTTTCTTTACCAAAACATTCCCAGTGGGCTCACTATTAAAATCCCTAAATTTGGTAAAGGTCCTGTAAGTATAGAAACAGAGATATACAACTTTGAAGTTTCACCAGCCGCCACTGACTAAAATCATAAATTACTATTAGGTATACCCTATTTTTTATTTCTTTTTTTTTTAACTTTGATAACCGCCTATTGGTTCTGTCCACCCAAATTTCTATCTCGATGAATTCTATTGATATTATTAATATTATTTAAAAAATTAAATAAAAACATTTGGTCCTAAACGAAATTATTCTTTCCTTTGAACTTAGGCAAAAAATCTTTTAGGTTGGTCAACAAGTATTTAAATCACCCAGTAATACCAACAAATTTTTTTATTTTGTTAAATCTTTACTATTGCAAACACCGGCTTACTACGCGTTTGTACAACAAAGCGCGCACAATCTCTCAACCTTCGATAGCTCAGTTGGTAGAGCGGTGGACTGTAGTGGAATTTGATATGTAGACATCCATAGGTCGCTGGTTCAAATCCGGCTCGAAGGAAAACTTTTTTTTTATTTATTAAAAAACATTTTTCCCTATATCCAGTTCCCCCGGCAATAACGATTCTTTAAACTTTTTAAACTCTACAAATAAGGTATTAAAGCTTTTTTCTACAACTATTTAATTAAATAATTTTCATGCAATTTTGGAAAAATATTATTTGTGATTATTTACGGGTAGTGAATAATGACTCATTATTCACGGTCTGTGACCAATCACAAGAAAGAATTTTTATTATTCGCGGCTCCTTGAACCAATCAGGAAGTAAGTTTGACAAAATTTCGAAAACACCAAACCAAGCTTATAAAAACAATTGCCAAATTATTGTATCAAAAGTATAAATTAACCTGTATAAATTGTATCACTCTATTTTATCAATTTTGGTAAATTAGGGTTTGACCTTAATTTTTGTCCACCTTTAATAGTTAAACTACTTTTTCAGAAGGTATTTTTTTATGATGATTTTACCCTGCAGTCGCATTATTCCAGCATACAGAATCTGAATTTATAAGGAAAATGGTTTTTACAATTAAAAAAAATTAACAGGGCCAACCAATATTTTGTTGTTCCTGCATTTCTGTCAATTTCAGAGTTTAGTCTTCTAGGTATAGAGTATAGTTTGGCGGTAATGTATTCCAAACTTCTTGAATTTTGTCAATTTTGGTCCATAAATGGTCTCTATTTAATACACGAAAATCATTTGGTCCGTTGATTCTTTTGACCATAGAGCTCCAGACGTTTTCAATTGGGTTAATATCCGGGCTGCGCGAGTTATACGTCGGGCCAAGGGACAGGCGTTTTTAAAAATCACTGTTTTCAAAAACTGTATAACAAATTTATTTGATTTTGGGAAGAAGTTTAACAATTTAGCAAGCAACTATAACAACAGAAGTGACAATAAAATCTACTCTGCTTGTATTTATAATATTTCTTATCACTAAGGCTAGGAGTGGTCAAAAGGAGCTTAGCTAAGCAGTTTACAATATGTAACTCCTCCACCCTTAGAGGGACATATAAACTTTTAAAGTTTCTATGACCTAAATAATAATTGAATCATCTTTAACTTTATTACTTTTAAAATAAACAGGCCATAGATAAATGGTAAATGGTGGTAAATTAAAAACATTATTGTTATGCAAAGAATAACATACAGTAAAACTGTCCAAATACTCGTTTTATTAAAATATAGGGGTGTACTTAATAATCTTGAATTTTCAAGTTTTTGCAAATTAATATTTTCTTGTAACTTATTTAATTTATTGAAATTAATGTTATTTAGATTGAGCAGTTTTACCTTCTTATACAATATTTTATTTGTCAAATTATTATTAATATTTGGTAAAGGAATATTTTTAAAAGTATGTTTTACATTTTTATATGCTCTAATAATAATATCTCCTAATTTTAGGCTACATGGAAAGCTTAATTCTAGTATATATGTTCCATTAAATAATACTTTATTTTGCGAATTTTCGCACGTTTCAATTCCTACTATATCATTATTTGTAACTAGAATCCATTTATTTGTATCAATATTTTGAAGTTGTATATTATCAATATCAACATACAGGGTGTTACAATCAGAGATATTATGTTCGTATCTTAATAACTGTACCTCACAAGGGATGCTTTTATAAAGATTTTCGGAATGTATATGAGTACATAAATATTCATTAATAGAAATGCGTTTACATGGTTGATTTGAATATCCAAAATTTCTTTGGTTTATAAGTAAATATTCAAAGTTAGGTACAATTATTTTATAATGATTTTCGTATTTAATAGGTAGGGGAAATAATTGAAATAAATCATAGTTTTCTTTTTCGACTAACGGAATGTCAATTACGAAAACTACTTCATTGTCTTTTACATAACTTCTTATTTCTAAAGTGTTTTCTATATTTAGAATATTTTCTGCTATAGGCTCAAATGGCAATTTTTCAAAATTTAATTTTTTATTAAGTATCTGTAATTCATTTAAAAATTCTTTTGTATTAATTATAGCATTGTGAAAAGCATTTAATTTTCGGTTGCCTCTGTGGACAAAGGGCCATCGGTAACAAGTGGCTTTTTTAGTTCTTTAATGTGAACTATTTCAGTTTTACTGGGATTTTTAACGTTTTTTATTTTAACACGATTATGTTCTAGCATTTCGGTTATTACATAAGGACCGTTAAATTTAGGCTTATTTTTATTTCTCTGTGAAAGTTTCTTGTAAACTTTTTGATTTAACTTAAAATCAGGAGCTTCATTTCCTTTAACGTTTGTCTTTGCTAAAACTCTTTCTTTGGTTTGGTCAGTTTTTGTGGTGACGTTTTCATAGACTGCGTCTACTTTATCTTTATGCGATGATATGTAATCAGAGTAAAATGTCGTAGGAATAAGATCTAATGGATCTCTGGAATTTGTATGACCTAGGACAAGTTCATGAGGTGTATACTTTGTAACGCTATGAACAGTGCTATTATAAGCAATTATTGCGTATGGCATTAAGTCATTAACAGATTTATTTTTATCTTTTTCTTTTAATATTCTTAAATGTTCGATAAGGGTTGAATGAAAACGTTCTACAGGCGAATTCGATTCGTGGTGTTTAGGGGTAGTAAAATGTACTGTAATCTTTTGGGCTTTAAGTAACTCTTTTAAAAGTTCATTATTAAATTCTCCACCGTTGTCACATGTAATGTTTTCGGGGCATCCATAAAATGAGAAAAAATTAATTAATTTATCGCAAACTGATTTTGCATTTTTATCATAAGGGTAAGCTTGTCCAAATTTAGAAAATTTGTCAAAAATTGTTAAAAAGTTTTGATTCTCAAAAATGAAAGTATCTATATGTAACATTTGAAAAGGCTTACAAGGTGTGTCTGTTTTTATAAGAGGGACATAAGACTTTAGTCTACTGTATTTTAATGTTTGACATATATTACAGTCATTTATAAATTGATTGATATCATTTTTCATTTTCGGCCAATAATAAAGTTCTTTAAGGCGGTTATAAGTTTCTAAAATGCCTCTGTGATTGGTTTTTCCTTGATGTTGATGCATTATAAGCATAATTTTTTCTTCTTTGTCAGTAATAGTATTAACTAATTTCGTACAACGAATAATTTTCGGATTTTGAAAATTCTTCAGATAAACATCAGAAAAAATTGGAATTAAGTCTTTATCGTGAAAATATACGTAACACGTTTTATCAGGGTCCATATATTCTTTAATAAAAGTTTTTATAACATCAGGACTCTTTTGTAATTCTACATGATTAATTTTAAATTTTTCAAAGTTTTCAGTTTGTATTTTTATATCAGGATGTGCTGATTTTTTAATTAAATATTGTAAGCTTTTATTGTTGATAATCTCATCTAGAATGTTAAGGTTAATATTATCGGTGTCAGCTCGATTACTATGCACTGTTGAGTCAGAGGTTTGAGGTTTCACGAGTTGAATGTCAGAGATAACTTTTATCTTTTGCTTGCTTGTACTTGGTTTTTTAAACAAAGGATTTATTATTTCAGCATTTTCTTTGTCTTGAACTGGATTTTCAGAAAGTTCTCTTAAGTATTCGATAATATTTTGGTTAGAATCACCTGGATTATTTATTATTGATTCATTTTCATATATATTTAATTGAATGCGTGACAATGCGTCTGCGTTAGTATTTAGTGAACCTTTTTTATATATAATTTGATAGTCGAATTCTTCTAAGCGTAATCTCCATCTAATTAGTTTCGAATTTGGTTCTTTTAAGTTAAAAAGCCACATCAGTGGTCTATGGTCAGTATAGATATAAAATTTACGTCCAAATAAATAAGGTCTAAAATATTTGCATGCCCAAACTATAGCTAATAATTCTTTTTCTATAGTTGAGTATTTTGTTTCTGATTCATTAAGGGTTCGAGATGCATAAGCTATAGGTCTATCATTAGGAATAGTGCCCTGCGATAATATTGCGCCTAAGGAAAAATTACTTGCGTCTGTAGTCAATAAAAATGGTTTAGAAAAATCTGGGTACTGTAAAATTGGAGCGTTAATTAAAAGTTGTTTACAATGTTCAAAAGCTTTTATATATTCAGGGGTATGTTCTATTTTTACGTCCTTTTTTAAACATCGAGTCATAGGCTTTGTGATTTTTGCAAAATCTTTTATAAAACGTCTATAATAACCTACTAAGCCTAAAAATGATTTAATTTCCTTAGTAGTTTTAGGTATTGGAAAATTTTTTACTGCGTGTATTTTGTCTGGGTTTGGTTTTACACCTTCTTTACTTACTATGTGTCCCAAATATTGGACCTCTTTTCTCAAAAATTCAGATTTGTCAAGTTGTATTTTAAATTTTGAGTTGCGTAGTCTAGTAAATACTTTTTTTAGTTTTTCAAGATGCTCTTGAAGACTTGTACTAAAAATAATGACGTCGTCTAAATAAACAAAACATATTTCATTTTGTAATCCGCGTAAAATATTATTCATAACACGTTGAAAAGTTGCTGGAGCATTTTTTAGTCCGAAAGGCATTCTTAAAAATTCATAATGTCCTGTATCAGTACTAAAAGCTGTTTTAGGGATGTCTTGTTCATGCATTTGTATTTGATAAAAACCGTTTGCAAGATCTAGAGTCGTAAAATATTGTGCTTTACCTAATTTATCTAAAATTTCGGTAATATTCGGCAATGGAAACTTGTCATCGACTGTAACTTTATTAATATTTCGATAGTCTACGCACATGCGCCATTTCTGTTTACCTGATTGGTCTAATTTTTTAGGTACTATCCATATAGGAGATGACCAAGGTGAATTTGAGTCTCTAATAATATTTTGAGCTAATAATTTTGAGATTTGACTTTTCACTTCCTCACGGTGTATTTCCGGGTATCTATAACTTTTTGTATAAATCGGCGTTTCGTCCGTGAGTTTAATTTCATGTTTTATCGTATTTGTAAAGCTTAAAGGAATTTCTTCGCTATGAAAAATATCACGAAATTCATAACAGAGTTTACGTAGTTCTTGTTTTTCTTCATAATTGCAATGATCTAGTCTTATATTTTTTAAATTAGCCTTCAGCTTGTTATCAATATTTTTTTCATATTTTTCTGGATATACGGGGTGATCAATAAAATTCATTTCGTTTAAGTCTATAGGTTCGACTTCGAAAGATTCAAGAAATTTAATTTCTATAGGATTTTCTTTGGGATTCAAAATTGTAGTAGAAGCAAAATTATTTTCTATTTTTACAAGACATTCTGGTATTTCTAAATCTCCTAATTGTTGATAAGCGAGTATACCGTATCCGTTTGGAATGTTTACTGGAAGTTGTATTTTTTGAATCGTTCTTGCATCAATGATATAAGTTAAATTATTTTTAATATTTTTTGAGTTTGATTGCAAGTTATTTTCGTTGCGTATTGGAATTTGCGTGTTTGGTAATTTTAACGTAGATGTACTGAAATCTATGTTAGCATTTAATTGTTGCATAAGGTCTAAACCTATTAGTCCATCAAACTTATCAGAAAAATCAAAAAGATAAAATTTATGTATACCGGGAGTATTGAAAGTTGGGAAAATTGGTAAAGTTGCTACTTCGTTATGAAATGAGGTTGCGTGTGCTGTTTGTACTTGGAAAATTTCTTCTTCGATTAAATTTGGGAAATTTTCGTATGCAATTTTTTGACTTATAAAACTTCTTGTGCTACCTGTATCTAATAAAAATTTTGCATTTAGTTCGGGTATCAGAATAAATGGTAATTGTATGTTATAGTTATTTAAAAATATTACGTCATATCCGTTTTCTGGCTCGTTAGGGTAAAATTTTGGTTTTCTTGCTCATTATTTGGCAAATCGTCTGAGTTAGCAGAATAACTCAAATTTATATCGTAATCATTTTGATCTTCAAATTGATTATGGTCAGGTTCGGTATTATTATAATCATAATATTCGGTGTAATCAGTATTTTCGTAATTATAGAGATTTTCAGAAGTAAAATCATTAGATTGATTTGATTGATCAGGTGGTTTCTGCAAAACTTCCTGATTATATAGTTGTTGTGTAGTAAATCGTTTATTTTGATTATTTAAGGCATTGTTTAAAATTGTATTTCCTGAGCTTGTATCCATCGGTTCTAGTTTTGTTCTTCGCGACATTTGTCCGAAATTTTGGTTATTAAATTGTGGTCTTTGTTGCATAAAATTCTGATTATTAAAGGGAGTTCTTGGAAAACTTTGTTGATTATTTGTAAAATTAGGTCTCGGTTGAGAAAAAGCGTTTTGTTGTAGAAATCTAGGAAAATTGTTTTGTTGAGGAAAACTCGAAAATGGTCTTGAAAAAGTATTATTCTGTGGAAACATTTGCGTTGGATTATATGGTCTAGAATAATTATTTTGAGTTGGTATAAACGTTGGTCTATATGTCTGCGACATAGAATTAGGTCTTTGATTTTTATTTGAAAACATAGGTTGTTTAATATTAGGATTATTTTGAGCGTTTTTATATAAAATAAAGTTTTCTTCTTCACGAACACATGACATTGCTTTCTCTAAAGAATCTGGATTTTTTAATCTAGTAACAAGTTGTAAATTGTACGGTAAACCATTGAGAAATGTTTTTAATGCAAATTCGTCATAGTGTTGGATTTTTATAATCTTTGTAGCGGCATCATCAGGCCCAGAATTTAATTTCGAAAATAATAAACTGCGAGAATCTTGTATTCTCATACCAAAAATTATTGGACTTTCGTTTTTAAACGGTTTTAAATTTACTAAATCTTGGATTAGACAATCGATCGATCTCTGATCGGAAAAACTGGTTATTAGTATATCTTTAATTAGTGCCCAAGAATTTAATTCTGTTCGAGAAACAATTAATTCGGCTGCTCGACCTGTTAATTTACTTAGAATGGTATCAAATAAACAAGTATTTATTGTAGCGTTTACATTAGTTCTGTCTTGGAATGCTTTTAACAGATTTTCAACTGCGCTGATAAATCTATTTAATAATTTTGGGTTTCCATCAAAATGTGGAACGTTATCAGATTGGTATCTTAAAAGTTGGTAATTAACTTCAGGCATTGTATTGCTAGTTGAGCTAATAACTAATGAATTTAGAATATCGGTAATATGATCTAATTCGGAATCAATTTTGAAAGTTTAAAAGGAACACTCAGTATATATGCGAATAAAAATAATCACTCTTAAAATTAAATATGCTTAATACTAAAAATATAAAGTGAAATCTTTGCAAGGACAAATGACTAGAAATATAAACAATGAAATTACACTGTAAAAAAGGAATTATTGTCCGTACAAAAATTGCAAAAATTGAAATGAAAAAATTCGAATGAAAAAATTCAAAAAGTCAATTTTTCACTTACAAGAGTAAAATGACGAAAATCTTCATTTGTGTTCTTGTTCTTGTTCTTGTTCTTGTTCTTGTTCCTAACCTAGCTGGTTTGGCGATGTTTGTCCTCCCCAGGTCCTTAAATCTAGCTGGTTTGGCGATGTTTGTCCTCCCCAGTTTTGTCCACGTTCAGCGATGTTTGTCTGTCGGTAGACCAGGAAAACCCTTCGATATGCCCTCGACTGGTTGACCAGGACTCCTGAAGTTCAGTATGCTGCTTTGTTTCTTTGTCCAGCGATGTCTTTCAGTTGCCACCTGAAATCGGTACTATCTGCTTTTGATTGACACACTTTTTGGACTCTTCTCCGTAGGTTTTTTCGAGTAAATTCTTGAAAGAAACCGTGATCACAATATGCCCTTGTAACACGTCTCAAAAATCCACCAAGACTGCGCCAGTTATACGTCGGGCCAAGGGACAGGCGTTTTTAAAAATCACTGTTTTCAAAAACTGTATAACAAATTTATTTGATTTTGGGAAGAAGTTTAACAATTTAGCAAGCAACTATAACAACAGAAGTGACAATAAAATCTACTCTGCTTGTATTTATAATATTTCTTATCACTAAGGCTAGGAGTGGTCAAAAGGAGCTTAGCTAAGCAGTTTACAATATGTAACTCGCGAAGGTCATGGTAATACCTGGATATTTGTTTGGGTCATCCATTGTTTTACTCTTCTAGCCGTGTGGACAGGGCAGCTGTTATGCTGGTAAATAAAATGATTCGGTGTTAAACCTTTCAATATTTGTGCACACTTCCAATCCCTCTAGCACTCATCCATCCCCAAACGTTAACCGAAAAACGTCCACTTTCGCTTATATTTTGTGTATATTTGACGACTATTTGGAGGCCTGTTCCGTATACTCTAACAAAACCATTATAATATGACTGAAATACCTTCTCATCGTAAATATGACAGTTGGCCAAAAATCCATTCCTTCTCTGTGGAATTGCCGCGAAAACCCAATGTTGACTTAAAAAAGGCTTTTTTTGCTGCAGGATGATTATACGCAAGTTAGATATTTCCTTTATATGATTTCGAGCAGTTCTTACGCAACCTGGAAAATATGAGTTGGCCTTTGCTGCTA
The DNA here is from genome assembly GCA_963971165.1 of Philopedon plagiatum. Taxonomy (NCBI): domain Eukaryota; kingdom Metazoa; phylum Arthropoda; class Insecta; order Coleoptera; family Curculionidae; genus Philopedon; species Philopedon plagiatum. Next base: position 8,539,020 of record OZ020191.1, read on the forward strand.
GTGCAGATTGAAAGGATGATTTTGAAGAAAGTGTACCAATCGGTTATCTTCCGATTTAAAAAAATCCTATGTCCGCTTCCTACTTTTCTGTCTTGTGAATTTCTTTCATCATATTTCTTTTTATGTCGTGAACAGTACTTGTTGATACTTCGAGTCTTTCGCCTACAGTTCTTCTTGACCAACCTTCATCTATTAGTGTGACTGTCTTGGCTTCTCTTCTTTGCTTAAGTATGGCATGGTCATGCACAGATGTGGGTATTTATTAAGACAGAAAAATATGCCACTTTTTGGCACAGACACTACCATTTTTAATTTAGGTAGATTTAAGGTATTTATAGGTGTTAAAAGCTAAATAGAACAGAAGTAATATTTACAATATAACAAATTGCCGTCCGGATTTCAGTTGCCGTAATGGGCATCATTTACATATAAAAATCTTAACAAATTAATTTTCAGATTTTTAATAAAATAGTTGTAGAAAAAGTATAGTAATCGCGGTAATGACTATTATTTACTCGGATGATTCATTCAGATCAGATTATCTAGATTTAATAAATCCACAAATTATTTTTCATTAAAAAATACTTTTTTGAAAAATTAAGAATTGTAAGTTTTCTTTTTAAAAAAATATTCTAAACATAATTCAGTCAAGAAATATATAAATCCAATTATCTTCTAAAGAATATTATTTTTATTTAATAAAAGAAAAATACGAGTACTATAATAACATATAAAATAAGTCACAATTTTACAACAGATCCATACTTTGTGCACTTTCCATTTTTATCCCTTTCGGTGTAAACAGTACTTAAAGTGTGAGTTTTGTGCAACGAGGCCCATTCCTTGGCAATTTCTTTTTTCAGGTGTACAATTTCTCCCTCTCCTCTAATATTAAGATCACCTATTCCTTCCAGCATGTCAGATATTACAGGGCCCTTCTGGGGTGGATTATTATTGTTTATCATTTGACTGGCGTTTCTAATTTTTTCGAATATAGCATATTTCCTGTCGTCATGCGGTCTAAGGACTTTATTTTTCTTCAGTGAAAAGTAGACGTGTTCCAAAATACCGTGACTTCTCAAAAGATAATCACGTTGAGCCATCTTTTTCAATCTTTCCTTTTCTTCAGACTCAATAATTTGCTGAGGCTCGTAAGAATTTTTATAATCCGTTGCTGTTCCAAGAGGTACTACCGGAGTTAATCGCCTTGTCTTTGACAGAGACCTGCTGCTCGCCTGGGACTGAGAATACGACTCACCCTTTATAATCGGAGACACTCTTTTTGAAGCTTCTAACTTCGCTCTAAGCTGCATTTCATCTCTAAGGGCATTTTGTGCAGCTTCCCTTGCTCTACTGGCTGCTGTGTCACAGTAAAGAGTGTTCTGGCCTTGATCGAAGTACTTTCCATAAATATGATCTGAGTTTGGTCCAGGAAAGACCAGTCGAAATCCCCCTTTACTATTCATTTCATTTTTAAAATAATCTGTAAAACATTTCATGTCACTGCTTGCCTGATAATCCTTTTCCTTGTGTCCGTGAAGAAGTCTTTCTCTAATTCTTTTTCTATCTTCACGCATAATTCTTCTCTTGTCACATTTTTCCAAATTCATCATTGCAAACATATCAGTCAACAGCGCTTCTTTAACTATTTGATCCAGTGGTGTATCGGTATGAAAGCTTGGAGAATGATTTACTTCTAATATCAGCGGATTGAGACGTTTGTCTAACATTATGTCAATTCCAAGAAGTTCACAGCAAGCAGGAATTACGTCGTGGTTAGGGAAACAGGCTGCATAGCTATGTTTTAACACTGGATATGCACTTATAATAGTTTTTATAATCACGTCGTCAATTCTGTACCAGATAGCATCTACATCTTGCTTTATACTTTTAAGATAACTGTTCAACCACGTTAGCCTTCGTTTACTTCCAGCACCTTCTGTATCTTGGTTGTAAGTTCTGCTATGTTTATTTACTGCGTAATTGGTTAAATGCATGAATACGTTGGTGATGTTGACGCCATTTGGTTCCTTATATTGGCTTGTAGCAAAACGAACCAAGCCTTCATTATATACGAATATTCTTAATGGATCACAACTTGTTATTAAAGTGTAGACGCGTAAATCAAACTTATAACCATCTATAAGAAAAGGTTTTGAAATGTACACCTGACAAATACCTCTGTCGCAAGGTCGAACGTCTTTAAGGGACTTGGTTATAATGATTCCCCGTCCTTGACTTCCAGCATCTGGTTTAAGAATAAATGTTTTATTCTTTCGAAGCTTAGCGTAGGTCATAGCTTCGCCAAGATCGGCAGGAAGGCACCAAGTTTTCGGAAAAAAGTTGTAGTCTTTGGGAAACAGCCTTTGCATTCTATTTAGATTGCGAGCAAGCAAATCCTTTCTGCATATTTCCAGCATACCAGGAAAATGGTTGATTTTTTGAAATCGCTTCATTTCTTTACATCTTTCAACGGTTATGGAAAGATCCGTAAAGTACAAATTCCAGTTCTCTCCTTCCGAAACTTCTTTGTAAGCAAACTTCTGGGCGGTTTTTCGGATAACGTCATATCTGCAATGTGTCAGGCAAACGGAAATAACTCTTTTTCTTTTCTTAGAACCTTTATTGTCATTTGCACTGCTAGACTTCACTTCTACTGGGGGTGGGAGCTTACTAATTACTGTTTTGGGCTTACTAGTTTTTTGATTCTCGGTGTCCGAAGACCAGATTGAACTGTCACTTTGTTCGTTTATGGGAATACTTGTGGTGGAATCGCTAGCCATAAGGTTGGTTGGTTATTTGAATTAATACATCTTATAATTTGTCATTGACAGTGTCATGGTTTGACGGAAGGTCAACGTGTTATCAAAACCATATTTTTCTAAAGTCAAACCAAACGTGCATTCCGGAATCGGTACACGTCTTTTCATTTATGACATCATATTATACATACAGTCAATCAAAAAACTCTCGATACAGTTAACATTTTCCGAAATACATGATATTTTTTTATATTAAATTGTAACTGAACTAAAATATGTCCTAAAATATATTTAGCAACCTGCTAAAATAGAAACACCCAAATAATTTTAGACAAAAATGCATTTGATGCAACATAATTACGCCAAAAAAGTCTCCATACAATGGTATTTAAACCAATATTTCCATTGTGTTTCCAATTCTAATATTTATTAGAAATACCATTCGCCTTAATTACAGCTCTTAGCCTATTTGGCGAACTTAGAACAAGCTTCCTGATCATTTCTTCAGGAATATTTTCCCATTCTTCGATGATGGTGCTTTTGAGTGTTTTTTTGCTGGAATTTCTGTTTACGGCGCGGCGTTTCAACTCATCCCACAAATGCTCTATGGGGTTGATGCCTGGTGACTGAGGCAGTGTGTGAAGTTGTTGTCGCACCTTATGTATCATCCATGATCATCCTAGCTATGTGCTTGGGTTCATTATCTTGTTGATAAACATTCCAGCCCCAATTTTTTAACACTAGGTAATAATTGTTCTTTCAAAATATTTAAATATTGGTGCTGATTCATAATGCCGGCAATAAAGGATAAATTTTCTACTCCAGCGGCCGACATGCATCCCCAAATAAGAACACTGCCTCCCCCATGCTTAACAGTAGAACAAAGATTTTCAGCTTTCATGGCCATATTTTTTTTCTCCATACATTGGGTCTTCCATCAGACCCAAAAAGATTTATTTTTGTTTCGTCACTAAATATTACTGATCCCCAAAATTTAACAGGCTTTGAGATATACTCTTTAGCAAAATCCAACCGCTTTTTCCTATTTTTTCCGAAATTAGTGGTATCCTTCGCTCTACTCGACCCTTGTAGCCTGCTCTATGCAAGATATACCTAACAGTTTGTGGTTTAACTTCTTTCGAAAACTCTTCCCGAACCTCGGCCGCTAATTTTGGAGCGCTTAACTTAGGGTGTTTTATAATTTTTCTTACAAAACTGGATTCTTCACGAACACTTAACTTTCTAAGGCGACCTGAACGAGGTTTTATTTTCTAAAAACCAGTCGTTTTAAATTGATTAACAATATACTGTATAGTAGCACGTGATTTACCAACAGTTTCTCCAATATTTGTTTAGGACTTGCCCTGTTTCCATAAATCTACAATGATTTTTCGTACCAAATTTGGAATTCCACAGTTTTTATCACTTGTCTTTCGTAAAATGGCTTTTAACACTAACAAAACTTTTAAAAGTATACTTAAATAGGAAGATATTGTCAATTTCATTTCTATCAATTGTTTTGAACCTGACGCAGTCCTACTTAATAAAATCTGAGTGAGTGTTAGTATAGTATGTGGCATGTATGGAGACTTTTTTGGTATAATTTTTCTATGTAATTAATAATAGCTATTTGCTCTAGTTTTAACATATTGTTTCTTTGAATCGTCTTGTTAAGAAAATTATTAAACTAACTATCCATTAATACTAGGTATACTAAACATATTTTATGCCTCTTTTATGCAAAACTGGAAACGGCATCATTTAAGTTAGAAAAGGGGAAGTGTATGGAGACTTCTTTGACTGACTGTATATGCGTTACTGGTCAACGTTCGGAAGATACTTTTCAAAAAAAGTCTGATTTTAAAATTAACACTACAAAATAAAAGCGAAGCAGAACCATTGACTTACATTGTTTACATTTTGAAACAATTTGAAATAATCAGGTATTTCAGGGCTACTTTTAATCTTGTCAACTACATGGTCCCCTCCTAAAGTAAAAATCAAGCAATAAAAAGCCACGAGCCTCAAAATTACTAGGATAATTAAGCTACAAAAAATGTTTACTTTTCGTTATAATATATTACATTTTAAAAAGCAGCCATTTCTCCTCAGTGAATAAGACGTCAGGAGATCAGCAAAAATAAGTGTCAATCTACATGTTAACATAAAGCTTAACCTAAAGTCGAACAGGTTTGATTTTCTCAGACACAGTGAGAGGGGGAGCAATCGAATTTTTTGAGTTAATAGAGGAATAGTGCAACTAGCTTCGGTAAAAAAATTTAGTTTAACAAGATGTTTCGTTTCGGAGCTATTAAACGTGAAAGTCGAAATTTCCGCGATTTCCGTTGAAATCGGGTACAGGTCGCAAATGTGAATTAAATCGATATAAATTTTCAGTGGTTGTAGAAGACCCGGAGCTTCAGAACTCTATTGAAACTGGCGAGGATCGGAAAATGGCAAGTAATTCTTTTGAATTTTTTTATGTCGAAAAATGCCCTTTGCAGACTCCTCTTTGGTACCTAATAACTCGAAAACGAAACGTCGGGACGAAAAACGGATTCATAAGTGAAACTTTAAAATCTCAAATACTTGCTTTTTGCAATACATTTACCTAAACCTAAAATCACTGGAAAATGAATATATTTGGGAAAAACTGGAAATTCCGCATTTTGACCCAAACATTTCACGGTTTAGAAAAGAGCTCGCCGAAATACATGAAATCCGTATGTTTTAGTTTTTTATATTCTTTATAGGAAGGGAGCAATCGTCGATTCAATTTCGATTTTTTCCTTTTTTTGCCCTCGACATCGGTACATTGTCACAAATCTTTAAGACACATTCTAAGGAAATTTTCATTTAACGTTATCTGGTTGATACGAAATATCGCATGGTACTTACCTAATAGAAAATACAATTTTTGTATGTATTTCTTATTTTTAAGGTCATTAACATGGCTTTGTATCGAAGGTTATTACACTTAATAGTTAGATACCCTATAACTTATACGTTAAATTGAAGTGCCAAGGAGAAAAGAAGCTGTAAATAGATACATTAAAACATAATAAGATATTAACAAACTTGCCGAAAAGGAATACTTCTAGCAGGCGGAGCAAGAGGGCAATTATGACGAATACCATATTAAAAATCTAAAAAAAAAATACGTTTACATTTTTAGGGGTCCGTAGCAAAACACGGAACCTTTATGATTTCGTCATGTTCGTCCGTCCGTCTGTCCGTTCGTGTGTCACAGTCCCATAGCTCGCATATTTTACAACCGATTAAAATGAAATTTTGCAGAGAGGTGGTTTTATTACAGCCAAATGCATAGATAAAAGGAATATTTACAAAACGAAAATAGTCTGTACTTACCGTACCCCACCCAGAAACGCAAAGGCGAAATTTCATTTCGCGCACCACATCTAGAGCAGTATTATTGTAAAGGTCTTTAAAAATTCAGCCAGAATATTACGTAAAGTAAAAATCAAGCTAGAAAAAGCCACGCGCGTCATAGGCATGAAGACATCACGCGTGCTCTGTCTCGTTTTAGAATATCCCCGGCTTCGGCTCTAGAAATCCATATACCAGTGGCGTAGTCCTTTTAAACAAGGCTTTTTTTAAATTAAGCCATTATTGAATTAAAAAATAATTGCAAAAATTAAAACTAATGATTCAGTGATTGTGTGGATTTATTATTTATTACTTTTTGTGTACAGCGGCATCCATTCAGCCTCGCGCGGCTGCCTCAGTGGCGAGGCAAACGCTAGCGGCAGCCAGGGTGGCCGTGTAGAAATTCGGCGAGCAGCAGACGCGGTCCGTGAGTTTTTTTACAGGTGGGTCAAAATTTTGTGGGCAAATAGTGATATCAACGCAACAAGCAAAATACACTGTTTTAATTATGGAAGGTTTTTCAATAATGTGCCTAGTTTTGCGAAGAAATTATTTACCTACAAATAAACACCCTTTTAGTACTCCAGATTGTTAGCGGCTTCCCGTTTTGATACGTTTAGCGTCTCCTCAATAGAGGTCGCGCCTTGTACGAAAAGCCGAGAATAAATGGATGGTGATTTATTCTGAGCTAAAAGTATGATTATTCGTAAAATAAAATTAGGAACTCTGCCGAAACTCAGTTTTCTTTAATAAATACAATACTGGCGACTAGACATAGTAATACGATCTTTGTCTATAATTCATTGGTAATAATTCGTTGTTGCCAATACACCTTTTAGTGCCGATCTAATTTTTTAAATAACAAAAATTAAAAAAAAGTTTACCCTAACACAGCCTCGAACCCACGATCTCGTAGTCAACTCACTGAAATTCTACCTCTGGACTACGCTGATAATGTAATCTTATAACATATTGGTTAACAATGATAAACTAATCATTGAAATAAACCGAATTTGTATTGTGCAATACGGAATAGAGTGTGTCATTGAGTCAATGGGTATCCAATTCAATATACGATAGTGTTTTTTCTGTGTAGAACAAAATCCTCATTTTAAGAACTAATAAATGTCATCCTGTCAAAACGACGGAGATTTCATCCGCAAAATAATATTTTCCGATGAATCTACTTTTTGTCTTAATGGGGTAGTCAACAGACAAAACTGTCGATACTGGTCCACAGAAAATCCTCATTGGATGACTGAAGCCCACCCACAATACCGACAATCAGTGAATGTTTGGGCCAGTATTGTGGAAGATTTAGTAATAGGTCCATTTTTAGTCAAAATTGTTACAGTTACCGTAAAGTAAAGGATTTCGAAAATAGCATATTATATTACAAGTGTTGAAAGTGACATTTTTCACACGAGTGGGAACGAGTGTGCTAAAATTACTTTCACACGAGTAATGTACAATATTTTTCCTACGACCACAAAAATATTTACAAAAAAAAACTCAATTTCTGTCTTTTAAACCCCTCACTTTCAACACTAACATTTTTATCAAATGTGCTGAAAATAAAACAAATGAAATTGGCACCATCTATTTCAATGTCATGTTGACAAGTACTTTTCAACACATGTGTTGTAAAATTATATTACATAACAAGTGTTGAAAGTGACATTTTTTCACACGAGTGGGAATGTTGTCCCACGTGTAATCCCATGAGTGTGCGAAAATTACTTTCACACTAGTAATGTACAATATTATTTTTCCTACGATCACAAAAATATTTACAAAAAAAACCTCAATTTCTGTCTTTTAAAACCCTCACTTTCAACACTAATATTTTCATCAAGTGTGCTGAAAATAAAACAAATGAAATTGGCACCATCTATTTCAATGTCATGTTGACAAGTACTTTTCAACACGTGTGTTGTAAAGTACTTTTCAACACGCGTGTGATATAAGGCACTTTCTCGCCAAGTTAACCGTGCTTTTTTTCTCACTTTCATAGGTGGTCGTAGGAAACAATACATACATAAATAATAAACAAGTGAAAACAAACGCCTCTAAATACTTTTATAAATGCTTATCAAGATTTAACAAAGCCCGTGTGGTGTCATTAAATCGCATTCGACTTGTAACCGAGTGGTCGCGGGTGCAATCCTCCCCTGGCCCCTGGGAAAAATAATTTTTTCCTACGACCACCTATGAAAGTGAGAAAAAAACAAGGTTAACTTGCCGAGAAAGTGCCTTATATCACACGCGTGTTGAAATGTACTTTTCAACACGTGTGTTGAAAAGTACTTGTCAACATGACATTTAAATAGATGGTGCCAATTTCATTTGTTTTATTTTCAGCACACTTGATGAAAATATTAGTGTTGAAAGTGAGGGTTTTAAAAGACAGAAATTGATGTTTTTTTGTAAATATTTTTGTGGTTGTAGGAAAAATATTGTACATTACTCGTGTGAAAGTAATTTTCGCACACTCGTGGGATTATCGCCCTCAGCTGTCGCCTCGTGCGACAACATTCCCACTCGTGTGAAAAATGTCACTTTCGACACTTGTTATATAATATACTATTTTAATTTGAGGTTTATACATATTTTTTTATTAATGTAATGAGGTTTCAAACCCCGTAAATAAAGGTATTATTAAATTACTTGTTAAAAATATTTCAACCACACGCCCCGCGCCGTCTATGCGGTGGACTCCGTTTGAGCAGGTTTAATTAATTCATTATTAATAAGGAAAAGAGGTATGCAGCAATCATCACCATAATATTTCGTGCTGTCGGAAAAACAGACGTAGTTTAAAATCTAAAATGGGTTCTTCGAAATATATTTTGCTATGCATTGTAGTGAGCATTGAATATTATTTAAGCGTTGGCAAAAGTATTTCAGGTAAGTACATACACTGACCTTCATGTAAAACCACCTTAGAATTTTTACCGATTTTAAATCTTGATAACTGTTCTTGTTCTGGGCGGATTTTAATGATTCTATAAGCAATTTGCAGATAAATTATTCGACTTTATAACTCGTTTTTAAATTAAAAAGAGAAACCGCATATGTTATATTATACGAGGGAAAACAAAACGTTGTTTTGGCTTACGGTAGAAACACCCTGTGGAATCATATTTTGAAAGAGTAGAAAATTTTTAAAAAGAAATTTATCGCCAAGGTGCATCTTTTCTTAATAAGTTATTATTTGATTCATCTCGATAGATGTATTTTTGTTGGAGATACAGATGTTTAAAAAAACACAAATATTTTTAGAGAAAATTTTGCATAACTTCCAAATTCAATCATTGAACAAACATAAGCACACAACAATAAAAGAAAACGAACTACTAATTACTAATATCGGGTTTTACTCCCACAGCGTTTATTCTTCTCGGCATACTTTACACCAAATAGGTTATATCCTCTTGAGGAATAGCTGCCCATTCCTCTGAGAGTGCCCTTTGCAATTAGTTCATTTAAAGTATTTTTCAAGATATTTGGCTATGACTTATTAATAACTGCAATGAAACTATCTGGTCGGCCCATAAAGCTGGGTTTTTGTAAATATTTTTCCGGTAAAAACTAATTAGAAGCTATGTAAATAAAAACTATATATGTATATTGTATATATTAACTTTATTTTATAAAAAAGATTAAATTTGTTCATTGCCCTAAAAGATTACTTCGGATAGGGCAAGAATTATTCTGTACGCAATACAACTCTTACCAGGGGCTAACACCAGTCCCAGCCATGGCCTGGCTGCGTTTTCCCGGTGGATATAAATATGTATTGTACCGGGAAATACTTGTTGTAAACTTAGTCAGTAAGAAGTATTGTAAATATTGAATTAGGAATTAATAAATATGTTTGAACTGACCAGGCCGGCCCCGTTGTGTAGACAAGTGCGTAAGCACTACTGCAAACTTGCGGTATAGAATAGGGCTGCGGTAGAAGTGCGATTTATTTATTTTGGTATTAATATTTAAATGCACAGAGTTAAAAACGTTTTAGTTTAAAAATTGTTTAAAAGACGATGTTAAATATGCTGCCGTCATAACGAAAAGGGCAGTAAGTATATATGGAAACCCATATATACTTACTGCCCTCTTCGTTATGACGGCAGTATGGGCAATAATATTTTCATATATTTTATTAATAATAAATAAAATGATTTTAGGTAGGTTTTAAAACTGTAATTTATTCAAATTTCAAAATTATAATATATATGTATATATATATATATATATATATATATATATATATATATATATATATATATATATATATATGAATGCTAACTATAAATATACATTTGTATCTTGAAATACTACTTCACATCCAGCTCTGTTTCGCTGTCGCTATCCTCACCTAAATTAATTAAAATTGGTAATTAACTAGGGCGTGACAACCCTAGTTTTAAGGGTGTGGTAAGGGGCGTAAAGCTAAAGAAACCTTAACTAGATCGACATCAAAAGTGAGTTAAAAACAAACTTAAACCATTTATTTACAATAAATAGGAACATTCAATCTTGACATAAAAAGAAGACATATAGGTATAATTTACTCTCGAAAGACAACTTACTTTTCTATTACTTACATTACAGATTTGAAGATCATTTCTTCTACAATTTATCACAATCACAAACGCATCTATCGGGGATCATACACTAGTGTCATTTCTGACTCTCGTCTGTCCGATCGCCCTACGCCCAGTCAGCAGTTTTCCCCTCCTTTTGTTGAGCGCTAACTTTAGGTCAGAAATCGCAATTCTGCTGACTTGATAATTCAGCGTCGTTTAGATAAATTATTTAAAGTAATTGTTTGATTTTATAAAGGAACTAAAATATTTCATAGTTGCAATTTTAATGCATATTCAATAAATAAGCTACATCCTGCCAATAAAGAGGGCAATAACTTATGAATAAGTAGAATAGGATTATAATTTATTATTGAACTTCCGAATATTGATCTATGAAATATTATTGGTTTTTCCACTTGTGACAATATTGTCTACAGTAGTATAAGAATTTTCTATTTTAATGACAAGTTGTACTGAATTTTTCCAACTATCTAGGGGAATATTATCAACACTTTTTCTCTTTAATTCTACAACGCTGGAATTTAAAGTTAGAGAAATGTTTTTTGACCTAACTTTTGATTTCAATTGATGCCACATGTGCTCTATGGGATTAAAAACGCGGTAATATCGCCATTTTCGTAATCGTTGCGTTTCCATCAATATTTACCTCTTATTAATTTTACGATATCTGAAGCCCGTTTCTGACAAAACTCTCCACAGGCTTGTGGTGCTACAGCTTATGTTTGTTTGGTCGACAGTGAGTCATTTTTTCAGAGTGTGTAGTGTAGTTGTTCTACATGATGTAGACTTTTCCTCTTATCAAGTCTTTGTCGCCTTAGTCGAAATATTTTGAAGAACCGGACTCTTTACGCTTTTTTTTATCTGATCTGATTTAATACGATTCTTCTCACTGTAGCCAGAGGTATCTTAGTTAAACTACATGTTTCAGCCGCAGCGGCACTAACATGAAGTCCCTCTCAGACGTACTTGATAGGGTTCAGATCTGAGCTCTGCGGTGGCCTCTTCATTTGTGGGATATTAGCATCACTTAAGTATTCTCTAACTATCCGAGCGATGAAACACTGACCTTCAGCAAGAGGAGACGCAAGCGTTCATTAAGAACTAGTTTTTGTTTTGTTTCGTACCTACATTGTGCGTGTGTAGGACAAAGAACGACCACTATAAATAATTCCGACTCCGCACGCCACAGTAATGGATTTCCTGTATTCTCTATTTTATCCAGCAAACCTCCTAAAAAAAGTTCCGGATGAGAATAATCCATTTTTACACACCTTTGGCACTAACACACCATTTCTCAAAGTTTAGGAAAAATCAAATATTACATAAGATTTCACTAGACACGTATATCAACCAGCCTGGAACGTACACACACAAAATTACGCCTTTAAATCACCAGATTTATCAATGAACAATGCGACGTCACGTAATGCGGCGTTGTCACTCCCACTTTAAATTCCGTCACCCCATGCAATGGAAATAAATTACTAAACATTTATCATGACGAAAAATAATGGTACGTTAATAAAGCCTGGCACAGCCGTTCTTGACAAGTAGGTGGGGGATCATATAGTTGACCAGATTAAGAGGAACCCTGGTATCTCTGATTGCTTGAAAATATAGATAATAGTATCTTATTATTTTACACTGGAAAATATAACCAAAGCTTTGCTATTTGCTTGTTTAACATATTTTCTTTGTTTTTCAGACAAATGCCTTACTCCACGCAACAAAACAGGAAAATGCATTATCCTAGAAAGCTGTCCGTCGATTTACAACATGTCCAATGACTATATAACGCCGATGACTCGAGAAAGACTAAGATTTCTTATGAGCTCGCAATGTGGTTATAAGGGCACTAATCCGAAAGTCTGCTGTCCACTTGAAGAAATAAAGTCCAAGAAGGGCAGTGTCTATCATGGACTTTCAGCATAAGAACAAAAGTTTTTTGTTATATAGGTATATTAGAAGGGGCTTTAAATTATAATTTAAATATAGGTGTTTTCTGTGTAATGTAAGACATTAAACATCAAGAATTAATTCTGTTTTGATTTTGTCTTGGGGACTTCACATTTTTATTTCTACGTTATGGTTAAGCAGACGACTTATGTTTGACCAGCGGAGCAAACACGGGGAGGCGGTCAAGTATTAGCAGTTTGAAAAGAAGAATAATAAACTGCTTGTCGTCTACATCTTATAAAATGTTAATTTTCAATTAACTGATTTGGCCTAAAATCACTTAGAAGCCCCCCCCCCTAATATTTAAAATAATAAGAATTATACATTATTTCGAAAGAATTACAGAAAGAATGTAAAGTATAGATGACGTCAGGTAAGTCCAAGCGTTCTTATTTTTTAACACTAAGGCAATCCATATTGTAAGTATTCCTTAACGAAGTAAAAACATTCCATTTTTAAAAAGTTTATTACCTCCTTTTTAAAGAACCTAATATTATTTATGTCTTTCAGATATCTCGACGATTTATCATAAAATGTAATAACCATATCACTTGGGCTGTTTTCAAAATTTGACAATTTGTGAGCGGGAACATAAAGATCGTTTTGGCGCCTGGTGTTGTAAGAATGAAAATGGTAGTTTTTCAATAACTTTTTAAAAATCTTTTTTAGCAAATAACAATATCTCCAAAATATAAATAAATGGAACGGTTAACAGTCAAAGTGTTGTAAATAAGGGTTTATATGATGTAAGTCTATTGACACTCTCCATGGATCTTATATTTCTCTTCTGCAAACGCAGGTAACACTCTAATAGTCTGACTTGAGCACCCCCAAAATACAATTCCGTACTTAGCACGACTATAAAACTGGGTATAATAATACAATAATAATACTACAAATATTCCTTAATCTGTATATGGCATATGCAACGCGGTGCCAGTTTGGTGCACACCTCCTTTATGTGAGTTTCCCACCCAGAACTATTTTCTAAATATAACCCAGATGTTCATGAAGATTTTTTTAATAAGCAATTAATGTCTAAAGTGTTGTGTAGGAACAGATATAGTTCTTCCAATACTGGCGACATAGAATTTTTTCTTTGTCTTTTCTAATTGTTATATATTTAGTAATTTTTGCGTAAAAGCCAAAAAATATGTTCTAAGTGATATACCCAAAAATGTTCTATCTATTTTTGTGTCTATTCTTATTAGAAGCGATCAGTCAAAAAAAAATGGTTGCGAGGGATGAAATTGAGGAATACGGTTTTCTGTATATTCAAAACGAGTTTGTGTGAACTAAACCATTTTGTAAATTTGCTTACCATATTTTGAGTATTAATATGAAGTACTGAAAAGTTATTGTCCACAGAAAGGTAACTATTTATCATCAGCAAACATTATTAAATTATTTTCGTCATCAATATCAGGCAAATCATTCAAAAAAAGTAGGAAGAGCAGAGACCCAAAACCACCACACTTAATTTCGACAGCATTAGATTGTGTACCATTAATACTCACTAACTGATACCTGTTTTTGAAACCACCTTCCAACCACACCCTCAGACCATAGCCCTTAATATTCAACAGAAGCAGCTGGTGGTCCACCAAATCGAAAGCCTTACTCAAGTCCACGAAAACACTGATACACTTTTCCTTATTATCTAAGTGCCCATACAAACACTCTAAAAACTGCAACACTTCCGATTAGGTAGACTCTCCTTTCTGAAATCCATGCAGAGTTTCGAAATACCTTTCTTTTTTCTTAATTAAATGTCTAAAACCATTATTAAAACTAGTCTATTAGACTAACAATTAATTTTTCTCTAAATTCTTAACAACCCAAATACTTGTATACTAAAGTTCACCCAGTGGAGTCCTAGAGGTTTATCTGTTATGGCTGATGGCCATGGCACACACTTGCGCACTATAGGTACTCTGATTTAAAAAAAAACTACACTTGTTTAAAGAGCTTTGTTCTCTTCAGCCTTCTAACTAGGTCATGGTTATTAAAGATCTAGCTGGCTTCGACGTTAACATGTTAGTGGAATTGAGACTCGTGCTTGACAACAAATATTTTAATTTCACTAGCGACATACGGGATACCAAGATCGAGATATAAGTCACTGTTGCGTATGTACCTCGGTACATTAACTATGTTCCGTAGTACTTTATTTTAGAAGATTGGGATGCGATGATGTGGCCCCATAGCTTAATGCCATAAATACAGACTGGTTTTAGAATCTGGTTATACGAATATATCATGATTTTACTGTATACTGACGGCTGAGATTTTCATCTTAAGAGTCAATACAACTGTTTATATTTTGGACCCAATTCAGTCTATTTAATTCTGATATGTTCCTTCCAACTTAGTTCTAAGGTCATCCCCAGGTATTTGGCAGTTTTCATATGATACCATTTTTCTTAGTTAAACATTTTTTTGGGTAAATTAGCACAGTAATCTTTTTTTAAATAACAATTTATGCAATAAAAAATACATGTATATTCCCTATTGTGATTTGTCTAAAATGTAATTTTTATAATAATATAAAAATTGTGCAGGTGTAGGTAGGTAATGCGAAAACTGCCTTTTATCGCCATCAAAAAGCAATACATTGAACATCGTTATTTCCGAACTTTAATAAACGGTAAAAGGGCACTTGAAATAGGGTCTTCCTGAAAGTAATCAGACTCGACCGCACAGATTCTCTCTATAGAAACCACCTTTAATATCGTGCCCTTCTATACCTGGCAATGTTTTATGTTATATCAGGTTTAAAAATCAAACGGGTTGGACGCGGTGAATGTATTTTACATTCTCTCTTTTAAATTCACATAAATATAGTACGTGTAAACGATATGAATGTGAAGGGAGTAACAATTCTTTGACCATTGTCCAACGTGAAACCTATTCAGTACATACTTCGTAATCAGTGCTATGGTAACCTTTGATGTTGTTGGTTTCTGTATGTTAATATGAAGCTATCAAATTGCTTTGCCTTGCTTTTGTATTTAATCAAGATGCAGCTAATTAAGAGTAGTAATCACCTCTCATTTCTGCTTTTTTTGTTTTAATATTGTTGTTGCTTAACTATTAAAAAAAAATAAATGACTTTTTGGTATACATACACAGAAAAAACTGCTATGCTATTTTCAATAATGGTACTGTTTTTGACCACTGTCACATTAGTTATTTTAAAGTTAATATTGTCTCAACATCATTGAAATAATCAAAAAAAAATAATGCTTTAAATATATACTTGTTATTGGACTTCAAAAGTATACCTACTTCTTTGAAAACTATATTACCATTATTTCAATGACCAAAATACTATTGGAATCCAATAAATTTCTAATATTCCTTGGTGTAGAATTGTTAAAGCCAAAATATTAAACTATTTGATTGGAATGCTTAAATACAATAAATTGGGCGAAAAATAGCTATTTGTAGGCGGTGTGATTCAAATTACAATATAATTTATTAAACGAACAAGAACTACCGTTTAAATAAAAAATGTAAAAATTAAGTCCATAATCCTTATATCATTTCAATTAAAATAAACACTCCTTTAAAATATACAGGGTATTGGAGAAATCATAAAAAACATTAATTCAACTGGCCCTATTGTTGGCCGAAATATTATTTCTCTTGTTCGCGGACACGCTTGGAGAGGTTAGAATTTTTCTTTGTTCGTTGAATAATCGTACGCCAAAAATAATAGATCTTTTGCAAGACTGGAGACTGGAGCAACTTATTTCAGTGTTTTATGGTAAGTAAAACAAATCTAAAAAGCTTTGCAGTAATAAGTTTGTTTTTTTATTTGTAAATCTCTTTTGGTTAGTGTATTTATATGACTGTTTACTCAGCCGATACGTATTGTTAAAAAACTATTAACATTAAATATGATCGCAAGTTTATTGTTGAATTTGTATTTTTTAGACATGGTTTCCACCAAATCTAGTTGTAAATTTAGGATCTTCGAATGCAGTGTCAAATTGGTTCCATCTAGCATCCTGTACCCATACAAGCCAAAGGAGACAGTTTTACAAACAAGCAGATCCTATATTTGGAGTGAAATAAATATAAAAAGTTTACGGTGTTCGCGTCAGTGTGGTGTAATAAAATGTGTTTTCTATATTTAAATGTGTACAGAATGTCTAAACAATGTATGTTTAATAATACTAAATATACACATAATTCTGAATTTATGTGCATCAACGAAAGAAATATTCTATTTTTTAACCTTAATGAGTTTGCTATCGGATAAAGCAATAGGTATTCGCGGGAACTACTATAGATTAGAAGGTACCGTTAATTAAGTAAAACTTTTAGAAGCAAGGGTCATAAAAATTAAAAGTTTTACCCTAATTTAGTTTTTATGAAATTCTGGGCAGAATTGTTGACAAAACTTTAAAAAATTTAATATTTTTGGACTCGGCAGAAAACTTACTATCGGATACAGCAACATTCGCGGGATTTCGCTACAGATTAGAAAGTACAGTTAATTATTTACAAACTTTTTAAACCGAGGGGATTGATAATAATTAAAATTTTTAGCTTAATTTAGTTTTTTTGATTTATATACTCTGAGATGATTTCTGAAAACATTCCTTATTAAAGGAAACAAATTGCCAAAGAGATTTTTTTTCCGAAAAACATCTTTTTGAGGGCAATTTTTTTTGGAAAACAGCTTTTACGAAAATAGATTTATGAAATTCATCGTAAATCTATTTCGAAAGTACCTTTTTTCAAAAATATCTTACCAGTTTTTTCGAAACATACTCTTTTAAAAACGGATTTATGAAATTCTTCAAAACACGTATTATTTTAAAAGTACATTTGTTCAAAAACGTCCTTAAAAAAATAACTTTTCAAAAATAGATATGCAATTTTCGAAAATATATTTTTTCAAAAAAAGTATTAGGCTATGAACTCCACTAATTTGGAAAATGTTAAATAAAAAACACGAAAAACAATCCTGAAAAAAACTAAACGAAGCTTTTTTGAGTTTGATTAGGTTTCCTTAGGATTGATACGTTACTTTTTCGTAAATTACTTTCTCCAAAAACTGTTGCATGAAAAAATTAATATTCGAAAAGAATTTTTAATAAAAATTTAACGTTCTCGGAAAAAATGTATTTTTGAAGTGTCTAGAAACAATCTGAAAAATTTGTTTTCGAAAAATTGTTCTTACGTAAGTATATTCCTCCAAATAAGCAGAAGGCATAAATAAAAAAATTCTTGAATACTTTTACACTTTCATATTAATCAAGCAATTGTCCTGTCGCGTGTACTGTTTTTCTTTCAAAAAACATTTTTTCGATGTTAAATTAAGTAAATTTTATCGAAAAACAGCTTTACCGAAAGATGCTTATTCGGAAACGGACCTACAATTTTTTTATTAAATACCTATTATTCCTTGATGATTTGAAACAAAACAACGTTGATTATTTTGTTCTGAACAAATCCTTTTTCACTTGTTTTGAATTTTTTATTATTTGGATTCTTTATCATAAAATCTTTTTGCTGTTGCCTTTATTTTTGAATTATTTGAATAAAAATTCGTATACTCAACAACGAGTAAACTAAAACAAAAGAGTTTTATTTTTAATACGCAATGAGAAGGCCGATTAAAAATAACTTTCCCCCTTTCTGCGACCCACATAACGAAGCTTTTAAAATATTTTTGTTTGCAAAATCGTAAATCCATCCAAACTGGTCATGTTTTACATTTATTAAAAACCGTTTTTCGGTTTTATCCATGGGCGTTAAGTTTTTTTATTTTCTAAAAATGAAATAATAATTTTTTTAACTCTAACTGTAGGAAAAAGTTTTCTTTTGATGATATTCTACTGTAACAAAATAGTCCAGAGCTGAGTAGTAGTTTTTCTGTAAAAGTAGTTGTATTCTACATTTTTTTTTTCTAGTTGCTATACTCGATTATTTTAAGTCTGCATAAAATATTCGCAAAAAGTAGTTAACTACTCAATGCTAGCTACTTAAGGTATTTAACTACTTTTGTGTAATGTAACTACTTTTAAAAATATTGAACTACTTATTACGTCATTACATTAAGTGTAACAAGTTATTGAAAATTTTTCGCCTGGCGTTTCCACTGCAGTAAGCGATAAGCAAACCTAATATAGAATTTGCAGGTTTTGAAAGTTTTCAAAAAATTAAAATTAATTTTTTTTAAAAACACCCTATTTCTATTAGCAAATATGTTTTATTTTTGAATTTTTGTACCAAGAGGGAACTGTGTTAATAGTTTATGTTTAAATTTAAGTCAGTGGACAGTTAACTTTAAAATAAAGTTTAAATAATAAAAAGTGTTTTCTTTTATTTGAAAATTATTTATTTGATGTTATAAGTTCAAGTCCTTTTTTAATCATTTTTGTAAGTACGGCTACCAGTGCCGTAGCCGGGCTACGGCACTGGTTTTTTTTTAGCCACAACGGTACATGTTTAGTTTGGTTTGTAGTTAACAATGTAGTTAAATATTAGTAGTCTAACTACTTTTTTGAAGAAGTAGTTTAACTACCAAGTAGTTAAACGAAAATGCCGGGAAATTAAAAATGTGCGTTCATTTTGAGACACCCTTTATGTGTCTAAACCGAAAAGTCATTGGTTTTTAAAAGCAAATAACTGAAGAACAACAATGTTAAAAATATTTTTAATGGTTTTTAATTCATAAATGAGCTCTCATTTTTACCTCTGTATATTTGTCATTTTATAAGGTATAAAAAAATTAGATTTCCCCTACGGACGTCACTGAACAAGTCCCCATGCATCCCAAATTACAAAAAAGCATTACCCAACAACAAAAGTGGTATTTATTATTTCGCAGCCCTCCGTGCCTTATATTTTTAAAAGCTTATAAATCAAAATACCGTGGACGATGGCTAGGATTAACTCCCCATTATTCAAAGTGATGTCGCTTTAACAATGCTCCTGCAATATTAAATGCTTTTATAAAAATTGCGTAAGTAATTAGTGTGGCTATAGGGAAACGAAGGATTTAAGCACAGAATCGCCAAGGATGGAGAGGTGCATTCAACCAATCTTAGGATTGAAGACTCCAAGAAGAGTTAGTGGTCCTTTTCCCGATATATGTACAATATCGGGTGAAAAAAAGCTGTCGAAAATAAATACACACTGGAAATCAGTCATAATCGTATACGAAGCGGCTTTAAAATGTACTCCCCCTCCCCTTTCATCTTTTGAATCGGTAAACATTAACGTTCAGAGTCACTAAGAAGGTTTAAGATTTAGTATTGGTTTAAATTAAGATCTTATCAGTTATGCTTTGACAGGTTTGTGTCCTGTCACTGTTAATAAGTCATCATTAAAAACTTATGAATTAATCTGATATTTCAGCGATTTGCTTGGTTTCCAAATGATTTTCATATTGGAACGAGTTGCTGTAATGAATTTAGTTCTATTATTGTCGAAAGTACGTACTAAAATTTACCTTTTTTTATTAATTTGCTAAAAAGTTCAGAAATAAAGTCATAGTATAAAACTTAGTTGTCTTATTACACTACTTGTCAGTTTAAAACTTTTGGTTGTCAAATTAAACGGGACTAGCGTTGGGAAATCTGGCTGAAAAATTTAAAATTTGGCACACTTTAATGACAATTTAAATACTACTAACAACTTCCAAAACATTCCTAGTAGGTTCACTATCAAAACCCCTCAATTTGTCATGTGTCCCGTAAGTAGCAACAGAGATACAACTTTAAAATTTCACGGGCCGCGCCTGGACGTGGTAGTCGTGATAAGTACATGTATAATAAGTGTTCGTAAACCCTCCAAACTGTCTGGGAAGAGTACCGTGTCATCCGCGTATCTGATATTATTCAAACATTCTCCATTAATTTTTATGCCTTCCTCAACGTCTTCCAGTGCCAGTTTAAAGATATATTCAGAGTAGATATTGAACAGTATTGAGGACAATACACCTCCATGTCTTACCCCTCGTTATTTTAAGCCTTCCTTTGTTAATTCATTCTCCATTCTAACATCGGCTGATTGGTTGTAATATATGTTTTGAATTACTCTTATATATTTGTCGTCTTAGCCAATTCGTTCTAGGATTGACATACGTTTGTCATGTCTCACTCTATCGAAGGCTTTCTGATTGTCGATAAAGCATAGACAAATATCGCAATTATCGTTTTTGCATCGTTGCGTTGGAACAAAACCCGAACCGCAAAAAGTGCCTCCCTCGTTCCCAAGGCATGTCTAAATCCGAATTGTGTGCGGGTTTGATGTGCTTCACATTTTCTGTAAGTACTTTTATGAGGTACTTTCAGAAAGTCTTTATGAGGTAACACATAAGGCTAATAAATCTGTAATCTTCACATTTTTTGGATTAGGTTTCTTTAGTAGAGTTACAAATATGGCCTTTAACCGGCTTCTAGGGATCATACCGGGATTGTAGATGTTATTGAATATTGCTGTGAGCCATTCTCCTTCCGTGACTTTCAGAAACTCAAGTGAAAGTCATCCGGCCCCGCTGCTTTCATGAACAAGCTTTGAAATAACTAGATTGATTTGCTTTTTTCCTATTTTATTTTGTACCATTTGGAATTGATATTCCGTAGTATAAATATACATGAATCAAATAGTTTATATTTAACGCACAATATTCCAGTTATTTGTAAAAATACCATATTTGCTAAAACTCTAAAATATAAGGACGTATGTGGAAAATATGCCTGAAAGACAGTAAAGTTGAGAACCGACTTCAAAGGAAAACGAAAGCCAGAAAGGGGAATCGGAAAGAAATATTACGTGATAAACAGATCTGTTTGAGGTGAAAAAGATATGGGATAACGAAAAAGTTTGCTTTTTTGAGGCCTTTGTAGATTTGTATTGGTCTAGGGGATTTTTGAAAGCGTTTGACTATATTAAAATAACTACAAAGCTGTTAGAAAGCCTTTGATATCTTTGATAATCTACAAAATCGAATATTTTTCGGAGTGTAAGTGTTCTTTGTCCCCAAGTTTTCCATTTTATTACCAAAGTAATTCCATAAGTGTTCCGTTTCACGGAACACTTTTGGAATCATTTCACTCAGATTTTCCTGAAAATAGGGTTCCTTGTCAATTTGATACCGGAGAAAATGAAAAACACCATCCATTTCGTCCTATCTCTTCAGGAAATATATTTTCCTTGGAAAATGTCGATTTAAAAAAAACATATATACATAAGACTCCCTCATCCCTTCCAAGAAAGTAAAAATTTTTCATTTCTCAGATTTTCCTGAAAATAGGTTTCCTTATCAATTTGATACCCGAGAAAACGAAAAAAAAAATACATTTTGTCCTATCTCTTCGGGAAATATATTTTTCGTTGGAATATCCGTGTTTAGCAGAAAATTATACGCTAGTTTCTTGAAATCACGTTTAGTAAATTTTACAGGCACTCAAACAATTTGTTCGAAAATGTCGATTTAAAAAAAAATTATACATAAGCCAAAAAACTTAAAATTTTTCGTCTCTCAAATTTTCCTGAAAATATGTTTCCTTGTCAATTTGAAACCGGAGAAAACGAAAAAACCGTCCATTTCGTCCTATTTCTTCAATAAATATATTTTTCCTTGGAAAATGTCGATTTAAAAAAATATATATATGTCGTAGGCAGAATACAAATTTAGGCTTTTTATAAACTTCCTAGGCATTTTACAAAAAGCCGGCAAAACGCGAATAAGAAATAAAAGCTAACCCAGATCGACTCCAAAAGGTGCAGAAATAAAAACTGCGTAATAAAGTCAGTTGTTAAATACCTTCTCGGACAGGTTTGCTCAGTTTTCGGTTTCATCAGTGTCTTATTTAATAAAATGTCAGTTGTATGCGGTGTTGATCGTGCAGTCGCAGTAAACTCAACAATGATAGATAAAAAAGATACTGATGAAACCTAAAACTGAGCGAACCTGTCCGAGAACGTATTTACCAACTCCGTGGCCACAGGAAGAAATTATATTATATCTAACAACAGCTTTAATGCCAGAATTTCGTTAGTTTTCGTTAGTCATAACGAAAAATGCATTTTATGCTCGCGTTTTGCCAGCTTTTTGTAAAATGCCTAGGAAGTTTATAAAAAGCCTAAATTTGCATTCTGCCTACGACATATACATGAGACTCCCCCTTCCAAAAAGTCAAAATTTTTCATGTCTCAGATTTTCCTGAAAATAGGGTTCCTTGTCAATTTGATACCGGAGAAAATGAAAAACACCATCCATTTCGTCCTATCTCTTTAGGAAATATATTTTCCTTGGAAAATGTCGATTTAAAAAAAACATATATACATAAGACTCCCTCATCCCTTCCAAGAAAGTAAAAATTTTTCATTTCTCAGATTTTCCTGAAAATAGGTTTCCTTATCAATTTGATACCCGAGAAAACGAAAAAAAATACATTTTGTCCTATCTCTTCGGGAAATATATTTTTCGTTGGAATATCCGTGTTTAGCAGAAAATTATACGCTAGTTTCTTGAAATCACGTTTAGTAAATTTTACAGGCACTCAAACAATTTGTTCGAAAATGTCGATTTAAAAAAAAATTATACATAAGCCAAAACACTTAAAATTTTTCGTCTCTCAAATTTTCCTGAAAATATGTTTCCTTGTCAATTTGAAACCGGAGAAAACGAAAAAACCGTCCATTACGTCCTATTTCTTCAAGAAATATATTTTTCCTTGGAAAATGTCGATTTAAAAAAATATATATATGTCGTAGGCAGAATGCAAATTTAGGCTTTTTATAAACTTCCTAGGCATTTTACAAAAAGCCGGCAAAACGCGAATAAGAAATAAAAGCTAGCCCAGATCGACTCCAAAAGGTGCAGAAATAAAAACTGCGTAATAAAGTCAGTTGTTAAATATGTTCTCGGACAGGTTTGCTCAGTTTTCGGTTTCATCAGTGTCTTATTTAATAAAATGTCAGTTGTATGCGGTGTTGATCGTGCAGTCGCAGTAAACTCAACAATGATAGATAAAAAAGATACTGATGAAACCTAAAACTGAGCGAACCTGTCCGAGAACGTATTTAATAACTCTGTGGCCACAAGAAGAAATTATATTATATCTAACAACAGCTTTAATGCCAGAATTTCGTTAGTTTTCGTTAGTCATAACGAAAAATGCATTTTATGCTCGCGTTTTGCCAGCTTTTTGTAAAATGCCTAGGAAGTTTATAAAAAGCCTAAATTTGCATTCTGCCTACGACATATACATGAGACTCCCCCTTCCAAAAAGTCAAAATTTTTCATGTCTCAGATTTTCCTGAAAATAGGGTTCCTTGTCAATTTGATACCGGAGAAAACGAAAACAAAAAACATCCATTTCGCCCTATCTCTTCGTGAAATATATTTTTCGTTGGAATATCCAGTCAGTCCATTAATTATTCAGTCCAAAAATTATTTTGCACATAATTTTCATCGCACTGTCTAATTATCAAATAAATCAATTATGAAACAGGTCCATTGAAACGGTTTGAAAGAAACTTTCAGTCCCCATTAGTCGATTCGGGCCGAAAATCAAACTAATAACTTTCTTTAACCATTAACCAGACATGACAGGACAAAAACGTTTCGAAAGCCGCAGAATCACATGTCAACTCGTCATATCGCAAATATACATTATTGCTTCTGATGTCTGTCGTTTCCTTTTTCTTTTACTGCCTTCATAGTCTTGATTTAATTGGTCGTTTGTCTTGCCATTTTATGGGTCGACGTAGCGGTTGTAAAACTCCGAAGGCCTTAATAAAATTCCCATAATACAGAGACGGAGACAGAAAAAAAGGAAATAGGTAAAATAGTGATTTATTTTTTTAGCAGATAATTCCATTGACCTTCCGCAACAGGAGACGACATCATTCATTCAAAACTAGCCTTTTATTTTGTTTCATACATTGTATGTGTTAGGACAAAGAAAGAGGAGAGAGATAATGTTAAATATCCGACATCGCGCGCCGTCGCTATGACTTTCCGAGCCGTCTGGATTTCACCGAGCAAAGCTGTGAAAAGACAGTTCCGGATGAAGAGAATCCATTTTTCCAACGACCTTCTACGATGAAAGTGACATATATATATATATATATATATATATATATATATATATATATATATATATATATATATATATATATATATATATATATATATATATATATATATATATATATATATATATAGCGCATATAGTGCATAGATAAGGCTGAAAATTTAATCAGTTTTTATTTGACCCGAAATCAATTTGCATGCAAAAAAATTATTACAATAAAATTATAACTACTGGGTGTTTACCTTTCTTTGTCACTTAGTATATTCTTGATAAACACATTTTTATTTGTGTGAAATTGTAGGTATTTTATCCAGACAAGAATTATTTAACAAAACACTAAGTAATTATTACAATTACTTTTCGTGATAATAAACTTTTAATAATTTATTTCCCTTGCATGGTGCCGAAATTTAGAGTGACAGTTGCAACATCGATTCACGGGGCATCGTCTATTTCATTGAGAAATCTGAATGGCGTAATTTTGTTTGTGCTCTTTAGGCAGGTCGGAATATACATGTGTAGTGAAATTTTACGTGATTTTTGTTTTTTTCTGACATTACTTTATCTCTAAACTTTGCGGAATGATGTGTCAGTGTCAACTGTGTGGAAAAATGGATTCTTTTAATCCGGAATTGTCTTTTCAGAAGTTTGATCCGGTTGGGTTACAGAATACGATGGAATTATAACGGTCGATCTGTGTAGTACACACGAACAATGTATGAAGCAAACAAAAGGCTACTTATGAATGGATGATTTTGTCTCCTCTTGCCGAAGGTCAATGATTTTTTTATATGTGGCAACACTGTATGTTTATTTGTTGAAGTGTATTTCAACAGGCCAGATTAAAAAAAATTGTATCCATGCTCGTAGTAAATTTCTATGACTACGTCACTGCTGCTATCTATTCTAAATTTGTGATATTCGTATTCCAATGTGACATGCATCCAGGCGGCGCGCAGCGTAGGTTCTTAATAACCGTCAAAAACGGAGTGACAAGTGATGAGGCGTTTTTATTGGTCATTATTTACGACTCATATAGCGCACGAGAGACACTGTAACGTTTTATTCGAATTGTTTTATATTGGGGTTACGTTAAAGTACATAAGTTTTGTTGTTTCAGAATGAGAGATTTCTTAAGGCAGCATTCTCCACTTGGCGATCCCGTTGGCCAACTTAATTTCATTTCAGTAAAATTTCTTGCTTTATTTTTCTTTTGTATGAATATTGTGACAATATTAACTGTAGATTCAAATATTTTTTAGCGTATTAATAAAAGTTTTAAGATATTTTATTATTTATTTTTGGAAAATAATATGTAAAAAGAATATTGAGATCCTAGTGACAGAAAAATCGTCACTATAGATCTTTTAACATACTAATCTTCTGAATGAAATCATCATTATTCACGTTGAAACTTTAAATAATTGACTGAAAATTGCTTGCATGATATGAATCTATACTTATAATATTAATTATTGTTAAAAAGCCGAAAAATCATGTCAAAATAAAATTGGGTCAATAGACTAAAATTAATAAAAGACGAAGGTGTAAGATGTATTTAACTTATTTATAAAAGTTCTATTAAATTTCCGTTTTTTAATTTAAGCACTAGGGAAATTATAAGTAAAAATCCTATTTTTGTTTGATAAAAGTTTCTGCATGTGTAAAATACGTTTCTGGCGCTATCCAAATTTAAAGTTATTTATACCAACAACATTGAAAATGAAAATTCTGAACCAACCCAAATCAAACGCTATATAGAAAATGAGCATGATATGAATAGTTCATGACCAAATTAGTTGTAAATTTCGCAAAAACCAATCAAATCCGGACTTTTTCAATGTTTTACTTTAATTTTATCCAAACTATGCATCCTACAAAGAAAGTTTTTGTTTCAAAAATATGTATATTAAATATATTGCAAGAAAAAAGTGGAAAGTGAATCAAAGTGCAAAAAGTGCGGATTATTGTTCCATCCAGCATGTTTGCGACAGTCTGCGGGACAAAAGAGCTCCCCTTGTGTCCATGAGACTGAAGACACGTGTGAGATAACCTCAAAGGTGGAAAGTCCAGACATCAGTAGTCTAAGGACTCTAGTGCATGAAATGAAAAGTAGAATCGAAACTTTAGAAAGAAACGAACAGAAATTGGAAGAAAAGGTAAATATTCTCCAAAAGAAAATTAATAAAATGGAACAGGCGGGAAACCAGCTCAGTAAATCCGGCAACAGTGGAGACAAAAAAGTAAAAAGAAAAATGGAGGTAGCCGAAGGCGAAGGGAAAACGACGACGGTAGCTGAACAAGGAATCCAGAAAGAAGTATCGACTATGAACGACCTTCGCTTTCAAGAAGAAAGTAGTTCGGATGAACCAAGCGGAATAGTTCAAAAAGACAATGAACATAACCTCACTCCTAAAACGTCAAAAGTCAGCAGCAACGACAACAAAACAGAAAATGAATGGATTACGCAAAAATCAAAAAATAGAAGGAAAAATGGGAATACACATAGACCTATTCCCATAAAAGGTTGTGGAGAAAATCTCGGGAATCATCTTGGAGTTGCAAGTAGGAAACCATGTTTTTTCGTCACTGGCTTCATACCAAACACAAGTGAGAATAGCCTGAAGAGCTATATTGAACAAAATCAAAAAATAAAAGTCCATGATTGCCTTAAAATAAAAACTAAAAAGGACAGCATAAAAAGTTCATTCCGAGTCCAAATAGATGGAGAAAATGAAGGCAAGTTTTTAACCCCCGAGCACTGGCCAAAGGGAATACAAATAAACCATTTTATGAACCTTCGACGACGCCCAATGAGGGAAGAATACATTCGAAAATAGATCCTGAAAGAGGGGAAATAAGACGGTTGCTATGCCAAAACATCAGGTCAGCACGAAATAAACAAGATGAACTTCAAGCCTTCATATGCGGTAAAGACTATGATATTATATGTATCAATGAACACTGGTTAAATGAAGAAGAAGCCTCCATGTGGACCATACCTGGTTATAGCTTGGGATCGGCATACTGTAGAAGAGCGGGTAGAGGAGGGGGAAAAGTGGTGTTTCTGCGCTCTACTCTTGAATTCCAAGAAATGGGGAAGATAAGGGATTTATCAGTAGAAAGTGTATTTGAAATTTCTTGTATTTTTCTGACAGAATTGGATCTGTTTGTATTCTCAATTTATAGGCCTCCTGGTGATGAGAACTTTGAGGTTTTCATGGCGCAGCTTGCTAGGGCGATTGATGGGGTAGGGCATCATCGAAATATAATAATAGCGGGTGACTTTAATGTCCATTTTTGGACGGGACAAGCTCACTCTGTGGAACTATGTGACATGCTTGAGACCTATGGTCTCCTCCCAATGGTAAGTGACAGCACACGCCTCGGAAACTGCCTGGATAACTTTTTTCTGAACTTTAATTTAGACTTTGCTACAACTAAAGTACTAGATAATTGTCTGTCTGACCACTGCTGCATTGAGCTGCAAATTAAACTTAACGCTCTTGTAGCTGGGGACATTTTAGAATATAGGAGGTACAGGCCCATCACGGAAGAGGGGAAATTGACCTTCTATAACACTGTTGAAAACTTAAGCTGGAATTTTCTGTGTGATATTGGCACTGATGCTGACATAAAATGTCAACATTTCTGTGATGTTATCCAGGGTGCTTTTTTTCATTCATTCCCAGAAAAAAAATATAAATTAAATAAATCAAAAAATATGTTTTCTTGGTTTAATCAAGACTTGAAGGATATGCGGGAGCATCTCCATTTCTTGCAAGATCTTTATAAACAATATCCAACAGCGCACCTTTTGACACAAAAAAATAAATTTAAAAAACAGTATAGAGTCGCACTTAAAGAAACTAAAAAAACTTATAATAACACACGAATTACAAACTCTACTAATAAATCAAAATGCATATGGAGCATCATAAATGAAAACAGGCCTAAAAATGTAAGTCCTGAATGTAGCATCAGTGCCAGTGACTTTAATGATTTCTTTGTGAATGTAGCAAATGAGGTTTTAAAAAATGGAAACTATACTGTAGAGGATATCCCATTTCGACCCCTTCTTGATCCCACCATATGTTTTGAATTTTCTGATGTAACAATAAATGAAACAAGGGACATAATAAAAGGTTTAAAAAATAAAGGTTCTAGTGATATTTTTGGGCTTAGTGTTAAACTCATAAAGTTAATCTGTGAACTTATAGTTGTACCATTAACAAAAATAATAAATTTGTGTTTTAAAGAATGTATTTTTCCGGACTGCCTTAAGGGGGCCATTGTGGTGCCAATTTTTAAAAAGGGTGATAGAGATGACGTGTCTAATTATAGGCCGATATCTCTGTTGCCAATATTCTCAAAAGTTATCGAAAAATGCATGACCTCTAGGATCACTGGGTATCTCGAGGCGAATGGGCTGCTGAATGGGCGCCAGTTTGGCTTCAGGAGGGGGCGGAGCACTGTGTCAGCGATACTCGACCTTGTGTCTTACATAATGAAGGGCTTTGAAGACAAAAAGCACTCTGGCACAGTGTTCTGCGACCTGAGTAAAGCTTTCGACTGTGTGTCACATGAGTTACTAATAAAAAAGTTGGCTTACTATAACTTTGCTCCAGAAAGCAT
The DNA here is from genome assembly GCA_963971165.1 of Philopedon plagiatum. Taxonomy (NCBI): domain Eukaryota; kingdom Metazoa; phylum Arthropoda; class Insecta; order Coleoptera; family Curculionidae; genus Philopedon; species Philopedon plagiatum. Next base: position 8,568,438 of record OZ020191.1, read on the forward strand.
ACTGTTGCTAAGTTCTTACTTAAGAAACAGATATCAGAAAGTGTCTGTGAGTGGGGTGTTTTCGGTGGCAGGGCAAATAAACTCTGGAGTCCCGCAGGGATCTGTAATGGGCCCTTTACTTTTCCTTATTTATATAAATAATCTGCCAAACATTGCAGTAAACGAACATTTTGTTCTTTTTGCCGACGACACCACAATCTCAGTACAGAAGGGAAATTTTGATGAGCTAGTTGTGGCTACATGTGACATACAGGAGAGAGCAGAAGGCTGGTTCCAAAGGAATAGTCTAGTCTTGAATGGCGATAAGACCCGACATATGGTTTTTTCGATTAGAGGGGTTCCGGAGGATCCAGATCTGTTCACTCGTGATGCTGTGGGGTTTTTGGGTGTCAGGCTGGACTCTGAGCTGAGGTGGGATGTCCATATAGATAGTGTCACAAAAAAAATGAAAAGCGCTGTGTTTGTGCTGCGCACATTTTGCCTTGTGTCATTCTGTGATGTCCTATGCCATCGTGGCCTGGGGCCACGCGCCGCACTGGCGCAGGGTATTTTCTCTCCAGAGGAGGGCTGTGAGAATAGTTGGCGGTCTGGGATACAGAGAAGATTGTAGATTTAAATTTAAAGAATTAAAAATACTAACATTTACAAATTTATATATATTAGAAAATTGTATTCACATTAAAAACAATTTATGTTTATATCCTGAAAACGGACATCGTCACTCTTATAGCACTCGGGCTGGGGGGGAGCTGTCTGTGCCGGTGAGGCGACTGGAGAGGAGCCGGGATGGTCCAAACTACTGGGCGGTGAAATTTTATAATAGACTCCCAGAGAGCCTGAAGGTTTTACCTATGAACAAGTTCAAGAGTGGAGTGCGGAAACTACTTCTTGAGAACCCTTTCTATGATAGGAATGAGTTTATAGGCTGTGATACTTTTTGATTGTTTGATTTATGTCATAGTTTGTCTAAAATAGTCTTTGTATTTTCTACAATATCTGTATGTTATACCTGACGTATGTAAGCAATGTATTTTGTAAAGCATGAAATAAATATCTATCTATCTATCTAAATAAATATCTATCTATCTATCTATCTATATTTGGTTTAAACGAATCATATTCTTTTTACTATTTGACAATTTTGTATATTTGATTTCAACTGTGTTAACGTTAAAAACTTTTATTAAGAAATAACCCATTCAAACTTGTTTTTGGACTACGTGACATAAACCTCGTATAGAAGACAAGGATGCTTTGCTGGACGTGAAGATGTTGCAATTACCGCAACGCGGACTGGCCGATGTCGCGTGGTCAGGTTTGTCGTCATCGACGTTCACTAATCGTATCCGCCTCCTTTTCCTTTCACCTGGACATGGTTCTTTTCACCAGCGGTCCTGATGGTATATAAAATTATCAGTTTTGTTAAAATGTTTCTAAAATTTTAGTTGGTACTAAAGTTTCTTACTGAATATCCCACGAGCTTAAATTAATTACCGAAAATTTTTCCTCGTTCGCAAATATTTTAAGAAAATTAATTATCAAAATATCTGCGACCTCGGAAAAATTCCCGGTAATAATTTAAGCACTAGGGATATTATAAGTGAAAATTTTAATAAAAGTTTCTGCGTGTAAAAAATAACTTTCTGGCGTTATCAAAATTTACAGTTAATTAGAGCAGCAATATTCAAAATGAAAATTTCTGGAACAACCTAAATCAAAAGCTATAGAAAATTAGCATAATATGAATAGTTTATGACAAAATTAAGTGTAAATTTCGCCGATAAAGCCGACAAAATCCGAGTTTTTTTAATGTTCTACTTTAATTTTATCCAAACTATGCATCCTACAAAGAAAGTTTTTGTTTCAAAAATATTCGTTTAAACGAATCATATTCTTTTTATTTGACATTTTATATATTTAATTTCAATTGTGTTAACATTAAAATCGGTTTTTATGAGTGCAAGAACTTTAATCAAGAATACCCAAAATTTTCTGAAAAATGGAAATTGATCTTTTTTTCAATAAGATGCGAACTTTATGGATGCCGCTGAAGAGATAAAGAAATAAATAATAAATCCACACAATCATTTAATCATTAGTTTTAATTTTTGCAATTATTTTTTAATCCAATAATTATTTAATTTAAAAAGCCTTGTTAAAGGGACTACGTCACTGTTATATCGATTTCCAGCAACTAAGCCAGGAATATTCTAAAACGAGACAAAGCACGCGTGATGTCTTCATGCCTATGACGCTCGTGGCTTTTTCTTGCTTGATTTTTGCTTTACTTAGTTTTAGAACAAGCAGGAACAATTGAGACGCCAGTTGAATTGTTTTTCCATGCATAAGTTAATAGGCAGTTTTGCTTATCTAGTGATACCCATCATTTAAATTTAGCCTGTCATGTATCTCCAAATGTGCCATTGTATGTGTGTCTTTAAATTTATGGCACATTTTCATATGCGGGAGTAGTAAACAAAAAAACATCGCATCGGGAGCTTAAATACTTTCTGAAAGTAATGGCACAAAGCTTTAGAAAATTTATGTACAGATTTAGGGCGTTTTAAGTTTAAAATGTGCCATAAAACGGTAAGGTTCTGGATAAATTTTCCATAAACATAAAGTTATATCTCTCGATTTCCCTCATGCAGAGTCGTAATTTTTATTGCCTGAATGGTGAAATATTTTATTATTTTGAAAATTATTGTTACAATAATGCCCAGGTCTTATGTAAAATGTAATAAAATGAGCTAACATATTGCTTATTTAATAGCACTGAGTAAGCTCTTTAAATCCGGAAATGGCTTATCAAAATTATATGAGATGAAGTTAAAAATACGATAAAGCACGGTGGATTTTTTGTATATATGTATTTATGGATTATATTACTGGTACTAGGTATAAAGCAATTAAATCAGTATAGTCGGGTCGACCTAAGATTTCTGCTTTCTAGTTATAAATGTCTAATAAATTCACAGCTGTCTTAAGTATTAATAAAAATTATTTATACCAAATACTATCTTTTTATTAAAACTGTTTCAAGCACAAATACCTACTTCTAATTTTAGAAAGGTACTTTAAGTATCAAGTAATTAATAGAAGTATCTCAAATCAAGCAACTGTAAAGTACTTCAAATACAATGGGAGTATTTAGAAGTACCTAAAAAGTAATTGGAATATCGAAAGCACTTGAAGTATCAAAAAGTGAAGATTTCATATAACAAATTCATTTCAACAACCTTAAATTAATGAAAGTAATAATTGAAAGTACTTAAAAGATAGAGATAACTAAAGTGTTAGAATTAAAGTAGTTGCAAGTACTCATGTCATGACTTGTTGATGTTTATGCAAATATTAAATTTTTATGTTTGTAGATGTAGACTTTAAAAAAGGATTAGGTGTATTAAAATATTAATAACCAAGAAAAAAAATCTGAATTATTGAGATAAACTATGTTGTGTTACATAAAATATGTTAAAATGTTAATAGAGTGCGGGTGTCCAGTTAAACATTAAAATAAGCAGTAATTCTTTAGACTTTAAGAATTATTTTAAGATAAAACCTATCATAACAAGTATCTAGTATGTTTATTACATAAAATATCCAAAATAACGTAGTAAACAATAATTCTTTATTTTTTCAAACCTGCCATAAAAATTACTTTGTAAAGAAGTAATCTGATAAAGTTTATTTGATAAAAATTAAAGTAATACTACGAAGTAAATTCAAGAAGCAAAGAGCAAATATACATTACTAGCTTCCGCCCACGACTTCGTCCGCGTGGTATAGATGATAATAGTGTAGTTTTGATGTCATGATTATGAATACACCCGAAAATTGTCAAATTTTCACCGAGGCCAGAAATCAATACAACCAAACCATCTTAGAGTCCAAAAATGCTTTTAACAACCGCATAAGAGATAAGGTGCTTTCCTGTCCCAACGGCGGCAAATCTTTCTGGTCACTTGACAAAAACATTAGTCAGAACTTCTGTAGAAGCACTTTTCCTCCCCTGGCCTCCGACAACGAAGTTATCTCCACCTCTAAAGGGAAAGCAGAACTATTCGCCAAACAATTCGCTGCCAATTCCACCCTGATCCCTTCCCCCAATTTCGCTCTTCCAACAGCTAAGTCTGTACCCCATAAAATGCCCGATATAATACTTAAGGTCAAACAAGTTCAAAAAATTCTTCTATCCCTTGACACCAAAAAGTCCTGTGGTCTGGATGGCATACCAGCATTTATTGTTCTAAAGAAATGCTCTCCAGAACTTGCACCCATCTTAACTCGTCTTTTCCAGATCTCTTATGACAAGGGTATCTTCCCAGATAGCTGGAAGACTGCTCGTGTGCAGCCTATCCCCAAGAAAGGTTCCAAGTCCCTTCCATCCAATTATAGACCTATCTCTCTTCTCTCCGTTGTCAGCAAAGTTATGGAGAAAGTAATCAACTTGCTAATAGCAATTGAAGTAAATGTTACAATAACTGAAATACTTTTTGTTTCAAATCAAATACCAAATACAAGTACTTAGGTAGGTGCTTTAAGTACAAGTAACGAAAAATAAACCAATTTCAATTATGGTACTACAAATACCGGTAAATATTTAAAGTACCTTTTCAAGTACTGTCAACTACAGCTCTGAATAATTTACTTAAAAAATTTAATTATAGAGTAAATTTTTGTAAGACTTACTTCAAAACGATACACTAAGTTGTTTTATTGTAATGCTTGTCAATTTAAAGCATTCATTAAAAGGATCAGCAATAATAAATCTAACTGCTATAATTTTAAAGAAGAAGTTTATAAATCGATAACAAACTTATCGCAATTATATAATGATCAAATTATCTTAATTTTTCTTCATGAAAAATAAAGATTTGCTGCAACAAAAAATCAGACAATTACAGCAAATAACGTTTGTTATAAGTGTTAACTAAGAACAAAAAAACTTTTCTTATTGCTAGAAAGCAATTAAAACTTTGTCAGTCTTCCAAACAAAAAAAAACTTACTAACGAGGACATTAGGGTGAATAAATACTTTTGCTCAACTCAACACCATTAATACTGTCAGAAACACCTATTTTGTTAGTGAAGTGATCTGATGTCGTCACCTGCATTCACCACATATAATTTGTTCTAATTTTGAAGTAACAGGGTAGGACTTCTTGATTAAAAAGATAATAAATAAAAATAAATTAGAATTAAGTCTAGTAGGACTTCTTAAACCTAAAACACAGAAAACTACAAGGATAATTCCTTCAAAATCCAAATATATAAAGATGCCGCAATATAAAAAGCCATCATGTTATTCAAAACTCTGTCTAGGAACGCTCTTTTTTATTTTTTAGGTTTAAACAGCATGTTTAGACGCTCTAAACATTCAAGGCTTAAATTATATAACAATCTAACGCTTGACAAAAAATTCTAGTAGTATACTCAGTTTTAGAAAATGTTTGAAACAGTTTCTAATTAAATAATACCTATTAATTGGATGAATTTTTTGTACCTGATTTTTTTTAGCAAATTATAACATTTTTGACACATCCTAAAATAATGGCTGTTTAATGCATGTGATTGACGAACTCTATACTTTGTAATAATGTACATAGCATAATAAACATTTATTTATTATTTATGTATCTATTTACCGCAAAATCAGTGTGTTTAAATTTACATGATATTGTCCCAAATAAAGCCTGCCATTGCAAACGAATGGCGTTTTGATATAAAGTTTTTATTCTTGAATCAATTTTAATTGATATTGCTAAAACAAGAATAAGTTAAGCATTAAATTAAATATAGTAGTAATTCAGAAATAGCGAACAAAGTCTACCATTGAGTTAACGACTGTATTCTTGATACTATATCAGTGTTTTTGTGTATGGTTGAAAATCACACCAGAGATCCAATTATCTCGAAATAAAATTTATTAGTAATATTGGTTTCTTGACCGTTTTTGATTAATAGTAATGTACGTAACAAGTTCCGAAAGTGATATTTTACGGGAGGAGTAGGAATTTTCCAGGACGAGCCGCAGGCGAGTCCTGGAATCCTGCGAGTCCCGTAAAATCACTTTTGGAGCGTGTTACGTACAATATTTTTTCTGCAGCCGTTTTGCATGTTAAAAAGGATATCGATGGATAATAATGTATGAACTTTATATAGATAATTACATATAACAACCACTCTTATGAATACATTATTTATGAATATTAATTATACAATTATAACAATTACTTATATTAATATTATTAGGGGTATTAACAGAAGTGGCAGTGTTGAAATTAGAATTAGACGTATTAGTAATTGTACTAGTTTTTAAGATATTAATTTCTTTACCGCCCTTTTCAATCTGTGAAGCTATGTGAATTTTGTTTTTTAAAGAATTTTCTATGTATCCCTCTGCTACACTCGTTGATTTCCATCCTCCGTGTCTCTTCAAGTTGGTTATACTACCACCACTTTCAGCGAGTAAAGTGGCTGAGCTTCTACGTAAACAGTGCCCGGTGTATTCTTTGGGATTCGGTAATTTAAGAAATTCAGCAACTGTGCAAGCGATTTTTCCAAAAGTGTGAATACCAATAGGTTGTATAGTACATTTTCCGTTTTTATAATAAACAAATAATCTACGATGTGGTGTGTTTGCTGGACGTAATGACAAATATTTTCTGTATAAAGAAATATTATTTTCTCCAATGACGACAAAGGTTCTTTCCATATTCGTTTTAGAATTAGGAATTTTAATCACTAACATGATTGTTTTATCTTCTATATCATCCAAATTCATTTTACAAAGCTCTTCACGACGGCAAGCGCCTGCTAAACCAATTATTAATGCAACCTAAAGTAAAAAAAAATAGTCACAAGGAAGAAGAGGAATTAGATTTAAATATATTACCTTTGTCATTAGGTAGTCATTATCTGCAGCTTTTGATACGAAGTGATCTATTTCTTCTTTATTCAATACTTTTGATTTTTTGGGTTTATAGCCAACGGATTTTCTTTTAAGGAAAGCAATAACTTTGGGATAGCGGCTTATATCTATATTATTTTTAATATTAATTGTGGACTTAAGCATCGAGTAGTTGCTCCAGAGGCTTGACGGCTTTAAGATTTTAGATTTTTCCATTAAATATGCAAGAATTACTTGTTCATTTATAGTATGCACATTTTTATCTTTGCTCCATTTATGAAATGAACTGTAGACTAATTCATACCTCTCTCTTGACTTTACCGGCAATAATTCATTAGTAGCCGCTTTAGCAGATTCACTAATCTCATCTGGAATTATTTCAGCCTCACTTTCACTACTGGTTTCCATTTCTTTGAATTAAAAAGCGAAAACACACACGAATATTACATGACAAGCGCTGTCATAATTAAATACAAAGTTTTTGTTATTGTTAAAGCCGCCTACTTAGATATCTAAAATCGTCCCGAAAGTGAAATAAATCGTCCCGAAAATGCTACTTTCGGTACGATTTTTTGTAAAAGGGTACTTTCGATTTAATAAATCATACCGAAAATTCTATTTTCGGGACGGCTGCAGAAAAATAGTTTTATTGTACTTCTTGGGCTTTCGGTCAGTTTAAATTAAAGTCTTGAAATGGTTTTGACGTTTCGGTTTATTTCATCTCTAAACCATCATCAGAATCCTAATAACAAAGGTGTAATAGTAATATATTTTTCTATGTAAGATTTATATAAACAAGAGATAGTAGAATAGGACATACCTTTTAAATTGATTTCACTTAAACACTACGTTTTAACAAAATGACTTATTGCAACAGGGTTTTAAACTAGACTGATTTGTGGATGTTTACAGTAAAGAGCTTTGGTTTTATTATTCCAGATGTTTAAGGGTAGGGACACAAAAATTTTGCTTTTATTTTCGTTTTACTTTTTTATGATAAGGTTGTTGTAAATGGTACTTAAATTATCCGTATCTGTTCTATAGTTTAGGGTGTTATGGGTTTTTTTAATATGTATCATTTCCTTTATGTTTCGTTTTTTGTAGTTTGATTCATAATCTAAGATTTCTACGTTATTAAAATTAAAGTTGTGTAAATATTCTAGTGAATGATTTGATAGAGCTGTTGAACTGTGACTAACATTTCTAATACTGTTTTGATGTTCCTTAATTCTGTTTTTAAGATATTGCTTTGTTTGCCCAATATAGGTTTTTGGGCAATCAAGGCAATTTATTTTGTAAATGAGTTGAGACTGGTTTGTTTTTGGAATATTTGGTTTTAGATTTGTGAATAGTTTTCTTGAATTATTAATTGGTTTTTCTGCTATTTTGATTTTATGTGGGTGAAGTACTTTTTTAATTTTCTGGTTTATTTCTTTTATCTATGGAGTAGATACGTAATGGTTTTCATTCATATTTTTGGGGTTATTTTTCTGTGGGTTGTATATTTTGTTTATTTTTGCTTTTATGATTGGTTCATAGAACTTTTTAGGGTAGTTATTGTTTTGTAAGATATTTCGTACTTTTTTTAAGTTTTTTGGTCTGTGTTTATTATCAGATAGTTTAATAGCTCTGTCAACTAGTGAATTTACAACACTTTTCTTGTATTTTTCTGGAATGTTGGAGTTATAATTGAAATATCGTCCTGACCACATTGGTTTGGTATACCAGCTTGTTTCTATGTCACCTTCTTCGTTATAGTTTAACGTTATGTATAAAAAAGTAAAACGAAAATAAAAGCAAAATTTTTGTGTCCCTACCCTTAAACATCTGGGATAATAAAACCAAAGCTCTTTACTGTAAACATGCACAAATCAGTCTAGTTTAAAACCCTGTTGCAATAAGTCATTTTGTTAAAATGTAGTGTTTAAGTGAAATCAATTTAAAAGGTATGTCCTATTCTACTATCTCTTGTTTATATAAATCTTACATAGAAAAATACATTACTATTACACCTTTGTTATTAGGATTCTGATGATGGTTTAGAGATGAAATAAACCGAAACGTCAAAACCATTTCAAGACTTTAATTTAAACTGACCGAAAGCCCAAGAAGTACAATAAAACTATAAAATTTATTGTTGTAACGAAATCCGACCCTGTATACTTTTGTCGAATTCGTTCGTTAAATCCAGAATCCTTAATTATCAACCATTCTTCACTTAACAAGAAGAAATGGAAGTTTGGAGGAGTTTCGCAAAGAACACAGCGACTATTTAAGGGAAGTTCATCAGTCTTTATTAAAGGGTGATTAAAAAACGAATGAAAATCTCATGGTCTTTTAATTGTGGCTTAAAAATCATTTTAAGAAGGTTACACCCTGCTAAGAGGATTTTAGGGGTATACTTCGGCCTTATATTTGGATTTTTAGCCGCTTTGTACAGCATAAAAGGGAATTTTACTTAAGTTGAAACACAGTAGTTAACAATTATTGACATTCATTTTTCATTTATCTACTGCTCGCATGCTATTTGAATAAATAGATAAAAAATGCCTTCGATTTGTAATTTGTGCTTATAGTTTAGGAGATATCGTAGAATCCACTTGAATTCAATAGTCTTTACCGAGATTCTAATGTATTACCGACGATCGCTCAAGCAGCGCTGAGAAACCGTTTACGTATTTTTCTTACTTTATGTTTTTAGTTGATTTTATGTTATCAAATAGTATATCTAATTTACCTAATATCAGGTATACTCTTAGGTGCACAGACTGACCTATTATACTATTTTTATTTTGTCATGAGGCATGGACATCCAACAAAAAGCTGTGCAGTTTTCATCTTAAAAGCGACTGTTTCTTTGTTTGTTTGTTCTCAATAAGAGAGGTCCAAGTATAGATACAGTTTGTTGAGAAACAAAATCAAATTAATGCCTCAATAAAATATTTCAAAAACCACTTTACCAATGTTGAAAACTAGGCCAAAAAACATAGATGCTTAAGTAGAAAAATGCAACCCATATTATATTACTCTATATTGTATATTTACTTATAATAACAACATTATAATTATAGTTTTAAAATACATACTTTTAATTTGAATTTAGTAAGAATTTGTTTGATAGAATACTATATTTTACATGACTTAATTTTCTTAAAACGTCAGTTATAGTGGCAACGAGAGGCATTGAAATATCTCGTGGATATAGACATTTATTTACCTTTAACGGCTGAAACGAATTTATCCAACCCTTAAGAAACCAGCACGACACCATTTTACATAAAAATGTAACATATTATAATTGAAGACAGACCAGCAACACCTTGACCAGCCATAAACACAATCAGCAAAATGATGTTATCATCGCCATCCACATACACGATTAGAATAGTCTGTGCTGCATACCATTACTATTATTAAAATAAAAACAAGCAGCATTCAAATAAAGACAATTATATTTAGTTTAATTTTCTGTCTTCTTTGTGATGAGAAAAGACATTAATCAATGTTAAAATAGATTTTACTTACTTAACATTATAGTACTATTTTTTGTAATAGTAATACTTTTGTTACGGTTGCTTTTTGGTATTAAAAGGGAATTGTAAAATTTTATTAGTTATATCAATATTATACTACAACTGAACATAAAACTAACTTGACATAAATATTATTGGGTAAAACAGATCAATATTTAATGTATAATTGATCCAAATAGTTATTGCTTTATACTTAATTTCTGTTTAAATCTTAAGTTTTATTCAAGGACCGAAAACACATTCATAAAGAACTATTATTGATAATAATATAATGTTTTTTCTGTGTGCTAATAAAAACTGTTTCTGTTACTAACACCACACGGGCGACGCCACGAAGAGGGTGCCAGAATTGTAAATGATTCAAGGTCTCATATACTAATGGAAACTGCTTTTAACATTTTTATTTCAGAACCGAGATATACAAAGCTACAACTAAAACTAAATGCTAGAATAGGCCTTAACAGTAACACATCTTTTCTAGGGTTATTATTTATTTCGTTCAAGAAGTTTTATTATCCTTTTGAAGCACTTTTTCCCCTAGAACACGAAACTATGACACTTATAACAAGAACTAATGCTTAAAAAGACATGTGCTTTTATCCATTGTATTTTATCCTGCAGTGTTCAATCAGCGGATCTCTCAGGAACAATGCGGATATAACGATGATTGTCGGTCTTCGAGAACTCTCCAGAGTAATGGAACATTTTCTCAGAAGCGTTAATGACCGCTTTCCTGGCCCCCCATACAATCTGTCAAAGTTGCACAATCATATCAGGTGATTTGGAACTAATGTTATTGTGGTCGAGTTTGGGGGTTTTTATGACCTTAATAGAAAAGGAAAAGTCATCAACAAGGAATCTTTGAGAGGCATAAGAAATAGAAAATGTTTTGTTTTTGATACCCAAGTAAAATAAAATTTTAAAAAGAAAAATGTAATTCTAATATTATTTAGAACTTTGGAGCTGTTAAGCAATATTGTCAGTTTAAAATTAATATAATTTTTAAATAATAATCACAATAATAACCTTTTTACATAAAACGTGCGAAAAATTCGCCAAAAAAAAGTAATAAGGAATTTGCATGAATTTTTTATTGCATAAGTCGTTTAAGGAAGTCATTACAAACCCAAAAATATTATTTTTAAGAAAATTGGTAGGATAAATTTAACAATTTTTTTTTACTTCTCGATATAATTTGTTATAATTTAAAAAGCAGTTATTTGCCCTCGGTGCCCAGAAGATAAGCAGAAATAAGTATCAATGTACAGGTTAACGTAAAGCTTAACCAGGGGTGCTACCATCGAGGTAGAATAAAAGAGTAGACGACATCTCGTGAGCAAATCGGTATCACTTTCGCCATATTGTTACAATCTGCCATTTATGTGGTATCTGTTGTGATTGTAGCGTCTTGAGGTGAGTTTAAGCTTTTTTGTGTGATTATTAAGACCTAAGTGAAATCTTTGTTAGTTTTTAACAAAACAATTATGGTTTCTTGTGCTGTACGAAGCTGTTGTAGCAGAGACGTCGTGGATAAAAAGAAATCTTCTAGAATAACATTTCATAGGTTAGTATCAATGACTGACAGGGCCGTATTTACAAAGTTTGGTTTGAAATTATATTTTTAAACTATATTTTTCAAACATTTATTAGGTCTAATTATTTTTTTTATATGAAAATTGTAGATTTCCCATAGATCCAGCATGTCGTGAAGTTTGGATAAAATTTGTAAATAGAGGATGCTGGCAACCCACAAAATATAGTGTTCCTTGTTCTAAGCATTTTGCTGAGGAATATTTTGATCGTACATCGAAGTGTTACGTCCGTTTGAGACAGGATGCTGTTCCTACGCTTAACCAGGTAAGTATGTGCATTACTCTGTTTTAAGTTATTTTTTAATTATTATTATTATTTGCTGTTGTTTACTGACCATACACATACAGAAGTTATATTTGTATTCATTGTAAATACTAGTTATTAAATGGTACCAACAAACAATTTTGTTATAAGTATCCATTCTTAAGTTAATAATTTATTGATTTCTAAACTACAATCAGAATTGAAGTTTAGAAAGAGTGGAACAGAAAACTGCCACACTTGATAAGTGGTTATTCATCTAAAGATATTTTCAACGCTCATTGTTTTTCCCAACCGTTCGACAACGATCGCCTCTACACAGCGGACGCCTGTCCACAATGACTAATTTTTTTTCTCCTTTAGTGTCCGCTGTTGAGAAGTTTCACTGTACCACTAATAAGAATTTATGTGATTTTATAACTTTTTATATGTGTACGAACGTCGTCAATTTCGTTAGGTATGTACGTATGTGAGATTCGTGTCTCTCACTTTGCCTGCTTGTAAAATAATATGCATTGCCGGTATTTGTAAAACCACAATTTTCTCTAATTTATTTAAAAACAAATAGAGTAAAACGCATCCAGATTTTTAATCAAGCTATACTTCAGGGAAACCCATTTTGCCCGGCGTGTTTTTACGACTTTTTATAAATAATTCTCAACAAAAACTTTTCTGAATAGTAGAAATGGAATCCCAGACATTCTTAGACGATGTAAATTATTAACTCTGGCATTTCTCGGTATATCTGAATTCGGAGGTATATTTAAAAAGAAGCTCGTGATAGCGCAAAACGGCACGTAGCTGTTAGATAGCTGAAACATCCCCAAAAATCGGTAAAAGTTTACGTTAAAAATAACCGCCCGATTCAGAAAATTGAGTCCAGCTTTTATTATCTTTTTACTGACCTACCAGTTGGTCCAGTTCGCCAGTTGGGTTTTGTCACAACATTATTATTTACGTAGGTGTCTTTATATACAATCATTAGATAAGTGCCACTTATCCTACCTGTTTTACTTAAGTAATCATCGATATTACCGCACTGGTGCGGTAATGAGTTTATTACCGCACAAGTGCGTCAATGAGATAACAGCATACTTCAAACATTATTTAATCATACACTTTTCAAGATTTGATACTCTGGATAATAGAGGCAGATCTATGCACATATACTTTTCCTAATATCTTCAATTAATCTTAGACTGGGGTGCCAAAAACCTTGATCATTTCAACGGCTCCAAAACCCAGTCTTGCTACTTGTCACAGAAAAAACTGCTCAGCTATTTTCAATAATAGTATTATCCTTGACCACTGTCACATTAGTTATATTAAAGTTAATATTGTCTCAACAAAACATCATTGAAATAACCAAAAAAAAAACATTGCTTTAAATATAGACTTATTGTTAGAGTTCAAAAGTAGTCTTACTTCTTTGAAAACTATAGTACCATTTTTTCAATTACAAAAGTACTATTGGAAACCACTAAATAACTAATATTCCTTAGAGTATCGAATTGTTTAAGCTAAGACATTAAATTTTATTTGACGAGAATGCTCAAAACAATTGCTTGACAAATAGCTATTTGTGGACGGTGTGATTCAAACTAAAATATATTTTAATAAACGAACAATTAAGAGCTACAGTTTAAGTAATAAAATCTAAAAATTAAGTGAACTATCCTTGTATCATTTCAATTAAAATAAACACTGTTATAAGATATATCACGTATTGGAGAAATAATAAAAAATATTAATTCCATGAGTTCTATTGTTGGCTGAAATATTAGTTCTATTGCTCGCGGAGGGAGGGTTTAAAATTGTGCTGTCGGTCTTTGTTGGTTCAATCGTCGTTTAAGCTTGCAGCCTGTTTGTTTATTGCGGAATACACCAAAAATAATACATCTCTGGGACTGGGCAACTCATTTCAGTGTCTTATGGTAAGTAAAACAAATCTAAACGGTTTGCAGGTATAATTTTGTTTTTTTATTTGTAATTCTCTCGTGGCTAATCTATTATAAGAGTGTTTATTCAGCCGATACGTATTTTTAAAAAGCTATTAACATGAAATATGATCGCAAGTTTATTGTTGAATTTGTATTTTTAGACATGATTTCCACCAGATCTAGCTGTAAATTTAGGAGATTCGAATGCAGTGTTATGAAGCAAATTTGTTCCATCTTGCATCCTGTACCCATACAAGCCAAAAGCAGACAGTTTTGCAAAGAAGCAGATCCTATATTGGGAGTGAGATCTATGATTATATCCAAAAGAGAGCCATTCGACTCATCAATCAATGACCCATTCCCCACAAGGAAACTCCATTCTCTCGCTAATCATTGCGCTGTTGGGGATTCATTCCTTTTCTAACAATACTTCCACGGATTTTGCTCTGGTTGGGTTGGGAGAACTAGCCGCTGCAATTCCGCTGTTCCTAATAGAACAACAAGAGGCGTGTAACGTATGCGTCCCTTTACTGTCCAGCTACAAAAGCCTAGAACATACCACTTCTCTCGTTCATTTATACCTGGGGTCTCCAGATTATGGAATAAATTGCCAGCAGATATTTTTCCTTCCCTTCTAAACCTCAAATTCTTTAAATCCCGTGTCATTAGATTCCCTTCTCTCCAGGCACCCAAGGTACATTAATACTTAGGCTTGAAGTCTACGTAAGCAGTCTCAGATAAAAAAAACTTGAATGAACAAACCTGAGCAAAATTACATATTTTTCTTCAAACTGTTTTTCTAAATACCACCAGTTTGTGATAGTAGTCTATAGAAACAGTCTACGTCTTCTGCCCATTTTATTATAAACCTTTTATTTTTCAGGATTAAATGTCAGTTGCTTTTGATGTTTTTATATTTAATGAGATAGTGTTTTTGTCAGAATGATATGGATATGGAAAATGAAACGTATCATTATCTTGAGTACAGTGTAAATTGGAAATAGGGGAGATACGGTGTCATTTTAGAGGCAATTTTGCATGTTATTGGAGTTAGACATGCGATTAGTCAGCTTGAAATAGTCAGAAACTATTATTAGAGTTTGGTATAAAATGGAAACAGGCCCAAAAATTACTAATAATTGTATTATAGACTCTTATAATGTGCCCTCGTTTCTGTCAATTACTACAAATTATATACCTACCCACAATGTTTTACTATTCGATGCGACTGCGGTGACCATCTTACCTAACGTTGATAAATATATCTACAGAGTTATTGATGATATTTGAACCATAGAACACTTTTTTATTTAAACAGCTGTAAAAATGTTTAAATTCAAAAAAATGTAGATTAAACCCTCCATACCACTCGTATATGGGTTAATGCAAGTCGTGTAGAATTTCTATGGAAACATCGACAATCTTTAGGTAAGTGACAGGTGCTCTAACCACGTGATTCAGCCTTTCAAAGAAAGGCACTTTATTATTAGTGTATTCATTATAGGCCACAGTCAACGTCACATTTTACACACTAAATTCACGCAAAATTGAAAACAGAAGAGCAAGACCAGACCAGTCGTAAACATAAAATGAAAAATGATGTCTTTATCTCGATCCACATAGACGTTTAAAGTAGAGGGGGTGGATACCCTTAATAATATTAAAGTAAAAAATAGTAAGCAGCATTGAAATAAAGATAAGCCCTAGTTTAATTTTCTTTTGCATCTGACTAGAGAAAAGATGTCGTGGAAGTCTCCTGCTGATGGCTGCACAGCATCGTTAAAAACCAATAGACTATGTCTTGATTATTAAAAGATACCGAAACTCAGTCAAATAAACCAAGACTTACCCTGGTTCAGACGCAGCAACAGATATAACCCAGTAATAATAAAACTTGAAGTAAGACTAAAAAGAATAAGAACTCGACAAAAGAAATAGCAAATGCAAATTCCACATTTAAAAAACCCACCAATAAATAATATGGCATCGAAACGAATAAATAACGAACTAAGTAGAGTAATTGAAGACACCGGTGCAAAAACGAGGTAGCTCCATTTTTTTATGATTTTTAGTTTTACAGCGTAACACAGTAACAAAAGGATGCTCCATTGTTTGGTGCAACAACGAGGTAGATTCTTTCATTTGTACCAGGGTTATATGGAATATTCCTATACCTCCTACTTTAATTCGGTGCAAAAAGGAGGCAGCTCCGGAGCTACCTCATTTTTGCACCGAGTTAGATCATATTTCTGCCGCTTCGATGCGGCACTTGTAGTATTAACACATGTTGGATTTGCAAACAATAAAGAAGTAGTGTCGTCATTATTGTGTTAGGCTGTTGGCATATTTTGAGCATTCTTTACTATCAGTTGTGGACCGTTTTTTACTATCAGTTGAGCAAAAGTAAATTCCAATAATTTTCCTCTTTCTTTTTATAAATCAGTAAAATGTCTCTCAGTAGGTCATGTGAACAGTTTGATGATTCGGACAACGATCCTGATTTTTGTCCCGACCTAGTGGTGGGCGATTTTCTCTGTTTAATTCGTGAGTCGGGCTTCCCCAGTACACCCCGGTACATGGTACTTAGGCTTCGGTCTTCGTGGGCTGTCAGAAGACAAAAGTGCTGAGATTTCTACCCTAACCGAGAATGACTGACAGTGATGAAAGAATAAAAGTAAAAAAGTTAGCAAAAAATGAGTTAGAGATGAAAGGTCGTCGAAAAAAAATGTGGCGAAAAAAACGGAAGCTGAAGGAAATTCTTATGTTGTGGTTAAAATCGAGAATAACTGTGTGAAAGAAGAAAGAAAAACTGGAAAGAAGAAAAAAGAAAAAAAGCGAGAAAGAATAGTGTTACCAGAAGAATGGGTACCCCTGGAAAAAAATACGCGTCGCAACTTTGAAGGAGTTCCGGTTATTCAAGATAAACTTTTAAGTGACCATTTTAGTGGACTTTTTAAGAAAACTGTTTTCATCCAAAAAAAAAACGAAAGTTTGCTGTCTCTTCTTCTCTTTATGTGTAACGGAATACACATAAAAAAAGTTGCATATAAAAAAAAGTGCCATTTTTAAAGATGAATTTATTATTCAACAACCTAGAATGAATCTGACTTTACCGAATCCTGATTTACATCTTTACTCCCGGTCCTTTAGCACTAAAGCGCCACAAATACATATCTTCATGTAAACGGGCACTAAATACGTATCCGCTGGTTGTATGTAGTTAGTTTTAGGGGCTGACAGATTTTATATCGCTGTCCGGTGCAAAAAGGAGGTAGCTCCTTGATATATTTTTTTAAATTATGCTTAAACTAAAATATTTAGAAAACGTAAAACTTTAAGACATTACGCATCTTCCATCAAACTGTAACATAGCGTTTATAAAAAGTACGTTAGAATTTGTCTTTTTAAGAAAATAAGTTTTTTCTGTCTCCTGAAAATTTTATAAAAATGGAGCTACCTCCTTTTTGCACCGGTGTCTTCAATTGTAAATCCAGATGAAGACTCTAACAAGAAATGGAAAACCTTTAAAACCACAATAATCACTTCGACTGATTAAGTGCTAAAAACACCCAAGACTATGATTTGGCAAAGACCCTGGATAAATGATAAGATAAAACAATTATTGGTGGAAGAAAGGAGGTTGTTTAAGAATAAATAAAGACAACAATGAATGCAAAAAGTTACAAAAATAGACTAGGAAGGAAATACGAGAAGCAAGAGAGAGATGGTACGCTGACAAATGTGCAGAAAAGAAGAACTGCAAGCAAAGCACGATGACTATTAAAACAATTAAAGAACTAGTGGATATAAAAAGATCAAAGGGAAATAATATCTTGTTGGACAAAACGGTAAAATAATCCCAGACACAAAGGGATTAGAAAGGTGGAAGGAATATATCCAGGAGTTATTCGACGACGAGAGACAGCAGGAAACAAATGAGGAAGACATAGACAGAGAGAGTGGTCTAAGCATAACAAAGAAGGATGTAGGCAGTCAGGTTAGCAAAGAACAATAAAGCTCCAGGACCCGATGAAATTCCTGCCGAGATAATTAAATTAATCGCAGAAGATCAAATAGGTGTATTAGTGGATCTGTATAATACACTATACAACACAGGACTCATCCCTGAAAAATGGCTTAACTCAACATTCGTTACGTTACCAAAAAAAGCTAGCGCAAAAGAATGCGGTGATCATTGAACAGTTAGTTTAATGAGCCACACTCTCAAGTGGCTCCTAAAATTTGAGAGAAGTCAGAGAATTTTAGGAAATTAAAACAAGATCTTAGAGAATCACAGTTCCTTCTTTGCTTTCAATGTGCTGATGTGCTGACTCAAAGATGCATGGATATCAATCAACCAATGTATATCGCCTTTCTGGATTACAATAAAGCATTTGATAAAGTACGTCATGATGACCTCATTCAACTGCTTAAAGATAAGAATATAGATACAAGGGATATAAGAATAATAGCACATTTGTACTTTAATCAAACCGCCAATGTAAAAATAGAATAAAATAGAACTCTCGGAGGACATAAAATACTACTTTACTCTTCAACCTATACTCAGAAGAGATAATTTAGAGCGCACTGGCAGAAACAATAATCGGCATAAAAGTGAACGGGAGACCTATCAATAACATTGCATACGCAGACGAGACCATACTAACAACAGAATCACTAGAAGACCTACAAAGACTAGTTAATCAAATAGTTTAAAATAGTGAAGAAAAGGGACTGAACATTAAAAAGAGAAAGTTCATGACGATTACAAAATCACATCAAGGAAACTTATGGGTTGAGACAGTTGGTGAAGAAAGTCGTAAATATCTATGAATTGTAAATAACAACAACCAATACACGGAAGAAATCAGAGCAAAAATTGGACAAGCTTGGGCCGTATTCAGTAAAATGAGAGGGGTATTATACAGCAGAGACCTCAGTTTACATCTTAAAATCAGAATGCATCGCATTCTCGGTAATACTTTATGGGATGGAGTCATGGACGCTAAAGAAAAATACGAGCGACCGACTGGAAGCACTTGAAATGTGGGTGTATAGAAGGATTTTAAGAGTGAGTAGGATGGATAGGATAACAAACGAGGAAGTACTAAATAGGCTAGGAAAGGAAAAATAAATATTGAATGCAATTAAAGTGAGAAAACTGGACCACGTGATAAGGGGAGAAAAATATATAGTATTGCGAACAATATTACAAGGAAAGATACAAGGCAAAAGAAGCATAGGAGGAAGAGGCATTTTCTAGTTGAATAATTTGAGACAATGATATAACTGTAGTTCCATATAGCTATTCAGAGCTGCAGCATCAAAAGTGAGAATAGCTGTAATATTAGCCAACCTTTTAAGAGGCGATGGCACCTGAAGAAGAAGAAAGTAAAATATATTAATTAGTGTTAAAAGAGATTTTAATTATTTAATAATATGGTAAAATTTCTTTGATAGTAATGCTTTTGTTACAATTATTGCTCTTTTATATTAAATTTAAGTCTGAACTTTTCTTAATGGTCAATCTACTATTAGTGAAGAAAACATAACCTTACTTAATTAGATAATATCTGGTCAACATTGAATCTACAATTGATCTAAATAGTTTATTTCTATTGCTTTAAACTTTATTTATTTTTTAAAACTTACTCAAAAAATAAAAACGTATACTGGCAAGAATAATGTCGTTTATATGAACTGTAATAAGGAATTTTGCATAAGTAATATTTTTATTATTTAACATCTTAGTTTGGAACATTACACACGTGATTCCTGAAACTTTGTTAAGTAGACTCCGTACATTGGTGAGCTAATGTAACTTTTATGTGAAATAAAGACACCTGAGGGAAAATGCTCAAATACAGAGATGAAATCCCAGAACAAATTTCGGGGATTAAAGACAACTACGTGAAATATCATGTGAGAAACTTTGCTAAATTGAATATTACGACTGAACACAATGGAAAATAATGTCTCGCTTGAGGGACTGCAGGATTTTCGGCAATATTTTGCAAATATCTAACGTAACAGTGGTGGTTTCCCAAGGGCAAAACAGTAGAATGTGCTCCTTTATTTAAAACTTTTTCAAAAATATCACAATTTAAATAATTTAGTCTTTTTTATAGCAAACAACCAAGCGACTACAATGTAAAAAAGTAGTCATGGGGGCTGATTTCTCCCCATAATACAATTTTTAAATTCACCAAGTTTGCCAACTCGCTGCCCATTAAACCACACAAAAGTGTATTCAAATGAAATGATTTACAAAACAAAACGGAAAAACTTCAACAAGTTTACATCTTAAAAGAGGATTTTTTCTTTTATAAGGGTTGGAAACTTTTTATTACCATATCATTTCCTTTTGCGGGGCATAAAAACATCTTGATAAATTTACCAAAAATAAAAAATGATAGGTAATTTAAATAATACATAGTGTGAAATGAGGTATTCTTTAGTAAAAGTCTTCGGTAATACTTTTTATTCAGCGTAAAATAGGAATTCATTATGGCCGAAGCGAATTCTTATCCCTCTTCGTATACATTTTGATGGTACGTCATTCTACGTGTTTTAAAGTTCATTGAACAGCAAATGTGAAACATTGGATCATTTTTCACTTTAAATCCCGAAGATTGAAATATATACGTATCTTAGAAGTTGCAATACTCAAAAATGATAGATCAATCTCAAACAGAATTAGAATACTTGTTTATACAGCATGTCCACGGATGGGGTAGATAAGAGGACAAATAAATGGACATTGGATCATTTTTCACTTTAAATCTCGGAGATTCAAATACATACAGTGTGTCTACTTAAGTTGGAACCATATGGAAAACTTTTTTATTATTCGTTTTACGAAAAAAAGTTATTCTTCATTAAAAGTTCTGCATGGTCTAAAACCTAAAATGAAGTAATCAGACATAACTTTTTTGCAGTCATATACGAGGTTTGTCAAAAAATGTGAATTTTGCTTAAGAGTAAAGTACCTTTATTTTTGACAATATGGAAAATTGTTATAAAAAAAAGTTGATCAGAATTGAAAACTACATTCGAGTATGCAATCATATCCATCTTCCATGAAAAATCAGGATTTGTTATTTTTTACAAATTTTTCTACATTATAAATTACTTTAAATTTTGTTAATTTCAATAATGAACATTTTTCTCTTTTGTTTATTAAAAACATGATAACCTTTCCGGTTCTTAATATGTTTTTTAAAAATTTCGCAATTTAATGCATAACAATCATTTATTTTAAAAATAGAAAAATACATACAAATTATAAGTTGTGTAACTAACATAACATTACCTAATAGAACTAATATAATTTAATTTTAAGTCATTCCACTAATCATTAGTGGAATGGTGAGGCATTAGTGACTAATGCCTCGACATAGCCACCCTCTTTTTCAAAACATTTAATCGTTCTATTGCCAAATTACATTACATTACATTATTACATGTAACTACAGTTACAATTTCATTGTAATTGCAGAGATAAGTTTCGAAAAAGTAAAAAAATCGTTTTTTAACGGAAATGGATATGATTGCATATTTGAATGTAGTTTTCGATTCTGATCAACTTTTTTTTCTAATAATTTTCGATATTGTCAAAAATAAAGGTACTTTACTCTTGAGTGAAATTCCCATTTTTTGACAGTCCTCGTATACGATTGCAAAAAATTGATGTCTGATTATTTTATTTTAGGTTTTGGACCATGCAGAACTTTTTATGAAGAATAACTTTTTTTCGTAAAATGAATAATAAAAAAGTTTTCCATATGATTCCAACTTAAGTAGACACACTGTATATATCTTAAAAGTTGCGATACTCAAAAATGATAGAACAGTCTCAAACAAAATTATTACAACACATGTTTATACAGCATGTCCACAGATGGGGTAGACAAGAGGACAAATGAATCAAAGCGTGAAAGATACGAAAAAAGGTTATTCTTTATAAAAAAAAATTGCTTGCTTTAAAAATAAGATCCACAATGCCAAAAATTTGATTTTTTGTACAGAGTATGCAAAAAATACAAAAACGAAAAATTTGGTTAAGAGTAAAGTTATTTATTTTTGAATACTAATGCAAAACGTCAAATAAAAAAGTTGTTTAACATCTTAAAACAATTCGTATTCCAGATTTTTATATAAAAATTCCAACTTACGCTTTTAAAATCACATTGTTACCTTTTTATTTGACTACACCCTTTGCTGCGACGTATTTGTCAAAATAATTAAGATATTGTCTTTAGAGCAAAAAATATTTATAATCCAAAATTACAGAAATGGCGAGAATTATTGTTATCGCTGCGTTATTAAGAAATTTAAAGAAAAGTTTCCAAATGTACAATAATTATGCAGAAGCTCAATACATAATCACATTTAAAAAAAAAGTGGATTCGTTAGTGATTTAAAGAAGACCAAGAAAGATACGATGAAAATAATGCTGCTACAGTACTAATTTTGCAATCTGTTGATAAACATCCTATTATGTATTTAAGAAAATGAGCACGAAGTTTACAATTGTGCAAAAAAGCCACATTCAAAATGTGTTTAAGGAAAATAAAATCCGTCGTTTTAAATCAATTTTTAACCAAACTTATATGGGGACAGTTTTTGTTTATGGGTTGGTGGTGAAATCCTAAGTAACAACGTGAACTTTATAAGCTGATAATGTTCTCAAACCTTCAGTAGAAAGGGCACTGTAGCTTCTCAGTATGTGAGATACAGGGGTAGGGAAAATCCAGAGTTTAAATTGCGAACCGCCGCGCCGCGCCGTCAGCATTTTAAAAGAGTAAATGTTTGGTGCGCCATTTCCTATTATAGGATTATAACATATATTTTTTGATAATACATGTAACAGACATTTATATTTAATGCTGAAGTCATTTTTGTCAGCCAAGTTAGAAGAATTGCCTCTTCAATTTCGCCGCAATATATATTTTCAGCACGATGGGTATCATGCAAATTATGCTGCAGAAGTAAAGGATTAGCTCAATCACAGATTTGAAAATCGATGGACGGGCCGAAATAGTTCAATTTTTTGGCCCCCTAAGAGTCCCGATTTGACTATTTGTGATATGTTTCTCTGGTGGCCCAATAAACAGCTAACATATAAAAGACTTATTGAAAAACAGCTTTTTCGAAAACGGATTTACGAAATTTTCGAAAATATTTTCTCGAAACCCTATTTCGAAAGTACCTTTTTTCAAAAATATATTAACAGCTTTTTCAAAAGATGCTCTGTTGAAAACGGATTTATGAAATTCTCCAAAAAACATATTTCGAAAGTACATAGATTTTTTCAAAAACGTCTTTAGAAAAATAATTTTTTAAAAATAAATACGTATACATTTTCCGAAAATGTATTTTTCTGAAAACAGTATTAGGCTATGAATTCTACCAGCTTGGAAAATGTTAAATAAAAAAGACGAAAACCGTTCCTTAACAAACCTAAACGAACCTTTTTGAGTTTGATCAGGTTTCCTAAGGTTTGGTACGTCACTTTCTACTACTTCAACTACTTTCTCCGAAAACCGTTGCTTGAAAAAATTAATATTTGAGAAGTGTTTTTCAAAAAAAAATAATTTCGAAAAAGATGTTCTCTGAAAAAAATGTATTTTTGAAAGTGCTTAAAAAAATTTGAAAAATTGGTTTTCGAAAAATTGTTCTTAAGTTAGTACTCGTAAATCCCTCCAAATGAGCAGAAGGCATAGATTAGAAAATATTTGTGAATAATTACACTTTCATATTAATCAAACAGTTGGTCTGTCACATGTCGCGTGTACGGTTTTTTTTTCAAAAGCCATTTTTTCGATGATAAATTAAATAAATTTTGTCGAAAAACAGCTTTATGAAAGAAGTTTTTGAAACAATGAACAAATGTGCTTTCATAAAACATGGTTCCTTTAAAAAAAAATATAGTTTCGAAAAGAGGGACTTTTTAAAAAAAATTCGAAAGGTTAGGAAAAAAAATGGAGAATAGTTTTTTTTTGCAGTTTAGATTTTTCGTCTATTATGAACTAGTGTTCATTTCTTTTTAGAACCTAAACAAAAAAAAAATATTGTCGCACGCCGGTTTCAAAATTATCTATTGGTTCAAATATAATCAATAATCCTGTACTTGTAATATGTTTATATCAGCTGAGATCATGGTGAAAAGCGATGCCAGCAAGATAGCTTAAATGGAAGTTATCCTGCTGCCTATAATACCTTCATGGCCTTAATATTTTATTATTAAAAGAACTGTAATTATGCCGCGTACTTCCCTTCTTCAACAAAATGCATTTCTTTATCAAATTTAACATGAATTAACACCGTCTTAAATTAGGAATTAGGGCGTAAACCCTTAATTTTAATAAGTATTCAAACTTCTTAGTTATTATTTCCCGAAATTTCTAAAGAACGCGTGGTGGTGTGGGAAGGGCGTTCTTTCATTATAACGGTGGTGGTTGGAAAAAATTTATTAGGAAAGTTTCCGAAGTTACTGGGTCGTGTAAGTTTTGATAAAATAGCGGAAGGAAAGGGGTCGTTAAATCGCATGTACCAATTGTCTAAAGGGAACAAAAATTCTGAAGTTTAACAATGTAGCGCACCAGCAATAAATAACACTCGATGGCGCTTTAAGAATTAAGAGCTGATTTTGCGTTTTATGTACATATGTATCTCTGATTGTGGTTAATAACCACAGTAATTGTTACCATACACATATACAGGGTGTTCACTGCATCCTGGCATAAATTCAGATTGAAGAAAAATATTTATTAATGACGCTTTGCAATAAAACCTAATAATCGCGTAAGCTTTCTCTAACCAACGGTACCTGCCACTGGCAAGAAACACATGATAACAAATAAGTTATCAACTCTATCAATAATTTTTTCTATGCAACAAGTCAGCATAAGAAATAATATTATTGTTACCTTTGTAGTAAAATCCCTTTAAAATACACTTCTTTTGAAAATGTTGAAGATTAACAAATACCAAAGTATTTTTCATTGGAAACAAGTTTCGGAATCATAACAGTTCCAAAAGTTTTCCAGATGGCAATCTGAAAATTTAACCAGTGGGGTCCAATCACTAATGGACCTATTCCAAAGTACCAAAAAACACTGAAAACAGAGTACAGCCGTTAATTTAATGCAATAAACCAACGCTTCACTAAAATTAACACTAACACAAGTTCCTATAATGAATTAAACACAATACTTAAAATATTCCACGGTATTTTGTCACTACCCGCATTATTAACAACTGAAAAGTAATATTTTTGTTACTTTTAAAGTCAAGTTTCTATAAAATTCACTTTCGCTAGAAAGATTTTAATTAAATTTGACTCACTTATACAATACTGAGAAAACAGTGGGTATAGCCATTAATGAAAAAATGTTCCACTAACTAATTAAATACAATACTTAACTAAAAGAATCCACGGTATTTTGTACTATCAGCACTATATTTATTTTCTAAAAACCCAACTCTCTAAGGGTACGCCCAGATTTAATTAAACAAGTTATTTGACATTCGTGACATAGTCTAGTCAACCCATAATAACACTTATTAATTTTTGTTGCACTAGGGAAAAGGGTATATTTGTGTCAAGCTAATAATGAAATTTTGCAACTAGAAATTGCAGAGACGCTAACCCATCAACGATAAAATATAAGGTAGTGTTTTTATCACATAATTTATAAAAAATTTAAAAGTTTTCAGTCTTCCTCATTTTTGGTAGACTTATAAATTCATTTAGTAAATGAGGTAAAACTCTGACTAAAATACCACTCTAAATTTTATCGGTTGTGAGTTAACGGGTCCGCAATTTTTTCTTGCAAAATCTCCCTAATTAATAGCAGCCATTACCCACTATGGTTCGTTATGTTAAATAAAAAACAAAATAGTTGTAATGGGCGGCCCTGAATAATGCTTTTAAAAATATTTTTGTGACAGCATTTTATAACTGACACTTTTCGATTGTCATTAGAATTTGGAAAAGATATTCTTTTAAGCACTATTGCCTAAAAGTGATACTTTTAAGCACCGGTGCTTAAAAGTGAAACTTTTCAGCATGTATTCATTTTCAACCCAATTGGCAACTGAAAAATCATTGCGATGACATGGGAATGACAATATAAAAGTACTTTTATTAAAGCATAAAAGTATGTAGTATAAAACGCTTTCACAAAAGATCTTGTATGTAATTCGTTGCGAAAATGAGTGTTTTAAGCACTCGTCGTGTTGTAATGTGTGTGTAATTTCACACCGAGTGTCTAAAATACACTTTTTCGCAACTTGTTTCATAATTAGCTATTTTTTTATTATTTATGGCCGCAATGCAATGTCATCTGTTCATTGTTAGTTTTCTATTTTCTCCTATTGTTCGAAAGATCTGTTTACAATCCATTTAGTCTCAAAATTTAAACTCGTAACGTCGTTCCCCTGATTCGATTCAAGTAACATAAATAATATGTCCCCGTTAGCAACTAGTAACAATGTTGTTTTGATTTTTACGACTCTTCAAACTACCCAATCCAATAAATTAAACATTTTTAATACACTTTCCACACCCCGGCAATAAGGCAAGTGCTTTACGAGTCTCCCCTTTACTTTTACGCACGTTTGGTTTTATACGACCACCGCACTGGAGCCGAATCAAAAAAATGTAGTAAAATTTAAGGCATGCAGATCGCATTCCCAATTTGGCGGGACGGCAGCTATTCATGCAGTCGGGTGACGATAGAATCAAATTCATGGGTTTGTGGTTGGTCAGGCGGGAGTAACCTTTCAAATGTGGCTAGATTGGTTTCCTTTGAAAATTTTTGTTATAATTTCTCTTGTGTTATTCGTTGGATATTAATAGTAGCTTAATAGTCCTAATAAAGGGTAATTGGTGCGTCATTTTACAATGTTTTTTTTTTTCTTTAATAAAAAATAAGAAAATAATAAAAAATAATGCTTCGAACAATTGTTACCAATTACATTCATTATTTATTAGAAAAGACAGTTCCAACTTAATGAACTGCCAAAGGTCCGTAGTCTTCAACTGCGCGAAGTTGTCTTCTAACTTGTCGCATTAGACTCTGGCCGGAATTAATATCCATTTCTCGAATTTTTTGGTAAATTCTACGGTCCAAAGCTTCGTCATCTCAGTGGCAGTTATATGTATAAGCGGGTATAAGCAATGCTTAGGGGCTACGCGACTGAGGGGGCCCCGGGCCGAGAAACCCAGCCCTGTATCTTAGATATGTATACTCAAAAATCAGGAGTTGACCGGGCTTCCTTAGGGGTCCAAGGTACTCTTGCTCCGCCATTGCTTCATCTGCGGCTTTTCAACCGTTACTATAGACACACATCTTCCTGCTCGATATAAAACAAAAAGTTTCAATTAGGAGAGCTTAAGGTATGTTGTAGGATTGTCGTTCCGTGGCACAAATTTATGTTATTTGCCGCTAACCAATCTCTTGTGATTCGGGCGTAGTGACAAGATGCCAAGTCAGGCCCAAACATTATGTTATCACCAAGATGGTGATTCTTAATGAAATTAACTAATTTTGGAAAACATCTTTGAGTATATGTAGCGCAACAAGAGACCAAGCGACAAAATTGTCATTTTTGAGATATCTCCCATAGCAATATCCTAGAGCCCAGGCGCGGCCCACACAATTTGTCGACGGCCCACCAATAATATCGCGGCACTCCCACTATGGAAATACACTCGAACGGCCCTGTGAAATCTACTCTTTCAAAACATTTGGGTTGGAGAAAAAAAAACTAATTTGATACCTAATATGCGCATTGTATTTGCATTGTATATTATATTGGCGGCTAAACATAGGAATACGATCTCTCAGCCGCGCTAATGTGTCATAGTCATTAAATATAACGGCATCGACACGGGTTTCCTCACATTAGTAACGTGGTCCAGCGGTAGAGTCTCAGCGAGTGGACCAACAGGTCTTGAGTTCGAGGCTGTGCTCCGGTAGGCTTTTTTAAAAAAATTTGTTATTTAAACGTCGATAAATCGTGTGTATACTCTCTGAATTTTTTAGATTTAAAGTTGACTTGGAATTTCAATTTTTGTTGTTCGTTTATTTTTGTCGAGCAATGCTCTCTTAATCTGCGTTTAAGAATTAATTCTAAGAGTTTTCTTTACTTAAATGATGCTTTTTCCATTTGATAATATTGGAACCTATATTTTTTTATCTAAAATGTTTATCGTAAAAATAAATAAGACAGCACAATAAACCCAACCATTTTAGTTATTGAATCATTCCCTTAGTGTTTTAAAATATTTTCCCTAAAGAAAAGAGCAACAATGGGCCAAGGGCCATTTTTTCCCAAAATCCAGTATTTTTTTTTAAATATGTCAAAATGTAGCTCTTGTAACAATGTTTGTTTATACACGTACTTATGTAGACAGAAAAGTACAAGTAATCTCAAATAAATAATAATTTTTAAAATTGCGGTTTTTCTGCTTTCCACGACAAACTTGCATTTGGCGCTTAACCCCTTGTTGCTCCACATCCACAGGGGCTAATATGTTAGCATCGACTTCTTCCCCTCTTACCCGCCCAACATACGGTCTGGAGATGCCTTTTTATAAAATGGCAGCCCAAAGCAGATCTTTGTCTTCAAACTTATTATTCGACTTTGTGGTAACCTCATCTGGACACTCCTCGAAATTGTCAATATGAAATCCATCATTTCCTTTCATTTCCGAATGTGAAACAGTAAAATATTTTACGTCATCCAAAACAATTTGGTCACAATGCCTACAGTCAGCTCTACAGGATAATGGAATTCTTTGTAATTAATTCTACGTGTATCGTGGACATTTCCGCCTTTTACGAAATTTTAGATTGTTTCTTTCAAGTGTCCTTTGCATAGTTGCATGAACTACATGGAATCTCCTTGACAGTTTTCGATGTGCCCACTTTATATCTTGCACTTTCAACCACTCTGTTTTCACAACCTTCATTCAGAACCCTGGATAGCCCCCTTTTCGGCAAATTGAAGCAAGGTACACCTTGTTTACATTTATCTATGGTTCGATGTCCGATATATGGTTGTTTTAGAAATATTTTCGTTCTGTTCACAATTTCTCGTTAGGGTAGCCGCCCAACAAGCTTGTAAATACTGTTTTCAATTTCCAATTTCTATGACATGTTGATAAATAATTTTAAACTAATGCTTAGTAAGATAATAAGGTGGCTTAGCAACGAATAATTAACTTAATCGCGACTAATAATAAAGATTTAATTTATGTTTGAAAAAATTTACAAAACTTTAGGTACATACACATACGTTATTTAATCATTATTTTTAGAATTGCTTGTAATATAAAAATTGGCAACAAGTTACTAATATTATAAACTAAGATAATCTGTTTGCTGTTTTCTGCTTTTGAAATCAACCGCAAAACTTCGTTAATCCTATGATTTATAGACATAATCCCACTAAAACCCATTACATTTTTACTAAATTTTCCCAGCAAGAAAGAAAAATCTAGTTGTCACATTAAGCAAAGTTTTCCTCGCTCCAGTTTGTTTTTTGTAAAGTTTTCCAACCACAATTAGAGTAATTAACTTAATCTTTTAAAATGCTTTATTATTCTTTCCAAAGTTAATTTTATTGCGGGGCTTTACCTTATTAGGGAGTTCTAAAGTTCATAAGGTCGAAGAAATTTGATATAAGTATGGAAGCAATAAAATTTTATCTCCTCGGAAGCCACGCCACCGTCTTAAACAACAAAAGAAGAGAAATTAGCAAAATAATAACCACCAATTAGCGAAAATATAAAATACGGATTCTTAATCCTATTTAAAAACAAACCACAGCCAAAAGTTTTATAATAATTTCAGCTTTACATCCTTATTAGAGCAATTATTCGACTTTGCTTCGTTTAGGGAACGTATAATTTGGGAGATTTGAAGAGGGGTGGATTATACCATGTTTTAAGGAATACACGGATACGCGTATAAATAGGTATAAGCAAAATAATGGCGTACTAAGTCTTGAAGCATTGTTATTTTAGGTACTTTGAAACATTTACGAGAGCTCTCTGGGTTTTGTTTATTAATTATAAATTTAAGCATCTATCTGGTTATTGAATTTTCATGAACATGTATGAGAGGGCAGGTTTGTTATATAGGGTGGTCCAAAAGTAATGGGATATAGATAAATAGTGGATTCGTAGCATTAAAATACTGCGATTTGGTTAAACTGATTAAGTTCAAAAGTTGATATTAACAGAGATGCAAGGGGTTAAAATGGGAATTTTAATTTCGATTTTTTTTATCTGAGACAGCCCATGTACACTTCAAACATAACGTACCGTGAGCATCTGAAGAGAAGGGAAATGTAGTCTATTGATACGGGATTTAAAGGATTGAGGTTGGAAGGGAAAGGGAAAACATTTGCAGGCAATTTGTTCTATAATCTGGAGATCCTAGGTATGAATGAGTCAGAGGAGTGGCATGTGCTAGGCTTTTGTAGCTGGACAGTAGAGGGATGCATACGTAACACGGCTCTTGTTGTTCTGTTAGGAACAGTCAATGAGGGAATTATAGCGGCTAGTTCTTCAGAGCAAAATCCGTGAAAGTAAAAGGATAAATCCCCAACGTGGCGATGAGAGGAAAAATGGAGTTTTTTTGTGATGACTGGGTCATTGATGATTCGAACGGTTCTCTTGGGGATAGAATCAAGGCTGTTAAGTGTCCCCAGATGTGGGAAACAGAGTGTGTGTAAGTTGAAAGGGTAGAAGTATTTTCTGCCTCGAAAGAGAAAACCAAGCTTTCTAGCTGCCGATGTGATTACTGAAGTAATGTGTTTCTGCCAGCTGAGATCACGTTCGAAGGCGATGCCAACAAGATCGAACGTTTCATTGTTCTGTAGGGCTTCGCTATTCATGTGGATGGGGCGAGTGTTGTCGGATTTTTTGCGTGACAGGGAGCAAGACTGGGTTTTGGAGGCGTTAAACTGAACAAGGTTCTTGGCACCCCAGGCTAAGATCAATTGAAGATCTTGGGAAAGGGACAGGTACATAGATCTGCGTCTATTATCCAACTCTTGATTCGAAACTTGTCTGGAAAAATGAATATTGGAGTGTAGAGTACTATCGTTAGCATAACTGGGGATGGGATTGGTAGTTGAAGAGAGCAGGTTATTAATGTGAAGAAGAAATAGGGTTGGTGCCATGATCGAACCTTGAGGTACTCCAGCATTATTAGGATGGAAGTCAAATGAGTGACCGTCCACCATTACAGATATGCTCCGATTAGAGAGGAAGCTACCGATCCAGGTACATAGGTTGGGAGGAAGACTGTAAACAGGTAGTTTATTGAGGAGTGCGGCATGCCATACTTGGTCAAAGGCCTTGGAAATATCAAGAGCAACAATCTGAGATTCGCCATGAAATTCGAGAGATTTGTTCCAGTTATGTGTGACGAAGCTAAGAAGATAAGCTGTGGACCTTTGGTGACGAAATCCGTACAGTCTCTCATGGATGATTTTGTGTTTTTCTAGATAATTTAGAAATTGCTGCAGACGTTGATCGCATTCTCCATAACTTTGCTGGCAACAGAGAGTTACCTTTTTTCGGGACAGGCAGCACACGAGCAGTCATCCAGCTATCTGGAAAGATAACCTTGTCATAGGATTTTGTTTAATATTTCAAAAACTTTTTTAAGGTAGAAATTGGTATGGGGGAGGGGTCCTTATTGTGAATACTTAGTTTAGCGTCCATAATAAATAAAAGAGGGAACATGTTGGTGACACTAACATGTGTTTTTTAACACAATTCCTACAGCACGTTACGCTTCAATTTAACTTATGTAACAATGTCTTGTGTGTGAATGCAATTCCTACATCGTGTAAAAGAACACACAATTCCTTTTTAGGGCAAAACTGCAAACGGGTTGTGACGTCACTTAATATTTTATGTGCATTTTGACCCTGAATAAAGGATATGCGACCTAACAGCGACGTCGCCAATGATGTTCCCTGCTAGGAATAAAATTCTTACTGGGTATTTGGCGATATGTTTATTTTCATGTTACAATAAATAATAAATATTTATAACGAAATTCTAAAAACATCCACCATACAAGCATCAACTTTCAGCAAATTATCCGATTGTCCTTGTACAAATTTCGCTCCGTTCCATCACTATTAAACATTCTTTTAATTCACATGTCTTATACACGAAATCTCCATACCACTGGGAAATAAAAAAGAAAATAAATCAACACTGGAATTCACCATATAACACTTTTATTTTCATGACATAATGTAAGGTCACAACCAATAGTAGTATCACGTTATTGCAAGTTACGAATTTTGTATGAAAATTTGAAGTAGAAAATCTTTCTTTAGTAATAAAGACCAAAATAAATGACAGACAGTTGGCCAGGCTACAAGTAACTTAAGAATCTCTGGTCTACAATGTAAACAATGGTATCTCGTCCTTGTTTCTTGATCTATGGATGAGACATAGAATTATTATAGATAGAGCATACAATCTAGCATCCCTCGTACAATAAATATTAATCAAAAAACTCCAAAGTAAAAAATATTTATTAGGAAAGTTCACGAAGTTATTCCACCGTGCAGGTTTTGATGAAAATACCAGCAGGAGCAGGGTCCTTGAGCATCACGCCACATTTACTGCTGAAGAGGTGAGGTAAGGTTCGCTTGAATGACCCCCTTGCATGCATGCTTAATTTCCTTTACCGTGGCGCTACTACCCCACTTCGGTTATTGTCCTCGGGCAATAGGGGTGAATTTCGAATTTTGATTCGAAAAAAACCGTATGCAAATCGCTTGTATTAATAAACATCGCAATAATAGCTCTATTCAAGCGTGGATAAATGATGTATGTTTGAGTGGATTTAAGAATAAAATGAAATAAATACATAATTTTATTTTTGGGATAAATTTTGTATTTGTATAAAGTTTATTATTTTTGTTTTTTATTCGATTTATAGCAGTGCATTTAAGGTCCAGGTCTTGTGAAAAGAGATAGACTATTTCTATTATTGAAAATCATTAAAATATAATCTCCTTTATAGCCAGTAAAATCATTTGTTCACAAGCGATAGTAGAAATAAGTTTCTCTGCTGTCAAAATCATGACAGGAAAAGCAAATAATTCCCTCTGTGAACAATTTTTGAAAAAATTCCCTAGGAAGTTTTCATTACAAATCAAATAAAAATTGAAGGATTTAAAAAATTGGACATGTTTATTAATATTAAATTTGTTTATATTACAATTAAGCGTTACCCGTTTACAATTAATTGTAAAAATTAACCCCGCGTATAATATTAAGCAAAGCGTTTCTTTCTTCAGAATGTAAATTTATACTGGGTATCGACGTACTTGTACGCTGCAGTATTTGACCAGAAATGGCTTTCTTATTATTCTCCACTGAATTTTTAACATAACTCTCAGCCAAAGACCTTTGCATGCAGTGTCCAGTGTACCGTTCAGGGTTTGGTAATTTAAAATAATTTTCAATTGCATTTTCCATCGTCCCATCGTATTTTTACCTACCGGCTGAACCATGGATTTATTAAGAAAGGATTCGATGTCCGTATACTGTGAGCGTATCGAACGTTAAGCCTGTTTATTTGTTGTTTGTTATGAAAACATTTCCCCTAGAGGTAGAGTTTACGAAATTTAAGGAAATACGTAATTGAATCAAGAATGGTAGTAGAAAGAGAAGTGTTCCTGTCTCTGCTGGTTGCTTAGGAAATACGTCTGAACACTCGGTTACACGTATGTCTTTGTCTAATGAACTAGAAAAGAAAAAGTGCGATTTATAGATTTATCAATGACTCGGGGCGACTTTAAATAAACCTTTATAAATAATATAACCTATAAATAATAAAACCTTTTTAACTTAAATTTATTATTACTTAGCAGAAAAATAAAATAGTTTAGGGCTTTTATTACTTTTAGTGAATCTTGTGATGCTTCTAACGTATTGTTTGTACATAAATACAAGGTCAAATAAGATGTGGTCAATGTTTACAAATTGTGTTTACAGTGTCGCTTAGAATGGCTTGTTTTGGCTTCAAAGAATGTTAAATCATCCCATATCCATTCTTAATAAATCCATGGGCTGAACGCTACATTTTTCGGCTTTGTAATATATAAAAAAGTGGCGGTAATTAGTTTGCGGTGTCCGCAGGTAGCGCTGCATATTTCCGATAAAAATCAAGCATATTTATATTTCCCTCAGTAGATATGACTACAAAGGTCCTGGATGTATTATTCTTGGTATTTGGAAGTATAACTATCAAAGAAGTGTCTTCAATATATAGTTAAATTTTTTAGTTCGCCAATACGGCAAACTCCGGCTATCCCGAATATTAATACAACCTAAAAAAAGCGAAATGTGAAATTTTTCAGAGTTTTTGATTCTATAAATTTAATTTTACCTCTCTCATCAGATGAAGATCATCGTCAGCTTGGGACAGATAAGTGTTTACTTGCTCTCTGGTAAAAATTTTAGATTTTCTTGCCGTGTAACCATCGGATTTCGTTTCAGAAAGAATACTAATTTTGTATATTTACTTATGTCAACATTGTCGTAAAGTACCATACAAGATTTAACCATCACATACTGAGCCCATAGGGTAGAACATTTAAACTTTTTAGCTTTTTCACTAAAGTATACCAGCATCGCATTTCCAGTAAAGTTTACTACATGCTTTTCTGAGCATCACTTTTGAAAAGTTTGATATGCTGCTTCGTATAACTTCCTTGACTTTTCTAGTAATAAATTGACTGCCGCATCATTTGCTGCTTCAGTAATTTCTTCTTCTATATAAAAAAATTAAAATTCATATTTTACCACAAATGAAACTTTGTTTATTCAAATTTCAAATTCAATTTAAATTTTGACGTTCTCGACCCAAACAAACCCAAGCAAAAAATCAGTGACGTACCATTTTTTTCGCTAAAAATAAAGACTTACGAGCAGGCACGCCACTGATGCAAGTACTTTGGATTACATACTGGCGTGTACCAAAATTCATGTCAATATCTTAACGCATTTTCGAGGAAATCCAAAGAAATATTTAAAAAAGAAAATATTAAACACCCTGTATCTCGAAAAAGAGGCGTTTGAGGATCCATGTTTATATAAACTTATTTTCATACTTTTAGATGTAGAATCTGCCCTTAAAATTTCTTACCATCTTTTTGTAACACCCTGTATACATTTTTGCAGCAGTAGCATAGTTACAGCTCTCTTGAACTTGGTGATACTATCAAGTTGCTTTATTTCTGATGGTAATATATTATACGCCTAAAGGGCCTCGTAATATGGTCCTTTTTCAAAAAAAGTGGAGCGGTGTGCAAGTATAGCAAGATGTCCCCTGCCCCTTGTAACAATCGTCATTTCCTCCGGATACACCTAGAGGTTGGGGTTGATCAAATTTCTGTTTTTTTTTTTGCAAAGAGTACCAGAGAGAGGAAATATGAAAATGGAGTTTGATTTTGAAAATTTTTATGTTTCTGAAATAAGTGTTACATGATTTTCTAGGATGTATTTTACTATGCGTCTTATTATACGCTTTTGCGCATTAAAAATATTTATTAATAGCATCTCGGGAAGATCCCCAAAAAAGAACAAATAATTAATTGTAGACTGAACACTCGCAAAGTAGAACTGACTAATGCTGTCCGTCGACAGCACATCTCGAAGTATACAAATCAGGGCCCAGGAGCTATTCACTCAGCTTGCAGTTTGTGCAATTGACTACGCCAGCTTAGCGCCGGGTCTAGGTACACGTTACACGTCCAAGAATTTTAAGCTGTCAGCCAAAGAAACTGACTTTTTATTGATTTTAACAGTGATTCAGATCTGTTTTGGCTTTTGCCAAAAATCATCAGCCCCGTTCTGTTTGTGTAGAGTCTTAGACAGTTTTTGTGACACCACTCCTGCATAATCCTCACAGCATGTAAAACTCTCTAGACAGATAAGCACTTTTGTTAATTTTAAAGGTTAATATACAAAGAATAATATCAAGCAATATAATTCCAAAGAATGTTTTAATTGTTATCGAATTTTTGGGGTGCACGAGAGAACGAAGAGAAGAACAACATACAATTTTAATTTTACCACTAAATTATAGGTTTTCTTCAACACGGAAAAGTCATTGGTGATTTATGGCAAATAACTAAACAACAAAGATATTAAAAAAAATCTAGAATCATAAGGATGTTCGCTGATCACTTCTCTTAAATAGCCATTTTTGAGGCACTTAAAATAATAAAAAGGGTTACAGTTATTTTTATAAAGTAAATTCGAAATGTTCTGGGTGCCATGGAGACGTCTTGGAACATTTCATTCTCCTTCAATTGATTCCTTGTCTATTGATAATTATTAATAAGAGAAGGGTTCAAATTGAAGACCCTTATAGAGTGACTGAGGGATTAGGGCTTAATTGTAGGACTTTGTACATCTTATTGTTTAATACCGTGTAAGCACAAGGAATAGACGGCCCTATTTCAATATGTTCGTATAGAGCTTAAGATGGAACAAAATTTTACTATCAGCTTATGAC
Organism: Philopedon plagiatum; assembly: GCA_963971165.1. Classification (NCBI taxonomy): domain Eukaryota; kingdom Metazoa; phylum Arthropoda; class Insecta; order Coleoptera; family Curculionidae; genus Philopedon; species Philopedon plagiatum. The sequence goes on from OZ020191.1 coordinate 8,605,258, forward strand.
CGATTTTGTGTCTATAGTTTTGAATATAAATGCGAAAATGGGAGAAACAGTATCATAGGAACTATTATTCTTTATTGACAAAGCTTTCTAAATAGGCTAATACAAAAAATGTTGTCTTGATACAAAAACTATCCAATGACCAATGCATCAAGTATCAGGAAGTCGCAAATGGGGAATGTGCATGTATTTTTTTCTACAACTGCTGTAAAAATACCTAAAAACACACTACTAACTACAACTGAAAATCATTTCTTTTTTTATCTTCTGACAGCCCACGAAGACCGAAGTCTCAGTACTATGTACCGTGGATGTACTGAGGAAATCCGACTCACACATCCCGAGTTGGAAGTCGGGATTTCACCAGCCGTTTAAGAGATTATGTGGGGTGGTACAAATCCCGACTTTACGTACATCTCCAGAAATTTAAAGGATTTGTTTGAAATAAGTTTTTTCTTTTAAAGAAAGATAAATAAAAAAAGAAAAACTTATTTCAAACAAATCCTTTAAATTTCTGGAGATGTACGTAAAGTCAGGATTTGTAGAAAAATAAGCAGTCATCGCAAATGAACCAGCTCTCGACAAAATCGAAGAAAATAGAATAAGTTTGTTAGCCCGCAAATTATCTGATTGACCTTGTGGTCATTGTTGAGCAGTCTTTTCAATCAAATGTACTCGTAATGTTTCTTATTCATGAAAGCTACTAAACTTTGGGAAACAATCAAGAAAATAAGATAACACTTGAATTTACAGTACACCAGCCATAATAACCCTTTTATTTACATGTAATGTGACGTCACAATCAATAGCGTCGCGTCTTGCAGGTTTCAAAATTTGAACGAATTTTTTTTGTTAATGCAAACCAAAATAAATGGATAAAAACCACCACCATAAGTGTTTAATTTAGGTGGAGAATTTTTTTAACTACATCTGTACATACACATGGGAGGAATTAAGTACCTCCCCCTCTCCTTTTTTTGCTTAAATATATCGTATCTTATGCCAGTCGTAAAAGATGAAATAAAGACTAACTACGCAGTAATATGTTCTAGATTTTCGAGTCACCCTTGTTTCAATACTTCTTTCGGGGACGTTACTACCCTAGTTTTATCCCCCCGTTGATGGTCTATATTAGGGGAGAAGCGACCTTCGAAAAATACCGCCTGTAAATCGCAATTTGGGTGTGGCGCACAATGAATGGGAAATGGAAAAATTATTACATTTGCACGAACCGTGAGTGACGTAACCCTATAAAATTTGTGATATGAATTTAAATGTAGAAAAGGCTAGAAGATTTTACAGTTAATTTTTTTTAAGGTTGAAACTTTTTGGATAGAAATCGAGAAAAAATAAAAATTAATAGAGGAATATGGCCAAGTATAGAATACCATTTTAGGTTTTCGAGTAGTCAGGGTTCACGATACACTTATAACGGTGTGCTACGTTATGACGTCACTTCGAGGGAAAATCTTAAATTGACTAGGCGCTTATCTGAGCAAACGAAATATGACAATAATATTTTAATAAACTTCAACTCAACACACTACCCGACAATAAACTGACCTGTACGTTACAAGGGGTTCAAGCCTCTAGTCAATTTAGGATTTTCCCTGTGTATCGTGTCAGGGTTCAAAACCTAAGCAAAAGAAAACCGTTTTTCTTTTTGTTTTTAGAAAAATCTTCTTGCCCTAAAAGTTTAGTTTTAATTTGTATTTAGTTAAAGATATTCCACAGAATCTTTTCTAATATATTCTTTTATCAATATATTACTAGAAGATTTTCAAAAATATTATTTTTTGAGATACGACAATTTGCCCTAAAATTAATAGTAAACAAAATTGATGGCAGCATTTAGCGAAAAGTAGTTGATATTGGACTGCAAGGTGTTGTAAACAGATAAAGTAGGCAAAGTAGATTTTGGTTTTAAAATAATCAGAAATTTTTTGAATTGGATGTGCGATATTTAAACCAATACATAACTTTTTTATTTGAAGAGATAGAAAAATGTTTAAATTACAAAAATTGTAGATTTGTACAAGAACCATCATAAAACGTAACTGAAAAAAAGAATTGAACAGGAAATAAGCAATTTTTAAAGTAATTTTAAGGTTTTTCAGAAAGCTCCCATGTTATTGTATTTATTGCATATAATGTCCTTGGTTCCCCCTCATTTTTACTGCATTTTATATATTATGTTGTAAATAATATATCAAACTTTATTTGCTGAATGTACAATAAATAAATGAATAATGAACTGTCTTTCTTTGAATGACTGAAGCATCTGGCTGGAGCACCTGTCATAACTAAAGATAGTCGATGTTTTCATAAAAATCCTATACGACTTGCATTAACTCATATACCAGGGGTATGGAGGGTTGCTTAAGTTTTGTTTATTTTTTAAATTTATAGGAAAACAGTCGAAAGTCGATGTAAGGTACCTTAACATAAAATAGAGCTCTTAGCGAGTAAAATTTAAAAAGGAAAAAAATAATATGTGGACCCCTCTTAAAAAGCTTAAGATCAGTTCGAAGCTCGCTTATATGAAGTTCAATAATTTTTTCAGTTACTCTTCCTGATGGTTCTTATACAAATCTACAATTTTTCTAATTTATACATTTTTCTATCTCAGTAAATAAAGCACTTATCTAGTTCTCCAAATATAATCAATACCCTGTTCACAGAAAGAAACGTATTGAAAGGAGTATAGCAAAAAAATATGGCTAATAATATATTTTATTATACTATAAAGGACAACAAACCAGTATAATATTATATTTACTACATACAATCAAAGATGTTTACAAATAACTCGGTCATTTATTTACAGTTAACTTTATAATCTCATATTTTTAATATAATTATTATTGGCAATCCTTAAAATCGAAATTGAACGAAATAATGAAAAACAAAACATAATATGGAATAGGTACCCAAATATAGAACACTTGAATCAGTTGCAATATTTTTTAAAGAAAAAAAAATTTGCAATTTATTTGGCAAAATCACAAACCAGCACAATCATTATGTGTCCAAAGCCCACACAGACAAAACATTACTTTATTAGGTTTGGGTCTCAGAAAATTCTCAGTATGAGCAAATATCTTTGCTATTAGTAAAGATAGAGCCACCAAATTTTAGGTGTATGTTACTGCTTAATAAATTAACTTTTTTATGTAATTTAACATTTTGAATCCCCTTGAAAGGTGGCGCTAGGGAGTTGAGGTCAAAAATTTTAAATGCAACCCGTGTGGTAGCTCCTTTTAAAGGTCTTCTAAAAAGAAGCATTTTACCGCAAACCTGAGGTTCGTATCGTAATTCCTTTTTAAATTGTGCCTTTAAAGCCTCTAAAAATTAAAAAGCCTAAAAAAATTTTAATACCTTTGTTTCCCTTATTACTTTGAAAGTTGTTTAAAATGACCACTATGAACTTCTTGGCAGAAATATAATCGATTTTAGAACTACATTTTCCAAAATGGCAGGTATTACTTCTTGGCAGAGTTCCAAGAAATAACACCTATTCATGTTCTAATGTTCTAATCTTAATAGTCGGTTGACGGAAATTCTATAGTTGGCTACTTGCTCTACTAATAAACAATTTTTAATCATGACAAAAACCCACAAGGGTGTATTTACATCCATGTTTAAAACAATAAACCGGAGTCTGAAGGAAACAAAATCCTTTTCCTTCATAATAAATCTCGAACAATTTTGTCCGCTCTTATATGCCGCATCCTCACCTGGAAATCCTACATAATTTAGTGTGTGGTAGAGAAGACATATTAGAGCAAAATAGAACCCCGAAATTTAATTTCAATTCGCTGCCCTCGCATGGGGCTAATAATTACACCCCCTTTGCTTGACGCAAACGAAATTAATAGCACAACAATAGATATATAGAAATCCGTTTGGGTTTTCACGTTGGAAATTCTGGAGAATTTAGAAGTGGTTTTTGGTGTCATGGAGGCCTTAGTCAAATACAAGTCGAACGTAGAACTATTTATCGAGGAAATGTAATGGCAATATTACCTATATGTGGACTGATCCTCATAGGTAATAGTTTTATCAAATGTTGTTACATGCTCAAAACTTGGACACGTTTGGTACATAAGATATTATCGTTCGGCAAATAGCGACTCATTATAATTATTTAAAGACTGTCTGCATTCTTAATGCGTTTTTACCTCGGCAGCAAATATGCATTTTTCTTGTGAATTTCATGCATTTTTTCTGCACGATGTAGAACAAGCTTGTTTTTTTCCTCCAAATATTATGCAATTTCAATCAAAGCTTCTGGAGCATTGGTGGTTGGTGGGGGGCTAAAGTTACGAGACCATTTTGTGTTAACTATTTATAAATAAAAAATTATTTAAAGAGGAGGAAATTTCGTAGATAATTCCTATTGTAGAGACTACCACGAAATTCAAAAATGTGCTTTCAAAGCTCTAAAAAAATCAGCTGTTTTTCAGAAGACAAAGTTGCCCATTAAAATGCATAGTGCGATTCGGGTCTAGGACTTTTTATTGTTCTGTAAATCGAAATACTTATGGAATCACGTCCGTCCATCCGTCCGTCTGTCACAGGTGATTTTCTCTTAAACTATTCGACGTAAAAATTTGAAATTTAGCACAGAGATACAGTGAGGGGGCCCAATTATAGACGTGAAGTATAAAAAGTTTAATTTTGATTCTGGGGGTTACTTTCGGGGGGTAAAGTGGGATATGGAAAAAAGAATTTTCAATGGCATCGTGTATGGTATCAAGTGAAAGCTGATTGAAGCACGAATTCAACAATATGTAAATGATGAATTTTTTTATGCATTTTTAAAAATATTTTTTGGGAAAAAAGCTTTAAAATTGCTGTTCCCCACCCTTATCACCAAAGGGATCACAGAAAAATCTAAAAAAATCATGAACATTAAGAATTAGGTGTAGATTGAGGGAAAATTATCAGCATTGAAAAATTCTAGCGCGATTATTTGTTATAAACAATTTAATTGTGTATTTCCTTATAACTGTTCAACCATTGGTTTTTGAGAAAAAGATTTTTGAAAAAAAAATATTTCACACAATGTAACGAACAACTTTTGTCCTTATTCGTTTTTCAAAATTTTTAATTTGACTCAGGCGAAACGCTCCCCACTCAGTTCCGCGTATACGCGATGTGATAGGGTGTTGGTGCCGTCGGCAGCGGGTAGCGCGGCAGATGGGCGATGGGCGGGAGGTCAAGGTTTGCTCAGGCTAAGTGGGAGACTGATGGCACGGAATAGTAATTGTGCAAGTATACCTTGCACTTGACCGATTTTTTTATTTAGGTTCCCTTACTAGGGCTGTAATTCCATCATTAAAAAAAATTTAAAGTAGAAGATTTCAAAGAACTAACGTTCAGATTCACTGAAAAGGTTTAAGATTAGTACTGGTTTAAATTAAGATTTTCTAATTGATCAGATTTTGACAGGTTTCTGTCCAGTCATTGTTAATAAGTCGTCATTAAAAATCTACGAGTTATTCTAATATTTCAGTGATTTGTTGGTTTCCAAATGATTTTCATCTTGAAACATATTGCTAGAATGAATTTAGTTCTATTGGAGGAAAGTTAGTACTTAAATTGCCTTTATAGATTTGCGAAAAAACAAATTTATAGTATAAAACTTAGCTGTCTTAGTCTGACACTAATCAGTTTAAAACTTTTGGTTGTTACATTAGAGCGGAACCCTTTATTAAAATTTTCTAAACTAATAGTGGTTGAAATTAATTTCTGGAAGAACAGATTTTCCAAAATTTATGCTTTAAGAAATATTTTTGTAAAAAGCCTTTTTTAAAACTTTAAAATCCTTATTGCTTAAATTAAACTATGTTAATAAAACTAGACAGAAAAAAACCTAAAAAAACCTAAACCTCATTCTATGGAGCTTCATCGCTGTTAAACGGCGTTAGTAATACATAATCAAAAAGGAACCTAATTATTTTTCGTTTTAACACCGAAGGCCAAACTGCTTTTACGCCAGCCAACTTGCAAATATAAATTATTAACTTCTGCCGGGAGCAGAGGCAATTATATGAGACCAAAATATAATTTAGGGTGGACCATTAGAACAAAGAACAAGCTAATATTTTCAAAGGTAATTTGTCTGGCTGCTCTTCATAAAGGTCTACATTTTCCGACCGTGGCGTCGTCGGCGCTTAATACCGGTCAGTTAATTAGCTGACCAATCTCATTGAAAAGTTCAGGGGGAGTTTAAGCTTGACATGGTTTCAGAGAAAGAGTGGAGGAGGCCAAATACAAATTACAACATACCTTCAGGGTGTTTCACAAAACATGTGACATTGCTTAAAGGGAAATTCCTTGAAAGAAACTCAGGCAACAATTCATATGACCATGGATCCTGAGATGCTTTGTTTCAAAGATACAGTGTTACATTTTTTTTTCGGTTTTTTCAAAATGTTTTCAAAATGGCTTAAGCAAGATTTTTTAAATGGGACATTCTGTATTTGAATGTATTTTTCAATTCTACGTATAATTTCATAACATTTTCACTGTAAAGTGACCTAAATTACGTCAAAAAACATATCCACTATGAAATACTTGTCATATCATTTACAGGGTGTTTTATTTCTAGGTCCAAAGTCAAAACTTGTAATTAAAAAATATCACTTTTATCACATGGAACACCCTATATATTTTGCTGCCATTTTATAGCTCGTTAAAAACTCTTCACATTTTGTAAGAAATGTTCTATCCCTATCTTTAATGGTTTTTGAAATAGTTTGATTGACATTTTGAATAAATAGATACTTCCCTTCGCGGTAGAAGTAAAAACCTATAGGTAAAACTAACTAAATACAAACATAGATATCTTTACATTTACACTAAAACGTCTTGAACATTTTATTTTTCTAACTGTAAAAATAGTTTCTTCTTAAAAAAATTTGTCGAATAGATGTTCAATACATACGTCAATTATTTTTTTTTATATCTTCTGGCTGCCCACGAAGACCGAAGTCTGGAGGGAGGATGTGTGGGGTGGTACCACCTCGGTCGAGGAAGATTTCCTCTACCACCTTCCAACAACAATCACAAAATATCCATGGTCGAAGCGGGATTCGAACCCGTGCCTCTCGGTTGCAAAGCTGGCGCCGTATCAACTCGGCCACGGGAGACTTCTAATGACATTTTCCCGAACATTGGATAACATGCCAGTTGTTATTGTTTGAGATATATTTGGGCCTCCGGTGGCCGAGTTGGTACGGCGCCAGCCTCGCAACCGAGATGCGCGGGTTCGAATCCCGCTTCGACCATGGATATTTTGTGATTGTTGGAAGGTGGTAGAGGATTTCTTCCTCGACCGAGGTGGTACCACCCCACACATTCTCTTAAAGGGCTGGTGAAGTCTGTACGGATGTTTCCAGCTCTGGATGTGTGAGTCGGATTTCCCCAGTACACCCACGGTACATAGTACTTAGACTTCGGTCTTCGTGGGCTGTCAGAACATAAAAAAATATATCCCTAATCCTATTCTCCGTGTCCTGGCTTATCGTAGGTGGTGTGACATATACCCTCTCTTTTATGTGGCCCCACAGAAATCTAACGGGGTAAGATCATAAGACCTTGGTGATATGATCCAAATATTCTCTGGCTTTACTATAAAAGTGGGGGGCGGACACCATCTTGTTGGGGTCACATATTTTGATGTTCATCAAAGCCTACATCTGCCAATAGTCTTGGCAACTCCTGTTGCGAGAAAAATAAGTAAGTAGGTCGGTTTAAATGTTGTGTAGAATGCCGCACCGACCAATGGGCAATGGTTTACGACACAGAGGTGACAGAAACAGTGACAAATTACCTCTATCTAGCCAAGCACATCGAGAAGGCTATTCTTAAAAGCAACAAACTTGAAAAATTTTAAATGCAACACATGCATGCCGTGTGGTACCTCATTTTAAAGATCTTAAAAAAGAAACATTTTACCGCAAACCCGAGGTCAGTATCTTAATCCGTCTTAAAATGGCAAGCCTTTAAAATCGTAAAAACATTAGTATTTTAAATATTTTCCTTTCTCTTATTACTTTAAAAGTTGTTTAAAATGATCACCATGAACTTCTTGGTAAGTCGATTTTGGAACTCACTTCTCATATTTTCGGAAGTGGCACTAGTGGCAGGTATTACTTCTTGGCGGAGTTTCAAAATCGACTTTATTACTGCCAAGAAGATAAGAGAAATAAAGGTACTTACTTAAATTTTTAATTTTTTTTTCACGATTTTTGATTTTTATGGGCTCGCCATTTAAAAACGAATTTAGATACGGACCTCGGGTTTGCGGTAAAATGTTTCATTTTTGAAGACCTTTAAAATACCTCACCTCCCTAGTGTTACCCCTCAAGCGGGTTGAAAAAGTTCAATTACATAAAAAAGTAGATTTATTAACCAATAAGATACACCTAAAATTTGGTGTCTCTATCTTTACCAATAGCAAAGATATTTGCCCATACTAGGACTTTTAGGACACTCTGTATATTATAACAAAATGTCGAAAAGTTTTTCGAAAAGCTAATACTTGGTCCTTGAGATGTTAGTACTAAAATTATGACTTTCCGGTTTAGTGAAATCGCCCATTATGATATAATTACTAATATATTTGGTCCACTGTGCTCTTTACTTTCATCTCCCTCCCTCTGACCTTATGTGCGGATCGAGATAAATATTGCATAAAACTAAACCGATTTTCGGGCAACGCTTTTAACGGGAATTATTATTAATGTGAAATAGGATTAAACGGGATTCGATGGACTTTTTTCCTAACGCCTAGCCGTCCATTAGCACTTTTTTCTCTCCCATTTTTCTAATTAAATTTTCATTATGTGAATCGCAAAGATTAAAACTCCGGGATAAAAATTCGCTCTCTCACTGATGCTTTCGTTTATTTTTTAATGACTTGGAATAAATAAAGGACGTTTGGTATACGTGTATCTGTTGAATTATGTTGAATTATATTATAAAGTAATTTAAAAGTGAGAAGATATATTTGTATAAAGATAACAAAAGTCAATTACCTTAGAGCTCCTTAATGTTTCTCAATCAATGAGGGTATATTGTGCACTTTCAACTTTAGCTGCCAGTTGCAGAAAGGATATTCGAGATTAGCTAACATCGAGGTAAATTTCAATCAGTGTTAAATTTTTGTCCAGTTACCTTAGATTTAACTAGAGCTGCACAATAGGGTGGAGCGAAAAAACATTTGTTTTAATTTCAGAATGCCACCAATGGTTGCCTTTGGTCAGATGTATTAACTGTGCAAAATCTTATCCAAATCGTACATGTTCTCTGGCTGCCAAAACGGCCATGTATTTTTAACTTTTTTGCCATAATTTACCAAAAAAAAAGTATCAAGTAATCAACTAATTATCTATAAGCAAATGAAATTAAAGTACATCACTATCCACTATCATCATCCCCTATGAATCAATCAGCATCGATTATTATCGACGGAATCAACTACAGAGTTCGGAAATATTCGCCTAGACTCGTGCCTTGACTCCTCGGCAACAACATATTGCTTATTGTGTTCTTGCTTTAGTTTAACAGTAACAGTGTCTCAGTGCATGTGTACCGTTAGCGTTGTTTTTCTTTATGAAGTTTATGCTTATATTATTAGACAAAATATGCCTCTAACGCATTTAGACTCGTTCTGTCCGGTATTTGGTGATCCAACAATTTTCAAAGACAATATGCTTCCAACTTATGCAGACATAATTAGACATTATTTATTAATCCGACAAAAACTTTTAAGTAAAAATAAACAAGAACGGAGTTTGGGTGATGTGTGTTTGCCGTTGATAAACGAGTTAAAAACATTGTGGGAAAAAGGTTCTATTCCCGTAGTCTCTGACCAACAAATTTTACACAAAATCAGGGAGTATCATAAAAAATATCGCGATATTAAAAAACCAATAAAAAAGGATGGCAAGTTAAATATGTCAAAAAAAGTTATTCAGTTTAGAGAATTTGGTGAAAAATTTTTTTTGACATGTCGCTGTGTAAATGTAAAGACTTTGCGAAGTGTGCTTGCAAAATTAAAGTACCCACAGATGAAAGGAGCTTTTTAACTGACCAGAGGACTTCAAGAAAAATGGCAATTGGCAAAATTGATGTAAGGGCAACTAAAATCCTTGAGAAAAGGTTAGAGCGTAAAGGTAAATGTGATCAAAGAACAGAAAAAAATCCCAAAGAAGTCGATGAAATTTGCCAAGAAACATTGAGTGCTTTGGAAGATTGCTCTAGGAGCTCCGGTGATTCCTCTAACGAGAGTTTCGAGCTTTCATTTCCCAAAAGTGATATTTCAGAACAACCTTGTACTTCTCAGATGAGAACAAAACTTCCTTCTTTAGCACAGGCTTGTGACCGAACAGGAGTCTCAGACAGATCCGCTGCAATTCTGGTGAATGCTGCTTTAAAAGACATGGGAATAATAACAATGGAAGAATCATCTAAAATAATAGACCGAAGTAAACTTATTAGAGAAAGAGTTAAAGCCCGCAGAGATTTAAAAAAGAAACATGAAGAAGAAAGGACCTGTGTCTACGGAACCTATTTTGATGAAAGAAAAGATAGAACCTTGGTTCAAGTACGGGAAGGAGATATTCTTTCGAGAAAGACCATCACCGACGAACATATCGTATTGGTTTCAGAGCCGGGTTCCGTCTATCTCGGTCATATAACACCTTCTTCTGGAAGTGCTCAAAATATTAAAATAAGCTTGTTAGAGTTCTTAGACAAAAATATAGATTTTTCTGAAGTGCAAGCAATTGGATGCGACGGAACAGCGGTAAATACAGGTCATAAAAATGGAATACTAAGACAATTTGAACTTTCTTTAGCGCGCCCTCTGCAGTGGTTTGTTTGTTTAATGCACACCAATGAACTGCCACTGAGACATCTGTTGCAGCATTTAGATGGAAAAACTACTGGACCGAAAGGCTATTGCGGAGAAATTGGTAAAAATCGAGAAAACTGCGAAAAACGACCTATTATACAGTTTAGAAAAATAGATGTTAGTTTTCCTGAAATCGATCTTAGCGAGCTAAGTACAGATCAACAATATCTTTATGGTATCTGCAATGGAATTTCTAAAGGAACGATCTCGTCAAGCCTGGCACAACGAGAACCAGGCAAAATGGCACATTCAAGATGGTTGACAACAGCCAATAGGATCTTAAGATTATATATTTCTACGGAAAATCCATCATACAATTTGAATATACTAACAGAATACGTTATGAAAGTTTATGCGCCAACTTGGTTTGAAATTAAAATCCGTCCTTCATGTCGACACGGTAGTTCCCATTTTTTTGGCATAATAAAGAAAAGTCGATTTTTGCCTGAAGAGCTTAAGAAGGTGGTAGATGCAGTACTACAAAGAAATGGTTACTTCGGTCACCCTGAAAACTTGTTGTTGGCAATGGTAGCTGACGATAGGAAATATATTAGAGAATTGGGTCTTAGGAGTATACTAAAATGCAGACAAGCGAAACATAATGATCACGAAGTTCGTCAATTTAAAATTTCCAATTTTAATTTTAATGCAGCCGAATACTTTGAGCTAGTTAACTGGCAGACATTAACCATTACAGAGCCGCCTCTGACAATGAAAATTTCAGATAACGAACTCCAGGGAATGATCTCCGATGTCCCCGCTGAAATAGAAATTCTAAAATTTCCATGTCATTCCCAAGCCGTGGAACGCTGTGTTAAATTAGTTACGGAAGCTTCAGCGGCAGTATGTGGCTATGAAGCAAGAGACGCAGACGGTTTTATAAGATCAAGAATTGCCTCCAGAGCCTCACTACCGAAATTTGAGACAAAAGGTCAGTATCGCCAGGTTTTCGACAAGAATTAAATATAAAAAATAAAAATAAAAAAGGGTGGGTGGGTGTTGGAACTCGATTTGAAACCACCTCCACGTGGTGAGTTCTGGGTTATTTTCATGAAGAAAACAAGCACTTGGGTTCTTTATGGAAATAAGCGAAGAGTTGCATAAGATGATATAACATATTTTTTTCAAAATTAATTGTCAAATTGGCAGCCAAAGAAAGGGTCCCAGCATACCAAGTTTTTGCAGGGTAATTTACATCTACAAAAAGTAACTATTCCATATATAGGACAAGTGATTGATCGAAAAAAAATTTTTTTTACCATTTTCGCTCCACCCTACTGCACAAGGCTTGCCTCAAAAAGAAATCTTAACATCGGCGTTGACATTCGGAAGCGGTCGTGCAACTGCCAAACGTAAAAGGTTGTAGAGCTCGTTTCAAGCTCTTCCGCTGCCTTTCAAACCCAATCAAACTCCTTGAAGAACCCGCCTGTTAGGGGATAACCCATTAGAGTTAATTTGGCAATGACTTGTGCGAATTATATTTTAACGGTTATTATTTTATTTGTTAGAAAGATGAAAGGGGTTGAGCGCTGATGCCTTGGTATGACTAGACGAAGAGACAGGGGTAGGATATCTGTAGCCATGTTTGCTGGCTTTTTATGCATTTAGGAGAAGTGTATTTTTACAACGCTAAAGCAATAAAACTAAGAAATAAGAAGTTTTCTAATGAAACTAGGCTTTTGAAGTATCGCCGACACAGGTGCCGGTTTGGAAGAAATAAATTGATGGAAAGATTTTCTTTATATATTTTCTCCGAAATGGGCTTTGGTGTAGCTTACTACTACGTATTTAAAATAAAAGTTAAATAAACAAGAGATGCTAGCTTGAATTTTATTATTTGCACTTATTTTTATTTAAATAAATATACATAGTTTATTTAAGCTCTACATAGTAGATTAGATTGTCCAATATTAAACTTTTCTAATTATTCCATATTCCTTAATTTCATTTCTTCCATATTTAACAGTATAGTCATAATTTTACACAAGAACAGGACCAAACAATTACACATGGCATGAACTTCACGTGATGCGCTGATCCAATCGAGAAAACAAAATCAATAGTTGTTATGCTAACACACGTTCGACTAACAAAAGCGATTGACTGATTTTAATTCATTTCACAATGCTATTGGTGCAAAGCCCAAATTCCATGAGGCGAAAATTGTTACGATAATCTAATTGGAATTGGCCATAATTTTATTTCTTCAATTAAAATTAACCCATTGATAAAACGTAACTGTATACCATGTTACATAAAACCATCAGTTTTTCTGACATCAATTACGGAAATCTAAATAAGCTTTCCAAATTTCTACCTAACAACCAATTACAAATACATTTCATTGTTATCTACGTATCAGCGAGTATGATATAGAATATCAGCCGCTTTATTATTTAGAAAAAGACTCCAGGTAATTTTAGCCATAGACGTGCAATTTTCGTTTTCTAAATTTTGATTTAAATATTTTCCTGTCGATCGTATACCTTTTTTGTCTAAATAAGGCATCAAAATAATATTTTTAAACTAAAAGTGCAATACATCTACTCTCAAAAAAATTTGAAACTTTTTAAAGCATGATATTTGCAGCGCTCCCTCTATACAGCTGTGGTTCCATTATTCTTTCTTATTTTGTTTAAACTTTTCGATCGATCAAGATAAACTATTCTTTGTTCAACCCCTATCATAATTAACCAAATTATACCAATCAGATAAGAAAATATTATACTACTGTATAAATAAAAATGTCTTCCATTTTCAAAATTATGTAAGGGCATTATCCCAAAAAAGTTATAATATATTTTCGCGGATTTAAGCACTAAAATGGTATTTTGCGTATTTAAGCATTTTATTTAGTAATATTGATAAATTATATAGATCAGTATCAAACGTTCTATTTTATGACTGAATTAAATAAATTATACTGTTTGGGGTGTTACAATAAACCATTATTTGTTCGATGGTTCTTTCAAAAGATTAAGTAATTAAAAGTATAAAACAATAATTTTCTAGTTTTTTAATTATAAACTAGCCTTAACGAATTAATATTTTAGGAAAATAATATGGAAAAGTGAAAGTGAAACAATATTCTTTTTACAGGGGCGTACGTCGTATTCTCTTGTAATGTTCCTTAGCATCTTGTTACAATAAAGCATACATATTTTGTATTAAAATTATTCTTAGTCGGATATTTGCCCTCAAAACCCCCCTAGACAAATTTTTTTGATAAAATAGGTCAAGAACTTATGAGAATATTAAAGACAATCGAATTTTAAATCATCATTTCGGTCTTAAAAACTTTGACTTATGTTGCCATATGTCAGGCGCGTCTTGTCAGTAAGGTCATTTGGTCAATAATCCACATAATATCTTTTCTTTCAAAAAAGTGAAAGTTCTATGCGAAAACTCCCCAAGAAAGAATCGAGCCAAGCTTGCTCTGGGCTCGGTCGTATTTTAAATTGACCTCATAAGTTTATATGGAAATGGAAAACTATATAGATGCATTTAAACTAAGATAGAAGCAAACATACGCGCTTAAGGAAGTTAAAAAGAGACAAATATATCACAAAATATCGACGGCGCACCAATAATATCGCTTTCGGCGCGTGCGTACCCGTCGACGCCGCCGTTTCTCTGCCCAGGCCACTATGAAAACACACTCGAACCGCTCCGTGAAATATACTATTGCAAAACATTTTGTTAGACAGAGAAAAACTAATTACCTAACATGCGCATTGTATTTGCATAAACTTTTGTTTACATTTTATTACGTCATGCCGGCATTTATTAGTTTACGAGGTGTTTCGGCATTTCTAATTTTGTTGTGTAATGTGTTTTTGGATATTATTTGATATTTGTGTTGTTTTTTTATCTTCTGACAGTTCATGATGACCGAAGTACTGGATGTACTGGAGAAATCCGACTCACACATCCAGAGCTGGAAACATCCGTAGAGATTTTACCAGCACTTTTAAGAGGATGTGTGGGGTGGTACCACCTCGGTCGAGAAAGAATTCCTCTACCACCTTCCTATTGTGTCCTTTGTGTAGTAGTGTAGTACTAGTACTTGAGTACTTCTATTAACAATGGCTTTAAACAGTACAATAAACTGTTTGCGTGTAATTTAAAAAAAGTCACAGTAAAAATGCAATTTTCGTGTTTTATATTTTTTGCGGTATTTAATTGTAGGTAAATAATTTCTTTGCAGAAATAGGCACATTATTAAAAAATCTTCCTTAATTAAAAAAGTGTATTTTTCTTGTTACGTTGATATCACGCCAAAAAAAAAAATTACGGCACCTGTAAAAAAACTCACGGGCCGCGACTGCTATATGTCCCATTACTTTTGGACCACCATGTATAATCTCGCTGAGTCGCAGTCCCTAAATACCTTCTGCGACAATACTTGGAGGATTTAGTAGATTGGATATTTATTTACATGTTTTTGTAAATAAATAATAATAATTGTTTATTTTAAAACTATTTTTGCACGCCAATGATTCCGATCCACCTGTTAGCGAAACCCATTGTATACTCTCCTAACAAGCCCTTATTTACGCAAAACCCTAAGTATAATATTTCTTATCCGCATATAATAAAACATAATAGAGATTTCGGCTTTATATTTCTCTTCTTTCGATACTCTTATAAACATATATTTGGTCACAAAACAGAAAAAAGTATCTGAAGATCAAAGAAACGTAGGTATGGGTTTTATGCCTGATCGAATATAGATGATAAAAAGATATATGCGATGTATAAAAAGATTACAATGACCATTGGAAGGAAAATCTTTCAAAGGGGATTTTCCAAGTTTATGGTTGGTAATTGGGGATTATTTTGATATTTTGATTGGATGGCAGAGATGATTTGCCCCGGGATAAGGACCCAATGAAGTGACAAGGCAGAAAATTAACGGAAACTGTTACGGCTAAATTCACCATTGCTAAAACCGGTCCAAATTGGACAATGATTAGTGGTTTCAATTGACAAGTGTAAAAATAAGACTACTAAGTTTTGTGCTAAAGTCAAAGTTTACAATAATTAACTTTAATACCAAAGAGCAATTGTAACAAAAGCATTACTATTAAGGAAATTGTACTATATTAAAAAAATAAAATTGGTTTCAACACTAACTAACTGTCAACTAACTGTCTTTTATCTATTCAAGAGCGAAAGAAAATTAAACTAAATTTCTAACTAAAGACTTTCATTTCATTGCTGCTTATTTTTATTTTAATGATGCAAAGGATACGCAACCCCTACTGCTCTAAGCGTGTATGTGGATCGAGATGAACACATCATTTTTCATTTTGTGCTTACGACTGGTTGAGGTTTTGCTGTTCTGTCTTCAATTCAATCTTCAATTTTGCGTGTAAAATGGTGTTCTGTTGGTTTCTTGAGGGATCTAATAGTACGTAAATGCTCATAATATACACTAGATACAATGCTTCTTGATGCCACTATAACCGACGTTTTAAGAAAATTAACCATACAATATAATATTTAAAAACATTGTAGCTTGTCTTGCCTTAAACCTAGCCTCTTATTGAAAAGCAGTAGTGCCCGAATATACAATATTTGGCCGCAAATATAGCCTGCCATTGTAAACCAATGGTGTTCTGATACAATCCAATGTGTTCTTATTCTTGAATCAGTCTTGATCGTTATTTCTAAAACCATAAGCGTAGTTAAGGAGGGGCTTGGGGGTGCTGAGTACCCCAAAACTCTAATTAGCACCCCCAAAATTTACAACCCCCCAACGTATGAACAAAATTTTTGGCCATATGCTGAATAGGATCTAGGGCTTAAGCACCCCTGAATTTGACTGCCTAACTACGCCTATGGCAAAAGCAACAAGCAGTTAAGCATTGTCCTTCAAGAATATCAAACATAGTCGACTACAGATTTAACGACTGTACATTGGTGTTCAGTAATATAATAACTATTATAATCCTTCACAATATTAAGAATAACGATAATAAAAATTATTGCAACAATGTAATGTCATATTCACAACACAATATAATAAGTCAAAAGACGAACAAAAAAAAATCATATTTGAATCACCAGCAGACCAGTTTCAAAGACCCCCCAACGTATGAACAAAATTTTTGGCCATATGCTGAATAGGATCTAGGGCTTAAGCACCCCTGAATTTGACTGCCTAACTACGCCTATGGCAAAAGCAACAAGCAGTTAAGCATTGTCCTTCAAGAATATCAAACATAGTCGACTACAGATTTAACGACTGTACATTGGTGTTCAGTAATATAATAACTATTATAATCCTTCACAATATTAAGAATAACGATAATAAAAATTATTGCAACAATGTAATGTCATATTCACAACACAATATAATAAGTCAAAAGACGAACAAAAAAAAAATCTTATTTGAATCACCAGCAGACCAGTTTCAAAGAGATTATTGGCTCTTTCTTTTCTGCTATTACCTATTATATCGCAAGGATTATTTTAGAAAATAATGTTTGATCCTGACAAATTGGAAGGGTTCATCAAAACGGCCAATTAGGGGAGGCAAGTCAGTCACTGGACCTCGAGGGTAACTTTTACCGGCCAACAAAACTGACACATGTTACTCGCACACATTTTGATATGAAAAGAAAATTTAATAAAGGTGAATCGGGAGAGGGTAGTTTTGTACGGTGTCCACATGTTACGGTTTTGACTATTGAATATTTAGTTTGGAATTTAAACTTTAGAATTTTAATAATAATCCTTATGTCCTTACCTATATTATAAATCCGAAAGTCTGTAGTGTTTGTTTGATTGTTTGTTACTCAATCACATCTCTACGAAACAGCGATTATTGGTTATTGGGCTATGCAGCAAAAGAACGTGTATTCTTCAAAATTAAGTCCAGGCTTTCGGGAATTTACAAATAACATACCAACAGAATTATTTGTAATAGAGGGTGGTCCTTTATCTAAGAAAAGATAAATATAAATTTCACGTAAATGATTAATATGTTTTTATACAATTTATATTTTTTTCTGGATTATATTGATTTTATTAATGTTTTCAGTTTCATAATTTTAATTGTGTGTGTTAAGTTATGATTTTGGATTTTGGTTTCGGCATATTTTCGAAAGCTTAGACTAAACTCCAAAGAGTACACTTTTATTTGCTATATATTGTATAAAAATGTCCGTACAGAAAAATAGAAAAAAAATCGTTGTTCATCAAAATATCTGAAGTCAGATGTCATTATGCCATCAGTAATAATAATATGTCATGACTGATCTGTCTCAGATCCCCGCATTTTCCCTCGGAAACAACCGTAATGATTTCGTAGAGTTTTCATATATCTCTCCTTTTATTTATAATATAATATGCCAAAATGCCCTTATTTATAATATAATATGCCAAAATGCCCCTTCGGATTATACATAAAAAGTATTATAAAACGCTATTACTTTGTAACATTAAAAGAAGTAATTAAAATACCTCAGAAATAATAATTTATATATTATTAAAACTGAACAAAAAACGAACTTTTCAGACCTCGTGGTTGTTATTGTCTGATTTTTTAATAAAATTTCATTTTAATTGGACTTTTGTCGAAATGAACCCTTTTTACAACGCACTACAATGAAAACGGGACTCATAAAAGTAGAGATTGCTTTTTATGGTTTTTGTTCTGTTTTGATTGGGATTTTCTGTTCAGCTCTACGCTACGATTCGTATTTTTAATAATACAAACTTTTTCTTTTTAAAGTCTGTTTTTGAATTAAATTAGACTATGCTTCGTATAAATTAATATAAACGAACAACGAATTTAAACTTTTTTTGAAAGCGATCTTTTTGTAAACTAATTGTATTCTGTCTCGCTCGCCTATATATAATGAGTTCGTTAACACTCAGTGGAATTAAACTATCATTCGTATTGGATGCAGGAGTAGGCGTAATGTAATTTACAACAATCAGTCTCGAAAGCTAGTTCACGAACGAAAAAATTGTTTACGAAAATAAAAAAACCGGTCAAATTTTACACCAATAAAACAATTGTGATTTGTGATGTTGTCAAATTTTAAAAAGCACTTACCTACTTTACACACGGATCTTACGTTTAAAATAGAACATATTTTTTTATAGCTATTTACGTATCAAGTGCGGAAAGTGATCCCTTTCCGCACGCAACTGCAGTTCAGCGAACGACGCGAAGCGGAGTTCGGTCAGAGGTCAAGTGCGGAAAAGACACTTTCCGCACGTGTTGTGTAAAACAGTAATTTTCAAAACTTGTACAATATACTATTATTGCTGCTCTTACTTCAATCATACCTTTTATTGACTGTGACTGACTGTTTTCACTTGTAACAGCTTTAATTTGCTTTTAATCTCACACCTGCATTGCTGAACAGGAAAATATTTCCATTTACTTTGAACAAACATTTTGCAAAATAATTTTTAAAAAAGTGCGGAAAAATTGAGGCTTGGTCAAACACATTACTTCCAATAATGGCATCGATCCGAAACAGACAGACCATGTGACGTGCCAATGGATCCTATAAGATGTTTCTTATACTGTAAACAGACCTCGTCAATACCCTGATCAAAATATAATCAAAAATAGCTGGCATAAATTAGAACTGCGGGTAAAAACCAGCACATTACATCAGTGGAATATCAAAAATGTGTATTAAAAGAAGAATGAGATCAGCTAGCACTAGAAATGTTAAGAAAATAGGGACATTTTGATAAATATCATGATTTCCAGAGCCATGATATTGTTACCCTGAGTTATATCGAAGAAAAAAGTATTTAGATTACTTCATTATTTCTTTGGACTAGAACTTATTTTTACCTTTGGGCTTATTGTACGAATATTTATGTAGCTGACCGACATATCCTGAACAAAACGAATGCACTCCTTTCTCCCTGATAACCTTTTCATATTATGCATATATACATATACGACTCGATGATTGGCCATTGAATATCCACCATCCCACTCACTCTACCCTTCCCCTTTATCGCAAGCAATTAATGAGAAACAAGTATTAGCACTAAAATTGCTAATTTCGAAAATGAAGCCGCGGTAAAGTCCATCGAGTTATAGGGGCAACCGGGATTTTTCATCTGCATGAAACTCGTTTCCGTTTTCAATAATGATTTCGGTGTTGTCCACCGCAAGCGCTATACGATATTACTTGGAGAGTTTGCATATATACATACTTAATATGGGCTATTATACAAATGATTGCCCGGCAAAAATTTGGTATTACATGCTTCGGTTAAAGGGGGCTATAAATAAAATTATTATTGGAATTGTCTTTATTATTTCTCTATAATGTAGCGAGAAAAAAAAGTTTGGGTAATATATTTTCTATTAGAAAATTAAGAAACGAACTTATTTTCTGATTTGTATAATTTTTAAAAACGGATTCAGTAATTTTTTTGGAAAACAGTTTCAAAAGTTTTTACATTATACATAATTTTGTAAGGAAAAATATAGGTTGAAATCGATTAAACAAATTACAAATAAAAATAAATCGTTTATCAGTCGACAAACAAACATTAAATTTTACATTTAAAACTGTAACTAAATACTTTTTCTCCAATATTACTCTGGGAGGACGATTCAAGTCAACGTGGATCTGTAAATTCCTGAATATCATTGGTTTCATTAGTGGTTTTAAAATTCCTTATTGGTCAGTAAAATAAAATTATATTGTCCAGCGTTAGAAACAGGGGCGTCGCCAAGGGGGGCAGGGGGGGCTGCTGCCCCCCCCCCCCCCCCTAGAGGTTCGAAAAACTGTAGATAGATAGGAATGAAAATGAAATGAAAACGGCGTCGATTGAAAATGGCGCTAAAAACATAGCAACACTGCTGCCTCATCTGGAAGGCAATCCAGAGTTAACTTGTACTCGTCAAGACGTATACGTTTATTTCCGAAGCTTAACGTAGTGGTGCTACATACAAACGTATATCCATCTAGTGTTGCCAGATCCAACATCTTTAAAATCGGGTATCAGCGTTTAAAAGCTGCTTAGAAATCGGGACTTGGGGCAAAAAATCGGGAAGCTATTTTTTGCACTAGTATTTAGGAAATGAACAGAAAAAGCGTACAATAAGCAAAAATATCAACTTTTTATGAAATTCAAACGTAAAAAATATGGTATATGCTCTAAAAACTATGTTTTTAGAAAATTTTTAAAATCGGGACAAATCGCGTCCCGATTTGAAGTGTGTCGGAACGCGGAATACCTATACCTTTTAAAATCGGAACGGTCTAACAACCCTAATTGTGTTATAGTCTGATAAGTGAACCTTTTCTCGTAGGAGACTGAGGAGAACAGAGCCGTGGAATTTGCGCTTCGCAACAATTTACTCATGGATTTATTAAGAGTGGATACGGGTTGATTTAACATTCTTTAAAGCCAAAACAAACCATTCTAAGCGACACTGTTAACACAATTTGTAAACATTGACCACACTTATTTTACCTTGTATTTTGGTACAAAAACATACGTTAGAAGCATCACAAGATTTACTAAAAGTAATAAATGACCTAAAATATTTTATTTTTCTGCTAAATAATAATAAATTTAAGTTAAAAAGGTTTTATTATTTATAGGTTATATTATTTCTAAAGGTTTATTTAAAGTCGCTCCGAGTCATTTATAAATCTATAAATCGGACTTTTTCTTTCCTAGTTCATTAGACAAAGACGTACGTGTAACCGAGTGTTCAGACGGTTTTCCTAAGCAACCAGCAGAGACAGGAATACTTCTGAGCTCCAACACTCCAATGCTATTTTATCTCTTTCTACCACCATTCTTGATTCAATTACGTATTTCCTTAAAGTTCGTAAACTGTAGCTCTAGGGGAAATGTTTTCATAACAAACAACAAATATAAGGCTTCACGTTCGATACGCTCACAGTATACGGACATCGAATCCTTTCTTAATAAATCCATGAATTTACTCCTCGGCAAACGCGCATCGACATAATCAAGACTTAGCTGGAATTAGTAGTCGACAAATTTGCAAAAAAAACGGGAAGATTATGTTTTAGTTAATTCCCTTTAAATTTCTTTAATTTCTTTTCATTTTTTTATGAATTTTTCTTGAATTAAAAACCTTTCTAGAAAAATTTTAATCGTTTGTACCTACAATTCATATCCTCATCCTCTAGCTCATCTTGCCCCCCTCTAGGCCAATGGCTGGCGACGCCCTTGGTTAGAAACAGTAATCCGTCACCATAACATCGTAATTAGTAATAGCTTTTGCAGTGGTGTGGATGCGTAATCTTTTCGGCCGAATTTTGATTCTATTTCGATCGCCCAGATGTTATTTGACATTCCTGACAAAGCATAGGCAACCCGTAGTAACGCGTATTAATTTGTGTCGCATAAGAGAAAAGGGGTTATTTGTGTCGAGATAATAGTGAGATTTTGTAACTAGAAATTGCAAACGATAACATTTAAAGTGGTGTTTGTATCACGTGATTTATAAGAAACCTAAAAATTTTAAATTAAACACCTTTGGTAGGCTTATAAAGTCATTTAGCCAATAAGGTGAAAACTTTGAATAAAATACCAATCTATATTTTAACGGTAATGGATTTGCGTACCCGTTGTCACGAATGTCAAAAAACATCTAAGCGTACCCTAAGAGAATTGCGCCTTTTAATAAATAAATTTTTAGTTTCCAGATTTTCAATGGTGCTGGTAGGAAAAAATACCGTGGATTTTGGTAAGCATTTTCTTTAATTATCTAGTGGAACTTTTTTATCAATACTGGCTATACCTACTGTTTTTCTTTTTGGTGTCGTATAAGTAATCGCACATTATCGTTAGGCCAACTCGATATACAGCGTGTTGCAACTTTATCCAAAAACAAACAGGAGGTTTTTTGAATAAAAATAATTTTTCAAAATTACTGTTAACATGAGACCCGAAAGGCTTTGTTTCCGAGTACAGAGTGATAACATATTGATTATATTCTGGGTTTTCTGATTCATTTTGCACCTCTTCAAAGAGAGGGTAATTAAACTTCGTAGATAAACATTTTTTGGATTACCTGTGAAATATCATTATAACCATTCAAAAATTTTACACAGGGATATTTTTTTGATCACGTCGCAATCAAATAAACTTGATTGACAGTGATTTAAAAGCCTTTTGACAACCAAAAGTTTTAAACTGACAAGTGTAAGAATATGACAGCTAAATTTTATCGTTCAGATTCACTAAGAGGGTTTAAATTAAGATCTTATAGTTGATCAGTTATGTTTTGACAGGTTTTTGTCCTGTCGTTGTCAACAAGGCGTCAGTAAAATCTTACAGCCAGATTCTCCAACGCTAGTCCGGTCTAATTTGACAACCAAAAGTTTTAAACTGACAAGTGTAAGAATAAGACAAGTAAGTTTTATATAAAGAATTTA
The DNA here is from genome assembly GCA_963971165.1 of Philopedon plagiatum. Lineage (NCBI taxonomy): Eukaryota > Metazoa > Arthropoda > Insecta > Coleoptera > Curculionidae > Philopedon > Philopedon plagiatum. Next base: position 8,628,595 of record OZ020191.1, read on the forward strand.
TTTCTGAGCTTTTTCGCAAATTTATAAAGAAAATGGTGATTTTAGTGCATATTTTCGACAATAATAGAACTAAACTTATTACAGCAACTCGTTCCACGATAAAAATCATTTGGAAACAAAGCAAATCGCTGAAATATCCGAATAATTCAGTAGCCTCTAATGACGACTTATTAACAATGACAGGACAAAAACCTGTCAAAACATAACTGATCAACTATAAGATCTTAATTTAAACCAGTACTAAATCTTAAACCTTCTTAGTGAATCTGAACGTTAATGAACTATTTTGATATTTCAGCGATTTGCTTGGTTTTCAAATGACTTTCATCTTGGAACTAATTGTTGTAATGAATTTAGTTCTATTATTGTCGAAAGTACGTACTAAAATTGTCGTTTTCTTTATAAATTCGCGAAAAAGCTCAAAAATAAATTCATAGGATAAAACTTAGTTGTCTTATTCTTACACTTGTCAGTTTAAAACTTTTGGTTGTCAAATTAGACCGGACTAGCGTTGGAGAATCTGGCTGTATATTTTCTATTTATTTAAGTAACTTTTGCATATTTCTAAATTTTGGAAACCAGTTCTTAATGACCTATTAACAATGACAGGACAAAAACTTCTCAAAACCAAAGTGATAACTAGACTATCTCAATTTATACCAGTAATAAATGAAGAACCTTTTTAGTGACTAGCAGTTTAAATTTAGTACATTTGTAATACAAATTAAGGGGGGAAACTTAGCAAAGCAGATTTTTTAAAACAAAATAACGGTAAAAATATTACCAAGTATACGTCCTCAGATTTGTATAAGAAATGTATTAGTTTTGTATCAAAAAACTCTGCAAAAACTCCCACGCCAAACGCCACAAAAAAAAAACAATTCAAAAGTTGAAAAATGTCTGCTTAATAAGCTTTTAGGTAACAGCAACATGTCAACAGCACAATTATGAACTGAAAGGGTTCACCCCCCAGGCCATACACCCTGTTTATACTACGGCCAAATAACTTTACCAAGCGTCGACTATTTTCACACGGGCTAGAAATACACGTGTCAAATACTTGAAATAATTTGACCATTTAGGGAGAGCAAGAACCTTTTACCCTTTTGTACCTGTGCGGCTTTTTATGTCCTTGAATACCCATTTATTTTATTCATTTTTTTGAAGCAAAAACTTGTCCATTCAGTCCGCTCAGAGCGGACATAAATTACATTTTGAAAGCGATTAAATATAAATTATTATTTTTGATAATAAATTGAGGTGTGGAGGGGTGTTATTAATTTATTTAATTTTATTTTAAATATAAACGACCAACTCAATGTTGGTTTCGATAAAACTCTCTTGGCCAAATTCACATAGCTAAGACCGGTCTTATTTGACAATTTAAGGTTTCAAACTAGTGCACAGCTGAATAATCGCGACTATATTTCGTGAATAAGGCTGTTAAAATCTAAATATCAACGTAAAGAAAAACCACAAACCAAAATAAGAAACAACTATATCTAACTACAATGAAAAGTCTCACTAAGAAAAGATATGAAACAATGTCAGAGTAGTTTAACTAAAATAATATTTCTAAAAAAATGTTAAATAATCTTTCAGGAAAGATTTATTCCTTAAGTTGTTTGTAAAAGAATGGTAAGACAAAAGTTTTTAAACGCTTTTTATTAATATATCACACCCCTTGTGGTGTATCATACCGTAAAGAATTGTGCAGAACTAATTAAAAGGTGTGTCATAGTTTTAAAAATGATAATGAATAATAATTGTTGACTTGTAAGTAAAAACAATTACTCAATATTTACGCCAAAGAATTAAATATATATTTTAATGAATTATTTATTAAGCAAAATAAGATCGCTATTATTTTAAGATAGAAACCTAAGCAAACTTATATTTTCAGCAATATATTTTTTCAAAAATTTACTTATCTAAAATTTTAATCTTTTAGAATTACCGTTTATTGTACATAGTTGTCATTGTTATCAAGTTCATAATTCTTATTATTTTACATTGTACAACTTATTGGCCAAAAAATAAATGAAAAGAGCATTCGTATTTAAATCCATAACTTAATTTGAATTTTGCCGTATCTTACACAACTATAATTTCCTTAGGACATAATCACCAAGCAACCAAACTTAAACCCATACTTATCGGCTTTATTAGGTAGTTAAAATTCCCCAGCGTATCTCTATAAACCATAATTCATTTTACAGTAAACACTATTCCTTTAGTACTAATGTAATTTCGGTTGCCGAACGTATTCTATTATAATAGTTTCTGTAGTTGTTCCAGTTCACATATAGGCATAACAGTAACAATAACATAAATATTAATGGAATTGTAAAATGGCGTCGTATGAGATGGTTGAAGTGTTATTTTGATATAGCGGATGACCATTTTACTTGTTGCGGCAAAAATACACAAATGTTTTTATAGAGTTTTTCTTGCTCCACTTACAAATAATAATGGACGATTTCTACACCATTCTCAAACCATTTTTATCTTCAATAGAATATGTGCAAATAAAAAAAAATATTGTCTGCAACGAATACGATATATACTCTCTTTTGTTGTGTGATAATCAGTCAAATATAGCTAATGTATTGAATTTTGTTACATATCGTGTATTCATACTTTTTTGACTACAATTTGACTTGAAACTGATGGCCACACAGAACTGACTGGGTAGCGGGAGGGCGAGCACCCAAGCAAACCCAAGCAAGAAAACAGGATGACTTTTTTTGGAACAGTTAGTGTATCTACTTTAAGGGGTTATATACAGTCAGGAGGCCTAAAAAAAGCGATTTTTCAAGAATTTTTCCTGAGAAGACTTTTAAATTTATTAATGTGAAAATTTGTACACATATTATGGTAACTTTTAACTGTATGTTAAGATTTTTGTATTTGTAAAAAAAATAATTTTTAAAGCTGCTATAGCTGATCTCCAGGAGTTCCTCTCAAAAAAGGCATCTTGCGGTGACAACGATATCTCTGGACTGGATCATCGAAAATGAAAAAACCAAACGGATTTCGTTAAAGTAATGTATAATCTTCTAATTAATCGAAGGAATAAACAAAATAAAATATTTTGACAAAATGGCGACTTCTCAAAAAAAATCGATTTTTGACCAAAATTTTGGCCTTAAATTGTTTATATAAAAAAAAATATTTATCGGTGAGAACAAACCTTCGATTAATTACTAAAAAATATACTTGAAAAGCTTATGTTAAAATTTGAGACTGATCGGTTCAGCCGTTTCCGAGAAATCTCCATCACCGGCTTTAAAAACACAGTTTTGAGAAAAACGCGTTTAAAGTTTCAAAAGCACTTTACATAGCGTACAATCGCTCTGACACGTCTTTACAAATATGCGTGTAACTTCGAAAATAATCGCTGGATTGCCTTGAAATTTTCTGTCTGTGTACTGGAATATATGTACATTACGAAAATGAAATTTAAAAAAATGAATTTTTTGAAAATTCTAACTGTATATAACCCCTTAATGAGATTGTATATATTCAGATCTATAATAAGCTAATAATATGAAAAAGTAAGGTTAATGTGCCAAATAAAAAAAAAAGGAATCCTTCAAAGCGAACAGGAACCAATTTATCGCCGTAATTTAAATGGAAAATCAACCTGTTCCGTGCGGAAACAGTTCATCAACCGCAGATCTTTCTTGCTGATTGTCTTGTCCCACTTCTGAGCACCTAAAATCCGTCAAGGTGTCGACTCCAGCTTGTCGAGGGATTTAAGATAAGACCGCCGCGCATCTTGACGAAATTTTAAAATATTGGGCCTCAATTCAATTATTGGAGAAGATTGGTAAAATATTATGGGATTTTTGGGGTTTTATACAGTGTTATTTTTCTGATTGTTTTTGAATTTAATATAATTATAACTTACAATAAGTCAGTTTAATTTAAAAGAGAAAACATAGTCCCAAAAAAAAACATTATTGAAAAAGGCAGCCAAGTTCTCGAAACTATTTGCCCGTAAAAAGTAGTGAGATCTGATGTACCGCCAAGTTTAATTTTATTGTTACTTACCGGGTTTGAAGTAATTAGGTTTTCTAAAGTTTAATCAACTTATATCCTAATAACAACACTGAGTTTATGCGTCTTTAGGCATTACATAAATGTGACGTGACTGTGACTTCAATTTAAAATGAATAGAATTGAACCTTGACTATTTAAAAAAAATCAAACGTGGAATCAGATATTCAGTCTGTTTCGTTTTCATTGGCCAACCCTGTATACTATTATATACTACATAATAAATTTTAGGAAATATCCTGAAAAAAATTAGGTTTATTTCACGGTCTACCAATACTTTTTGCCTTTTTACATTTCTATAGATTTTTTGTTACTTTTAAACATAAGAAGCTGTATACGTTTCTGATTTCGTTTACACTAGAGCATGCAGACGGTCAAGGAATACATTATAAAATAAGGGATCCTCCATGTCGTACTAGAATTTACTTAACGTTAGCGCAACCCTTGTAACCCGTTACCAACCCTGCTTTGACAACAGTTGTAATAGCAATCAGACAGTGTGCGTACATAAATTAAATTTCGCAGCCAACGAACAAAGTATCATCAGCCAAGTCAAATCGAAATACAATCTTAATTATACAATGTATATAGTGTTTCATCAGTATTGGCTTCAACAAATTCGTTTAAATCAGTTTAATTTGGTTTGTTTTGGGGGTGGCAATACAAAAGCAATTCTTTGCACCTTTCCTTTACTGTCCCTTTACTCCATCTACAAAAAGCTTCTTCTCTCGCTCATCCATACCTAGAGTTTCCAGATTATGGAATAAATTGCATGCAGATGTTGCCCATTCAATTCTTTAAATCCCGTGTCAATGGATTGCATGGTTCCATTCTTAAAAAAAAAGAAAACCTTACAATTATTCTAAGTAAGCTAAAGATAATTTTAAGGGTAGTTAATTCTCCATCGTCGCCTAAAACCACGAAGAAGTTACCATTAACTCAAGTTTACTCAGATTTGCATCAACAAAAGTTTAGATCTAAATAAACTTTTTACCAGCCTGTGGTTCTAAATAGCAATTAAACTGGTAATAAACCAAACTAAAACTACCTTTTTCGTAGTAAATTTGCGAAAAAGCTAAAGAATAAATTTATAATAAATAATGTAGTTGTCCTCTTCTTATACTTGTATAATATTCAATAAAAATATTGAATGTGACCAGAGCTCAGCAGAGCTTGAGAGCTTGCAAGTCCTTTCGGTGCTTCAAGCCCTTTCAGTGCTTGCAAGCATTGTGTTGAAAGTTTTTTTTTAAATCGGGCACTAGGCCTTTGTGATTAAGTTAACTTATATATGTGCTTGGTAATTGGCAGTGGCGTACCTAGGGGGGTACAGCAAAAGATAACGCGTTTTGAGCTGCCTCTTTCACTTGGAGTCTCGAAACCGGAAATTTTCAATATTTTTAAAAGAAAAATAATTAAAACCAATAATGTTATTTACATATTTCTGTCAAAATTAGAAAAAGTCTTGTATGAAACACCTTAGGAAATGCAATTTTGTTTAACTCGTATAATTTTGAGGTGTCTCGCTTTCCTCACCCCTCAAGCATTACACTCATTAAACAAAGTAAAGCATTTCCTAACCCGTTATATAAATACCTATTATGTAATCAAAAGTAATACATATATGTAATTTGAAGTTCTTTACCAAAGCAAAGTAGTTAGAGCTTTCAAACTGCAGTCACTTCGGATTAGGACTTAGGTCTTGGGTCTTAAAGCCCTTTTGTGCTTTGCCTTGTTCTAAATCTGGCCAACAAATTTTATATTTTTGGACTATTTTTTAATACAGAAATTGAATAACATCATATTTGGATTACTTTAACGACACCCGTCCTGTAGCAGTTCGATTGGATGTGGGCTGTAGTTCCCAAAATAAACGATAATGCATTAAAACCTGTTATGTGGTGCCAATTCCTAAATATTAGTTTGCGCCATATAATTCATAATAGTTCCTTCTTGCAGGAAGGGTTGACGCTGCAATGACATAATAGAGATTTAGTAATGGCAGGATATAATCAGTTTGTATTAAGTACATGTTATAAGTATAATTAAAATATATACTATATACCGGGACGGGCGACAAGAAATGTCATCAGAAAAAAAGTAATGAGTGTGTCTGTAGACTACCCCTGGCGTCACCCAATCCAATATATGCAGTGAGTTTCATAACACCCTGACAATTAAAAATTAAAAAGTGTTAATAGGATTTGGAACTTTCAATCTGTCCGTGACAATCTAAAATATAATCCAATCACTTTTCAATTTGAACTTTTAATAGGCAAGAAGTGAAGCGTTTTATATTCATGGGTACAATAATTTTCTTCTAAAGTTAGTTACCTTCTCTTACGCGGAATATTTAAAAGAAAGCTATTACATTTTACATTATTGTTTAAATCTTTTTAAAGTAAATGAAGTGTTTTTAAGAAGCAACCTTTTTATTTTCGAGCAACACTAGTCGTACGGACCATACTACTATTTTCAAATTTGGTTGCTACTACTATACACAACGATATCAAATATTTTCTTAGTGTTAGTCTCAATTCTTACACCAAGCTTCTTCAGTATTAACATTAGGGACCCCCGGTGTTCGCTTCGGTGGCCTGAAACCGCCCTAGGGCTTTTTCATAAAGGGCATTATTTATTAGGATAGACCACTTTCATAATGATTAGCCCTTGTTGACGTATGTACAAACACCTTCGTCAGCTCGCCTTAAGGCCATGGGCCAGCTTAACCCTTTCAGGCACATAAAAGAAAAACTCTTTGAACAAGATCTATTTCATAATAAATGAAAAGTTTACACTATAATAACCATGCTACATTAAATTTTTATCTTAAAAGTATTGCAAAAAATCCTCCAGGACATGGTTTCGTATGGTAACCACTGTGATATATAATATGATAATTATTGACAACAACTTAAAATAGAATTCAAGTACATTACATATAAAATATAGTCAAAATGCTGTATTAGGTGCTATGGTATGGCATAAAACAGTTTTTTTCTGCATTTAGACATAAGCCCACGTTGCATGTATTACACGCCCATTTAGTGCGATGTGGCTGTGACGCAGTACTACAACGTGCACAACGTCTAGATCCACCATAAACAGGCATATGAAGTGCATTGCTTTTTCTTACTTCAGGGGGCACATAAGGTTTGTATCTGTTTTCTCTTAGAACACTTTTTTTGCCGGGGGTACTTTTTTTTGTAGTGCCAATAAGCCCAGAAATTACTCTAAGTCGAAAGAATTTCATAGTCAGTTTCTCCGAATTCGGTGAGCTGCGATACAAAATAAATGAATTTACCACCGTGACATCAACGAAGTGCCAAAATAGCCTATGCCACCATTTTTTAGATTTCCTGTCAATATCGTAGCATGACTTCAGCATGTCAGCACGATCAACACAACCCATACAACGTCTATATTCCTTGACAGGTTCGGGGCAAGAAATTTCTTTCAGACTTCCATCTTTTTCTCTTCTGTTTATCTGAATGTTTCGTTTCGCAGCGAAACCATCATAAAAAAAACTATAACTTTGTAATAACTTTGCAAAAATACCAAAAATTTAATATTTCTTGCAATGCCAATGCAAATAAATTTGTAATTATTCACAAAAAGCAATTTAGTTTTCAGTTTTGCGTGAGTACTAGAGTGGCACAAGTTACGCCATAGTGGTTTCGCTCCGAAACCATAACAAAAAAACATTTCTATTATCACCAGTTTGGCAAAAATACCACCCACTTAGCTTTTATAGTAATTATAACAATGCAATAAACAAATAAAATTAGTACTTACCGATTAATTTTTCAAAAATCAATAATAATTAACGAAAAGCGTGCAGGCTTCGACATTTAGGTAAAACACTGCACCACTCTAATAATTAAACGCCCGTGACAGGAAATTCTGCCAATCTAGCGTAATGCTGAAGGTTAGTATGGCTATCCGATAACAGATGGCGACAGTAGTTACGTTGGTTAACGCTAAAAACCACTGTGAGATAAAATACACACCTTTGATGTGATGGTTTACTAGTGAAACCACTATGCCTGAAAGGGTTAAGATACAAAACGTGTTGAAGACAATTTTCACAAGTGGTTGAATAAATGGATGAATGTGATGTTTCTCCCAGAGACTTTCTAAATCTCTTCCGGTACATTTTTGGTCGCTGATGCTAACCGTAAAGTTGCCTTAGCACGTCGTTTTTGAGAAAAATTGAGAAATATAGGCGAAAAGTTGCGTTTTTGGCCCATTTTAAACCATTATAACTTCCGAATGGGACCTGCTAGTAAGGTTTACGTGACGTAAATTAAAGGGCAAGGTCCCTAGTTTCCACTACAAGTGCTAAAATTGTCAAACGGAGTATTACTAAGTGATGTTGATTGATATGAATTTTTTTTTAATTTTGATAAAACCGGAAACAAAATCGCATTTTTTGGGACTTTTATGTTGGAACATTTCAGAAGTTTGGTATTATAGCTAAATTTTACAGCTAGATTTGGTTTCAGAGCAATAAGTTATATCGATACATAACAGAGTAAACAATGCAGATCTGTGCTTATAGTACGCCCTTTCAATCTGCCATTTTGGATGACTAGGGGTCCTAGCGAGAAATTAACATCAATAATATAAAAAGAGCAACCATTTTTACTCTTAGAAGCTACATTTCAAGTACGCAGCTTGCAAAACCGGGTATCGGTAAGCCCGTTGATGGTTAATCCAGCGGAAATGGAATACACTTGTATATTAGTATACAATCTTACGATACGCATATTGTTGGAAATATCGGCTCAAGAATTTTTTTAATTGGAAACAAGGAATCTTGCCCTTCAATTTGAGCTATCGTAGCACATACTATTCGGAAGTTATAAGGGATCAAGCAGTACCGAAAGCGCTGTTTTTCGGCTATTTTTCGTCATTAACGGCGAATCGGAAGATCTACCAGAAACAACATCCAAATATCTGGAGAGAGAAAACAGAATTCATCTATGACAGTTACAATTTGATGAATGTAAGAAAAATTAATATTATTAATTTTATTTCACAACAAAGTAGCAACGTACAGTCACTGACAATTCAAACGCTCAGGTCTAAATCGAACGCAAGGCGTATCTGAAAATTTGAGTGGTCAATAGCTGTAGGTATATCACTGTGTAGAATTTTCACAAAATTTACGAGTATATTTTTCCTAAAAATTAATTTTTTGAGGTATATATATATATATATATATATATATATATATATATATATATATATATATATATATATATATACAGGGTGGTGCAACCAAGATGGGGTGGACGATTGTGAGTAAACGGTGAGGAATTTCGAAAAAAAATTTTTTGGATATTATCGATAGTCAGACACGCTATGTTTTAAAATTATAGCCATAATACAGGGTGGTCCGAAAAACTCGTGGCGAACCAAACTTGTATTTTTTTAAATGGGACACCCGGTATATAATTATTCCAATTGATTCTCCTGTTCGTTACGATCATTTTGATATAGGGTTTATTGGGTCTAAAACTTATAGTAAGTGAATGGGACGCGATTAAAGTTGAAAAAATGCTCACACTTCGACCATTTTTTCAAAAAATTTGAAACAGGTATGGAAAAACCAAATATTCCATAAAACGTTACATATCCTTGAATACATTAATCGCTTGCAATTTGTTTAAAATTATTCACTGTTATACAGGGTGGTCAAGTTTTGCAAATACGCCCTGAACTCATTTTTTTTAAATGGAACACCCTGTATATTTTATTTTCATGTTAAAGATAACATTACTAGCTTTCAAAAAATACCATACATGATGCCTTTCTGCCCAACAGTTTTTTAGTAAACTAGTCGTGAAAGCAAAGTTTCTTCATTCTAATACGATTATACTGAATTTACGTTGTTTATTATTGAAATGAAACAAAAGATTGACGAACTTGTCAAAGCTACTGCCGCATAATCCATTATTTACAAGTTAAATGTAGGTGGCCCAATAATTATGAGGTAAGAAAACTGAGACCCGAAACTTTTACATGTTTATTATTGATATTTCAAAAATCAGAAAATATTGTTTTTAGGAAATGTAAAGTAATTAATAAATCAGTTATAAACAAAGAGAATTAGTTATCAGTATTATTAATAGCGTAAGAAAATTAATTAAGCAAAAGCAGAACATCTATTAAAATTATTTAGGTATGTACTTACTTGTTAAAAATTAAATTAGGTTTACAAGTAAGTACATACCTAAATAATTTTAAAAGATTTTCTGTTTTTGCTTAATTAATTTTCTTACACTATTAATAATACTGATAACTGATTATCTTTGTTTATAACTGGTTTATTAATTACTTTACATTTCCTAAAAACAATATTTTCTGTTTTTTGAAATATCTCTAATAAACATGTAAAAGTTTCTAGTCTCAGTTTTCTTACCTCATAATTATTGGGCCACCTACACTTAACTTATAAATAATGGATTATGCGGCAGTAGTTTTGACAAGTTCGTCAATCTTTTGTTTCATTTCAATAATAAACAACGTAAATTCAGTATAATCGTATTAGAATGAAGAAACTTTGCTTTCACGACTAGTTTACTAAAAAACTGTTGGTCAGAAAGGCCTCATGTATGGTATTTTTTGAAAGCTAGTAATGTTATCTTTAACATGAAAATAAAATATACAGGGTGTTCCATTTAAAAAAAATGAGTCCAGGGCGTATTTGCAAAACTTGACCACACTGTATTACAGTGAATAATTTTAAACAAATTGCAAGCGATTAATGTATTCAAGGATATGTAACGTTTTATGGAATATTTGGTTTTTCCATACCTGTTTCAAATTTTTTTAAAAAATGGCTGAACTGTGAGCATTTTTTCAACTTTAACCGCGTCCCATTCCCTTACTATAAATTTTAGACCCAATAAACCCTATATCAAAATGATCGTAACGAACAGGAGAATCAATTGGAACAATTATATACAGGGTGTCCCATTTAAAAAATACAAGTTTGGTTCGCCACGAGTTTTTCGGACCACCCTGTATTATGGCTATAATTTTAAAACATAGCGTGCCTGACTATCGATAATATCAAAAAAAATTTTTTTCCAAATTCCTCACCTTTTACTCACAATCGTCCACCCCATCTTGGTTGCACCACCCTGTATATATATATATATATATATATATATATATATATATATATATATATATATATATATATATATATATATATATATATAGAGGCGCGAGCCTCAAAACATGCCATTTTAAACTCATGATTTCGCAACGAAAACGCCATTAAAAAATGACTGAAACATTATTTTCGATGTATTTTTTCAGTTGTTTTACCTTGACAAACAAAACCAGTGGTGAAAATCGACCCCTGCCTCGAACTTTAAAGAACGAATCTATTGCCTAGTAGCCAAGGTAACCGCATGACCCGAAGGAAAAGGGCTTCGTCTTCCTTCATATCCGGTCAAACAAACAATTGCCCAATCATTATTACCAAGTAATTGAAATTTACATTCGGCCGTTTGAAGTGGATGGGAAAATTTTCTTGATGACCAAAATAGCAATTGCGTCCCTTTGACCGTGGCTCTGCATGTGACATTTTGCGGACCTCGATCTTGTAAGTATACTATGGCAATTTAATGTCCCTTTGAATTGTTATTTGGTTGTTTTAAAGGTAATTAGGTTTGAATTTTTCCATTGTCAAGAAATTGAGCCTAAAAATGTTTCTATAGAGGGAAAATAAAATATAACTTAAATTTGTATATTTCTGAACCCTCTTCTCTTTCGCTAATAGTCCGAAGTTGCAAAATCTTAATTATTTTTTCTTCTCGAACTGGATGAACTCGAAAACGAAAATGGATGATAATCTTTTATTTAATTTCGAAAATTTCGTACGATAAGAGGGTAGCTTCAGTAACAACAATTTTAACGTTCTTTTTATAAACGCTATTTTATAGTTTGATGAGAGACGGGTAGTGTCTTGAAGTTTTACGTTTTTCGATAATTATTTTAGTTTAAGCACAATTAAAAAAAACAAGGAGCTGTCTCCATTTTGCACCAGATAGCGATGTAAAATCTGTCAGCTTCTAATAAATAATATTATAATAAATAAAACTGATAGTAAAGACCACTTTCTTCTTTTATCACAACTTATAAATTAATCTTTTTCTTAGATCTCGCAATATGGTGGCCAAATCACTTGTCATTTATGGCACCCTGTTGAAGTCTGGTATGTCTTAGGTTTAGAGGTTGGCTGAAAGACAGGACCGGACTTGGACTCACCGTTCAACTTAAATTAAAAACCAAGAAGCTGCCTCCTTTTTGCACCGAATTAAAGTAGGGGGAATATGCATGTTCCATCCCTGGTACAAATGGAGGGATCTACCTCGTTGTTGTTTTAATCGATGGAGCATCCATTTGTTGCTGTATTACGCTATAAATCTAAAAATCATAAAAAAATGGAGCTGCCCCCTTTTTGCACCGGTGAATTGCGATATGAATCCCTCTTCTGTCCAGCTACTGAAACCCAGAACGTCCCACTTCTCCACCTCACTCACAACGTGGGTCTTAGCAGGCCAGATTGTAGGTCAAATTGTCTGCAGACATTTTCCCTTCTCCTCCTAACGTACAGTCAAACAAATCCCATATCAATAGATTGCATTTCCCTTCTCTTTATATCCCCATAGTACTTGACTACTTAGGCTTGAATTGTACGTTGGCTAAATCCCAGATAAAAAAAAAGTCAAGAAAATCATCCAGTTCAAACAGTACATCAACCGCACCACGTATCATTCTATGACATAACTCAGTAAAAGTTTTTTCAATCCGTTTTCGCTAACCGTTACGTAAGAAACTTTCTTAATTTTAGTAATGGATGCAAATTAAAATGCGAACATTTCGAAATTTTATGTGGTTTGTTCCGCCCCGAACTGCCGTTACACATAAATTTTAATCAGAGTAAAGGTTTGCCTGGGGCTCTTCCACATTTTACACTCCTTTACTGGAAACTACTATACCGCACTAAGTGATAATGTACTTTTAATGGTAGCTTTGAAAACTCCTGTAAGTTTATTATGTCTGTATATTGAAATGAAATAGGATAGCGTGTTTTTAAGTTATAGCAAATTAGGGAAAGCGAACTAATACACTAGAATATTTAAGAAAAAAATAACTTGTTAATTTCGGCATATATACAGTGAGGGCATAAAGTCTGGAAACACCTAGTTTTTGACGAAACTATACATTTTCGGAAGAAACGCCGAAACACGTCGACTTTGTTCTCATTTTCTACATGTTCTAAAAATATTTGATTATATACAGGGTGCGCCATAAAAGTTGGGCATTTGTCAAATTTGATTTTTTAAATAGAACACCCTGTATATTATTCCATTTTTGAATTGTGCGTTAGAAAATTAACATCTTTTGTATAACCCACCCTTCCTCTAAAGTGAATTGTTTGCGAGATATTGCAACTTGAAAATTGGTAATTCTTACACCTTGAATTATTGCACTACCCTGGAAACCAGCATGTCCCATTATGATAGTTGTGTCATAAATCAAACACATTTAAATAAGATAGTAATTTGTATCTTAAAATATGCTTTCCGAGACCCAAAGGATTGAAATCCTTATGATGTTTGGCTGGGGAGATCGTCGTAGGCATCTTGACGAAGTTTGCGAACTTTTTAATAACACACATCCAGAGCGACAAGCAATTACAAAATCGACGGTCAGCAAAATTATCAAAAAATTTCATGAACATGGGACTGTAAACGATCTGCCCAGGACAGGTAGGCCCAAATTAGATGATAATATTAAATTAGACGTTTTACTCAGTTACAACGAGAATCCACATTTGTCAACCCATCAAGTGGCATTAGATTTAAACGTGTGTCAGTCATCAGTGAAAAATATTCTGCATAAAGAGAAATATCATCCATACAAAATAAGACTAATACATGAATTAAACGAAGATGACTATGACCGCCGACTCCAGTTTTGTGAAAATATGCAAGAACAGTGCAACATGGATCCCTTGTTTTGTGCAAATGTTTTATTTTCGGATGAAGCAACCTTTTTTCTCAATGGTACTATCAACCGGCAAAACTGTAGGTATTGGTCTAAAGAGAATCCCCATTGGGCCCAAGGGGCTCATACGCAGCATCCCGAAAAAGTCAACGTTTGGGCAGGAATATTTCAAGACCAGATTGTTGGTCCCTATTTTTTTGACGAAAATTTGACCGGCCAAATGTATCTAGACTTTTTGCAAGTAGAGTTAATTCCTGCCTTAGCTCGGCGGTATCCAGGTGATGAGCCTGATACACCAGCCTTAACAATGTGGTTTCAACAAGATGGGGCCCCACCTCACTATGCGCTAGCTGTTAGGCAATATCTCAACGAGATATGTCCTAACAGGTGGATAGGACGTCGTGGCCCCATAGAATGGCCTGCGACGTCACCGGATTTGACCCCCCTTGATTATTTCCTGTGGGGTTATTTAAAAAGTAAAGTTTACTTTAACAGACCTCCTAACATAGAAGCTTTAAAAAATCGTATAAGGGATGAAATTCGGCAAATTTCACCACCTTTCATCCGTAACGTACAAGAGGAGTTTATGGATAGGCTAGGATATTGCCGGGAAGTTAACGGTCAACAATTTCAGCATTTGCTGCGTTAAAATTGTCTCAGTTGGATTGTTGTTGTTAAAATAAAAATGTGTTAAATTATTATTTGACTTTATTTAATTTTGCGGGCTAACATTTTCAAGTTGCAATATCTCGCAAACAATTGATTTTAGAGGAAGTGCGGTTTATACAAAAGATGTTGATTTTCTAACGCACAATTCAAAAATGGAATAATATACAGGGTGTTCTATTTAAAAAATCAAATTTGACAAATGCCCAACTTTTATGGCACACCCTGTATATAATCAAATATTTTCGGAATGTGTAGAAAATGAGAACAAGATCGACGTGTTTCGGCGTTTCTTCCGAAAATGTATAGTTTCGTAAAAAACTAGGTGTTTCCAGACTTTATGCCCTCACTGTATATATATATATATATATATATATATATATATATATATATATATATATATATATATATATATATATATATATACATATATATATATATATATATATATATATATATATATATATATATATATATATATATATATATATAATATATATATATATATATATATATATATATATATATATATATATATATATATATATATATATATATATATATATATATATATATATATATATATATATATATATATGTATATGTATATACCGGGTGTCAACGAGATAACTTTCCGGCTGCCATTTATTTAGGTTTTAATCGAACAAGATGAAACTTGGCAGGAGTCATAGGCTAATAAAAAGTCACTTTTCGAGGTACTTGTCAAATTTCGACGACTTCCGGTTTAGCCGGAAGTGAACCCAACTTTGAATTTTCAAATGAGACACCCTGTATATTTCTTGATTTTTGGAATCTAGAGATCATTTTACGTATTATAGTTATTACTTTTTGTGTCAATTTACCATTTTTAAAACAAATTTTTTGTTTTAATCTAGAGTGCCATGACCCACCTTAAATCGTTCTTACACACGTGTACATCTGCACAAAAATACCTACACAATTTTATCACCTTTCATTTGTCTTACCAGAGCGTTCAAAGTTGACTAAATCACTTTTTTGATAATAACTTTAAAAAATTAAATATAGTATAATTAGATGTAGTTTTTTATTACGAATCCAACGGTGCATCACAACATCAAAATTCTCTTGGATTTTCTAAAGAAAACTGCATTTTATTGGCATAGCCATTTGTTATGGTTTGATCAAACATGTAACTGCACGACGATCAAATATTATATACAGTTAGCCATGACAAACAA
Organism: Philopedon plagiatum; assembly: GCA_963971165.1. Classification (NCBI taxonomy): domain Eukaryota; kingdom Metazoa; phylum Arthropoda; class Insecta; order Coleoptera; family Curculionidae; genus Philopedon; species Philopedon plagiatum. The sequence goes on from OZ020191.1 coordinate 8,644,572, forward strand.
TTAAATTATTATAGCTGTTTAAAAAATAACGGAATGAAGCCTCAAAATATTGCTAAATTTGTCATGGAAAACAATTGAATTCAGGATAAATGATAGAATTTTACAAATTTGTAAACAATTATTTTTTCTGGTGTTTAATATTATGTTTCTGGTTTGTGGCGAATTGTTTACTGCCACCCATTATTATTATTCAGTTTTGTCATGGCTAAGTGGATATAATATTTGATCGTCGTTCAGTTGCATGTTTTATCAAACCATATAAAATGGCTATTGCTATAAAATGTAGAAAATCCAAGAGAATTTTGATGTTGTGATGCACCGTTGGATTCGTAATAAAAAACTACATCTAGTTATACTATGAAAGTGTTATAGTTGTATTTAATTTTTTAAAGTTATTATCAAAAAAGTGATTTAGTCAACTTTGAACGCTCTGGTAAGACAAATGAAAGGTGATAAAATTGTGTAGGTATTTTTGTGCAGATGTACACGTCTATTAGAACGATTTAAGGTGGGTCATGGCACTCTAGATTAAAACAAAAAATTTGTTTTAAAAATGGCAAATTGACACAAAAAGTAATAAAAATAATACGGTTGTACGTAAAATGATCTCTAGATTCCAAAAATCAAGAAATATACAGGGTGTCTCATTTGAAAATCTAAAGTTGGTGTCACTTCCGGCTAAACCGGAAGTCGTCGAAATTTGACAAGTACCTAGAAAAGTGAGTTTTTATTAGCCTATGACTCCTGCCAAGTTTCATCTTGTTCGATTAAATACTAATGAAATGGCAGCCGGAAAGTGATCTCGTTGACACCCGGTATATACAGTGACAAATTAATTTTATTTCGAAAAAGTTCTGCATACCTTAAAACCAAAATATTTCCCAACAAATCCGGTGAGTCTTATGGTATACGAGGAAGAGTCAAAAATTCGAAATTGCGTTAAGAGTAAAGTACCCCCATTTTTCACTTTAGAATTTTTTTTATTAAGAAATGATTTAATTAAGTTATACCCAAATATAAATTTTCGCTTATTTTGGACAAAAAATAGAATTTAATCGATTTTTTTGAATTACCCTGTATAAATAGTAGGTCGCAATGATACAGTACGCAAATCATATTTTCTGTAGACTTTATTAGAGATAACCGTAAATTTTATGTCAGAGTAGTCAGTTTCAAAAATTGTATAGCCATTATGAAGACATAAAGATTTTAAATATTTTTGCTGCATACCGTATTTTATTTTTTGGGGAATCAAAAGAATTTCATCTAACTGAAATTTTGTGATACACTTTAACTTAAACTATCTTCCAAACGTTATATTTATTCCTAAAAATACAAAGCTTTTTCTTTATTTAGGTTTTAATCGCTTTTTTGTTCTGACGCTCCGTTTTCGAGATAAAAATTAATTTATTTCTTACAATAAAAACAAATAATGAAAAAAAAAATTTTTTTATATTTTTTTGTTCAGGAAACGGTGCTTTTTGATTTAAATTTATAGTAGGTGCTGGAAATGGCTTCTCCGTGCTTCAATATATGCTCTAAATCATCTTTGCATATTTCTCCTAACTCTTCGGAATACTTGAGGTGTGAAAATATTAAACACCCTAGAAAAAGAAAAGTTTGAAGATCCATGTTTATATAAACTAATTTTCACATTTTTAGATGAAGAACCTGCCTTAATATTTCTTAACATCTTTTTGTTACAACCCTGTATAGAGATAAAGTACTCGTATTTGCAATGACTTGAAGAAAAAATTAATGAAAAAAAATGATTTCGTTAGTTATTTTTTGAATAAACATATATATGTATTATTATAAAATTATAATAATAATAATACATTAATTAATAAACCGGATTAAAAAAGTTTTTACTCGAGAATTCCCCCATAATAAAATTTATCGTACGTTTGTTTTGTTACGACAAACTCTCGACATACAGGAACTACGGGTCCGTGATTAATAGATATAATTTCGTTGTTAGATTGTACATTTTTGTACATTTTATATATGTGTGTGTGTTTTATACCTTTTCGCTGTTTGGAATTGACAGTTTAATTAATATTCGGGTACGTGGACGTGACGGGGGAAGCTGATTATAAAAGGGTGTCAAAATGAAGTGAGCAATGTGCGCTGCATATATTTCCTTTAACCATGTCGAACTTGTGCAATGACTTGCTTGACGTGTGTTGTTAACAGCTTTACGTATGTGCGGGACTGTCAATTATATGTGTAATTTAAATTTAGGGCGTGGCGTTGCAGTTATTGCCCTGGGGAGCAAACAAAATCCTTTTATTTAAAAACATTAACGTTCAGATTCACTAAGAAGGCTTAAGATTTAGCACTGGTTTAAATTAAGATATTATAGTTGATCATTTATGTTTTGACAGGTTTTTATCCTGTCATTGTTAACAAGGTCATCATTAAAAACTTAATTACTCTGATTTTTAAGCGATTTGCTTGGTGTCCAAATGATTTTCATCTTGGAACAAGTTGCTGTAATGAATTTAGTTCTATTATTGTCATAAGTACGTACTAAAATTGCCTTTCTCTTTAAAATTTGCGAAAAAGCTCCAAAATAAATCCATATTATAAATCTTAGTTGTGTTATTCTTGCACTTGTCAGTTTAAAACTTTTGGTTGTCAAACTGGACCGGACTATCGTTGAAAAATCTGGCTATATTTGTCTAAAGCTTATATTTTAAGTTGTATCAACCAACAAACAATCTTTTTAGTTATAGGCGTGATTTGTTAACTGCTTTACGTATGTCCGAGATACAATATACATGTAATTTAAATATGAAGCATGGCGTTGAAATTGTTACCCCCGGTAGCAAAAGAAACGTTCTTCCATTTATTTTCTATAACTATAACTGGTTGAATTGAAAAGAAAATGTGCCAGTAAGGAATGTGCAGAGGTCGATTTTATTAAAACTTTTTTTAAAATAGAAATTAAGTGACTCCTAAAGATTATCCCTTGGATATAAAATAATAATAAAAGATTTATTAATTCAGACTTCAGATAATCAAATAAGATCGGCTTCAGAGAACTGGCAAATTATATTTCACGCTTTTTAAAGATATGACGAGCCATTATTTGTGTTTTTCATAATTCCTAAAAGTATGATAGGCCAAGAATTTTAGCCGGAATTGCAATTTTATCTAAAATTTTTTCCTCTATACAAAAGTTAATTACCAGATATATTAGTCTAATTCAACAATTATTTTAGCAACTTTGGAATGTCAAATTTCTGACAAGAAATGCACTCATTGCTTGCTTCTCTTCCATTTTGTCACTGTATTTAGGAAACTGTTTACTTAAAACACGTACTTTCCGCGTTCGAATTTTAAGCTAAATAATTTTATTCTGTATGTATCTTATGATAGATTGCTGCTATTGTATTGCGAAAAAGTTTTCTTCGTCTCCTCTGTTTTTGCAGCAAGCGACTTTAAAGGAAAAATACAAAATACAATTTTAATTTCTGTAAAAAATTATATTCCTTTTTTATGTATCTCCACAGGAATGTCATTAGATTTTTATAGCAAACAACTGAGCAACAAGAAGGTTGAAGAAAACAAAATAACAGTAGCGAATGCAAGGTACTGCTCTTAAGATCGCCATTCTATCTCTCATATAAGGTTTGTTTTTGAAAATCGAATTGTTCCAAACGGATTTTAGAACTGCGCAGAATCATATACAGGTTTGATGCAAATTCTGAACTTTTTTTAGAACAAATTGTACAGAACGGAAAACCCAAACGCTCTATGCATTGCTTGAAGAGGAACTTGAACTTAATGAACAATTTAATAAAAATGTTGTTTAATCCATAATGGTTACTATCCAAGTTATGTTGTAAATGAATACGAACAAATACGCATGCAACAATATAAAGAAGCAACTTGTTTTGAACTTCCGCAGAAGAAGGACTGATTAGGACAGTTTAGAACCAGTTTGAGATTTATTCGACAAGGAACAAAAACATTAATTTACTTGTTCGATATTATTTCCAAAGGAGTTTCAGCAAATTCGAATAGACTAATGCGCATGATCAGAATATTTCTGAACCGCAAATGAGAGAAACTGTAACAAAGCTATAATATACCTGTTAATCTGTATATAATTAATACAGTAATTTTGTCTAAGTGTCACCAGGTAAAATCAAGGAAATACGTGGAGTTAAAAAGTGATTTTTATCAAAAACCAAAATGCATTTTTTTAGTAGTTCTGGGGATTTTTTTGATACAATTAATAACTTATCTTGTTTTTAGAACTTTAGATTTGATCTATCTTATGTTGTAACTTTATAGCTGTAATATAAATGGGTGTTAACATGGGGTCGAAGTTTTACCATATAAAATCCAGTGGTCCTCGTTAAAAAAATTATTATATATTGGGACTACCTATGAGGTACACTGATTTAAACAATCATTGTGTTGATAACTTTGCAGTGATTGATTTTCCTTCGACAAAACTCCTTCCTTATTTATTACTCTTCCATTTTGTCATTTACTCGGAAATCTATTTACCTGATGAAGCATCTAATTATTATGCTAAAACGTTTCAATTTAAAGCTAAGTAATTACTATTCCGTATTTATCCCATTCTTAACGTCGCTGCTTCGCTAACACGGTTACGCATTTGCTTTAGTCAAATTGGCAGGCCCGCGCTACGCAACACATTTTAATCAAATAATCGATGAATCTAATTTACCGCTTAGGCAACTACGAATTGACATAACAATCACACTTGTTCGTCTGTTTGGCAGCGGTGGTCATTTTTCCGTGAAAAAGGGTTCTGCAAATACTTTGTTACATGTGTCGCTAATACAATAGGGAATATGCTGTATTTTTTATTGCATGAATTGTTCAAGCAAATCATTACAAACTCATAAATGTTATTTTGAAAAAATTACAGATAGGCCAAGCAATAGAGCGATTTGTCGTGACATTAATACTATTAGAAATCCGTCTGTGCCATCATCTAAAAGATGAGCCCTAGATGATTGCTGTTATATTTCCAACTCTGAAATTTTTTCCTTTAATTTGTTATAAACATTTTTAAGCAAAAAAACGTCATTTTTTTAGTTTTTTGCTTATAAAATGGAAAGTAATGAAGCAATCTTAATAGTGTAAATGGACGATTTGTAGAGAATAAAAATACAAACAAAATGAGAGGTCGAACGTCCCAGCAGCAACGGAGAAAATCCAGAAAAACCGGAAAATTAAGAGTTTTTTATGTGTGCAAAAACCCCGACTCTGTCCTGTCCGACGATTAGTTTTGCCACAATCGTCATTTTAATTTTTCAACACACTATTTTGCAACAGGTCTGGATGCTCTATGGATCGTCCGATTTTAATTATTGAAACGGATTTGAAAAGTACAAGTTTAATTGAACAATATGTATATCTTAGTTTTTCCATAAAATGCTACGAAACCGGTTGCGAATGCACGTAAAGATGCGTGAAAATCGCCGAGCCCGCGAATATTGGCTCCCCTTCGATCCGGTTCTCTCACGCTACTCGATCGATTTCGCTCGCTCGGACATTTTCACGCATTTTTACGTGCATTATCAACCGTTTTCGTAGCATTTTATGGAAAAATTAAAATATACATATTGTTCAATTAAACCTGTACTTTTCAAATCCGTTTCAATAATTAAAATCGGACAATCCATAGAGCATCCAGACCTGTTGCAAAATAGTGTGTTGAAATATTAAAATGGCGATTGTGGCAAAACTAATCATCGGAGAGCGTCAGGGTTTTGCACACATAAAGTAGCTCTAAATTACTACTTTTTCCCAAAGTTTGAACCCTCTACTTTTAAAAATGGTCCATTTATGAATTTATAAAAAAAAACTGTTAATTTTCCGGATTTTCTCCGTTACTACTTATCCTATCGGGACGTTCGGCCTCTCATTTTGTTCGTATTCTCTACAAATCGTCCATTTACACCATTAAGATTGCTTCATTACTTTTCATTTTATAAGCAAAAAATTTTAAAAATCGCGGTTTTTTGCTTAAAAATGTTTATAACAAATTAAAGTAAAAAATTTCAGAGTTGGAAATATAACAGGAATCATCTACGGATCGTCTTTCAGATGATGGCACACGCGGTTTTCTAATAGTATTAATGTCAAAAAATCGCTAATATTTTGTTCTGTTGCTTGGCCTAAGAGAGAAATTCATTCACCAGTCAAAATCAAGATTTTTACAATAAAATACGGCTATATTATTCATTGTTGAAAAAAATTATCGTAAGAAATATCACGAGTCCTAATTTTTTCGAATAAACTGGAATAAGCGAGTTGCTAGGTAATAGCATGTGTGCTGGTGGCAATAAAAATACGAGTCGAAGACGATTTTGCGCTAGTGCAAATTATCGGCTTTTGCTGTTTATCGTAGGTCTCTTTTCATAAGTTTAAGGGTATCCTATAGTTCAGCAGACATTTAAAGTAAAAGACTTTTATTAGGTAACTAAAACTTATTTTTTAAATAGTTGTAGATGAGACGCCCCAAATAATCGCCCGTGTTGCTTTTCTCTTCCTTAAAAAAAGTAATTAGGAAGCTGCTAGCCTCGCCTCCACGCCATGTCAGTTAAACGTGTTTTGTAGATCTTCGGGTGTGTTTTTGCCAAATAAATCGACTATTTTTTCGTGTTCCGCTTGGGTAAAAGTGCCAGGCACTTAGTTTCCTTTTCTCGATAATACGCTGGAGCTCCTTTCTTTCAGCATCTCGGGCTTTAAGGGTACATTAAAAATCGACGTCTTTAAATAGATCAATTCAAATAGTAACTCTTTCATACTATTTTACCTAGAGCATTTTGGCTACGGTATTCCAAAGAATCATAATTGCGGCTTCTTTGTTATCCGTTCTGTCTGTTTTTTTCATACTAAATCCAAAATCTTTCATAATTGAAGCTAATTGTTCAATAGAAGTATTTTTCTCTAAAACGAACGATGCTCTTAACAGAATATTTCAAGCTACTTCCAGCACGATGCCTTGGATTTCTTTATATTTTTGAGTTCTTAATTTTTAATTGTTCATCTATATCAGTAGAATTTGAAAACTGGAGTTTCGCAATAATACTGTTCATTTTCACAAAATCTTGACACAAATAAAACTGACGTGTTAATAATAAAAACAATGGCATAGCAACCCAGTACATTTATTTTGCAAAACCGACTTGTACTAACTTGACTTTTTAGAATATATAATTTTAACATCCATAAAACGTAAAATGTTTGCATGATAAAAATATTATATTGTATTTTTTTTTAGGAAATGGTTAGCCTAATACATCTCTTGCATTAGAAAAATGCCAAATTTTTAAAAAGCACTCGTACGTATATGCGCTCTCGTTTTAAAAAGTTATTGGCAATTTACCATGCACTCGGAATATTACCTGTGATAATTTAACTATTTTTTTTTCATTTTTCGGTATAATTTATTACAGTTTAAAAAACAACCATTTGAACAATGGTAAATGACGTCAGATGTCTAAAGCACGCATCGCTGTTTCGTGCTACGTGGAACGCGTCCTCGGGTGTATATTCAGTTGCCTGTACTCGACACACCTAACCCGAATCGTTCATCTTTGACGTTAATAGAAACTATTTGTCGTTTGCGTAGAATTCATTTTATGATTATAGTGTAATTTATATATAATTATTTTTATTAAACAATATTTTTTTAACTACCCTATAAGTATTGCATTAGGCCAATATACAAAAATACCACTACACGTGCACCGAAAAACCTATTTTCCATGTGCCAAGAATAACCAAAATCAGATGGAAGGAGTGCAAAGTTAATTAAAAATTTTACATAAATATTATTAAATGTTAGTATCGCCAAATTTAGGTTAGCATCTGCATAGGATTTATTTAATTTTATGGTATAATAAATCGTAGTAAAAGTTTGGAGACAAATAAGGTTATGATTTATCACGATGAAAGTATAGCGTAAAATAAATGAAAAGAAAAAACCTATTTGGAGCTTTTAAGCACATAACATTAGCTTAAGCAAATACCCTTAAACTCTTACTCCTTTTAACTTCTGCAGATGTGGGTACAGTCAGGATTTGTGTAAAAATACGCAGTCATTGTAAATAAATCAAATACCGGCAACGAATCAGCAAAATATCTAATTTTCCGTATGTTCATTATTGAAAAGTATTTTTAATCCAATGTAAAGTTCCTTATTTACGAATCTTCGGTAAATAATAATCAAAAATTTAAATTAACACTCAAATTTCCAATACACCCTCATAATAACACTTTTATTTATATGTGATGTTACGTCACAACCAATAGAATCTCGTTTAGTTTAAAAACTTGTACAAAAATTTCTACAAAAATTTGTATTATAAAATTTGTTTTTTTTTTTTGTTAATAAAAACCAAAATAAATGGATAGAAACAATCACCATTGGTACGTTGCAGGACACAAATGGTGCGTCAACTAAAATAATGACAAAAAGATTCACTAGTAGTTATTTTGATAGTTCATTAACTCCCGTATTAACTTGCACAAAGAATGCCTTGTGTGAAATAAATTTAAATAAAAAAACAGCGAACATAGCCCACATTTTTTTTTTAGATATTGATGATAATATCTGTAATTTTTATAATTGGGTATTATTTGATTTGAAATTGTTTATTCTGGTCACAAACAGAATTTTTTATTTTCCTCCAAATCTCTCAAATTAAATTCATGTACCGTTTTGCTGTTCTGTCGAAAAATAACTGATTTCCTTTGTTGGAATTCTGCGAGGCGTTAAAAGTGTTAAAATTCTGGCGAGAATTGATTTTAGTTTACTGTTTCTCAGTTTTTGTTTTGTTTACAAAACGTGACGAAAACTATAAATACTCTGGGTGAAAAGAAAACCTTTGCAAGTAGACATTGAAGCTTTTGCTCTGCAACGTTTATTTACAGAAAATTTCGTGAAATACAAAAGTTCTATAAACAATAACAATAAAGGAACCCACAAGCCAACGCGAATTCGCTATTGCAGCGGGTGCGATTTTTTTTTATCATTGACGCTGACAATAATAAAAAAAATCGCACCCGCTGCAACAGTGAATTCGCGTTGGTCTGTCCTTTAATTGAAACTAATACCTAGAATTAGAAAGAATGGTTTATGTTACAAATAAAAAATAGGGTGCAGTATAAACAAGATTTTTCTACTGTCGTACCCTAATATTAAAATTAAATGTCTTCGCTATGTTTCATAATAATGATTACTATGATACAAATTTTCATTTTGAAACAGCGTTATTAGCCAATTTGAAACCCATAGTTTTTTAATCAAGAATCTTTTTAATACAAATGATCTGACTTTGGCAATTCTTTTACTAAAATTTGCATTTTCATTAAAATTTTAAGAATAGTTAAATTAGAAATTACTTCAGATTATGGTATTAGTGATAGTGAAAACTTTAATTTATTTAACTGTTGCTAAATTAAATAAGTGTTGCTCAGTTTAATATTTATTATTAAATGGTCGCAGAAAAACAGTGTATGCATCTCTCATGTAATGGTCATTAATATATAATCGTTGGTTAATATGCTATTCAGATTGATAAATTATACTGAAATAACGCAATTACTGTATCATAAATACCACAGGCTAAAGCACATTACTAAGTATTAATAAAATATATCAATATATCATTATTTTTTGATATTATAAATTTTTAGTTGTTTTTTCCATTGCATGGTAACAAAATTTGCAATGAGAGTGACAACATCGTTTTTTCTTCATAGCATGTGCCCTAGTCCTCTTCATTTGTGGTTTAGTTGTAGGTCTAGAATTTTGTGTAGGTTTTTAACAGTTCGGGTTTCAATTTTTAACAATTATTACCCTAATGATTTCCCAATATTTTGGTAAATTTTTATGATTCAGCGCATGGGCGTACCCAGGATTTTGTCTTGGGGGCTAACTTGTCTGGGGGGGGGCTGAATAATGCAATTCGGTGGATTTTTTCAGTTAGTAGTGCACTTTTTAAATTTTTGCGTGTCTGTGATGTTTGGCCGGGGGGGGGGGGTGCTACAACACCCCCCCCCCCAGACCAACAGACCATCTACCCGTTGTTAAAATTTGAAGCAAAAATAAAATATTCTTTTGTTTGGTGTTGTACCACGTGATGTACCAGAACTTTTGACGGAACTGTCACTGTCAGTTCTGCCAGCAGTTTAAAATGTGAGCTTGTCGGTTTCCTTTTCGTCTTTTTACCTTTCAAAATTAAAGAAAAATGTGTTTTTATTTGTGAAAAGTTAATTATTATCCTATTTACGATAATGACATAGCTAATGAACAGTTTTAAGAAGAAGTGAAAAAATTACTTGTAGTTTTAGCGGCGGATAGTCTTCACAATATTTGGGGCAAAATGGGTGAGAACATTATGTAAATAAAGCGAGGCATCGTTTCGAAATTAAAAAAAAAACACATTATTTAAGGTCGAATTAGAACTCAAAATAGGTAAGTATAGTTTATTGTAATTATTATTTTTTATATAATACATTATAATTAAAATCAAAACCTTCTTAAATAATTAATTACCTACCTACGCAAAATCACTTTTTCTCCACTGACCGTCGACATCCGAAACAAGATCTCATTTTCTATCTAAAATATTATTAACTCTATTTCAATATGGTACTTTAAAGTATATAATAATTTTTACTTACTGGTTTTTCTGATATTTTATTATAAATTAAATTAAAGATTATTAGATTATTCACAAAATAGCGCTACGGCGAAATCGAAGGCTTGTTAGATTCAAATTTGAACTTTTGAATATGACAGGCGCGAGCGGCCATGTTGTCATATTTCGTGTTTTGATTAGCTGAGCGGTACGTAGTATTGAGTTCACTGGCTGGGCAAATTACGAGGTTGTTTATGAGGGATGTTCAGTACGGCATGTGACTGGTTAGCAATTGTTTCCAATTGGAATTTTATAATAAAATTCATGTTTCAGAAGATTCTAGGCGTCTTGTATAAGAAAAAAATGTATAAAGATCTAATAGCATTTTTTACCAATCAAAACCGGCATAAGAAGTAGTCCCATATGGGAACATCCTTTATGTAAAATAAATTGATATTTTCTTACGTTTATAGTCTCTTAGTAAATAATGAATAACTAGTGCTTGCTTTAACAAAGTCGGCACGAAAACTCTCTAATAGCTCAAGGGCAAAAGCATTGTGTGTACGTTTCGAATACGCTTTTTCATTCGAACGCCTTTGTACCTTTTTGAGTCATATTCTTTCGATTTGTTTTTTATTACATGATATTCTTTTTTCGAACAAAGAAGCATTGTTAAAGTCGCATAGCTCTTTGGGAACGAAGTAATTCCGGGATTTTAATTATTTGGCATTCAAGAACAGAGAATTTTATTCTTAGTGACATGGCAACGACGCCATTTTGGATGTCCAATTTAGAGAAGAGAACAATGATTTTTTGGGGATGATTCGTGGACGAGATTGGCCAATTAAGAGCAGAGGTAGAGTTATTAAGACACTCACTTTTAAGACTTTTTATTTAAAAAAATAGAAATCAGGAACAGGCTCGTATTTATATATATACCGGATGTCAACGAGATCACTTTCCGGCTGTCATTTCTTTAGTATTTAATCGAACAAGATGAAACTTGGCAGAAGTCATAGGCTAATAAAAAGCCACTTTTCGAGGTACTTGTCAAATTTCGACGACTTCCGGTTTAGCCGGAAGTGACACCAACTTTAGATTTTCAAATGAGACACCCTGTATATTTCTTGATTTTTGGAATCTAGAGATCATTTTACGTACAACTGTATTATTTTTATTACTTTTTGTGACAATTTACAATTTTTAAAACAAATTTTTGGTTTTAATCTAGAGTGCCATGACCCACCTTAAATCGTTCTAACAGACGTTGACATCTGCACAAAAATGCCTACACAATTTTATCACCTTTCATTTGTCTTACCAGAGCGTTCAAAGTTGACTAAATCACTTTTTTGATAATAACTTTAAAAAATTAAATACAACTATAACACATTCATAGTATAATTAGATGTAGTTTTTTATTACGAATCCAATGGTGCATCACAACATCAAAATTCTCTTGGATTTTCTAAAGAAAACTACATTTTATTGCAATGGCCATTTTATGTGGTTTGATCAAACATGCAACTGCACGACGATCAAATACATCCACTTAGCCATGAGAAAACTGAATAATAATAATGGGTGGCTGTAAACAATTCGCCACAAACCAGAAACATACTTAATATTAAAGACCAGAAAAAATAATTGTTTACAAATTTGTAAAATTCTATCAGTTTTCCATGGCAAATTTAACAATATTTTGAGGATTCATTCCGTTATTTTTTAAACAGCTATAATTTAATTGTTTGTCATGGCTAACTGTTTATAATATTTGATCGTCGGCAGTTACATGTTTGATCAAACCATAACAAATGGCTATGGCAATAAAATGCAGTTTTCTTTAGAAAATCCAAGGAAATTTTGATGTTTTGATGCACCGTTGGATTCGTAATAACAAACTATACCTATATATACTAATAATAATAATAATAATAATAATAATATTAGTAAATAAACGTTTATTAATTGAATCAGAAAAAATACAACATGCAAAATAAAATATTATAAAGTTAAATAAGGAGAGGGTCAATTGACCATTTTTTCAGCTTCCAGTGTATACTACACAGGTACTGTTAAGGCCATTAGAAAAATACCAAGATCACTTTTGTTGATCATACAAATATCTATAAGTACACAAAAAAAATATTCAGTCACAATATGTAGAAAAGAATTAGGAAGAAGAAGTATATAAACACAAAAAAAAAAAAAGAATAGGGTAAGTAGAAAGAGAAGTGGAGAGAGAAGAGACAGTAAACAATTGTGAATTAAATAAAAAAAAGTGTTGTAGGCACATTAAAAAATCTGATTTAGTCTAGCAACGACAAATAAAAAAATCAAAAATAATTTGTTTGGGGGATAAGCCACCTCTCATGTTAAACAAAAGGCCAACTTGTTTTAGTCTCATGGCAAGTTGGGTATTAAATTAAAAAGAGTGTTATATACCGATTTGTGACTAATTTTTCTTTTTAAAATGGCGGTTTAAACAGGATATATGTTACAGGTAAATTATAAGAACCATTAACCTTCAGCAAAAGAAGACAACAGCATTTATTCATAACTAGCCTTTTGTTTGCTTCATATCGCACCCTTAGTGCAACAACTAGATATCTTAAATTTTATGAATTTTGAGGTATCTAGTTAGATCTACTCTATTTTGTAGTCTCTTTTTATTGCTACAACTAGATATCTTTCATGAACAACTAAACTCTAAACACAGAATGGCAGCAAACATATTACTCCCACGATGAACAAAATGTACATTCTTTACTAGATATCTTGAGAGACCTACAGTTGTGACAAAAAACATGTACATTTTTAACTAGATATCTAAAGATACCTAGTTGTGGTACTGACATTATTAACTCTGCACCTTCTTAGTCTGTATTATGGATCTGTATGAGATATCTAGTTGTGTATTTGAAAGAACTAGTGATTATCAGTGTTTCTTACTGGGTTGTTAAATATTGTTAAATTGTGAAAATTACGACAAAAGCAAAAAACACCTTGAAAAGAGCACTTAGGCAAGCGGAAGACATTGCAGGTATCTGAAAATGTATTTAAATCTCCCATTTCAAGGAGATAATCGTAAAAGACCTTAACAAAAAGAAATTTCCGAAAGTGACATAAGTGATATTAAATTTTGAGCCGTAAAATTCTTACTTTTGGGTTTCAATTAAACTACAATGTATCTTTACTTTTAAATAAAGTTGCATTTAAAAGATAATTTGTGTTTGATTGCTTACCTTTATAAGTAGATAACTTTTCGTTTTTTTTGGCAAGACTTTCTGATATATATCTCATGTTTTTGTTAAAATACTGCAAAAGCATAAAACCTAATTTTCAGATTAACAAATCATTGTTTTGTATGTAACACGTCTGTGTAGGTAATAATTATTTTTGATTACTAATAGGGTGTAATTTTCTTGCCCTTAGAATCTTTAAATTGCATTTTCTCAAAACTATTACTTTCAAGTTATTTAGTTGTTGCACTAAGAGGGCGATATATTGTGCATGTGTAAGACAAAGACCAACCGGTATAATTCCGGTTCTCCTATATTCTGTATTTCAGTGAGCAAACCTCTGAAAAGACAGTCCTGGATGAAAATAATCCAGTTTTTCACATTGACGCATCATTCCGCAAAGTTTATGGATAAAGTTCCGTCACGAAAAATACAAAATCACGCAAAATATCATTATGCACGTATATTCATTCCGCCTGACTGCAAAACTCAAGCAAAATTACGCATTCAGATTTCTCAATGAAGCAAGTCACGCCCCGTAAAGCGAATTACTAAAAAATTATTATCACGAAAAATAATGGTATATTGGTGTATTTTATAAATCCTTAGTCATATTCATTACCCTGTGGTATTGATGATTGTAGATAAGTATTAACTCAAAGTAATTGCGTTATTTTAGTAGAGTCTATCAATCTGCAAATATTCTACATAACTGAAAGCCTGGCAACAGCCATTCTCGGGCAGTAGGTGGGGGACCATATCGATTGGCGGGTTTTGAATAATTCGAGAATCTCTGATTGCTCTAAAATGTAAAATGTTATCTATTTGATTCGCCATCAATAATGAGAACACAAGTAAGGTGTTCTTGAAGGGCGCTATCCTACTTGAACAGACATTTACTCTTCTAAGGCTGTAATATTAAATTTACGATGGCTAAAACAGAAACTAAATCGCAATATTTACAAAGCTCTTGGACGTTGGCTGGTCGGATCAATTTAAAAACTATCTAGGGATCTAGTTGAGGGTAGATATATTTCTCTTATTGGCCGCTCGCCCACCCTAAAAGTAAACGTTTCCAAAACATGACTGGTTTTGCACAATACTTAATTAATTGATTTTCTTTTTGTGGAATTAATTGAAAACGTGAACAACAAGCTAAATATTGGTTTGTTCAGATTTAGTTTATCGAAATTGTATTTCTGGTTTGGGGATTAAAGTAGAAAAGATGGGAGTCGTCGATGTCTTTGTAAAGGGTGTACAGGGTACTTGGGGATTTAAACTTGACGCCATTTTTCAAGAACTTAACCTAGAAATTTCATATTTTGCACGTGTCATCTGGAGACCCGGCAATTTATAATTATGGATCGTTTTATGACGGAAGAACGTGTTAGAATTGTTCAAGCTTACTACGAAAATTCCCGGTGTTGTGTGAAAACAGTTCGCAAACTTCGTTTAATTTTTAGGCGTGATCATGTGCCAAGTGACAACGCAAATCGAAATCCTATTCAAAAA
Organism: Philopedon plagiatum; assembly: GCA_963971165.1. Lineage (NCBI taxonomy): Eukaryota > Metazoa > Arthropoda > Insecta > Coleoptera > Curculionidae > Philopedon > Philopedon plagiatum. The sequence continues at coordinate 8,659,969 of OZ020191.1, forward strand.
TTTGAGGTTTCCGAATCGGTTGATGATTTAAAGCAGGCGCGGCCCGTCCATAAGGTCATTTGGTCAATGACCCACCTAAAATTTTCAATGATCTAACTAATAATTTATTTTTTTATTTTCTAAAACCAAAAAATAATGTTTTATTTCAAAAAAGTGCAAGTTCCATCCGAAAACTCCCCAAGAAAGAATCAAGCCATCGTATACAACTGTGATCAAGCCAAGCTTGCTCCGGACTAGCCGTATTTTAAATTGACCTCATAGGTGTGACTACATAAAATACATTAAAGCTAACAGAGAAGCAATCATACGCGCTTGAGGAAGTTAAAAAGACACAAAAGTCGAAGGCCCATCAATAATATCCCCTTCGGGATGCGCGTGGCCGTCAATACTGGCTCACTAATTTAAATCTGACCAAGTTATTATTACAACAATAATCGCGATTCGCGATACATTTATTCGTTTATTATAAGCGTACCTTTTAAAATATTTAGATAAATTGCTAATAGTAACAATAATTGTAACTGTGCCCATGAAACATTACAACCTACAGTAATTACGACTTTGAATGTTACTTTGACAGTAATTTGGCAACACAGCATTCGACCCTTTAATATGTCAGAATTGCATTTGTGATGCCGCCACCGTCAAGCTTTTGTTTACCGTTCAACAATATTAGTCCGCTGGTTTGTTAAGTTGAAGTGTTTCGACCTAATTTTAGTGTGTGTTTTGTTTGGATAATATTTAATATTTGTGTTGTGTCCTTTGTGTAGCACTAGTACTTGAGTACTTATATCAACAATGGCTTTAACAGTGCGAGAAATACTTCAGTGTAAAATAAGTAATTCATTGCAAAAATCCGATATTGATGCAATTTTGATTGGTAAATATATTGCAAATTTTAATTCTAACATTCATAAAATTAGGGAGAGTGTTGTCTCTACAGACGCAAATGTTAACATTGAGGCAAGTATATCTAAAAAAAAAATCCGGAAGACTTCAAAAGAAGAATTTCTTTAGAAATATGCGATATAATTTTATCAGAATTCCGCTGTCGTTTTAATTTTATAGAACACTGAATTGTCACACGTTGGTTTAATACAAATAATTTTGCTGATTATTACTAGACTTTTCTGAAGACGTTTTAAAATATGTTAAAAATAATTAAGAGATGATAAACGTTGCCAAGCTTAACTCAGAATTACAAGCTTTATTTAGTCGTGAAGATTTTTATAATAGTGCTGTTGCTGTTTAACAGCTCTTGTTAGAAATAAACCTTAGTGGTGTTATTCCAGATAAAACCCGAATTTGTATTTTATTTTGCTTGAAACTGAGTCAATTTTTTGGAAATTATGAACAGTTTTAACCATAACATTTTTGAGATATATCACAATCTGATTCTATAATTGTTTTGTTCCAATATTTCAACCTTCTATTATCTAAACCTTTTGAACAAATGTAGATAGAGAGGCAATTTTTTTTATTTGTAGATAATTGCATTATCTTTAAAAGTAATTCATAAACCATCGTATTTGAACGTACTGTTTAAGAGATAGGTACCAAAACCTGACGAAAAACTAATTTTTTCATCTTTTTTCAGGATTATCAAAGATATTTAAAAATATTAAATATTTCCACTGAGAAGATATCGTTTCAGTTTGAAAGAAGATTATACGCCTTAAAAAATTTTGATTTTTTATGTTATGCGGCTTTATTTTTCATAAAATAATGCCGCATAACCTAAAAAAAATAGTAAAATCAAGTTTTCTTTTCAAACTATTGATCTAGGATTTTCATTAGGCAAAGTGGGAAGACCTTTGGGTTAAACTTAGTCGAGACACACCGTGTATTTTTAAATGACTAATTTTTAACATTGAATTAGAATTAAAAGTTTTGTTCAACCTGCTGAATATCCGATGGTTTGACCAGAACTAAAATATATGTAAGTATAATTTTTAACATTGCTTAGATATTATGATGTATAAAAGTTCAAATTAACAGAATAAACTAATCTAAAATTTAAAGTACCTGCTTGGTAATAATCAAAGCGACTGGAATATAACAGAATAATTTATTCTCTAAAGAGATCTTCATTATTAATACAGTTTAATCCCGTCTTTCAAAAAATCGTCAGGTGGAGTGGATAACAAAGTATTTTAGCATATCAAACGAGAGAGAGGAGAAAAGAGGATTAAAAGTTGAAATTTTCAAAAGAAAAAATCGCGAAACCGTGAGAGTGTGTGAAATGAAGCATACGAAATCACTCATAAATATTTCATTTTATTGAAAGTGTTTGAGCTTTAGTTATAAATGCTAATGCGTTCGCGAGATGTAAGGTAAAACATTAATGTTTGTACACGAAAAGGGAGGATTTTGCAGTACAATATTTAGATTTACATTATTTACATAAGTTGAATTGTATCTGCACATGCAAATTTGTTTGTTCAGGTTATCCCTGCAATCCTTTTACATTTCTACTCCTGCTATTTAAAAAAAGATGATTGTGTGGTAGTTTTTGTAGCAAAACAAAGCTTTAAGGACGCTTTTATTTCAGTGCAGGTAAGGCTGGTGCGTGTGATGTGCCAAGATAAGTGACAATATAATGGCCTTAGAGACCACATTTATCTAAAATATCGAATTGTCAGATATCTTTGATATATGTAGGGGAGACCGGTGACAATTGTAACAAAAAACACATCTGATTTTATACAACCTTACCTGTCAGTTCTAATTTATTGATTTTTTTTTTGAGGATGTCCCCGAGGTTTGTAAGTAACCTAATAAATTCAGAATGTAGAAAAAATATCTAGTTTCTTGTTTAGAACATATAATTCAAGTCAATGACAAGTGTTTCAATTGACACCCGACTGGTGGCAATTGTAACGGACACAGGTGTCAGTAGTATCAGTAGTAATAACATTAAAAAATAAACAAAGAGTTACACAAATAAAAAAGTAGTTTTTTTCTGTTCTGTTCTGACAAAAATATACCAAAAAAAACACGACAAATTCGTAACAATCTGTATTAGTAACTTCTATTAAAATATAAATAACAATAGTTGAAAATATACAAGTGCAAAGTAAAATATTCTTTTAAAATGAAAAATTCTAGATAAGAAACATGGGTATGTTAACATTACTAAAATACCTTACTCTTCACCTGAGTTAAGTATATCGTTCGCGCGGAAGAAGGCTGTTTTAACTCCAAATTTTTAGCTTACTCTTATGGGAAAAATTTACAATAATTTTAAGTTAATATACGAGTATTTTTTCTTCCGTATGCACGGTATGAGGTCTCTACAAATGTTTGGTTTCATATTGTAAAGCGTTCTATAAAGAAATACATTATGATGATACACACTTTTTACATTGGATTCACTTGTAACATGTTACAATCGTCACCTTTATTCATGTTACAATTGACACCAAAGGACATATATGATTTGTTTACATTATTAAACTATGTAATCGAATTCCTAATGTGTTCTTATTATAAGATTATATAGTCAATATAATCCATATTTCAGTGGTATATTTTAAATATGTATTGAAAATATGGTTAAGAAATTATTTACAAAAGAAAATAAAAATAAATACTTACTTTTCATGTTGAAAGTCACGTTTCAGATCATAACAACAGTACTCATCAGAATTCTTAAAGCAACTAACACTATAAAGAAAGATCTGTCAACAACCGTTGAACATGAGTAACTCGGTTCGCGATAATTCGGCAGATGGCGGACGTATACTGAATGTTACAATTGACACCTGTTACAATTGTCACCGGTCTCCCCTACATCGGATGTTTTGAGAAAATTTGTATAAGGCGGAGCAATTTTATAATGCTAATTTACGAACACGCCTTCGACTGTCTGCTAACATGGCAAGCAAAAGATTTTCTAGATGAGCGTAGTTGCTATTGCGTCGAATAAGTGAATCAACTATTTTTTTGAGCTTACCTGGTAAGTACCGAGATGATTTAATGAAGAAAAGCAAATGGCTGATGGCATGATGCAATCATATTATGAACCATTGAACTAATTTTTCCAAAGATATTTTAATTTGTTTAATCACGGCATTCTTCGAGCCAGTATTAGCGATTGTGCCATCGACCTCCACGGCAACAATCTTGTTAAAACTTGCTCCCACTAAATTTTTTAAGAAACTCGTGCTGTTTTTAATATCACTGACATTACTTGGTCCTGGGGATACATGGACTAAATATTTAGTACCTGGTTGCGCAATAATTACAATATGCTCTTCAGTTATAGTTTTGGAGTAACGGCACGATTCCGTTTTTTCAGTAGTTAAAGTTTTATCCTTTCTTATATCAAAACAAATTCCATCAATTACAAGATTTTCATTTTCTTTCTCGGGGTCAAGTTCTGTTCGGAATTTCTTTCGCTCTCATCTTATTTTGTTTTTGTTAGGGACAGTCAAGGGAGGAATTATAGCAGCTAGTTCTTTAGAGCAAAATCCGTATAAGTATTCGTACAAGGATTTATTGAAGATCTTGAGAAATGAGTAGGTGCACAGATCTGCGTCTATTATCCAGCTTTTGATTCGAGACTTGTCTGGAAAAATTAATGTTGGAGTGAAGAGTACTATCGTTAATCTATAGTTAATAATAATATATAATGTATAAGAATATAATATCGTTAGCCAATAATGCATTTAAAAATGCCGTCAGCAATAATGCATTTAAAACCCAAAGGTCTTCGGCAATGTAAACATAGTTTTACTTAAAATAAAAGATGCTTTTCCAGTGATACAGTGGTACATTGATGCATTCACTGCAGGCGCCCGGTGGTAGGTGTGCATTTGCCTGGATCACTGCGTGGGTCTTTATCTGTAATTTTAATTGGCGTTTTTTCGCTGGAAAGCAACAGAATAAACGACTTCAATTTTAAGTGCCTTTGTTCTGTCAGAGAGACCTTTTACCAGCATAAAGAATAATAATATCGTAGATTAAGCTTCTTAAGTAATAAAAATAACAGAATAAAAGAATTATTTTATACCTAGCTATCCTACGTATGTAAACGCCCTCACTAAAGCACTATTCCATGCCATCCATTATACCGTTAATTAACTGGATATAATATATCAAAGGTAACAGTTCAAGAGCTCTTAAAAACGAGATATTCGAAGCAATTCGGACTCATCTTGCATACTTATATATAATTAAGCCTTGAATCCAAGGCGCGCCACTCGAGTGGAATTAGCGTATCTCTGAGACTCTCCGATATTATTACAACGTTATTTTGACATTGGACCTTTAAGAAGTAGAACCAATTTAAAATTGAAGTGCACCTGAGGATGGATATGTTAATTTCTAATTAAAATACAGAGTTATTAGAAGTTTTATTGATTTGAGCATAAATATTATTATTTTGGGTCCGATCCAGTACACATACGACCTAAAAGTTTACTTCGGGATACCGGCTAACTTTGAACAAAATTAAGTTTACCATTAACCACAGTTATAAATATATAAAAATATTATTTCAAACTTTTTAGAGCTTTGTCTTTGTGAAGTCGGTTAATTTTTTTGAAAAAAAATATTTGTAAAATTATAGTATAATGTAAGTAGGTATGCATTGCCTATTAATATACAGTGTGTACATAATGTATGGAACAAATTCATTATTTATCAATCCAAAACATTTTCGGAAAAATCCTCGGACACGTATATAATAATTTTTAATTGCGCATTTTTTGAAATAAAAATTAAATGTACAGGGTGATTGATGTAGTAGATATGACATCATCGACGATTTTTTTAAATGGAAACCCCTATATTTTAGTTCAGATTTCTAATGTCCAAGACGAGCTGATTCCAAAAACATAAAATACTCGTGGCCTAAAGTTGATAGTTTCGAAGCTACAAGGTGTTAAAATAAATCAGTTTTTTAAGGTAGAATAACAGTAATCATGAAATTTCTCTTTATTTCTGCTTTGTAACTATGGTATTTCGATTGGCAGATAATGACATTTTGCTGTCATAATATTGAATAATTTTTTTAAGTAGTAAAGTTGATTTATAATATTTAATTACTATGCGTTTATCTTCTACACAAAGGATAGAAATCCTTATGATGATTGGATATGGTAATAGGGTTCGCACACAACAAGAAGTTTGCATTTTGTTCAATGCTATGTACCCAGAAAGGCCAATCACGCGATCAACTGTTAGTAAAATTGAAAAAAAGTTTCGAGAAACTGGTTCTGTAGAAGATCTCCCCAAGAAAGGCCGTCCAGCTCTTCAGGAGGGTAAAAAACTAGATATTTTATTAGCTATGGAAGAAAATCCCCACAACAGCGTCCGCCAGGTTGGTCTAGATCAAGGGGCTTCTGCTATGACCATTCACAACCTATTAACAATAGAAAAACGGCACCCGTTTAAAATCAATCTGGTTCACGAGTTGAATGACGATGATCCAGATCGCAGGATGGAGTTCTGTCAAATTTTAATGGAAAGATGTAACGAGGATCCTTTTTTTGTTGAAAATATACTATTTTCGGATGAATCTACTTTTAAATTAAATAGTGAAGTAAACCGACAAAATTGCAGATATTGGGCTAAATAAAATCCTAGATGGATGCGTGAGAATCATACTCAATATCCTCAGAAAATTAACGTTTGGGCGGGCATAGGTAAAAACAAAATTATCGGGCCATATTTTTTTGACAACAATGTAAACGGGCAAAATTACCTTACTTTTCTTCAAGACTTCCTTATCCCTACGCTACTTAACTTTTACCCTAGTATAAATAATCCTGCGGTTCTGGATGAAAATTTGTGGTACCAACAAGACGGCGCACCGCCTCACTATGCAGCAGAAGTGCGCCAGTATGTCAACCATGTTTTTCCAAACAGATGGATCGGGAGACGTGGGCCTATTAAATGGCCGCCTAGGTCTCCCGACCTAACACCATTGGACTTCTTCTTATGGGGTCACCTGAAAAATGTTGTTTATAAAAGCAGACCTGCCAATATTGAAGAATTAAAAAATCGAATAACAACGGAATGCAGGAATATTTCAGAAGAAACAATACGGGGAGTACAACAAGAGTTTATTGATCGCTTGAGTTACTGTCAGGCACAAGAAGGACAACAGTTTCAACACTTAATTAAATAATTTATTGTATTTATTGTTATTTTTTTAAATGTTAAAATAAAATATACCTTAAATTTAAAAAAATATATATTTTAAAACCTTGTAGCTTCGAAACTATCAACTTTAGGCCACAAGTATTTTATGTTTTTGGAATGAGCTCGTCTTGGACATTAGAAATCTGAACTAAAATATAGGGGTTTCCATTTAAAAAAATCGTCGATGATGTCATATCTACTACATCAATCACCCTGTACATTTAATTTTTATTTTAAAAAATGCGCAATTATAAATTATTATACACGTGTCCGAGGATTTTTCCGAAAATGTTTTGGATTGATAAATAATGAATTTGTTCCATACATTATGTACACACTGTATAAAAATGTATTACTTTATCACCAAAAAGTTTAGGGGAGCGGCACTTGCCCCGCTTCCATGCACGCCTCTTAAATAAAGGCTACTTTTTATACCTACCGAATAGGTAATTTCTCCGGGATAAACGATCAGGAATTAAACCTAGCGCATTCACCAAATGTCACGAAAGTGAGCCTCGGATGTTTTCTTAGCAACTGGATAATCAATTAATCAATAAACGAAATTATGAATTCTTTTAGTTTGTGTCAGATTTTTTAAGTGTATTTTATATATAGAGGATACGACAAAGGCTATTATCAGTTTTATCCAGATGTATACGGCAGGGGTGTAAAACTTATTGTTTGGTGGAGGTTCGTTCAGTATATGAAAGTTGCAACGATTTTATTTTCCCTGTTTTTGTGTATTATATACAGGGGGTGTCATGTGTCACACCTATACGAGGTATAGGATGGATCCTAAAAGTTAATAAATCGATTTGGGATTTTGTTTTTACAAAAAGAAAGATACTAATTTGTCGTGATCAAATTCAGGGTACCCCAGAACTCTCAGTATTCTTTAATACATAAACGATATTACAGAATAACGTAGTTATAGCAAAGTTTACACAAATTCTATCCTGTAAACTTTGGTTGAAATCTCCTGGTCAATTTTATTTATAAAAAATAATTTTCAAAAAATTATATTTTTTTTTATCTAAGACATCTCACGTAGACTTCAAGCCTAACTACTAACGTACCGTGGACGTCTGAATAAAAGGGAAATGTAGTCTATTGACACGGGATTTAAAGAATCGGAGTTTGGGACGGGAAGGGATAACATCTGCAGGCAATTTGTTCCATACTCTGGAGACCCTATGTATGAATGAGCGAGAGAAGTGGTCTGTTGTAGCTAGACAGTAAAGGGATGCATACGTAATGCGCCTCTTCTTGTTCTGTTAGGAACAGTCAACGGTGAAATAATACGGGCTAGTTCTTCAAAGCAAAATCCGTGGAATACCGGTAGAAAAAGGATAAATCACCAATGTGTGATGAGCGAGAGAAGAGAGTTTTCTTGTAAGGACTGGTCATTGATGAGTCGAATGGCTCTCTTTTGGATAGAATCAAGGATGTTAAGTGTCGAAGGTGATGCTGCTTCGCAGATGTGGGAGCAGTACTCTAGGTTGGATCTTATTTCGGAAACATAGAGAGTGTAGAAGTTGGAATGGGAGAAATATTTTCTGGCTCGAAAGAGAAAACCAATCTTTTTAGCTGCCGATGTGGTTACTGAAGTAATGTGTTTGTGCCAGCTGAGATCATGTTCGAAAGCGATACCAAGAAGATTAAACGTTTCATTGTTCTGGTTGGGTTTGGCCATTCATGTGAATGGGGTAAGCGTTGCCAGATTTTTTGCGTGACAGGTATCAAGACTGGGTTTTGGAGGCGTTGAACTGGACAAGGTTCTTGGTACCCCAGCCCAGGATTAATTGAAGATTTTGGGAAAGGGATAGATGCATAAATCTGCGTCTATTATCCAGCTCTTGATTCGAGACTTGTCTGGAAAAATGAATATTGGAGTAAATAGTACTATCGTCAGCGTAACTGTGGATGAGATTGGTAGTTGAAAAAAGCAGGTCATTAATGTGAACAAGAAATAGAGTTGATGCCAGGACTGAACCTTTAGAGACGCCAGCATTGACAGGATGGATGGAAGGAAGCTACCGATCCAGATACATAGTTTGGCAGGAAGACCATAAGGAGGTAGTTTGTTGAGGAGTGTGGCATGCCATACTTGATCAAAGGCCTTGGAAATATCAAGAGCAACAATCTGAGATTCGCCATGAAATTCGAGAGACTTGTTCCAGTTATGTGTGACAAAGCTAAAGAGATCAGCTGTGGATCTTTGGTGACGAGATCCGTACTGTCTGTCATGGATGATTTTGTGTTTTTCTGGATATTTTAGAATTTGCAAGTTGATCGCTTTCTCCATAACTTTGCTGACAACACAGAGAAGAGAAATAGGTCTATAATTGGATGGAAGGGACCTGGAACTTTGCTGCACACGAGCAGCCTTCTAGCTATCTGGGAAGATACCCTTGTCATAAGAGATCTGGAAAAGACGGGTTAAGGTGGATGCAAGTTCTGGAGCGCATTTTTCTAGAACAATTGCTGGTATGCCAACCAGCCCGGAGGGCTTTTTGGTGTCAAGGGATAGAATTATTTATATGTATTTGTATTGTATTTATATTGTATTTCCGAGATTTTTGGAAATCCTGAGAAGAAATATGGCTGATGCAATTTTAACCTTAATATTCTAGATAATATCTGGTTTTAAGAGTTTTTAATAATAGAAAAGTGCCCTTTCTTTTTTTTATCTGAGGCAGCCAATGTAGACTTTTGGTCTAAGTAACTAACGTACCGTGGGCGTCTGAAGAAAAGTAAAATATTATCTCTTGATATGGGATTTGAAGGACTGGAGGTTGGAAGGGAAAGGAAAAACCTCTGTAGCAATTTGTTCTATAATCTGGCGACCCTAGCTATCAATGAGCGAGATAAGTAGAATATTTTAGGTTTTTGTGGCTGGACAGTAAAGCAGGCGCTGCTCGTCCATTAGGTCATTTGGTCAATGACCCACCTAAATTTATTTTCAACGATCCACCAAATAATTTATTTTTTAAAACCAAAATATAATTATCTTTTTTCAAAAAAGTGTAAGTTACATGCGAAAACTCCCCAATAAAAATCGAGCCAAGCTTGCTCCAGGCTCGACCGCATTTTAAATTAACCTCATAGATTTATATGGACTATTTATATAAATAGGAGAGAAATAAACATACGCGCTTTAGGAAGTTAAAAAGAGACCAAATTTGTCGACTGCCCACCAATAATATATCTTTACAGAGCCCTTAACTTTGTTAGTCATAAATTATCTTGCAGTAGAAAGCTTGATACAAAAAAAGAGCTACCTTGAAAACGTTTTTTAATTTTTTTATATCTATTGTAAGCTGTCCAACTCTTAATCTAAAAGACCCAAGAAAACGAATCCAGACATCCGAAAAAGAATGGTATCTCCACAGGTCTTAAATTGTTACAGTTAAAATTTTAATTTCCCCTTAAATTTGCAAGCAGCACAGTAAGGTCGGGATTTAGCCACAAAAGTAATTAAATGTTAACTAAGTGGATTTAACGGGATTTTCGTCTTGATTTAGTTTTTCTGTCTTTTGATAACTAATTATTTTTAATTAATTATTTTTCGGGGGCTCACGGAAAAGTTTTCTGCTACTTTTGAGCGTCGGGATTTAAAGTTTAGCAATTTAAATGGCGAAAGTACGAGATGGAGTACGAGCTTTGTTAGAAAGTAAATCTAGCTGTTCTGCGACATATCGGTTAAAATATAGGACTTAATCAATTTTGAAGATATGCCACATAACTAACAATTTGGTATTAACCATTCTCAAGAAGTAGCTGGTGGGGGGGGGGGGGGGGTGCACATTGTTAGCCAAATTAGTAGTAACCCTGGATTCTCTGATTACTCTAAAATGTAAATAATGGTACCTCGTCCTTATTTCTAAATCACTGGTCTTAACATGGATTTATTAAGAATGGATACTGGATGATTTAACATTCTTTAAAGCCAAAACAAACCATTCTAAGCGACACTGTAAATACAATTTGTAAACATTGGCCACATCTTATTTTACCTTGTATTTTTGTACCAAAAATACGTTACAAGCATCACAAGATTTACTAAAAGTAATAAAAGGCCTAAAATTTTTAATTTTTCTGCTAAATAATAATAAATTTAAGTTAAAAAGGTTTTATTATTTATAGGTTACATTATTTATAAAGGTTTATTTAAAGTCGCTCCGAGTCATTTATAAATCTATAACTCGCACTTTTTCTTTTCTATTTCATTAGACAAAGACGTACGTGTAACCGAGTATTCAGACGTATTTCCTAAGCAACCAGCAGAGACAGGAACACTTCTGAGCTCCAACACTACAATGCTATTTTATCTCTTTCTACTACCATTCTTGATTCAATTACGTATTTCCTTAAAGTTCGTAAACTAGACCTCTAGGGGAAATGTTTTCATAACAAACAACAAATAAATGGGCTTCACGTTCGATACGCTCACAGTATACGGAACATCGATTCCTTTCTAATTCATCCATGGGTCTTATAGTAAACATACCACCCTCACAAGAGGTGGTTATCAATTCGACCCGTATGTGTCATTGTTTTTATGTATGTTCAGTCACGCATAATTCTTCAACGGATTAACCGATTTCGATTTTTTTTTTGTTCTGTTAATGAGTTTTCCCAAATGGTCCCGTTTTAAGGGATTTTTTGCTGAAGTGAGTGGAAACCTAAAAAACTGCAAAAAACTAAAACAAAACTCGTGAAATAGACAATTTTTGCGTGTGTACTTCGGAATGGCAGCACCGATTTCAATAATGTTTTCTCCGTTATGTTTAGCATGACGGTCCGGTGGTCCTGTTGGTATTGGACTTTAAAAAATAACGAAAGGGAGGGGGTGAAAAGGGCAAAGCCGGAGCGGTTTAGTATTTTTCCGAAAATGTTGACTGATATTTCATTTTCGGGGTTAATGAGGGCATAAAATCTAATTTTGTGTTAAAAAAATTACGGAAGAGGGGGATAAAAAGAACAGACAGAGAAATTGTGTAAAAATGTTAGCTAGTGTGTCATTTTCGGGGTTATTGAGGTCAGAAAATCTAATGTCAAATAGATGTTGAAAAAATTAGCGGGGGGGGGGAGATGTGATAACAAGAAATGACTAGGAATTTCTTCAAAAATGTTAAGTCACATATCAATGTCGGTGCTAGCGCGGTCAGAATATTAAATCTTTTCTAACAAATGTTAAAAGAAAAGTAACAGGGGGGGGGGGGCTAAAGAAAATAAAAGGAGCGGCCGGAAATTCCTCCAAACATGTTAATTAATTAATCAATTTCAATGTTATCGAGATCAGAAAATCTAATTTTGTTTAACAGTTGCTAAAAATATGTTGTCGGGGAGGGGGAGGGGTATAAGAAGGAGCTGCTGAGAATTTTTTCCAAAAATTCAACTAATATATCATTATCGGGGTTATTGGGGTCACAAAGTTTAATTTTGTATAACCGATGTTAAAAAAATTAAGTGGGGGATAAAAAGCAGTGATTGGCAATTTCTCCCAAAAATGTTAACTAACATGTCATTTTTTTAGGGTTATTGATGTCAAAAAATTTACTTTTGTGTACTTAACAGATGTTAAGAAAATTGACGGGGGGGGGGGATAAAGAGGAGCGTTTGACATTTTCTCCACAAATATTAACTAATGGGCATATCCGGGGTTATTAAAGTCAAATAAGCTAAGTTCCTGTAACGGATGTAAAAAAAAGTTACGGCGGGGAAGGGGGGTAAAAGAAGCGGGTGGAAAATTCTTTAAAAATTGTAACTATGTCATTTTTGGGGTTACTGAGGTCTAAAAATCCATTATTACATGTACATTACAAATCTAAAGAGGGGGCGAGAGGAAAAAGGGGAAGGAAGAATAGGTGAACTAAAAAGAAAGAAATTTTTTTTTTCAAAAAATTAACCCACTTCACAAAAGAAAAAGTACTAAAAAGTATGAAATAATATTTTTACGTATTTATATCTGTGGTTAATGGCAACTGTTAAAAGAAAATAAACACAAAACGTCCCAGCCTAGCACAATATTTCCACAAAACAACGTTTTTGTCATGGATTTATTATAATAGGATTCGATATCTGTATACTGTGAGCGTATCGAACGTGAAGCCTTATATTTTGTTGTTTGTTTTTGTTTTTGTTTTTCTCTTGGGGGAGCAGTTTACGAACTACGAACATAGACAAGACTACGAATTACCACGTAATTGAATCAAGAATGGTAGTAGAAAGAGATAAAATAGCATTGGAGTGTTGGAGCTCAGGTTGAAAAATCAGACCGGTGTGTCACCCGGCGATGATATCGAACGCAGCCCAGAAGTGTTGCTGTCTGGCTGGTTGTTTAGGAACACGGCTGAACCTCGGTCTGAACACTCGGTTACACGTACGTCTTTGTCTAATGAACTAGAAAAGAAAAAGTGCGACGTATAGATTTATATAGATTAAAAAATGACTCGGAGCGACTTTAAATAAACACCTTTAGAAATAACATAACCTATAAATAATAAAACGTTTTTAACTTAAATTTATTATTATTTAGCAGAAAAATAAAATATTTTAAGGCTTTTATTCCGTTTAGTACATCTTGTGATGCTTCTAACGTATTCTTTGTACAAAAATACAAGGTAAAATAAGATGTGGCCAATGTTTACAAATTGTGTTTACAGTGTCGTTTAGATTGGTTTGTTTTGGCTTCAAAGAATGTGAACTCATCCCGTATCCAGTCCTAATAAATCCATGGTTTTTGTGCATATACTTTTACTTTAACAGAATTCAGACTAAGCTATAAAAAAACTTCTAATAACATTCTTCATGAAACTCACCTTTTATGCTATGTACACTTTAATACATATTAAACACTTTTGTGAAATTATAAATGCAAAATTAAATAAATGAAATAAACAGTTTTAAATCAAAGGCTGGTCAGCTAGAAGATAATTTAACCCAACATTAATTGTAAGTCTTAACTTTTTAAGTGAATCTCGAGGTAAAAGTGTAGGCAACTGTCTGCCATCTTTTGCTTATTAAATTTTTACAAGAACATTCTCAAAATAAAATTGAAATTTTCATTGAAAATATCTTCCACAAACAAGTTTTAATAAATTTAAAGAAGGTAAGGTACTTAAAAATATCCAACCCAAACTTATTTCATATTTTTTAATAAGACGGATCTTAAACTTGATTTTATTAGAGAAATTCTTTCATAAACTTTTTGCCCGGCGTTAAAAGCGACGACGTCGACGACGGTCTTTGAAAAAATGTCTGAAGAGTTTTTGAGACGACAAAAAACTTATTGCGATAAAATTTTTGGTAATGATGTTACATGGGCGTACTAAAGTTTTTTTTTATTTTTTATATATCGATACCTTTTTGCCAAATTATCGTTAGCTTCATTTTGTCAAAAATGAGATTTTCTGACTATTGTAAGCGTCGTCTTTAAAGCGGTTTACTGAAAAAGTATAGTAAGTCAATTCTTATTGTCTTCTATGAAAAAAACGATTTTTATTTTATCGTAAGTAAATGTTAAGATATTTTTTAATCGCCACGAAAATATCATAAGCTTCATCACGTAATGCGTGATGTAAATAAAATGTGATAGAAAACTTTGTAATACAAAATACATAATATATTATTGTACAAATTATGGGGCAAAATATCGGCCTCTGCACAGAACAATTTTTTGATCAGTAAACTGTACAGGATGTCATGAATTCACGAGCCAACATTGGATTCTTGGAGTCGGTAAGTTACGAAATCGATTAAATTCGAACAAGGTTGCGCATTAATTTGCCCAACACTAACTTTTTTTAAATACGGACCTGGACTGTTCGTATTTAAGAAAAAAATTGATGGTGGTCCCCAGAAATCGAAACGTCGCATTAACACTGCCGCGCAACGAAAAGAGGGTCTCCCTTGAGTCATTTGGTGGGTTTACTGATTTATGGTTTAAAAGTTGTTTATCTACCATTATAAAAATATTTATACTATGTATCTACATGTATATATAATGGTGGGCAAACAAACTTTTAAACCATAAACCAGTAAACCCACCAATTGTCTCAAGGGAGACCGGCTTTTCGGTGTATTCGAGTGTCTGTCTATGTAGCTAGTAGTGTGATTTTAGGTATTTTTAGAGTACCGTAAAATGGGCTGAATAGTAGGGTGGGCCGAAAAAATTAAAGTTGGAATATTAATTTGCTATACCCATTAAAAGTGGCGCTTTAGGATACAAAGTAACTAGAATTTTTTCAAAATTTTTAGAATACTTCTTGAGCCCTCTACCACCCCCTTGAGGGGTTAAAAAAATTAAAAATTTAAAAATTATCAAAATCTGATTTTTATTGTATTTTATTATTTATTCTTTTTCAGATATAATATAAAAGCCCTCTATTAGCCCTTTACCCCGCCCTTATAGCAAAATCGTCCTTTGCAAACATAATACATCTTTTAAAAAATTTTCATAAAGTAACATTCAAAACAATTAAAGTCTGGACTTGTTTAAACCACTCTTTACTAAGTTCTAACATGTTTACGAGGTAGTTTGTCACATAAGCTTCATCTTAGCTTCGAGCGGTATTACATGCTTACACGTCAGCCAGTAAACATCTAAAGTGAATTTGTTTAAAAAAAAGTGAAGTGTAGTAAAAAAACAAACGAACAGGCTAAAAGTTATAATGAATTTGTCGAAATTTAATGTAACCAGAAGTAAAGTGGAATGCCCTATTTTTGGGTGCCCTAGTGACATTAACTGTCGTGTGTTGCCGACTATTGAACAAGTGCTTCGATGTTACTTGTTTATTCGGTATGAACTAAAATATAAAAAACAGTGTGGAAAATAAACAAGTTTTTTAGAAGTTTGCAATGAACTTGTGCCTAAAATTGAAAATATTTGGAAAACGGCATCAGTTCCCACCGTTTCAAAAGACCGAATCGTGCAACTGATACGAAAGTATCATGAGAAATATAATATTCTTATAAGGTATCCGAAAAGCAAACGGAATAATCATTATGATAAAAAGGTAAATACCTTCAAAGTAGAATCCCATGAAGATTACTATAGGAAATACTGATCGCAAAGAAACAAAAAAATATCTGACAGGAAAGAGAGGCAAGCAAGAGAAATGGAAAAATTTTAAAAATACAAATCTGGATCATACGATTTATCACCTGGCTCTTCCACTGAAATAACCACCTTACCGTCAGAATCAGAAAACTCAAAAACTGAATCCTCATCAGATGACGAATTTAAACATGCCAACTTACCTTCTACATCAAAATCTTATCAAATGAGACTAGCACTACCTACGTTAGGTGTTGTATGCGATAAATATGGCATATCTGACCGATCAGCTGCTGCTATTGCAAGTGCAGTGATATAAGATGTAGGAATGATTACTAAAGATGACCCGTCTAAAATAATCGATAAAAATAAAGTGAGAAGAGTGCGAAAAAAAACTAGAAATATCCTTAGGAGGGAATTTCAAAGTGCAAACAGAACAATCAAAAGTATTTACTTTGACAGAAGAAAGGACAGCACCTTAGTGCAAGAAGAGAAAAACAAGATATTGTATAAAAGAACTGTTGTATAGAAGAACATATATCGCTTATTGAAGAACCAGATTCTCTTTATATTGGTCATGTTACTCCAACTGCAGGAACGGCTAAGTCTATTGGTAAAGCAATATTAGACTTTTTTGCTAAAAACAATTTGGGACTAGAGAGTTTGGTAGCAATAGGTTGCGACGGTACTGTTGTGAATACCGGTTATAAAAATGGTGTAATTAGATATATTGAGACTGAATTAAAACATCCTTTACAATGGTTTATTTGTCAGTTACATGCTAACGAGTTGCCTTTGAGACATGTATTTCAGCATTTAGATGGTAGTACAGTGGGTCAATTCTCTGGAGATATTGGAAAATCTTTAGAAAAATGTGAACATCTCCCAACTGTAAACTTTACCAAAATTAAATGTGAGTTGCCAGAAATCATAGTAGGGACTAGCGAATTAAGTTCTGACCCATCGTATCTATAGGGCATTTGTAACGCAATATCAAGTGGCAATTTTAGTTCAAATTTAGCAAATCGTAATCCTGGGAAGTTAGCACATTCAAGATAGATCACAATGGCAAATCGAGTACTCCGCCTGTATGCTGTAATATTAAATTTACATTAAACACAGTGTTAAAGGGTTGGTAGAGGGTTAGAGAT
Source organism: Philopedon plagiatum (assembly GCA_963971165.1). NCBI lineage: Eukaryota > Metazoa > Arthropoda > Insecta > Coleoptera > Curculionidae > Philopedon > Philopedon plagiatum. The sequence continues at coordinate 8,677,330 of OZ020191.1, forward strand.
GTCATTTTAAAAATCTGAAAAAAATAGGATAGCCATGTAAAGTGAAAGGAAACGTTTGGCAGGTATTGTAAACCAATTTTCGGATAAAAAAAAATTGCCCCTTTAGGGGGTGGTAGAGGGCTGAAAATGAATTTTTAAAATTTTGAAAAAATTTACAGTTGTTATACACGATAAAACGCAACTTTTGATTGGTATTGCCACTTTTATTTTAATTTTTTTATAAAAAATGCCTATTTCGGCCCACCCTACTGAATAGGGTCAATTTTCAACTTTAAACCTCGATAGCTTTGAAACCGTAGTCCGGAAAAATTTGGACATAGGTTACTATTATGAGTCCCTACTTGTACAATAGAACTACCATATTATAAGTTTTAAGAAATTCAGTAGGAGTCAGCATATATATATTTTTTTATGCCCTGGCCCTATTCACCCCAAAGTCGGGGTCAATAGGGTCACCCATTAAAAATTAATCTAAAATACGATTAAACCGCTACTGGGTTAAAAAGGGTCAACTAAACTGTTTTAAAAAGATAATTTTTGGCTTTTTTTGCAAACATAGGTAACAAAAGTTATATATTAAACTTTACATACAATATTTCGTCCAGATTCACTAAGAAAGTTTAACATTTAGTACTGGTTTAAGATCTTATAGTTGATCAGTTATGTTTTGACAGGCTTTTGTCCTGTCCTTGTCATTAAAAACTTATGAATTATTGTGATATTTCAGCGATTTACTTGGTTTCCAAATGATTTTCATCTTGGAACGAGTTGCTGTAATGAATTTAGTTCTATTATTGTTGAAAGTACGTAATAAAAGTGTCCTATTCCTGATAAATTTGCGAAAAAGCTCAGAAATAAGTTCATAGCATAAAACTTAGTTGTCTTATTCTTACACTTGTCAGTTTAAAACTTTTGATTGTCAAATTAGATCGGACTAGCATTGGAGAATCTGGCTGTTTGTGTTTATCTTGTCTGCTAAAAAAGCCAAAATTATTATTGTAAAAAATAGGTTAAATATATAAATAAAGTACAAATTGGGTTCTAAACGTACCATGGATTTATTATAATAGGATTCGATATCTGTATACTGTGAGCGTATCGAACATGAAGCCTTATATTTTGTTGTGTGTTTTTGTTTTTGTTTTTCTCTTGGGGGAGCAGTTTACGAACTACGAACATAGACAAGACTACGAATTACTACGTAATTGAATCAAGAATGGTAGTAGAAAGAGATAAAATAGCATTGGAGTGTTGTAGCTCAGGTTGAAAAATCACACCGGTGTGTCACCCGGCGATGATATCGAACGCAGCCCAGAAGTGTTGCTGTCTGGCTGGTTGTTTAGGAACACGGCTGAACCTCGGTCTGAACACTCGGTTACACGTACGTCTTTGTCTAATGAACTAGAAAAGAAAAAGTGCGACGTATAGATTTATATAGATTAATAAATGACTCGGAGCGACTTTAAATAAACACCTTTAGAAATAACATAACCTATAAATAATAAAACGTTTTTAACTTACATTTATTATTATTTAGCAGAAAAATAAAATATTTTAGGGCTTTTATTCCGTTTAGTACATCTTGTGATGCTTCTAACGTATTTTTTGTACAAAAATACAAGGTAAAATAAGATGTGGCCAATGTTTACAAATTGTGTTTACAGTGTCGTTTAGAATGGTTTGTTTTGGCTTCAAAGATTGTGAACTCATCCCGTATCCAGTCCTAATAAATCCATGAAACGTACCTATATTACGAATCAAGTGTGTTACAATACAGTAATGGCCAATAAACTATATCAAATTTTCGCCCAAAAAAAAATTCGGTTTAACACAAACACCAGGTAACATAATAAAACACTAATTATATAACTTTGTTGCTGGGACACTTACCTTTAAGTTACACAAACACAAAAATCTTTGTCCGTTAATTTTAACAAAAAGACGGGACACGTTTACGGGATAACTTTTTTGGCGCTAAATATTACGAATATTATGGTGGCTAACACGCCGCTACAGGTTGTTTAACAGCACAGATAAATATCACGTCCGGTGTTGGCAAGTGTCGACATGTAAAAGCCTTGTTCGAAAATCGGCACCATTCGCGCATTTTATTTTTAAACTGGATTTAGGTAACGAACACACTTTTGACCCTATTCACCCCCGAGACCCTATTCACCCCATTTTACGGTAGTTGTAGAAAAAAATAGTTTAATTTCATTTGTACGCCAATGGATAACGCAAAAACTATTTTACTTTTGAGATCGTTCTCTGTATAGAACGAAACAAGCTATTTAGAAAAGTGGTGCTTAAAACGATACTCTAAATCGATACCGACGTATAAAACGGGACTATTGAAATGTTATTAGTTTCTTTTTGTTGGAGTTTAGGTTCATGGGAGACTGAACAAAGGTTACATTTCGATTCGCTTTTTATGGCTGGCAATAAATGCAACTTTTACGGAAAGGTATTAATTTTCTTTCGAATAAATCGGTTCCAGCGCTTAGCAATTACTGCGTAAAAGGCAGAGTCGAGAATATTTTCAATCAAGTGCAAGTACAGAGAAAAACCTGTTTACTGAAATTATAGTAAAAATTACTGGTTATAGGTTCCAAAAACTAATAGGGAATATGCATATAACCCAAAAAAATCTGAAATATATTTTATTGATTCCTTACATAAATTAAATATTTGAGGTCATTGTTTTTATTAATGTATTTTGGTCTTTAATAACTAAAAAAAGGATTTTCTACTGCAAATTTTCACACGAATTTCGAAACTTGTAAAACGTGATTCCATTGGCTGTGACGTCGTAGGGTCATCGAAAAATCAATAAAAATGACATTTTATTGCGTAAATGAAATATCCCTGCACTTAAAGTAGAAGGTTTCTAAAATCTTATTTATGTATGTATATTTCAAGCCGAACTCAATTTAGGAACCTTCCAATCTTGCAACAAAAACTAACATTTTTGCGAAATTTTGACACAACATATTTTAATAATTTCGACGTAAATAAGCTGCAATTCTTTGTTTTCATGGCAATCAATGGTCGAAAATTCGAAAATTTAAAAGTTTCAAATTTTGCTGGTCCCCGATGCAAATCAACCTATATATTATTATTTATATTTACTCCTAAAACGAAAAAATAAGCGATTCAATTAGTGGGAGGTATTCTTAAAAAATTGATTGATAAAATAAACCCAAAAAGAATCACTAAATAGCAAAAATGGTGTAGAATGATGTCGGTTAAAAATAGGATTTGTTCAGGTTGGGTTCCTGAGTCCTGGATGGTCCATTCTGTACTTATTTTAAAGTCTAATTATCCCTCTAATAAGATAGCGCAGAAAAATTGAAAGAAAAGCAGATAGGAAAAAATACAGTGATTTAAAAGTACCGATGTCGAGTGCAAAAAAAGTCAAAAAATAGAAATTTAATCGGCGATTGCTCCCTCCCTATAAAGAATGAAGAATCTAAAAAATTTGTATATCACGTATTTCGAAGAGTTCTTTCCGAGGAAGTCTATTGCATTTTAATTTATCCATTTTGACCCAAAAAAAAAAATAAAACCGTAAAAATTTTGAGACAAAATTCGAAATTCCCAGTTTTCGCAAATATATCCGTTTTCCAGTGGTTTTAGGTTTAGGTAAATGTATTGTAAAAAGAAAGTATTTGAGCTCTAAATCTTTATTTTATCAATCCGTTTTCGATCCGACGTTTGTTCTTGAGCTATTAGGTACCAAAAAGAGGCCTGCAAATGGCATTTTTCGAACTAAACAAATTAAAAAAAAAACTACTTGCCATATTTCGGTCCTCGCCAGTTTCAATAGGGTTCTGAAGCTCCAGATCCTCTACAAGCTACAAAAATTTAAATCGATTTAATTCACTTATGCGACCTGTACCCGATTTTAAAGGAAATCGCGGAAATTTCGACTTTGACGTTTAATTACTCCAAAACGATACATCCTGTATAACTGAATTTTTTACCGAAGCTAGTTGCACTGTTCCTCTATTAACCCAAAAAATTCGATAGCTCCCCCTCTGACTGTTTCCGAGAAAAACAACCTGTTCGCCTTTAGGTTAAACTTTACGTTATTTTTGCTAATCTCCTGACGTCACTGTTCACCTCCTGCCGTCACTTTTCACTAAGGGCAAATGGCTGCTTTTTAGATTGTAATAAATTATACCGAAAAGTAAAAAAAAATCTAGCTAAATTATCGGGGATAATACCACGAGAGCTTAAAAATTACCGATAATTTTTCACGATTGCGTGTTTTCTATAATTTCACGAGTCCGCAGGACGAGTGAAATTTGCAAAGAAAACACGTAAGAGTGAAAAATTATCAGTAATTTTAAAGCTCGAGTGGTATTTAGGGGATTATTTCACGAATGAAAACACAAATTAATATGACAACCAAGAAAATGACAGAAAAAAATTATCGGTGTAATTTTTTTTAATTGACGTAAAAAAATTATCGCTGTAATTTTAAAAAACGTCACTCATCTTACGGGACTTTTAACACATGAGTGAAATAATCCAAGTAATTTTCTTTAAAATAATTTTTTGGATTTGTAATTACTCCCATAAGCGATTTGTGCAATAAAAAAATACGTACATATTACTTAGTGGGTATATTTTACAAACGTAAATGGAGTTGATCCCATCTTACCGCAACTTCTAGCCACCCTAGAGAATAACTTTTCCTTGACTGTTTACTTATCATTAAATACTGTCACTATCATCTGTCACTTCGAATTTTTAGAACTTTATAAACAGCAAGATATACGATTAAAAGAAATTTTTAAAACTTCACCCCAGTGTTAGTTGTTTTAATTTTTTTAATAATGTCTGAATACAAAATTACGCGAAAAACTTTGTTATCTTTAACATCGTTTGGAAGAAAACCTCATTATTTCTTAAACCTAATGGCAAAACTTTTCCACAAAGCTGAAACTTTGCAAGAGATAATGTTATTACCTACTGATCACCTTCATAATATAATTTAAAGTTAAGTGGGAACTTCTGTGCCATCATTATTGTAAGAGGTATTGCGTCTATACTAAGTATGCAGTTTATGCATTTTTATTTTTACCTATATTATAAATGCCATAATCTGTTTGTTAGTCAATTACATCTCAACGGAGCAACAGATCGTAATGAAACTTGACATATAGAAAGCTTAAGTCACAAAAATTATCAAATGCTTCAATAAATTTATATTATGTTAAATATTTAGTTGCAGATATATTTTACGCCCAACATGTTTTAGTAGATATTGTGCTGATCAAAAGGATAAATAAAAAATTAATATATAAAATTAGATTACTGTATCAAAATAAACAAAAAAAGATCAAAGCTCATATTTCCGTAAAATTTCATTATTTACAAAGCCTATTTGCTAAACCCAATTGAAATTCTCAAAAGTCTTTCATATACGTTCTTGAATTTATTTAAATTAGATGCTCTTTGTTTCCTTCTTCTTCTTTTATTAATTTTCGCTCGTATTTCACTGCACACAGCGACTTTTACGATTTTTATTTTCCGACAATTAAGGGATCATAAATTATACTCAACTTCCTCCGGACCGCGACCTGGATCTGCTGATATTAGGAAAGTACAGCAATAAACATCAAACGGGGATAATGTAGACTTGATATAATAAGAGCTGCGTTCTAGAACGCATTTTAATAGTTTTAGTTAAAAACTGGATGAGGGCAGATCATTTTTATTTCTTTAACAGCCCATGAAGACTTCAAATCTAAATACTGACGTACCGTGGGCATCTGAAGTGAAGGGAAATGTAATCTATTGGCACGGGATTTAAAGGATTTGAGGTTAGGAGGGGAAGAAAGACATCTGCTGGCAATTTGTTGCACATTCTGGAAGAATGAGCGGGAGAGAGGGTTCGAAGATAGTTCTATAGGCTTTTGTAGGTGGACAATAAAGGAATGCATACGTAATGCGCCTCTTGTTGTTCTGTTAGGAACAGCCAAGGGAGGAATTATAGCGGCTAGTTCTTCAGAGCAAAATCCGTGTCTATATTGGTAGAAAAGGGATAAATCCCCTACAGCGCGGCGATGAGCGAGAGAACGGAGTTTTCTTGTAAAGACTGGGTCATTGATGGGTCGAATGGCTCGATATTGGATAGAATCGAGGATGTTAAGTGTCGAAGTTGATGCCGCTCCCCATACGTGGGAACAGGACTCTAGATTAGGTCTTATTTGGGAAACATAGAGAGTGTGTAAGTTGGAAAGAGAGAAGTATTTTCTTGCTCGAAAGAGAAACCCAATCTTTTTAGATGCTGATAATATGGTTATTGAAGGAATGTATTTGTGCCAGCTGAGATCATGTTTGAAATCGATGCCAACAAGATCGAACGTTTCATTGTTCTATAGGGCTTGGTCATTTATGTGGATGAGGTAAGTGTTTCCGAATTTTTTGCGTGACAGGGAGCAATAGTGGGTTTTGGCGGCGTTGAACTGAACAAAGTTTTTGGCACCTCAGTATATTATCCAGCTCTTAATTCGATACCTGTCTGGAAAAATAAATGTTGGTGTGAAGAGGTATTGCTTTATCCAATTGCAATTTTTTTAAGATTCCGAAAATATTAAATTCTGTCCAGAAACTAATAAAATTTTAATTAAGGTTGAAAGTTTAATTTTTCATGACCTCAAAAAATTTCTCTGACTGTATCCTCTAACCTGAAGCAAATTTCTGCAAGTATTGCTTTATCATATAGTAAATTTCCTGGAGATTCCCAAAAAGGTATGATTTATTAAGACGTCGTCAAATATTTTGTCCAGAAATTCATAAAAACTGAATTAAGATGGATAATTAAATTTATAACCTACTGTTTTAAGTGTTTTATTTAATCAATTTTATCTGCTAATCTAAAGCGAACTTCCGCCTAAATTGCTTTATCTGGAGATTCCATAAATATATGACTTATTAGAGTTTTATTAAAAATTCGGTCAAGAAACTAATCAAACCTGAATCAAGGTAGAATATTTAGATATATATGATTACCTTAAGAATTTAATAGAACTTTTTATTTCAGCTTTCTTTCTCAAAGCTTGATGAAGAGAAAAATATTTAGATCATTTTGGAATGTAGCTCAGACGAAGTTTGCCAACCAACATAATAATATATCAAGGGATGAAGACGGGGTTTAATATCCAAATACGGTCGAGTAAATCTTTATAGATTCGCGTAATTATAACGTATATATCGTAATATTCGTAATTAAATTTCTATCTACTTCCAGCGGCTTTGCCAATTGCTCAGCCGGAAAATTTCTCATATAGCTGTTACAGAACTTATATGAATTGTTAAGCGGTTAGGTTTGCCGGAGATTATTTGTATTTTTGTATCATAAATAAAAGAAACGGTGAAAATAGTTAAATATTAAAATATAAAAAGGTTATAAAGATGCCAGAAATAGAGCTTTAGAAGTTTTAACGTTTTTCTAGACTAGACTAGAAAAAAAAATCAAAAACTGATTTAGAGTATAAAACTTAGTTAGATGTCACTGATTCATCATCCACCGTCCGCCGGTGGAGCTCCACATCTTTGACACCATTGCGCATGAGTCAAGTCCAAGTACGTCATCGAAGTCTACGTCAGTTAGGCTTACGTCAGCAATATAAATGTCAGCTGTCACTTGTCATATAAAATATCTCAAATGTGACATGTTAAAATCTAAAACTGACATATATCAGGTGTTGAGGATAACGTCATAAGACATGTGAACAATATGTTATTTACATAGGATTTAAAAGAGTAATAATAATTATAATCGGTGTATTTTTTGCCTCGCAGGTGTACAATATTAATCGCATTATCATGCAGAGATTTGCCTGGTCCTCTTTATAATTATTATTATCCATAACAGTGTTACAGTTAAAACTGCTCACTTTAATAAATAATATCGTCCACTTAATCTTAAATGACTCGCTCGATGTAAACAATTATTACGTATATTTCTCAGAGCTTGTTACAGCGAATCAATATTAATTAATAAACATGTATTTCCCAAATTAAAGTTATCTAATTGATAAAACTCTGGGGCTTAGTGCTAAGAAACGGCATTAATACATTCAACTTATTCATATATCATATATCGTGGGCTTACTGCAAAAAGTGACCAAGTCAAAATTTGTAAGATTTAAGTTAATATGACCAAGTCGCTAGTTAAAGTAATCTGCTTTACTAGAAAAATTGACCAAGTCATATATATATATATATATATATATATATATATATATATATATATATATATATATATATGTATATATATATATATATATATATATATATATATATATATATATATATATATATATATATATATATGTATATATATATATATATATATATATATATATATATATATATATATATATATATATATATATATATATATATATATATCTCAAAACTGTTAATAGAAACCTACACTTAATGACCATTGACGTTACAGTGTTTTTTGTTACAAGCAAAAATGCCCAAGTCGACTTAGACACTTTTTGCTGACAGCAAAAATACACTTGAAAAATATCAAGTCGACTTGGTCATTTCTTGCTGTCATCAGATCCTATTTGTAATTTTATTACTGTGTAATTAGTCAGGAAACAGTGTGTGGATTGTTTGCTGATTTTTTAAATACAATTATAAAATTATAAGCCAGAATGAGCAGCAGAGGACAGTTGCTGGTGTCGCAATGTGCCAAAGATAAAATGAGACATGAGTGAGTAGGGATCGAGAACTATCGATAACTATCAATAGTTTCTGCTATCGAATATCATCGATAGTTTTTTTAAACTATCGATAGTTTTCCATAGCGGTGCCTTTCTTTAATACCGTCATGATAGTTAGTGTGTTTTTCTTACAACTTTTTTTTATTTAATTTTAAGATCATGAAAACCTGGATCATCAACATGTAGATGTAGTAGACACTCTAGAACAATATGCAAGTAACAGTCTTCCATCAAAAGTGGTGTCCAGATTAACCAAGATAAACATGAGAACGTACATAAACCTGATGAACATGAAATTGAAAATGAGGCTGATAGTAGCATTGAATATGTTCCATCAAATGAAGAAAGTTCTGATAGTGATGAACTTCATTAAAAAAAGACGTCGTTGGACAAAATCGAAACCTGAAACATGGAAGAGAAATTTAACCAAGCAGCAAAGTCGTGCATGCCATATAATACTAAAAACAAAATACACCCACGAAAAGCTCCAAAGGAAGTCAATTATGCCGGATGTAAATTGAAGTGTTCTACCAAATTTATTTTAGAACAAAGAGAGTTTATTTGCTCAAATTACTGGAAGCTTGACTACTGTCGACAAAAAGACTTTATTTTGTCATGCGTTTTTAATTTCTTGCCTATAGTTCATAGAGTTCGTAGCGGTACAGGTGTCAGAAAAGAATCTAGTCGCAAATACCATCTGACGAAGGAGGGAGAAACCATTCAGATGTATAAAATATTTTTTTTTTGAAAACTTTATGTATCAGTCATGGCCCAGTAGATCGTGCATTGAAGAGTATTAATGAAAATGGACTCTTTGATTTGTCCGATAAAAGGGACAAAAAACACCAATCAATAAAACTCCGGACGAACTGATACAAAAAGTTAAAAATCATATTGAAAGCTTTCCAACTATGGAGTCCCATTATTGCCGAAAAAGCAGCAATAGATTATACTTAGACTCGAATTTGTCTATTAGCAAAATGTACCAATTATACATTGAACAATGTCAGGAAAGGTTAGAAAATCATGTTTCGGAAATAACATATCGGAGAACATTTTGTACTAACTACAACATGGCATTTTTTAGTCCCAAAAAGGATGGTTTTTAAATCGCGAACAGATTTCGCACTGATCCTTTTTGGGACTAAAAAATGCCATGTTGTAGTTAGTTAGTTAGTTAGTAGTAGTAAAAAAATATTTTACACATCTGAATGGTTTCTCCCTCCTTCTTCAGATGGGATTGGCGACTAGATTCTTTTCTGACACCTGTACCGCTACGAACTCTATGAACCTTAGGCAAGAAGTTAAAAACGCATGACAAAATAAAGTATTTTTGTCGACAGTCGTCAAGCTTCCAGTAATTTGAGCAAATCAACTCTCTTTGTTCTAAAATAATTTTGGTTTTGGAACTTTCTTCATTTGATGGAACATATTCATTGCTACTATCAGCCTCATTTTCAATTTCATGTTCATCAGGTTTATGTACGTTCTCATGTTTATCTTAGTTAATCTGGACACCACTTGTTGACGGAAGACTGTTACTTGCATATTGTTCTAGAGGGTCTACTACATCTACATGTTGATGATCCAGGTTTTCATGATCTTAAAATTAAATAAAAAAAAGTTGTAAGAAAAACACACTTACTATCATGACGGTATTAAAGACAGGCACCGCTATGGAAAACTATCGATAGTTTAAAAAAACTATCGATGATATTCGATCCCCCGTGGACAAGAAAAAAAATATAACTTTACCGGAACAGGGAAGTTTTGAGAGTGATATAGAGATAGATTCGGAGTAGCTTTTATTTTGTGTTTAAATGTTTTACTAGTATAGAAGAATAAATAATTATTTCCAATTATATTTGCTGATTTTTCTTTGACCAAGTGCTTTTTACTCAATGTCTTTAACAACAAAAAGTGTCCAAGTCACATTTTTTCAAAATATGTCAAAAAAGCACACATCCCAGTAAATTAAATTAAATTTACATTAAATTATCCATTTCATGCAAAAATTGCGTTTGCATAGTAGTAAAACTTTATTTTATGTACGCTCCTAAACTTTAAACGTGATTTGTGCAAAAGAGTTTTTTTAACTTGGTCAGTTTTTGCAGTAAGCCCACGATATCGCCTTCCATTTGATATCAATCTTTGTACGTATGGGGGATGAAAGGGGGCAAACTAGCCTTGACATTTGAACTAAATACATTAAAATTATGTTTTATACGGATTGAGGGATGTTTAATTTGGTTTTAATTTATTGTTTCAAGGTTGAACAATCTATTGTTGTTTACCTTGTAAGTTAATATTTATATTTCCTGCATGTTTTTTTTCAGTAATACATGAAGTTTTATTACACATACATACATATCTATAACAATAAAAAAAAGGCGGTTGAGCTGATTAAGCAAATCTAAGCAAACCCAACCTAAGCAAATATTTTATTTTGACATTTGACAAGTGACAGTTGGCACATCGAAAATGACAGTTGTGACAAAGTGACAGTTTTAAAGCTTTTTCACGTCTTATGACGTCATCCTTAACACGTGATATATGTTATTTTTAGGTTTTAGCATGTTGCAAGTGACATTTGACACATCTTATATGACAAGTGACAGCTGACATTTATATTGCTGACCTAAGCCTCACTCACGTAAACTCCGATGACGTACTTGGAATTGACTCATGCGCAATGGTGTCAACGATATGGAGCTCGACCGGCGGCCAGCGGGTGGTAAAAGAATCAGTGACATCTACTAGTCTTATTCTTTCGTTTGTCATTGTAACTCCTCCCTAACTGTCAAATTAAATTGATTTTAAACATGAAACTCAATAGTGAGTCAGCTGACATAAAATTTATTACCAATGTAGAATAAATTGAAAGTCTGATACTATCTAACACTCAGTTTAGAACGACAAATAATGGCATCTCTTTGACTTTTGACTAAATCCAAACCCAATTTTCTAATAGAAACTTTACTTTCGCTTTATAAAATTGAATAAGCCAGGACCCAGTGCACTCCTATTTCGGCATCTGTTTCGCCTTATTTACTTCACAAGCTCTCTTCGAGAACGAAATCATTTCCTAAACTAATAACAACATCACATGTGCCCCTATAAAAATGATTTGATTTCTCCGCCTTATTCGAAACAAAATTGCTTATTCAGTACTATTTTTCCTCTTTTTATTTTGCATAAGGATTACTATGTTCGAAATTGGCTTTTATCAAGTTTTGAGTAGATTATCAAATCAGTTGACGTTTTTTATTTAAAAATGTATGTATTTTCAAATTTTATCCGGAATTTTGCTCTCAACGCCAGAATATTTACACAATAACAAAACGGGATTTATATTTGGCGCCATTTTTCAATAATGAAATTTTATATTTTACATGTGTCATCTCGATACCCGACAATTTAAAAATAGATCGTTTAATGACGGAAGAACGTTTAAATCCCGCTCCAACAGATTACATTTCCCTTCACTTCAGGCGCCCACAGTACGTTGTACTTAAGCTTGAAGTCTGCGTGGGCTGTCTCAAATAAAAAAGAAATAAAAATTAGGGACCCTACTAGAAAAAGAACACTTCTATACCTAACATAATATCAGAAATTTCTTAAGCTACCTGTGCTAGACAATTCTTTACAGCCTGTCTCGACATGAGTCTGAAAAATTGTCTTTTCTGTCGTGAATAAATATTTTATGAAACAATAGAAAAGTTATAGTTATTACGCTAATCAGTAGTCTTAAAAGGGCCTTTCTAAAGAGCTAAAATATATTGAAAGGAAGAATTGTGTGAAGGATGTGTGCACTTTTTAAATATGAATGAAACAAAGCTTTGTATTAAGTGAAAAAAAATTTTAATTCATTAGCAGAGCGCTTTCGACCTTATAGGTCATCATCAGTGCTTCCTGAAAGTAAGGAATACATCATAGGTTTAGATATAGGTTAGGAGTTTAATTTAGAGTTGAGATTTATTTTGAAATTTGAAGGTGAAATTTTTTTCAAATTTTGATCTGTTTTTTATAGGTTATATTTAGTTTATTACTCACTTGTCGGGATGCTAGTCAGAAATCCATTTGAACGAACAACAGTACAACATATTAAAATATTTTTACATCACAATTAAAATCAAGCAATCATTTAACAAAACAATCTCAAATTGGGCTTAAACGGTCACATTTTTGATGGTGTAAGATTTGATAAACGATCATGAACCACAAGGTTGCTAAATCCTTAGAGAAAATTTTTTTGTAACCAGAGAGACCTGGTGTGAAGCTTGGTTACAAATTCGCGAAATTCAAATTTTGATATCAAAAAACAATCATTTGTAAATTCTATCCCTATGAAAAAAGTAGGTGGTAATTTATGATATATTTAAATATTAAAGGGAATGTCTGAGGGATTCTGTAATGAAAGAAATCAAACTAATTCAAACCCAAACATTAAAGTAATGTCAAGAGCTTAAATCAATCGTATCAATGTGTAATGTTAGTAGCATGTATTTAGGGGGAAGTAAGTAACAAAAGAAAGAAGCAGGTGGGTGGAGGGGTTAGATTATGCAACAGGGAGAAAGAAATTAAGATTAAATTATCAATAGTTTGGAAACCCTAAAAATATAAGATTCTAGAGTGTACTAGGAAACTATACACTGGTATAACAAAATACTCTAAATAATTCAACCTGCCATCTAGCAGACTGGCTTGACTATCCTGCAGTACTTTTATGTACCAGGAAGGAAGGTCTCCTGCGGACACTCCAAAATATACTGACTATAAAAACGCTGTAATCTTATCGATTACCAAGAACTCCTGAAGTATAGACAGTGTACTATAGAAAACTATGTACTGGTATAACAAATACCCTAGAGCCCCTAAAGTACAGACAGTGTACTAGGAACCTATATTCTCCTGCGGACACTACAGACTCTCACTGAGCCTAAACTACAAAGCTGTCTCACAGATTATTGTAATCACTTTGGTACTAACTTGGAAATCTTACTTGTGGAGTTAACTAATTACCAGCTCTACAAATTTATCTATAATTTTCTGGAATTCTCCATATTTCCAAGATGTCAGGAAGTGACACTATCCACCACCTGCGACGACCCTTCTCACTCGAAGGCCCAGCTGCAAGAGAGCTTTAAAGCCGTTTTTCCGATTTTATAATTTTATTTTGGCAGCTCAGCCAACCAAACAGAACACTTCCTCCATCATAGATACCACTACATGGAACTATCACTAGTTTGTCCGTAAGGGAAACAACACTAACTCCAGACACTTCAGAAATATACCTTACAAATTTTTTCAATCAAAACTCGGTAGTATACCTATATTTATTTATCGATTATTTCCAATCTCTTTTACGTCACTTTCTTTCTGGCGTATCTGAAGCTCCCTCAACCGCACGCAGCTACGGCAGTGTATACAGTTCTCTACTTACTCCGAGCTACGATCTCGTTACAATACAAGAATTTATCCTAAAAATATAAAAGATTTTCCTTAAGACGAAAAGTGTAAGACCATAATATATTAAAAAAAACATATTAAAAATCAATAATAAAACAAATTTACAGAACCTGTTCTAGAGTGCATTACTCCAGAACATAATCACACATTAATAAAACGCTCAATGCTCAAGACTTCACTATAAATATAGGTTCAATTCAGGCGCGTTCATAAGCAAGCTTGTTCTATAAGATATAGTGAGTGCTAAAAGATGGAATTCTTTAAAAATCGATGTCACGGGAAAATTAACCCGTTACAATATGTACATAATATAGTCTGGCCTTTTAAAATAACCTGTTAGTCAGTCTGTATTAGCAGCACAGGCCGTTAAATCTTAATTAGAGATTAATTACCTAATTTTTTACTATAGGTCTACTTCGAGGCGGTTTACGTCTAGTTTAATTAACACGGGCGATAATATATTAAGCTATAAAATTAATCCCTAGTTAGTTTATACAGAGAGGAGCTTCTTTTCGAATCAAATTAATATTGAATTTGCACGTCGATAACCCGAGGTTATTTTCTGTTTTAAACAAAATTTACGGGTTAGCGAACAGTGTACCCTATCTCATTTTGTCTGACTATGCATTTTGGTATTAAACACACAAAAAATTGTAGTAACAGAAGCAGTCAGTCGTATTCTAGCCCACAGTAATTGTTTACAAGCATAATTGGAGGATAACGTGAACCGACATTGGATAAACATTGTTCTGTATAAACTTCTGGTAATATCATAGCATGGGTATGCCATAAAAATGGCCAGGCAACTTCAAGTCCTTAGTTGCCAAACGGTTTCGTCCGTAAATTGAGTAATTGTAACATAAGCCTACAATCAAAATGTTCTGAGAAAGCGTGGAAGAGTATTTTCTGTGTCTGTGTGGCTGTCTTTGTTCACTGAAATCTTTTTTGTAAAAACAGTTATGATAATCGAAGATACATAAATCATACTTTAAGCTACTTGGAGCAGATTTTAAAATTCATATCTTAACTATTATTAAAATTTAATTTTTGAAAAAATGTATTTAAAAAAAATTACTATTGAAAATTTTATACCAGTTGTTTTAAGCCAATCAGATGCCTTGTTTTTGACAGGTTGCTATGGCAATATCCCGAATTTTTCGGAAATATTTTCGGTCACGTGACCTAGTTGAAAAATTAATAAGTGATAATTTCCCTGGCTTGACAACTGTCACGTGCAGATGTCAGAATAACAACAGAAGCGTAGATTAAGTTTTACAAATAAATAGCCACCTTATATTAAAACACCAAACCTCAAAGCAAAATAAACGCTTGCCAAATTGTCAAAATTTGTATTTTTTTTTGAAATTATTTTTGGTATAAAATTTTCGTACCGAATCTCCCGCAAGCTTGAATTAATCTCCGAAAATTTTTTCTCTGTTGCGAATTTTTATAAGAAAATTTCCCTCGGCTGACGCCTCGGGAAATTTTCAAAAAAATCGCACCTCGAAAAGATTTTCGGAAATAATTCCAGCTCTAGGGAGATTATAAGTGAAATATATAGTTACAGATAAGTTAGTAAACATCGATATTCAGGAACGCTTCTGTTCCAGTCTCACTAGTTCCTCATACAAATTCAAGTAATTTTTTATGAGAATATTCAGTGCCCACTGCTATAGATCCAATATGTAACCTATATTTATAGCTTCGTTAATAGGACGTGAAAAGATTCATAAAGGGTCGTAAAGCGATTGATTTTTATAAAGTCTATATTTGCGTCAAGAAGCTGCTTCGTAATTGATATTTTTCCTTTATTATTAGGAATGGTTCTATTGTGTAGATCACGTCCAAGAAAGCTCATGCCAAAGAAAAAATGTTTTTGTGTTTATTAAAAGGAGCCTACAAAGCATAATGCTTGATATATAATTTTCGTACAAATAAACAATAATAAAAACAAAAAACCAAAAAGATTTTTTAAAAATTTTTAAATGATGCCATAGGTCTAATGGATTTTTATATCCAATTTTTATTTTGCTACCTTGGATACAGCGTGAGTTTTTTTAGAGTGTTACAAGGCGATATCCCTGTTTTTAAAAAAAATCACGCCTTGGTGCCAGGAGACCCTTTGTTTTCCTGTTTTGTCTTGCATTGAGGGCAATTTATTTTTTCAGCTTTTTGTCCGGCTTTACCTAAACCAAATATTTTTTTACTTTACCTGACCTTATACTTATTATAACACTTGACACCTGACCTTATACTTATTATAAACTTACCCTGTATACGAGTACCAATGAAAAATAGAATTGTCGACGCTTTTGCTCTTTGATATTGATAAGAGCAGACGCTCATTGACAACAAATATCCAACGTCAATTTCTAGATGTTCTAGACGTTCGCAAATTTTTGTTTTTCAATTAAAAATTATGAGGATTTTCCTTATTATCGTCAATCCATATAACATTAACTAATTTAAGATATTAGTATCAAAATTATAAAACTAAGGTTTAGTAAATATTATACTTAGAAATTGCCAAAAAAAAAGATATAAATAATGGTGTATCGTAAACCTATAAGTCATAAATACATTTAAAAAATGTGAATCACCATCCTCTAAGTGTTATAACACATTAGTTACCCAACAAAATAAATTATTAAAATGTTACAAATAGAATGTCTACACTTTACTACCTTTACTATTTTGTCTCCACTATTACTTAAAGTAAACTAAACTAAATCAACATGTTGTTCTTATTCGTAAAGATATTATTTATGGCTCTTTGCATACCTCTAAATCATTAAGTGCCGACAAAGGTTTATGTCTGTTAATTCATTCCCTAAAATGTTACATTGAGGCCGAGAAATAAAGTAATGAAAAGTATAGCAGCATTTTATTAAGCTATATGTAACTTATATGTAAACTGCTAAAATTAATGAAGTCTCTCGATTCAGTTAAACTATTTTGAGATGATCCAGTTGGTGAAAACACAGTTTTAATGATAATACCTGAACTAGAATTTATCTTTTCTAAAGCTAGCAAAATCAATATCTTAGTAATTCTAAAGGTACATGCAGGGTGAATATTTTAACTGGAATAATTTCGGTATCAAACAATCCATCCATTCCTTGAAAAAATCCAAAAACTCGGTTACTTTTTTTGACCCTACAATTTTTTTGTTTCCGTAAATTTTACCCTTCATCAAGGAATGGAAACTAACCCAACTCTTTTTTTGCAAATGCCAATGCATGTATTGTGATAGTTCGCGCATAAGGTCATAAGAAAGGAATATAACCCACTCTTTACTTTTGAATTTCTGTTACCTGATAAGCGACAAAAAAAAATAAAAAATGTTATTTTTTAAATAATTTCGTACTATATTACAATAATATTGATCGGGTAAGGTGGAGCTGTACTGAGACTGGTTGGCACGAAGATTGACTGGTGTATTGTCAATACTATTGATCGTGTAAGGTCCACTTATACTCCTAAGTTTCTTTAAAATGCCTTATTTTACTGAATCGCACAGAATTGAAATATTAATGATGATAGGGTATGGCGATAGACTGCAGACTCAAACAGAAGTAGCGCGTTTGTTTCAAAAGCAGCACCTGGATTTACCACCAATTTCGCAAAGCACCATTAGCAAAATTGAATCACGTTATCGTAAATTTGGCCATGTGAGGGATGTACCAAGACAACGACAACCTCGTGTAATGCAGGAATACTCACAATTAAATACCTTGCTTAGTCTTCAGGAAACCCCTGTCACTTCAGTTAGGCAACTGGCAAGAGATAACAACGTAAGGCAATCATCTGCATTAAGGTTAACAAATTTAGATAAAATGCGCCCATATAAAATGCTAATGATGCAGCAGTTAATGGAAGATGACCCAGATTCGTTGGATCAATAGTTTTGGACTGGGTTCTTTTTTCGGATGAGAATATGCAAAACTATCGGTACTGGTGTGATGAAAATCGTCACTGGGTTCAAGGAACTCACACTCAACGTCCACAAAAGCTTAATGTTTGGACAGACATAATTGGTGACCGAGTCATTTGGCCAATTTTTTTATAATTGGGCCGTTATATCTCAATTTTTTGCGAGAGGACCTTATTCCAGCTTTGGCTGCTTCATTTCCTCATCATGCAGATGCAGATCTTCATGCTGATCGAATATTGTTTCAACAGGATGGTGCATTTGAACTAAGTTTTTCCTAACCGGTGGATAGGGAGAAAACGTACAATTGAGTGGCCGGCAAGATCGCCAGATCTTAACCCCCTTAATTATTTTCTTTGGGCCACCTTAAAAATAAAGTTTACGTGACAAAACCAGAAAATTTAGAGGCACGATAACACACGAAATCCGACAAATACATTTATTACATTTACATTTAATACATTTTTTTTTCTCGCTTATCAGGTATCAGGTAAAAGTAAATAGTGGGTTATATTCCTTTTTTTATGCCCTTTTCCGCCAGCTATCACAATACATGTATTTGCATTTGCAAAAAACAAGTTGGCTTTGTTTCCATCCCCGGATGAAGGGTTAAATCACGAAAATGCAAAAAAACTGTTGAATCAAAAAAAAAAGGTACCGGTGTTTTTGGATTTTTTCAAGGAATGGATGGATTCTTTGTTACTTAATTTATTTCAATTAAAAAAACACCCTGTATATATTTAGCGGAAATAAAATAACCGGTTTTCACCTTTACAAAACGTTCCTGTTAAAAGGATTAATTAATTGCGCGTCAAATTGTTAGGGGAAAGGCACGGTAAAAAATTACCCAATTAATAGGAAATTGAGATTTAATGGTGTTCGCTGGTAATGGGCAGGGGCGAAGATCAAGAGATTAAACTGAACATCATTTTTAATGTAAACGTATTGAGTAATTACAAATTGACGAAAATACAAATGTTCAAACCCAAAAAAAAACATAGTAATTGGGTACGGCAAAATGATCTCCAACATTTTAAGCTTTGATTAAAAGGCCATAGTAAACGCTATTTAGAATTTTATTTTTTTCAATGAAAGTGTTTCCTATGCTATTTTTTTTCAAATAGTTTTGAAAATTACAGAATCCAAGTGGCGACCATTTATTTCGATACACATTTGTAGCTGATTTCTGAAGATTTGTATCACTCGAGTAGATATTTGAGGCGATATTGCTGCAATTTCTTGACGTATTGCTGCTTTCAGTTCGTCAGTGGTTCGGAAATGGTATTCAAAGACCTTAGGTTGTAGGTAGCTCCAAAGGAAAAAGTCGCATAGGGCAAGATCGGGTGAACGCGGATCGCCATGATACGGAATTTTCTGGAACCAAAACTTAGAGGACTTGAACATCCGGATGTATGGTTCCAACAGAATGGAGCTACGGGTCATACGGCAAGAAGGTCAATGGACGTTTTAAGGATAATATATTCAGGACAATTAATATCATCACGTGGAGACGTTAGGTAGCCTGCACGAGGATACAAACCTTCAGAAATCAGCTACAAATGTGAATCGAAAAAAATGGTCTCCACTTGGATTATTTTGAAAAACTAAATGAAAAAAAATGACATAGTATACACTTTCATTTCAAAAATAGTTATTTATGTAACAAGAGTGTAAAGTGGTACTTTTTATACGCATGGGAAATTTGCAATCCCATAGTTTTAAAAAAAGCACTTTATGCATGAGTTTCATACAATATTTTTTCAACGGTCGCGGTTGTGAAAAATTAGCTGTGTATTGGCCCAATATTACTTTTTATTATAAAATTTTGCTAGTAAAAGTGAAAAATTACACTAAAAATATATACACATTAGTCCCAGAACAATTGAATAATGACTTTATTCTACAACGTAATTCTTAAAAACCTGCATTTGGCGTTTCTAAACGAAATATCAGGTCAGCTTTGTTTAATTGTTTATCACAGGCGACTTGGTTTTATTGGACTTTCGTTAAATGGGTGGAAAAATGAACCGTTCCTGCACTTTTTTTAAATTTCAGATACTTTCTTAACTTGTTCAAAAAAGGTGTGTTTTATGCACTTATAGGTGTAAAAAGTCTAGTTTTTAAAACAATCGTAGAAATATAGAATTCTAAATAGCATTTACTATTATGACCTTTTAATTAAAGCTTAAAATGTGGGCGACCATTTTTCCGTACCCTGTATTAGTCATTTTGTTACAATATCCATCAGAAATTATTACTGAGAGAGAGATTTGTACAAGAAACGTACAGGAAACGTAACTGAAAAACACTTGAACATCAAATAAATCCTGTACGACTTACACTATCTCATATACGAGAAGTATGGAAGGTTACTGGAGTTCCGTTTTATTTTCTGAAGTTATAGGGTAACAGTCGAACTTCGGTGTAGGTAACTTAACATAAAATAGAGCTCTTATCGAGGAGAATTTAAAAAACAAAAAAATAGTATGGCGAGATCTCTGAAAAGTTTTAAGGTAAACTCAAAACTCACTTATTTGATGTTCAATTGTTTTTTTAGTTACGTTTTCTGATGGTTCTTGTGCAAATCTACAATGTTTCTAATTTAAATATCTTTCTTACCCTCCAAATAACAAAGTTATTAATTGGCCCAGATCAGTAACCCTGCACATACTGGCAAAAATAATTGATCAAGGCAATGGACAAATATGAGAGATTTTTTGCCAAATACAAAGATAATAATAAAGCAGAATGATTATGAGTCGTCAAACGAAGGGAGCAAAGATACATAACAAGAATTCGTTTATACTGAAAAGATCTATTAATTGTTGTTCATTGTTACTCCACTCTGCTGTTAAGAAAAAAATGATATTAAACAAATTATAATAAAAGTCACTGCGTTTGAGAGTACGGGAATAAAACAAATCATGAAAAGAACATTTTCTGTGCATGGTCACTGGTCTGTGACTTTTAATTATAAAAAAGGATGCCTGACTCTAACACTAATGTAGTGTATATTCTGCCTAAAACCTAATCTGATCAAAACAATTTTTCTAACGCTTCGAGATCTAATCTCTAACAACCTAAATTAAGAAAAATAAATAAGTAATTATAAAAATAATTAAAAAAGGATATATGAAATTTTTGTTTGAACTATATTCGCTATTTTTCACAATAATATGTTCCCTTGGTAGCAGTTTTTTCACTTCTATGACTTGAAGCTGGACAGCTTCGTTTATAATACAAAACTTATCCTACATTACACTGATCATAAACCTATAACATCGAATCAAACTAGTTTTATATAAATTTAATATGAGGAAAGAACTTTTTTCGAAATTTAAAATATAAACTTCCGTTTTTGTTACTAGTGAGAACTAAATTGTACTATTGGGTTAAAAAGTAATGGCAGTAGCCGAAGAATACGTCCAGCTAAATTGATCATTGCTTGCAATAAATTAAAGTTTTTTTCATGAATATGTCTTTTGATGACTGACATTACTTTGTCACACGATCGTACATGAAACTGGTACATTTTTAATGAGATAAGGATTTTGCATTCTGTGCAGTTTCTTGGGCAATTCAATTTTGAAGGGAATACTTTCAGACGATCTTCGTGGGTCATTCTATAAAAAAAAGAAAACTATTTTAATTTTAGATTGCTTAGACAACATGCATATAATACAAATAAATGAGAAATAGGTATTTTTTATATTTTCTCCATGAACTAAATATGTATCTATTTAATTTTCTTGATTGTTGTCCTAAGATTAGGAGATTTAATTAAAAGGATTATTCAACAAAAAAAATTTGTCAACTAACATACCTATCCTATTCTCTTCGTTGGATTTTTGTATTTATAATGACTTGTAATTTTTCTACAAATCCTGACTAACATTTAACCTACATCTGCAGAAATTAAAGGAGTTAAAGCTTAAAGGTAGTCGTGTAAAATATATATACTGTTGGGTGAGTCAACGATTGCACGGAGCAATTTTATGCATTAAAGATAAGATTTGTCGATAATAAGCTTTTGTGTTAAGGTATGGTTGCATATTCAGCACATTTTAAAAATATTTTGGATTACACATGGTGCGTTCAAAAAGTAAGGTGTCACAAAGTTAGATTTTTTTAAATGGAACACCCTGTATTTGAATGTATTTTTGAATTCTACGTGTAATTTTATAACTTTTTCACTAGGTTTAATATATGACTTAATTTACTCAAGATATAAACTATGAATCGCTTGGAGTCAAAATTAAAATAGTATTTTCACAACAAAGAAATGCTACTTGTAAATACTAAATTTTCATTACAACTCGAATTATCTTAAAAACTATAACTTTTTTATATATTAAACCATAGCGGATCAGTTATGAAATTACATTATGTAGAATTCAAAAATCTATTCAAATACAGGGTGTTCCATTTAAGAAATCTATCTTTGTAACACCCTACTTTTTGAACGCACCCTGTACAATTCAAAATATTTTTAAAATATGCAGAACTTCCAACCAAGCTTTAAATAGGGTATTTCTTTTTATTGATTTTATACTATACTGTAACTGTGGTAAATCATAACTTTAATATTTGTCCGCAGACATGCAGTTGTTGTGTTTAATATACTATAAAAGTAAATGTACAGCAGAATATGCTTACTTGACTTTGGTGACACTAACATATAAATATTTAGGTAAAATTTTTAATAAACTTTGTATTACTTTCTTCTGACTTAGGCGGTTCTTGGCACATGAAAGAACAGTTTGGCCGGAGCACTTGCAGTAGTATTTTTGCATCTTGGCACAATACAATACTTATAGCGTAGTTTTCAAGGAATTTCAATTTTTATTACAAATAATTACACACAAATTAAACTATATTCAAAAAATAAATTTACGCAAACAACAAATTTATGTGTTTACATCATAGATAAACCATTCGGGTTAGGTGTGATAAGTTAAGGTAATGCAATATAGGTACACATTACACACACGACGCGACGTCAAGTTCTTAAATCGAATCTTTATGTTCATAACTTTTGACAGCCACGTGACTTACTGTTGTAAGCAATGATGTTGATCACGTGTCTGTAAAAAAATTCCAAGCAAAAGGATAAAAACGAATGAATTTAAGAACACAGCATCAAACAGCGACGCATGGTTTAGATATCATCTGGCAGAACTTGACGCCGCATAAGAATGCCGACCTTTTAAATTGTTATATTATGTTATGTTATATCGAAAATTAAAAAAAATTATCTGAGTAATTTTATTCAAAATAATATTTTTGGGTTTTGTAATGACTTCATCAAACGATTTATGCAATAAAAAAACATATATAGTGTTTTAATACGTTCACAAAATAAATTTAAAAAGTAAGAATTTCCGTTGAATGCCCCTTGTCTAGCGCCTTAAGGTTTTATCCTATTAAAAGGGTTCTAGCGGAAATAAGCTCCAAGTCAGTGCAATAGCTCGCGTAATCCAGTTAGTTTAAATTAAAATCCAATAAAAGAAGCTTATAACACAATCCAAGAATCCGTTTCATTTTGAACGAGGCGGAGTAAGATCCATTTTATAGACATTGAATGTATTTTGAATCCAAGTACATGAATATTTTAGAGATTTTTTCGGAAACAGTACCAATATTGTGACTTAATTTAATAATAATTAAAGTATTGTTAAAATCGTTTTTTTTAATTTGTACAAATTGAGCAGTATGTGTTTGTTTTCTTCCAGCCCTAGGGCGTTTTGTCCAATTTTCGATTAGTTATACAGCGTGTCCAAAAAACATCTTAATAAATGGGAAACACTTTTTTGTTTTTGACTTTACGGAAAAAAGTTATTTTTCATAAAAAGTTCTGCATCGTAAGAAAATAGCATTGCCATTCAAATATTTGATCTAAGACATACCTACAGGATGGCTCAAAAATATAAACGTCCTAATTCACGTGACGCTAAAGACACAAAATCGATATTTAAAGGTAAACTGCCACTGTAAATGTACTAGAGTTAACTTTTTATATTAGTAAATTAGGCTCGGAATTAGGTTTGGACAGGAGGTCCCAAAAATGAAATTAATTTTTTTATCGGCTTTACAAAAAAATCATATCTTCATAAAAAGTTCTACATTGTAAAAAAAGAGCATTGTTATTCAAAAACTTGGTGTACGACAATACAGAGTGGCTCAAAAAGCTGAGTTTAAATTTGCGTAAAGTTAAAAAGGGACCAACTATTTATTTAAAGATAAACTGTAAATTGTGGTAAATTGAAATTTAGCTTACCCTTGTATTAGGGTCAGTTCAGAGTTATAAATTTTTTAGCCACCTTGTATGTTCTAGATCAAGATTTTAAAAAAAAACATGCTATTTTTTCACAATGTAGAACTTTTTATTAAGATATATTTTTTGTAAAGTTGCTAATAAAAAATAATTTATTTTTGGGACCTCCTGTATGTTCCAAACCTAATTCAGTAACATAAAAAAGTTAACTCTAGTACATTTACAGTGGCAGTTTACATTTAAATAACGATTTTGCGTCTTTTTATCTTCCCGTGATTAGGTCTTTTACATCTTTGAGACACCTTATTTAGATGTAAATGCTATTTTCTTACGATGCAGAACTTTTTTATGAAGAATAACTTTTTTCCGCGCCGGTCAAAAATAAAAAGGTTTCCCATTTGTTAAGATGATTTTTGGACACGCTGTATAACTAAACAAAAAATCGGATAAAGCGTCCTAGTACTGGAAGAAAACAAACGCATCCTGCTGAATTTGCACAAATTAAAAAAAAACACTTATTTTTAACAATTCTTTTCATTCACTTTTTAGTTCACACCTATGCAACGCAAACATTTTGCCCTTGAAAAAAAAACAGTTTATTAGATAAAACGCTACACGAAAAGGGCTTCCAATACCTAAAAAGCCCGACAAAGTCTTTCAATCCGTTTTCAAGCTACATCGTTTTAAAAATGACGCTACCAAAATTTGTGTGCTTTTTTGTTTCCTCCTATATTTTCCGCCAAAGATAATTAATCGGAATTCCGGCAAACACGTCTGGAGATATTGATATCAGCTTACTAACGTGCTATGTCGGAATGACCAAAAAAAAACCCTAAACTTTTAGTAGTTTTACATTATCTTATTAATCACCCTGTATAGCATGAAAATGTCGTTTTCATTGCAAATTCACTTATTGATTCTTAATTTGGAAAAAACGAGCTATCAATATCCGAAAATCGCTCTCAAAAAAGTTATGTTTTTAAAAAGTTATAGCAGTTTGAAAAGTCGAGTAAAAATCGCTTTTGTCGATTTTTTTGTTGACTAGTTTATATTACAACAGTAAAAATACTCTTTTACTATTTTTTATTCTGCAAATTTTCCTTTTCCGAGCACTTTTATCTCAAAAAAGGGCCATAAAAAGAAATAGAAATGAAAATTCAACGCAGCGTCTGCATTTAGACGAGTTTTTACACAATATTAAAGGTCGAAAAGCGCAGATTGTTTTCGTATGCAAGTTTTAATTAAAGTTGTAAAATATAACTGCCAACGACCAAATTAACCGAGAACATGGTATGAATAATTAAAGTAAATAGGAAGCGAAAGTATAAAAAAATACGAATCGCTGCACATTGTGCAAGTAGTGTTATTTTGGAGTTTGGAAAACTTCCAGATAAATTAAAAGGAATGAAAAAAAAATCATTCCTGGTAGAACTTCACGCAAGCATTTTAAGATCATGTAAATGCACGCATGCCAAGTGTTTAAGAAGCCTGAAGAAGCACAATATTGTACAATATGTGCGAAACGTTGTGAATTTTTAAATTTTATGTTTGGTTTTACAAAATAGCCTATACCCAAGAAAACTTCCTATAAAAAATATATTATGTCTGGCTAAAGAATAAAAAAGAAAATAATATATAGTTATATAAACAAATACATCTACTTGCAGTTAAAAATTATATACATCCTATAATAAATTACTTAGGACGAATCATATAGCTTAAAGCAAAATAGCGTTTCCGAGAAAATTCATAGACCTGCATTGCAGCAAGAGTAATATTGCTGCAGGCAACCATATCGTGTACTATTATGTGACATCTTGTTCAATGATGCAGTGGGTCGTGAGAAATGGAAGGCATTAATAAGAATCTTGAATAGCTAGTTCCGGAATGCTGAACATCCATATCACAAAATTTATTTTATTCTTACGTTCCTGTTTAAAATTGGAGGTAGACTTCAAAAAAATATATATCTTTATTACTGGTGGCCGTATTTTTTAACCAATCAAAGTGAAATTTGGCACAAGGAGTATGAATATGTTTATATTTCGGCTAAGTTCGTAGATGGACCAAACGGGTCCATTAGTTACAAATTGGCAGGGATTTGAAGAAGTCAAAAAATAATAAAAATTTATTTAGAAAATCATTATGCAGTACATCATTTATTGGGAAAAACATGCAGCGTAAAAGGAACCAATAAACTGCGAAATTTTCTTTTATGACTGGCGGTACAATCGGGATTTTTCAATTTTTCATCGTAAGACAGTGTAAACTAAAAAGTACAAGGATGGGATAAAAGTTTCAATGCTGACCCAGAGAGGATGCAATTTACCGTAATATTGGCACGTTTTTACGCAACAGCACTCTTCCATAATATACGTTTAAAGTTTCAAGAGAGTACTTTCAATAGTTTGTATTTTACATTAATTAAAGTTTTATATTCTGTAAATGATGGAAAAAATCAAGGTTTGGAAATGAAATAAAATATTTCCATATTGACGGTTTATCTCCTACGGAGCAGGCGCGTCCATAGGCTGATTTGGTCAATGACCCACCTAATAATTGATTTTCCATGATCCACCTAATAATTTATTTTTTAGAACCAAAAAATAATTATTATCTTTTCTTTCAAAAAAGTGCAAGTTCCATGCGAAAACTCCCCAATAAAGAATGGAGGCAAGCTGGCTCCGAGATAGGCCATATTTTAAATTGACTTAATAAGTTTATATGGAAATAAAAAACTGGCATTTAAACTAAAAAAGGAACAAGCATACGCGCTTTAGGAAGTTAAAAAGAGATAAATATATGACGAAATTGTCGCCGGCCCACCAATAATATCGGTTTCGGCGCGCGCGTGACCGTCGATGCCGCCGGTTCTCGATTTGTCCCGGGCCACTATGGAAATACGCTCGAACCGCTCAATGGCATACTTAAAGGGGGGAATAGGGGGATATATCGCCTCATCCCATGTACTCGGGCTAAATAAAATCATAATAATTTTTTTTACTTTAAGATATTTTTCTGGGAGGATACTTATTTTATGACACGAAATAAATATTTTTTATTGTCAAATTTTCCTATTTTTCCTATTTTTCTTCCAAATTCCCATATATTTTAGGGTTTTATTTATTTTATATGTCGGAAACCACACTGCGTGCTACAGTTGCAGATCGTTGCTCTCGCAATTATTCTATGAACTTTGAACAGTTTATCTTGTTTGCATAAACTGTTCTTGAGAAATTCATATTGAATATAGAGTACCAGCCAAATGCAAAAAGAAGTGATACTGTCGCTTCCCGACGGAAGGTGGGACTGTGGTGTCGCGCTAGTAGTACCGGTAGCGCCAACCCTTCAGGCCGAATAAGTGACCCAGTTGAAAGCTGCCCCTACGCCAACGTTTATATTAGTTGCCATGTGTGTGATCAAATTATACCTGCTAAATATATGTGTTTTGATCAACTTTACGATATTTTATCAACCCCTATGACTCCTACGTTACTGGGAGGTGGTGGTGGAGGCGCTGGGTACCACGTCACATTTTTTGTGAAGACGCCGGGTACCACGTCGCATTTTTTGTGAAGACGCCGGGTACCACGTGACATTACCCAACCGGAGCGGCGCCGGCACTTGTTATTAGTTTTAGAGGTGTTTTGGCTTTTCTAATCTAGTTGTGTAATACGTTTTTGGATAATATTTGATATTTGTGTTGTATTCTTTGCATAGTAGTGGTACTAGCACTTAGGTACTTGTATTAACAATGGCTTTAATAGTGCAAGAAACTGTTTGCATGTAATTTAACAAAGTCACAGCAAAAATGCAATTTTAGTATTTTATGTTTTTTGCGGTGTTTATTTGTAGGTAAATAATTTCTTGGCAGAAATAGGCACATTATTTGGAAACCTTTCTTAATTAAAAAAGTCTATTTTACTTGTTACTTTGATATTACTAGTTGCCCACGAAATTAGCCCCACCTGTAAAACAAAAACTCACGGGCCGCGCCTGCTACAGAGATAAAAGCTAAATTTTAGGTGAGTCAACTCCTTCATTTGTTTAAACTTGGAGTGCGGACTTTAAATATGGTCGTACAAGCACTGACAGGCCAGAATGATAACCGCCGGAAAAATTGTGCAGAGTTCACAAAATCGTTTTGAATCATCTCCGGCTGAAGTTAGGTGATTTTGAATAGAATAAAAAATGTGAAATATCGAAGGCGATGCCGCTCCCAGATGTGGGAACTGTACTCTAGGTTAGATCTTATTTGGGAAACATAGAGAGTGTGTGTGTTAAAATAAGAGAGGTACTCGTATTTTCTGGCTCGAAAGAGAAAACCAAGCTTTTTAGCTGAATTAGAAAATTAATAAATAAATTAGAAAAATAAAAACATTTTTAACAAATATTTTGCCGTTCTTTTGTTGGACCGGAAACTTTCCATCTCATCCTCCTATTTATACTGTTAAGAATAATATTTGTACAAGTTTCCAGAGTTTTCTTTTGCTGTTTATAACTCGAGAGCAAAACTAAATAACATTTGTGAAAAGAAAATAGGCACTTTCGTCTTAAAAGAAATCAAAAAAGACCTTGCGGATAATAAACCTTTCCGAAGTATACATTTGCAGGCAGTTCCATTAAAGGTTATAAATGACTAACTCACAGTTCTTTCTTGCATCCAAAAGATTAAAATTAAAAGCTTCTTTTAAAAAAGACGCATTTGGGACAAGTCGTCTCGTGTAATACGAGACAAATACCTTAAAGTTGAGGGGGAGAATAATTTTTTCGCGAATTGGTATCAGATTTTACATTAGGATTTAGATTTTAAAGACGGCGTATTTGCTTTAAAAGAGGGTAAGTATTTAATTTTAAAACATCTTATTTCTGTTTTAATGCTCTGTTACAACCCTCCTTGTTTCCTCTCTTAAAGATATTGTTTTTCGTTTATTAGAAATTTTAGATCATCGAAAGTAAACTTTTCCAAAAACATTTTTTTTTCGAAAAAGCGCTATTTTAAAAATACATTTTTTTGGAAAAATATCTTTTTTTAAAAGTACGAATATATTATACTTTTTCTATAGACGCTTTTTCTAAAATATGAATGACAAAGATATGTTCCACTGGTCATGCATAATGTGTTACAGTGCTAGGATTATCAAAGACCAGCAGCTTTTATACAGGGTGTTTCAAAAAACATGTGCCATCGCTTGACGGAAGATTCTTTGAAAGAATCTAAAAAACTTGGTTTTCTCTTTCGAACCAGAAAATACATCTCCCCTTCCAACTTACACAGTCTCTATGTTTCTTAAATAAAACCTTACCTAGAGCCTAGAGTAATGCTCCCACATCTGGGGAGCAGCATCACTTTCGACACTTGACATCATTGATTATATCCAAAAGGGAGCTTATCGACTCATCAATGACCCAGTCATCACAAGAAAACTCATTTCGCCGCGCTGGTGGGGATTTGTCCCTTTTCAACCGATACTTCCACGGATTGACTGTTCCTAATAGAACAACAAGAGGCGCGTTGCGTATACGTGCCTTTACCGTCCAGCCACAAAAGTCTAGAACATCCCACTTCTCTTGCTCATTCATACCTAGGATCTCTAGATTATGGAACAAATTGCCTGCGGATATTTTCCCTTCCCCTCCCAACCTCCAGTCCTTTAAATCCTGTGTCCATCGATTTCACTTCCCTTTTCTTCAGACGTCCACGGTACGTTAGTAATTATGCATGAAGTCTACTGGGCATCAGACAGACATCATTTTCATTTTGTGTTTACGATTGGTCTCGGTCTTGCTGTTCTGTCTTCAATTTTGCTTTACATTTTGTGCGTAAAATGGTGTCGTGCTGGTTTCTTGAGGGTTGGATATATTCGTTTCAATCGTTAGTGGTAAGTAAATGCTCATATCCACTAGATATTTCTCGATACACTATAACCTCAACTCTGACACTTTCCCCTCCAGTTTAAAAACCGCTATGGTGAGACCACTACGTAAAGGTAGCAACTCGGATGACCCCTCGTCTTTTCGGCCAATTTCACTGCTTCCTACATTGTCCAAACTAATTGAAAGATTGTGAAGGCGAGAATAATCTTGTTCTTAGAAAAAAACATAACTTACTAAAGCCCTCCCAATTCGGTTTCCAGAATCGAAAAATACTGGTGATTCAACTTTTAACTTTCTGGAGAGGGTATGCAATATGCATAGGCTTAAATGGGGGTGAAATGGCTGCGGCAGTATTTTGCGATTTTTCAAAGGCATTTGACTGTGTTAATCGCGAGATACTGCTGAAAGAGCTGTTCTGTATGGTTTCTGGGAAGTGCCTTTAGAATGGTTGACATCGTATTTGTCTAACAGGAGGCAGATTGTCAGATGTAATGGTAATGACAGTGTCTCTAAACCGTTTTATATTGACTGGGGTGTTCCACAGGGCTCAGCGCTGGGCCCCATACTGTTTTTTAAATTTATATCAACGATAGCCTCCATTGACATTGAGGGAATTTTTATATTGTTTGCTGATGATACGACAGTTTTGTGGCAAGGAAGGAATGCCAGATTGATTGGTAAAGCGGTTTTGCGAGATTTAAATAAAATCAAGCAGTGGTGTGACAGTAATTAATTACCTAAATTTTATCCTAAAAACGAATGTGTTAATGTGGAATAAGAGTGGTTTCAAATGGCCTATGTATGAAAATAAGCAAAAAAGAATCGAATCAATACTGAGCAAACCGAAACAAACCTGATCAAATCCAAAGACAGGCAATCTGTACAGGTTTGCGCAGATTTGTTCAGGTTTGATGCTTAGAATTTTGTCTGTATTTTAATATTTAACTAAAAGAGTCCAAAATTTAGTTGTGGAAAACAGGCATTTTCGAAAAGATGTAATTGCAAAACTCCTCTTTTCGAAAAATTGTTTTTAAAAAATGTGCACGGTTTCCTATTTACATCAGTCCGTCGGTCCGTCAGACAATAATATACTGTCTGCTGATCAGTGCTAAGCCCAAAAAACTAATAAACGGTAAACTTAAACTTTCTTAGTATCTCCCCATACACTTTAACACTTCAATCTCCCCTAAAATCTCTAAACAATAATCTTTTATTTCCACCTAAGTATCTCTCAAGTTTGATTGCAATCTGTTTTCTCTCTTGGTCAATTAATATTTGCTCGGCTCCAATTTGCCACGGACTTCACTTCACCTTTTGTCCACTTCTAAGAGAACAATCTGGAAATCTTCTTCAATCTGTGGTTACCATAACGACAGGTTAAGGTCCCGGTATTTGATTTCGAACATTGATGATGTTTGTTGACTTTTTTCTTAAGTTAAATCACGACAGCTTTGAATTTTACCGAGTAAATTTCGCTTAGGTAGTTTTTCGAAAACTTTTACTTCTAAAATGTTCGAGATTTTATAATTTGACGATAAAAGCCCGAGTCCGATGGTCGAGGGCTTTTATCGCAAATTATTACATAGAGAACATTTGATTAAAAGCTAAAGTTCAGGAAAAATATACCAACCTACGTGAATTTCACTTGGTAAAACTTAAAGCTGGAGTGGTTTATATTAAGATTATTTTTTAATGATTTTATATTTTTATGTTTTTGGAACTGATTTCAAATTAAATCGTGTGTTCTTTTTGTGGTAATTGGTGTTATGATTTGGATATTTTTGTCAATAAGGAGTATGCATATATTTTTTTACTGCCTAAATCATTTAAGGAAGTCATTACAAACAAAAAAAAATAATTTGGAGAAAATTCCTAGGATAATCTAGCTACAAAAATATTTACTCTTCGGTATAATTTATTACAATTTAAAAAGCAGCCATTTGTCCTTCATGAATAATGACGTCAGGAGATCAGCAAAAATAAGTGTCAATCTACATGTCAACGTAAAGCTTAACCTAACTTCGAGCAGGTTTGTTTATCTCAAAAACAGTCAGACCGGGATCAATCGAATTTTTTGGGTTGATAGAGGAAGAGTGCAACTAGCTTCGGTAAAAAATTCAGTTATACAGGATGTTTCGTTTCGGAGCTATTAAACGTCAAAGTAGAAATTTCCGCGATTTCCGTTGAAATCGGATACATGTCGCAAAGGCAGTGGCGGCGCTAGGCGTCGGCGTCGGCCTCGCGCCCATAGGGGCCCCGCAAAAAACTCTAATTAATACTTAGCTATACCTAACCTAGAATATTTTAGTACGAGTAGGTAGTATTTACCCAGAATCGTTTGCATCACTGTTGATTAGCAACAATATACTCGAAATTACTACATATTTGTGTATAATTCAATTGACCTAGTACGTTTTCTGACAAATAATGCAAGCTACTGCAGCAAAAGTGAATTAAATCGATGTAAATTTTCGGAGATTGTAGAGGACCCGGAGCTTCAGAACTCTATTGAAACTGGTGAGGATCGGAAAATGACTAGTAATTCTTTTGAGTTTTTTTAGGTCGAAAAATGCCATTTGCAGACCCCTCTTTGGTGCCTAATAACTCGAAAACAAAACGTCGAATCGAAAAACGGATTCATAAGAGAAACTTTAAAATCTCAAATCCTTTCTTATTACAATATATTTACCTAAACCTAAAATCATTGGAAAATGGATATATTTGGGAAAAACTGGAAATTTCGATTATTGACCCAAATATTTTACGGTTTTTGTGGGGTCAAAATAGTTCAAATTAAAATCCCATATACGTCGTCGGAAAGAGCTCTTCGAAATATATGATACCTATATTTTTTAGTTTCTTCATTATTTATAGGAAGAGAGCAATAGCCGATTAAATTTCGATTTTTTGACTTTTTTTGCCCTCGACATCGGTACATTTGAATCACTCTGTATTTTTTCCTATCTATTTTTTCCCCAATTTTTCAGCACTATCTTATAAAGGTATAATCGCACTTTAAAATGAATACCGAATGGGTCATCCATGAGCGTATTTAAGAAGTAAAAACCGAATTTTATTGATTTTTTCCGACAAATCCTGTTTTTATGCAACATTATTCCACACTATTTTCCCTATTTAGTGAATCTTTTTGGGTTTATTTTATGCGTTAATTATTATGTAAGAAAACCCCACTAATTTAAATATCTTATTTTTCGTTAACGATATGTTATAAATAAATAGGTTTATTTGCATCGGGGACATTCAAAATTTGAAAATTTTTTGAATTTTCGGAGATTGTCATGAAAACAAAGAATTGCAATTTATTTACTCGAAATTATTAAGATATGATGTGTCAAAATTTCGCAAAAACGACAGTTTCTGTTGCAAAATTGAAAGGTTCCTGGGCTGATTTCGGCTTGAAATATACATCAATAAGATTTTAGGATCCTTCTACTTTAAGTGCAGGGATATTTCATTGGATGAGTTACGTATTAAATGCCATTTTTATGAATTTTTCGATGACCCTACAACAGTGGAATTCGCCATGTACTCATTATGAGTCATAAAAACACTTTTGACGACACAGCCAGTGGGATCACGTTTTACAAGTTTCGAAATTCGCGAGAAAATTTGCAGCAGAAAATCCTTTTTTTTTGTTAATAAAAACCAAAATAAATGGATAACAGCAACCGCTATAAACATTTAATTTAGGTAGAGAATATAAAAAAATATTTCAGATTTATTTGGGTTAGATGCATATTCCCTATTGGTACCCTTGCCTGGGCCTCTGGCACCAAGTTTTGCCCTCAGGACTAAAATACCTACTTTAGTCCCTTGATTAATAATATCCAATTTTTACCCATTATTGTGTTGTTTTTTAAATAGGCTGTAAACTTTTTATCCGATCCTCGTAAGCTAATGAACATTTTTTCAAATCAAATGACCAGCGTCAATCCTTATTTTATTAGCAGAAAGAACAAATAAATACATATAACCTTTTTAACACATGCACTTAAGCTTTCTAGCCACGTTTTCCACGTCAGTGGTTAAGGACAAGCGTTTTGAGCACCAAAGCCGATTAGGAAGTGGCTCAAGAAATAATCAGGAGCAAGACGCAGCCTTCATTAATTAGACTTGGATTGCCACCGGGGCAACACTTGACACGTTTTCGGCCTCCCTCTTAATTAAGGAATGCGCTATACTTTGCCGACCGAGGCCGACGCTTTTACTTTTTTTATGTGAACTTTTCTAAGAGAGTCAATTTGCTAGTTGTGCGGCAAAAGCAGGGTGACAAATTTATGCTTTAGCGGCAAGAGGAACGGTAATCGTATCGCAACTTGGGGCTTAATTGCTTGCTTTGATTAAATTTTACCCTTAGAAGTGTAAACGAAAAGAATGTATCAGCAATATACTGATATGGGGAATTTAAAATTAATTAATATATATACAGGGTGTCTAAAATAGGTGATACCACTATTGCTATCTCCGAAACAGTAAAAGATACGATGTCAGTTAAACTAGAGAAAATGTGCCTTTTTTAGTCGCTATTCATATAAGGAGTTGCCAAATTCTCTATAGTTTTTTATCTACAGGAAATTTTTTAAAAATAGTCAAAAATTTAATTCTTAAATATCTCGAAAACTATTATAGTTAAAAAAAATTGTTCTAACAAAAATCACACGATTTTCTACCTTCTATAAAGTAGTGTTATTGTTTTGTTTATACTATTTGTTTTTATTGAGTTACTGATACTAACTTGTTTTTTTCAAATACGGACCTGGACTTTTTGCTCCATTTTTTAAAAGAATACTTTATACCCTTTATAGCTGTGTATAACTTGAAAATATTTTCCGACGTTTGGATCAAGAATAGCAACATCATCAGGATTTTCTAACAATGTTATGGCACAATTCACAACCTATCGCTATGGTTTCTGGTTTTTGTGGTTGGGAAATGGCGCATTTACTAGAAAAGGGCCAGGTCCGAACTGATAGAATATCCTCATGATGCTATTCTTCACCAAAACCTCGAAAAACATAACCAGGTAATACACAACTGTAAAGGGCATGAAGTATTTTTTGAAAAATTCATCAAAAAGTCCAGGTCCGTATTTGAAAAAAAAACAAGTTAGTGTCAGTAACTCAATAAAAACAAATGTTATAAACAAAACAATAACGTTACTTTAGAGAAGGTAAAACATCGTGTGATTTTTGTTAAAACATTTTTTTCTAACCATAATAGTTTTCGAAATATTTAAGAATTAAATTTTTGACTATTTTTAAAAAATCCCCTGTAGATAAGAAACTGTAGAGAATTTGGCCACTTCGTAAACGAAATATGAGTAGAGACTAAAAATGGCATATTTTCTCTAGTTTAACCGACCTCATATCTTTTACCGTTTCGGAGATAGCAATAGTGGTATCACCTATTTTAGACACCCCGTATATTTTATGAGCAATATTTTAAGCTTTTAGTCTGTGTCGAAACATTTTCTGCTAGATTTACTAAATTAACAAGCATACGAATAAGACGACTAAGTTTTTTTACTATAAATTTATGCTATACAGTATGTCCACGGATAGGGTAGACAAGAGGACAAATGGACCAAAAAGTGAAAGACATTCTCTATACATTCTTTATAAAAGCTTTTGCTTGCCTTAAAAATAAGATTCAGGTGCCAAAAGAAAATTTGTACATGGTATGCAAATAATACAAAAAGGTAAAATTTGGTTAAGAGTAAAGTTGCGTTTTTTCAATTTTAATGCACAACGTCAAATAAGAAAGTTGTTTTAAATTTTAAAAGAATTCTTATTCCAGTTTTTTAAGTAAAACTTTGAAATATCTAAATTACGCTTTTAAAATCAATATTTTTTGAAGTCACATTGTCATCTCTTTTATTTGATTCCACCTTTGATAACTGTGGCGTATTTATCAAAATAAGATGTTGTCTTTAGAGCAAAGAATATTTATAATTCAAAATTACAGGAATGACAAGGATTGTTATCGCTACGTTACTGAGAAGTCTCAAGAAAAGTTTCCAAATGTACTTATTAATGCAGAAGTTTAGTTCATAAGTTAGTAATCACATTTAAAAAAACTGGATCCGTTAGTGATTTAAAGAAGACCAATTTGAATTTGAAAATGATAGGTACGACGAAAACGATGCTTCTTCGGTATTAATTTTGCAATCTGTTGATGACAATCCTAGTATGTTTTTAAGAAAACGAGCACGAAGTTTACAGTTGTGTAAAAAAAAAGCCATATTCAAAATGGAATTAAGGAAAATAAAAATCGTCCTTTTAAACCAATTTTTTACCAAACTATATAAGATGGGGAACAAACGCTTGGATTTTTGTTTGTGGGTCGGTGATGAAATTCTAAGTAACAACATGAACTTTCATAAGCTGATAATGTTCTAAAACCGATTATTAACATATTTGTTAGTCCCTTTGTAAGTTCTAAACCTTTTTAGTGAATCCTGGGATAAAAATCATTTTTAAATAAACCTCGCCTAAAAGTAATTTCAGTAATTTCTCCCTTCCAATATAAATTACCAAATGAAATAAACTTTCTGCTTTGTTCCGAGAAAAACCGCCAAGTTTTTTTATTTATAGGGCTGAACTAAGAAATCATCCCCCTAATCTTAACGTATTACGCCGTGCCGTCCTTTTTACTTTGATTAATTGGTATGAATTCATGTCGACCGTAAATTAAAGCTAAGTCGGTTAATTTAATAATTCCCAGTCGAGAATCATGAACCGTTAAGAATTAGGAAGATTTCATACGATGTCGAGCAGAAATTGTGACAAACAAAAATATAAATGTAGTTAATTTCCTTTTGACAAGGGTAAATAATGGGAAAAATTTTAACCCCTTTCTTTGTTTCCATGAGTCAGTCACTTGGGGAGGGTCTGTCTATTTGACTGTACAGTCGTATATGGGTATTCACTAAAGTTTTGAGCTATTCTGCTTCTGCTGTGGAGTACGAATTAATAATAGCGAATATGCGTGTATTATACGGATGTTTCCAGCTCTGAATGTGTGAGTCGGACACTCCTCGTTCACCCACGGTACATATAGTACTTAGGTTTAGACCTTCGTGGGCTGTCCAAAGATAAAAAAATATTCTTAATGCATAAATCGTCATTTCAAACCTAGAAATATTATTTTGAAGCAAATTACTAAGATAATTTAACCAATTTTTGTAAATTTTCGGTATAATTGATTCCAGTTTAAAAAGCCGCCATTTCCGCGCGCCGTCCAGAGACGTAAGAACCACGTGACGTTGTTTTGTGCTAAGTTCTTAAATTCATCTTTTTGCTCGGCATTTTTGATAGGCTCGTGATCGATCTTATTGTTTACAATAATGATTTACTTACGCGCCTGTCAAAAATTAGAAGCAAAAGAACTGAATGTAAGAACTTATCATCCAGTGTATATTGAGTTGCCCATATTCGCCTAACCAGAATCGTTGAGCCAAGACGACACTAAATATCACGGAAACCTCGGAAGCATTCGGCCCCTTCCGGAGATCCGGAGAGCTTCGGCGAGAGGTAGTAGTGGCGGGAATTTGAATTTGCGAACAACTCAAAGACTTAACCTAACCATATATTTACAGTTACAGCTCTTTGCCGCCTTTTTATAGAGTTATGTATTTTTTGGTTATGTCTTTGATTGCCGTGTTACCAGGCACTTTTTTGAACTCTTCGCTTTTGTAATTTGTAAATCGTTTTGCCTCATTTTGTGAAAAATATGGTGCTTATACAGTTGATTTGTGAAAAATATTTGTTTAATTATAATTACTTAGCATCTGCTCTTTCCAAACGACAGAAGAAGACTGATGGTTCGATAAAAATGTATGGAGTCTGCCCATCTCGTATAAATATAAAGATCTGGAATGGGCCATGAAGAGGAGATTAGAAGATAGCACTTGTCAAAACTTGAAAAAAACTGAAACAGTTACAAAAATTATGTAGTGGTGTAACCGTAGACAGAATTATCTCCGATGCCAGAAAAGTACCATCTGAGAAAATTCAAAGAATAAATATGCTGAATAGGAACGATGTGTCATATTTAATGAAGAAACAATGTAATGAAGAAGAAACATAAAAATAGTATGATTGCTATAGCTTTAAAGAGAAAGAAATATTATTGGTTAAGGGTTTTTATATTTATTTTGTATGGCAGGTAATGGTGACAGGGCTTGTTTTGTATTTTATAATTATTATTAAATCGCTAATTGTAGTTCTGTACTATGGTTTAGGTTTTATTTAGATGTATAAACTGTACTATAAAAATTTCAATGTATGAATATGTACAAATGTACCTACATGTCGTGTAGGGGTGTAAGCTAATAATTATTGTATTTTACCTTTTAATAAATTCTGAGTGATATTATGTATGATTGGTTGTTGGTTTTAAAGAAAATTTCACTCGTAAATTTCTTGCAGATTCTTCTTACGGATTGTAATCGAAACTGTGGATTTCTTAAAACTAAGTAAGTTTAAATAAATAAAGGACTTTAATATTATGTACGGTTTTTTATTTAATATAGTGTTGCATTCAACAACTAATTAAGTGTAAATTTTTCCAAAAGTTTTGGTTATTGATTCATGACAAACTAAATTTTATATACCTAGATACCTATGTAACACGTGCAAATTAAGACCAACAAATGAAGATTTTAACGTAATTCAGTACAACTAAACGATTTTACTGCCCAGCTAAGTACTGTACTCAAAATGTAATATAGAACCATATTCTTAAAATTAAAAACAATTCTTGTATCGCATATTATCCTTCACATATTCACAAAAATAGTCTTGCTTCAAAATAAGAGATTTGAGGTTAGGATGTTTCGCATTTTTGACGCCAAACATGCGCCAAACTTAGGAAATCAATC
The DNA here is from genome assembly GCA_963971165.1 of Philopedon plagiatum. Lineage (NCBI taxonomy): Eukaryota > Metazoa > Arthropoda > Insecta > Coleoptera > Curculionidae > Philopedon > Philopedon plagiatum. The sequence continues at coordinate 8,716,536 of OZ020191.1, forward strand.
AAAATTCCCGCCTCTCGCCGAAGCTCTTCGGGAGGGGCCGAATGCTTCCGAGGTTTCCGTGATATTTAGTGTCGTCTGTTGAGCCATGATGTAAAAAAATGTATTTGTCTAATTTTGAGGTATAGAGTGAGACTCTTCAAAACCGATGACTGTTTAATTTACATTACACCAGCCATAATAGCACTTATTTACAATGTTATGTGATGTTACAACCAATAAGATCACGTTTTGCAAGTTTTTTGTATGAAAATTTGTAATAGAAAATGTTTTTATTTCTTAATAAAGTATAAAGACCAAAATAAATGGATAAAAGCAACCAACATAGTAAACTTTTTCTTAAATCTGGCAATATGGTAGCCAAATCACTTATCATTTATGGCACCCTGTTGAAGTCTGGTCTATTTAGTGGTTTTAAGAGCCGGGACGACGAATTTTTCGGCTCTGGCCATAACTAATAATAAAACACAAAAAGTTGCAGGAGAAACTTTAATTTAACTTAATGCAGTGCAAGGGCAGTGCAACGGTGCTCGAGATGGTGATGTATGCTCGGAGGGGGCAGATATATTTTTTTTAAATAATAGAAAACTAACAGAATCAAAAGAAAGCTGTAACTGTTGTTGAAATATGCAAATTCTAATTAAGAATAAATATTTTTGTAGCTCTTATAAAGAATACTGCTGGCAGAAAAAAAATTAGTTCTGATTTGTTCAAATTTTATTAAAAATAAAATAAATTATTTATATTAAGAGAAAAAAATAAATTATCAGACATAATCATATTGGCTAATAACCGATAATAAATAATATCACAGTAAACTGTTCTTTAATCAATCGTATTTCTATCTTCCAGTAATCAAGCCTGCTGCCCCTGCTATTCCCACGTAGCTCTGAACTAACTGTTGATTTTCTGCAAGACGATCACGAACTCTTCGGCCAGCTTTTTCCTAGAAAGAACAAAATGTTAATTTACTCGCTTATAACTATTAAAATTAATAGTAACTAATGCTCAGTTTCCAATTCTTGTCACCCTAGACTAAATAATACCTAGACGAACACTGCCGTGCAACGAAAAGACATTTAGTGGGTTTACTGGTTTATGGTTTAAAAGTTTGTTTGTCTACCATTATATAAATAAGTATACTATGTATCTACATGTATATATAATGGTGGACAAACAAACTTTTAAACCATAAACCAGTAAACCCACCAAATTTCTCAAAGGAGACCGGCTTTTCGAGTGTCTGTCTATATTCTTTATAGTCTCTCCTACTACTAAACTATTTTTTTGACTCCACTGACTTGGCTTAGTTAGACTTTTAATTAGAAAACCCTTTTATCAGTTCCTTTTTTTGGTAGGTATCTTGTGCCGTTCATGAATTATTTAGGAAAATATCCGTACTTGCGTGCGTTTTAAAAAAATATATTTTTGAAATAGGGTAATCGATTTCTTTTATAATCGATTGATCTAATTAATTACATTGATCATAATTAAGAATGACGGCTGATTATTTCTTAAAGGGTGAGTAGTAATTGGTAATGGGAATTAATAATCACCAACAAAATTACTATGGAAAAATGATTAACTCCAGTAATCGTGATGTCTTATTGTAATCATGATAACCTCAAGTATTCCTTAAGTAATCAATAATCATGATTAGAATGAGGGATCACGATTCTTACCTGCTTACATGTTTATTGCGTTACTAAACATATTTTTTGCTGTTTCGCCGTAATTTGTGGAGGCCCTGTACATGTGTTAATGATCCGGCATAACTAAAATGCTTTCTAATGCTGACAGTTGATAACGATTGCAATTTATAAGTAATTTGTTAAATAGTATGCAATGTTTATTTTTATATTAGACATATATGTATATTTTACATAGAGGATAAAACGAAATGTTCATACTTTGACGCGTACTTGAAAAAAGTCAATGATTAATGTCTAATAAATTAAAAACCTATTTTAGCAGACTGTAATTACAATAATATACTTGAAAGCAAACAAAAATGGAATAAGATTCTTGACAGGTGGGTATAAAAACTTAATATCAATTTATTTTTAACCAGTCATACTGAAATTGGTCATACATCATATATATATATATATATATATATATATATATATATATATATATATATATATATATATAGATATATATATATATATATATATATATATATATATATATATATATATATATATATATATATATATATATATATATATACAGTGACCGGCAAAAAGTTGGACACATATGGGAAAAAATTTTATTATTGGAATATTGAAAAAACTTTTTATGCCAATTGTCTCTGCATGATGGGTAACCTAACAATTCATTTTGACATTTGTTACGTGATTACTCGTTTGCCGGCAAAATTGAAAAAAATATATATTGTCATGGAAAACTGGTATTAGGTGACAAGATATTGAAAAAAGTCATTAGAAAAATGTGTTTAGATTTTAATTTTATACTCCTTGGCAAAGTCTGGAGCCAAAATTAAAAAAAAAATATTTTACATTTTTTGAAAAGAAATATACAATATTAGTTTCATATTCCCATGAATTTAATAAAAACGTGTTAAATGATCGAAAACCAAGGTAATAACCTATTATCTCAACATTTTTGTTATTACTTAAAAGTTTTATTTGATAAAATTTAAAATTTAGCTTTTTTCCATGTACTTGGGTGTGGCCAGGCCCTGTATCTGGCAACCATATTTACCATTTATAGTTACTTCTGGAACAATATGCTTACGAAAGACCGTTTGCTCTAATTTTGAAGAAATTTTAACGTGTCTACCAAAATGGTTGCCAGAGACAGGGCCTGGCCACACCCAAGTACATGGAAAAAAGCTAAATTTTAAATTTTATCAAATAAAACTTTTAAGTAATAACAAAAATGTTGAGATAATAGGTTATTACCTTGGTTTTCGATCATTTAACACATTTTTATTAAATTCATGGGAATATGAAACTAATATTGTACATTTTTTTTCAAAAAATGTAAAATATTTTTTTTTAATTTTGGCTCCAGACTTTGCCAAGGAGTATAAAATTAAAATCTAAACACTTTTTTCTAATATCTTTTTTCAATATCTTGTCACCTAATACCAGTTTTCCATGACAATATATATTTTTTTCAATTTTGCCGGCAAACGAGTAATCACGTAACAAATGTCAAAATGAATTTTTAGGTTAGCCATCATGCAGAGACAATCGGCATAAAAAAAAGTTTTTTCAATATTCCAATAATAAAAATTTTTCCCATATGTGTCCAACTTTTTGCCGGTCACTGTATATATATATATGTATATATATATATATATATATATATATATATATATATATATATATATATATATATATATATATATATATATATATATATAATATATATATATATATATATAAGAATTCTGTTTTTCTTTTGTCCGTGAGAAAGTACTTTGTTAAAGAATTTGTAAAGAATGCAGGATATCAGAAAGTACAAGAGATCAAGACGATTTAGAACTATGTGTCAGTACTAATTATCTAATAAAAAGTAGTTAATACTTACAACACTTTTAAGTTGTTTCTTTAACCAACCAGGTTTGGCCTCTGATGACTGAAAGATGACAGCCAGAGTGATGAGCAACAAAGTAAATGCGTAAAAGATCTTCATTATAATTATTAATTAAAAACAACTAGTTATTAGTAGTAACACTGGTTCGAAGTAACTTACTTTATTGTAATGAATATAATATTGCTAAAGTCGATAAGAATGTGATAAGCATACTGAAAATGAGAACTATTTTATACTGCTTGGGTCTGCTTCTGTAAAACACTGTTTCGGTATATCCCCTTTTCGCACTGATACGAAACGTATTAGTGAAGACGAGGGGATTTATTTTTAACATTTAGACAATAAGATTACTTATGGCACATTTTAGTAATATGAATAATAAAATTTTAAGAAACGCCATTGTAGGTGTTAATTCCAGACTGGTTAACCTCTATACAGGGTTTGGTATTGCTGTCTTATGGTTAAAATAGGGTATTTTTCATTACTTATTATTATGTAATGGGGTTTAGAAGAGGACAAATGGAGCAAATTTTGCACGATACGTAAAAATGTCACTCCTAATAAAAGTTTTTGCTTGTAAAATAAATAAGATTCACGTTTTGAAAAATTTAATTTTTTATACAGGAAGCATAAAAAGTACGAAAACGTCATTTTGCGTAAGAGTAAACATACCTTGTTTGTCATTTTCTACCAAAAGTACAAATATGAAATATGTTTTACATTAAATCGTAAGCCGAAGTACAAGATTTCATTAAAAAATTTAGACATTAAAAGTATCTAGTTTTATCACGTTATTTTTTTAAAGGCCCAACTATTCTTTCTCACACCTTTAACCAGAGTACTAGTTTATACATATTTAACAATAATGACACCTATATGGACATATTTGTCAATGTCTTTATTAAATGAAGGGTTTCCTCGAGACCAGTTCCTGATATGCTGACATGCTACAGTTCCATTAGTAGAAAATGTACATTCAACAGAAAACATAATAAATTTATAAAAATGGATTTTTCCACTTCAAATTTGATCTCCCACCCATAAACAAATATCTAGTCTTTTCGGAAGTGGAATTTGAACCGAAATGATTTATTTTCTTTTAAGATCATCTGAATATGAGTTTTTTTCACAACTAGAAGATGTTTAGCACGATTTCTAAGGGACATCACAGAAATTTCTTTAACAGACTGAAGAACTAAAACTGTGGGAGCATCGTTTTGGTCATATTTCTTCTTCTCCTTCTTGAGATTCAAAACCGAACCAGTTATTTGTAACTTTTTTATTGTGTTGTAGATTGTCATTTCAGTTATTGGGATCGCTACAAATTTATCGCTAAATTGTTCCATATGTATCGGTATGATATTTGGCCATCCCCATAACACTGGACTATAAAAATCCTTTGTTCAGTAAATAGCATTTCGATGAGAAGTAAGTATTTTAAATTAAATAATATTTCATTTAATAAAAACATTGACAAACATGTCCATAGGTGTCATTAATGTTTAATATGTAGAAACTAGTACTCTGGTTAAAGGTATGAGAGGAAATAGTTGGGATTTAAAAAAAATAATGTGATAAAACTCGTTAATTTTAATATAATAATAATAACAATAATAAAAATAAACGTCCAGATTCACTAAGAAGGTTTAAGATTTAGTACTGGTTTAAATTAAGATCTTCTAGTTGATCACTTATGTTTTGGCAACTTTTTGTCCTGTCGTTGTTAATAAGACGGCATTAAAAACTTATGAATTATTCGAATATTTCAGCGATTTGCTTAGTTTCCAAATGATTTTCATCTTGGAACAGGTTGCTAGAGTGAATTTAGTTCTATTATTGTCTAAAGTGCGTACTAAAATAATTGCCCATTTCTTTATAAACATGCGAAAAAGCAACGAAATAAATTCATAGTGTAAAATTTAGTTGTCTTATTCTTACAGTTGTCAGTTTAAAACTTTTGGTTGTCAAATTAGACCGGACTAGCGTTGGAGAATCTGGCTGAAAGTGCCTTTATTTACAAAAACAAAAGTAATACAAATAAATATAACAGTAATAGTGGCAACTCGCAATTTGCGTTATTATGTAGAACCACTACAAAACTGTAAGAATTGACATACCTAATTATAGTAATGTAGATTGTAAAAAAATATATTATACGCAGTATACGTGTAAGCATCTCGAAAGTGAGATGAAACACAAAAAAGAGAACAAAAATACATCAAAAGAAAAAAAGAGGAAAAACAACAAAAAAAGAGCAAAATAGAGCAGTTGTGTGGCGAGGAACACTGAATAAATTACAGTGACGTGTGTTACGTCCATGGATACCACTACGCTTGTCAATTTCGCTACTCGGGTAAGAGGGACACCGTGATGTATTCAACTTATAAAGAAATCGTGCAAACTGGAGTCGAAATCGCTGATCCAGATTAAGCCAGCCATAGTTGGAAAAGCTCTCAGAGATATGATTGTACTTTCTTCAATTGTATCCAAATCGAATACAGGCATTCTGCAGTCTTTGTAAACTTTCCTTGTCCCGATTTAAAAATATATACATTTTTTAATAAAATCTTGTACTTCTGCTTAGGGTTTAATTTAAAACATATTTCATATTGGTTGCTTTGGTAAAAAATGATAAACAAGGTAGGTTTACTCTTACTCAAAATAACGTTTTCGTATTTTTTATACTCCGTGTAGAAAAAATTAAAGCTTTCATAACGTGAATCTTATATTTTACTGATTTAAAAAATAACAATAGGCAAACCTCTTTAAATCATTTACGGCTCCAATACAATGTCTTTGAATTATTGCCAAAATGCGGGGGATTTAAAAGCCAACTTTATGTTCCATTTTAGTGACTTAACGCAAATCTTTTATTCTTTAGTGCTTTTTTTTACAGTGCGAGATAAAATTTAGCATTTTTATACGGGTGTCATTAAAATGCGCTTTTGTGTAACTCCGTTTTATTTCGACAATAAGGCACTGCTACCATTAAAATAAGGCATACCGTTTTCCCTTTATGTTTGCAAATGTGATTTTTAGCACTTTGGGGAGCGAAACTATAGGTATAGATATTTTTTGTTTGTCAGTATAGCAGGAACGGCCCGTGAAGTTTTTTACAGGTGGGTTAAAATTTTGTGGGCAACTAGTGATATCAACGCAACAAGCAAAATACACTTTGTTAATTAAAGAAGGTTTTTTAGTAGTTTTGCCAAGAAATTATTTACCTACAAATAAACACCCCAAAAAACATAAATAGGTAGTTACTGCAGTATATTAAACATTGCTACTCTAGATGTTTATGACTTTAAGTATTGCTTTTCTATGTGTTTTTGTCTAAGACCGTTAGCGGCTTCCCGTTTTAATATATCTCCTCAACAGAGGTCGCGCCTTGTACTAAATGTATGATTATTCGTAATGTGTTACAATCTAAGATTAGAGTAAATAGGCAATACAAAGAAGGATTCTCTCTCTCTCTCTACCATGAAGATATTTTCGTTAAACAAGTATTATATTTAGTGATTTACAATAAATCCAAAAATTTCTAATTTATCCGTTTCATTAAATAATCCAACTATGCTACAGGTACTAAAATTGCATTTTCGAAACACCGTTTTGTTTAATAAATATAATGTAATAACATGCGCATATTAGGTAATTAGTTTTTCTTTGTCCAATCCAAATGTTTTGAAAGAGTATATTTCATGGGGCGGTTCGAGTGTATTGACCCGAGTGTAGCGTCGCCGGCCACGCGCGCGCCGAAAGCGATATTATTGGTTGGCCATCGACAAATTTTCTCTTTTTAACTTCCTAAAGCGCTTATGTTTATTTTTCTCTTAGTTTTAATGTATTTATATAGTGCATATAAACCTCTGAGGTCAACTTAAAATACGACCAAGCCCGGAGCAAGCTTGGATATCTTGCGAGGATGGCTTGGCTTGATTCTTTCTTGGGGAGTTTTCGCTTGGAACTTCTTAAAAACGCCTTAGATAAGATGCAGACTAGCGTTTTCGAAACAGGAGACCAGAAATTGTTTCTTATACAAATATCATGAAACACAACGTGCTCTGTTTGTTAGGACTTGTTTCTTAAATTCTTTATTATTTTAAGAAGTAAATGGTAGGAGTTTTCCTGGTTCATTCTATTTCTATAGAACACTTTAAACCTATCAGGATGTTGTTTCAGTTCATTTTCAGCGATAGTTGCACTATGTTTTAAGTTTATTTGATTACTAGGACTACTTTTTCTTAATATGATTTTCTCGGTATCAGCGGCGATTTGCCCACCAGAACAAAATAACATCATCTTTATCGAAAACAATTGTGCTAAACACTGAACGCAGAAAGTAAGAATATCGGATTTAATATACATATACGTAACAAGTTTCACTAGTATGCTTTGAACAAGAAATTTTATCTTATGTGTTTCACTTATAAGTTCCACGAAATTAATTTCTCTAGTGTGTACTCGCCTTACTGTCTTTTTCGTCCTCTATGTCACTATTATCTTTTCGTGGGTATTTCGTTCTATTACGGACGCTTAAACCCTTTTTATTATTTGCCTTTTTGATTTATTCCGATATTACCTCTGGTTTTTGAGCTATAATAGTCAAAAAGTGATTTTTGCCAAATTTTACCACCGCAATGTAGATATAAATCAGCAGTTTAAAAAACACGATATATTATTTTACAATGTTCTACCGGTATACTAAACTGTATTAAAAACGATGACTGCCAGTTCTGTCGCTCTCCTGTTTCTCCTGAAATGACAGATGGTAGACGACGTTGTATTAAGACATATACTTTCATTATGTCTCATAAAAAGATCAAGAAAATGCAATATAGTCGCAACTATGTGTTTAGTCATAAATTACCCCAAGTATACAATAAAGAAATAAACTATAGATACGTAGAAACGTTCTTTAAGGGAAGATTTATTGCGCTGACAAGGAAAATATGGGTGGCAAAGTGACCTTAGTCGAATTGAACCCCGCCGGCTGTTTTCTTTGACGCAAGTCGTTTTCTTGTGTTTAATGATGTCATTTGCACTTAAAAGAATGTTATAGGATATTTTCAGTAAGCATGTTTAAAACGCAAATTTCTTAAAATAAATTTTTTGATTTATTTCGATGGACCTTGAGGCGACATTTTCCACGTGGCGTCCATATTGGCCAACTTAATTTCAATTTGACATGGTGTTTCGACTTTAAAATTTTTAACAATAACATTATAAGTACCTATATTTAGTACATTAGAATTAAAAAAAGTATGCGTATCCTGCAAGCAATTTTCAGTAAATTATTTAAAGTCTTAACGTGTATAAATTCATTCAGAAGATTAATATTTTAAAAGATCTATGGTGATATTTGCATTCACACACAAGGCATTGTTACATAAGTTAAAATGAGGCGTAACGTGCTGTAGGAATCGTGCTAAAAAAATGTCGGCACTGTGTCTGTGCCTACCAAAGACACAAATACGTACCTTTGGCATGTGTGGTGTGCCACATTGTAGGTTCTGTGTTCTTGGAATTTTATAGTGGATTTGTTAGTGACACAAATTAGAAATTTTACCCAAGGTTTTTCTAAAGGCACACATGTGAGCTGTTGGTCGCACAATAAAGAAATGGTTACCATGATATTCCCATATTAACACAACAAGCTTAGTAGCATTGACCATTATCTCGCCGAATTATACTAAATACTAGTGTTGCCAGATTACTTATTTGTGTTGTGTATAGAGAGTTTTGCGTGGTGCGGCCATAGGTATTTTCCTTTTTTTTTTTTTGTTAATTTTTTAACCAAACTTTAGATTGTCTATTTCTGTAAAATGAAACAAGCATTTGATTAATCTTTAATGAATCAAATGTAAATATTACTCATTAAACCATTGTTATTATTCATAACTTAAATGCATTAATTTTTTTTTTTTCGAAACACACATTCTGAAAAATATTTTCATTATACATTATTTCTTTGAAGGCCCCTGTTACTATTGTACGGAAAAACTGTACGAAAAATTCTTCATCGCAAGAGAAAAGTGACTTTTGGTGACTGTAAAAAGTCATTGTTATAAATGGTTTTATTAAGTAATCAGAATTTTGACATATTTGTTTTAGCTTACTCGTCGTTAATAATTTTCCAAGAATGCTCATCTGGAAGAAACATTTATTATAAAAAAGAACAATTATTCCTAACTTGTGTATAGCAGTTCACATTTTCTCTTTTAAATTAATAGTGGGATTTGTGGCAGACATAATATCTGATCTGAAGCAGACATTATTACTCAATTGTGTCGGCAATGTGTTGTTAAAAAATTGACAAGTGAAGGCACAAGTACCGAAACAATTCCTGAATTTTTCCTTAAATGTGTCGTGTCACGATGATTCACTTCCCACATATAAAAGACACATAAAGGTTACAGTCTCAACACATGTATTTTTGGTTAGGCACATAGATCCACAACAATTACGTATTTATTCCTTAAATGAGACCAAATTTTGCTCACTGGGCTGTTTGTTTCATATAGGTATTGCAAAGCTTTATGAATATCTTACAAGTAAAATCTTAAACACTGGCAGACCATTTAGCAATACACATTTAACGAAAATGTAACGTAATATAAAAACAACTTCTGTACGGTTTATTTGATATTTATTCAGTAAACTTATAACAAACTCAATAAAAAACTCGAATATCTTAAAGATATTTACGCAGTAAAGCAGTAACTTTATTAAATAAAGCCTAAAGTAGTATTTAAACAGAAGGCAGGAGTTTTTACCGGTCTCCAGATGTTTGCTCAAGTTCTCCAGAGTCCCGTTTCCCAAATAATCATCTAATAATTACGGGAGCCGAGATGCGGTTCCTGCAATCCCAATTACTTAACCGATGACCGCCTGCTGTTGCCTTGCCTCTCTCCTGCTGTTTGCCCACGTCTTCTTATGTTTTACCGTCATTCGAGCAACTTCAGAGAAGGAACTTTATTTACTTGGCTTTTTAATATTCTTTAAGTAAATAAAAAATTAAGAGAAAAGTTTTAATGCTTATTTAAGAGAAATATTCAGCGTTAATTACTACCATTTTTGTTTCTTTTAACATTACGTTGTTGTCCACTTATTTGTTATAAAACCAATTACTTTCCAGTTTATTCAGTGTGCCCGAGGATTTAAAATTTAGTTTTTTTTTAAGTTTTTTAGTTTAAAACAGGAGAGGTAAGCCAAATTTTGCAAGTTAAATGTTAAAAGTAACGAGTTTTATTACATTAGTAGAATTTTTGAATTTTAAGAGAACAAAGTGTGTTAGTAGAAAGTTATAGTCATTTGTATTTTTTTTAATTATTCTTTAGGTTTAAAAAAATTCAAATGACTATAACTTTCTACTAACATATTTTTTCTTTTAAAATTAAAAAATTCTCCACAAAATGATGTAAAATTTGTTTAGAAAAAATAGTAAATAAAGTACCTAAACGCGTTCATTTTTTCCCAGGGGGGGGGGGGGGGGGGCTAAAAAAATTCAACATTTTTTCGCAAATTACAAAATAATCTTTTTTTGTCTTTACCAAAACATTCTCAGAGGGCACACTATTAAAACCCCTAAATTTGGTACGGATCCTGTAAGTAGGAACAGAGATATACAACATTGAAATTTCATAAGCCGGCACTGCACGCTGTATATAGTTCCCTAATAACACCTAAGTTAAGGAAGAATTATGCTTAAAAATTCGTTCAGTATAATTAAAATCCAGAATTTGCATTTCAAACGTTTTATTATAAACACAATAAATTAACAAATTATCAAAAATATAAATAAGTAAAAGTAATACAATTAAATACGCAATATCACAAAAATGAATAAGTTCACATTTCCTCGTTCTTAATGTTCTTATTTTCCATTCTTAAGCAAGCCCGCTTGTCCTGCTATACCAACATAGTCCTGAATTAATTGCTGATTTTCTGCCAGACGATCTCGTACTCTCCTCCCGGCTTTTTCCTGCAAAAGAAAGATGTTCAGTGTTTTAATCATGTTATAAATGTAGCGCCATTAATAACCTTTATTATAAGGTATTTTCGATTTAACCAAAGTACAAAAATTGGTAATAAGAGATATATACGGTGTTAAAGTTAAAATTTTATTTTACATTTTTATCGATATGTTTAAAAAAATACTAAATAAATTCCCAAAAATTTTTAACAGACAAACGAATTTTCGAATTTATAATATAATAAGGATAACTGGGCAACAACGAGGTTAAAGAGGCAAAAAAGGTAGCAAGCTTAAATACAGACAGATTTCCCGTACTCAATTTACATCTTTTCTACAAGAAAATTGTGAAATTCTAACCTTGTTTTGCAATAATTTAATTTTTCAAAAAAAAATATACTACTGCACTTATACCAAAGAAGATTATTATAGCTACGTAGCAATAATCTTTTTTCTAATACTCACCACACTCTTCAGTCTATCTTTTAACCAACCAGGTTTGGCCTCAGCTGTCTGCAACATGGCAGCTACTATGACGATAATGAGAGTAAATACGACAAAAATCTTCATTTTAAAGAAATAATAAATTCTTATTTAAAAAGTAAGGATATTTGTTATTAATAATTATTGTACTACTATCGACAAGGATGAAGTACTATGCTAAATTTGTTAAGACAAATATCTTTTATACTGCATTTTAGCGATGCTGTAAAATACTGATAGAGTAAATCCCCGTTTCACACAGATAATAGCGAGATAAACTTTTTACATTCGCACGGGAAAGAATCTCTTTAGCCCGACACAGTTTTAAAGTTCTTTTCGGTATATAAATAATTCTTTTTTAAGAAATGATAATTTGAAATCATAAGTCCCAGCAAGAATTCCAGTGCATGTCGTGACGCACAACATTATGAATTTCATTCATTAAACATTATATTATATTATATTATTTTGTGATAGCAGAAATTTTTGAAATGCGATTAAGTACAAATCTGCATTTTATCACAATATACAGTGTCTGCCCAGATTTGGTTAACATATGGAAAACTTTTTTAATATAATTATTTCCAAAAATTTTATTCTTTGAAAAAGTTTTCCTGACCTTAAAAATAATATTGCCGTTAAGAAATTTAAGCAAATTATACAGGATGAGACAAAAATTTAAAATACAACAAAATCAGATATATTTTCGCGAAAATAAAAATTCTTACAAATCTTTTGTTTCGACTAAAACCAAACTTGTTGCTAAAGAATTCAAGCTTTATTATACAATGTAATGTTAATTAGTAAAGATAGAGACAACAAATTTTAGGAGTACCTATCCTATTGGTTAATAAATCTATTTTTTCATGTAATTTAACTTTTTCAACCCCCTTTTGAGGGATGACGCTAGGGAGTTGAGGTCAAAAATTTTAAATACAATTTTAAAGATATTCAAAAAAGGAACATTTTACCGTAAACCCTAGGTCGGTACGGTATCTCAATTCGTTTTTGACCTACACATTTTTAAAGATAAAAATTATTTTATTTACTCGTATTTCTTTTTTTTTTTATTGGCACATTAAAATGGTTTAACACAGGAGTTTCAAAGGAATGCTTAGTTTGCATTTGCGTTCTTTAGGCGTTCGATATGTTTTTTAGATATTTTTAATTAAACAATGGTTCGTAACAACGAGGACAGAGTTAAAATAATTTTATTCTATGGACAGTCGCATCGTAATTTTAACGAAGCAGCTACACTTTTCCAGATAGGTCGGTTTTTCCTAGTCATGTAAGAAGTGTTGTGTCTAAATTTTTTACCAACTTTACCAAGATGTGTCCAACAAGCGGTCGCCCATCTGTTAAAACCGAGGAGCTTCAAGTTTACAGTTAACTGTGGTTGAACCACAAATACAGGTGTGAATAAATCTACTGTCCATGAAATTAAAAAAAAAAACAAGTTTCATCCATACAAGGTTAAAAAAAAATAAAAATAAAAAATAAATGAAAATAAAACTAACTTAATTTTAACTGGTCCTAAAACACTAATCACTAAAATAAAAAATAATTCTGATTTCAAAATTGTTCTTAACAATAGTTTTAAGATACCGTCAATCGAATTTGGAAAAAATCTTGGAGTAATTTTTGATCAGCATCTTAATTTTCATGAACATATAAAAAATATAATTAAAAAAGCATACTACAAACTAAGAATTTTATATAACTTTAAGGACTACTTAAATATCGATACTAAACTTAGACTGGTTGATTCAATTATTCTAAGTGGATTAGATTACTGTGATATCATTTATCACAAAAATATCAGTAATGAAGATAAACAGAAATTACAAATTCTTCAAAATAACTGTGTTCGTTTTTCAATAGGGCTAAAAAAGTATGATCACGTATCACCTAGTTTTGACCAACATAATTTAATTAAATTAGAAAAAAGACGCGAAATCCACATATCCTGTTTTATTTATAAAATAATTTTAACTCAGAAACCAAGATATTTATTTGAAAAAATTGAATTCAGGAATAATATTCATAATGTTAATACTAGAAATCAGAACGCAATAGAAATACCTAAACATCATACTGAAAAATATAAGTCTTCGTTTAAATATACCTCTTCTGTAATTTATAATAATATTCCTTCTAGTCTGAGGGGCTTAAGCTATATAACTTTCAAAAAAAATATAAAAAATTATTTAGTAAGGGTAGGATTGGAAGAATGATTTTTTATAAATCAAAACCCTACCTATTTATGCCAACTAGTATACTACTGTCATTTTTTGGTTTTCTTTTTTAGTTTATCATTTTTATATTTATATTTTTAATTGTTTTATTGGCATAAATAAACATCTTTATTATTATTATTAAAGGTACATCTTGAGCAAAAGCTAAACGAGGATGATCCAGACCATAGGTTACAGTTTTGTGAGCAGATGCTAAATCTTATGGCAACAGTACCGAACTTGCTTTACCGGATATGTTGTTCTCTTGTTGTTGTCTAGTTTTTTTCTGAATGGCACTGTGAGTAGACACAACTGCAGATATTGATCTGGCAGTAATCCTCATTCATTTGAAGAAATCCACACTTAACATCCCCAGAAATTAAATGTATCGTCTGGTATCCTAGGACGTAAAATAATTAGTCCATTTTTAAGGACGGGCCTCTTAACGGCCTCCTTATTTAAATCTTCTGGAAGAGGCTATTTTACCTGGAATTGTAACAGTCATTATGGAGGAAAATGAAGATTATGATCAATTTTTCCAACAAGACGGAGCACCTCCTCATTTTTATTTACCAGTCAGGAAATTTCTAAATAATGAATTCCCGGAGCGCTGGATTGGGCGACATGGCCACCTCGTTCTCCGGACTTTGCTTCTCTTGATTTTTTCCATTGGAGATGCTTAAAGGAGCGAGTATACCTAACAAAGCCCGAAAATTTCTATTAGTTGCGCAAAAGAATTGTCAGCGTCTGCCAAATAACACCTGCCGTTAGCGAAAATAACAGAAGTGAGTTCCAAAATTTTATTGCTGCCAAGAAGTTCATGGTGGCCATTGTGAACAACTTTTAAAGTTATATGAAAAATCAAGGTATTTAAATTTTTGTTATTTTTTCACGATTTTTAATTTTTAAAGGTTTGCCTTTAAAAAACTAATTGAATACGGATCTCCAGTTTTCGTTAAAATGTTTCTTTTTTGAAGTGAAGACCTTTAAAATGAGGTACGCCACGGCATAGGGTTGCATTTAATTTTTTTTACCTCTGTTCGCTACACAGAGAGATAAAAAACGTTGGTGGGTATTAAATCACATTCTATAATTTTTTAAATAAAAATATAATTCCCTGGATAAAACCATATTTCAAATAAAAAAGCGATACTTGCAACAAAATTTCTTTTATATTTTGCATAATTACTGTAATTAAAATATTTAGTTGAGAAATATATTCTTAAATAAATTAAATTATTTTTCAGCCAACAAAAGCTTTAATAATTAATAGAAAAATTCGCATAATTAAACATTGTATTAAACGTTTCATTGTACAAATTAAATTGTATTGTCGCAATAACGAAGAAAATCTACTGACAATTATAATTTAATTTTCCTAATAAGGGAAAAACAGAACTAAATATGTAATTCCAAAAATTAAAATTTATTCCTGACAACTAAATCGCGGCTTATGAGAATAAAATTATTCTTTACGCTAGCCCTAACCGCCATGCCATCCCGGCGTGCATCGCATTTACCCATCGTCCCTTGATGAGAAGGCAGACTAAGCGGCTACTCCGGTAGTAACAGTGAAGGTGACGGCCATTTGGTCTATTTTTGTTAGTGTATATATTTATGGATAATATAATAGCCTTTTGTTGTTTTATTTTGTAGGGATATACCTATAAATGTACCAAGATATGCATGTATTCAGTGATAAGTAAAATTTAAAGTTTCTTTGTATTAGGTAAATATTTGTTGGCGTTATAGTATATATAGATCTTTTATGGAACAAAAAATAAAAATGTACTTTTCTGTATGGCGACTTTATTGCAAGGTTTTATTGTGTCATTTTAAAAATGATTGTATCACATTAAATGCAATAAATATGTGAAACGAAAGTAGACATTTTCATCTTTTGTTTTATAAAAGCTCTATATTTTAACCTCAAGAAATATTTTCTTACTGCTTAAGGTTCTCTTTGCTCCGCTATGTTTGGTATTGTCAACCTAATTCAGTTTTTTTACGTTTATCTGCTTTACTTTAGCATTTGAAAAAAGTTATGTATAATATGATATTAGTTAAGCAAATCATTACTAGGCTAGTATGAACGCATATTTCAATCTATTTCTTAACTGTTTGGCCCGCAAAAAATTTACGATCATGGTGTCAGAAAAAATGTCACTAAATTTTTTGAGGGCCAAACATTTAAAAAATAGATTGAGATATGCGTTCATACTAAACTAGTATATAATGATTTGCTTAACGAATAGCATATTATACATAACTTTTTTCAAATGCTAAAGTAAAGCAAATAAACCTAAAAAAACTGAATCAATTTTTTTTGGGAACTATATCGGGATTGCCAATAGTATATATCTTTCTTAGTAAAACTAAGGTTTACTTCACGTAATTAAATTAAGATATTTTTATTAACCAATATTTGTTGTAGGTATCATACCTTCACATTAAATGAATTAAATGATAATTGATACAATTAAGTCATATTTTACTTTATCGTGTAAATTTACTTACAGAAATTATGATTTACTTCAGTTAATTAAACCTGCCAATTAAATAATTAAATTCGCTCAATTATATATTTAATTGCTCGATACCAATTAAATAATTTAATTGAATGAAAAAAATTTTACTTGTGTAAATTAATTCTTTCTCTCTGTGTAGCGTCACCCCTCAAGGTGGTTTAAAAAGTTAAATTACATGAAACAGTAGATTTATTAACCAGTAAGATAGGAAACCTAAAATTTGGTGTCTCTATCTTTACTAATAGCAAAGATATTTGCCCACGCTAAGACTTTTCTGATACCCTGTATATTATTTTAGATTCTTTCTTAGTTATTTTCTGATAAAATGCGGATTTATACTTAAGCCAATTTAAAAACCTGCTGCTATCACAAATGACATAATATCAATTACTCAATAATCTTTTATGAATTACATGCATGAGATTGCGCGTCATGTGTAATGTGTAAATTACTGTTAACATGGAACGAATAGAGCAATTAAAAATACCGTATGAAATTCACTATGGTTTTTGCCGGGGACTTACCATTTAAAATTAACACTTCATAAAAAAGAATTATTTGGTATATACCGAAAATAACTTTAAATTATAATTTGTTGTCGGACAAAAGAAATTCTTTTACATATGAATATAAAAAGTTTATCTTACTGTTATCTGTATGGAAAGGGGATTTACCCTATCAGTAATTTACAGCACCGCTAAAGAGTATAAAATACGTTTGTCCTAACATTTTTAGCATAGTACTTCGTCTTTGTCGATAGTAGTATAATAATTAATAACAAATAGCCTTGCTTTTTAACTGAGAATTTATTATTTCTTTAAAATGAAGGTTTTTGTCGTTTTTACCCTTATTATCGTCATATTGGCTGCCATGTTCCAGGCATCTGAGGCCAAACCTGGTTGGTTAAAGGATAGACTAAAGAGTGTGGTGAGTATTAATTAAACAGTATATTTTTATTATTAAAGAATTAAATTTCAACCAGGATGATTGAATATAAAGTACTTTAAATGCGAGATATAATAAAGTTCGTGCATGTGTCAATAGATGGCGCTGAAATATTTAAATTTAAAAAATGCCAACAAGAACCACTTCAATGATAAACTATAATTTATGATTTATTCAGTTCTTTTTTCCTAACTGTCACACGTTTGGGCTACCTATATTATAAATTCTTAATAGTTATTAATAGTTCCAGGATATATAGTCCTGAGCGCCTTTACCAAATGTCATGAACGCAGTCCTCGGATTTATTACTGAGCAATAGGGGAAATTAAAAAGTCTTTCAGATTGTGTCGACTTTTTCTTAACACTAATTTATATACGGAATGGGATGTGCCGCGATAAAATTTATTAGCCATAAAGGTATGCGATATCTTCGTAAAAATTATTGTTTTGTGAAGGCTTGTTCACTGTATAAAAATATTGTAACGGTTTTCACTGTTTTTGTGTATTGGTCATATACAAGGTGTGTCACACCTAAAAAATCATTAAATCGATTTGATTTTTTCCTACACAAAAAAGCTTACAGGCTAATTATAATATAATATAGTATACAGGGTGTTTCACGAAAGTGGACCTTAGATTATTACTTGGAACAATGCTAAAAGAACCGAAATAGTAGTAATTCGACTGATTCTGCCTATACCTCCACTAGGTTGGACTTCTCCACCAGAAATAAAAGACATCTAAAATTTTTGTTGACAATTATTTTGCAAATAGATCACTAAACTGTTTATTTTCATTATTGTCAATTGTCATTGTCATTATATACCAAGAAAATACCGTATAGTAAAATTTATTAAAACTCTCCAAATTTATAAAATGAGTAAAATATAGCTATACCGAACATATTTCTTCTTCAGGAAAAAGCAGGGAGGAGAGTACGAGATCGTCTAGCAGAAAACCAGCAATTAATTCAGGACTATGTTGGTATAGCAGGACAAGCGGGCTTGCTTAAGAATGGAAAATAAGAACATTAAGAACGAGGAAATCTTGTGAATTTATTTATTTTTGTGATATTGCTTATTTAATTTTATTACTTTTAATTATTTATTTATTTTTATTTTTGGTACTTCGCTAGTTTATTTGTTTTGTAATAAAACATCTAAAATATAAATTATGTGTTTTAATTAATTAAAATTCGGTCCAAATTGGTATACAGCATGTCCAGGCACCATCTTAACAGAACTTTTTTATTTTTGACTTTACTAAAAAAAAGTTATTCCTCATAAAAGTTCTGCTTGGTAAGAAAATCAGGGATAAATCAAAAATTTTGACCCAAACATACAAGGGCTGTCAAAAAAATTAACAACGAAGGAAAACTATCTTTAATTTTAAATGCAAGTACAATATATATATATATATATATATATATATATATATATATATATATATATATATATATATATATATATATATATATATATATATATATATATATATATATTAGTAAATGACTTCTTCGTTAGTGCAGTACAGGAAAATCGTAAAACGAAAAATAAACTAGGAAGGACTATATTCTAATACTGGTCTAAGTAGGTGCCTTCCTGCTGTCGCGATTTCTGGGCTTTACGCTTCATCAGGCAGGCTCACACCCAGGGTGTCTGAAGAGGAGAACATTTTTACCAAAATCAAAATGACACCTTATATCCATCGTTTCGTATAGGATGGGCAAGATATAGTGGCTCCAACTAGTTTACGCGCTATTACTCGCCTAGCATGATAACCATAGGATTTGAAAAATGATTAAAACATCTTTAATTGAAAATCAAAGGTTTACAAACCCATATTTTAATAACCAAGTACACAAATCGGTAATTATGTAGTATACCCAATTCTGCTATTTTTGCGTTGTTTGGAAAAATTCTTTTATGGTCACATTCTACTGTCTTTCCTGGTTGTCAATTAGGGTTGCCAGATTCGAAAGACTAATTTCCGGGACATCCTGTCAACCAAAAAAAAAACGCTCTATGGTTTAGTCAAAAAATTTACCTATGTGCTTGGCCAAAAGAACGACGGTAACATCGTTTACAAACACTACTCATATTTAACGCTAGACTTGACAAGTTTTAACAATTTTTCGTCTTCAGGCCCTTTTAAAAAGGACAAAAATTCTGAGCAAGTCTAACTGGAATTAATTCGAATTTGCAGCTCAGCTGCAAGTTGTTTATTTTTGTTTGATTAAAGATTTCCGGGATAGTAGGTACAGTAAAATTCTGGGATCCGGGACGACCTAACAAAT
Organism: Philopedon plagiatum; assembly: GCA_963971165.1. Classification (NCBI taxonomy): domain Eukaryota; kingdom Metazoa; phylum Arthropoda; class Insecta; order Coleoptera; family Curculionidae; genus Philopedon; species Philopedon plagiatum. Next base: position 8,736,561 of record OZ020191.1, read on the forward strand.
TCCGGGATTTTCCCGGAATTCCCGGACGACTGGCAACCCTATTGCCAATATACGTGCGCACATAAAACATTATGTTATTTTTTATTAATTTTAAAATTTTTTAACTTTTAGGTTAGCTTTTTCAATGAAACCCGTGGTACAGATACTCGAAATTTCTGATGGAAAGACGCGCTGTTGCCAAATTTACAAATCGTTTTTCCCACAAATACTGCTAGCTTTACATAAAGTTAGCGGGAAAATGCGAAAATGAATCAAATTTAACCAAAACGGCAAAAAGATGACCCCAACCAACACCCTGACGCACCGATCCCTCTTCGCCTGCGAGGAAAGAGACTGGTCAGGGCCTCTAACCAGGTGCTAACCCTGTTCCGACCTTAGGGTGCCCTCGGATCCACCGTTATCCCACCGTTAGATCGAAAATATTAGATCTGTCACCTAACTGACCGACTTAGAAAAGTTTTTTATGCGAACGGTGGATCGGAGGGCACCCTAAGGTCGGAACAGGGTTAGCACCTGGTTAGGGGCCCTGACCAGTCTCTTTCCGCGCAGGCGAAGAGGGATCGGTGCGCCAGGGTGTTTCTTGGGGTCATTTTCGGCTGTGTTCTAGAAGCGGTACAAAGTTCGCCAAGATTAATTTCATTTGGGATAAAAAATAGGTAAACGTGGCAACACCGGACACAGCAATATTGTTGACAATGTTGACAGGTGGGAAAATAATGGCGGCTTAAAATGGAATTTTGTATAGAAAAAAGCAATTTTCTTAGCTATTAACCGTTTTTCTTTGATTTTACACTTCATTACGTTGGGAAAAGTGTTGTTAAGCCTTTTACGATGTTGTTTTTTTGTTTTTACCCAGCCCAGCACCCCTATTCGCTCCCAGGTCCCGTAAGTTTGTTTCATTAAAAATTATTAAAAAACAACATAATTTTTTATGTGCGCACGTATATTGGTAATCAGGAAAGACTGTAGAATGTGACCATAAAAGAATTTTTTCAAAAAACGCAAAAATAGCAGAAATGGGTACTACATAATTACCCACAAATCATATCTTAACATACAAGTTTTTAACCTAATATACAGATTATTTTAGTAGGATTTTAGTTAAGTGGGCGGCAATGCCCGCACTTCCCTAATATATCCCAAAAAAATATTTTTTGAACAATTTTCGCAGATCCTTGAGAACACTCAAACACCTATCAACCTTTGTAAACTAAGTCGTCAGTGTCAAAATTTCAATCAGTCATGTCATAATGCATTTCAAAAAAACTCCAAAAATTAATTCAAAATTCAAGTAAAATGCATAAAAGGATTGCCAGGGAACCCACCCTTGATCACCATCATTCATTTCCCGCTACCCCCTTAGATGAAGTAGTAACTCGAGTTCACACCCAAGAATCTTTAGATATCCAGAGGGTAGCAGTATCATATCCAAACCTAAATAGTTCAGATAATCAAGAAACCACGGTCCAAGAGGCGACAGGCTATAGGGCCATAAACTGGGCAAGTAATATTTTAGAAGACTACGAAGATGTAATCAAAAGAGTTTCCTATATTTCCATTGTGGCATTATGTGTATTTGTAGCAATTGGCTACGTTTACGCACAGCCAGGGTCAGGCGTTCAAGTAAAATGGAAACGATCATTTAGAAAACTTGTAAGTCATGCAATAATTATAATTATTACCTACGACCTACTCCGTTTTTCCATTTTGAGAATATTTTTTCGAAACTTTTTTTTTCATTCATTTATTTATTTATTCCCAATATTTTACAGTTTATATATAGGGAAAATATAAAATACATATTTTTTTCAAAAAGCTGTTTTCTCGAAAATACAGGTTTTTCAAAATATGGTCTACTGACCAAGTTTCACGTGTTCTAAATATACTGCATTTTTTTTTGGTAATTATTTAGATTAGTGGAAACAGCTAATTTTTCATGAAATTTTGCACAGACCCTAATTTTGGGTCGTAGAACACGAATCCGAAGTCAGCTTTTGGCGGTCTCGTATGGTTTTTCCAAAAAAAAAATTGTTTTTGGAAAACTTTTAGGTTAACTTTTAGGTTACCACTTTTTGTAGATTCCTTTAAGTTTCGACACTTTCACTTCAACATATCTGTAAACTTATAATTTTTATTAGTTTTCGTCACACAAAACACCATATTTAGGCAAAAATAGATAAGAAAATTGCTTCTTTCGATAGAAAATTCCATTTAAACTGACTCTGAGCCGCCATTATTTTCCGACCTGGCAACAATATTTCTGTGTCCGGTGTTGCCACGTTTACTTATTTTTTATGGAAATGCATGCTGATGCATGCAACCATATCTGAAAAAAAGGTGTATACCCAACCCAAGCAAACCTGAGCAAAAAGGTGGTCAGGTTTGCTCAGTTTTGATTGATATAGATACATATATATCTATATCAATGAAAACTGAGCAAGCCTGACCACCTTTTTGCTCAGGTTGGGTGAGCAAAAAGGTGGTCAGGTTTGCTCAGTTTTCATTGATATATATATATATATATATATATATATATATATATATATATATATATATATATCAATCAAAACTGAGCGAAACTGACCACCTTTTTGCTCAGGTTTGCTTTGGTTAAAATTGTTAAAATTTGTGGGAAAAACGATTTGTAAATTTGGCAATTTTGGCGCGTCTTTCCATCAGAAATTTCGAGGTTTATTTTCTTTCAGTTTTTTGATATTTTCTGTGTTTTTTTAATGTGTTTTTACATAAATTTTCCTAAATATGGTTCAGAAAAACAGTGTGTAATGACTTGTATAGATGTGTTTAAGTAAAAGTGTCGAAATTTAAAGAAATTCATTGAAAAAGCTAACCTAAAAGTTACAAAAAATGTTTTTGGAAAAACCATACGAGACCGCCAACAACTGACTTCGGTCTACGACTGACTACGACCCAAAATTAGGGTCTGTGCAAAATTTCATGAAAAAATTAGCTGTTTCCACTAATCTAAATAATCACCTTTTTTTTAAACGTACGGTTGCAGACGAAAAATTCGGTACACAATATTTTTTCTAATGTAATTTAACTTTCCATATCTTAGATCACCTGAATTTTACCTAAAAGTTGTCATGTAGTGGTAATAAATGTCAATAGGTTTTAAAAACATTTGTCACTTTAGTTTTCATAAAATGAACAGAATAAACCAACAATAAAAAGCAAGGTTAATGATCTTATATGACGAGGATCGCGGAGTAAGGAGAATATCCGAAGAAATCGGTTTACCAAAAACTACCGTTCAAGAATTGAAGCAGAAATGGGAAAATACCGGCTCTCTATAGATTGCCAACAATAAATCATTAATGGGTTATCGGTATCTCTTTCGATGTTGGAACTCAGTACGTGGTGCAATTTTCATTTGATAACTAATTTCAATCGGTCAGAGATCATCAAAAATTCAAACAAATCGGTCACTGGTTCAATTACATTTCTGTTGTTTATAATTAATTATTATTGCATTAACGTACTTATTATTATGTCTAAAATAAAAAATGAATGTGCATAAAAATAAAAATGATGATTGATTCTTTAATATTTAGTATTCAGGTAGTCTCACATTTTTCTTCTGCTTCTTTTTCTTGATTTTTCCCCAACTCATGTTAATCCTTTTGCCTTTAAATTATTCTTTTAGCCCCTATCTATTTTAGTCTTCATTTACCTACCTTTTGTCAAATACACTTGCTATTACCCTTCTGCCGTCATAATCATTGCTTTACCCATTAAACGTCACTGTAGTCTTCTTTCCTGTATCCTCTTAGGTACTGCTCCAACCTTGGTTTCTCTTAGTCTTTTATTTCCAACCTTGCTACCCCAGAAACTCATCTTAAGATTCTCATTTCTGTCACATTCAACCTGCTTCATGCATGTTCTTTATTGCCCATGTCTCCGCTCCTTATATTACTGCAAGTCTGACTAATGCTTTAGAAATCACTCGACATTCCCCTCTTCCTCGCACTCACAGAAAGCCTTACACAATACTACACAAAAAAAGCAATTACACTGCTGAGAAATTCTCTAATTTTCCATACTAAGATCAGCTGTCATCAGTTAGGGGTAGTTGGGCCCGAATGATGCAGATTTTTTCAACTTTGGGGTATCATATAAAAATGTAGAGTTCAGTTTATGATAAAACTCAGCGTTTCGACATTTGACAATCACAGATGAGATCAACAGCTGATATTGGTTCCTTCTATAGAATGCCTGGAAGTCGAAGGAAGAGGATATCAATTGAACAAGATAATAGCTTGGTAACTTTTTTGGAGAACCATCCATTCCAAACAGCCGTGGAGGCGCAGAGACAAACAAACTTTTCTGGCTCTGTTAAAGAAGCAAGACGCCGCGTCAAAGAAAGATCTAATTTAAGAAATCGAGCTGCTGTTAAGAAACCATTTTTAACTACTGACAACAAAGAGCAGAGGGTGGGATTTGCTTTGCAATATTTACAGGAATGGTTGGGGTATTGGGAAAATGTTATTTTCAAGGATGAAAAGACCTTTCAATCCTATTACAGTGGGCAGGTAAGAGTTTACGGACCTGTAAATGGCAGATTTGAAGAAAAATACACACAAAGGGTTCAAACAAGTGCACGATATTTAGTTAATGTGTGGGGATACATGACCTCACGAGGGCTTGGACTTTGTTATCGTATTAATGGCATATTTACAGCGGAAATATGGATATAGAAGTATAGATATATTAGAAAACGTTATTCAGCCCTCACTAAACAATATTTTTTCTCAAAGAAATTTTATTTATCAACATGACAACTGCCCTGGCCACACGGTAAGAAGGATTTTGTATTGGGCGCGGGAAAACAATATTATTTTACTACCTTGGCCCTCAAGAAATTTTGATGTTAATCCGATTGGAAATGTTTGGGGCTACTTTGTCAAAAAATTTAATAAAACAAATGATTTCCATCCAGAAGATAGACTTGTGGAACAAAATAGAAGAAATATGGAGCAACTATAATTCGCATCATGCTCAAACGCTGGTGGCATCCATGCCCAAATGTTTAGAATGAATTATTGAAAAAATGGTGCTGCAGTAAAATAACAATTTACTTATATTTTAATGTTTTTTCTTTTGTTTGTAATAAATTTTGAAACAAGATATACTAAATAATTATTTTTTAATGAATGAAAGTTAGAACTGGGTGGATTTATTTGCTTTTTGCACAACAAGCTAGGCGAAATTGACAATTTTTCTAAAAATGACATCTTTTGCCATTTTATTTACCAAAAGATTTACCGAATTTTGTAAATATGTTAACCTAAGTGTCCGAGATTTTTCGTTCGCAACTATACCATAGGGTTTTAGATGTTAAAGTTTTACCCCATGCCACGCTTTGTTCTACTAGAGATATAGAGATAAAACTTGACATGGGTAAATTTCAGAGCCCTAAGATTATGTTAATTTGCCAATTATGCCGAGTAAGCTCCAAAAATACCTAAAAATGCCTTTACTTTTTGTAAGACATTCATTTTTTAATCCCCTTGTAATAACTACTGTTGTTTTACCCTTTCGTACTTAATGAAGATGACACACTTTTTATGGCATTTAAAACTTTATTGTCACATTGTCACAGCTTCAGATGCATTTTTCCGCCCTAATCACGATACACTTACAACGGTATGCTACGCTATGACGTCACTTCGAGGGAAAATCCTAAATTGACTAGACGCTTGCACCCCTTGTACATAAATACAGGTCAGTTTATTGTTGGGTAGTGTGTCGAGTTGACGTTTATTAAAATATTATTGTCATATTTCATTTGCCCAGGTTGGGTTGGGTTGGGTTTCAGGTAAGCGCCTTGTCAATTTAAGATTTTCCCTCGAAGTGACGTCATAACGTAGCATACCGTTGTAAGTGTATCGTGGCCCTAATATATATATATATATATATATATATATATATATATATATATATATATATATATATATATATATATATATATATATATATACATATATATATATATATATATATATATATATATATATATATATATATATATATATATATATATATATATATATATATACATATATATATATATATATATATATATATATATATATATATATATATATATATATATATATATATATATATATACTATATACATACATACAAAAAGGTAGGTACTTCTAATTTTTTTTAATTTTTCGTAGATCCGATTGCAACAATACCCTTTTTAATCCAGTCTAGCTAACCAAGGACGACGTCAATATTTAGCAATATTTTACTGTAACTTATTTCCTTTTATTTTCAGAAGCGGCTGTCAAGAACAACACTTCCGTCATTCAAAGATACCGCACCTATTATCTATCCATATGTTAAAAATTTTGTGCACATAGCCCATGTTATTCTTAACCACATATTTGATTAAAGTTTTTGACCAGATATTTTTGTTATCTATATACATATACAGGGTGTCCGAAAAGTCTTAGTATGGGCAAATATCTTTGCTATTTTAGGTGTATCTTATTGGTTAGTAAATCTACTTTTTTATGTAATTTAACTTCAACCCCCTCGAGGACGCTAGGGAGTTAAGGTCAAAATTTTTAAATGCAATCCTATGCCGCGTGGTACCTCATTTTAAAGGTATTTAAAAAAGAAACATTTTACCGCAAACCCAAGGTCCCTACCTTAATTCCTTCCTCCTAGTCAAAAAAATTAAAAATTTAAGTACCTTTACTTCTTTCGTTACTTTAAAAGTTGTTGACCATAATGAACTTCTTGGCAGTAACAAAGTCGATTTTGTAACTCCTTCAAGAAATAACACCTGCCATTCTCAAAATAAATATGAAAAGTGAATTTCAAAATCGACTGTATTACTGGTGGTCATTTTGAACAACTTTTAAAGTAATAAGAGAAATACATCTATTTAGATTTATAATTTTTTTTCGCTGTGACTAGAGTCCCGACTCGGGACCCAACTCCAGTCCCGAATAACGTCATCAAATTACGTCATTAATAGTTTTCTCGGGACTGGTGTTCCGCCCCGACTCGGGACCCACATTCAGTCCCGAACAACGTGGTCAAATGACGTGATTAGTAGTTTTGTCTGGACTGGTGTTCCGCCCCGACTCGGGACCCACATCCGGTCCCGAATTTATAAGACGAATCGTACATTCACTAGTTACAAACAAGGCTACATAGGAAAAACTTTATTATTTGTAATTTTTCGAAAAAAGTTGCTTTTTATAAAAAGTTCTGCATGTCTAAAACTTATAATGAAATCATCATCAGACATCAAAATGTATTAGTCATATACGAGGTGTGTAATAAAATATGAATTTGGCGTAAGAGCAAAGTACCATAATTTTTTATAAGCTTTTATTTAACTTCACCTGTTAGTATGTTTAGGCCAAATATTGCAATCAAAATTTTGGCTAGTTCTAACTAAGCTAGAGCTTTAAAATTCTGCATACATGTATAAGTCCGGTAACAATGCAATATAGTATATTATCTAATATTGTTCTAAATCCAATTATGACGGACGCCCCAAGTTGGCGGATTACCTTTTTCTTCACAATTCCCTTAATATGGGTATCAAATGAAAGGGCTTGACGAGTAGAATACGGTAAGCGAAGTGAGGTCACTATAAACCTAATATGGCAGACGCCACAAGATGGCGGATTACCTTTTTCTTCACAAGTCACTATAAACCCAATATGGCAGACGCCACAAGATGGCGGATTACCTTTTTCTTCACAACTCCCTTGACATTTGTATGAAATAAGAGAGTTTGACGAGCAGAATACGATCAGCTGTGTGGTCATTCTAAACCCAATATGGTGGGCGCGACAAGATGGCGGATCACTGTTTTCTTCACAACTCCCTTGACATGGGTATTAAACAGTGGCGCAACTAGACAGTGCCTTTTGAGGGGGCTTAAGCCCTAACCCTTAAGAGAAAGTTAATTTGAATTTTTGGTTTTTATGGAACAACAAACGGTCTAGGGGGGGCTAATATCGAGTTTGGGGGGCTAAGCCCCCTCTAGACCCCCGCTAGTTGCGCCTCTGGTATTAAATGAAAGGGGTTGACGAGTAGAATACCATAAGCTATGTTACGGCATTCTAAACCCAACATGGCGGACGCCACAAGATGACGAATTACTTTTTTCTTCACAATTTCCTTAATATGGGTATCAAATGAAAGGGTTTGTTGATTAGAATACGATAAGCTTTGTGACGTTATTCTGGCATGGGTATTAAATGAAAGGGTTTGACGAGTAGAATACGATAAGATATGTTACGGTATTCTAAACCCAATATGGCGGACGCCACAAGATGACGGATTGCCTTTTTCTTCACAAGCCCCCCGATATGGGTATCAAATGAAAGGGTTTGACGAGCAGAATATGATAACAGATAAAATGTATTTTAATAATGCAAAATAATGCAAAAAGTCCTTTTTAAAAACAAGGTTTTATTATTTACTACTGAAACGAAAAGAATTATTAGGGTTTTTTCACTGGGGCAATGCCGAATGCTATTTTTAAGTGGACGTAGTTCGCGGAGCTGGATCCTTATAGAAATAGTATTAAAGTTATCACTGAAACAGATTTAATATATTATATTAAATGTATTGTCTTAAAAGCTAGTCACCAAAATAAAAAAGAAAAACATTCATACTTAGGTATCTACATACTTACAATTTCTGTCAAACAAAATTAATGCCCGCTACATACCTATCTACTATATTGTATCTGTTTCAGTGATACTCTTCATACTACTTTTATTAGGATCCACCCACGCGAACCACGTCCACTTATAAATAGCATTTAGCATTGCTACAATGAAAAAATTTTACACTTTTTTCTTTCGTGTTAAAACAGTTAAATAATAAAATCTTGTTTTTAAAAAGTATTTTTAAGTAATTAAGATTTTATTAAAATTTAAAAAAAAACTGTTAAAAGGAAGTTGTTTAGAATTATAAACAGGTTCTATGCCGGGCATACATAAATCTTCCTTTTTAAGTCTGTATTTCTTAACGTCTTACCTTTAGGCAAAATTGTTGCCCTCCATAAATGCAAGAATATTTAAGGTAAGAATATAACAAATCGATTTGAATTGGGCGTTTGGTGTAATTCGATGAAATAAGTTTAGCATCACATTTCCTAAACTTAGTATATGTATTGTTTACATATTATTGATAGAAGTAATTCTTTACATCAGTAACAAGGGCTAAAGTTATTTCCAATTTCTCACCTATAAGTTAAAAAATGGGTAAAAAAACAATAAGAGCCGAAATTAAATACACTCATATACATTTCCAGTTGTGCCATCTCAACTTCTACTACTGTTTATAAATAAATGCACACCTTTTACATGGTAATTTATTAAGTAAAGTAAACCACATACAACTTTATAATAACAAAAATATTATGCGAACATAACCTCAAAAGCCTTCCCTAAGTCGGGACCGGATGCGGGTCCTGAGTCGGGGCGGAACACCAGTCCCGACAAAACTACTAATGACGTAATTTGATAACGTTATTCGGGACTGGAGTTGGGTCCCGAGTCGGGACTCTAGTCACAGCGATTTTTTTTTCACGATTTTTAATTTTTAAAGGCTTGCCAATTAAAAACGAATCAAGATACCGACCTCGGTTTCCGGTAAAATGTTTATTTTTTGAAGACCTTTAAAATGAATACCACACGCTATCAGGGTAAGAAATGAGGTGCAAACGTTTTTAAGAAAAGCCTATATTTCACAAATGGCTTAAATTCAACTTATAAACTAAGCAAACAGATATCAGTCCTTTTTATTAAATTTCAATCCCTAAAAAGGTAGAAGGGGTGCAAATTTTTGAAAGAAAAGCCTATAACACAAAACGCTGAAAGTGGGGATGGTAAAATATGCATATAAATTCATAGAAAAACGAACAAACACGTGTTTGTGCCTTTAAATTTTGCGTGCCTTTGTCTCACAAACCGCTGAAGGTGGGTATGTTAATTCAGCATAAAATCTCTTTATAAGAAGTGATCAAATACGAGTCGTATTTTGAGCTTCATTTCCTATAGGAGGAAAAGGGGGTGTAGTTTTTTTAAAAGCCTACATATCGGAAATTGTTGAAGGTCGGAATGTTATGTATATTCAGGATAAACTTCTTTTAGAAATAAAAAAAACTTGTATTCTACCGTTCATCAAAATTTAACCTAAGGGGTAAAATGGGGGGTGTAATTTTTTCAAAGAAGCCGCTGGAGGAGGGGATGTTAAATTCAAAATAGAAACTACTTATCAGCAATAAGCACACACATGTATGTGGGTTTTTTGAAATTCATCCCCTAAAAGGAGAAATAAGAGGGTAATTTTTTTTAAAGCTATATATCAAAAGTTGTTCAAAGTACACTCACGGACATTAAATTCGATCCATCCAAAATTTTGATCCAATTTAATATAATATGATAACTTTTTTTCAGGACTCCGATTTAAATCATTTTTGTTCTAAATTGTAGATAAATGTATTGGTTTTAATTAATTTCTTTCAATTTTCTAAAAAGAGAGTATATGTTGAAATACGCAGGAAAATAAAAATGCATATTTTCTTACTTAAGTTTGTAACACCCTGTAGAGTAATTTTACAATCTTAACTCCACTGAATATGCTTTTCTGTGGAGCCTGATTTATATCTCTAAAATAATCTAAAGCAAACATATGTCCCTCGCAAATTAAAATGTAAGCTAGGCCCAAAATGATCAAGAATATATAAATGTTATATTGTCGTTATATCGTTCTGTTACAAATCTACATGGGCTCCCCAGAATAAAAAAAAATATATTTAATAAAATAGTTAAGTTTTTTCTCGCAAATACTAAGAAAATTTAATATTTAACCCAAATAAATATTTTCTTTCAATGTTAAAAACTGATAGACAACACAGATAGAAGGATAAAACTTCCCGAAAATTAAATGTTCCCGTAATTCAGTTACGCAAAGATCCAATCTCCTTTTTCTCGGAACTGTTAACTCAATCGAGATGGGGGACTGTGATTGTCCTCTCACGAAACATTATTTCATTATTTCGTCAGTGAGAATTTTTGGATTTTATCTTTATTCGTCTCAAGTATGTTGTTTCATGGTCAGATTGGTTCAGTAGGGACAATGGCGCTTTCAGGAAAGAATTCGTTATTGCAGCTTTAGTCTCTAATATGTATGGTGCTTCAAAAAACTAGAGAAATTTAGTAAAAATTTGTATTTTCTTATTTGGTCGGCTTTTTCGGATTATTTCAGTAGTTTCGATTTCTCAAAATTTTGGTTGTTTATTCTAAAGTCTCTAATAAGTAAAAAAAACCTCAAAATTTCAACTTATTAAGCGTAAGGTACACAGCATAAGCTAAAATAGCTTCATAATTTAAAACTTCGTTCTTATATTAAAATTTGCTCTTTTCTGCCCATGTTTAGGACCCCTCTCCCCGCCCTCGTCGTAACGGCGCCCCTTGAAAATTCACTACAATGACCACATACTCTCCAATAAAAGAGAAGTAATTTGGCGCACCCCAAACCATTGGGCCCCCGCCCCTAAAGACACGACACGTCACTGTAAATATGCATATTTATGGACCTCAGTACGGCTTTTGGTCTGACTGACCACATTCTACTACTAGAGAAACTTTTCGATGGTGTCTTGAGAGGTAAAATTCACAATTAAACTACAACTGATTCACTAAAAAGTCTAACTAGTAAGTACTAAATCCTAAACTAACCTTTTAAATGAATCGCAATGATATGTTGAAGTTTTTACACTTTAAATTTTCAGTTTCAAATGTTTACGTCATTTATCGCAGAGTTTCAATTTTTAGTATATGCTGCAGAGAGATATGTAGGTAAGAAAGACATAGCGACTTTGAAAAGGTCGTATTATAATCAATCATTGAATATCGTAAATATGTTAGATTTCATGGTAATCTATAGCCCTAGCAACCTGTACAACAGCACGATAAAAACAACCCCACTACTAAATAAGAGCTGGTAAAAATATGAGAAGCTTTTAACATTAGAAGATTCTCTCCATTCAAAACTCCAAATAGCAAACGTATTTTATAGCAGTCGACGAACACATAACTTGGGAAATTTTATTAAACCATCCCTCTGACCTAATAATTCAGATCTCTCATGTCCAATGCCTTTTTCCCATAACCATAAATTCCATAGGCGGTCTCCGGCTGAACAAAAATTCGAATTTTGATTCGGAAAAAATATTTTCATTGCGTCCCCGAATCGCTTTATTGCTGGCAAATCGTAAAATAGACAAACGATTATTATTCCATAAATGATCATAAAAATGCATTTATTCTGATAATGTGGCTTTTATAAAAGAAACTGTGGTATTATTGACGACCGGAGTTTGATTATGATTACAATAGTTCTCCTTTTCTTAAAAAAAAAGAAGGGCATCAAATTAATTTACGAATTGTTTTTCAGCATGTGGAGTAAAACTATATTTTTTCTTTGTTGCAGACCACTCAAGAGAGCGAGTACAGGGCCTTCGTTAAAAAAAGCATTTTACTTTATCACCTATTTTAAAGGTATTATACATTTTTAACTCTGTTGTCTTAGAAAATATTAAGAGAAATAAGTGTTTTATTTGTACTTAGTGTAGTGTTGTAAAATGTCATTCTAAAACACTTTCATTTTACTAGACTACACAGCTCAGCTACGGCTACGGCGAAGACAATAACCAATGGAATGTGTACTATTATTTCACCTATCCCCTTCCCAAGATATTCAATGACTCTTAGACTGGGGTGCCAAAAACGTTGTTCACTTCAACGTCTTCAAAACCCCATCCATATGAATGGCCAAGCCGTACAGAACAATGAAACGTTCGATCTTGTTGGCATCACTTTCGACGACGATCTCAGCTGGCACAAACACATTACTTCAATAGCCATATCAGCAGCTAAAAAGCTTGGTTTTCTCTTTGGAGACAGAAAATACTTCTCCCCTTCCAACTTACACACTCTATATGTTTCCCAAATGAGACCTAACATAGAGTAGGTACTGTTCCCGCATCTGAGGAATGGCATCACCTTCGACACAACATCCTTGATTCTATCCAAAAGAGAGCCATTCGACTCATCAATGACCCAGTTCTGGTTGGTTCGCCATCGCCGGGCTGTTGGGTATTATTTGTCCCTTTTCTACCGATATGTCCATGGATTTTGCTCTGAAGAACTAGCCGTCTAACTAACTGTTCCTAACAGAACAACAAGAGGCGCTTTACGTATGCAACCCTTTACTGTCCACCTACAACAGCCTATAACATCGCACTTCTCTGGCTCAGTCATTCCTAGGGTCTCCAGATTATTGAATTGACTGCAGATGTTTTCCCTTCCCAACCTCCAGTCCTTTAAATCCCGTGTCAATAGATTCTCTTCAGAAGCCCACGTTACGTTTGTAGTTAGGCTTGAAGGTTCCGTGGCCAGCTGCCTCAGATTAAAAAAAATTACCTTGAGTATATTTAGGTGTTACCTATGTGACCAGAATTCGCTACAATAACACATGTTGACATATCCAAAATTCATATTTTCGTTATCGCCCAGTAGGTACAACTGTTCCCCCCTAATCCCTTATTAAAAAAGATTTCCCTGCAGCTCCCTAAATGGATTATACTCACATATGCCTCGACTTGAAATCCACAAAACGTATAGCTGAAATAACATCGGTGCAACGAGCTGCTCGATAATGTCTCGGAATAAAAATGTAGAACGTGCCCTTTGGCAAAATACTGAGGATTAGGCCGTGTTTAGACTGTGAAAACAAATTACGTTGCGGAAACCACGTAGTTGTGATTACCCTGGACTCTACTGGACCTTATTTGCGACCTTTTATAAACGGGAAGATCAGTTCATAATACGTAAGCAAATAAATATAGAAAATAGGGATTTAAGAGCCGTAGCCAGAGCTCATTATTAGTATTTTGTATTTTTTTAACATTTCTGTTGCTCAGGAAACCAATGAATTTTCAATGTACACGCTTGGTTGCTTGGCAATTGACAAGAACAAATAATTGCGACTTGGCAGGTGACGCAAACAGGTAAAAATCTTTGTTGTTTTTTTCTCATGCATTTTACTCTAAAATTGTAATTTAAGTATATTTGTTTACCGAATAAAATGATCACCATTTTAATAAAAAGTCTGAAAATTAACATTTAGATTCACTAAAAATGTTTAAGAAATAGTCCAGTGGTGAAAAATCTGGAGAGCGCTCTGGCCAAGGTGTTGTTGAACGTCTCTCCAACCATCTACTTTTAAAATTTTGGTTAAGAAATTCTGCAACTACCTGTGTACTATGGCATGGTGCTCCATTCTGCTGAAACCCAATTATTTGTCTTTCTTGCAATGGCAGAAGGCGAAAAAACATAAATAGTTCATTATTTTAGAAATTGAGGTAAAGTTGAGATGTTAAGTTTCCTCTAAAAAAGAAAGGCCGAACAATTTGATCTTTATAAAGACCACACCAAACCATAGTTTTAAATTAGTTCTGATTTTTGCATTCAATGGTAAAATTTAGATTTAGGTCACTCCGCCACCGGTAGTTTTGAGAAGACACTACTCCATTAGATGTAAACATCGCTTCATCCGAAAACAAAATTATTTTATGAAACTGTCTTTTATAGCCATCGCCGACTATTAAAACTATTTCTATTTTCTCTTTTTTTGTTAATTTTTGGGGCATTTTAGCGTAAAGAATACATTTATTTTAAAACAGTAAAATTAGTGATAATTTAAATAGGATTTCCATAGAAACAAGGTTTTGTTAAGGATATTGAACTACATGATGGGTCTTTTTGATATAATAACAACTGTACTAAAAAAAAAATAAATTTTTCAATAAACTAAACTTTTATTTTAAAAACGTTTGATAACTTACTAAAGTTTTCCAAAAAAAAAAACAAATAATTAAAATAATAAGTTTTGATAAAACTTTTTGAGACACCCTCCTTGGTTGAAATTGTTTCAAAATTTATTAACAACCGTAACTTTTATTTAAAAGAAAAGTTCTGCTTAAATTTTCCAAAAAATATATAATACAGGTGGTTTATTCTTAAGCCCAAAATCCCATATGGGAAGAACTTTATGGGACAAGCTGTACATATATTTTAAAATCTGTAGTAATCTGTATGTTTAAAACTGAATTCGACATTCGAAAAGCTTTAAATACAAGTCAAGGGTACTTACATGGCAGTAATATTGGTGGTAAATATCACCACATGTTCAGTTAAACTTATTTATATAGTTCTAGTACAGTTATTTTGTCATATTTCTACACATACGGTGTCAGTGAATTAATTTCAGCAAGATTCTGTTCCACTATTTAAACAGTCATTAAATTTCGATAAAAAAAAATGTGAATTCCGGCCCTGAGCAAAGTTCAAGTTGTGTAAACAGAATGTTACTAAAAATGACATATGTCAACGGCCACCATTAAAATCTTACGAGTTTAAAAATGATGGTTTCATTAAATAATCGTAGAGAAAATAATTTTCTGGTTCATTTTGTACATCACATCGACATAAAGATAATGACATTATGTTCCTAAAAAGATCATAAACATGCAAGGATAAGTTCCCGAATATTGACCTCAATATAGGGGAGATTATTATGAAAATTGGAAAGTATATAGATTTAAACAAGTTGATCCCATGCAAAGTAACGACGTCTAGATGTCGCCAAAGGCGGGCTTTTTAGGGGATTTTAGGAAAAGTTATGTAGTTACGCGGGAAAGCATTGAAAATTGCCGATTATAGGGAGCTAAGCAGCATATAAATATGTTAAGGCCCGAGCGAAATTGGCTTTACGGATTTTGAAGGCCCGTATAACAAGTTTGGGTAGTTTAGAAAAGTTTTATATTAATCTGAATGGGTTTTGAACGATTACTCGGTTCGTGGAATGTGGAATGAGTTATAAAAATATTGAGGATTTTTCTACGCGTTTCAAAATATGCACTATTTTAAACCAGTATTAAGATTAAGAGCAATAGGAAATATTCAAGTATTTCATAAATTTTATCGTTCAGGCAAGTAATAGGGAACCTATAGCCCAAATAAATCTTAAGTATATTTTTTTATATTCTATACATAAATTAAATGTTTGTGGCGGTTGCTGTTATCCATTTATTTTGGTCTTTATTAACAAAAACGTGCATTTTCTACCGCAAATTTTTGCGCGCATTTCGAAACTTGTAAAACGTGATCCCGTTGGCTCTGGCGTCAAAATTGCTCTTATGACTCATAATGACTACTTGGCGAATTCCAGTGTTGTGGGGTCACCGAAAAATCCATAAAAATGGTATTTAATGCGTAACTCATCCAATGTTTTGACCCTTCATATTCTAATTGTTTCGAGTAAAGAAATTGCAATTTTTGCAAATAAACCTATTTATTTATAATTTTAACGAGAAAATAAGCGATTTAAATTAGTGGGAGGTATTCTTAGATAATTAATGGATAAAATAAATCCAAAAAGAATTACTAAACATGGGAAATAATGCGGAATAATGTGGGATATAAATAGATCTATAGGAAAAATCAAGAAATCGGAAAAAATCTAGAAAATTCGGTTTTTACCCCTTAAATACGCTCCTGGATTCGGTAATCATTTCAAAGTGTGATTATCCCTTTATAAGATGGTGTTGAAAAATTGGGAAAAAATTAGGTAGGAAAAAATAAAGAGTAATTCAAATGAACCGATGTCAAGGGCAAAAAAGTCAAGAAATCGAAATTTAGTCGGCGATTGCTCCCTTCCCATAAAGAATGAAGAAACTAAAAAATGTGAATGTCGTGTATTTTGATGAGCTCTTTCCGATGACGTATATGGTATTTTAATTTAAACCATTTTGACCCCACAAAAAATTAAAAATGGGGAAATATTTGTGTCAAGAATCGAAATTTCCTGTTTTTCCCAAATATATCCATTTTCCAGTGATTTTAGGTTTAGGTATATGTATTGCAAAAAGGAAGTGTTTGAGATTTTAAAGTTTCACTTATGAATCCGTTTTTCGATCCAACGTTTTGTTTTCGAGTTATTAGGTACCAAAAAGGAGTCTGCAAATGGCATTTCTCGGCCTAAAAAATTCAAAAGAATTAATTGCCATCTTCCGATCCTCACCAGTTTCAATAGAGTTCTGAAGCTGTGGGTCCTCTACAACCTCCGAAAATTTACATCGATTTAATTCACTTTTGCGACCTGTACCCGATTTCAACGGAAATCGCGGAAATTTCGACTTTGACGTTTAATAGCTCCAAAATGAAACACCCTGTTTAACTGAATTTTTTACAGAAGATAGTGGCCTTTATTAACCCAAAAAATTCGATTGCTCTCCCTCTAACTGTTTCCGAGAAAAACAAACCAGTTCAACTTTAAGTTAAGCTTTACGTTAACATGTAGATTGACACTTATTTTTGCTGATCTGACTCATTATTCACTGAGGGGAGGGCAAATGGCTGCTTTGTAAATTGTAATAAATTATACCGAAAAGTAGTAGCTAAATTATCCTAGTAATTTTCTTCAAAATATTTTTTTTGGGTTTGTAATGACTATGCCATAAAAAAAAGTGCATATTGCTTATTGCAAAAGCTTCAGAAGAGACTGTACTGTATGTAAATGTGTATCATATGCCCTGAAAGAATTAATAGGGGTTTAACTAACATCTTGTATATGAGAACAAAATTTAAAAAGCCCAATAAATTATATACGACGTCTAAAACTTCTCCATGCTCAAAATTTCCCGAAGTAAACATAACTGTTTCGCAATTAGAAATCATGGGGCATAAAGATAGGGAGGATACGGCAAGGACTATAATTCGGTTTCCTCGAAAATTAATATCGCATCAGTGACAAATTCGGTCCCAAGACAAAATCGTCGGAGCAGAACAAGTGTGTCCCGTACTCACGTCTCCTCAATAATTGGATAATTAATTTTGGTAAATGAAGCTTTTCTGGTGACTTGTGACCAAAAGCCAGAAGACGCTTCGAAATGGATTTACCTGGAGGGTCAGAAAGAGGTCTTAGATAAATCTTGAGGGACTTTTGCACCGACCGTGCAGAGAATGACGAAAGAGCTCATTTACTCACCTAAAAGAGTATCTGTTCTTAAAAAAAAGAGTAGTTGGCTCGTTGAACGGTAATAATAAATAAAAATTACTGTCGCGGACATATTTATCTAAAGAACTAACTAACCAAATACATAGAAGGATACTTTGTTTAGAATTTTTTATCACTAACATATTCTAAACATTTATTAGTAAATATGTGCAATCTGATCGAAAAGTCAGTATCGCCGAATACAATGTTATATGTATACATACTAGGTATATAAAAGATTACTTTTTGTGCAGTAGTTTTGAAGATAGAGTGATCCTCCAGATATTTGTGCTTACGGAAAATTTAACGCTGTCTTACTAAAAAAACCAGACTACGCCAGAAAGTGTTTAATCAGTGAGCATGTGCGCGACGGACAAGCAAACGACTTACAAAAATTGTATGCATTTGCGAATATAACATCGTTAGACGCAGAGCGATCTTTTTCATTACATTGCAACTTTTGCGGCAAAACAAGTTCTTTATCCGAAAATACTGTTAAGGGATTGTTAATGATGCAAATTTTTGCAGATATGCACCAAAACCTTTAATGGGCACTGATATAGGGTTTGCTTGGGTTCAAGTCCTCATTTGCGTTTAGCGGGATTTGCTAGTAAAAAAAGCGGGACATTGAATAAAAATGCGGGACACAATAAATTATATAATAAATTTTATTTTTATATAAACAGTTAGTAAAAAATATTTAAACTAAAAACAAAATAAATCATTACAATTAAAAACAAGAAAATATTTTTTTGTTTTTAATTTTTTTGTTACCACCAAAAGTCGTAAGAGGTTATTGGGACAGTACCTAAATTAGACCAGAAATCGTATATTTATAAATAATTATGTCCTATCCTAAAAAGGCGGGATAAAAAGCGTCCCGCAAGTCGTAGCCGCGGGACGCGGGACATCAGGTACTAAATACGGGCACTCTCGCTAAGAACGGGACGCTTGGCAACTCTACACTGATAGGTAAGTCCTTATGTAATTATTTAATTTTTGCACCCTTAAAAGTATACAGTGAGAACGTAAAAATTGGAGATCATTTACAATTCAAGCATTTTTTCCTTGGGTTTTTTTATTTCATTTTTAAATTCTGCCTAAAATTTCAATTATATTTCATGTATTGTACCCTCTATATAATATGTGTAAATCATAGGCGGTTCTAGACCTCTATTTTTGGGGGGGCTTAAGCCCCCGGTTTACATATTTGGGGGGCTTAAGTCCCTGGTTTAGGCGGCTAGGCCACTCAGTTGGATTTGGGGGGCTAATCCGAGATTTGGGGGGCTTAGCCCCCCTAAGCCCCCACCTAGAAACGCCTATGGTGTAAATTAAACCATTTTTGAAAAAAAGACAGTTGACCTTTAAAAATAATAATAATAATAATAATAAATGGCAAACTCGTATAAAAATTATTTCATCAAATGTTGGACTTGACCGCCACCAACGACCTAGCAATACCCGAGACGATTTTCGAATTCTTGCAGAACACTTTGAACTACTTCAAGTTCTATTAATCTAATTTCTTGCCTTATTCGGCTTTTCAGGTCGCCAATATTATTCGGTCTATTAACGAACACTTTGGATTTGAGGTAAAATATTCTAGCGGGGTTAAATCGGGGGATCTGGCCGGCCATTGTATGGGACCCCCTCGAACAATCCATCACTCAGGAAAAACTGTATTTAGATATTCACGCACCGGGCGAGTATAAAAAAAACTGTATTTTTTTCAAATTGAAATTTTACGCGGAATGCAAAAATGGAAAAAGCGGTTTCTATTTAAAAAAAATTAAGTGTTACATGATATTTTCTTTTTGGGTCACCCTGTACACATCAAATTTAGTTTAAACAGTGCGCACCTAAAATTGTCATGTCCGAGCGTTTTTCTAAGAAAAGGATGCCTGAATTTTAAACGAATTTATTTCAACTTTTATATACGTTCTCACTGTATAAGTAATGAGGTAAAGCCATTGTGTTCTTGGTCAGTTGCACAACTTCATTTATTAGAGTTTAAAACTCAATTTTCGGAAAACTGTTTTTTAGAAAAACTATATTTTCGAAATTTTTTCCATAATTCATTTTTCTAAAAAATATTTTTAAAAAATTGTATTGTAATTTTTTTGTAGATTCATACTTACGGTTTATTAAAAATTGACGATATTATGTAATTTAATAATCCCAAACGGCGTATCCTATCACTTTCATGATTCAGTTATATAACCACTTCCAAGAACATGTTCTCCAGATTTCATATATGGGTTACGTTATAGGTCCTCCAGTTCCCAGTATATCATATTTAGTATGCTGCAGAAGCTGTTATCTTGCAGTAATATCCTCGAAAATCCCTCTTTAGGATATTATTAGTTTTGATTTCCATACGGTTTTAACGGCATAGGGAGGCGACATAAAAATGACTTATTTTTCGGAAAGAAAATTGGAAACATGTAGTCTGTAGCCGCGACTGCAGTTTAGTCTGCGTCATTGAGTATAGAAACAATAGACAGCTTTTATTTAACTTCACCTGTTAGTTTGCTTGTATGTTTGTTAGTAGCTATGTATGTTTACGTCAAACATTGCAATCAAACTTTCGACTAGTTGTAATTAAGCTAGAGCTTTGAAATTCTGCACACGTATATAAGTCCAATGACAATGCTATATAGTATATCTAATATTGTTCTAAATCCAATATGGCGAGCGCCCCAAGATGGCGGATTACCTTTTCATTCACAATCCCCTTGATATGGATATCAAATAAAAGGGTTTGACGAGTAAAATACGATAAGCTAGGTGACGTCATTCTAAACCCAATATGGCGGACGCCATACGATGGCGGATTATTCTTCACACAACATTGCAATCAAAATTTCGACTAGTTGTAATTAAGCTAGAGCTTTGAAATTCTGCACACGTATATAAGTCCAATGACAATGCTATATAGTATATCTAATATTGTTCTAAATCCAATATGGCGAGCGCCCCAAGATGGCGGATTACCTTTTCATTCACAATCCCCTTGATATGGATATCAAATAAAAGGGTTTGACGAGTAAAATACGATAAGCTATGTGACGTCATTCTAAACCCAATATGACGGACGCCATACGATGGCGGATTATTATTCACGATCCCCTTGATATGGGTATCAAATGCAGTGGCGAACCTGGACACACAAAAATTAAAAATGTGTACTACTAATTAAGAAATCCACAGAAATGCATTTTTCAGCCCCCAACCCCCCCCCCCCCCCCCCAAGACAAAATCCTGAGTTCGAAAGGGTTTGACGAGTAGAGTACGATAAGCTATGTAGCATCATTTTAAACCCAATATGGCGAACAGCACAAGATGGCGGATTACCTTTTTCTTTACAATCCCCTTGATATGTGTGTCAAATAAAAGGGTTTGACGAGTAGAATATGATAACAGGTAAACATGTATTCATTTTACTGGAGATTCCATCGTTTATCAATCGAAAAGTATCCAAAAGCTATTCGTAACCCTTTTGGTATTAATGTTGGAGAGGTTGCTGTCCAGGAAGAGCTTATTGAACTACAAAATGGAAGAAACTGTGATGACGAGTTTCAATCAGTTTCCTACTGTTACTATTAAGTTTAACGAATATGTTGAAAGTTTTGATTAAAGTTTATTTTAAGTCTTAATTTTATTTTAGTATAATTTTTTGTTGGTTTTCATTTGTATGAATATTTTCACAATATTAACCGTAGATTCAGATTCTATGGGTATTTTTTTACTTATCACTAAATTAGGATATAGCACTGAATTAGATGTTTTGTGCAACCGACTGTATGTAACGGGACAGATTTTCCAATATTGACAAACCAAATGCAGAATCTTGATGCTTCCTTATGACAAATTGCAATATTTAGTACATATAGGTATATCCTTATTGCTAAGAATGCTCAAGGAGTGTAGCAATAAAACCACATCATGATTATTTAAAAGTATGCGCCTTTATTAACATACATAAAATAGTTTTACATTAATTTTGTTTGTAGTATTTTTAAAGCCCATAAAAGTAAATTCACATTACACCAGTGTAAATAAAAGCAAATATATCTAAAAAAACTTAGTATATATAAGCTCAAATAAATAGGTTTCGACCCATATATATTTCAGAAAACTTGATTGTTGTATTTGTGTTTTCGGAGTTATTGAAAGTAAAAATGAAATTGTTGTCAATAATTTTAATTTTTATGATAATAGTGTCAACAATGTTGGATGGCGGCCAAGCCAAGATTTTTAAAAAGAAGGTCAAAAAAGTAGAGGTAAGTTTAGTGATCCTGTAAAATCTTTATTACTTGCTACTTTAAATTTTTTCTTGATTGTGTATTAAAACTTAAATAATATAAAAAAAAACTCAACATACTTGTAAAGGTACATACATAGTACATAGTCATGCTACCTTATGCAGAGTGGAAAATACCGTTGCAGTTTAGTTTTCAGCAGTTAATGACCCAAAGCACTATTCGCGACTTGTTCAAGAATAGTTTCAGGAGAATATTTCATTTTTGTCCGGCACAATCCCCAGACCTAAACGCCATCGAAAATATGTGGGAAGAAGGATTCGTATTGGCATACAATTGTTTCCAAATAAACGATCTTTAGTGAACAAAATCAATGAGGTTTGGAAAAATCTTCCTGAAACTGTAATTCAAAATTTGATTGTTGTCCGCAAATTATAACTAATAATAGAGATTATATTAATTATTAACATAATATTGATAGCTGCTATACTTTTTAAATGTTTTATGTTGTGTTTGTTGCATCCTTTAAAATAAAATACTGTTAAATGCAATTTGTTGCTTTACCTTCGTCGCATTTATTTTTGACTTCTTTAATTTTTATAATTATTTCTCCCTGTTAATGGTTTCAAAATTTACCAAATTGTGGTAGGATATTACTGAGATTGTGAGGAAAGTATTTAATTAAAATTAAATATCAGGCCTAGGCTTATAAAAAAATTAGTGGCATTTAGAGAAATAACCATTTTGCGCTCCATTTTTGTCCAACAGTGTATATATATTTTTTAAAATTTTAAGACAATTTTAAGGTCGGTGTCTTGGGACAGACAGATTAATTAAAGGCCATGGATTAATATTATCTTAACAAGTACTGAGTTTCTTGGGATTTTTCTTTATATTCAAATTAGTATTCTTTTTAGATTAGAATTAGCAAAGGTTAATATCAAAAGAAAATGTGTTTTTTTAAATTTTGTTACCTAAGAAAAATAGTCTATTTCTACAGGACCAACTTTTTAAAATTTCCTCCTGAAATATTCAATAACAGTATTAAAACTTCAGCATGTCCTTTTTAGGAAGCAGAAAAACTGTTCAAACTTGTCTATTTTTACAGGACCAACTTTTTAAAATTTCCTCCTTAAATATTCAGTAACAGTATTAAAACTTCAGCATATCTTTTTTAGGAAGTAAAAAAACTGTTCAAACTTGATGACATAATAACCAGACTTTTTAATAATCAACAAGGTCAGGGACGTCAACCACGAACGCAATAGATAAAGTACCAGACGCATCACATTTAGATATAGGTACATATCTGTAATGGTAATAAATTATGAAAATTAAGAGTTGAAAATATAAAAATAGAGAGTTTTTTATTAGAAAATGTGTTTTTTATTGATGCATTTGTTGAGAGCGTATCCCCGCCCAGGCAAAGTATCGTAACCGCCATTTATGAAATTTTACAGAAGAAGCAAATAACTGATTTTCCATACATTTTTCTACCAGTCACTTTAAGTTTTATTTTTTTATGTTGGGTAAAAAAGCACTGTCAGTGGCGGGGCAAGACCAAATGTGGATGTCGGCGACATTAGCTTTGCGAAGCCTCTTTTATTATGTCTCAAAAAAAGTACTAGGTCAAATACGGTTATACACAAATACGTACTTAGTATAAGTATATTGTTGCTAATCAATTAAACAGACAGCTACAAATCATAGTAGACGAACTTTCGGCTTTTCGCCTCACAGAATTTACTCCTATACTCCTATGATCATGTATCATGTCTCAGTAATAAAATAACTTCAACAGTGTTGCCAGACGATTCTGGGTAAACCCTACTCGTATCAAAATATTCTAGGCTGGGTATGGGTAAGTATTAATTGGGAGTTTTTTGCGAGGCCCCTACGGGCGCGAGGTCGTCGGCGGTCGCCGACATCGCCGACGCCAAGCCCCGCCATTAAGCACTGTTACCCAGTTTCAACTTCAATTATGTAATAGTTTTCGATGTTAGCTGATATAGACGGCGCTTACGTTATTTTAAAATTGTCTTGTAAGGTTCCTTTGGAGGTTACGATATTTCAACTGTCGCTACGATATTTAGAATTGTAAGGTCTGAAATGACTTTGCAGGCTTATTTATGACAAAAAAAAACATAAGCAACAGTGCGGTGTTTTATTTTAACATTGAAGAGGTTGCGATGATTAAAATTAAGAAAGCGCAATATTCACATTTCTATCGACTCATAAAATGTCACAAGCGCCAAGCTTACGTCATTTTATAAACATTATATACACATATATATATATATATATATATATATATATATATATATATATATATATATATATATATATATATATATATATATATATAATATCTCCCTTTAATGACACATGTTGTTCTGAAACAACCTATATAATTTTTAAGTTGCGTGATTTTAAAGGACAAATTCAAAGTAAAATATGAATTTCTTCCATGAATCTTTTTTTATGTGTCCTAATAATACCAATACAAAAGGTGTTTTCATCTATCCAAGCTATCCAGGTTCAAATCATTAGGGTTCATGGGAATAAATAAATATTATAAATACGAAACAGCCTCGCCTATCTCACTCAACTTCAGCCGACGTTCATTCAAAATGAATTTATAAACTTTTTGCACAAATTCTTCAGAAGCTGCTGTTGCTTGTACAATCAAGTTTAAGGTCCGCAACCCAAGTTTTAACAATTCACAGTGAAGGAGCTGACTTACCAAAAGTAGCATCAAGCCCAGCTTTTATCCCTGTAGGAGATAAACCTTTATTTAATATGCAAATATTTTATTACAGCACGTATCTCGATTTTTCCGTCATTTACAGAAAGTAAAACTTTGTAAACTTTAACGATTGTAATATACAATCCACCTAATACGCCCTCTTAAAACTTTAATAGTACGAGGGAGTATTGATAAGTACTTAGGCTATTATATAAAATGTCACAATATTTCAAAACGAAATTTTATTTATTCAACATAATCTCCTTTAAGACTTACACATTTAGAAGAACGTTCATAAAGGACAAATTCAAAGTAAAATATGAATTTCTTCCATGAATCTTTTTTTATGTGTCCTAATAATACCAATACAAAAGGTGTTTTCATCTATCCAAGCTATCCAGGTTCAAATCATTAGGGTTCATGGCTTCGACAAGTTTGATTGGAGCCTCATTCGTAGCTGTGCAAAACCCAAACTGTCCAACGTGACATACGGCGGCCAGAAGAGGAATGACGGTTTTGACAACTTCGCAAATTTTGTCTAATGCTGCTGTAATTTTATTGGCGTGACCACCCATTGCACCACCGATTTTCGAAGCTACTTGCCCGAATTTTAAGAGTTGCTTCCTCTGAAAAAAAAATCGAAATTACTGATTTTTTAACAAAAATAATTTCACTCTTTCAAAAAATATCATTTTTTTGAAGAAATGAATTTCAAATAATAATTAAGAAGGCTAAGAAATCCTGAGCAAATCTAAATAAACTTGATAAAGTCAGCACATTTTCGCCTTTTTTGCAATGGCTGATTAATCATTAGGCACACTAGGCGACAGCACAGGGAAAACACCTCGCGGGGCCCAAATGTATTATTATTTTACTTTTCATGCCGTAATAATTTTATTTGTGACAATCAGGGGATTTTTTAGGGTGTCTTTGGTCTTTTTTGCAATGTGTGTGTGGACAATAATTTACACTGTATTTGTGCCGTATGTAGTTTATTAAAAAAAGGATTTTCTAGTCTGAACTTTCAAGAAAAAAGTGACATTTATTAAGTCTGGCAGGCTAGTGGTTCCTATTAATTTAGATACAAAAGGGGAAAAGTCTGTAAAAAAGTCACGAGACATTTTTATGTGGGGTTTTTCGGAAAATATGCAAAATATTATCAAAATTATTCTGCTGGTCCTGTTTACTTTTCAATATAAGTGAGGAAGCTCTGGAACTTAGTCGGTATTACAGATTTAAATAATTTTCGCAAAAGTTTTTTAACAAGTTGTAATAAAAGTTATAGGTCTCGGAGTGGGTATAAAATTTTTTAAAGTTATTTTTATAGGATCGCTTTTCCCTTTACAATTGTCATCGCACGCCACTGGTGACAATGGCATATTTTTTATACTGCACTTTATTGCAAACTGCACAAAATAAAAACTGAAAATTTTTGTTTACAGAAAAGAAATGGTTTTGTTTATACCATAAAATAAACGAACAGCCCTGCAAAATTAATACACCACCAGAAATTAGCTTCAACCGGGCAGGCGCGGCCCGTCCATAAAGTCATTGGGTCAATGACCTACCTAAATTTATTTTCAATGATCCACCTAATAATTTATTTTTTAAAACCAAACTTTTCTTTCAAAAAAGTGGAAGTTCCATGCGAAAACTCCCCAAGAAAGAATCAAGCTTGCTATGGGCTATATGGACGATATAAATTCATTAAAACTAAAAGAGAAACAGACATACGCGCTTTAGAAAGTTAAAAAGAGACAAATTTGTCGACGGCCCACCAAAAATATCGTGCCCCTCACACTATGGAATTGCACTTGAACCGCCCCGTGAAATATACTCTACATTTGGGTATAAACCATGCCTTTGACAGATAAAGTACTAGAAATGTATCAAATATACTAACTACAGTTAATAAGTTAATAGTTCCTGCAATACAAGCTTTATTCTTGACAAAATGGTGAATAAAAACCAGTTAATTTTTTAAAATTTTATTAGCGCAGGCATCGCAAGAATTTGCTTGTTTCTAAAGACATAATTTTAAAGAAGTGCTTGAAAAGTTAACAAGAAAATAAATAGGTGCTTAAAGCCTAGTCTTTCACTAACTGAAAAAGTCTAAAAACTTACCACCCATCCAGGTTCGTTGTTGTCTTCTAACCTTCCTATTTTTGCAGTGTCAGCGTTTGATCTGGTCGAAGGAATTGTAGTAGGCCAGTTGGTCACTATAACATCACTATGATAATATCCCTTAGGAATTGATTTGCATTCAGATAGATTAACTTGCAATGCAAAAATAACAAAAATTAAAGTAAGGTTCAAAATGATTCTAGAACCGAGAATAAGCATTTTTTTAAGTGTGGTGTCGTCTTGGATGTTTTTAAAGTAAATAAGACCAGTTTAAAATGTTAAGAATACTCTTTACTGAAAATGATAAAATAATCTAATTTTCGTATGTGGTTAACCATAGTTCCGTTCTTGAAATAAATTATTATTTGTGCGTTTCATTATCACGATCATTTGGAGAAAAAACAATTATACCTTAGATAATTTTAAACATATTTTTGTACATTTTAATTTAAGATAGATATAAAAAAAAGCTGTAATATGTAGTTTTGCATGTCTTGATTCTCGGATTTACATGCTTGCCTATATTATAAATACGAAACAGCCTCGCCTATCTCACTCAACTTCAGCCGACGTTCATTCAAAATGAATTTATAAACTTTTTGCACAAATTCTTCAGAAGCTGCTGTTGCTTGTACAATCAAGTTTAAGGTCCCCAACCCAAGTTTTAACAATTCACAGTGAAGGAGCTGACTTACCAAAAGTAGCATCAAGCCCAGCTTTTATCCCTGTAGGAGATAAACCTTTATTTAATATGCAAATATTTTATTACAGCACGTATCTCGATTTTTCCGTCATTTACAGAAAGTAAAACTTTGTAAACTTTAACGATTGTAATATACAAACCACCTAATACGCCCTCTTAAAACTTTAATAGTACGAGGGAGTATTGATAAGTACTTAGGCTATTATATAAAATGTCACAATATTTCAAAACGAAATTTTATTTATTCAACATAATCTCCTTTAAGACTTACACATTTAGAAGAACGTTCATAAAGTAATTTTAAGCCCTTTAAAAAAATTCTTTGTCTTAGTCTGCAAACCACTGCCCCAAGGCCCTTATTATGGCTTCGTCATTTGTCAAAAATCTTTTACCTTTCAAATGTATTTTGAGTTTTGGGAACAAATAATAGTCTGACGGTGCTAAATCCGGAGAATAGGGCGGATGGCCAACCAATTCAAAATCAATTTCATAAATTTTTGGCAATGTAATCACAACTTGCGAGCAGGAGCGTTGTCTTGCAAAAAGAGCACACATTTGTCAAGTTTTCCGCGGCGTTTTTCCATAATTTTCTCACGTACCTAATTAAGTTAGCAACACAATATAATGTGCTTCCATGATATTTCTACTCTGTTTCAAATAATATATTAGAATTATCCAATCTTTGTCACAGAAAACTGAAGCAAGAATCTTGGGGGGGGGGGGCAGGGTGGGTCATGTCAAACTTATTTATAGGACATCACAGTTGTAACCATAGCGACCATATCTGATTTATAGAGACTTTCCAGGCTAATTAAATATCAATACCCCCTCGTATAATAACGGAAGGTGTGACTGTGTAAACACGTGTCAATATTACGGTAAATTGCGCCCTCTCTGGGTCAGGCCCGGAAACTTTTCATCCCATTCTCGTATATAGAAGATTAATTTATTTATTATTTGAAGTTACACCAAGTAAAACGGTTTTTTGTGGCTGTCCATCTTTTATTTTACATAAACATATCCAAATAGGTATCATATTTGTAGCTTACCTTCTTTATGTTTTGCACCCCCTATAGAATAAATTAATATTGCCTTAATATTGACAAACATGCCACATTTGCAAATACTTAATAATCAAAATCACACAATTTCTATTAAGTAGGTAATGCGAAGACGTGGAGTTGACATGGAACAGGGCACAAAGGGGTTCATTAAGAAAATAACATGTAAATGCTGCTTACATACAGTAATCCCTTTGCCTAGGCATAGTAAACAAGTTAGTAGATTTGATGAATTTGGCATACGTCAGTAAGTTTTGAAACATAACAGTAAGGGGAAAGCTCTGAGTGAACTAATTCTGTTATTGTAGTAAAGCAATTTATGTGTAAATAATGGTTTTTGTCTAACTGTTAGTAAAAATACGGCAAATTTTGGTATGTAATCCAGCGCTCGGAGGGGCATCTAGTCAGGAGAACATTATTCAAATCCTTATAATATAAGGCATTTTCAGGTGATTTAGAGAACTGATTCTCATTTTTTACATAAATAATGTTTATTTTACGGAAAATAAAAAAATTGGAAAATCGTTAAGCTTTCAGTGGCGGATTTAGGGGGGTAGGAGCAGCCCCCCCCCCCTATAGCATTCTACAAAAAGGATTTCAATAGCGAATTTTATGAAAATAAATATTGTAAATAAACATGAACCATTTCTATATATTCTACAAAATATTAAAAACAAAAACAAACATTTTGCCGTCTATGTAGGGTCTTTGAAACGAATTGTACCTACCAAAAAATTATGAATAATAGATCAATACTAATATGTAATAAGTAGTATAAAAAATGAAAGCCTTTTTTGCATTTTTGATTTACATGCCATTAGATTGTTTCTGAAAATATTCCTTACACATCTCACTGCACTGTAATTTTTTTCGAAAAACAGCTTTTTCGAAAATGGGTTAATGAAATTTTGCAAAAATATTTTCTCGAAAACATATTTCGAACCTATATTTTTTCAAAAATGTCCTGGCCGCTTTTTCAAAGACGCTTTTTCGGATTTATGAAATAATTTGAAGATATTTTCTCCAAAAACCCGTATTTCGAAAGTACCTACATTTTTTCAAAAATGTCCCCAAACAAATAATTTTTAAAACGGGTACATATTTCGAAAATATATTTTTTTGAAAACAATATTTAGAAAATTAAATTATGAACTCTAGTAGCTTGGAAAATGTTAATGAAAAAAAGACAAAAAAGATCCTGAACAAACCCAAACGAACCTTTTTTGGGTTTGATCAGGATTCCTTAGGTTTGGTACGTTACTTTCTCGTAAATCTCGATCTGAATACTATCCGAAAAAATTTAATTTCAAAAAAGATGTTCTCTGAAAAACTGTATTTCTGAAAAGTGTTTTAAAAAAATTGAAAAATTCGTTTTAGACAACTTGTACTTTCGTAAGTACTCGTATATTCCCCCAAATGAGCAGAAGGCATAAATAAAAAAAATGCTACAACATTTACACTTCCAAAATTAAGAGCTACCTTATCTAAATTTAGAATTTTAAAAAATATTGTAAGTAGAAAACTATGTTTAATGTTTTATTATTCTCTTTTTCAATCAGTTCTATCGTACGGCATAATTGGATGGGGAAGTACTTATGACACTGGTTTAAAATTAGTTTCAATGATGCAAAAATACGTATTAAAAATTATTTACAACAAAAATATTTTGTTTCCTTCGAAAGTTATATTTGATACGTTCAATATACTTAATGTAAAAGAACTATTCTACAAAGCAGCCTTAACATACATCTATAAAAATAATAAAGCGTTAAATATAGAAACGGTAAATCATTTATATGAAACTAGACAAAAAATAAATATATCTCTATATGCTGAAAAATTTAATTTAACATTAATAAAAAAACATTCTTTAAATATTGGTATTAAAATTTTTAATATACTACCCAAAAAAATTAAATGTTTAAGTTACATTTCATTTAAAAATATAAAAAAATGAATAAAAGAAAACAGCTCTAAGATTGATGAAACTATAAAAATAAAATAAGTAATATTTTAATATTATTATTAGAACTTTGTAAAGGACATTATTAATTTTGTATAATGATTATTTAATTTATAGCTTTAATATTGTTTTTACCTGTATTTTAAAATTAATATTTTTGTATATAGTTTTTATTTTAAATATAAACAATATTACCATATCACTATTTATAAATTACGGACAGATGATTCACCTATGTGTTTATAGTGATTTAACCAAATAAATTTCTAATTACTTAACTTTGTATTATATATTATACTATAATTATATTATAAATAAATAAATAAATAAATAAATAAATAAATAAATATTAATCAAACAATTTGTCCTGTAGCGTGTAAACTAAGATGACCAACTCTTTTAGCTGTTTCTTTTTTCAACAAACATCTTTTTTGATGTTAAATTAAGTACATTTTTTCGAAAAACAACTTCTTCGAAACTACATTTTCTTAAAAAGGACCTTTTAAAAATACATTTCCCGGAAATATATTTTTATGATTCTAAATTTAAATTATGAATGAATAAATAAATGAAATGTCAATGAAAAAATGACAAAAAGATCCTAAACTAACCTTAACGAACCTTTTTTGTGTTTGGTCAGGTTTACGTTTCCTTGTATTTGCTGTGTTACTCTGTAGTAAATTGCTTCCAGAAAGTGTTGCTTTTTAATATGAATATTCGATGTCTTTTTGGAAACAATGTTTAAAAAATGTTCTTTCTAAAAACATGCTTTCTTGGATTTCTAATATTCGCTTGGTAAGTGTTTCATACTATCAAGTACATTATAAATTATTCGACACATGACATGGCAATATAACAACACAGTTGACTGTTTATAAATCGATGCCTATGGAATGCCTAAATGCAACTGGCGCCCCTTAATTATAACATAATGACATCGTCTTGGATTTCCAATGAGTTGTTCCATAGAACGTCAGACAGGGTGACAACCCTACAAGTCATAGTCATAGCAAATAAGCGAATATCTAATTCCAATAGTTTCCCAATGGAGCTACGGCAATTCTAACAATCTCACTTCTCCAGAGTATATAGCAATGAAGTCAGCGACGTGTGACATGTAGGACTAAATAACATCCATTCCCATCTTCGTACCGATTTGCATAAAACGCGATTCAACTGTTTCTGAAACGCGACACTTTCGAATTTATTTTTCGTTCTTGTCTACAAGAGCAGATGTGGCGCACAGAAGGGAGTTTTGGCGAAATTCCATTTTTGTTTGGATCAGTTTTTATCTGTCACTGTCAGGGTAAAACGAATAAGGTCAAGGAAGAGGAATAAAATATCATTTTAAAGTGCTCTTTATGGGGAAGAAGAATTTCGTGAATTAATTGTTCAAAAATTATCTCGAAAGTTTCCTTCATGTATTAATTTGTCAATAAGAGGTGTTCAATTATCGCTGAATTACACTGAATATTTCCCTCATATGTTAAAGTTCCTATAAGAGAAATGCAATTTTCGCAAAATTACAGCGAAAACAGCACTGCCAGAAATCGAAAATTGCATCGCAAGTTTATATTGTTGACGAAACGTCAAAGCGGGATTTTATTGTTAACAAACGTCAAAAAATGTAATATTCTGACAATTAACGTCATCTTATTGAGTGACAGCAGACAAAAAAGTCAATGTCAACGAATGTTTTCCTTTCATTTTGTCAAGAATTATTAATAACTATCTCTTTGCATTGGGATAACCCTTAAATAAAATATTTAAATTTACTTGATTCGAGTTCTTAATTAATTTGGGAAATATTCAAATAAATTTCACTCGTGCATCAAAATATCCAGATAATTTTTTTATTCAATGTGTTTTTTTACAAATTGCAATCGCTTGTTTTCATATTTTACGAAAATGCCCTCCTCCTGCGGAGTCGGGCTTTTTCGCGAAAATATGAAAACAAACTCTTGCAATTATAAAAAAACACATTTAATTCAAAAATTATCGGTAATTTTGATGCACTTGTGTACTTACCCCCGAAAATTGCACAGTAGGTGAAAATAAAATTGCACAGTGAAAATTCAATAGCGAAAATTTAATACTGAAAATTCAACTGCATGACGAATTTATAATGATGAGTTTGATTGGGTTTCATTACATTTTTTTAAAGATATTTGTCCATTAAAAGAAGCAAAAGCTGCAACTTTGCAGAGTGAGACAAAAAAACACATATTTTAAACTCTGTGTCGTGACTTATCCCCTAATATATAGAAAGTGGATGCCCCGGATGGCGTAGTGTGTTAAGCCGCGAGACGTCCCGCGACGCCCGGCTCGGTTAGTACTTGGATGGGTGGCCGCTTGGGATGGGCGGACTGAGCACCAGGGAAACACCATGTGCTGTACTCCGATGGTAAAATGGCAAAAAATCAGCGAGCATCTACCCTTGCCCCATACCAACCCGCATTGAGACAGCGTAGTAAGGTACTCCTCACAACCCTAAAGCCGACAGCATAAGGGAGGCTACACCATAATTGAAAAAGGTTGAAAAAGGAAAAAAGCAGATGATGATGATGCTATAGAAAGTGTATCAACCATCCCTGCTCTCCCCTACCTACATTAACAACTGTAAGGAAATATTATTACCTTACAGTGCAGAAATAAATATTTTGTTATAGATCTATTGTAATATTGACGTTTTCTGCAAGAAATCTTGTCAGGAATGTCAAAATTTTTAAATGATCTCAGTCGGCGGAAAACCGGTTTCTAAGCACGAAAAATTTTTCTCCACACCCATCAAAAAATGTAGAAGTTCCGAAATCATTTTTAATAATAGAACAAATACATTCTTACTCTTGAGTTAGAATATTTATTCTGAAACACTTACTTATTATGTGTTTCGCATGTATTTTCATTCCATAACAAGGTACAGTATGAATATTCTGTAATCGAACCAAACGACATAAATTGCCGTGGATTTCAAAATTGTCAGTGACAGATGCCAATGGTGGCGGCGTCATAATTTTTGTCAGAAAAGCTTCAATTTAAATGAAATAATGAGTGAAAAATCGAATGAATCAGATATAGAATTTGACATTCATTTATTTGATTCATACTTTCTGGTCGTGGAGAAAATATAGTCTGTTACTCAGAATGAAAAACTCAATACTCGTGGTTCCTCACGCTCGCTAGCGCTCGCGTTCGGAATTTTCCACTCGTATCGAGTTTTTTCATTCTAACCTTGTTACAAAATATACTATTACATGAATTCCTAGTATTTTTTGACGTCATCTACAAGTACCCGAAAAATTTCCCGCAATTACAAGGATATCCTGTATATTTTTTAATATAAAATATGTTACGTACCAAATCCTATTATCGTTCCTTCAAAATAACGTTTGGAAAGTTGCCGGTGCAAACACGTAGTAATAATATAGTCCCGTAGGAAAAGCCATTTTTGTCGCTTTAAATTGGTGTATATTCCTCGGTTAAAAAGTGACCCAGGGTAGCATGAGTTTTATGTGTCTTGGGGATTAAGAGAAGAAATATGTATTCGGTTTAGCGTGTGACATGTTTTATTTTATTTAAAAATCGATCGCTAGCATTTAAAGTCATCCTAAGTGCGATAGTAAGCGCTCGTTGATACTATTTTTTGTTGTTTTTTCACATTGTTATTGCTTAATTATTTGCTATAAAAATCCAATGATTTTCCGGTAAAGTAAGAACCAACTGCCATAACAACTGACAGAGACCGCAATAATTATTTCCTTCTCTCTCATATTTTGCAAAATGGGCATCAGAGGCGTGTTATGGATTATTCTTCATTCTTCTGATAAAAATAGTGGTTCTGAATGAACTGGCAACGCTGCACGATTTTCGCTTTGGCCAAATCAGAATCGAAATAAAATCCGTCCCAACATGCTTCTCTTATCATTGAGAGTATCTCTCCGATGTTGCCGAATGCAGGGTGTGGTCATATTGTATAATAAATACAAACTCGGCACATTCCTTAGGTATAAAAAACAGAAATAGTAAAACTACTCGGCACAGAGTTTAGAAGATACCCTTTTAAAATGATTAATATGAATAATTTATTATGCTTCTGCTTGCAAAACATACAGTACCTAATGTACTCTTTATAACATTTTTTTAAGTTATAATACATATGAAAAAGATATTAAAAATTATAATTTTAATTAGTGACAAACATAACAATGGGATGTTATTTAGACATATTGTAGTTTTGTCAAATTATTATTTTTATATTCTGTGATTTTAATATTAATAAAATCACGACGTTTCTTAGTGGCTATAGTTTTAAATTTATGAATTTGGCTAATTCTGTTGCATTTGATATAGATTTTGGTTTGTATATTACAAAGTGCATTTACAAAAATAAATAAAAGAAGGATGCGTTTGATACATGGATGCATTTTTATTTAGCTAATAGTAATTTTTTTTATTTTCAATTATAAGATGCTTATATTAAATTTATAAAGTTATGGTGATATTTAAACAATATTTTTCACTTTTGCACTAAACTTTTAACGTGACTGTTAAAGTATACGAATATATAATGTAATATGATAAAATAGTCTAGTTTATATAGTGCCATACATAAAGTTCGCGCTATAATAGTAAACCTTTTATTTCTGTTTTCTCAAAAAAAAATTTGATAAAACTTTCTGCATATAAACAATACGTTTCTGGCGTTATCAAAATTCAAACTTAATTATAGCGACAACATTCCAAATGAAAATTTCTGGACCCAAATGAAAAGCTACAGAAAATGAGCATGATGTGAATAGTTTATGACAAAAGTATATATATATATATATATATATATATATATATATATATATATATATATATATATATATATATATATATATATATATATATATATATATATATATATATATATATATATATATATATATATATATATATATATATGTAAATTTCGCAAAAACTGATCAAATTGGGATTTTTCAATGTTCTACTTTAATTTTATCCAAACTGTGCAT
Source organism: Philopedon plagiatum (assembly GCA_963971165.1). Classification (NCBI taxonomy): domain Eukaryota; kingdom Metazoa; phylum Arthropoda; class Insecta; order Coleoptera; family Curculionidae; genus Philopedon; species Philopedon plagiatum. The sequence continues at coordinate 8,772,570 of OZ020191.1, forward strand.
CCTCCAACGAAAGTTTTTGTTTCAAAAATATTTGTTCTAAATACATATTTGGTTTAGCCTTTTAGACGAATCACATTCTTTTTATTTTTTGGCATTTTGTATATTGACATATGTTATTTGACTTCATAATGGTGATAACGATCACCAACTCTCCATTATACTTACTAGGCTATAAAATCTAGGAGTTATCTTTCTCTTTAACTTTAGTAATCTCTTACTTTAAGCGAGACTCACATCGATGTTCTAATTTAACTTCCAACTTCATTAAGACACCTTTGAATACAAAATCAGGAAATTAACTAAAAACTGAATCTAACTTTGTTTAAATAAGTTAATGGATTCAACTCGTAAAGCTTTTTCAAGAGCCTCAAGCTTCAGATAAATAAACGTAAGGGATGAATCGTCAAGCTGTCATTTCATTAATTACTTGCGTAATTAAAACCCTGTGTTGATTGGAGCAAACAATTTATTTGTTTTAGCACGTAGAGACTAAAATAGAATGCAAGTTTGCTCGATAACACTTTTCTTGACTTTAAATACACAGACATTGTGTTTACCAAGCCCAAGTTTACAGTTTTCGTAATGTAGTAATCCCGATAGATCTCGCTTTTTGGAAAATAATGACAGAAAGACAAATTAAATTGAATGTTCAATGGTAACTCGTTCGTTTTGTGTTTATCTTCTGATTTTGATGTTTTCTAACATGCTTTGTCATTTATTTTCCCTTAATGCTACATATGTTTGTATATTTTAGTTTTGGACTCTGTTACTGTTATATTTACATACTTTGTTGGAACAAATCCTAATTACTTAAAAATGTTGCCAACCTCTCAAGTTAGTTTAACAAACCTGAATACTTTATTTGTTTCTATAAAAAATTGTCAAAGTAAAAATACGATAAATTAAGTTACACGTTGCCATTTCTTTGTATGTTAGTTATGCTGGCTACTCTTTTATATCAAATGGTTGACAAGAAATTAAAGGTTATACAGGATTGTCGCTCGTTGTCAAGTCTAAAACGGCCCTCACATGATCAGTATTACTAACAGTATTTCGATATACTGTCAATATTACTGACCGTGTGAGGGCAAATCCTGATGGACTATCAGTATACTGACGATTCTGTCGCGATCCTGAAAGTATTTGGGCGGAGTCAAAATACTGGTGAAAATACTGATCTCTAAGTGCTACACTGTCAGTAATTCCTGTACTTCATTAGTATATTAAGTGCAACCATGGAATGTCCGTCGCCCGCTTTGTGACCAATACCTAAAGTCGGGCTGAACTTATTGTTGTAGGAGAAATAATAGTTGAAAACTTCAGATCTTCAAATTATCTTCCAGTAGCTAAAAAACGCAGCGTTACAGCTAGTTTTTCATTAGCTGATATTGCTTGCCTCATGCTTGTGCCTTGTGTAATATAAGGCTTTAAGATATTATGAAGCCAATTGTACCCAACCTGCGCAAAAAATCAGTGATTTGCACTTTTTTATTGTAACATGATGTTACTAACATCTACTAATAAAATAAAAGCGAAATTGTTACTGTTTCACAAAGCGAAATAAAAAATGCGGGGTGGCATTTTTCTTATTATTTATGGAAGTTTTGGTTTTATTTTGACAATTTTTATATTCTCACCCTGGATCCGCCACCGCTTTAGACAATACACAATGGAAAGGAATGTTTTACCTATTGAAACCAAGGGTAGCAACAAAAAGGGGGAGTAGAAAAGTTAGGAATATGGGCAAGATGGAGAAATGGGAGAACAGAAATGGAGAATAAGATAAGAATAATTGAACAAAGCAAAGGTAATGAAATTTAAAAAAAAACATTAGTACAAGAGAAGAAGAGTTGGGTAGTAAGGTTACTAATGAAAAAGTACCAAACGTAGTAACAAAAAGAGTACCATGAAAAAATAAGAGGCAGTATGGTAGAGCATTTTTTCGGATAAGCAAATTCTAAATGTAAGTCAATGTTTAGCTTAACAGGCACCACCAAATATGCCTATATCGGTGCATAAGCAAAAATGAAAACGATGTTTACCAAGCCGTACAGAACGATGAAACCCCTTGACTGTTCCTAACAGAACAACAAGAGGCGCGTTACAGATAAAAAAGTATCATTCGTTACTATTTAAATTAAAAGTTTACAAACGCGCTGTCGTTTAAAAGAAAATGCAAACCTCTAAAACTGAAGCACCCCCTTGTCTATTCATTGAAGTACAATTAAAATATTTTAATGAAGGCAGACATCACAAGTTGTTGCAACACTCTGAGCGAGTTGTGCACGATTTAATTTAGTAGTCCATAACTAAACTTGTGTTATTGCATAATTATTCAAATTTTGTTTTAATTTCTTGTTTCTGTGGTTTTAATTTAGCACGAAATAACTTTCGTTCTAACCCTTTCTTGTTGGAAATGACGACTTTTGCTTATATAAATTGAGATTGGGTGGTTGCATAATGATTGTTTTACTGATCAACTGGGGTAATATTTGATTTTGAAAATTAAACATTTTAAGAGTGGTATTTAGCGTCCATTATTACTACACTTTAATAATTCTTCAAATAAAAAATTTTGCTTAGTTAGTTTAACTGTAGTTTTACAAAAAATATATTCATGAAAGGAATTAAAGTATTTTGTACTTTCCTTTAAAATCTCACGGTTTTGCAGCAAAAATACGAAATAAAAATCTGATTTCTTTGATGTCTTTTTTTTGTGTCTACACCGTGCCATTATTAGTTTTTATAGCACAAACCTAAGCAAGAACAATGTTTAAAAAAACAATATGGTAGAGTTGGGAGTTAATTGAGGAGTAATAAGCATAATAAATAGACTCTGTATAATATTTTTTGTATAGACTATCACACCTAAATAATATAGATAAAATTACAGTTTTCGTCATAAATATAGACCATCACGTCCTTGAGTGACGTTTGTTGTCACTAATTGACGTTCATTGTATTCGTGACACGGAAAGTCAATCGAGAACGCGATGATACCGGCCTGTCATAGTTTTAAGAATTATGAAAGTAACAAATAATGACCTGTCATACTTGTAAAAATTGTGAAAAAATGGCTAGTCGATTTACTACAAAGTTTCTCTTTTAAATTGTTTTAATAATATAGAGCAGGATAAATTGGGACTTGATGAATAGCGGGTAAATTCACTATTGCTTATATCGGTTTAGTTTGACATTCAAGGGTTCAAGCTGACAAGTGCAAAAATAAGACAATAATACAATGAATAATGCTTTACCTAAGAGCTACTTAATCCAAAACCAGATAAAATTAAATATGCATTATTTTCCCCAAATGTCAAACATAACCATGGTTTTCATTATATCATTTCTCCAAAAATATACGTAGCTAAAACACAAGATTAGCATACATATTCACTTGGATGAATCCGCTAAAATATGGCGCATATAGAGTATATGATTCCGTCATGGAACTGAAACTAACATAACATTTATTTGACTTACAAATTACAAGCTGTAAGCACCATCTCGTCAAAAGCAAGCTCAGTTCATTTCTTAATGGAATTATAGCGATAGAATGTTTACTTTTAGCGGTAAGCGGGCTCTTTTCCCTATGTTTCTCCGGAAAGAGCGGGGCCCAAAAGGCTCTATGTATCCGAGCCACTTCAGCGAGAAGTTTCAAATATTTGTTTAGGCCCGAAAATTTGGATAAAGTGAAATAAATAGGGCATATTTAGCTCCTAAAACGTTGGATATTTTAGTTCATTCATTACACTTGCTTAATTTTCCTCTACGGCTACCAAAATTTTCATTAATGTGTAATATTTGATCAAATCAAACCAGGGCTTAGAGCTATTTACTTTTTTTGTCATTTTTGTTGCTTACAGATTAACAGCAAATTGCAGAAAGAAAATTTAATTAGTGATTAGCCAACACCGTGTTAAATTTTGACAAACCGTTAAATATTTGTCGTTATCCAAGGTTTAACTAAAACTAACCAAGGCCTGCCTTAAAAAGAAATCGCTGAACATCGGCGTTTACATTCGAAAGCGTAAAAGCGTAAAAGATTGTACCTCACATGTCTTGTGTTTATTTTAGAGTCTAATTGTGTGTTTTTAGACAAGCAATCATTATGGAAAAAAAATAAAGTGACACATCCTGCAAATATATTGGACAGGAAAAAGATTTATTGCTAAAAATAGTAGGAAAGTAAGACGATTGCATTTTTATTTAAATAAATATACATACTTTATTCAAGCTCTATAGTTGTTGACTCTCAATTAATATTTTGCTGATGTTCCACACAAATTGTATTTGTCCTACTCCGATACAAAGGTATAACCTACTTAGTTAATAATAATAAATTAATTGCCCATCTGCAATGCTGAAGTGTATAATCATTGATTTCAAATATTTAACTTTAAACTGTCTTTATTCCAAACAACTTATACATAATTTATTACGTGGAATATGACGAAATAAATATAATATTAAATTGAAAAAAAAATTATTCCAATGTTTTTAAGATTAATCATAGAATATAAAAAATATATATTTTTAAAGAAAGAATTTCTCCAGTTCTCTTTTAAACATTGTTAATTGTTTTTATATTTTTAATTGTCTGCAATATTACTATAAATTAAAGTCCCTTCATCCCAAAATTGCCTTTAACTGTTATACTTTTAAATTCTGATAATGTCGGGTGTCGTGATCATGAAACTTTTTGATTTCTTTAGTAATCTTTTAATAAAATAGCCTGTATTAAAATACAAATTTTTAATTTATAAATGTAAATATTTGGATATCTCTTGTGTTTATATAAATTTATAGTTGGCTCTAAATAAGGTAATCCATAAAGACATGTTTCTATACTTTTTGTAAAGGTTGCAAATCAGACAAACAAGCAGAACTCCAAATAGAAATTAAATATTGTAATTTGGAATATATTTATGAATTTGGAATAAATTTCCTTGAGATACTTTAAATGTAATACCGAGTCTTATACAGTACGCTTAGACGAGTTCAAAAATTTACGTTCAGATTCACTAAAAATGTTTAAAATTTAGGGAACGGGCTATCGCCCGGCAGCCCCCCCCCCCCCCTTCTGTGTGCCACTGCCCCTGAACGACACGAATATGCAAGAAGCAGATTTCTTGATAGACTTTTAATTATCTTTCTTTTCTATTACCGAAAAATAGCGGGTTTGTTCCTTTCTAAACCCTCAGAATTTACTCGCGTGTTTCTAACTTTTGCGTTTGGTGCAGATGCGCTAATTTGCAAGCCTGTCTTATGTTTTACACCCTGTTGGTGTTTCCTACGAATCGCTATTGTACGAAATTCTTCATGCAAGAAAGACATTTCCTTGGGCTGTCAAGTCGGAACGTCTTGAAATGAAACGGGATAATAGAATAGTTTCAAAGTTGCGAACTAACGGCTGAGGAATCCCATTGTAATCAGACATTGGATGGACATCATTTTACTGAATATGACGTCTAAGTTGTTTTGTTTAGTATGCTTGATTTTACGAAAAAACAGTTTATCGAAAATAAAATTCAGACATTCTCTCGAAAATTAATTTTCTAACTCGAAGCTCGGAATTCACTATCGCTAAGACCAGTCGTATTTGACAATTAAGGTTTTAAACTAACAAGTGTATGAACAAGGAATTTGCATATTATCCAAACGGATTTTTTTTTGTATGTTCTAAATTAAATACTTATTTATGACGGTTGTTTTTAACCATTTATTTTGTTTTCGATTCAGAAATAAAAAGATTTTCTTTAACTTTAACAGTAGTTTAATACTGTAATAGTATATTAAGTAATTAGGTCAGTAAGTGTTCTTTACTGGTTAAGGATGTATTTGAAAACATCCGTAGTAGTTTTTTGTACGCTTGAATATTGAGTAAATTAATTAAAAATATTTTTAAGAATAGTTGTTTAAGTAGCATATGAAATTGTTGCTGGGTTAAGGTGCGTTTCCTATGGGGCGGCTGACGCACGCGGCTGCCGCACAGCGTCTGACGCCTAGTACTGCTCATGTGACAATTTAATTTATCCGTTTCTTTTCGAGCGTCAGACGCAAGCGTCAACGTCAAATGCGTATACTGGCGTCAGCCGTTTGCGCCAGACGCTGTGCGGCAGCCGCGTGCGTCAGCCGCCCCATAGGAAACGCATCATAAAGTTGCTATGACATATTGACTCAATGTTGAATGAAAACTGCTGTCATTAGAAGTTTGCCACAGATTTTTAGTTTAATTTAAAGTTTCTTGTAAGATGTAAATCAAGAAAGTAACGATTCTGATTACTTACTCTACCCCCCCCCCCGTGATCGGTAAGTAATCACTTACCGATCACTAATTTGTAAACGTCACTGACAAATGTCATAACTACTTCAGTAAATATGTCAAATTACCTGAGCGTGCACAATAGTTATTTATGATACAAGTGTTAAAAGTGCCATTTTATTTTGTGATAAGGAAAGTTTGGGACACGAGAGCAGCGAATGTTCCATTCCTTCGAACAAAATAAAATCATTTTTAACACATGTGTCATACAGTAGGTATTTTAATTGCAACAACCGTGAATTTCATCCAATGTTTCTACAAGGTTACTTATTTATGAAGTTGCGTCTTCACAAGGAATAAATACCGAAAGCCCCCCTCTGTTGAAACATTTGGGTGGGTTTACTGGTTTATGGTTTAGGAATTTGTTTGTTCATCATTATATAAATATACAGTACATAAACATATATATATATATATATATATATATATATATATATATATATATATATATATATATATATATATATATAGTAGAAAAATGGAAGATTTCTTGGCCTATAGGTAATATAATAAATGTAAATGCGAAGATTTACTTCTTCGCTAGTGCAGCGAAAAGGCCGTGAATGAAAAATAAAAATAATGAGGACTTCATCATTATATAAATATACAGTACATAAACATATATATATATATATATATATATATATATATATATATATATATATATATATATATATATATATATATATATATATAGTAGAAAAATGGAAGATTTCTTGGCCTATAGGTAATATAATAAATGTAAATGCGAAGATTTACTTCTTCGCTAGTGCAGCGAAAAGGCCGTGAATGAAAAATAAAAATAATGAGGACTATCTTTGATTCTGGTCTGGGTGACCTCCTGCTATCGATTTCTGGGCCCTTACCCATCAGCGGGCAGGCTTACACCCAGGGTGGCTGAAGAACAGACCACGATTTGACCAGAATCAAAGAGAGTCCTTATATCCAAAATGTTCGGAAAGGATGGGTAAGATGTAGTGGCTCGCGCCAACTAGTTCACCCAGTGTTGCTCCAAAAATGTTTGGCTGCTAACACAATAATACTCGAAAGTATGTCGAATGTCGATTTTCTCGACGTCGACGGTACAAATGCACCATTGTACAACAATAGTAGAAAAATGGAAGATTTCTTGGCCTATAGGTAATATAATAAATGTAAATGCGAAGATTTAAGATTTAAGATTTTTGCCCGACTTCCGTATCGGTGAATTGGTTTCTATTAATGACTACAGTTTTACTGTCGCAGAGATTTTCGATGCAATTGCTTCATTACCCTTGCGTCTCTTGGCAGGCCCTGATGGAATACCTGCATATTTCCTGAGGAAATGCCAATGTACCTTGTCCCTGCCAATTCATCGCCTTTTCAATCTGTCTTTGTCCATGGGTGAGTTTCCAAACTATTGGAAGATATGTTATTTAAAGCCTATTTTTAAATCAGGGGATAGGGATAAAGTTGTTAACTATAGGGCTGTATGTACTCAGTCTGATGTTCCTAAGATATTGGATTACTTAATCAGTCAAAGATTAGCATGGGATTGTAAACATATCATCAATAATGAACAACATGGCTTTATTCAGGGTAGATCTACTGCCACTAATTTGGTGGTGTATCACAATTTCATTACGAGTAACATGGAGGGAGGTCAGCAGGTTGACTCTGTTTATTTAGACTTTGCTAAGGCTTTTGATAGAGTTAATCATCATTTGCTAATAGCAAAACTGAAAGCCCTAGGTATAGGCGGTCCTTTCTTGAAATGGGTTCAAAGTTATCTGAATGGCCGAACTCAATATGTTAGAAGTGGGGGCTCACTTTCGGAGCCTGTTCGGGTTCCTTCAGGGGTACCACAGGGATCGCATTGTGGTCCAATCCTTTTTGCACTGTTTTTACTTGACTTAACAACTAATATTCAGAATTGCAATTGTTTGTTTTTTGCAGATGACTTGAAGATTTTTAAATCTATAAAGTCCATAAATGACACTGAAGACCTTCAGCGGAGTCTTGACAATGTTTTCCAATGGTGTGAGAGTAACAGAATGAATGTCAATGTAAAGAAATGTTTTAAAATGATTTTTACACGTTCACCCTCACCAACTGTCTTCCACTATACCTTAAATGGTGTAGTTTTACCCCTGTGTAACAACATGAAGGATTTGGGCGTAACCTTCGATTCAAAAATGTCTTTTAATTCTCACATTGTTACCATTGTTACTAAAGCATACAGAATGTTAGGATTCATTCAGCGTATTTCGACAGAATTCTCAGTGCTGACGTTTAGAAACCTATATTGCTGTTTTGTTCGATCACTGTTGGAGTACTGTTCAGTTGTTTGGTCTCCTGGCTATACTGTGCACATAGAGGCCATTGAAAGGGTGCAAAGAAAGTTTCTGAGGATAGTTGCCTATCGGTGTGGATATTATAGGGGTGAATATCGGTATGAGGACATTCTTTTGGAGCTGGGCATGCAGACGTTGAGTATTAGAAGGCAAATAGCAGATTTGTGTTTTCTGCATAACATAATTAATGGTGGCACTAAATGCCCTGAATTATTGCAGTTGATATGTTTTAATGTTTGCGTAAGGAGAGGTAGAGGTTCTGACGTCTTTAGAATACCATTTCACTCAACTAACTATGGCCAGAATGATCCTATCACTAGATTATTACGACGTGCGAATAATTTAAGCAATACTTTTGATGAGGTTAATCTTTTTGGTTCCAAACTTATAATATTTAAATCTATGTTGAGAGGTTTGTTGTGACCTCAAGTATGTGACATTGAATTGTGAACGTGGTGTTTCTTCTAAGGTTTTCATTAATTTAATTTATTTAATTTGACTATATTGGTGTCGTTTAGGAATGTATTGATTCCATCGTGTATTTATATTATCGTGAGATATATATTATTATATTATTATTATATTTGTTGTAACCAAATTATTTTGTAAAACTGGCGCTGCCGTGGATAAATAAATAAATAAATAAATTTACTTCTTCGCTAGTGCAGCGAAAAGGCCGTGAATGAAAAATAAAAATAATGAGGACTATCTTTGATTCTGGTCTGGGTGACCTCCTGCTATCGATTTCTGGGCCCTTACCCATCAGCGGGCAGGCTTACACCCAGGGTGGCTGAAGAACAGACCACGATTTGACCAGAATCAAAGAGAGTCCTTATATCCAAAATGTTCGGAAAGGATGGGTAAGATGTAGTGGCTCGCGCCAACTAGTTCACCCAGTGTTGCTCCAAAAATGTTTGGCTGCTAACACAATAATACTCGAAAGTATGTCGAATGTCGATTTTCTCGACGTCGACGGTACAAATGCACCATTGTACAACAATAGTAGAAAAATGGAAGATTTCTTGGCCTATAGGTAATATAATAAATGTAAATGCGAAGATTTACTTCTTCGCTAGTGCAGCGAAAAGGCCGTGAATGAAAAATAAAAATAATGAGGACTATCTTTGATTCTGGTCTGGGTGACCTCCTGCTATCGATTTCTGGGCCCATACCCATTATTTTTATTTTTCATTCACGGCCTTTTCGCTGCACTAGCGAAGAAGTAAATCTTCGCATTTATATTTATTATATTACCTATAGGCCAAGAAATCTTCCATTTTTCTACTATTGTTGTACAATGGTGCATTTGTACCGTCGACGTCGAGAAAATCGACATTCGACATACTTTCGAGTATTATTGTGTTAGCAGCCAAACATTTTTGGAGCAACACTGGGTGAACTAGTTGGCGCGAGCCACTACATCTTACCCATCCTTTCCGAACATTTTGGATATAAGGACTCTCTTTGATTCTGGTCAAATCGTGGTCTGTTCTTCAGCCACCCTGGGTGTAAGCCTGCCCGCTGATGGGTAAGGGCCCAGAAATCGATAGCAGGAGGTCACCCAGACCAGAATCAAAGATAGTCCTCATTATTTTTATTTTTCATTCACGGCCTTTTCGCTGCACTAGCGAAGAAGTAAATCTTCGCATTTACATTTATATATATATATATATATATATATATATATATATATATATATATATATATATATATATATATATATATATATATATATATATATATATATATATATATATATATAAGCGAGAAAGGAGAATATCGGCTCATCGGAGTGTGGAAGTGTGTTCCCCTTTTGCATCAAAGTACGGGGAGTCCAAGAAAATGGACAACCCCGGGCCGGGTAGACCATGACAGCTGTTTCGTCCTTGTTAGGACTCATTCAGACAGCCATAACCCACTTCACACAGTCTTCACACACTTCCACAGTCCGATGAGCCGATATTCTTCTTTCTCGTTTATATATAGTACGGACAAGAAATTTCTATTTGTTTTATATATATATATATATATATATATATATATATATATATATATATATATATATAAAATTGGTGCACAAACAAATTTCTAAGCCATAAACCAGTAAACCCCCAAAGTTTCTCAAGGGAGACCCGCTCTTGGTCCATTTTTATTACACGCCAGTGTTCGTCTATGTATTATTTAGTCTATGCTACATACGTATATGAACTTTCTTTTGCCTAAAATTACTCTAGGAACCACACCCAGAAACATTTACTATCCTTATGCCAAAACAGTCTCAGTTTTCCCATATTTCCATTTTAATTCAATTTTTCAATTAATTCATATATGAATTAGTCATGGAAATGGGAAAACCGTGTAATAGCTTCATTTAAATTTTCAAATGTGCAAAGAGTTTCCAGCTAAAAGGGATAAATGGCGCCGTACTAGATTTGCATATATCACCTCTTTTGACATACAAGCGGTTTAATTAACTAGTGACAAATTTAGTGCCGCAGAAAAGGTTCGCAATAATATGGACGAAGGTAAAGATGTAGATACTGCAATAAAGTAACCATGCTTACTTTCAGTAATTGTGATTCCATTTTGTAATCATAATTACCCAAAGGAATCGAAAGAGTTGAGATTCTTGAACTACCTAATCATGATTACAATAATGAATGACAATTCTTATTTGCTTGCGTTTATTGTGTTACATAACGAATGTGTTCCGATTCATACCAGTCGTCTATAAACTTCGTCCTAATTAAAATGATTTTTAATACTGACATTTTGGAAGGATTGGAATTTAAAGTCTGCTAAATAATATGAAAGGTCTATTTTAATACAGTATGTCCGCGGACGGGGTTTAGAAGAGGACAAATGGAGCAAATTTTGCAAGATACGTAAAAATGTCACTCCTAATAAAAGTTTTTACCTGTAAAATAAATAAGATTCACGTTATGAAAATTTAACTTTTTATACAGGGAGCATAAAACATACGAAAACGTTATTTTGCGTATGAGTAAACAGACCTTGTTTACCATTTTCCACCAAAAGAACAAAAAATATGAAATATGTTTTACGATAAACCCTAAGCCGACGAGATTTCATTAAAAAATTTAAATATTAAAAGTATCGAGTTTTATCACATTATTTTTTTAAAGTCCCTACTATTCTCGCTCACACCTTTAACCAAAGTCTAGTTTCTACATATTAAACAATAATGACACCTATGGACATGTTTGTCAAGGTCTTTATTAAATGAAGCAATTATTTAGTTTAAAATACTTCTCATCAAAATGCTATCTACTGAACAAAGGATTTTTATAGTCCAGTGTTATGGGGATGGCCAAGTATCATACCGCTACATCATGGAACAATTTAGCGAGAAATTTGTAGGAATCCCAATAGCTGAAATGACAATCTACAACAAACAATAAAAAAGTTCCAAAGAACTGGTTCTGTTTTGAATCTCAAGAAGAAGAAGAAGAAATATGACCAAGATGATGATGCAACAGTTTTAGTTATTCAGTCTGTTAGAGCAACTCCTGTGACGTCCCTTAGAAATCGTGCTAAATATAATCTAAAAGCTGTGAAAAAAACTCATATGCAGATAATCTTAAAAGAAAATAAATTATTTCCATTTAAACCCCACTTTGACGAAACATTGGAAGAGGCAGACGAAGCGAAAATACTAGAGTTTTGTTTACGGGTGGTAGACCAAATTTTAAGTGGAAATATCCATTTTGATAAATGTATATTTTCTACTAATGGAACTATATACTAGCATCCCAGCATGTTAGGCACTGGTCTCGAGAAAACCCCGAATTTACAGTAATGTGGCAAAGACAATATTTTACAAAAGTGAACGTGTGGTGTGCGTCATCTGTCCATGGCATTATAGGCCCATATTTTGTTAATAACACTTGCAATAGAATATCACACTTAGAAATGCAGGACACATTTTTCACCGATGAACTCGAAAATTTGCCATTACATTTTTTCCAAAAAAATGTATTTTCAACAAGATGGTTGCCCAGCGCATTGCTCTCGCGAGGTAATAGAATGGCTTCACCGCAGATTTGGTCCAAGGTGGTTTAATAGAAATGGCCCAATTTTGTGGTCCCCAAGGAGCTCTGACTTAACGTTGGCCGATATGTTTATGTCTATAGTTAGATAAAAAAATTGTTTACTCACTTTGGTGTTTTTCTGAATAAGACTGGCAGAAAAATTATCCGAGTAATTTTTTGACAGAAAAGTAGCCGCGCTAATTTTTTGACTGAAAAATTGCCGCGACAATTTTTTTCAACAATGAATGTAGCTATAGTAACAAACAATAAAATACCCTTATTTTATTGTTGAAATTTTTATTTTGACTGGTGAATGAAATTCTCGGGGGTAATATCACGAGTGCTTCAAAATTACCGATAATTTTTTATAACAGCATGTTTTCTATAATTTTTCGAGTCCGACAAGTAAAATTTGTAAAGAAATCACGCTTGAATGAAAAATTATTGGGGAGAATAATTAATTCTCAAACGAAAATTCTTATAAAAACGCACTACACATAACATTACACATAGACCGTGTATTAAAAATATCTCAACAAATAATTATGGTAAGTTCTTTATTATACTTTTTTATATTATTCTTTGTACACTACTTTTAGAATCAACAAAAGCTTATAGGTATCAAAATAGACTATCTATTATAAATCTTGCTCAACAATATGAATAGTCTGTTTCTTTTTATAAGACCACGACCGATTCCTCCAAAAAAGTACCGATCAACCGGCCGTATCAGCTTGATCCCGCACCCTCCACACGCCACACCAAGGATTGTAAGTCATATATCTAAGAAAACTCACCACATTACGTTAAGGAACACATTAAAAATCCACCAATTTTAACACTTGTCCTGTTTCAATAATCTTAATAAAAACATAAACTGACTAACTTTCTCTAATCACCAAATGAATTTTGTTAAATGCCGTAAAACTTAAACTTCGGTTTTTTTTAAGGGAAAGAAGAGTACCTAAAGTATTTATTTTGTAATTCCTTCCTGTATAACACTGATTTAAGAAATGGGTTTCCAATAAAAGGTTTTTCTTTCTTCAACTCGCACTAATTTCTGACAAATTGAGAATTCTATTTAACTTTGTTTAATTTTTATTTTGTACTAATTTTATATTATTACTTTAGTTTCAATTTATTGATATTCATTAAATTCATGAATATTATTAGTATTCATATATTTTATTTTTACTAAAAGTACACTCTCATGTTCCGCTTGCAACCCGGTGCATACTGAATTGCATCGTTTCCCGGAATAACCGCGGTCTAGAGCCCAACTGACCTAGTTTTCCACTAAATGCACTATTGAACTAGGCTATAGTATGCTGTATTCGCGCATATTATTTTATTATACAGGAAGACATACTTTTCTTTATTAGACGTGGAACGTGAAGTATCTGAACATTCTTTGACGTGAAGAAAATCTGTGACACTGACACACCTTTGTGCGTCACAATTATTGTAATTGCAGTTATTACACTAGTAACTAGGTTATAGAAACTTGAAATTTGGCACGCGAGTAATTTTTAAGTATCACAGTTAACCAGTTTAAGCAAAGATGATGCTGATTAGTGATCAAAACCTGACTACAGGCATGCCCCAACCCTTGCAGATTGGCAAAAGCACTATTTTTAGGATGAGAGTAAAGCAAAGGAAAAAATGTCACCCCCTATTTAAAAAACGCCCTGGGGCTCAAGCTCCACTGATCCCCGTTGGTAACACAGCTCTGTGAGCTAAGTTCTAAGCCGCTAGAAACTTGAAATTTGAACCGTTCCTTGCTACGTTATACTTACCGTACTTTCCGTGCATGTTTCTCTATAGTTCCCCATTTTATGCAATTTGAAATTATTCAAAGCCTGACAACACTGGTTTAAACGTCAGCTGTTGACTTACGGTGTTGCCTTCGCTAGGACTTTAGGTTTATTTTCAGGAAAAACCGGACATACTTTGTATATTTTCGGGACTTCTTATTAATTAATAATTATTACAACAAATTATGCTGGCTCATTAAGCATAATAATAATATTACTAAATAGATAGGTTAATAGATTTAAGCAGTAAAACTTACTTGAAAAAAATTACCTGACATTCATGAAGACATGATTCAGCCCTTGTGAAATTTGGCATCACAGTCACAGGTTGCACACCGGTGTCGGTGGTTTCCAACAAGTTTCTTTTTCCTTTGTGATTTGAATTTGAAGAACGACCTGTGATTCTGTGATTTTGTGACAAATATAAAAGAATTGGGAGAAGTGTATTGAATTTTGTTCACGATGGTTGCTGAAGCTCAAAGTTAGTATTTTAATTTTTTTTAGGTTAGATAAGATTACCTCTAGGGTTTTTGCATAAAATTAAACAATCCTGGGTGATATCATCACTTTAATCACTAGCTGGCAATATTCTCATTCTGTAATTAATATTTTTGTTTCAGATAATGGTTCTCCTTATGTACAACAAGTTACATTAACCAAGCTCATCTGCAGCCGATGTAAAAAGTTCTTGTCTTATCCACCAATTTACAGACACCCTACTGAAGGCACAGTTTGTGGGCGATGTCCTATAGAAAATACAGAAAATTTTGTACGTGATGAACTCTATGAGCATGCTGTTGAGTATCAAAAATTTCCCTGTGTTTATTCTGAAAGTGGATGCCTGGAAAACCTGTTTCCGCGACAAGTAGCTGAGCATGAAAATAGATGTAATTATATTAAATATAACTGCCCTACAAGAGTTTATAATAACTGTACATGGCAGGGAACTGTTGGAAACCTTCTGGAACATTTTGAAAACAAGCACCCAACTTTTATTTTAAAAAACTGTCAGTTTGAAGTCGATTTTGTTAATAACCATAAAGAGAACTATGTCATGCCTTATGCTGAGGAGATATATGTTGTAACCCGAGAGGCCAACCCTGCAGAAAAAACTGTTGGTATAATTGTGTCATATTTAGGATCAAACTGTGCTGTGGATAAGTACATATATACTTTGACATTGGAAAGTGGCAACAGAGCTTATAAGTACAGCATTTCTGAAGATATTGGGAAAAGATTAGAACTTCAAGGACAAAGTGTGAGGGAAATGCTTAAGGATCCTGTATCTATTATTGCAAATATAAGTATTCAAGAAGCTCCTGCAAATAAAAGTTTTCCTCCAGGTGATACCGATGATGGGGATGATGATACTCTTAATCCTGATGTAGACTATAATCAGTTAGAAGAACTGGAGTGCCCTGTGTGTATGGAGTACATGGTACCTCCGATTTTCCAATGTGAAAGAGGTCATAGTCTTTGCAGCTCTTGTAAAGGGACCCAGAAGGAGTGCCCTAGTTGCAGAGGAGCAATTAATAAAACCCAAAATTATGTGTTAGAAAGAATTATAAACAACATGATGTATCCTTGTAAGCATAAAGGGTGCAGGTATGCAACAAGAGCTAAAGATATAAGACAACACGAAACAAGTTGTCTTTTTGGTCCGTTCAAGTGCCCTTTACAAGAATATGAGAATTGCACCGAAGTATTTCCTGTTTCAAAATTATTTAGTCACATTAACAAGAAGCATTATGAAAGCTTATTTGAGCTTGACACAATAAGTATTCCTATTGATAACAGTATTGAGGATGATATTATGGAAGGTTACATTATAAAGCATTCTCAGTTGTTGTTTAGATTATGCTTTAAATATGATCATGTAGAAGATGTGTTTTATTGGGCTGTTCAGTTGGTAGGCCCGCCAGAGGAAAGTATCAAATATAAGTATGAGCTTGAAATTATTGACAATAATGGGAAAAATAATCGACTCTATATCAAGACCAACTGCTCTCCTTTAGCAGACAATAACAACAGTTTTGAGAATGATGAGCATTTTATATATTTTGACCGTGATCAAATAGCAAAGTTTATTAAAAACCAGCTTACGTACAGAATCAGAATTATAACTGATAAATGAAAATAATTTTTTTTAATATGTAAGACTTAAGGGCCTTAAGTTAAGGTCCAAATTTTTTTTTATTATTTTTACTTATACATATAAATTAATAAATGTATATTCTTGTTAAATATGTATCTACATAATATGTGTTTTGATTATGTTTCCGATGTGTATAGACAATTTAAAAATGGTACGAGATCCATTGGAATGTAGGGTTAAGATGAAGGGAACGAATGTTAAAGCAGTTTTCGAAATTCATATTTTCAAAAAAACTATGAGAAAAACGCTTCTGGAAGCAAAAATTATAATTAGTGTTGGTAAAATGGTATTTGAAAGTTTACAGCATATTTTTTATATGAAAGGTTTGTTCTTTCGTGTTGCACCAATAAGCTGCACTAACCGGCACTTTTTTATTTTTTATTTGTGGAAGATCAGGGGCGTACCGAAAGCACTATGTTAAGGGGGAGGGAAGGAAAAAAAATTCAAAATTGTCGACCTTTTTTTTGCAATATTTCAAAATGTCCCTCGAAGAAAATCTGTCGGCGTTTTTTGGAAGATGCCTCGCATCAAACCCGGAAGTAGTGTTGTGAATCAAACCCTTTTATTTTCTTTGGTGTTGTGAAATGTCCGGTCAAATATAATTGACTTGTCCGGTCAATTTGATCGGTAAATTGCCGGACGAATAGTGGGCATTTTTAAATATTTAAATAAACTATACCATTGAATTTGCCAAGAAATTTTATGTAAAAAAATGGGTAGTCACATTTTGTAAATCAAATAAGACGCATATATAGACAAAAAACGTAAATTTTTTCTATTTTCTAAATCAGAAACATTTGAAAATAAATATATAAGAAAAAAGAAGAGCAAAACATTCTGGTTGCATGATTGAGGTACCTATTTGGCATTGCAGAACTTACAAAAATATACTTTTACCCAGCCCCTACCCCCCCCCCCCCCTTTGTAAAATATTGCCGTACCAAATTTCCCATTTTCACCATTTTTATTTTCTTGCAAAATGTGTGAAATCATTTAAAAAAAAATCAAAATTAAATATAGATAATCTCAAACTCAAAAGATTACAATTTACAAATTTTTTTTAGGTTATTTTTCAAATAACCTATATGTCAGATTTAAATAAATGGTGGGAAATTAAAACATAACAGTTTTTTTTGGACCAAATTGAAAAAAAATGTCCGGACAAATATCAATTTGACTTATCCTTGTCCGTCAAATATGAATGGAAATTCACCGGACATGGACAATTGTCCCACAAACCCTACCCGTCAACAAAAAATCAGTGCAGATCAAAGAAAATAACTAGGTACCTATGCTTGGGTATGTGCAGATTAGTGCAGTTTCGTCAGTCTTTGGAAGATTTACTCCAAAAACTCTGAAGTCACGTGACAAAAATCTACTTTCACTCCACTCCAAAACTCCAAATCCGTTGGCTATCCCGAACGTAGCTTTGGAAAGCAAATTAGCAAAAAATATATAACAAATTAGTTTGTTCAACTGGAGGAGAGGTAGGTAGGTATTGTTTTTTTAATTTATTATTATTCATACAATTTCACAGCATTGGCAAAGTAAATTATGAACATGAACATTTCATCAATATTTAATATCAATCGAGATACCTATATGGTTTATTTGCTTTTACTGATAAGATTATTCATGTCGCTGGATTATTCAGATAAAGATAAAAGTGGTATTTTTTCCTTGAATCCGACGAACTTAGATTAGAAGCTGACTTGTGGGTAACAGACTAACAGAAAACCTTCTACAAGATTTGGCAACGTTGCAAGATGTAAGAAAAATTGCGTCTCCAGACATACGTTGTTACGGTAACTTATTTCTTATGATATGTTCGACAAAGAGAGATAAGAAGGTATACGTTGCGCATGCTGCTTGTAAAAACTTTTTTATCTCCCTTTTGATATTTTGTTCATTTGTTGGCCATTTCGGTTTATTTAAAACTTGTTGACTGTGTTTGAAGGTTAGGTTTCTGTCGGTAAGTTTTTCTTTTAGATTTTAGGGCTAAAAAGTTTTTTAAGTGTTTTCATTTTACTTTTTAAGTACACAGTGACGTAATATTTGTTAAAATACACAATTTCTGTTGTTATAAGCCAGAAACAAAATCTCGGCTAGGTACTTCCACTGCCCTTCACGAGGGCAGTGGTACTTCCCCGGTTGAAATTTGCAACAAAATGGCTGCCTAAAAGCTTGCAATAAAGCAAGAACTTTTCATTTACAAGTTCTAGGTATTTTATAGGGCAAATTAACCAATAAACAAACATAAAAATAAACAAAACCTTGGACAGTGAACACAAAGTAATAAAGTGCAACTATACTAAACCAACAGGGGGGAAATACCAATCTTCCCACCAGTAAGTACTTCTCAAGCTCCCCCTGCTCCTCCCTTCACGTCACGCGCATGTCGCGTCCATGACCATCTTAATTTCATTTTGAGTTGTTTTTTTGCAAAAAGTAGTATCTCGAGTATTAAGTATAGATTCATATTCTGTAAGCCAGTTTCAAAGTATAAGTAGGTATATTTCATTTACAAGTTTTGTATTTTAAGACGTACGTATGGTGAAATTTTTATTGTGATTTCTTCTTGACATTCAATTTTCATTCAATAAATCATAAAATATCATTCCTGACACTTTATCCCTATGTAGTACAAAAGAAGAAACCGAGTTAATCTGACTAACATATCAATGCACAGCCCACACTGTTGGGTCTAGAATCTTGAAATTTTGCACAGAGGTTTCTTACATAACATACGCATCCACTTAGAAAGGGTGTTCCAAATTTCAACCCCTAAGGGGGGTTCAGAAAAATATTAGATGGTCCTATTAACTTGAAAGTTCATAGAAGTACTCTAAAAAATGTCATTCAGATTCATTAAGAAGGTTTAAGATTTAGTACTGGTTTAAATTAAGATCTTATAGTTGATCAGTTATGTTTTGACAGGTTTTTGTCCTGTCAGTGTGTTAATGAGTCGTTATTAAAAACTTATGAATTCTGATATTTCAGCGATTTGATTGGTTTCCAAAAGACTTTTTTCTTGGAACAAGTTGCTGTACTTAATGAATTTAGTTCTATTATTGTCGCAAATACATAGGTGAACTTGATAAATTTAGTTGTCTTATTTTTACACTTGTCAGCAAAAAATTTTGGTTGTCAGATTAGACCGGACTAGCGTTGGAGAATCTGGCTGTTTATGTTTAAACACGTGTTTTACAGTTTTTAATAAATTGACCCCCAAGGGGGTGAAACGGGGTTCAAAGTTTGTAATGGAGAAAAATTGTTAGGTATACCGCGAACGAAGTCGCTGGCGAAAGCTAGTTTACCTAATATATTTGGCAGCATTTTACAGAATTTGGATCTGCGGCTAATTTAATGCAAATAAGAATTTATTTAAAAGGAATTCAAAGCAAGAAGCTAGGTATACTATAATAAAATTAAGTTGGCAATAAATGGCTGTGGTCTGCTCAGGTTTTCCCTTTTGTATTGCACGAAACTGCACAAACCTGCACTGATTTTTAATATTCCGTGAAACGGAGCACTCATGAAATCACTTCGGTGTCCTTCCGTCCGTCTGTCACAGGCGATTTTCTCTGAAACTATTTGACGTAAAAATTTGAAATTTAGCACAGAGATAGAGAGTGGTGGCCTCGGTGGTGGCCCAATTGTAGACGTAAAGTATAAAAAGTTGAAATTTGATTCTGGGGGTTAATTTCAGGGGGTAAAGTGAGACATGGGAAAAAAAATTTCAAAGGCATCGTATAGAGTATCCAATGAAAACTTATTGAAGCACAAATTCAACAGTATATATTATGTATGATGAATTTTTTGTCCTTTTTTTTTAAAGATTTTTTTGGAAAAACACTTAAAAATTGCTGTCCCAAACCTTATCACCAGAAGGATTGCTCAGAAAAATCTGAAAAAAATCATGAACATTAAGAATTAGATGTAGATTGAACGAAAATTATCAGCATAGAAAAATCCTAGCACGATTAATTGCTATAAACAATTTAATTGTTTATTTTCTTATAACTACTAAACCATTGGTTTTAGAGAAAAAGTGTTTTAACAAAAAATATTTCTCACGATGTAAGAAACAACTTTTGGCCTTACGCATTTTTCAACATTTTTAATTTGATTTCGCGCATACGCGATGTGGACAGCGTTGGTGCCGTCGGCGGCGGTTAGCGCGGCAGATGGGCGGAGATCTGACGGCCGCGAGGTCTACTCAGGGTAAGTGGGGGACTGATGGCACGGAACACTATAAGCAACAAAGCAACATAGTCTGCACTTGACCGAATTTTTTTTCTAATGTGTGTCTTCTACAAATAAAAAAGAAGTGTAGGTTAGTGCAGTTTCGTGCAGTATCAATGTCAGTCGATACCAAAGATTGCATGCTCCGAAAGTAACGAACCGCTGTCATTAGTGCCATTAATGACAGATATCATGTGACTACCACTACAAATTATAATAAAAAACTACGTCATGTGTTAACCATGGTTATGGTTGGATATACATTTGGCGGACCATACCCTTAGGTGTGTTTGTTTATGTTGCATGAAACTGCAGTAACATACACTTTTTTTTGTAGAAGACACATTTAAAAAAATCAGTAGTTTCTTGCAATACAAAAGAACAAACCTTTACAGTCGCTTTAACTTCCTTGGTCAGTTCCAATATAATATTTGCACGCATACAGTATTTACAAAATATTTTAATTTATAGATCCTAAGTAGATAAAAAATATTTGTACGTTTTTCAATTCTGAATTACGTATTTATTTTCAGAGAAAATTGCCTACTTATTTAAGAAAATCCCCATTTAAAAAAGTAGGAGTCAAAAGGCTTTTTTTAATGCTGTATAAATTTATCTTTAGGTACATCTATAGAAAACCAAAATTGAAAAATATTAAGTGAAAAATATAATACCATAGTCTAGTACTTTACAGACTTTTGTTTGATAACATATCTCGTATTATCGTCAGTTAAACACTTGATATAAGCCTTATTTTAAAAATTAGATAACATTGTCAGTATTTTTAGATATTAATTAAAATGCAATAGATTTAATTATTTTACACTTATTTTTCCTATTTCAGAATTAATAAAAAATGGCGAAGCTCTTTGTGCCCGCTGAACTACTTGAAAAATTACATTGTAGCGTCTGCAATGTCTATCTGTCAGTTTTTCCTATTTATATTAAAACTGATGGAGAAAATCCTATTTGTGGACGTTGCAAAATACCCAATGAAGATGAGTATCTTAGGGATGAAGCATACGAAGGCATTGCTCAGTTTTTAATATTCCCTTGCTCACAAACGAAAAATGGTTGTACCGAACAGCTTACACCACTAAAATTAAAAGATCATGAAAACTGTTGTACCTTCCGTAAATTGGATTGTCCCAGCAAAAATTATTCGAGATGCCCCTGGCAGGGACCGAATAAGGCCTTACAAGCCCATTTTGAAACATCTCACAACGCACTTGTGCTTACAAATAAAAAATTTGAAATACAATTTATTAATAGTTTAAAAGAAAATCTTTTAATGCCGTATGAAGATGAACTTTTTATTGTTAAGAAAGAAGTTGATTCCAGAACCGGTACTTTTATTTGTTCTGTGGAACATGTCATTCAAAATGAAAACCCGGAAAATTATAATTATTTTATAAGAGCCGAGACAGGTAATGGAACTTATTACTACAAATGTCCGGAGAGGTCCACGTCACCAAACTCTGAGGAAAGAACAAAATTTTCTGCTGATTTCATCAGAGACCAGCTGCACGATCCTGCTATTATTATTGCCAGCGTTGAAATAATCAAAACAGGCATCAAGGAAGATGAGCCCAAAGTAAAGACAGAAGTAAAAAGCTCTGATGTAGATTGGGACTTACTTGCTGAGCTAGAATGTCCAGTATGCTTTGAATACATGCTACCACCCATTTACCAGTGCATCGGCGGGCATAGTATTTGTTCAGTATGCAAGCCAAAAGTAGCGTCGTGCCCCATTTGCAAGGGCGAGATGAGAAATACACAAAACTACTCTTTAGAAAAACTTACTGTCCGCATGACTTACCCATGTAAATACCATAAGATGGGTTGTTCAGTTACATTAAATTCTGCTGAAATTCGAAGACACGAAGCTTCATGTGAATATGGTCCTTATGAATGTCCCCTAAGCGAAATAGAAAATTGTAATATAAAATGCAATAAAAGTGAGGTTATTGGGCATGTGGAAAATAATCATGGCACCTATGTTTTGAAATCTGATAAGCTCAGTGTGCCTATGGGAGGTGGCGATGCAGTTATTGATAAATATTTTGTTATTAAGTTCTCCAACAAGATATTTAAGGTATGAGAATATGTTGTGATACTTTAAAAAAAAACTAGTTTTAGTTCAGCAAATGACATAGGCTATATCTTTATTTTGGAGGATTACGGTATCACTTTTAATCCTGGATTAATATATTGATTAGTTTATTAATCTTTACCTTTATAAGAACATAACTCCAATAATAGAATTAAAATGATCAATAAGATACTAGAAATGATTTAGGTATATTTAATTTTTCCAATCGGCCTGCTGACAAACTTTTTTGCCAATAGGCCTTCAAAGTCAAAGTCAAAGTCAAAAGCAGCTTTATTGTTTGAAGATATAATCTTATAAACAAAGCATCCTAAAAATCTAACTAACTAAACTTAAAACAATAAGGACGCAAATTAAAATAAAATATGTATAAAACGGTCAAAACGCCAATATTAGGGACAATATAACACAATACGTCAAATCTATAACAATATCAAAAGTCACGACATAAAAGAAACAGCAAAAAAAATATATATATACAATATCAAAGTAGACAACAACATATAAACAAGACAAAAAGGTCGATGGTAATATCTGAGACATACAGACACCAGTTAAAAAGAATCAGCCAAATATTCAGAAACCGAATAGTAAGCCTTCCCAATTAATAGCCTTTTTACTTCCCGTCTAAAATGTTTTTTATTTTTACACTAAATTTTAATTTTTGCTCCGGAGCATGATACAATGAAAGGAAGATATGATACCAAACCGTTTCGAATTCGTCCGGGTTCGCGCATGACGTCACGTTGTAAGTTATTTTTGAAATTTATAACGCGCAATTTAGAGTTTACGTTATATAGTTACAGGCGATTTTATATAAATTCTATTGGCAAAATACTTTGCCTCCTGCTTATAATATAAATTTTAAAGTATATGATTTAAAATAATCGGGTAAATAAAGGAATAGATTAATTTAAAATGACAGATATTGATAAATTGCCTGCCAATTACCTTCAATGTATTTATTTACGGGAAAAGAAAGGGTAAATAATTTTATAAAATAAAACTGTGCCTAATAATTAAGCTAATAAAATTTATTTAGAGGCATATTGTTATTAAAATATATACCTACAGTCTTCCGAAAATATGTTATAAATAAGACTTTTGTTAGTTCCTATAATTTGTCAAATATGTTTTGGGGTGAATAACATCTGTATGTTTGCGACGGAACCATGTTTTTTAGGATAGTTTTTTTTTTGGGGTTTTACCCTTTAAATAGTAAATTATTAAAATTACTGTATTTTTGTATTCTTTGATTTTTCAAATTTAAAAAAATCTTAAAATGCCAAAAATTACTCTTAACAAAACAAAAATATCTAAATTTATGAAATCAGGAAAACAAGAAATTATTTTTAAGAAAATAACCTTTTTTTCAGTCTCTTTGTTTGTCGTATTTTCCCGATTAAACTCTGGTGATTCGTTACCTTGGAGATTTTTACCAATTGTTTGTCACAAGAAATTTTTTATTGAAGCGAGTTTGTAAAAACATTAAACACATTTGACATCCATGACATGACACAATTTATGCTTTAAATTACCTTCATAATCACTTTCGTTAAAATCTCTAGGATATATTCTAGCATTTTTCACATTAAACTTATCTTCTTGTTTGCACAGACGCTTCCAAACACTTTGTGTTTCTTTGTCTTTGGGGAAGCTAAAAGCTGCCCGATTGTTCACATCACAACCATACACAACAGGCCTCATTTTCACTTTTAAACTCTTAAAAGTGATATAAAAACACCAAAAAATAAGTTTAAAACACAAAGTGATCTTAACAAAGACGTCTCGTTTACAAAATATGGCGGAATTACTCACAGCGTGACGTACATGGTCACGCCTACCTACGCGGTGTCATATTTTTTATTTGTGTCATGCTCCGGAGCATTAGGCAGGGAAAAGAAAATTTTTAGTCGTTTTTTTTTTTGAAAATAAAGGAACAAAGTTCTCTTACAAAAAGTCGCAAAAGTTCGGGCTACTTACGTTACAAAAATATGTTTACATTTTATTCAAGTCAAAAAGTATCTTATTAGACGGCAGGGGCGAAGTGACACTAGCAACCAGGCCGGGCGAGGTAGGAGCTTGCCAGGCCACTCATAATAAAAAACGTGCAGTAGGACATAAAACGATGTATATTACTCGTGCATAATGCACTTTATCGAACTCGCCTTCTTTATTGGCTTGAGACTTCCAGTAAACTTATGCATTATGCACTAGTAACATAAATATCTATAATTAGTGTAATTTGTTGAAAATACCAAAAAAGTACGTTCTTTAAACTAATTTAACAACTAGCAAGACTCCTCTTTATGCATTAAAAATTGTCACCAAGTTTCAACTTGATACTAATTTGCGTATTCTAGATATTTAGGGAAACTCATTTTAAAAAAATTAAACACTGTGTATTAAAAACAAAGTCTTTTAGGACCTATGTTAATATGAACTTGTTGTCTTAAAAGTGAGTAAGGAGTAATATCCTGAAGTTTGGCCACATACTTTATTAACACCCTGGAGAGCATAAAATGCTTTGACAATAAGTCTTGTATGTAATTCGTTGCGAATTGAGTGTTTAAAGCACTCGACGTACTTAAGGGGTTATATACAGTCAGGAGGCCTAAAAAAAGCGATTTTTCAAGAATTTTTCCCGAGAAGACTTAAATTTATTAATGTGAAAATTTGTACACATATTATGGTAACTTTTAACTGTATTTTAAGATTTTTGTATTTGAAAATATAATTTTGAAAGCTGCTATCGCTGATCTCCAGGAGTTCCTCTCAAAAAAGGTGGCAACGATATCTCTGGACTGGTTCATCGAAAAATGAAAAAACCAAACGGATTTCGTTAAAGTAATGTATAATCTTCTAATTAATCGAAGGAATAAGCAAAATAATTTTTTTTGACAAAATGGCGGCTTCTCAGAAAAAAAAATCGATTTTTGGTCAAAATTTTGGCCTTAAATTGTTTATATATATAAAAAATATTTATCGGTGAGAAAAAACCTTCGATTAATTACTAAAAAATATACTTAGGAAGCTTGTGTTAAAATTTGAGACTGACCGGTTCAGCCTTTTCCGAGAAATCTTCGTCACCGACTTTAAAAACACAGGTTTGAGAAAAACGCGTTTAAAGTTTCAAAAGCACGTTACATAGCGTACAATCGCTCTGACACATATTTATAAATATGCGTGTAACTTCGAAAATAATCGCCGGATTGCCTTGAAATTTTGTGTGTGTGTACTGGAATATACATATGTAGGTACATTACGAAAATGACATTAAAAAAAATCGATTTTTTGAAAATTCTAACTGTATATAACCCCTTAAAACACACTTTCCAGTCAATTCGCAACTTGTTTCATAAATAGCTATTAAATTCAATTAAATTGTAATAAGGTTTTATTTCTCAATCAAAATGTGGAACACCTCAGGATTATTATAATAAAGCACATATAACGTACCCTGGTTTGTTCAGGTGTGTATTCAAATTACGAAAAAAACGAGACTAAAGCATCTTTTAATCCCTGGCTAAAATAAATTTATTTTTGATAGCAAAAATAATAATTATCAACACATGCTTTTAAAAAAATATTTTCTTGATGTATATTGTATTTTTTTAGCTTTGCTTCAAGTTTCAAGACCAAAAATTCTGCTGGGCTGTGCAGCTAATAGGTCCCGCTGAGGACTGCAAAAAATTTAAATTTGAAATAGACATTATCGATAACTCCGAAAACAAGCTTCGCCAATATACCAGAGGACATGTTGTTCCTTATTCGAAAAACGCCGAATGCTTTACGAAACGGGGCACCTACGTTACCTTTTTATATGACCAAATTGCTGATTTCATTACTGAGAACTTGTCTTACAGGGTAAGAGTTGTTAAGGAATAAGTTAATTTTTTTATTTTGCTTTTAGAATGTTTATTACTGACTTAACATGCAAATATTGAGTAGATGATACGTGATGGATGATGTTCAGTTAGTCTTTCATGCTCTGTTAGATAGAAACCATTGCTTTGGTAACCGACAAAAACATTTCCACCTTGTATATATTTTTTTATTTTTCGTTAATTATTTATCAATTTGAAAGCCGTCTGAGGATCAGTACTTACCAATAAAGCCTATAAAAGTCCGCAAATATAAAAAACACTAAAAATTAAAACATTTTTTGAATCTTACAGCTATTTTTTCTTTTTAGAATTAGGATATTTTTAGTTTTTCATAATCCTCTTAATTCTTTCATCATATTATGTTAACCTATTTAAAACCAACAGTGCCGTTGCATGGCATTTATACAAAAATGTACCTATGACCAATAATCTAGTGCTGGCACTAGAAATACAGGATGTTTGGAAAATGCATCAGAATACTTGGACAGGTGATTTTACGTGGAAAAATGAAGGAGTAAAGCCACGTAACAAAAATTAAAAATCTCAATATTTTTCGAGTTACAGCATATCAAAGATTTTTGTTTCTTTTTTTACCATATCTGGATCAGTTCTTAACTACTCAAAGTGATATTTGGCACAGAGACTCAGCTTGGTGATTTATATAATTCTGGTACAAAAGTGTTTCTCTACTGTGCCACCAGGGGGCACTTTACCTGAATCCCAAATTGTATTTTCCCCATAATACGGGAAAAATACAATTTGGGATTCAGGTAAAGTGCCCCCTGGTGTATATTATACACTTCTGGACAAATTTAATGCAACACATCAGAATTTTCCTTATATTAAATGAAAAACAAGTTATTGTATATTTTGTGTATCTCCTCTTATAATGCACCTAATAAAACCATTTAAAAAGTAAAATGTTAAAAAAAGATGCTACTAAAGTGTAATTTTAATTTCAAATTGATGGCACTGCTAACGCACTCCACAGAATGTTTTGAATTTCCAGCTTGAAATGTTAAATTTTTAAGCACCCAGTATTTGGCTTAAACAAAATTTTAAGATTTTCCAGCATTCTTAACAAAAAAAATACATAATTTCCTGAAAATACTAATAGGATTTAATCAAAATTTAGGTATAACAAAACACTGTGGAGTGCGTTAGCAGTGCCATCAATCTGAAATTAAAATTACACTTTAGTATCATCTTTTTTTAACATTTTACTTTTTACATGGTTTTATTAAGTGCATTATAAGATGAGGTACACAAAATATACAATAACTTGTTCATTTAATATAAGGAAAATTTTGATGTGTTGCGTTAAATTCGTCCAGAAGTGCATTTTTTGTTTTGACAGATATCGCAAAAAAGATAATAAAACACTAAACAAAAACGGTACTCTTCATCCGAGTCGATACCTCACCGTTTTATCGCAAATTAGAATTCAGAATTTTATTATCATTAAATCGGTTTTTCAGATGGAGGCAAAAAATCAAGTTACTTACCATGAAAAAAAACCTAATCGAAATGATATTTGTCAGATAAAGAATATATAATAGCAAGTTAGCAAGCACTTTTTCCTTTTTTAAAATATTTAGTGTTAAAACTTCCATTTAATTGAATAAAATTAGAAATAAATAAAAACAAATAAATTATCATTATTTAATTATTGTCCGATATCTTATAATTTTTAATACCATTTGGATTAGGTTGTTGTCAGATTTAATTAAATTTGAACCATGGTAACCTGATTTTTTGCTTCCATTTGAAAAACTGATTTAATGATAATATAATATTTAATTCAGATATTCAACTCAGGTAAAGAGTACCTTGTTTGTTTAGTATTTTATTATCTTTAAAAGGACACGTTCGTTTTTAACATATCTGCCAAAACAAAAAAGATATGGTGAAATAAAATTTGGGATTCAGGTGGTGTCCTCTGGTGGCACATTAGAGAACATTTTTATAACAGAATGGTGTAAATCATCAAGCTGAGTCTGTGCCAAATTTCAACTTTATTAGGCAAGAAACAATCGAAATAATATGTTACAAATAAGAAAAAAAAATTAAACTTTGATAGGCTGTACTAGAAAAATATTGAGATTTCGAATTTTTGCTACATGGCTTACTACCTTTATTTTACGACGTAGAATCGTTTTCAAGCAGCGGAAGTTAAAATGAACCAGATTCTGCTCCTCCATTCCAAATAAAATGGGGCAGTTTTACATACCTTCACTATTCGGGACAATGTAGCTCTCTGATGATATTTTGTGACACACAAAAGGACAATTCATCAAAGAAGCCAAGCGCCGCAAAAAATCGACAGACCTATCGAATTTTTGCGGAGTGCAGTTTTAAAGGAAAAGTGCTAAATAAAATCTTGATTTATTTAATGAATTAGGTATGTCTTTTTTATGTGTCCGTACAATCATTGTTAAGTAGTATTAATTTTAAAAAAATGCGCCATCCTTATATTTGCATGTTGAAACGTAGTAAGACCATTGCATTTACTTACTGTATTTTTAGGCCATACTGTAGGTAATATATTTTTATATTCATGTTTATCCTATTCATACTTTTGTTAAATGTTTTATAAGTATTATCTCTACATAGTTTATTATAAGGTTTTTATCACCACAGTGTCTTTTTGTGCTAAAAGAGGAAAATAAATTACAAGAAAATGTTTTAGAACTTTTTTTGTATTTGAAACATGATTTTGTAATACCAGGGTTGCCACCATAGATTTATAAAGAAGGACAAGATACCATTGTTTATATTTTGGAGCGATCAGGGATTCCGGAACTGTCTTCACAGGTTTGCTCGGTGGAATACAGCCGGCCCGGACACCCATAACGGTGGCGCGCGGAGTTATAGCTCTCTTTCTTTGTCTTACACTCACAATATAATAGACGCAAACAAAAGGCTAGTTATGAATGAACAGCTCCATCTCCTCTTGCTGAAGGTCAGTGATTGCCACTAGTGTATTAAGAAACCGGTTGTTTTCAGTTTCGGAAAAAAACCGGTTCCGAAAGGAGCGTTTTTTTTGTAAAAACTTTATAATTTAGATTTATTTGCAATAAAACAGCATAACATTTTAATTAACAATTATATGGAAGGCCAGGGTTCTACTCAAGATCTATTTTATGGGATATTGCATCACGAAATGATTGTGATTCGTTGGTATGTGGCAAGGTCTTTGTGCAAACCAACCCCTTAAACCAGTGGCTACTCGTTTGTTACAATTGATACCCATATCGGCAAGATCTAAAAGAAATTGATCATCATTTCAGAATATTCATTCTAAAAAAAAAGAAACAGGCTTACAAAGAAACGAGTGGAAAAGCTTTTTGCAGTTCGCAGTAGCCTTCATCTTGGGAATGAACATGAAACTACATGAAAAAAATAAAACCAAAAAAATACTGACTGTCAATACTATCGCCAAATACTAGCTACACCACTAGATGTTGATTACGATCATGATGATCAGCTTCTTTGCCAATATGCAGTAGAACTAGAAAGTGAAAAGCAAAAGTCATCAGATGATGAAAGTTACGATAACGAATATGATTCCTTCGAAGTAACTGATAGTGATGATTAATTTGATTAATAATCAGGTTTTTTTTTATTTTACGTACATGAAAACTTTGTACTAGAGTATTAGTTTTATTTTGCAATGATTTGTTCATTTTGATCATATATTTTTTATACTTAGAATCTATTTTTTAAAGAATAATTATTTTTTGAATTTCTCCATGTTTTGGTTTTTTTGAAGACCACTGAGAAGAAAAAAACAAAAACCGCAGGTTTTTTTTTTAACATTTGATACTAATTTTTTTTTATTTGATGCCCAGTTGTTTTGCTGATAAGATATATGAATGATCCATAAAAATCCCCAAAACTTTCATATTTAACATTTTTTCCCATCTTTAAAAATAATACAATTATAATATAATTATTTGAATATCCCTGTATCTAGACGTTTGATTTTTGTGTTTATGAAAACTTAGTATAATTTTGTAGGGGAACGTGGATAAACCCCTTCCTAATTTTCTGCAAAATGGTCATAAGGGATGATATATTTTTAGCCGTAAGTGTATTATGTCAGATCATTTTTCAATATGATACTAATTTATATAAAGTACTGCTGCGATGTCAATCACAAGGAGGGGTGTTTTCGGCGCCACATGTTGTCTCTGATTTATGATCTTTTGACAAGACAATCGCTCTATAAACTCATATATGCAAAATAATGATTTTTTAATGAATCCACCGGTTGATATGAGAAAAAGCGTAAGTCGTTTGTCAAAATGGGAAAACTGTAGGGAGGTGTAGAAGTTTTATTAAAATTTTAATACTTAAACTGTTTTTTTCTGCTTGTGAAAAAGTATGATAAATGTTTCTCGCGTGGTGATGATAAAGTATTATTTTAATTCGAAATGCAGGATTCAGTTACAGAGTTATTTGCTATAAAAATCAATGATTTTTTACTGCAGATATCTACAGGATGTCCGAAAAGTCGATGAGCAAAAAAGTACCTTTATTTCTCTTATTACTTTAAAAGTTGTTTAAAATGACCACCATGAACTTTTGGCAGAAGTAAAGATTTGAAGTTATGCGTCCAGAATAACATTAACATTATGGTGCAGTACCTTTCTGTGAGTTTCATGTTCCAATAACTGTCTTTGTCCCATTTTAGGAGAAAAACATATTAACAGCACAAGAGGCATTATTTCGACTACATACGATAATCGTAACCTATTACAAGTTACACTATGGTGTTGGTAAAAAAGAAAATAAGTACATACACAACGATACATAATAAAACCAAATATTAGTTTTTCCATATCGAGGGTCATCTGATACGTATTTTAGGGCCCGCTGAGTCGCAAATAATATAATAAGTGCGTTCTCTTTGAACAAGTTCCCCCTGCTCGTCATTCTGCATATGATAGTAAATCGAATCAAATAACAAAGTTTATATTTCCTTACGAATAGGGTACAAAGAATCGTAAAGGTATTTTAAAAGTTGATTGGAATATTCTAGAAAGTAAAAAGATTTTTTGTTAGTATCTGATGCCAGTTTAAGAGAAGGATTCAGCGCCTTTTTATTAACACTGTTTTATTAGCTTAACCTGTAACATTGTAATGGAATCTTACGCTCACTTTTCACCCACTTCTAATTGTCGTATCAATTTGAAACTTTTCAAACTTATGCATTATGCAATTCTGGTGACAATACAAAAAAAGGTTTGTTTTTTATTAAAAAAAAATATACCTACTTCTTCGAAAGTTCTTACTATGTGGGAAAATTTTTATTATTGACTTTACGAAAAAAAGTGTCTCTTTATAAAAAGTTCTGCATCGTGAGAAAATAGCATTGCCATTCAAAAATTTGATTTAGTATGTACAGGGCGGCTCAAAAATGTAAAAGTCCCAATCCACGTGAAGCTAAAAAGTCAAAATTGTTATTTATAGGCAAACTGCCACTTCAAATGTACTAGTGTTAATAATCTAAATTGTGACTAGGCTTTTTGAGCCACTCTGTATTGTCCTACATCAAGTTTTTTAATAACCATGCTCTTTTTTACAATATAGAACTTTTTATGAACATATACTTTTTTTGTCAAGTCGTTAATAAAAAATTAATTTATTTTTGTTACCTCCTGTATGCTCCAAACCTAATTCACTAAAAAAGACGCTTTTATGAGTAGCGCACTAAAAATTTAAAAATTATTATTTGTAGCTGCACAAGTTAACAGAAAACCGGGGTGTGCATGTGTGCGGAGTAAAGGGAGGCGCAGTTTGTTAGTTGCTTTACTTTCCGCACGATGCGCGCACGGCATACCCCGGTTTTCTGTTAACTTGTACAGCTATAAAAGGAAAATAATTGTTTTTAACTTTTTACTGCGCTACTCATAAAAGCGTGTTTTTTAGTGTTTTTAACTATAATTTATCAGTGAAGTGAATCCCAAAGATAAAAAAAATAGTATTGAACCCTGACCGTTCTTAAGATGGAAACTCTTTTTCGATTTTAAAATGTGCAATTTATAATTTCCAAACGTTTGCTGTCGGAAGCAACACTCGGCTGTCATTAGCGCAAACATTTTACATTTACGCGCCCCCTAAATACCAAGCCTGCAATAAAAATTACGCCGCCGCGCTCCTTTTTAAGCAATAAAAAATTATGTACGCCCATTAAAAGAAGTCGTTAGAAGTTTTGCAGCAATAAAACTAAAGAAAAATGTAAGCCACATTCAATTAAAGCCCATTTCTTATAAATTAAAATTCGTGTTAATGGGACTCGACCACGCGGTTATCCCTTAGGACGAAAAAGGGTCTTCCTAACAGGGACCTCACTTTTTCATTTTGTATTATGCGCGGGGGCGCTGCTGCTGCGGAAAAATTAATTATATCCCGGCGAAAATTCCCAAACGTAAAACTGGACATTTAAATTTTAGACAATTCCTAATATTAATTAAGGATTCGTTGTGCGATTTTCGCCGGACCCTCTGCAGCAGTTATGAAGAGGGTTTTTACGAGAGAAATCACGTAGTGGACAAAATAGCCGAATTAGCGGATCTTTTAGTGGATTATGAGCGACGGCACGTAGAGAACATGGGATGAGGTCAGAATAGAAAATGCCTGTTTTACTGCAGTGCTGACGGAGGTTTAAAATTTACTTAAATTGGGAGTAAATTTTCGTTTTTACTTTTTTCGACCGAAACAGCATTGTAATCTTAACTTAACTCCTCGAAAAACTTTCTTATACAGTCTTCCTCTTCAAGTGTGGACCTGGATCGGTAGCTTTCAATCGACGGCATATACAGGTTGTCCGAAAACCCTTAGTATGGGCAAATATCTTTGCAATTAGTAAAAATAGAGACAGCAAATTTTAGGTGTATCTTATTGGTTAATAAATTACTTTTTTATGTAATTTAACCTTTTCCACCCCCCTTGAGGGATGACGCTAAGGAGTTGAGGTCAAAAATTTCAAATGCAACCCTATGCCGTGCGGTACCTCATTTTAAAGGTCTTCAAAAAAGAAACATTTTACCGCAGACCCGAGGTCCGTATCTTAATTCGTTTTTAAATGGCAAGCCTATAAAAATTACACACCATTAATACCATTGTATTTTGTAAGTTTATATCGAAAGTAAATATATAATTTTAAAGTAGGTATAATAAATAGATATAGTAGATATAATAAAACATGCCAAGTCAATGGAATAAAAAATTAACAAACGGGACTATAAGTATTATATGTATGTTATTAAAAATATATTTATTATGTAAGTATAAACGTGTACACGTATGTTACTATAACATATTGGATATAATTTTCGTTAATAAATCTACGTCTGCGCATTGTAAGTACTATGTATATCAATACTTTGTAGACATGTAAAATATTTGTAGTTTTTCATTGGCGAATGAATGTGTAAACATAAGGATATTTACATTTTGCTTTTTAGAATATGATTTACTGGACTTAATACAAAAATAGATATAATAACAGTGTCTTAATAAAATTTTCTTGTGTCAGGGAATTTCTGTTGAAGCGTCAGGGAAATCAGGGAAATATCAGGGAATTTCCTTTTAACAAATCGCTGGGAACTCTGTTTTATTGTTACTGGTTTTCCTACAAAAAATGTTATGTAGTGATTTTTACATTATTATTGTTTTGAGGAAACTCAGTGACCCAATTCCTTTAAGGTACACCTTTACTTAACATTTGCTAATTTACTTTTGGTAACTTCATAATCCTGAAATAAGACAAATAAATAAAACAAACCTACCCTAAATAATCCAGTTTCCATATCGCACGTTTCCGCAAAAACAAATCACCTTTACGACTTAAATCTTCTTATAGGCGGATCCAAAATTCGCGCGAAACCCGAAACTAGGCACTGGGTCCCCGAAAATGAATAATTCACGCAGAAATTAGGCAAGTGTGCGTAATTCTGCGTTTATCACTACACGGAAAGCTTTGATAAATAATAGATTAGCCAAGTAAATCATAAGGAACTACACAAGTTTTGCTAGTTTAGTAAGTGCACTTTGTTATTACCACATTCTCCTTTGCTTGCTCCAAAGCTGGCTGACTATTTCCCTATTTAATTTTCGGATTTGGACCCCCCCGAGAAACCGCTGTTGGGGGATGTTTCATTTTACCATTTCTGAATTTAAATCGAGATTTAGTAAGTTGGAGAAACTCTCGTTGTTTGGAAACAACTTTAATATGCGTATGCTTTTGCGTTACTTCAAAATCTGGAGTAGGGTGTTTACTTAGGGTTAAAGGAAAATCCCATATTAAAACCAAACACGATTGTTATTCCCTATGAATGTTGGAAAGCTATACACCGCTTTTATGGGTGTATACTACTGCAGCCGCGCGCGCGAGTACTTTTTGAGCGGTTTTTTATTTATTAAATACTGACATATCTATTAGTCATAGACAAAAGTGCTCAATAGCAGAATTGTGTAAAATTTTCTCATCTTTCCGGTGGTGCTAACGGTGTTCCGCTATTTTGATAAATAACTAAGATATGACGGAAAAATTGAAAAAAGACATGAAAAAAAACTTTTGCAATAAATTGCTAATAAAAAAAATTAGCATCAAGATATTTTTATAAAGAGTCTCATACGTTCATCTGGGCACCTTTAGGGGCCCATTCTAATTGGTTTCATCCATTGCATAATTTTTTTGCTTATTTCGACTCTCCAGATCTAACTTGCCTCTCCTACTACTGGTTTATATTAAGATCTTCTAGTTGATCAGTTATATTTTGACAGGTTTTTGTCCTGTCGTTGTTAATAAGTCATTAAAAACCTATGAATTATTCTGATATTTCAGTGATTCGCTTAGTTGGGTTGCTAGAATGCACTTAGTCTATTATTGTGCAAATTACGTACTAAAATTGCCCTTTTCTTTACGAATTTGCGAAAATCTCAGAAACAAATTCATAGTATAAAACTTAGTTGTCTTATTATTACACTTGCCGGTCTAAAACTTTTGGTTGTCTTACACCGGACTAGCGTTGGAGAATCTGGCCGAAAATTTTCAGCTGCAAGAGCAATCTTGCAGATGATAGGTATATTTTCAATATTGTAGGTAAGTATGTGCAGGTATTGAGATTTTTGCACTTTAAAAGTCACACTAATCATTAAGAGATCTCTATTATTAACAGAACCAAGACGTTGTGTTTCGTAGTCCAAAGGTGCTTAATCATTAATCATCTTAATCATTCCTCCACTATGAAAGAATCAGTCCCGAAGGGTGGCGCCTTAATAACATATAAGATTCTCCCCTTCTTTGACCCTTATACACGCATATACTACACACCCTTAAAGATTAAGTTAGAAAGCCATCAAGTTCGCTAATAGTATGGAAATTGGAAATCACGCACGGAGCTCCGAGAGCTACGTATTTTGTAGTTAATAAGACGCGGCTAATCCTATCAAGAAAAGCCATTGTTCCCTTTGTTTTCGACAACTATACTGCTAATTGAAAGGTATTATACTGAATGTTTATAATGTTCGATGCTTGCAAGGCAATAATTTTACATTTAGAGGAAAATTTTTGATATACTTTTAATCTGACAATCTGGCCAACTATATGGTCCCCCGCTTATTTTTTGAGAACGACTGTATTTGTAAATACCACAGGCTAAGGCATATGATTAAAAATTAATAAAATATACCATTATTTTTCATGATAATAAATTTATAATAATTTATTTCCATTGCATTGTGATAAAATTTAGAATAAGAGTGGCAACGTCGCTTTTTCTCCATAGCACGTGCCGTAGTCGCGTCCATTCATGGCTTAAACAGTTGTCAAGGCGTGGTATTTTGAGTGTAACGTTTTCGCCAGGTCGTAATACGTGTTTTCAAATTTTTAGTGATTTTTTGGTTTTTCTTAAAAATGAAGGGTCCATTTCCAAATTCACTTAGGGGCGTCTGGAAGAAGTGAATTTTATATCTTGCATTTGTTATCCCTCTATATAAAAAAGGTGATGCAAATAATTTTGACCATTATCGCGGCATAAGCCTTTTGAGCACCATCTCCAATATCTACGAACTCGTAATTCAGGAACAACTTGTCTCTTTTTTTGAGAAAAATAAATTATTGCTATCACCTTCTCAACATGGTTTTACATGAAATAGAAGCACTGAGTCGGTACTCTGTGACTTCCAACGAATCATTGTGCTCTTGACAGAAGGATGGTTGGTGGTAGGTATGTTTATTGCCTTCTCGCGCGCTTTTGACGTGATGAACCATTAATTGCTACTTGCTAAACCTTTCCAATATGGAATTAGAGGTAAGCCACTTGATTACATTAAATCTTATTTACAAAATATAAAGCAATTTGTAATCAACGGAGTTAATAGTGGTTGTAATGCAATTGCGAAGCATCGATTGCAAATAGCATATTTAGCGAGACGCTACTGGCGCTACCTGCAGTGTTCCCAGAAGACAAAAAAACGTAAGAATTGACCGCCGAAATTCGGGAGAAATCGCGAGACTAATGATTGCATCGGAAGTAAAAATAGGATTAAATAATTTTATTCTAGTATTATTTATTTTAATAAAACTCAAAAAATTTTGAAAATATAAAAATATTATTAAAACTAATTTACAAACTTAAACAAATATCTTATCACTTTGTACTATAAAAAACGCCATCTTTTTTTATAAATAAAAGTGTAAAACTAACACAAAATGAACAAAAAAAAATTCATCTGTATCATTAGAGGTTCTATCTTATTTTTTAGCTGAATACAATACGTGACCACAACCTAGCTTTTTAATTGTATTATTGGTGATACAAAAATCCTAACAATTTTTGTGTCTTGAAAAACTTTTGGTACTAATTGTTTTCACTTTAAGTTTGTTGCGTAGTTGAGTTTTTATTAAATTAATTTGAGAAAATATTCTCTCTACTGCTGCGCTCGAGTGTGGTAAACATCACCCAATCAAACAAAGAATCTAAAAAACAAATCTAAATACCCGGAAATTTTAGAGAGTCATCTCCTATTTTTACTAATGCAACTTTTTTCCAAAACAACAAGATATCGTTATCAAAATCATTTAAATGGTGTAATCTTAACATTCTCCATTCGTTATTAAGGGGGCAGACCTAGTTAGAATTTTGAAAAAATCGATTTATTTTTTTTGCATTTTCTAAAAGTAGAACATTTCGAAAGTATTCTCTGAAAATTTCAGACAAATCGGACTATTATTTATAGAGATAAATAATTTTGAATGGAGCCGACTCTAATGCCTCATATTATGTCAAATTTGACAGCAGACATATCGGTTGACCCTTGCTCGACGACAGCTAAAAATCACTGCTGATGCAGCTACTAAAGCATTGTATGGTTCTGGAATTGACGATTCAGTGTTCAAAATAAATTCAGTTC
The DNA here is from genome assembly GCA_963971165.1 of Philopedon plagiatum. NCBI lineage: Eukaryota > Metazoa > Arthropoda > Insecta > Coleoptera > Curculionidae > Philopedon > Philopedon plagiatum. The sequence continues at coordinate 8,810,915 of OZ020191.1, forward strand.
TACAATAAATTTTTTATCTGCATGCAAATCGTACTCAAAACTTTAAACGCGTTTTTCTCGAAACCATGTTTTCGAAGTCGGTGATCACTGTAACTTGAGAACGGCTTTCACGATTAGTTTGAAATTTTTGTCACTTCTTCTATATATAATTGTCCTCCGGATGGACGAAGGATTTTGTTTTTGAACGATTATATTGTTTTTTATAGCCGAAAATGTGAGTAAAATTTTGGTCGTATAAACAATTTTGAATTTCAACATCCGCCATTTTTCGACAACTCAAAATTTTTCAAATCCCTTCGTCCATCCGGAGCACTATGTCGTTAACTAATGATCCCTTTTTGTTTTTTTGCTTTAAGATGATCCACTGACGAGCTGCAGTGATCACGGCAAAACCCTTTTTTTTTTGGACCCCTCGCAAATTTTGCTGTATCCCACGTATTTATCCATATTTAGTCTTGAATAATTTATAATATTTTCTTCAAATACATATCTTCCATGTGGAAAAACATTTATCATTAATTATTTCAAGGTGCGGTCAAAAAAAAATCCTAAATAAAGAGCTTTTTTGGACGTCCCAACTAGGTCTGCCCCCTTAACATCTTGGATTTCATTTGGATTAACTATATTGGGAAAGTGTAACGTTAAATCAGAAACTGACTTTCAAACCTTAATTGCAATCAAATTGCAATTTTGTTTCAATGAAGATCAAAATCGTGAGATTCGCTGATTGATATTTCTATAAAGGTAAAAATCGTGAGATTTTGTACTTGATTCGTGAGATCGGGAGAAATTAACCGAAATCGTGAGATATCACGAAAAGTCGTGAGTTCTGGCAACACTGGATACCCGTACGAAGCAGACCAATAATGGACTTCGGCTGCTGCTCCACCCCTGATCCAGGTATTTTGTGTTGCATAGATACAGTTGTGTTGATTAGAATTCACCGGCGGACGAACCCGTCTCGTGGTTAAGAATACTATCCTTTTTTAACCACGCTATATAAACAAGAAGAGCATGCTGACCGATTGGAATCGGTTTGTCGTTGATGAATTCGGAAAAAGACTATTCGTATACTGCGCACGCGTTTCTGTGGCATGCATTTCGCCCAGAGTGGAGTTAAAGTTGTAAAGTATCAAAAATACTGTTCCAATGCCGGTTCAAACAAAATACCCGAACCCTAAAAATGGGGAGCCTGATCAGAGAAACATATTTTTATGGTAAATTTAAATGTTATCAATTATTATTACTATATTTCGCTAAACAAACAAAAAACACGTTTTATATTCTATTAACATCAGTATTTATTTTAAAAATATATTTACAATGTCTGGATTTGGTCTTACAATTAGACTAATAATTAAATTACTTCATGATTTAATCGCTATAATTTTGTTGTACATTTTTCCATTTTTCAACTAGTTGTGAAACGCCTTTTTTCTTCATTGTCAGGCCTTGCGCTAATTTTACCTGTAACAATGGGATTTGTTTAATATATGATTTTTACAAGTCACTTTTTTTAGATGGAGTGAGTTATTTCTTTATTAAGAATTTTATTTGTAATTTATCTTTTGTAGGTTTTATATCACGCACCAACATTAATTAAAAGTAATATCAGATATCCAGTAATAAAAAAGTTTGGCCACCCTATATATTCAAAAGTCAATTTTTCCAAGGAATATCCTATCAATTTTTTTTCTTGGAAATTATTTTTTGAATATCCTTCATAAATCCTTTCGAAACCTTACCCTTTTCTTCTTTTTCTTAATCGGTTCATTAACAATCGTTTGTATTTGCGCTTCTTCTGGAACTTCTACATACATCTCGTAGTTCTGTGAAAAGGACGTTGGCGAATTGGAATTCGTATTTTCAGCTGCTTCTGCTATTTCGGAATAGAACGAGTCCAACGCTGACGTCAAAGTATCTTGCACAGGTTCAGGTTCCTAAAAAGAATAATTATTTGCGTTATAAGGGATGTAAGTAGGATTCACCAGTCCACTATTTAAACAGTGATAAATTGTGATAAAAAAAATGTGAAGTCCGGCCCTGACCAAAGTTCAAGTTGTGTAAACAGAATGTTACTAGAAATGACATGTGTCAACGGCCGCCATTAAAATCTTATCTAATATTGAGTATACAGCAGTGGGACTCCGCGAGCTCGTAGAATTCTATTTGTAGAGATAAAGCGATATTTTTTCGCTCTGTTTTACGTTCGCTGTCAAATGATTAATCGATTATAGAAAACTATAACCACCGGGAGTCCGGCCTCTGATCTATTACACACAGGTATTGTATGAATATAACTTACTTTTGGGGGATTATATGACACAACTTCAGGTAAGTCAACTCCTGGTGGAAGAGGTTCGCCATTTTCTAAAGTTTTCTTGGGAGGGGGAGGTGGAGGAGGAGGCAGAGGCGGGAGACGTTCAGGAGGTAACGGCACATCTGAAACAAAAAAATACATACATAATACTCAAGGTTTATATAAAAATATATTTCAGATTTCAAAATTGAACTGTTACCTTGATACATTGTTTTCGGCTCCAAACTAATTACAGGTGGCGGAGGAGGGGTTGGACTCCTTATTTTTGGAGGCGAAGGAGGCAACGGAGGCTCCGCCGGCAATTGAGGTCCGAAGAACACCGGTGACACCGGAGGCTTTGGAGGATCCAGTGGCGGCTCGGGTAGTTCCGGAGGTGGGGGCGTGGTTGATATATCCATTGCTTCATCGAAACGACTTATGTCAGGCTGTGGATATTCCCATTGGCTCTCGCCTGTGGCTTGGTTTTGGTAGAAATACCGATTGTGAGACCTAAAACATTACACAAGAGGATCGAGATAAAATGTGGGAGTGGTTCAGTTGCAATTTTTTCAGGAGAGCATTGTATAATGATGGAGTCTGCAAGGCTTAAACCAAAGAAGCAAATTTGGATGTTGAAAATAGGAAAATTTTGTTACCTTAGATGTTTGAATGAATTATAGAAATATTAGCAAAAGTAATATGTTAAAATATAAATATTTCAATTTATTACACAGACATAACTAGTTTACGAATCTTTTTCATTTGCTAGGATATACAATTTGTGTATTTAATTACAGGAATTCGTGAAAGGGGTTTTAAGATGTAAGTCCATTCTGAAACGTCATGGAAATTAAAGTTTCTAGTTTGTAGCGAAGCGGAGTTTTATTTATTTTTTATCTGGGATGTTCCATAATCTGGAGACTCTAGGTATGAAGAGGGAATTGGGATCTTCTAGGTTTTTGCAGCTGAACAGTCAAGCCAAGTGTGGAATCATAACTGTTAGATGTTCCGAGCAAAATCCGTAAAAATATCTGCAGAAAAGGGACTAATCACCAACAGCGCGACGAAGAGCGAGAGAAGATAGTTTTCTCATAAAGACTAAGTCGAATAAGCTCTTTTTTGGATAGAATCAAAGATGTTAAGTATCAAAGGGGATGCTGCTCCCTAGACGTAGGAACAGTATTCGGTCTTAGGTCTTATTTGAGAAATGTACAGGGTTAGTTTTTTAAAGTGTTACAAGGCGATATCTCAAAAGGGCTTAAAATATTTTCATGAAATTTTCGTGAGTTAATAGGGAGATGGAAGACATATTTAAACATATTTTTGACATTTACCCTCTCTCTCTATTTTGAGGGGCGGGGGTAATTTTGGAATTTTAACTGGGATGATGTACTTTTGTTTATAAAATTCGAATCTACTATGTAAAAAACTACATTCAAAATTTTTTTTGGTTTGCACTTCCGGTTACGGAATTTAGGTTAACTAAATTTTGCTGAATTTAAAAAATTAATTTTACCAATAAATCAAGGTCACTCATTGAATTATTTCGTTATTCATTTCGATGAAAATGGGTTATGTTTATTTAAGTCAGTTGAGAATTTTGACGTTTTAACGATTATTTCTCAGTTTATTGCTAGGTCTTCGGATTTGACCCCCCTCTCGACTTTTTCTTGTGGAGATTTATAAATGACAAAGTGATGGCGACTGCACCTACAACTTTAGACGATATGAAAGACCTAATCCGATTTGCCTGCTTATTAGTGACACCTGAAATGTTGCAACCGGTACGAAATTCATTTAGAAAAAGAGTGGAAAAGTGTTTGGAAGTTGAAGGGGGATATTTCGAATAACTTTGCAAACATGACAGACGATAAATAAGTTGAAATTAAACGGTAAATATTTTTTTTTTATTTTATAACCTAATAAATCATAATTCCCTAATCGAGAAAGCAAATAAAAAGAATGTGCCCACACGTAGTTTTTTACGTAGATTCGAATTTTATAAACAAAACTAATAATAAATTATCTTTATTTAAAGGTATAAAAATACAGTTAAATAGTATCAGTGAAAAAAAGGAAAAATACATAACCCCTACCCTAGAGTACAATTTACTAATTATTTTTAATTTATCTATAATATATTCGTCTATGCTATAAGGTTCAATTTCCATCAACAAAATTTTGTTTTTAGTATCTTTAAATTACTAACAATTTTAATGTTATTTGGTCGACAGTTATAAAGTTTAATGCACTGATAGTATGCTGTAGTGGCGGCTGGTGAAATTTCAAAGTTGTATATCTCTGTTCTTACTTACAGGACCCGTACTAAATTTAGGTGTTTTAATAGTGAGACCACTGGGAATGTTTTGGTAAAGAAAAAAAAAAAACATTTTGTAATTTGCGAAAAAAAGTTAAAATTTTGGTGAAAAAAATGAACACGTCTAGGTATTTTATTTATTATTTTTTCTAAAAAAACTTTACATCATTTTGTCGACAGTTTTTAAATTTTGAGAGAAAAAAATGTGTTAGTAGAAAGTTATAGTCATTTGAATTTTTTTTAAATTATATTTTAGGCTTAAAGAAATTCAAATGACTACAACTTTCTACTAACACATTTTTTTCTCTCAAAATTTAAAAACTGTCGACAAAATAATGTAAAATTTGTTTAGAAAAATTAATAAATAAAATACCTAGACGTTTTCATTTTTTCTTTGGAGGGGCACACCAAAAACTCAACTTTTTTTCGCAAATTACAAAATGTTTTCTTTCTTTACCAAAACGTTTCTAATGTTCTCACTATTAAAACCCGTAAATTTGGTACGGGTCCTGTAAGTAGGAACAGAGATATACAACTTTGAAATTTCACCAGCCGCCACTGAATATGCTGGTATGTTCTCTTTTCAGTCATAACTAATCTATGCCTTGGATCGGCATACTTTAAAGTTCTCGTGAGATACACCCGTTGTAATTCACTATCTCCAAAAAATGCCTATCCTTAAAAAAGAAAAGAATACACTCTTGTGTTTCCTCTACATGACACCCGAAACCGGGTTCCCCCGAACCAAATTCAGTATAATTCTAAGCGCTTTTTGAAATTTCCATCCAAAGGAACATACCTACTTAATATCCTAGGGCTATAGCTTATTATTATATATTAAAGTACACATTCCATTTAAAATTCCAAAGTTATCACCCCCCTCCCCCAAATAGAGAAAGGATGTAAATGTCAAAAATATGTTTAAATATGTGCCCCCATCTCCCTATTAACTAACCAAAAATTCATGAAAATATTTTCAACCGTTTTCGAGATATCGCCTTATAATACTTTAAAAAAACTCGTAAAACCTGTAGAGAATATATTTACGTCAATTTAATTTTGTCACGTATTGTTTACAGGTGTGGTACGGTGATTTAAATAAAAATACCCCTTTATAAACAAAAAGAAAAACTATTTGGGTTTTTGTGTTGCTAACTTAATGCTAATGACTAGGGTTCGTAAATCAAAGTGCCAGGCCATAGGCGCCGGAACTATAACTACCGCGATGTGGCGACATGCTTTGCGGTGGAAACAGGTTCCCAATCAAAATCACCTGCAATCGCAGAATATTCGGAAGATTATTTTTAGTGTTTCGTGAAAACGGAAATCTTATGCAATCACTTCGGTGTCCGTTCGTTCGTCCGTCTGTCACAGGCGATTTTCTCTGAAACTATTTGACGTAAAAATTTGAAATTTGGCACAGAGATAGAGTGTGGTGGCCCAATTATAGACGTGAAGTATAAAAGGTCTGTAAAAGATCTAAGAGCTGTACTGGCGCATCCATAAAAAATTGGGTAGTAACCACCGGACACAAACTTACTGGGTAAGGGTTTTTTAGTATTATTATTATTATCCCTTACTTTTAAACACAGTTTATTTACGGTCCTGCAGTCCACGCCCATGGTCTGGCACCGTCCTTACGAGCCCTATAATGATTTTCAATGCAACACCCAACGTTTGCTATACGAACTCCAAACACGTGACTGACCACTGTTAATTTTTAAAGTATTTTAGGAGTTCTGGACACAGGAGTTTAACTTCTTACTTTTTCGTATATTCAGGAATCTTCCTATCTTCTAATGTTTTTCATTAAAAATCCAATTTTTTTATATTAGGTTTAATAAAACATACACATGTCATTTCAAATCGCATTATCGCAAAAAATCATTGTCAACAACAAGATTTTTCTACGTATGGTGTTCGTACACTTCTGTAGCACCTATTGGTAGGTACCTCAAAAATGGGTGGATCAAACCGTTATATATTTTGTTAAAGGAGTAATCAGCTAACATCACTATATTGTGTTTTTTACATTTTTGTTGCTGTTATTTCTCTATAAAAAAATTACTTTCCGGTAGACACATAAAAAAGCCATAATTTATTTTAAAAAATAAAAATTATACAGGGTGTCCGAAAAGTCTTAGTATGGACAAATATCGTAAGATTAAAAAAAAACGTCCTGAACGTACGCCGTGGAATCAATTACGCATGTCTTGAATTATTGCTCTTGAAAGGTGACATAGGTAGAAGGTATGGGTGAATAAAAAATAGAACTGTCAAGTTTTAATGATTTTATTTTTAAGAAAATTAAATATAGTAATCACGGCAGAAAAAAAAGATTTTACGATTGGAAGTTACTTTAGAAATTGTGTAAGGGTTGATGGCCAGTGGGTTTATTCAACAGGGGACGCGAGTCAGGATTTTCAAGCAGAATTTCCACACATAGTCATGGATTTCGGCCAGTTTCGCCAAGTTTTGACTAGATCTGTGGCTTTGTTTAGAGAAACAACCCCCTATTATGCGTTTAAGCCGGCAAGTAAAATATACCCTACGAAACGTTCAATACAATCCTAAAATGTGACCTGCATATGCACGCTTATCGTCTTAGTCCAAAAATTGTTACCAAACAACAAGCCGCAGCGAATGCAATTTTCAGAGTAATTTAAGGGTAATTTGCCTAATAATGAAAACGTATTCAAAAAAACCTTTTTTACTGACGAGGCAAGGTTTTACCTCTCTGGTTATGTAAATTCTCAACAAATGAGAATGTCGAGTTCTGAAAGTCCACATTTCTTTATAGAGAAGCCTCTGCATTCAGAGATAGTTGCCGCGTGGGCGGCCATATCGAAACGAAGGTTAATAGACCGATTTTTTGTTAAAGGAACTCTCAATTAGGCGCGATACCGTAATGAAATTTTAGAAAATTTTGTAAACGCATTAGATGATGAAGGGATGCGACAAGGCTACTTCCAGCAGAACGGCCCACCAATCCTCGTAACTCTTTAGCCTAAGGGCACGTGGGGCACGAGCCCAGGGCCCCCGGGCTGATAGGGGCCCCGAAATGCCGAAATCCATGCCCATTTTCTAAGAGGGTCCCCAAATTCTGTGTGCACAAGGGCCCTACATGGCCTAAGACTGCCCTGCTGATAATTTAAATTTTTTGGAAGAATTTTTCGAAGACCGAATCATTAGTCGTAATATGCCAGTTGGTTGGCCACCACGGTCCTGCGAACACATTGAAAACTCTGTTTTCAAAACCCCTTGTGAAAATTTAGAAGACCTACGGGCTAAAACTACAATAAATATCAGGAGATTAACAACTCCCCTCAAGTGCTCACCAATGTTTCTGATGCTGTAAAAAGAAGAACGAGAATATGTTTGTAAGTAGAAGGTGGACACGTCTCTTATTTAGTTTAAATTTATAATTTTTAGGTTCTTTGTTGTATATGTTTTTTTTAATTCGGCAGTATGCAATGACAATGACCATAACGTATTTTTTTTTAAATAAAAACCTCAGAACTTGACAGTTTTATTTTTCATTCATCTATAACTTTTACCTATATGTTACCTTTCAACAGTAATAATTCAAGACATGCGTTATTGATTCCACGGCATACTTTGATGACGCCTTTTTTATGATCTTACATTTTGCGATTAGTAAAGATAGAGACACGAAATTTTAGGGGTATTCTATTGGTTAATAAATCTACTTTTTCAAAAGAAAAAAAATATTTTTTTCTCATTTTTCTTTATCTTGTGGCGGTGGAGAGGATACTAGAAAAATAACAATTAAAATTCCAAAAAGCTTCTATTTTCCAACCACAACTTTCCTAATGTCAGGCAACATCATTTTCATAAAAAACAATTGCCATATACCGTCGCTCCACCCTATATTTGAAAATGATGTTTCCGGACCTTAGGAAAGTTGTGGTTGGAAAATAGAATTTTTCTGGAATTTTAATTTTTCTTTGACGAGTGTCCTCTCCACCGCCACAAGATAATGAATAAGATCCATCCATCTCCAAAAAGTTTAGGGAAGCGCTTCCGTAGACTGCACTCCCCTGTAGCCAATAACTGAGCAACAACAATATTAAAAAATAGTAGTAATGGAAGATGAATACTGCACTTACAACGCATTTTTACTAAGAGCAGCTGTCGAATAATAAATTTCCATAAACAGAAAACTTATCTAGGTATACGGTAAAAAATGAAAGCAAACTTAGTTCCTTTGGGACAGCGATGACCATAGTAAGTTTACTTTTTATACTCTACCTGTTGCTATGTAATTAGCAATAATACATTCTATTTAAATACTTAATATTATAAAACACCGTTAGTTGTTTGATCTGTTTGTATTCCAATTTTATTTATTCTGGAGTCCACACTTCTTCTGTTTTTCAACTTGGCCTAAATATAGAAAAATCGGTTAATAAAAAAATTATTAAACAAGTCACTACTTTATTTTAATTGTACAAATAACATATGAACAAAAAAACTCTACCAACCTTTAGCACATCACAAAAAATTCTGATCGTTATATTGCGTAAAAAACCACACGAAGGTATAACAGTTTCTACAACTGGTTAGAAAAATAATTTTACAAATTTTAGTCGTACGCCACTGGGCCTTAATATTTTCCTCTAAGAGCTGGTGGGGGTGATTGCCACAAAAGTGAATAATGTTTACATAATAAAATCAGTCGACTACATCTAGCTAATTGTAGGCGTGGCTTGTCAATAAGGCCATTTGGCCAATGACTCACCTAATAATTTATTTTCAATGATCCACCAAATAATTTATTTTTTAAAACCAAAAAATAACTACGTTTTCTTTCAAAAAAGTGCAAGTTCCATGTGAAAACTCCCCAATAAAGATTCGAGGCAAGCCTGCTCCGGGCTCGGCAGTATTTTAAATTGACTTCATAGGTTTATATGGAAATATAAAACTATATAAATGCATTTAAGCTAAAAGAGAAAGAAACGTACGCGCTTAAGGAAGTAAAAAAGAGACAAATATGAGGAAATTGTCGCCGGCCAACCAATAATATCGCATTCGGCGCGCGCGTGACCGTCAACGCGGCCAACGCCGCCGGTACTGATTGAACCAGACTTTTGGACTTTTCCGTAGACAGAATCTCGGTTCGCGATCGGGCAGCGTAACGCCTTACATCGGTGAGTATCTCAACTAACTTTCTAGCCAGAGCCTTCTCGCTTATATAGAGGATATAGGAACATGAAATAAGCAAATTCAAATTTCTTATAAATGCATTTTACTTAATGTTGTGACAAGAAACTAATTCTAAATAATGTGCAATTTGCTCTTCCTTCTGAACAATTTACTGTTTTTGTTTTGTGACACTTTTCTTGCCGGTGTGCGATATGTTATTCTGAAAATCATTGTAAATCCAAAACGTTGTTACATTTCCTTCAAAAAATAGGCCTGGCCTGTAAATAAATAAATACATTTTGGGGAATGATGCGTCAGCGCCAAATGTGTGAAAAAATGGATTATTTTCATCCAGAACTGTCTTTTGGTGGAATACAGAATACAGAATACAAGAAAGCCATTACGGTAGTGCGTCGAGACGGAATGATATAACACGCACAATTTATGAAGCAAACAAAAGGCTAGTGATCAACGAGCAGCTGCGTCTCCTCTTGCTGAAGGTCAATGGTTTTGTGCAAGAAATCATAATAAAACTACCTTATATACATTCACCTGCGGCAGGAATGAGATTAAACGATTTAAAACGCACCTGAATACGCGATGCCGCCTTCATATTAACGCCCACACATTACAGTTTTCAGATGGTGACACGATACTGACATTAGCTAAAGGTAGAGTTGCGGCCGCCATGGAAAAAAAATTATTATTGAAAACTGTTGCCGGAAATCAAAATTTTAGGCATTATTTACGGAGTGAACAATTAAATTAATCACTAAAACACTTGCATTGAAGAGAAATTTTTTTGATTATTATTTCAACTCGAGACTGGGGAGAAGCACGGGACTGACACTCTACAATTAATTTGCTTTAAAAAAAGGTTTAACGAAAAATAACAATAAATTTTCTTAAGTATACATTTCAAATGTTTTAGTATCTAAACTAACGTTTTAAAATTTTTGTTAATTTATTTCAATTTTTTCGAAGAGAAATGAAACAGGGGCACTTCAGGGGCAATCACCCCTATCTGTGTCTACTGTCTAGTTCTGGTCTAGATAGGTAAATATCGGTTGTATTCATCCCAGGGTTGTATAAACAACTGTTTTATTGACGTCAGGAAGGGCCAGTTTATGAACTTAATTTCAATAAACACTAATTACCAGAGTCGACTTTACCAGTAAAAAAATCTGGCTGGCGCTAAATGCGTACTTTTTCGCCTATGAGACATTTTCGGGTGATGCAGGCAATATATTGTACGGATCTACAGATATATGTCTATGACCACTTTGTAACGGTAATCACCGGTGGATCGCGTTTAATAGGTTCATATTAAGCTTGTTTTATTCTATTTTTTCTTGAATTTTTCCTTTATCATAGGTTTATCTAATTATCTTGAAACGTTTAAGGATAATAGGTATTTAAAAAACTATTTTTAATCCAACATGATTAAGTCTTTATTTTCTTTTAAATAACTATAAATATATTAAGATATAAAAAAATATTATGTAAATATTTTTATAATTGGTTTTTGTTACCTGATTCTGGTTGGGTACAAGAATTGAGGCAAATTCTTAATGAATACCCGCAAACCCCTAGTCGGCGTTTAAGCCAGCAAGTAAATGTATCCTACGGAACCTGCATTACAATCCTGAAATGTGACCTGCATATGCACGCTTATCGTCTAAGCTCAGTCCAAGAACTGTTACTAAACGACAAGCCTCAGCGAATGCAATTTCCACAGTCGTTTATGGGTAATTTGCATATTAATGAAAACGTATTTGAAAAAAACCTTTTTTACTGACGAGGCATGTTACCTCTCTGGTTATATAAATTCTCAACAAATGAGAATGTGGAGTTCTGAAAGTCCACATTTCTTTATAGTATAGTACTATTTTCAGGTTTATTTTATCAAAATCTTTTTTTTTTTCATACAAAAATACCGGATTAACATAAAGTTATTTTGTGTAAAACCTCCGATTTATGTAAAATTTATTATACAAATTAGAGCAATAGTGTATAGGAAAAGAGAAGTATTTTTTGTATTGCTTCTTTCCAATCACAAATTTTAATAAGGACATCCATTTACAGTGGTCAATTACAAAAGCTTTTTTTACTTTTTCGTATTTTATTTTTTTGGTAACCCTGTAAACTTTTTCGGTCAGATTCTCCAACGCTAGACCGGTCTACTTTGACAACCAAAAGATTTAAACTGACAAGTGTAAGAATAAGACAACTAAGTTTTATACTGTGAATTTTTTTTCTAAGTATTTTCGAAAATTTATAAAGAAAAGGGCAATTTTAGTACATACTTTCCACAATTATAAAACTAAATTTATTCTAGCAAGACGTTCCAAAATGAAAATCATTTGGAGACCAAGCAAATCGCTAAAATATTAGAATAACTCATAACTTTTTAATGACGATTTAATAACAAAGACAGGACAAAAACTTGTCAAAACCTAACTGATCAACTATAAGATCTTAATTTAAACCAGTACTAAATCTTAAGCCTTTTTAGTAAAGCTGAACGTTTATATTTAGCCGAGTTTGTTCTAGTAAAGAACACAAATTTACAAAAAAATTGCCCAGCGCTAAAACCAAACCAGAGCAAACCATAGCTCCTAAAATCATTAATCAAAAAGGAAACCTGTCCTGCCATTGGTTCCAAAAGCTATACAGGGTGTTTTCTAATTGAATGTCAATATTTAAGGGGGCGATTTTTGGGTCCATTTTAAAAAGAAAACTTCATATGAACGTATGTCCTAAACGTATTAACTTTTGAGATACAGGGTGGTAAAGTTTTCAAAAATAAATAGTTTTTTATTAATATCTGTAATACCACTTTAGATATTTTAATTAAATTTGGCATACATGTTCTATGTATCAAGAGGCATTATTTAGTGTACCACAATTTTCTTTATTTCCACCAGTGGCGTTCGTACGGAATTTCACCTGCCTATTTTGGCAGACATTGATGGTACGCCACTGATTTCTCGTAAAATTAAAATTATTCCTGAAATCCCCAATCATTTGTAAGCAAATGTGATCTCTTGAATTTTTTCAATCCGATGCACGGATTTCGCTTAAAAAATTAAAACCTTTTCTCTGCATGATCATAACAATATCGTTAATATGACAATATCACCGTGCAGAGAAATAGATTTTATTTTTTAGATCAAATTTGCTTAGAAATGAATAAGGAAGTTATTATTTGAGATCCTTATTCATTTCTAAGCAAATTTGATCTAAAAAACAAAATCTATTTCTCTGCACGGTGATATTGTCAATGAAAATATATGTGAATGTATTTTTAGACAATAAAGCATATATCTATCTATCTATCTATTAACGATACTGTTATGCATTGCTATGATCATGCAGAGAAAAGGTTTTTATTTTTTTAAGCGAAAACCGTGCATCAGATTGAAAAAATTCAAGAGATCAAATTTGCTTAGAAATGATTAAGGATTTCAGGAATAATTTTACGAGAAATCAGTGGCGTACCATCAATGTCTGCCAAAATAGGCAGGTGAAATTCCGTACGAACGCCACTGGTGGAGGTAAAAAAAATTGTGGTACACTAAATAATGCCTCTTGATACATAGAACATGTATGCCAAATTTAATTAAAATATCTAAAGTGCTATTACAGATATTAATAAAATACTATTTATTTTTGAAAACTTTACCACCCTGTATCTGAAAAGTTAAGACGTTTAGGACATAGATATGAAGTTTTCTTTTTAAAATGGACCCAAAAATCGCCCCCTTAAATATTGACATTCAATTAGAAAACACCCTGTGTATTCGAAATAAAGAAAAACCTGATTTAGTACTTTAAGTGGTTTAAAAGTTACAGTCAGTTAGACAAAAAAATGCAATGCTCCACTTTTTTGGCGTCCAACGTTTTCCTCTTACTTGATTTAATATTTTGATGTGCTTGCTGCGATTAAAATACTTTTCCTCAACAATTTTACCATACTTTAAATAACAAAAACCAATTACGAGAAACTGAAATTGCATATTAAACTACCTCTAAAAAGAATTTATAATAATCTCACCTCATTGGCCGCACTGGTCCCCTTCATCCACAAATCCATTTTCCATCTTTGCTAAACTGCACTAGAGTCATTTAAATAAACGCACCAACAATTTAGGTGATAAGAAATAATAAGGATGTTTTTTTGATCGGGGGAATGGGAGGGTTTAAAAACATTTTTAATTGAAGGATTATTATGCACCTAATATTAATGTGTTCATACCTATCCCACTGAAGAAGCCACCCCTCTGGAGCTGCTTCTTTTTCTAACTTAATAAGGTCGGAAGAAGTTTCTCGCAACCAATTGTGAAGATATGAGAGTTTTAATCCGCCTTCTTTCATTGCAAGAAATAGTGTCTAAAAATTTAAAAAAAAATCAAAATTAAGAACTCGGGAAAAAGCATTAGGAAGTCAGAAAAAGAACCGATTCAAAAAAATTGTTGCAGAAAATTATGCATCCTTGCAAGGTAGGTGAATGGACAAAATTTTAAACACTAAAATAAATCTAAATTGTTCGGGTTTGCTCAGGTCTACCTTTCACCGGCATTAATATTAGGGGTCGGCAAAATAATCGATTAATCGATTATTAATAGATTAATCGATTGAACAATTACAAGAAATTTAAAATCGATTAATCGATTTTTCGATTAATCGACTTTTCGATTAATCAATTTTTTGATTAATCGATTTTCTCGATTAATCGATTTCTCGATTAATCGATTAATCTATATTTCGATTAATCGATTTTCTCGATTCTTTTTTATAATCATAACTCGACTATGAAACACGTATTCAACGAAATAATTTGAATGCTTTTCGATCCGCGCTCCTTTAATTTTTCCGGGTCTAAAATTTAAATCGCCCGCCGGAATTGTGTTCAAGATTGGCAAGTGGTAAGCGCTGGAGTCGCTTTCATTATGTCATTAGTAATGACAATTTCGACGAGTTCAATAATCGATTTTCTCGATTAATCGATTTTTCGATTAATCGATTAATATAAATTTTATCGATTTTTCGATTAATCGACTTTTCGATTAATCGATTTTGTCGATTAATTTCGATTAATAGATTTTTCGATTAATCGATTAGTCGGAAATAATCGATTATTTGAAACAATCAAAAATCGATTATCTTTTTCGATAATCGGCCAGCCCTAATTAATATACTGGGTGTTACGAAATTCACTGCATATATTGAAACCGGTAAATCCTGGTATGAATTCAGATTGAATAAAAATATTCATAAATGGCGGTTCGCAGTAGTATGCTGGTAATCCTCCCCTTAAACTTCCTCTAACCAGCGGTACCCGCCACTGGCAAGAAACACATGTTGCCGAATTCTATTAATAACTGTTTCTATGAAACAAGTCAGCATAAGAAATATTGATATTGTTATCTTTGTAGTAAAATCCCTTTAAAATACACTTCTTTTGAAAATATTTTAGGTTAACAATAGAGATAGCACGATACCGATATTGATATCGTTATATCGGCATATCAGCGGTTGTTGCCGATTATCGGTATCGTATCGTATCGGCAGGAAAATTGCCGATATATTGGCAGATATAAAACGAAGAATTTTGGGTTCTTACTGCATATACTACCTACGAAAGGTAATACTCGTAAGTATAATAAAATAAAATACATTTTTGTGCCTCTTGTAATGTCACTAATAATATCTAATCATTTATAACATAACTGTAGTATAACAGGCATTTTTCCGGAGAAATAAATTAAGAATTTCACAAAGCAATACTGAAAACATTAAACAGGGACTTCCCCGAAACTTCACCAATCAGAAACGTTATACCGCATTACCGCGCGACGGAATGATAAACCGGGACTTCCCCGAGTTTCGTTTTCGCCCAAACAGAAAACGCATGAACGAAAAACGGAAATTGATACAGAATACGTACAGGATTTAGCGAATTGGAGGTTCAGAACCGTATTTTGGATTTTTTTATTTATATTCGACGTTATAAAAACCAGGGTTGGCATGAATTAATTCACATGATTTAAGTCTTTGACATTTGTTTTATAAAAGTCATGACTTTGTCCAATCCTGATAAAAACTAAACATTGAAACATGTAGGTATGTCTTTGCCGATACGATATATCGGTATCGGTATATCGGCATGTAAATATCGGTATCGGCCGATATATTGTATCGGCAAAATAAAGTCATATCGTGCGATCTCTAGTTAACAACTAACACAGTACAGACATTAATACAAAAAAAGGGCACTCGACCAATAATTAAAATTACCAAAAGTTAAACACAGATTCCACGCTTTTGTCACTATCCGCACTCTTAAAAACGAAAACTAATGTTTTTGTTACTTTAGAGTAGCTAATTTTACAATCTAAATGCATGCCAGGATTTACCAATATATGCAGTGAATTCATAACACCCTGTATATGTGTATGTGAGTGTATATACGAAGGGTGGTCTGTTCTCGATCATCAGTACAAAGAAGTGTGACATCCTTCTTAGTCAGGGTCTGGAAATGCAGAATTTTTAATAGTGAAAGCGCTGACCTTAGAGACCCCTCGAAGACCGATTGGGCGGTCTGCACACTAGTTTTGCACTCGTTCTTTTAAACCCCGCCAAGCAAAAAGTCTTTATCTCGCCGTCGCGTCGATCCAATTCTTTAAACAACAAATTTGAAAAACACAAAAAAATAGTAAAGAAATTGCTATTAAATTAAAATACACATTGTTGGTAAAATGCGTCTGTAGAATTAAAAATACTTTGGATTACTTTCGGTTTTCACTAAAATTGATCAAAAAAATGAGATAGCCTATAGTTACAAAAAAAATCATACCTCTGCTTGTATAAGCATAATTTGTACAGGCAAAACAGGCGCCCTTCCCTCACCCAGAAATACAAGCTTCTGTCTAAGCACAGCATAAATATCATCAGTCTCTTTTTTGTCGATACTAGTATCCTCACTCACAGGACTTGATTTTATTTCTCCTTTGGGTAAAGGTGGATTTAAAGTATCCGATTTCACGAACATTACTCCACCTTTTTGGAAACCAGAATACTTATTAGAAGCAGCGGAAGCACCTTGATTTTCTGTATAACTATCAGTATTCTGATCTATTTCCGACTTAAAACCAAAACCCTTAAATTCACTTTCTTCTCGTTCTACTACTAGGTCTCCCTTAGGCCTCTTTCCACTGTTTACCAGGGAAATACCGATCCTTCTCTTCCTCTGAAAAGCTTTACTGTCAAAATCGCTACCGGTACTGCTTTCAGTATCTTTATTAACAACTGCGGAAGGTGGAGGACTTGGTCCAATGAAATCCTTAACATCTATGGGTTGGGTTATGGGGAATAGGGTACTGTGACCAGTCTCAGGTATGGGTTTAGGAGGTGGTGCAACCGGAAATATTGGTTTTGGTGGCGGCTGACTTTTTTCTTCTGGTTCTTCTTGTTCAGATTCACTATCACTGTTATAACCTGGAATTAAAGTACCTAAATGAATTCCATGAAAACAAACATAAAAATTTAAATAGTGTAGACAATGAAATGGTTTTATTAGAAAAGTTTTAAACGAAAATGATTACCTTAAGGGGTTATATACAGTCAGGAGACCTAAAAAAGCGATTTTTCAAGAATTTTTCCTGAGAAGACTTTTAAATTTATTAATGTGAAAATTTGTACACATATTATGGTAACTTTTAACTGTATTTTAAGATTTTTGTATTTGTAAAAATAAAAATTTTGAAAGCTGCTATAGCTGATCTCCAGGAGTTCCTCTCAAAAAAGGCATCTTGCGGTGACAACGATATCTCTGAACTGGATCATCGAAAATGAAAAAAACCAAACGGATTTCGTTAAAGTAATGTATAATCTTCTAATTAATCGAAGGAATAAGCAAAATAAAAAATTTTGACAAAATGGCGGCTTCTAAAAAAAAATCGATTTTTGACCAAAATTTTGGCCTTAAATTGTTTATATAAAAAAAATATTTATCGGTGAGAAAAAACCTTCGATTAATTAGTAAAAAATATACTTAAGAAGCTTGTGTTAAAATTTGAGACTGATCGGTTCAGCCGTTTCCGAGAAATCTTCGTCACAGACTTTAGAAAAACAGTTTTGAGAAAAACGCGTTTAAAGATTCAAAAGCACTTTACATAGCGTACAATCGCTCTAACACGTCTTTACAAATACGCGTGTAACTTCGAAAATAATCGCCGGATTGCCTTGAAATTTTCTGTGTATGAAATTAAAAAAAAATCGATTTTTTGAAAATTCTAACTGTGTATATATATATATATATATATATATATATATATATATATATATATATATATATATATATATATATGGACAACACGTTGGCGTAGTGTAGTATATATATATATATATATATATATATATATATATATATATATATATATATATATATATATATATATATATATATATATATATATATATGGACAACACGTTGGCGTAGTGTGAGAATAGTATTTTCAATATCGTTCCCAACGGACAAACCCAGAATCAATCGTGTAATTCAATGCCGGTAGGGGTATTAGCCCTCGGAGTAGTTGTTTCGGTTGGTTCGACCATTTAACACCTGCTCGACACAGAGCAATTTGCCTGTCCCCGGCCTGAATGAGATCTAATAGTATCGAAACCGGTCGTCGGGGTGGCACGGTTCATTTGTACCTGTGATATCAGGTCATTGAACCACCAAGGATGATATTCCTTGGACAACACGTTGGCGTAGTGTGAGAATAGTATTTTCAATATATATATATATATATATATATATATATATATATATATATATATATATATATATATATATATAACCCCTTAATAACGTTTTAGATGGATCCTTTAGAGTTTAAAGCGTTTGATAATAATAATAATAGTAACTGAAATAGAGCTAATGATAATTTATATATAATAAACTTAACAATTAGAGTTTCCATTTAGCCAAAATAGTAATGTTAGGTTAGCATCAGATAATGATGAAATGAATAACTTTGAAAATGCTGAAAGAATTATTTCGATATCTTTTAATTCGATGAACTTATTCAATTCTTGTGAGTGGGACTGCAAACGACTCTGCGCGACGCAGGATCGGTCATTATGACGTCACGCGGCACGAGTACCTGTACCATATGCACTCTTATTATTTTATTTCCTCGGTGATCGCGACTCAAATTCTGCCGCGCAACGTCACTCGCATGGGCCAATAAAGTAACGCGAAAGTGTCAAATTTCAACTTTTAGGCAACATTACTGTCTAAACCCTATGGTCGGCTTTAAAAAAATGCACTGTATACTACATTAGTGATAGACAGGCGTGGGTTGACCATAAGGTCATTTGGTCAATGACTCACCTAATAATTTATTTTTTAAATAAAAAAAAATATTTTCCTTTCAAAAAAGTTCAGGTTCCATGCGGAAACTCCTCAATAAAGAATCGAGACAAGCTTGCTCTGGGCTCGGCCATATTGTAAATTGACCTCATAGGTTTATATTAGAGATCGCACGATACCGATATTGATATCGTTATATCGGCATATCGGCGGTTGTTGCCGATTATCGGTATCGTATCGGCAGGAAACTTGCCGATATATCGGCACATATAAAACGAAGAATTTTGGATTCTTACTGCATATACCTACGAAAGGTAATACTCGTAAATATAATAAAATAAAATACATTTGTGCCTCTTCTGTCACTAATAATATCTAATCATTTATAACATAACTGGAGTATAATAACTGAGGCCTTTTTCCGGAGAAATAAATTCAGAATTTCACAAAGCAATACTGAAAACATTAAACAGGGACTTCCCCGAAACTTCACCAATCAGAAACGTTATAGGGTATAACGTCGAATATAAATAAAAAAATACAAAATACGGTTCTGAACCTCCAATTCGCTAAATCCTGTACGTGTTCCGTATCAATTTCCGTTTTTCGTTCATGTGTTTTCTGTTTGGGCGAAAACGAAAATCGGGGAAGTCCCGGTTTATCATTCCGTCACGCGGTAACGCGGTATAAGTTATACCGCGTTACCGCGTGACGGAATGATAAACCGGGACTTCCCCGATTTTCGTTTTCGCCCAAACAGAAAACGCATGAACGAAAAACGGAAATTGATACGGAACACGTACAGGATTTAGCGAATTGGAGGTTCAGAACCGTATTTTGTATTTTTTTATTTATATTCGACGTTATAAAAACCAGGGTTGGCATGAATAATTAATTCACATGATTTAAGCCTTGACTTTTTTTTTATAAGTCATGACTTTTTTCAACCCTGATAAAAACTAAACATTGAAACATATACGAATGTCTTTGCCGATACGATATATCGGTATCGGTATATCGGCATCGTAAATATCGGTATCGGCCGATATATCGTATCGGCAAAATAAAGTCATATCGTGCGATCTCTAGTTTATATGGAAACAGAAAACTATATAAATGCATTAAAACTAAGAGAGAACTTAAAAATGACAAAATTGTCGACGGTCCACCAATAATATCGCTTTCGACGCGCGCGTGACTGTCAACGCCGCCGGTTCTCGGGTTGTCGGGCCACTATGGAAATACATTCAAACCTCTTCGTCAAATATACTATTGCAAAACATTTGGACAGACAAAAAAGAACTAATCACCTAATATGCGCATTATATTTGCATAAACTATTGTTTACATTTCATTACATCGCGCCGGCACTTATTAGTTTAAGAGGTGTTTCGGCTTTCCTAATTTTGTTGTGAAATGTTTTTGGATATTATTTGATATTTGTGGTGTATCCCTTGCATAGTAGTGTACTACTAGTACTTGACTACTTGGGTTAACAATAGCTTTAACAGTGCAAGAAACTGTTTGCATGTACTGTAAAAAAAGTAATAGATCTTTTTTAAAAATAACATTAACAAATTTAAAAAAGTAATTTTTAATATTCCAATACTCTACAATTACAAGACTGCTACTAACCTGCAACTAGAGAAAACCCAGATATAGCTTTGGGTTTTTCATTTTTATCCTTTCCATGAGTTTTCTGAATAATATTTGTCACTTCGGGGGGAACCTCTCCCCCTAATTTTTTCAATTCTTGTGCTCTCTGTTGTATTTTTGCTAAGAGATCGATATCGTCATCTTCATCTGATTGACTTTCGCTCTGTTTTACCTAAAATAACATAGAAAACTGAATGGTTACTTGGTAAAGAACACCTTAGTAGTGTTGATAAGGGCGAGTGTGCCGCTGCTAGAAAAAGTACATATGTATTTTAATTTTAACTAAAGCAAATAATTTAAGGCTAGATTCACTATTAACAACTCAAATTAAGAGAAGTGCTGACTAGGCAACAAAATTGACAAATATTCCAAATAACACGATAATAAAGACAAAAAAATTATAAATTTACTGCTTTATCTTTCTCCAACTGAAATAGATGAAATTAAACGGGTATTTACAGAAATCAAAAATAAGAAGGCTGCTGGATGGGATGATGTGTCATTGAGGATATTTCTTGCTCTTCCAGATATACTTAGCCCTGGCGGTAGTCCTAAATTTATCTTTTGTCTCAGTTTTACCACTCTTTAAAGGGAAAGATCATGATGATGTTTCAAATTCTAGGCCAGTGTCATTGCTTCCGACACAGGCAAAAATTATTGAGAAGCTCGTCAAAAGACGTATGATTAGGTTTTTGAACGCGCATCACATTTTCAACAAATATCAGTTCGGGTTTCAGGCACAGAGAAATACTGCTGATGCTATTTTTTCCTTTATTAAATGACCTCTATCTCAGGATTAATGATGGTGAGGTTGCCGCGGCAGTATTCTGTGATTTTGTGAAGGCTTTTGATTGTGTGGATCATGGAGTTCTGAGAGATATATATTACAAAGGGGGATATTGAATAATAAATTTAATTTGTTTGTTTGTTTTTTTCATAATTTTGTAATTATTATAGGAATGCTTCATCAACAAGATTTTCTTGTTTGGACAATAAACCTTTTATTGATTGACTGAAGTACCTTTATTTCTCTTATTACTCTAAAAGTTATTGAAAATGACCATCATGAAATTTTTGGTAGTAATAAAGTCGATTTTGGAACTCTGCCAGGAAGTAACACCTGCCATTCTCGAAAATGTGAAAAGTGAGTTTCTAAAATTGACTTTATTACTGCCAAGAAGTTTATGGTGGTCATTCTGAACAAGAGAAATAAAGGTATTTAAATTTTTATTTTCTTTTTAAATTTATAAAGGCTTGCCATTTAAAAACGAATTAAGATACGGACCTCGGGTTTGGCGTAAAATGTTTCTTTTTTGAAGGCCTTTAAAATGAGTTACGTACCGCACCGCATAGGGTTGCATTTAAAATTTTTGACATTAGCTCACCTCTCACCCTCACCCCTTAAGGAAGTTGAAAATATTAAATTACATAAGAAAGTAGATTAACTAACCCATAAGATACACCTAAAATTTGGTGTCTCTATCTTTACTAATAGCAAAGATATTTGCCCATTCAATATATTGTCATATTAAAAATTCATATATATTGATATTAATTTAAAATAATAGTCACTCTCTTAAAAACTATAACTAATTAAACAATGAAAAGGCATTTGTGCTTCAGAAGCTACGAATTCTCTATCAAAAATGAAATCATTTTTGAGAAAACTCTAGTAGCAATTCATCACAAACAGTATAGGTATCCTTCAGATTGAAAACTTATAAATCATTGGTTACATTTTTATGCAACTTCAACATTTTGTCTCATCATTAGGATGCAAATGCCTCTATAATAATAAAAAAAGTATTTACTTAATGCTATATGAATAGTTGGACCAAAAACATTTTTAGAAGTTTCGCAAAACATGAAAAATGTACTTACTGGAGGAGCTGGCTTCTTTGTTTGAACTTTTACTTCTTCTGTTTCAGAATCACTGTCCTCTCCATACTCTGTTATAAGTTCAATTTTTCTAAAGAATAGAATAGAAATTAATCAAAAGTGAAAAAAATATTAGTGTAAAATATAACTAATTTTAGTCCACTTACTCATCATCTGATTCATCATGCTTTCCTGGAGGTCTCCTTTTCACTGGCTTATGCTGTGTTATAATTGTGCCCCTATGAACACTACTTTGTTTAACCTCAGGTTTTGGAACTGTATCTTGTATAGAATAAATTCTTGTCTTAGTTTCAATGTTCACACTTGGACCACTTGGTGGTGGTACAAACGATGGTACAAATACTTCAGTTTTCTTTTTTTCTAATGCAGCATGAATGGGTTTAGGTTGAGATGCTTTTTTAGGATTGTTTTCTGCTGCTTTGAAAGATTTTGGCGTGTTCCACGTAACCTCGTCGGTTTGGGTGTTCCAATAATAGGAATACCCTGTTACTTCATCGTAACATTCTTGCCATACTTAAAACAAAACATAAAGAAATCATTAGAATTATTGAAATAATTTGGTTAGGGTTTGGAACACTGTAAAAGTTTTTATATTCATATAAATTCTCAAAAGTAAGAATCACTCTTAGAAAATAACCAAACGGGCCCCAGTAAAATAAAAACAAAACAACCGGAGCTAGTGCAATGTCGGAAAAGATAGGAAATACAATAAACTTCTTACCTTCTGATTGTTGTTTAGTATCTTTCTTAGGAGCTAGTTGGTTTATTTCGTTAAAGAAATCAGTAACAGTTGCATCCATTGCACAGGTTTTTCAATATAATCTCCCAAATTCTTTAAATATTTTATCGCTGTTTTTCAGAGAAGCTGAACAGAAAATGGAAATGGAACGTCAAATTTTTGAGGTTAGGTAGTTAGCTGTATTCCTTTCTTAGAGATTCCTAGTTTATATACGCTCACCTCTAATAGCCAGCACATGGCGAGTGTCATGAATCTCAAGCTTTACATGCGAGGTCCTGTTAAGGGACGTCTGATATAGACCTTATCGGAGGTTGATGGTCACACCGGATTTGTAGTTTATTGTGGATTTTTCTTGATTTTTATTAAATATAATCAATTTAAAGTTGGCCTAGTCTAAAACCTCCATTGAAGCAAAGACATCATATAAATCAATATATAACTTTTTTAGAGGCGTGCGCTTGGTGACACCTCATTTTTAACGGTCCTTCTAGCGCTGTTGAGAACATAGTTTTTCAATGTGATATTGTTAAATCACAAGGAATATACACTAATATACAGTTTGTTTAAAATCTATAAAATAATTCTAAATTGTTATTCATTTGGTATCAATGGTACAATTTGGTTACAATGTTGCTTATTAGAAACACTTCAGGTAAATTCATTTTATTACCTGATATGCACCATATAGGGGCATATCATATACCCGACAATCCGGACATTACGAAGATATAGCACCCAAGCTGAGTGATGTAAGAGTCACCAAGTCATTGGTGGATGGTGGCACAGCGGCACAGGCCCAACTAACCGAAGGATTTTTCTATGCCGAAGGTTTTATTCATACACCCCAAAGTGGACAACGTGTAACTCACCTCGGAGGGTCGCCCGAGTAAGTGTTTCAGCGCCAGACCAGGTGCTACAGGCTGGCTGTACGTTGCTAGTCGATGGTAAGGCCTTTGCCGATTATTTCTTAGAACCGAGAGTCGAGAGAGAGAAAGACAGATCCGATCCGATCATTGAATAAAGGAAACAATTATTCAATGGGTCCGATTATCGAACGAACCACTGGACGACAGCTGCAGTGAAGCCGACGTCCCATGTGCGGAAGTAAAGACGGAGGCGGAACGGAAAAGGCGATTCTATTGGTCGCTTGGCGGTCATCTGACAATTTGTGACGGCAAAAATTGTCAGATGACCGCCCAGCGACCAATAGAATCGCCTTTTCCGTTCCGCCTCCGTCTTTAATTCCGCACATGGGACGTCGGCTTGACAGCACTTCTACAACTGCCAAAAAGCAACAAATATGACGTAAACAATGTTGACATAATAGAACAGTACTTTAAAAAAATTATAATTATGGATATTCCAGTGCTTTTGGCTATTGCTTCACTAATACTCGTAGTGCTTATAGGTCTTACTTTTATCCTTAAATCATCTAAAGCTAAAAAGGGTAAGCCAACAGTACCATCTCGAAACCATATGGACCAACTTGTAACCCCCGTTTTAAATATCCTATTATTGTTTTAAATTTTAGCTCCAGAAGATAAACCCAGACAAGTACCCAGCAAACTAAAGGATGGAGCACCTAGAAGAGCACAGCTGGCCAAGAATAGGGCTCGATTACGTGCACATGGTAAGACAATAATGTAGTAATCTAGTTTTTTGTTAATAGTAGAAAAAACAATAAAATTAACTTAAGATCGATTTGAAACCCCTTTATCTGCTGTTAGCAGTAAAAATTTGTAAATTAGTGAATATGTATCAACAGATTATAATAATACTTTTTTTGTATTGTAGTAGAAATTCAAAAAGATAAAGACTCAGATATAGAAGATGAGGAAAAAATAGAAAAAGAAGAGATAGAGCTACCTGAGGGTAAAATAGGGGCAAAGAAGAGAGCAAAGTTGGAAGCTAAGGCTGAGAAAAAAGCAGCAAGGGAGGCTGAAGAACAGTTGCGAAATGAGAGGTATTTATTTCAGTTGCAGGTTTTTCCTAATTTGCTCGGTTTCTCTATTCACTTAAGAATAACATGACAACATTGACAACAGGAATCAGAACATGATTTGAAAATTACTATACCTAATTAAAACTATTTTGAGCCCTTAACATTTTTTCTTTTAAAAATACCTTTCAATTTAGGTACTTTTTTTCTAGAAATTGTGCATTAAATTATTTTATCACAGAAAGAAGAAAGCAGAATTAGAAGAAGATGAAAGAAAAAGACAACAAGAAGAGGAAGAAGCAGCAGAAAAACAACGGGAAGAAGAGAAACGAAAAGCTAAGGAAGAAAAAGAAAGACAGGAATATGAAGAGTACTTAAAAATGAAAGAAGCATTCTCAGTTGAGGAAGAAGGTTTTGAGGAAGGTAAATAATTTTTCCTTATACGTATAGTCATTACATAAAAATTACTGTGTTATAGTCATTACATAAAAATTACTGTGTAGAAGAAAGATGTTATTATTTTTAAACTGTTTTTAGGTGAAGAAGGAGAGGCTCAAAATATGCTCCAAGAGTTTGTAAACTTCATAAAAATGAATAAAGTACTCGTTATTGAAGATCTTGCAGCTCACTTCAAATTGAAAACACAAGCCTGCATTGACAGGATAAAAGATCTGCAGAAAGATGAAATTTTGACAGGTATAATTGATGACAGAGGTAAATTTATCTATGTATCCCAGAGTGAGATGGAAGCGGTAGCCAAATTTATTAGACAAAGAGGGAGAGTATCTATAGCAGAAATAGCTGAAAATAGTAACCAATTAATAAATTTGGTTCCTACTAAGTCACCTAATGCTACGTGAAAACAAAATAACTATTTTAGGATTTAATATTTTGTAAATAATGTGTCAGTGAATAAATAAATTATGTATGTTGGGATTCAATTCAATTTATTGATCATATACATACATTAGTACAAAAACCCAAGGTGTGTTGATCATACAATTTAGGACAAGAAATACACACACACTATATATATATATATATATATATATATATATATATATATATATATATATATATATATATATATATATATATATATATATATATATATATATATGTATATATATATATATATATATATATATATATATATATATATATATATGTATTTTTGGCAGGTTCTTGGACTGTTGATATATATATTGTTTTTAATTTTGTTTTCTTGGGGATTTAGTCCGTTGTGAGGCAAATAAAATGTGGTGTTTTTGGTTACATTTTATATTACTAACGTTTCGGTAATAGATATACCTTCATCAGAGTGCAGTAGCTGAAAACATTTTTTTATTTTAACAGTTTTTAGGTAATATTCTAGGAACTAGTTACTAAGTTTATATATAAGTATAAAGGTGTTACCTTTTATTAAAAATCCAAGGATTGGCACATTGTACTGCGAGGCACTTTATAAAAAATTGCACTTTGTGTTACTTTGAAGTTGTTAAACAGATAAGTCGGTATATACATATTTAGTCTAGCTTTATTAAATAGTAACTGAAAACGCACATCTACTTTTGGCGAAAGGGTCGTCTGACAATTTGGGAGTGTTTGCCAGATGTATCTTAAGCCAAATAGATACATCTGGCAAACACTCCCAAATTGTCAGACGACCCTTTCGCCAAAAGTAGATGTGCGTTTTCAGTTACTATTTAATAAAGCTAGACTAAATATGTATATACCGACTTATCTGTTTAACAACTTCAAAGTAACACAAAGTGCAATTTTTTATAAAGTGCCTCGCAGTACAATGTGCCAATCCTTGGATTTTTAATAAAAGGTAACACCTTTATACTTATATATAAACTTAGTAACTAGTTCCTAGAATATTACCTAAAAACTGTTAAAATAAAAAAATGTTTTCAGCTACTGCACTCTGATGAAGGTATATCTATTACCGAAACGTTAGTAATATAAAATGTAACCAAAAACACCACATTTTATTTGCCTCACAACGGACTAAATCCCCAAGAAAACAAAATTAAAAACTATATATATATATATATATATATATATATATATATATATATATATATATATTACTACTAAAAAAAGTAAAAAATAAAACGGATACAGAAGCTACTTAAAGTTAATTTCTACAAATACTATTTTTTACAAAAAAAAGGCTGATTGATAATCATGCATTAGTGCGATTATCGGATAATCTCACTAGTGCATGATTTTATCACTTAATCTTATTCTGATTGGTTTAAATCAACAATTAAAACTTGTCATTTTAGTGTTAAGAATGTCTATTTTGACAGATAAATAAAATTCTCAAAGTTATCAGCTGTTCTTGAAGAACATTTCTATTTTATTAATTAAAATGGAAAAACTGATGAAAGATTTTCAATCATTTATTTAAAAATACAACTTATTTTCATATTTATTCTTTAATCTTCACTCTCACATTCTGACATTTCCTCTTCACTAGTGACATCTGGGTCTTCAATTTGCTCTAAACATTTGGGACATTCGCAGGCAAATAAATAGTTTTCCATAAGTATTTTCATTCGTGAGTGTCTTGACCTGTCTATGTCACATTCTCCTAAATAACTAATGCATATTTCTTCATTGGCCTCTATATCTTTTAGTGCTATTAATGACAATCTAAAAGTTTTATATAAATATTTATGGCAATTGCTTTATAGCTAATTATTTAATATATTCAATACTAAAAATTGCAATCTCTGACTGTACCTAAAGTTATTATGTCGAAAATTAATTTCTGCATTTGGGCTACAACTATGATTGGCACAACTTTGTAGACTATACACGGCCACACCCTCACTATTCAGGAAATCTCCCGTTTGTGAGTACATATCATCATATACTTTGTCTATGAAACTATTAACTGTTTGACGTTCTTCAGGATTAAGATGTAGTTTTTCCACATTTTGTCGCCAGGCACTAAAGGGACTAGAACCTACCCCTTGACCATTTGTACCTAAAATAGAATCCTGTTGTGTTACTTCAAATGTATGGAACATTTTTTAGACATCAACCCAACACTATATACATACCGATCAGTGCCAAAAGACTCTGAAATCCCTCTGGACTTAAAAATTGTTCTATTCCCTGATGGGGTAGTGCATTTGCTACCAACTCTCTTAACAAATGTACTTGGCCAATGAACTGGTCTCCTAAAAACTTGTGGGCCAATTCAGCTTCTTCATTTACACTTCTATGGCAAAAACTAAGAGTTTGCTGAATGGCTTCTTCTACATTTGGGGCCTGTAGGATCCTTGCTAGCAATCGAACTAGTAGGAATATTGAAGATGTTTCTGGAGGATAATGAATTTGCCTAAAATTTGAATTTTCCAATATTTTATACTATTTCATATGGACCTGGAATATTTACAGATTTTCATAAAATAAAGAACTTTCTCTTACTTCCAGGTTTCTTCAAGTTGTTCTAAAGGATGAACATTATTTCTTTCTTGTGTTTGAATGCATAAAACTTTATGATATTGATCTAATGCTGAAGTAGAACAAATTTGTGAGCAATATTCAGCTCCACAATTTGGACAGGAAGTGATGGTGTCAGTCTTAGTTTCACAACATTCTGGATATGGTAATTCGAGAGTAGAGTTGCCCGTAAGACGCCTGGCGTTTTCTTGAGCTGTTTCAAGGGGTCTAAAATGTAATTTACAACTAATAAACATGCACCTGAATAATATAAATACTGAAAAAAGAGCTAAACAACGCCGTACTTTATTATACCTTAAGCAGTGATTACATGCTGTATATTTACAAGCCGCATTCCATGACAATTGACAACAAACAAATGGATCCTCTTCGAAGATTGCAGTGCCTTTCGGAATGCTTGTTTTCGCAAATAAACATTTGCCCTATAGCAATATAAGTAAAGTGATTAAACTAGTAAGCATAAACTAAGAATTTTGTTTATTTTAATACCAATTGTACACTTATTTTTAATGTTCTGACTTGAATTACCTTTGAATCGTCGGCAATTCTTACTTCAACGTTCATTGTTATGCAGTAAGTGCAAAAGGCACAGTGGGCAAAAAATGTATTTTTTAAAGAGTGGCTAACATACGGGTAATTACAAATAGGTTCTAGGAGAAAAAAACTCTGCAAAAACAGATGTGTTATGACGATAAGAGGTTAGGTTTGCCAAGAAGTAAGGTTACAATTACAATAAAATGTGGTTTGGTTCGAAGTCAGAACAGATCCTCCCACACACCTCTCCATGAAACAGCATTACATAAGAAGTATATAATCGTATAGATCGTTCTAAGTGATATAAGTAACTTTTTAAAGTAAAAATAAAAGTTGCAGTTCAATTGTAGTTCCTTTACACCAAATTAAAACACGCGCCACCGTGCCAGAGGTCACTAGGGTGCGTTCCGTTTCCAAACCTGGTTAACCGGACTGGTAAATTATAGTAACAGCGGTTTCTGAGACATCCGGTTTAATACGACTTTTGTAGTGAACAAATTTAACCTAACCTCATGATTTTGCTTGGGATGTGTACATTCTTATCTTATTTATCCCTGTTCGTTTTCTTTTTTTCCACACTGTTGTTGGCCCTCATCCATGGGACAGGTTGGCCAGCTCTCCACCCGGTCCGGCGCTTAACCAGAGCCCTAGCTAACCTTAGGGGTGGCTTACACCGTTGTTTGACACATTACCCAGTTTGGGTAGTATTTCCCTTAGAATCTCCAAATTGTCGGGTAAGTATGTACCTTCGGAGATTTCGAATATAAACAATAATAATAAAAAATGACAAAACGTCAATATTATCGGTGTGCCACAGTTGAGGTTGTGAATTTTCCTGCCTCTGGTAGAGTGAATCTATTGCGCATGACCTTTTCTTTGAGCCACATTTCCGCACTACGCTCCTCCCACAACAACGTGTGGATGAAAAAAACGTAGCACGAACAGGGATTTTAGGCCTCATCGCTCACTCCCACTGGATTTAAAAAAAAAAACGCTCCCCAACAGGCCGTGGATTATATTCCCCTTTCTATTCCGTTACAAACACTCTACTCAACGGCTTTAGGTGATCTAACCCGAAATCAAACTTTGTAGTCGGCCGAGTGATGTTAACGTAACAGAAGCCCAAGGCAAACTCTCTAATAGGTATCTTTCAACACAAATTCCATTGTTGTTTTTAATTTCTACCGGTTTCAATTCAATCCTTTTTCGAAATAATTTTTAATTCCGTCGACTTTGACCTTAAGATTGCCTCAAGGCAACAAGCAAATGACATAAATGACATTTATTTACCAGAAAATCGACGCCCTAGACAGTTGCAGTCAAGTAACATAAAAGGGTTTGGTTCATACACTTATTATATAAATATACTGCGGGTTGTCTGGAATTCTTGATGCCAATATTATGAAATGGAGATATACAATCTCGCATAAGTCTATCCTTGAGTCTGATATTTCTGTATATGGGCATGCGTTAATACGAATTTTTTCATTGGTCAGACATTGTACTGAATTACATGGTGAATTGTACTAATCATCGGCTGTTGTGCATATATATTTCGGCTTCTTTCAGCTTTCTGTTTTTTTTTAGTTTACAGTTGGATCGCCATTCGCCATTTTTTCTTTGTGTCGTGTTGTATTTGTATTCGGTGTTCTTGTGGTTGATTTTGAAGTATGCTAACTTATGCCCAGATGTACAAAAAGTAATAAACTAGTTCAATTATACCAAAAAACCAGACCTGTCAAGATACGTATGAAGCGTGGCGCCGTTAGATGGCCAATAGCAACACAAGATTTAGCGCAATCGCAGTTTACGAAATATCAGACTAAAGGATAGACTTATGCGAGATTATATATCTCCATTTCACAATGTTGGCATCAAAAACCGCACATTGGGTAAATGGGGAACCCGCAGTATATTATATAGTAAGTATATGGTTTGGTTGCAGTTTTGAGTTTCAGCGGTGACAGTGTTGACATTTCAGGTTTGTAATTTTGTGCTGCACCAAACTGCACTAACCAGAGGGAGGAATCCGCGAGGTCGTAGAATTTTATTTTTAGAGACAAAGCGATATTTTTGCGCTCTGTTTCACGCTCGCTGTCAAATGACCGGCCGACAAAATCAACACGATAGCATTCTGTCGATTACAGAAAACTATAACCACCCAGAGTTACACCACAGCACATAAAATAACCAGCAGTATTACTCCCTCATTATTAACCAACTGCGCATATTTTCGCGCAAGACAGTGTTTGGTGTAGAAGCCTTCAAATGCCGCCAGTAAGTAAAGAAGGCTGGGGTCGGTTTAGATTTTAGTTGGGTTGCGTCTTTGTCTGTATACGGTGGTGTTGCTTGAGTTTTAAGTCATAGACACTCGTACCCAATTTATTTGACAAGTAAACGTGTTTTTTTCTTTTATCTATTGTTTGGACCGTTATATATTTTTTTATTCATAATGGATAAACCAAAACAGGGTTGTGTATGTGCTGTGAAAAATTGTTCAAATAAGAGCTACTCTTCTTGGAACAAGAGTTTCTTTAGATTTCTTGCTGATTCAAAAAGGTAAGTACGGTATATTACAAATGTTTTCAAAAAATGTGCTTTATTTTTGCTATATTTTTAAATTATTCCAAATCCAACACTGACTTCTACACCCAACTGACGTTAGCGAGGTCAAATTATTATTTTCAAGGTCAGCGTCGAGTAATACTGCTGGTTATTTTATGTGCTGTGGTTACACCTCTGCACTTTTCTTATTCGAGGAAGATACCCAAACCGTAACCAAGAGACGAATTTTGGCGATTCAAAACCAAAACCATGCGCTCTCTTGTTTATCCGACGCAATTAACCGTAAACAAACAAAGATAGTGGCACAAAAGTCAAAACCATATTATCCTGATTTGTACAATGCAGTCAAATATAAATAAAGACACCAATGGTAAACCCTTGGGTTTGGCTATGATGGTTTGAAATCGCCAAAATTTGTCTAAGGGTGGGAACGAAAGGCGTATTTTGGCGCTTCAAAACCATCAAACCCAAAACCTTGTGCTCTCTTTGTTTATCCAACGTAAGTAAACGTAAACAAACAAAGGTAGTGCCACAAAAATCAAAACCATATTGTTATCCTTATTTGTACAATGCAGTCAAATGTAAATAAATAAAGACAACAATGGTAAACCCTCGAGTTTGGTTTGGATGGTTTTGTATCGCCAAAAAACGTCTGAAGTAGACGAGGAAAGAGAATATATTTTGTCTATGGGAAAGAGAGGAAACAAACCTAACCTCCAAAAGAAAATTGTTTACTGTTTACATTTTGAAAACTGGCAAATTTTGTGATAATCCCTATGTAGATAATTTTGTGATATTTATAAAACTAGCATGAGTTCGAAAGATCAAAAAAGGGTAACGGTAAAGTTAAAATGTCCAAATCCATTGTTTGAAGAATGGTTAATCAAATGGAAAGAGCAAGCTGCCTCAAAAGGTAATAGAATAATTTGAAAGCAATGTTTTTTCACAACTTAAATATTACTACTTCTTTTCTAGAGTCAAAGATGCAGTACATTTTTGGTCATGCTTTAGAATCACTAAGAAAATACCCTCTTCCATTACAATCAGGAAGAGAATGCAAGATCTTAAAAGGATTTGGAGACAAACTATGTACAATGTTGGACGAGAAACTGAAAGAATATGAAAGGACACACGGAACTACAAATGTGGTGAATAATACTTTGTATCCGATAGATATTGATATACCAGAAAACATTTTGAAAAACTCTAAAAAGAATACTTCAAATGCAACCCAAAAAACTGGTAAGTAAACCAAACTTATAAAAGATTATAAATTAAATAGCATTACTTACTTTAAGGAAGTGCAACCAAGCAATATATTCCTCAATATGGTTCAGGTGGTTATGCCATTCTAGTAAGTTTATACAAGCAGAATTTAAAACCAAATTATCCTGGTTTTCTAAATAAAGCTGAAATAATTCAGCACGGGAAAGATTTAGCGAACTCCTCATTTACAAAACCTGACCCTGGCTCCAGATATACAGCCTGGTCCTCAATGAGAACTTTAATAACCAAAAATTTAGTTTCTAAATGTAGTCATCCACCAAAGTTTTCACTAACAGAAGAAGGAAAAATGTTAGCTAGGAAATTGTATGAGAATTCCAATGAAAATAAAGATAGTGATCAGGATGACATACAGGTTTCATTTGAAAATATAGTAAATAATAAATACTTGGGAACAGAACACACCTCTGAAGAACATTTAACATCGAAGTTTTCTGAAAAATGTAAAAATTCAAATTCAATAAATATTACTAATAATTGCAGATTGTATGATGTAGATATTCCAGATGAGTTCACAGATGAACTTCTAAGAAATATTTGGACTCCAGAGAATGATACTTTTTCAGTTAATACAAATAATGACAATATGTGCAGTATTGTAGAAAATTATCTAGTGAGAGAAAGTTCTGCTAAAACATTTAAATCTAGAGAAGAACCATTTAATTCAGTTGAGAATTCAGTAGAATGTATAGGAATTTCAAGACAAACTAGTAACAATAAAGTGCCTATTGAAAAATCTATATCCAGTGAATCACTAGGTTCCAGGCAAGATTTATGTAAGGACAAACTAATATCATTAAAGCTAGATGGCAGGGAATCATTTCAGAAATCCTATTCAACTGAATCTGTATCGTCTACAAAGTCAGTAGTTGATATTTTAACAATAAATAAAGAAAAAACGTTAAAGAGATTTACTTCGACTAGTTCTGTGACATCTACAACAAGTACAACTAGTGTTGTTGAAAATTTCATTATGGCTCCAAGTAGTTTTGATATTATTTTGTATATAGATAATAATGAAACTTCAGGGTAAGTTAGTTAAAAAATTACACAATTTAATATAATTTATGATTTGAAGATTCATTTATTTTGTAGATCCAGTAATAGTCAAAATGATGAAATATTAGTGAATCTTACAAGACAAGGTATTAAACACGAAGTAAGGGATTTAAAAGTTGGTGACTTTTTATGGATCTGTAGAGACAGGATAACTAAAAAGGAACTAGTATTGCCATATATTATAGAAAGGAAAAGAATGGATGATTTTGCTCATAGTATAAAAGATAAGAGGTAAATTTTTATTTAGTTATATCTAGGTACAAGGTGAGTTTTTTAAAAATATTTTTGACATTTATTCCCTCTCTCTAGTTTGAGGGGGTGACGGAGTGGTTGGAATTTTAAATAGGATGATGATGATGATGATGATGTATCTACCTTTGTCTATAAAATTCGAATCTATGTAAAAAACTACTTGTGTACACATTTTTTTTTGATTTGCTCTTTTGGTAACGAAATTAATTATGGTTAACTAAAGTTTGCTTGAATTTAAAAAATAAATAAATTTTACCAATAAATCAAGTTCACTTATTTCAGAATTATTATTGGTTTCCATGGAAATATATTATTTTTAGATACGTCAGTTGAGGGTTTTGGCGTTTTACGATTATTTTTTAGTTTATTGCTCAATTAAACATGGAAGTAAATTTTAATGTGCAAGTATGTGTCAATCAAGCCAGCAGAGCCACAACACCTTTTCAAATTTTTTCTTATATCATAATTTTAGGCTATTTTATTGCTAATTAACCTATTTTTAATTCTTTTGCTTCTCTTTTTTAAAAAAACCTGTGGCTCTGCTGGCTTGAGATGAAACTAGCAGAGCCACGCTGAAAAACCACAAAACAAAATTCTTTCTCAAAATATTTTTATACTGGAATTTTTGGCCAATTAATTGCCCCTGATATATGTATGTATAGAGCCTGAGAAAAAATAAACTGTTAGAAAAAAACAGCGCTTTTCAGTTTTGTCATTAGAGGAATTAAATATTATTACATAGAACCACGAAATATTAACTTTATAACCTGTGAGTATCTACTACGTTTTAAGAGTAATTTATTTCCCAATTTTTAATTTTTTTGCTCTTCTTTTTTTTAAAAAACGTG
Organism: Philopedon plagiatum; assembly: GCA_963971165.1. Lineage (NCBI taxonomy): Eukaryota > Metazoa > Arthropoda > Insecta > Coleoptera > Curculionidae > Philopedon > Philopedon plagiatum. The sequence goes on from OZ020191.1 coordinate 8,846,334, forward strand.
AAGCTCTGCTGGCTTGAGTTCAAGCTAGCAGCAGAGCCACACTGAAAAATCACAAAAAATTATTTTCCAAGATACTTATTTTATACTGGAATTTTTGGCCAATTAATTGATCCTGAAATATGCACAGGGACTGAGAAAAAAGTAAATTAATAGAAGAAACACATTTAAAAATAAACGAAGATCAAAAAAATTAAAAATGGGGTAATAAATTAGCAATAAATTAGTCTTAAAACATGGTAGATACTCACAGAGTGGTTTTAGGTAATAGTATTCGATTCGGACGATTCGTCTAATGACGAAATTAAAAAGCGCATTTTTTTAACAGTTTATTTTTTCTCAGTCTCTGTACCTATATATATTGGCAATTAATTGGCCAAAAATTCCAGTATAAAAATATTTTGAAAAATAATTTTGTTTTGTGGTTTTTCTGCGTGGCTCTGCTAGCTTGAACTCAAGCCAGCAAAGCCACAATTTTGTTTAAAAAAACAAAGAGCAAACAGAATTAGTCTTAAAACTTGGTAGATCCTCACAGGTTATAAAGTTATTATTTCGTGGTTTCAGGTAACAGATTGGATTTCTCCAATGACGAAACTGAAAAGCGCTGTTTTTTTCTCACAGTTTATTTTTCAGTCTCTGTTCATATACATATCAGGGGCAGTTAATTGGCCAAAAATTCCAGTATAAAAATATTTTTTAAAAGAGTTTTGTTTTGTGGTTTTTCAGCGTGGCTCTGCTAGCTTGAACTCAAGCCAGCAGAGCCTGCAGGTTTAAAAAAAAAAACGGAGAGCAAAACAAAATTAAAAAGGTGGTAATAACTTAGCAATAAAATACCCAAAAATTATGACATATGACATTATGACAGATTCGGATTTTATAAATAAATGTACATCATCCCATTTACCCCTCGCCTCTCAAATTAGAGAGGGGGTAAATGTCAGAAATATGTGTAAGTATTTATCCAGCCATCTCCCTATTAACTCATCAAAATTTCATGCAATTATTTTAAACCGTTTCCGAGATATCGCCCTTTAACACTTCCAAAACCTCACCCTGTATGCTGAGTCAACATTACCGCAAATAATTTTTTAGATATCATGAACAAAAATTCAGGCTAAAGAAATCTGGGATAGAGAATTTGATATATCTAGTTGAAAGTCATGGTAAAAATCAACATGTAGGATTACCTTTGCAGAGTCTCTATCAGGCTGCTTCAAATACCGCTATTCAGGAAAACTTTTTCATTAAGTTTACTGAAAATACAAAGGAAACCGTTGACTATTTGGCTAATTTTTCTAAAATGTTGATAAAAATGTATAAGGTAATTTTTAAAAATACTTTTTACTGAGAAAATGTCTTATTTATTTGATTTTAGTTAAAAACACTGGCCAGTTGTTCAAAAGATGATATTCAGCCAGTGGATATAAATGATGATTTAATAAGTTTAATGACGTTTAAAGAGCTAAATGAAAGTTCAGTTAAAAACAAGGTAAGATACTTAAATATGAAATAATATAAAATACCACAGTTTACTGTTTGCTTTGTTTATTAAATAACACTAATACAGCAGGCGCGCCATGTCCAAAAGGTCATTTGGTCAATGACCCACCTAATAATTTATTTTCAATGATCCACCCAATAATCTATTTTTTAAAACCAAAAAATGATCTTTTCTGTCAAAAAAGTGCATGTTCCATGCGAAATCCCCCCAATAATAAGCCAAGCTTGTTCCGGGCTTTGCCTTATTTAAATGCATTTAAACCAGGGATGGACTGATTTAAATCAATTGATTTATATCAAGATAAAAAACATGATTTAAATCAACTGGTTATGCATGTAATTTAAAGTCAGCAAAAATGCAATTTTAAGTATTTTATGTTTTTTGCGGTGTCTATTTGTAGATAAATAATTTATTGGCAGAAATAAGCATATTATTAAAAAACTTTCTTAATTAAAAAAGTGTATTTTTCTTTTATACATTGATATCACTAGTTGCCCACAAAATTTGCCCCACCTGTAAGGAAACACCGACCGCGCCTGCAATACAGGTGGTGAAAACTGACAGCATAATATACTACTTTATTTGTTGAAGAAATACTACAATATTAAAAAATTAATGGTTTTTAATTTAATTAACTTTTTTAGAAAATGAAAGTCACTGACCTTTTTGTAAAAATGCTCATTCAAATAAAAGGTATGTCTGTGGAAAGGGCTTTAGCAATTGCACAGTTATATCCTACTCCAATGGTACTAAAAAGAGCATACGAGGAAAATTCTAGTGGCCAAGGCGAAAAACTTCTATCCAGTATAAAATATGGAACACATGGAAAAAGTATAGGCATAGTTCTAAGTAGGACTGTTTACCAAACATTTAACAAAACTCAGTATTGAAAAGTGTATAAAATAGCTATATTTTTTTTCACCATATTTTTTACTGATTATTTTGTATTTATTTAAATTATTCTTGCAATAAACATGTTTTTATCAATGGATATTGTGGTAGCGTGTTATCTCTTTAGAATAAAGCCAAAGTGTCTGCTCTGATTGGTAAACCAAGTGTGAAATATACATTGTGAGTATAATAGCTGAAAAATAAAGTGATTCAATTCTGAATAGTTAAAGTATACCTTATAAAAAAATTGATAACTAGTGCAAGGTTCAAAATAGAGACAGAGGGTGAATATCAAAAATATGATTATGTCCCCCTAGCTCCCTACCAACTCGTGACTCACCAAAATTTCATGAAAACATTTTAAACCATTTTCAAGATATCACCTTGTAAATAATGGACATGCTATTTTCACTTATAAAATAATTTATTACAGTTACAAACAAGTACAAAACACTTACAATAATCAATTATATCACTAGAAACAGAGATTTTACTATAACAAATCTTCTTCACTACGAATGTATTCACCAATATCTGCTTGATGGAAACATACAGGTGCTAAAGGATCTGCCATCTTACATTCTGCCGTTGATCTGGCAGTAACACCAAAACCAAGGGGTATGTCCGACATACTGTACACTAAAACTCCCTGGTGTTTTTCACAATTTTCGCTTATTCTACCCATTCCTGCTTTGGACACATTGTTGCCATATAAAAATTGTTGTTCCGCAGATGGTTTTAACCAGATTTTACACTGAAAATTTAAAGGTGTCACACTTATTAAAAATGGAAAATATAAACTAAATTGGTGCTGCCTGGTTGAAAAAAATTTCTAATGGTTTTTAAATTACTAACCTGTGCATAGGGAGCTAAATAATTTAGACCTGTGATATGTAACTTGAATTTGCCTGATTTTGTAAATTTTCCAAAACAAGTACCGAGCGATATTAAATTCTCAGGTGGAACAGTGTTGGCTAGCTTCAATATATTCTCTGATACATAGTAAACTCGGTCTTTCTGTTCTCTGAAACAGTATATACCATCTGGTCTTTCAATGAGCTGCTTCACATTGGGGCCAACACTAAAACAATTAAAAAGCTTATTTGGAATGAACCTTAAGAAGTGTATGCTAGAAACTTAACTATTTATTGAGCTTCTCAAATAAAACCCTTGTTCTTTCTTCTGATAATCGTTTCATTTTTAATTTTTAATACCTGCAAACTGTTAGTAAAAATTCTGAGGTTATATATGCAGAATTTTTAGGTTATGTTGTCTTGGTTAACTCTTTTTAATTTGTTTTATTGCTTTGGGCGTTAAACCAGCCATTTGTTTTAAGTATTATTTTTTACATTACTCTAGTTCTTTCACTCTTACTCCATCGAAGAGTACTAAGTGAGAATTGAATAGTAAACGAATACGCTGTACTCTTAACCTCAATTTAACCAAAAAAAAAATATAAATAAAGAAAAATCGAATTTCTCAACATAGAGCAAAAGCTGATAAAGATGCAAAGATATGTTAATACATTTAGCCGACTATTAACAAGGCGCCTTATATGTAGTCACGAAATTACAAATTACTTACAAACTAAAGATATTTGTATTAGGTAACTTTTTGATTATAGAAATAATGACTAAAAATTTAGAATGTTTTTAAGTACCTATCGTCATTTTTCCCTCGTACTATAGTTTTAGATATTTTGCTCAATCCAGTAATATTCAAAGAAAACCCAATTTGTCATTGGAAAAACGAACAGTACGTAAAAAAGTATTTACCGTACAGGATTTAGTAGAGTACATTAATAATGGAAAAGTTTTTTATTTGAAACAACTAACCAATATCTTTGACACTATTGGTTTTAGTAAGTAGACACATAATTTTTAAAATGTGCAATTGTCCTACTCTGTGACTATATACAGTAGTAGTTTGTAATAGATAAATGTACATAGGATTAACACACTACAGTCACATTCTGTACCTAAACAAGGGTTATTTTTGAATTGCAATTGTCTTATAGACACCAAATATTTTTTAATACTGTTCTTTATTTTTAAGGCATGTTGAATTCAGAAGAAGCAATTTTGTTACTAAAATGTTGTGGTAGTACAGTGCCTGATTCATCTCGTGATCAAAGAAACAAAGTTTGTCAGGATATATTTACAGGCCTACAAAAAAATAATAGTTTAACTATTAACGTTTACAATACTTATTTGAACATATGTACTGATAATAGTTTTCTAGTAAATTTCAAAGATTTTTTGTCCACGTTGAGGTGTAAGCCTGACAAGGATACATTCAAATTATTGTTAGAAAATGTTTGTCAGCGTGGGCAAATTGATGATGCTCTGTTAATACTTGAATTAATGAAGGACAATAATATTCCTGTGGATTCAGATATTTTTAATAATTTAATTTTAGCGCATGCAATGGTAGGGTAAGTATTTATTATAAGTAATATAATCTCATTTGACTATAGTAATTTTCATTGTATGTACATTTTTTTAATATGAAATAAAAACCAACACATATTGTCTATTTCTTACAACTTTTGCATGAAACAAGCAAGAGGAATGTGGTGCTTTTTCCCATAAATGTGTTATGCATTCAGAAATAAAAGTCACCAAATGTCCTACCACAGAAGACCTTAGGTTAAATTTTCTGTGGTATAAGTGGAAAATTTTTTGTAGTGGATTTGATTTAGCAGAAACAGTTTTAAACACAATGAAATCTGCACATATTGCAGAAAATAATAACACCAGGTTAGCTCTATTAACGGGATTAATTAGGAGAAATAGTTTTAAAGAATTTAAAAAGGCTGTTGAAGAATTTCCTATAAAATTTACTGAACATGAGCTTTTAAATGTTATTGAACAATTGGGTTTAAATGGAAACGAGTCATGGCTTTCAGAAGTAAGTTTATTTCGTAGTTTTAATAGTAAAATGAAATATGTTCTCGGTTTTTTAAAAAAATTTCCCCAAAAACTCTACTTTATTTATTATATTTTAGATCCACGATTTTTATAAAGATATTCCCATATCTCGAGAGTTCCAAGTTAAAGTAGAAAAAATATGTATTCATTTAATACATATGGGACATCCAGAATCAGCTTTGAATATTTATAAAGAGTTTGTTACACCAATTTCTGAAATTCCTTATGGTTATCTCCTTTTGAAAGAGATGCTTCACTGTAACATTGTAAGTAATTTTTTTATTCTTTCTCTGATACCACCTTTATTTTTTTTTCTTGATTTAGATTTTTGAAATAATCTATGACCCTAAAGTTAGTATTTGGGATTTCAGAGATACAGAAATACACTCACTCACCTACTCACTCACTCACTAACTCACTCACTAACTCACTCACTCACTCACTCACCCACGGCCATAACCACTAAACATACTTATAGTATTGGTTTTAATTTAGATCTTCTAGTTGATCAGTTAGGTTTTGACAAGTTTTTATTCAGTTACTGTTTTTAAAATATATAATTCTCTTTTATTTTCTAGGGTACAAGTACTGTTATTTCTTTAGCTAAAGATTTGAAAAAAGTAGAGAGTAATGAGTATATTCTTGAAAATATAACACAAATAGCACTAAAATTTAAATACATCGAACAATCATGGGCTTTACTTTGTAGTTTGAACACCTTAAGGCCCCATTATTTTTGGCCTTTACTTTCTCACAATGGAAAAACCTGTGGGGGAACCGGTAAAAATAGAAATTACATCTTCATTTTGCTAATTATTATTTTAATTTAAAGTATTTCAGGTATATTCGCTATCTTGAAAAATATTAAAGATCTGAATGTTAAACCAGATGCTGAGACTTTGGAAGATTATGTGTTGCCCTATTGTGATCTGTCTGATTTAAAACTCCTGGTTTTAAAGTTGCAAGAAGCTGGTTTTACTGTAAGAGAAATTGTTAGTCCACTGATCATTGTTTTACTGAAACAGAAAAAGGTTAGGCAGGCGGTAAATTTGTGTAAGTATATATAGTTTTTGTCCTATAAAAGGGGGTATTATTTCAGAGGCTTAGTTCGAAAGGTGCCAATGTTATTTTTTAATTTATGATTTTCCCATTGCTAAAATTTAGGGGTTTTAATAGTGAGCCCACTGGGAATGTTTTGGCAAAGAAAAAAAAACATTTTGTAGTTTGCGAAAAAAAGTTAAATTTTTAGTGTGTCCCTCCTAGGAAAAAAAATGAACACGTGTAGGTATTTTATTTATTATTTTTTCTAAACAAATTTTACATCATTTTATGGGCAGTTTTTAAATTTTGAGAGAAAAAATGTGTTATTAGAAAGTTATAGTCATTTGAATTTTTTTAAGCCTAAAATGTAATTTAAAAAAAAATTCAAATAACTATAACTTTCTACAGTGAGACCACTGGGAATGTTTTGGTAAAGAAAAAAAACCTTTTTGTAATTTGCGAAAAGAAGTTAAAGTTAAGTCATTTGAATTTTTTTTTTAATTATATTTTAGGCTTAAAGAAATTCAAATGACTATAACTTTCTACTAGGTAACACATTTTTTTCTCTCAAAATTTAAAAAATGTCGACAAAATGATGTAAAATTTGTTTAGAAAAAATAATAAATAAAATACCTAGACGTGTTCATTTTTTTTCTAGGAGGGGCACACCAAAAATTCAACTTTTTTTCGCAAATTACAAAATGTTTTTTTCTTTACCAGAACATTCCCAGTGGGCTCACTATTAAAACCCCTAAATTTGATACGGATGCTGTAAGTAGGAACAGAGATATACAACTTTGAAATTTCACCAGCCGCTACCGGATGTGTACAAGTTATTTTATTAGACAATAATTGATAAAAAAATGTTTTTGCAGTATCTTAAAATATTGTCTGTGGGTTTGTGGGGCAATTTTAACAGTGCCTTTATTGATAGGTAAAATTTACTGAGTAATTTTTGAACTGAAGTTCTTTGTTTTTTACGTAATTGAATTGAAGATAATAAGCTGAGCTTATTTTTATACAGGAATTCCACGGATGGAATTAAAAAGAGAACAAATAGACGAAATTTTCAAAGATATGGAAAAACCCCACTCAAGAAAATAAAATAAAATAATACTTGCGATAAGAAAATTTTTATTTTGTGTCCGGGGTGCTTAAAAAATACAGAAACAAAATTGTGCCAACAATAAACGTTCGTTATCATTGTACCACAAAATGTTAAATAAGAAAGTTGATTTTAATATTTCTCATTAAGTAAAATTCCAAGTGCAGTATAAAATTGGAACTTTGTGAATTATGAATTAACGCAAATACCCATTTATCCCATTTAATAGTAGGTAGTGTACTAGGGTTGAGAAGATTTAAATCAGTTGATTAAAATCAACGATTGATATCATGATTTTAATCAAATGATTTTCAATTTAAAAATCATGATTGCGGAAGTTTTCCGACTTGACTTGTTTAATTTTGTTTCGTTTCTGTATTATTTACGCTTAAAAATATTTTTTCATAAGTTTAACCAAACCAGATATGAACAGTTAGAAAATGTGTGTATTAATAAAAATTAGTCCAAAATTAAAAATTTTAGAAAAAATAAAAAAAAATCGTCTTTTTTTCAAATCGCTGATTTTTGATTTAAAAAAATCTTGATTTTTATCAACCCTGGTAGGTACCTATACAAAGGTTTTTAATTCGCATTTAGCCGATTAAACTTTCTCTTTCTCTCAAATTTTAATTGCGTGGACTCTGACTGATTGTAAAACAACAGCTTTTGTAACATTTTTTGGAAAAATGATAAATATCGTGCTATTCTTGACACAATATCAAGTTTTTGTATTTTGTGACCACCCCGCACAAAAAATCAGAATGTTGTCACTGTGACTCTTATTTTTTGGCAAGCACAAACTTTTTTTGTGTCATATCTTGGAAGGAGAGCGCTAGCCCCCCCACCTTCGTTGTAACGATGCCCCCGCGCCCCCTGGAGATTCACTGCCTACTATGACCACATGCTCTCCAATAAAAGGAAAGTAATTGGGCGCCTCCAAATCATTGTGCCCCGCCTCTAAAAGCACGGCACCCTTCATCTCCAGACGGTATCAGACAACATGCTTACATCCTCACGCTCGGCGGACCAATAGGAATTTATCTGCCATTCCATATCCACCGCGCTGACGTTTGCAGCGATTTTATGAATGGATATACTTTATGGAGCTCGCCATCTACTAGGCATGACCCCACAATAACCACCGGCACCGGTTGAATAACTTAAATGCTAAGACAATGATTTGACTGACTCTAATAACTACAGAAAAGGGTTTAGGTTCTACGGTTCTAACCTAAGCATTAAGATCATTATTTCTCTAATTTTTACGTTTTCTGTGCAAGACAAGAATAGTGCAAAAATTACTTTTTTGTAGAAATCGCTCATATTGTTTGTTTTAGGTAATCTTTACAATGTTACTATTACTGGCGACAAGCTGTTCGAGCTACTTTCAAAATCGTGGAGCCATACCAAAGATGCAAGTTCGATTATAACTTTGTTGCAAAGATATTGTGAATCGAACACACCCGAACAGGATTTAGTCGGGCGCTTTTTGATAGATTGTTGTAAACTGTGCAGGAACAATAATGATTTTAAAGAATTTTTAGAGTTAATAAAGGTCAGTCTTTAGTCGTTAAAAACTATTTTTTTATAGTTTTAAAACAATTTGTCATGGTTAATTGGAAATTTAAGGTCATGTAGTACATTTTTTTAGATGATTGGAGAAAGCAGACTAAAAATAAGCACTTATTCGAGCGATATCTTGCAGGAAATAGCTAATAAAGGTTCAGATGAAGCTTTAAAAAATGAAATACGAACTTCTGCAAATTTATTATTGGATTTTGGTTTGAAATTAACAGAACATGTAGTTTTAACACACCCGGTACGTAACTATAAACTAAACACTAAACACTATACCGGATGTATCATAAAGATGGTATCTAAGAACTACAACATAGATTTTAAAATTCTGTCACTGGTCGGTAGTGCAGACCTTTCTTAATGTCATAGACTATAGTTGCTACCCGCAGCTTCGCTTGCATATGATACCAAACATTATTTGGCGTTTTCGTAGGTTTTAATTTTGCTCAGGTTTCATTACCTTCGGATCTGAGTTAATTACACAGGGTGAGTTTTTTAAAGTGTACAAAGCGATATCTCGAAAATGGTTTAAAATATTTTCATGAAATTTTAGTGATATAATAGGAAGATGGGGGGACATATTATTTTTGGCATTTACCCCTTCTCTCTATTTTGAGGGGTGGGGGTAACGTTAGAATTTTAAATGTGAAGGTGCACTTTTGTTTATAAAATTCGAATCTACGTAAAAAACTATGTATGTAGTTATTTTTTGATTGAGTTTTCTTTCAGTTACGGAATTCTAATTTATTAGGTTATAAAATAAAAAATATTTACTATTTAATTTAAACTCATTTATCGTCCGTCATGCTTGAGAAGTTGTTCGAAATGTCCCCCTTCAATCGCTTTATAAAACCCCACAAGAAAAAGTCAAGGGGGGTCAATTCCCGTCAACTGGCCTGCTAGGTACCCGGATTTGACCCGCTTTGACTTTTTCTTGTGGGGTTTTACGAAGTACAAAATGATGGCGACTGCACCCAGTACCGGATTCTTCTAGGCTAAAAAATTCTGCCGCCTTTTCATAATAAGTATTGCAGGCTATTTGCCAAAGAGCTGATACAAGTGATTGGCGATATTATTATATTGCAAAAAAAATCAAAATATGTAAAAACTATTACTAATAGAATTTATTAAGAAAAGCTCTAAAGGAATAAGAAATACAATACCTGAAAACATGTCAAATAAAATAGATTACGCATATAAATTGAGAACTTACCTATTCTAAAAGCATAAATTCCACTCAATACTATATAATATGTCCAAATTTCAGAAATTAATTTTATTACCCTAGGTACAGCACAATTACTTAAAAAATAAGCTTTTTTATGCCTTTTCTTCAAATTATTAATAAGCTTGACTATATTTAGAATTGTCATAGCTTCTAACCGGTCTTGCTTCATAGTGGATCTTAAAATCTTAAGTAATTGAGAATTCGTTTTAAAACCGAAAAACTACGCTCTGCAGAAGTGCAGAACAGTTTGATACCGGTAAACTAAGACACAAGCGGAAAATAATATGAATATTCCGGCAAATGTTTTTGAAATTAATTTTTGTGAACTATTTAAAAAAATCCGAAATATTGCTTCCAACTTCCTTCTTTGTAAAAGAGCAGCGTTGTACAAAATGTGCGAGTTCATCTTTCAAATTTTCATTTATGTCATCCGGATAATTATCTCGTAAATGTTGAGCTACATACAGGGTGTGTGATCGTGTTGGAACGCATAATAAATCTTAAATTTTTTATCTGGTGCTAGGAATATTTGTGCTGTTATTTCATTTTTAGAGGAATATGGACCTTGATGGTCTGGAATGTCATCTGATCGAATTACAAGAAAAAAATATGGAAACTCGAGGGGTTATTAGAAGACTGATTCAGATGCACGCTAGTCGAGGCAATTTGGAAAGAGTTGCGGAATTGCGACGAATATTTTTAGATTCTGGGTAACTGAGTGAAATTTATGCTATAATTATTTGCTTTTCGTTTTTTTAGTGTCGTTCTGCTAGAATGGCAAAAACCTTGCATTAGCTGATTACTCTTCTGTATTTAAATAATTTTTCAGTTATGAAGAATCTCCAGGTATAAAAAGTTCCATAATGCACAGTTATGTATTGGGAGGGCACTTGGATGAAGCCATGAACGTATATAATGAACTAAAAAGTTTAGATCCAGAATTTTCTTTAGACAATTTTAAATTTTTGGATTTGGCTAAACTTTTAATTGTAAATGATAAATTTGATGAGGGATATAATATTTTACAAGAAGAAATAGCCAAAAGGTACTTTACAAATTTCAACAGTGCGGGTTAATCAGTTATTACTAAACGTGCAATTTTTAGCCAAATGTCTGGTAATACCAAGTCGATTTTAAGAAATTGTAGAGAATTACTAAGTTCATGTAAAACTGGAGAAGAGGTGGAGAAAGTTTTTACGTTATTGGTGAAAAGTGGACTGTGTAAACCGACTAATATTGTGTTGGGGCCTTTAGTGAAAGTACATTTAAAAAGGTAAACTAATGATCATAATCATTTAATTATAATGGGTGGGTTTTTAAGTGTTACAAGGCGATATCTCGAAAACGGTTTAAAATATTTTCATGAATTTTTGGTTAGTTAATAAGGAGATGGGGGCACATATTTAAACATATTTTTGACATGTCTCCCCATCTCGCTATTAACTCACCAAAATTTCATAAAAATATTGTAAACCGTTTTCGAGATATCGCCTTGTAGCACTTTTAAAAACTTACTCTGTATTTTATATTTACAAAAGTGGATATTTTTGGATGATCTGAGGAATATATGAATCATTACATTAAATTCCGACGTTTTCTGAGCTTTCAGAGCTCAATATCACTGATTAAAAACTTCGTATCTTGTTATCTTGATACCTACTTTAAAGCATCATGCCTACTATTTTGCTTTTTTTAACACTTCTTGTTCAGTTATTTATTTTAAATAACAATCTCTTTCCAGGCGCGGCCCGCAGGGGCGCGCAAACGAAATTTGCCGCCCGGGTGCAAGATCTTATTTGCCGCCCCCGTATGTATATCGACAATAAAACACAATAAAATTTTATATATATTTAAATATGTCATATTTTTAAATCCATTTGAAAATTATTATTTGACTGCAAAAAATTAAAAAGAAAATACATTTTACATAAATGTATTTTATTAAACAATACTATAGTAAACATCTATATATGACAACACAAATACATAATAATTATGTAATAACATACTATAATACTGAATATAATTATGTATATATAATATAATACTGTAATACTACCTCTGTAATAATACCTCTCTAAAATTAAGACAGATGAATAAACAGGGTGCTAGTAGCAGTAGCAAGTAGCAAGTTCAATGAATACAATACGAACTAACCAACGTCAAGCCGAAGAACGATTTTTTCCTTCGCATCGTTTCTTGGAGAATCACCAATTTTTTGGAAGTCCGGGGACTCACCGAATCGCCGGGGAAGAACCCAATTTCATGGCATAATCGTGATTAGGGTTTCCAAATTTTGGGATCGGGATCCCGTTTCGAAATCCCGGGATTAGAACCCATAATCCCGGTATCCCGGGCTTAACTTTGAGAATGAGAAATTTAATCTACAGAAATAATAAAAATGCAGCTACAGCAAAAGCAAATTAAATAAGGGTTTTATTAAAAAAATACAATGAAAATAAAAAACATAGTAAGCATTCATGTTTAGTAAGTAAAAAAGAAACATTGCTTGAAGCAAAATAAAGAAACTATAGACAAACACTAAAACAAAATTTATAAATTTAGATATTTACGTTCTGCTTAGTGTAAATAAAATATGATCTTAAAAACACTAAAGTATCTAGAGTTTTATCATCTAAGCGCGATCTAAGTTTGGTAGCAAATGTGACTGTCGAAGATAAGGCTCTTTCTGATTCCCCGCTTGTGGGTGGGACTGTCATTAAACATTTGTAGCACCGTTGAAGATATAACCTCTCAATCCATCATTTTCATAAAGTGACAGTCCCTTCTTTATCACATTTAGGACGGGTACTTTTGGCTCTGATTAACCAGTTTAATCATGTATCAAAATTTTCACTGTTTCATCTGATAGGGTGCCAAATAACTGCTGACACATTACAAACGTCTGATTAAAATAATCAGCGTTAATCAATGCCCAAAGTACCGGCACTAAGACGACTTTTTTGATTTTCTGGTCTCGACAAAATAGGTTTAGTAGTCAGAGAACCTATGGCCTCTTGAAGTTTCTGCTTTAAAGTTAAAGTTTCGATCGGTTTCTTAGCTATTTCAGATAGGGGCATCATATCTTCATCAGATTCGGAGTCTACAATATTTTTTTCGAATATATTCGACACATTTTTGACAAACTGAGCAATTGCTTCAGAATTGGGTTGCTCAAAAAAATCAGTTTCGTGAAGTGTGCTAGGATTTTGAGCAGGTTTAAATTTTAAATTTCAGCATTTAAATTTTTCGAGATTACCGGGTTTGATAAATTAATTCCGGGATTTTCGGGACAGACATACATGGGATCTCGGGATTTAGGGATCCCGGATTGGAAACCCTAATCGTGATCGCCGATCGGGAAAGAACCGTGTTTTATAGCAGTGATTAATTTATTGTAGGTACTCGTTAGTGATGTGATGCGCGATATTTCACGAACTGTGATTTTTCCACTGATATCAAATCATGATAAACGTTTTTTTATTATTATTATTATTATTATGAAAAAACGAGGCAGCTTTTTGCCGCCCCTGAAATTTGCCGCCCGTGTGCGGTTGCACTCCTTGCACCCTCGGCTTGGCGCGCCCCTGGCGGCCCATGACGTTTTTTTACAGGTGGGGCAAATGGAAGGTTGTTTAATAATGCAAGAAATTATTTACGTACAAATAAACACCGCAAAAAACATAAAATACTAAAATTGCATTTTTGCTGTGACTTTTCTAAAATTACATGCAAAGAATTTCTTGCACTGTTAAAGCCATTGTTAACACAAGTACTCAAGTACTAGTACTACACTGCTACACAAAGGACACAACACATAACACAACATACATATTACACAACAGAATTAGGAAAGCCGAAGCACCCGTTTAAACTAATAATAAGTGCCGGCGCGTCGTTATGAAATGTAAACAAAAGTTTATGCAAATACAATGCGCCTATTAGGTAATTAGTTTTTCTTTGTCTAACCCAAATGTTTTGCAATAGTATATTTGCTCGGCGCGGCTTAAAAGGTAATGGGTTATGCAGTGCACTTTTTTAAAGCAGACTATAAGGTTTTACAAGTTAAATTTGTAATCCCGTGTTAGGCCCTGTTCTATTCGAAGTGTAGAGATAAAACTTGACATAGGTAAATTTCAGAGTCTTAAGATTATGGTAATTTGCCAGTTATGCCAAAAATGCTCCAAAAATACCTAAAAAATGCATCAATAGTTTTTTATACTGCTGTATTATTGTTTTTTACCTTTTCGTACCAAGTAAAGGTGACGCACATTCCCTGACAATTAAAACTTTATGGTCACAATTTTCACTGCATTTTTTAGATATTTCTTGGAGCTTTTTTGCACTATTTGGCAAAGTAACATAAATAAAAAAAACTTATGGTGCGTTTAAAAAAAATGCACTGTATGTCTTTTCTGCACTGAAAAGTCATGTATCTTTTTTAACAAATAACTGAGAAACAACGTTAGAAAAACAAAATAGTAGAGATAACACAAAACAACTAGAGATATTCCAAAATCTGTATTTTCAGTGAAGATATAAATAAGGCTATAGACAAATATATAGAGCTATCCCAGAAATACCGTTGTACTCCATTGCAGCTAGAAATTTTATGTGCAGTAACAAAACAAGAAAACGCGGAACTTCTACAAAAAGTTATAAAAGTTACTGAGTCGGTCCATGGTCCAGGACCTGCGAAAATCGGATTGATATCGGCCTTAGCAGAAAATGGCCAAGACAGGGCTCTGAGAAAAACATTAACCGTAAGTTAAGCGTTTATATGTATGTATACAGGTTTACTCGGTTTTTGTCTGTTTGTAAATGTTAGAAAAAGTGTCATCTTATTTAGAGGGTTTGGAATAAGCACGAACTTTTTTCAAGGATAATTTTGTTTGAGAAACGTCAAATAAAAAACTTTTCCATTTGGTTCAAACTTTTTTGACCACCCTATATATATATATATATATATATATATATATATATATATATATATATATATATATATATATATATATATATATATATATATATATATATATATACAGGGTGTCCCAGGATAGGTGTTACGATAGGACATATGGGTCAAAAAAATTTGAATTTGAAAATAGCATTTTGGGAACATGCCCCGCTTGGTCCAAAACTGAGGAATACAAAATTTCACTCGGATTGGTATTATACAGGGCGAGTTATAACTGAACATATGAAAAATGGCCAAGAGTAAAGTACTCTTATTTTTTCAAAGTCAAAGTCAAAGTCAAAAATAGCTTTATTGTCTGAAGAAATCGATTCTCATTGACAAAGCACTTACTTACTAAAACAGATAAATAATATAGATCAAAGAACAAAAAATAAACTATTATACAAAATTAATGAATACAATAAACAAAAGTCAACCTAAATTAGGAAGGCTTCATTTAATAAGACATTGACAAACATGTCCATAACTGTGAGAGAGAATAGTTAGGACTCCAAAAAGAAAAAAAAAAAAAAACAGTGTGATAAAACTCATCACTCCCAATATTCAAATGGAACAAAAGCTTAGTAGAAAAAGTTGTTCAGAAATGAAACTAATATTATAATTTGAAATTAGAGTTTTCTAGTCAATATTTTTATTTTCGTCAAATTTTTTGAAATGTAATAGTACATTTTCCACCAATATCGTATTACAATACATTATTAGGCTATACCTGGTAAATGTACATATTACATGTTAGAAAACGTAGTTTCCAAGTATAATAAAAAACCGAATACGATAGTGGTGGAAAATGTACTATTACATTTCAAAAAATTTGACAAAAATAAAAATATTGACTAGAAAGCTGTAATTTCAAATTATGATATTAGTTACATTTCTGAACAACTTTTTCTACTAAGCTTTTGTTCCATTTGGACAAATAAGAGTACTTTACTCTTGGCCATTTTTCATATTTTTAGTTATAACTCGCCCTGTATAATACCAATCCGAGTGAAATTTTGTATTCCTCAGTTTTGGACCAAGCGGGGCATGTTCCCAAAATGCCATTTTCAAATTCAAAATTTTTTGACCCATTTGTCCTATCGTAACCAGCGATCGTAACACCTATCCTGGGACACCCTGTATATATATATATATATATATATATATATATATATATATATATATATATATATATATATATATATATATATATATATATATTATATATTATATATTCATTTAAGAAGTATCGCACAGCGCTTTTTCTTTAGTAGGCATATTCTTACCAATCCATAATTTTAGATAACTAATGTTCCTGTCAGAGCCCTTCTACAAAAAAGGTGCGAGCGCTGGGTCGAAGAAGGAAAAATAGAGCCCTTGAAATGTTTACTTAAGGCTTGTGATAGATTGTCTGAAGAGTTTGTAGATATACATTTAATATACAAATGCATTTTTGACTTATATGGTAAGTATTTACTAGGCAAACATATATTTTTCTATAGAAAAAATGTCATATCTAAATTTATTAAACTCAATTGGTATCAGTGGCGTAGCCAGCATTTTGGGACGGGGTGTTGTAAAAATAGCTGTTCGTTTTGTGTATGCGCTGGGGCATTAATCACACGCAGATCGAAAGGGCGGGGGGGGGGGCACACTGATTGGTATGTCTTTCGCCAGATTGCTGATTTTGGCAGTATGAATGTTTAAAATTTAACGAAAAACGGCGACCTTTGTTCTCCCTGTATATTAGCTTATGTTTTGTCATTTTAAAAAAATAAAAGGGCAAATAAAAAACTTGATAAACGCTTTTACAATTTAGCCCTAATTTTATTAAAGCCTATTTTATATCTTAGATAATATATTCATAACAAAGATAGGTAACGCCAAAATCGAAAACACGGCAATTTTTTGTCCCAAAGATAAATAAAATCTCGCGGTAGGGTGGCGCTGCAGAAGCAACTACCACGTTGATACCTAATTAACAACAATATACGCGCTCCCATCGGAAATCATCGGGTTGTTCGTGGGATATTAAACAATATTTTGTGTTAGCAATCTGAGGCCGCCATTTATAAAAAGTGCAAAATATTATAAAAACGGGATGTTATAGGGACATATAAAACCGTTTGTGAATCGTCCCAGGAGTTATTTATTGTTTTAGATTTTAATGGAGATTTTGCTGAGGCATTAAAGTTCTATGAAAGCATACCAGAAGAATCTACAATAAGAGTACATTTTAAAAAGGATCTACAAAGATTACAAGCCAAGCAATGCAATATGAATGACAGTGATATTGTAAAACTTAGAAATAAAAGTTAGTTTTTACGTTTTGTGTTGATTTCTGCTTTAACCCTAAAAAGAACAAAACCCTCATGGGGTTACTTCTATTGACCCCTATGTGATAAAATTCTTTAACTGTACTAATGGAACTATATGCCAGTATTTTATTCTTCTCTACTGCTAATTTAAATTTTGCAGGGTAGATACTTACCAAAAATTTTCCAGAGCAAATAGTAATTATTAGTTTGATTTTGAGGGGTGGGGGTAACTTTGGAATTTTAAATGTGATGATATACGTTTCTTTATAAAATTCTCGCTCTTTTTCTTAATCAACTTTGTACCCGCTGTAACATTTTAAGTCGCTAACTAAAGTTGTAGGTGCAGTCACCATCACTTTGTCCTTTATAAAACCCCACAAGAAAAAGTCAAGGGGGGTCAAATCCGGTCAACTGGCCTGGGTCCCCGGATTTCACTTTTTCTTGTGGGGTTTTATAAAGGACAAAGTGATGGCGACTGCACCTACAACTTTAGATGATAACTATTATGGATTTGGAGGTGTAATTCACGACTGGTTTCCGAGTTATCTCACAGATCTCGGAGAACAATTATTATTGATGCTCCTCGGTCGGTTTTGTCCTCTTTTAGGTCTCCGAGTTCTAGCGTCCCTCAGGGGTCGATCCTCGGTCCCCTGCTCTTTTTGCTCGGCATAGCGGATCTTTGCGATGTTGTGAGGTTTTGCAGCCTTCAGTTGTCAAAAGTCAAGGGGGTTCAAATCCGGGGACCTAGCAGGCCAGTTGACCGAACCAGTTTGTCCAATCAACCTGTTCTCAAATATTTCATTCAAATGATCACGGGCCTGTATTGCATATCAACTTGCACATTAAAATTCGCTTGCATGTTTAATTCAGCAATAAACTAAGAAATAATCGTTAAAACGTCAAAATTCTCATCAGACCATAGAGCATCAGACGAATAAAAATAATGCATTTCCATGGAAACGAATAATTCTGAAATAAGTGAACTTGATTTATTGCCAAATTTATTTTTTTAATTCGATCAAAATTTAGTTGACCATAATTCCATAACCAAGAGCAAATCAAAAATTTTGTACCCATATGTAGTTTTTTACATAGATTTTAATTTTATAAACAAAATACATCCCATTTAAAATTAGAAAGTTACCCATACTTCTAAATGTCAAAACTATGTTTAAATATGTCCCCCATCTCCCTATTAACTCACTGAAATTTCCTGAAAATATTTTAAACAGTTTTCAAGATATCAGATTACAAATGAGTAGTTCTTCACACAAAATGAAAAGGAATTTATTTTTTGGAAAAGATGACAATTTGTAATTCTCATTCCTAAAAAATTATGTATACCTAATTGGTTAAGAGTATTTGTCAACAGACAAGGAAAAATAAAACTCTCATCTTTAAAGTTTTTTATGGATATTTATTATCAAATAACATTACTAACTTATGAAACCAATGCTGAAGCAGTACTGGATTCATACTTCCAGGTAGGTGGAAGAATCGTCTTGGTCTTGTAGTATCTTGCAAGTCGGTGAATACGTGACTCAACTAAAATTAGTCTGAATTTGGAGTCCTTATCCTTTCTATTCCTTTCTAAATGTTTTCTTATGGCGACAGCCTTTTTGATAAGATAATAGAGATCTTCAGGGATCTCTGGAGCCAGAGCTACTGCTTTTAAGATACGGAGGACCTTATTCCCAGTAAGAAAACGGACTTGGGCAACTCCGTAGGAATCTCTGAGGATAACACCTAACAAAAAAAGTTTTTATTAGTTCTAACATCAGTATATCCTATTTCTAGCAATATAAATATATATAAAAATAGGCCCTTACCCAGTATATTACTATAACATACCAGCCCTACAGTAATTATTGAAATCTTACCAATTTGGGAAGGAGTAAGGCCCTTTTTGGCTAGCTTAACAATGTGCTCCTTAATTTCCTCGGGAGTTACTTTCAGCCAGGTAGGGACGCTTCTTCTATATGGAAGGGCCGACTGGGCAATACCCTTACTAAAACATTAAAAATAAATTGACTTACTAAATTGTGAATTGAAAATGTAATATTGGCGTCAACAGACAACGGGCCAACCACGAGGTTTTATAACCTCAAATTGTTTAAGACGCGTTTTTCCTTGTAAATATCTTTACAAACTATGATCCAATGTCACAAGAGAAATTTTCGGGGTAAAAATTTGATATAACTGTATTTTTACTTACCCGGGTGTATGCATACGACCCATTTTCCTAAATTATTTTCTGAAAATTTCAGCCAAACGTCCCGAATACGACAAAAATGTCAAAGAGAACTTTTATTGCAGCGTTGTCAGTGTTAGCGGTCAACATAGAATACTTTGTACTAAACTCAAAATGTACTAAAGGAAATGCACTACTGTAGCGTTTTCCATTAGTCACATTAGTGCTCAGTAAATATATTTCTATAGAACATGGATCAAAATAAGATACGGAGATACACGCTATACCCACTCCGCATTGGTTTTTCCAATGGGGAACGCTGTTAGGACAAGGCAGGGCCCAGAGCGCAAAACTGAATTTGATCGTCAAGTTAATCTTTATTAACCGCGGTTAATCTTTATTGAGCAAGGTTAACAAAGGACAGGAGTACAAGCATGGGCGCCCGCAGGGGGTGCCAGGGGGGGGCAGTGGCCCCCCTGAGATTGTGAGATTGTCATACTTTTTAATTATTAGTAGTTAAATGTTCAAAAATATATTACTTTTTTTCATTTTGGTAATTATTGATATTACTGTAAACAGCGAATTTTTTCATGAAATTTTGCACAGACCCTAATTTTGGGTCGTAGAACACGAATCCGAAGTCAGTTTTTGGCGGTCTCGAATGGTTTTTCCGCAAAAAATTTTTTTAACTTTTAGGTTACCTTTTTTTATAGATTCCTTTAAGTTTCGACACTTTCACTTAAACATATCTGTAAACTTATAATTTTTATTTTATTTCGTCACACAAAACACCACATTTAGCCAAAAATAGTTAAGAAAATTGCTTTTTCCTATATAAAATTCCATTGTATTTGGTTGTAGACGCCATTACGTTCCCAGCTGTCAAATGTCCGGCGTTGCCAGGTTTACTTATTTTTCAAGACAAAGTTGTAAATTAGGAATAATAAAAAGTTGGCGGGAAAATGCGAAAATGAACCAAATTTAACCAAAAGGGCAAAAAGATGACCCCAACCAACACCCTGGGGCACCGATCCCTCTTCGCCTGCGAGGAAAGAGACTGGTCAGGGCCCCTAACCAGGTGCTAACCCTGTTCCGACCTTAGGGTGCCCTCCGATCCACCGTTCGTATCAAAAACTTTTCTAAGTCGGTGAATTAGGTGACAGATCTAATATTTTCGATATAACGGTGGTATAACGGTGGATCGGAGGGCACCCTAAGGTCGGAGCAGGGTTAGCACCTGGTTAGGGGCCCTGACCAGTCTCTTTCCTCGCAGGCGAAGAGGGATCGGTGCCCCAGGGTGTTGGTTGGGGTCATCTTTTTGCCCTTTTAGGGAAAATAAAATGCTATCTGTCTTATTTTACTCTCATATTGCCATCTCTTTTTTTGGATTTATTTATGGCCGGAAATTGTTAAAATTTGCGAGAAAAATGTTTTGTAAACGTGGCAACGCCGGAAAATTGACAGCTGGCAAAATTATGACGTCTACAGCCATAAAATGGAATTTTCTATAGAAAACAGCAATTTTCTTAGCTATTTTTGCCTAAATGTGGTGTTTTGTGTGACGAAAACTAATAAAAATTATAAGTTTACAGATATGTTGAAGTGAAAGTGTCGAAACTTAAAGGAATCTATAACAAAAAGGTAACCTAAAAGTTAACCTAAAAGTTTTCCAAAAACAATTTTTTTTTGGAAAAACCATACGAGACCGCCAAAAGCTGACTTCGGATTCGTGTTCTACGACCCAAAATTAGGGTCTGTGCAAAATTTCATGAAAAAATTCGCTGTTTACAGTAATATCAATAATTACCTTCATTTTGCCCCCCCTGAGAAAAAAGTCTGCGGTCGCTCATGAGTACAACAATAGAACTCACTGATTGAATCGAGGTTGGTACTCCGATTAGGAGAGATGAGAGAACAAAATGCAAGGGTTGATGTCATTTTATTATTTCAAAGATACCTCCACTATAGCGGTGATCTTTAAAATAAAGGAGCCTGACTAGCAATGAATACTAATACAGGCTCACTACAAGGAAAATAAAAGGGGGCTCACTAGCGCACTCAACTCCGCTAGGACCCTTGTTAAGAAATTTATAAAATCGATTTGTACAAGATGAGCCAACCCTGGGCTACCACTGGCAACAATGCACAGATTCTACGAACGTCAAATTTTAGAAATGCGTTGTGTTGCTACGCAGACTTTTTCATTTAAAAATACATTGTTATCTTTATTAGTAGAAACTAGAAACAAAGATGACATCATACCCTGGAGTAGTAATCGAAGAATAATTACAATACTACGGATTGGCTCTAGAAATGTCAAAAAAGTGATGGCTTCTTCGTCGTAGTAGATGTGGAATGTTGGAAATAAATTTTATTGAAATATAATTATAAATTTTAGGTACAAAATACTATTAAAATAATAAACGAGTCATCAGTAACGTTAAACGTATGGTGTAATAATAACTAAACCGAAAATTTCTTAGAAGTATTTTTTAAAAATGAGCAGTGATGGTGAAGCCAGTCCTCACAAACGTAAAAGAAAAATACGTCGATTATCCGACGGCAGTCAAGGAAGTTCGTCAAGTTTGAGCCCCATTATTGGGGGCCCGTCGAACAGGAGACGGCGGAAAGTTGTTACTATTCGAGAAGAATCATTAGATTCTGAGAGCAGTGATAACTCTGATGTTGTGGTTAAAAAGAAAAAAATTGGTGTATGTATACCTATACTTGATTTTTTTTATTAATATCAAATGCTTGTATATTGATAATTTATTTTTCTGTTAGATGTTTAGAACGATTTTATAATGTAAGTGAATATTCCCCTTTTCATTTTGCTTTGTCATATCATAAGTTTTTTAAAAAAATATACTGACTTATGGGTTATATAGGAAAAATTATGTCTGTCTGTTCTGTTCTAAACTATAGTTTAAGTATAGCATTCAAAAGACATTCAAGTACAAAATACTGTATAGTAGTGTAGTCTTGGGTGTGTTGGTCCTATCTATAAACCATTCTGTAAATTATGGGTGGATTTAATCTGTTCATGTGAATATTCAGTGTTGTAGATATTTTGGAAATTTCTTTAAGCAGAAATATGTGTGAGATGTTTGACAAAAATAATAATTCAGCAAGTGACATACCATTACCAATATTAAACCACTATGTTTCTCTTTTTCTAGTTTAAAATTAAAATCTAGTGTGATTATAAAAAAATATCTCGTTTATGTTTTATATTTCAATTGACAGAGAGTTCAGAGTGAGTCGGAATTGTCTTCTGATGATAACGATTCCAGCCCAAAAATTGTAAGGAAACGGCGTGGCAAGGTTCTTGATAGTGACCCAGAAAGTTCATCAAGTTGTGAATCTGACATAGTGCAAAGAAGGTCTAGAAACGCAGCTCCTTTGTCAATGACTGATTCTGAAAGCAGTGACAGTCATTGGGAAAGCAATTTTTCAGATTCAGAAAATGAGGTACTTAATTTGAAAATTGACTTTTTTATAAAATGAAATTGACGCAAACTCATTTAATCAGTAATTAAGGGACCAATGGACAATATAAGATCCTTTTTATTACACATGCAATATAAAATAGTTAATTATAATGATTGAAATGTTAATAATTATGATATAATATTCCTTTTTAATTATTTTAGGTACCAAATAAAGAAAAGGGTGCAAGTTCATCAGTACCTGAAGAAAAAGCTATTGAATCAGATTCCAGTGATGGTCAATCAGAGAAATGTCCTATTTGTCTTATATCTTTCAGATTACAGGAGGTAATTGCTTAGTAACTTTTAAATAAACATTATATATTTATTGCTGTCAGTTTGTATAAATAATGGACTGAAATGTTTTATTTATATTTATTCTAAAATGTAGGTAAGTTAAATTTTATGAAAATTCGTGTATTTATTCTAAATATCTAAATTAATATATAAATTATACAGTACATATGAGGATGGGGTTTAGAAGAGGGCAAATGGACCAAATTTTGCAAGATATGTAAAAAGGTCACTCCCATAGACAAAATATATTTAGACCATCACAACGTATTCGCGACACCAGCTGAATCTGTCCAATGTATGGGCGAAAAAGTGCGTTTGTACGCATTGGGCGCCAGTCAGATTTTTAAACGACGGTCCTCTCGAGGCATGCGCACTCGGGACGTCTAGCAAAAGCGGTTGTTGAACTCGATGACGCAACTCTGCGATCAGAACCGGACCCAGTTGTAATCACTGAAGGAAACACATGGAATACAGCTGTTGTAAATGCTGAAGTTGCTATTTCCATTTGCAAAAATACTTTTAAGTTTTGGGTTATTAAGATTAACTCTAACCAAATAAATTTTCTGTTATCTTAAATGCACTCCGGTATTGAAGTAAACACACACACGGAGAAGTAGAAATATTTATCACTGACGTATATTGAGTGTGGTCAAGGTGTCAGAAAGGCACTGATGGGGGGTGTGTGTATTAGGGGCATTGTATAAGGGGTAAGATGGTGTAAGAAGGTCATATATAGTGTCAATGCCTCCTTCCCCTATATTGCATAAGGGTGAGTGAGTGCCCAAAAGGCATATTTGCGCTTTCACCAAAGGGGCACTAAAAATACTAGTGGATTAGGGTAGAGGGGAGTATTTGAAAAGGGATGGCGAAAGAAAAAAGCTCTTTCGCCAAAGGATCGCTAAGATATCAGTGGATTAGAAGGGTGAGTGTCCAAAAGGCATATTTGCGCTTTCGCCAAAGGGGCACTAAAAATACTAGTGGATTAGGGTGGAGGGGAGTATTTTAAAAGGGATGGCGAAAGAAAAAAGCGCTTTCGTCAAAGGATCGCTAAGATATCGGTGGATTAGAAGGGTGAGTGTCCAAAAGGCATATTTGCGCTTTCGTCAAAAGGGCACTAAAAATACTAGTGGATTAGGGTAGAGGGGAGTATTCTAAAAGGGATGGCGAAAGAAAAAAGCGCTTTCGCCAAAGGATCGCTAAGATATCAGTGGATTAGATTGACATGCTGCCGTAAGTAAGTAGCCCTTTCACCAAAGTATCAAGTGCACACACTGTAAATAGATGTAAAAATATTTACATGTTACCATAGAACTTGGTTTGTTCAATAATTATACAGGATGGGATGCCAATCCAATAAAATATACACATAGTTTTGGTAATTTTTTTATTTACTATTTTACTTCTTAAAACAGTTGCATATTTTATTTCTATTGTTTAGAATACTATGTTTATATTTTATTTCAACTTTCAATTTTGTAAATGTAACGTTTAAAAAATTAAGAGGAGGGACATTAAAGAGACGCACTGTATATGTATAAACTGAGCTATTTTCGAGGAATTATCGACAGTTTTGTATAGCAAGAAAACTCAGATTTAAGCCAACAAACTATACAATTTTTGTTAAAATCTCACTAATGGTTACATTTTTATCATTAATAAAAAGAATAATTAGAAGTAATATATTTAGCATTTATTACTCGATAAAAGATTCACGTCATGTGAAATAAATTTTGAAGTACGGTCCTGTCTATCAGAAGGCAAACGTTCGACAAGGCGCAAGCCCGCAGAAGACCGTCTGTGTTTACGGATTCAGCTTGGTAAATTTGCCACATTCGCAAATGATATTATTTCTCTATTATATATTTTCTCTATGGTCACTCCTAATAAACGTTTTTGCTTGTAAAATAAATAAGATTCACGTTATGAAACTTTTTTTATACAGGAAGCATAAAAAATATGAAAATGTTATTTTGCTTAAGAGTAAACATACCTTGTTTAGCATTTTCTACCAAAAGCACAAATATGAAATATGTTTTAAATTAAACCCTGAACCGAAGTACAAGATTTCATTAAAAAATTTAAATATCAAAAGTACGGAGTTTTATCACATTATTTTTTAAAGTCTCAACTATTCTCTCTCACACCTTTAACCAGAGTATTAGTTTCTACATATTACACAATAATGACACCTATGAACGTGTTTGTCAATGTCTTTATTAAATTAAGCAATTATTTAATTCAAAATACTTCTTATTCAAGTGCAATTTTTAAATCATACAAACATTTAATTAAACTCAATAGAATATGATGTCAACTAGCAATACAATAAAGATATTAAAATTCAAAAACTCCACCCCCATATTTAACACATTTTTCTAATTGGTTCCTTAGATATCTGAAGGAATTTTTAATTTCTTCCTTGGATCTTGAATGAACAGCCTAGGTAATTCTGCCTTTTAGCACGTCAATATTATTTGGTATTGGAGTGGCATAAACAATTTGTTTTAAACGGCCCCATAGAAACATATCGGCCAACGTTAAGTCGGAGCGCCTTGGGGGCCACAAAATTGGACCATTTCTACCATTCCACCTTGGACCAAATCTGCGTTGAAGCCATTCTAGTACCTCGCGAGCGCAATGTGCTGAACAACCATCTTGTTGGAAATACACTTTTTGTCAAAAATTGAATGGCAAATTTTCGAGTTTATCGCTAAAAAATGTATGCAGCATTTTTAAGTAAGATATTTAATTGCAGGTGTTATTAAAAAATATATTGGCCTATAATGCCATGAAAGATATCGCGCACCACTCGTTCACTTTTGTAAAATATTGTCTTTGCCTCATTACTCTAAATTCGGGGTTTTTCAAGACCAGTACCTGACATGCTGGGATGCTACAGTTCCATTAGTAGAAAATGTACATTCATCAGGGAATATGTATATTAAATTTATAAAAATGGATATTTCCACTTAAAATTTGGTTTCCCACCCATAAGCAAATATCTAGTCTTTTTGCTTCATCTCCCTCTTTCAATGTTTGGTCAGGTTTGGAACGGAAATAATTTATTTTCTTTTAAGATCATCTGAATATGAGTTTTTTTCACAACTGCTAGAAGATGTTTAGCACGATTTCCAAGAGACATCATAGGAGTTTGTCTGACAGACTGAAGAACTAAAACCGGTGCTAAAACTGTGGCAGCATGGTTTTGGTCATATTTCTTCTTGAGATTCAAAACAAAAACAGTTCTTTGGAACATTTTTATTGTGTTGTAGATTGGCATTTCAGTTATTGGGATTCCTACAAATTTCGCGCTAATGATGTAGCGGTATGATACTTTGCGATCCCCATAACACTCGACTATAAAAATCTTTTCTTCAGTAGATAGCATTTTGGTATGAAGTATTTTAAATTAAATAATTGCTTCATTTAATAAAGACATTGACAAACATGTCCATAGGTGTCATTATTGTTTAATATGAAGAACCTAGTACTCTGGTTAAAGGTGTGATAGAGAATAGTTGGAACTTTAAATAAATAATGTAATAAAACTCATTACTTTTATTATTTAAATTTTTGAATAAAATGTATTGTATTTCGACTTAGGGTTTAATTTAAAACATATTTCATATTTGTTCTTTTGGTAGAAAATGATAAACAAGGTATGTTTACTCTTACGCAAAATAACAATTTCGTATTTTTTATTCTTCCTATATAAAATTTAAATTTATCATAACGTGAATCTTGTTTATTTTACATGCAAAAACTTTTATTAAGAGTGACATTTTTACGTATCTTGCAAAATTTGGCCCATTTGTCCTCTTCTAAACCCCATCCACTGACATACTGTATAAAAAAGATATACATAGGTTTTCCTTTAAAATAATGATGTGTCTGAACTTTATTAATTATATTTACATTTTTTCCTAACTAGGTGGGTATACCAGAAAATTGTGAACATACTTTTTGCCTGGAGTGTATACAAGAATGGTCAAAAAATATGAATACATGCCCAGTCGATAGGAAAGAATACAGGTAAGTTACTTGATAATATTTTGTATGAAAATAAATGTTAAATCTTAATCCCATTCACAAAAATGGAATTTTTATAGAAATCAATACACTTTCACCCGCTTTTCACATAAGTGAATTAATGTGACAATCTAAATATTGATACAATTGGCTGTCAGTAATAGAGAAATATGTTTACTACTGTTTTTTATTAAATTATAGTAATTCCATTACTTCTATAAACAGGTCATTGTAAGTGGGTCTTCAACTACCACGATTAAAGTAGTTGTAATTGGTAATTGGTTTCTATCAATCTAGATAGTTCAATTACATTCACATTCACAGTAATTAAAGTACTCTTCATAGTAATTGAATTACTCTTAGTAGTGCAGTTACTTTAAAAGTTTTTTGAACTGTTTTAATGATTATTCAGAAATGTGTTCAGGTTTTTGCTGCATTTCTGCATGCTTTATGTCTATCTACTTCTGGGGACAAGTTTGGTAATAAATGTATTTAATGGTATTTATTAGCATTTGAACAAAATTATTTATTTAGAATGTGCTTGTTTTTTTTTTTTTAATTTCCAATAGTTTGTCCTATAGTTTTTTGAGACTTTCCGAGTATTTTTTTAAGACATCATGTAGCCGTTTTATTCATAGAAAATATACAGGGTGTCCGAAAAGTCTAAGTATGTGGAAATATCATAGACAAAATATATTTAGACCATCACAACGTATTCGCGACACCAGCTGAATCCGTCCAATGTATGGGCGAAAAAGTGCGTTTGTACGCATTGGGCGCCAGTCAGATTTTTAAACGACGGTCCTCTCGAGCCATGCGCACTCGGGACGTCTAGCAAAAGTGGTTGTTGAACTCAATGACGCAACTCGGCGATCAGAACCGGACCCAGTTATAATCACTGAAGGAAACACATGGAATACAGCTGTTGTAAATGTTGAAGTTGCTATTTCCATTTGCAAAAATACTTTTAAGTTTTGAGTTTTAAGATTAACTCTAACCAAATAAGTTTTCTAACTTTTATCTTAAATGCACTCCGGTGTTGAAGTGAACACACACACGGAGAAGTAGAAATATTTATCAGTGATGTATATTGGGTGTGGTCAAGGTGTCAGAAAGGCACTGATGGGGTGTGTGTGTATTAGGGGCATTGTATAAGGGGTAAGATGGTGTAAGAAAGTCATATATAGTGTCAATGCCTCCTTCCCCTATATTGCATAAGGGTGAGTGAGTGTCCAAAAGGCATATTTGCGCTTTCGCCAAAGGGACACTAAAAATACTAGTGGATAAGGGCAGAGGGGAGGATTTGAAAAGGGATGGCGAAAGAAAAAAGCTCTTTCGCCAAAGGATCGCTAAGATATCAGTGGATTAGAAGGTGATTGTCTAAAAGGCATATTAGCGCTTTCGCCAAAGGAGCACTAAAAATACTAGTGGATTAGGGTAGAGGGGAGTATTTGAAAAGGGATGGCGAAAGAAAAAAGCTCTTTCGCCAAAGGATCGCTAAGATATCAGTGGATTAGAAGGGTGAGTGTCCAAAAGGCATATTTGCGCTTTCGCCAAAGGGGCACTAAAAATACTAGTGGATTAGGGTAGAGGGGAGTATTTGAAAAGGGATGGCGAAGGAAAAAAGCTCTTTCGCCAAAGGATCGCTAAGATATCGGTGGATTAGAAGGGTGAGTGTCCAAAAGGCATATTTGCTCTTTCGCCAAAGGGGCACTAAAAATACTAGTGAATTAGGGTAGAGGGGAGTATTTGAAAAGGGATGGCGAAAGAAAAAAGCTCTTTCGCCAAAGGATCGCTAAGATATCAGTGGATTAGAAGGGTGAGTGTCCAAAAGGCATTTGCGCTTTCGCCAAAGGAGCACTAAAAATACTAGTGGATTAGGGTAGAGGGGAGTATTTTAAAAGGGATGGCGAAAGAAAAAAGTGCTTTCGCCAAAGGATCGCTAAGATATCAGTGGATTAGATTGACATGGGGCCATAAGTAAGTAGCGCTTTCACCAAAGTATCAAGTGCACACACTCTAAATAGGTGTAAAAATATTTACATCTTACCATAGAACTTGGTTTGTTCAATAATTATACATGGGATGCCAATCCAATAAAATATACACATAGTTTTGGTAATTTTTTTATTTACTATTTTACTTCTTAAAACAGTTGCATATTTTATTTCTATTGTTTAGAATACTATGTTTATATTTTATTTCAACTTTCAATTTTGTAAATGTAACGTTTAAAAAATTAAGAGGGGGGACATTAAAGAGACGTACTGTATATCTATAAACTGAGCTATTTTCGAGGAATTATCGACAGTTTTGTATAGCAAGAAAACTCAGATTTAAGCCAACAAACTATACAATTTTTGTTAAAATCTCACTAATGGTTACATTTTTATCATTAATAAAAAGAATAATTGAACCGGTCAGAGGAAAAGTGGTCTAACTGCATGGCGGTTTGCTTGTGCATTATACCACTTTTCCTCTGAACGGCTCAATTACAAGTAATATATTTAGCATTTATTACTCGATAAAAGATTCACGTCATGTGAAATAAATTTTAAAGTACGGTCCTGTCTATCACAAGGCAAACGTTCGACAAGGCGCCAGCCCGCAGAAGACCGTCTGTGGTTACGGATTCAGCTTGGTAAATTTGCCACATTCGCAAATGACATTATTTCTCTATTATATATTTTCTCTATGGGAAATATCTTTGCTATTAGCAAAGATAGAGACACCAAATTTTAGGTATATCTTATTGGTTAATCTACCTTTTTATATAATTTAACTGTTTCAACCCCCTTGGGGGTGACGCTAGGGAGTTGACGTCAAAAATTTTAAAACATTTTACCGCAAACCCGAGGGCCTCA
This sequence comes from Philopedon plagiatum, assembly GCA_963971165.1. NCBI lineage: Eukaryota > Metazoa > Arthropoda > Insecta > Coleoptera > Curculionidae > Philopedon > Philopedon plagiatum. The sequence continues at coordinate 8,876,749 of OZ020191.1, forward strand.
TCTTAATTCGTTTTTAAATGGTACGCCTTTAAAAATTAAAAACTGAAAAAAATAAAAATTTAAATACCTTTATTTCTCATATTACTTTAAAAGTTGTTCAAAATGACCACCATGAACTTCTTGGCATTAATAAAGTTGGTTTTGGAACTCTGCCAAGCAGTAACTCCTGCCATTCTCGAAAATGTGAGAAGTGAGATTTTCGCGAATTTAGCACCTGGTAACGCTAGGAGCGGGAATCATTTCGCTGTTTTTAGAATTATCGAGGCTTTTGGATTGTGACTTCGAATTCCAGCTGTTCGGATTACTGGAGCTTCGGATAAAGGCTTGTTCGGATTAAAGAGGTTATACTGTACTTTTTAAAAGCAATTGTGACATCTCTGGATACAATGTAACAGAGAAATCGCGAAGTAAACAACTTTTGGAACACAATTTGTGCAATTACTTATCCTAAAAATATGCCTGAGAAGTTTGCATATTTTGTTTTATTAGGGTTTTAAAAAACTCAAACCTTTTTGCTTAAGAGCTGTATTAACTACTATTTTGCCTTTGTTTCAACATTGTTGTTGTTCAGCAGTGGCGGATCTGGGGGGGGGGGGGGGGCAATTATGCGAAAAATGTGAATTTATAATATAAACGTAAAATAGTAATATCGAATTTTCATTCTTCATTTAGTTGCCCCCCCCCCCCCCAAATTTCTGGATCCGCCACTGTTGCTTAGGGATTTTCCATAAGAAGCCAATTTCACATTGTAAAAAAAAACACATGTAAAAGATTTATGAAACCCAACCTGATCAAAAAGTTCTTGTTTTTATAGCACATAATTGAGCAACAACAATGTTAAAAAAAAAACAACAAAATAATAGCAATGGAAACTAAAAAATTGCCCTTCAGCGGTATTTTATTTAATTGTAAAGATTAATTTAAAATCCATTTTTAAAGTTTTTCTCCAAATTTTCTATGTATCTTGTGTTTTTTATTAGTTCAATAACAGTTAAAAAATCGTTGAATGGAAAAGTCGTAAGAAAAATCCCAATAGAAAAGCCCAGTGTTCAAGAAGATGCCGTGAATATAGTAGAAGATCCAACATTTTGTGAAATTTGTGGATCAAATGATCACGAAGATAGATTACTTCTTTGTGATGGTAAGTAAATGTTAAAAAAGTTACAAAATCGTAAATATCATGCAAACGGTTTTTCTAGGTGATAAAATTTGTCAGTTTTGGTCCTGTTTGAAGTAAAACAGCTTATATTAATGCATGTCCCAAAACGCTTAGTTATGAAGATACAGAGTGATAAAGTTCCTGGGTCATGTATTTGACCATCCTTATCTTTTAGGACATCACTTGACTTACGAACTGAGTAATATTCGTTGCTTTATTTAAAGTATTTTTTGTCTCTGGCTCTTTTCGGTATCTTGTACCATTAATAAATAATTTAGCAAAATATTTGTCTGTGCGTACCTTTTTAAAAAGTAAATCTTTTTATCTTTAAAACAGGATGCGTACGCATATTTTGTTAAATATTAATACAGGAGATAAAAAAAATGTTTTGGAACCAAATAGCTGTACTAAACATTTAATTAAAAGTAGTCAGTGGCGTCGTAAACGAAAGTGGGAGGGCCAAAGGGGACTATGAACCCGGAAAAAATATTACTCTATACAGTATGTCCGCGAATGGGGTTTAGAAAAGGACAAATGGACCAAATTTTGCGAGATACGTAAAAATGTCACTCCTAATGAACGTTTTTGCTTGTAAAATAAATAAAATTCACTTTATGGAAAATTAATTTTTTTATACAGGGAGCATAAAAAATACGTAAACGTTGTTTTGCGTAAGAGTACCTTTTTTATCATTTTCTACCAAAAGAACAAATATGATATGTGTTTCGGAAGGGAATCGCAACCTGAAATCATCCGTTTATTTCCAAAGTGGTGTAAGTCCATTTTTTAAATTTTTGGGAAATGGGGGATTATGTCTAGAAAAATCCAAAAAATCATTTTGCTTAGGAATACCCTGTATAAGGTGTCTTAAAATTTTTTTCTGACGAAGCATTTTTTGTACAAAATCTGCGTCAATTTTCTTTTAATATCATTTTTCAACTTGGTCAGGATGCGATCTTGGTTTTCACCTCTACTGCCTCACCCCGCCTCTCGACGAAGTCCCCGAAGGCACTTGGTACTGCAATGACTGTTACCCAGGAGTAAACCAGCATATCGATTTGGAAGAAGTCGCCAGGCTGTTCGACGATGTGGAAGAACATTTCGGGGGTCCTTTAGACCCTTTAGTGACGGGACGCCGGAGGCAGTCATCGACTAGGTGAAGTTACACTTATATTTAGGCCGATAATATTAACTAGCAGAATAAGATTTTGACTTAATTTATTGACTTACGGGGTTAAGTAAACCTTGGAGTATTTTTTTTTCTTTAAATCCCTGTTAATTTCATTTAATTTTTTATTTAGAGTACTTCTTTAGTCTCTTGCGTCTCTTCATATCCTTCTTTGGTTACAAATTATTTAACAAAATATTCTTTTATACAGGGTCTTTCCTTATATACAGTGGTTAACACAAGAGCGTTGGCTTGATTTCTAATATAAGGATCAAGTAGTAAAAAAATCAAGTTTGTAGTTTAAAAATATATTTCAAATACTACGACGTACTAACCTAAAAGCCTGTTTACATTATGTGCAAGTTATATCAAGGCAATTAATTGCATTGCATGACCGTTTACACATAAAGCAATTTTTTTATGCACAAGATATGTCGCCGACTTTAAAAATATATCTAAATCAGCTGATTGAAAAATGTATGTGTTATTGTGCCACATGCTGGTTTTTTGGACATACCGGCTTTATTTCTTATAGAGATGAACAATAAAAAATATAGTAAATTCGCAAAATAAACCATTCAAACGCCATCCAAAACAAAAGCGATATTAATTTTTTGAGGTTATGTTTACTTATTTAACATACACGTATTACTAACTATATAGCGAACGACGAAAAAATGTTGAAGTAAAGACGTAGCCTTTGGAAACAATTGCTAACCAGTCACGTGACGTCCTGAACATCCCTCAAATCACCACGTTGTTTTTTTTTAGATTTCCAAGCGATGCCTCGCTTTATTTACATAATGTTCTTACCCGTTTTGTCCCAAAATCTCAAATTAAAAATTAAAAATTATGTATTCACTCTTCAGTTTACATTCTTGTGAAGAATATCCGCCGCTAAAACTACAAGTAATTTCTTCACTTCTTGTTGCTTAAAACTCGCATTATCGGTACATTAGCTATGCCATTATCGTAAATAGAATAATAATTAACTTTTAATCCACTTTTCAGAAATAAAAACACATTAATCTTTACTTTTGAAAGGTAAAAAGACGAAAAGGAAACCGACAAGCTCACATTTTAAGCTGCTGTCAGAACTGACAGTGACAGTTCCGTCAAAACTTGAAAAGTGCTGATACATCACGTGGTACAAAACCAAAGAAAAGACGATTTTATCTTTGCTTCAAATTTTAACAACGGGTAGATTGGATACTAACAATATACGTAGTAGTAATACGTATATGTATAAAACAGTATTCAAACCTCGGTGAAAAGTTTCATTCCTGTCTCAAGATTTAGTATCTTATCTCTCGACAGTAATAAAACAATACCCACCTTGGAGTGTAATATACTATTTGTGCTTGATGCAGTTATAATATCGGATTTTTTAAAAAATAATTTACAAGTGTAGTAGTCCTTCGAGTTTTACCCCTATTTTGAAAATTATCAACATTTTTTACTTGTTTGTAACGCATAACTCACTTCTGTACGAACTCAACTGAATATTTTCATATAACGAGCCCTTGCTGCCAAACTTAATATTGGCGCCTTGGCGTGGGTACACAGAAAGACTGCTGAGAAACGTTTACAGTACGCACTACTCATATTACAAAACTAACGATTACCACTACGACTGTAACTTAACTGGCTCTTTACCGTTACTGCGTATTAGCTTTCCCCACCCTCTACTAATTTGTGAAGGGTTTAGTCTAATCCCTCTCGACCTTTCCAACTCAAGCCGACGCTCTTGTGTTATACAGTGTACTCATTCGCGCTCCATATGGTAATTTTTTTTTATGATTAATTTCTCAGAAAATGTTATTGTTGATATCAGTTGCTGCATGTCCTTAATCTAAATGGCCGCCTACCAAAAGTTGAAAAAAAAATAGAATATACGACGTACTGAGTGAGATGCAAATTTTCAAAATTAGCGTACCTTAATTTTTCAATTTATTTAAGATATTTATTTATACGACTTGTTTAGAATTAAAAGTTGTCACAACATGAAGTCATGGCCTTCCATTAAAAAAAAAAACGAAAATAAAACGTATATTTTTACCTTACCCTATATATAAACTAATTCCAGGAAAGTAAGTTCTTTTAAAATGTTTCTTTGGACGTTTACTTTTGGAGCATGGCTCAAATTTTAGGTTTCCAGACTTTTTTGAATTTGTTTAAACAATATGTTCAATGTTGCTTTAGTTCACTTGAAAAATATCGAATTTATTTATTTATTAAAAATAATTTGCTTTCCTGGATTTCGTCTTTATACAGGTGTTTATTGAAAAAAATGTTTTATTTTCGTTTTTTGAATAGAAGACCGCGACTTTATATGGAAACACAACTTTTAATTACGGTACGTTAGTTACTCTTGCGCTAATTTTAAAAATTTGCATCTCTCTCGTATATCGTAACTTTTCTTCAGCTTTTGATAGGCGGCCTTTTAGTTTGACATGCAGCAATTTTTATCAAGAATAACATTTTCTGAGAAATTAATAATACAAAAATTTACCTTATGGAGCGCGAATTCTACCGGTCACTGTATATACCCTGATTTAAGATTAGTGAAAGTGCCTATTTTATTTTTCCTTGGCGTATACAATGCCTTCACAATAAAGAAAAATGTGAAAGAGTCCATTATGTCTTACTACACGCTGGCCTTATTAATTAATTATTCTAAAAATGATATTTGCCAAAGGATGTCATATTTACGCCATATTACTACTATCAACTTTGCATTGTAAATTTTTGTAATTCTAATTTTGATTTTCGTTTATTCATTATAGTTAAATAAAGTGTGTTTATGTTTATTTAAATTTGGTTTGTATTAGGTTATTTTTGCATGCATTTAGTTCATTACCCTTCTTCTTATTTTTATTTTATTTTCAGTATTCCCGTACAAATCTTAAAATATACAAGTCGGCGCTAGTTAAACGTTACGATTGAGAAAATTATTCGGGCCCTAAAACTAATAGCTTTTTCCTAATTTTGGAAATGGACTGACTAAATTTGGATAAACTCAGACGGCCAAATATAAAATTTCGTATAAGGGGTGTTGGGTGTTCACCGTAACCAACTTGTTTGGGAGAAACTAAAGAAATCCGATCCTAGTTTTTTGTAGTATATTTCTAAACCTTGGGTAAATATTTCAAGGTAAGATTCTGGGTCCGATTTTAAGTAAAAATGTTTATGTAAATGAATGCCGTGCTTAGTTTTCAAGATACAGGGTAAAAATTCCCTGGTCGAGTACTGCCCTTGACAGCTCTAACTTTCAGATATGTATTGCGATTCCGTGTAGACCTGAAAGTTTGAGTTATCAATGGCTGTATCTTTTGACCTACCTAAACTATTTTTGGGACGCCCACGGTGAGCTTGGATTAAGTTTAACCCAAAGGTGCTATTATGCAGACGCGCCGTCTGATTTTTTTGTATTTAAGTACCTGGTATCCCGGACAAATAGAAATACATAGACATGGACTCTCGAATAGAATTAGTTAGGGCCTCCTGGAGCGATTCTTTTGCAGGCCGCTTTCACGATCCTCGATATTACACGAACGTTCGAACGCCACTTGAAAAGATACGGAAGCCCGGAAACACTTCTCAGACGCGTACTCCCTTACGACTTGGTCGGGATAATTCGGACCTGAGGAAAGAATTCTATGGGGACAAAATTACAACTAAAGTTCTTACTTTAGATTCAGGGGAAGTCGGTGGCAGTCGGGATGGCTCTTCCGGACTTCTTGAGAATCTACGGGGCGCTTTTATGCATACATTTACGAACGAAACGTGTACCTACTGATAATGGCTTTCTGAACACTTAAACACAATAAAAACCAATGATTTAATTACTATGAAGCGCCACAACACGACACTATAGGAGAGGGGTCAACGACTGCATAAAACGTGAACTACATCTTGCCGATTAGCCGGTGTGACGTCACATGTCGAACTACACTATATTTACTATAGTACTTATTATTTTGAGTAGAAAAATGCGGTTTTCACGAGAGTTCTTAGATTTTCCTCCTTCATTCAAATTTTGGAACAATTATCTCAAAAAACGTTTAAGGCAAAATGAAAACACTAGAAAAAAATTAAAATTTGACACCTTGTATCTTGAAAATGAGGCATTTAAGAAGGCTACATCCTAAAATCGCCACCAACCCCTTGTTAATGTATTGTCAAACATTTTACCTGCAGAGGGTATAGCCCAAAATCGCCACTACTCTTATCTTCTGAATAAATTAAATGAAATGTATGTGAGGAAGGAATATCTTTGAGTATACCTCCCCATTTGTACAGTGTCTCTCTCTCTATGTCTCTATGCCTGTCTCTCTGTTACTCATTGCGGCTCCGTACGCCACAGTGCTGCTTGCTAGCCATTCTTTCGGACAGTCTGTAACACTGAGGAAGGAATATGTATCTATGGCAAATAATTTATTATGAACTATAAAGTTATTAAATATATATACTATTATCTTATAAATAAAAGGCTCATGGCGATTTTGGGCTATAGGTGTCCGGGTAACTCTGTAAGCCGTGGCGATTTTGGGCTGCCAATTTAAGGGCAAGTAATTATAGTGGCGATTTCGGGTAACACCGTTTAAGAACGTACGTTTGTATAAATTCTTTTACCTAAAATCAGCTCAAGAATCACATCCTGTATACATATTTTTCTCATACGTTGTATTGGTATTAGATTTTTATGACCGTCTAACTTTTTAGTCAAGTAGAACTTTTTATTGAAGAAAAATGATGTTTTAATAAAGTCGGACGATCTATCTCAAAAACGGTTTGAAATGTGTCAGCAATTTACCATGGACAACAAAAACTGCATAATATGCAGGGTGTCCCATTTACAATGTTAAATTCGGTGTATGCTCAAGAATTTCTGAGTAACTCTGTCGATTTTGGAAGAATCTTACTTCAAGCTATTAGTGACGTTTTATGGTGATTATAGATTTCCGAAGTTTCTCCTTGAAAAAAATACACACTAACATATTTTAAGGTTACGTACACAAGCACAAAAATCCCTTCCTCTGCTTTTATTTTTGGACTAGCTGTACAGGTGAGCCAAATGACTATTCCGAGTGGCAATGAACAATGGCTTTTTCCATTTAACAGGTTGATACCGCGCACGAGGCACACAGAACGCGTCAGACGTCGCATAGAAAGCAACAGATATCAGAGACAACAAGATAATTTGGAATTTGATGGAGAGAGGCCTTCAACTTCTATGGGACGATCTGATAGAATTAGTTCTAGTCGGATTTCTAGCACCACTAGAACAAAGAATCCTAAGAAGTCCAGTAGGAAAAGAAAATCTAAAAAATCAAAGCCTGCACAATACAGGACGGTATATGTAATAGATGAAGTTACCGGCGAAGCTGTGCCAGTAAAAAAGAGGATGAAGTCGAAAAAAGGCCGATCCAGAAAGAAACGAGCCAAGAAAAGATATAACAGAACAGCGGCCGTTGTTCAAAAAACCGTCAAGAAGCGTTTGGCGGCTCAATTAGGTATGTGTGCTCCAAGCAGTGTTCCACAAGCCGTACCCCAGTGCAGAACATCAAGTGGCAACTCTGGTGACATCAGTCATAGACGTTACCAAGCTGGTATACCCAGTCTTGATTTGGTGGGCAGTCGAATCCAATTAGATTTCTTTCCACAGTCGGAAGATGAAGGCATTTTTAACGAGGGCGAAGTAGGTGGCGTGCATACGTTACTTGCCAGACGAGCTTCAAATCCTTTCGATGCGATGGCGCTGCGTAGGGTTGCACGTAAGAAGGCGGCTTTAGTAGACGTTCCAACCGTTTCCAGCTCAACGGACATACTTGGCAGTATTATGGACACCCAAGAAAAATTCCTATCTAAAAATTCTATTATATCGGTGCTAGATTCGTCCGGAAAACTTAAAATCGAAAACAAAAAGTCTGAACCTATTTTAAACAACAATAGTCCCAGTAAACCGGACTTTAATTCGTTTTCAGTGAAGCAGACACCTTGGTACGGGGGCGGAGGCGGAAACAGAAATAATAGTGGATATAATAGGTATCACAATCGAAATTGGTCAAACAACCGTAATTGGCAGTATAACTCCAGGGGTAATCAAGGCGGGTATTATTCAGGCCATAGTCATTCATATGGTGGTAATTCGGGAGCGAACTACATGCAAGGTGGAGATCATAACAACGATTTTCCACAGGATTATACTCAGAGAACATTATGTGAAGCTGAAATGTTACAAGATCCTGAAGAGAAAGACAAAGCCAGAAACCAGACACCAGAAAGCAATATGCCTATTAGCGATAATGATGTAGATATATATGGCGACATTGAAAATGAATCTGCGTCCAACAGTAAAACCCAACAAGAATTTAGACCGCCATCACCCCCAATGATGCATATGCAGGAACATACTCCAAATACTAATACCGATGAAGACAATGACTCCGAATCGGGAATGGTTATTGATACTGATAGGTTTCCTGAAGAACCAGTGACATCTACGGTAGGACTCGTTTCCGAACAACCTTACAATCCGGAAGATCCAACCTACAGTACAGAACAAGTAAGCTATAGCCCAGGACAACCAACATATAGCCCTGAACATCCAACTTATAGCCCAGGACAGGCAACTTATAGTCCAGAACAGGCAACATATAGCCCAGCACATAGCCCAGGCCAGCCAACTTATAGCCCAGGACAACCAACTTATAGTCCGGAACAGCCAACTTATAGTCCAGGACAGCCAACTTATAGCCCAGAAGAACCAAGTTATAGTCCAGGGCACCCAACATATAGTCCAGGACAACGTTATAGTCCAGGACAACGCAGCTATAGCCCAGGTGATCCAACTGGTATCTCTGCTCTAAATGATCCAACTGGTATCTCTGCTCTAAATGATCCAACTGGTATCTCTGCTCTTAATGATCCACCAGTATTTGAACACGCAATTACTTCAAGTCCTAATACGACTAATCTAGAGCTTTCTAGTTATGATCAACTTCAAGAGATTGCTTCAGGCTACGATGAGCTTCAGCGAGAAATTGCTTCAGGATATGACCAACTACAGCGGGAATTTGCCTCGGCTTTTGAACAAAGCCAGTCCCGCTTAGAAAGTGACAAACCATCTGTGGAGACAGTTTCAGGTGATGATCAACCTCCAGCAGACGGCAGTTTAGGCTGCAACGAAACTGTATCAGATGACGATCAACATGAGCCAGAAGACGATGAAGGAAAACAGGGACCACTACCAGAACATTGCCCTCCTGAACCAGAAGGTCTCACAGACAATATATTAGACAGCCTTGGTGGCAGTCGTCGCGATGGTAAGATAAAATTTACCATTCGGCCTACTTCATTGAAAAAGAAACAAGAATTAGCACAGGAAAAAAATGATGATGATGATTACTCAAACGATGGGTGCCCAAACTTTAGCATTTATTCAAGAGAGAGCAAAACAGTAGCGTTGACTACAGATATTTCGCTACCACCACCAGATCCGCAGGAACCTCAAGAGGAAGAGGAAAAGAAAGATGATGAAGAAAAAGAAGATAAAGAAACTAATTTATGTGACAGTTCATCTAAAGAAGATATTGCAGCTGAGCCAGAAAATACAATTAATGAAAATATAGATCAGATAACGGACGAGTCGACGTCACCGCCTGCAACGCCTCCAAAAGAGCCTACGGTCACAGTTGAAAAGAAAGGCTCAGATCCTAGACTTACAAAACAGACTTCTAGCTTTTGGAATTTGGGTGGTTTATACAGCGACTCGGAGGACGAAAGTGTAGTTAAAAAAGCTGCTTCTTTTGGTATTTCTGATATCAAGGATATGACTGAAGATATTGTAAGTGAAGAAGAACGAAGTTACACCCCACTATTAGATGAAAACGTTGATCAGTCAAAGGAAGGGCTTGAAGGTCTTGATACGGAAATGATTTCCGATGAGGAGAGGAATGATTTTGATGAGTCGCACGAGTTAAAAACCATTTCAGACGGCGACGCTTTAGAAATTAATGCGAAAGAATCTGAACTAGAATTTACTAGGCCGGAAGAGTTTGAAGAAGGAGAAATTGTCGATAAAAATAAGGATAATACAGACCAGGAACCGGAACAGGACCAGGACCAGGAAGAAGGTATACCGCTTCTTATTTCACTTGAAAAACGCAAAAGCATTGAAAAAAGTAAGGAGCTTGATAAAGAAAAAAGTGATAAAAAGGCAGATAAGGAAAGTAAAAAGAAGAAAAAAGACAAAGATAAGAAGAAAGATAGAAGCGCAAGTCCCGCAGGAGGTCCCAATAAAGAAAACGAAAACAAAGAACCGTTTAAAAAGCTTAATAGGGGTAACAAAGAGAGAAATTATAGAGACAAAGAGAAAACTAAAGATTCAAGTAAGCAAGTTCGTGAACGATCACGTAGCAAACCTACTGACAAGAATATTGATAGAGAAAGGGAGATGAAAAAGAAAAAAGAGAGACGCAAAGAACTTGAACGCTATAATGTACGTGCTGTTATTGCCGATAAACCTAGGCCTCCTCCAAAAGACCAATTTGGGAGGGATCTTCCCTCTCGATCTAGAAGCCATTCGTATACTCCTCCTATAGTACCACAATCTCCTGTACCTCAGCGGTCCCCATCACCAGTTGAGTCGCCACAACAAGTGTTATCTAGAATAAGGTCTGTATCGAGAGGAAGAACGCCACCTAGAGAACACGGAAGAGTTTCAAGACGAAGATCACCAACTAGAAACAGAGATAAAAACAGAAAAAGAAGGGCAAGGTCAAGAAATCGCAGACCTGGAAATCGCACGAGATCTAGATCTGAGCATAGAAGAAGGGAGAAAGGTAAAAAAAGGAAACGCTCCCGGAGCAGGAGTAACAAACGAAGAAAATCAAAAGACAAAGAAAGGGTTAAAGAAAAGAAACGACCAAGACAGAGCGAGAGTATCGTCCGAAGAAAATCTCGTTCTCGATCAGCATCTCCGATGCCTGAGCGACTAGAATGGACACCATCTTTCTCTAGATCTCCGACTCCACCTCCAAATCATGTGTCCCCGTCTTGGACGCCGCCTAGAGTTAATAATGCCCAAGCTTTGCGAAATCAAAATCTAACTGTTATATTGAACAACGCTTCAAAGAAGAAGAAGGACAAAAGAAACAGAGAAAGAAGAAGGAAAGATGATCCCCCGACAAAAAGGAGACGACGGGAGAGAGAACGTACGCCACCTCCATCCAAAGAAGTATTTGCCTCGGGAGATAACATCCTAGTTAGCGTTAGTTTTAATAATGAAAACGAAACTAGAGATATTAGTACGCGAGACAATAGAAAGAGAAAGGAAGCTGCAGCGGCTGAACAACAAAAGAAAAATAAAGAAAAGCGAAATAGAAATAAAAAGGACCTGTCCGGTGTCAAGCCTGTGGCTATTATTGATTTGGAAAGGTCGCCATTCCAGGAAATCGTTTCGTCGCCTAAAGATATTATAGTGCTTAGCGATAGCGATAACAATGAAAACGACGGTATAAATATTCAGACTGATATTTGCGACTCTTCTCAGCAAGTGGCGAGTCCGGAAAGGTCACCGAACTATACGACGGGTCCAAAAACTCCTCCTGAACCTAGTGTTAAGTTCTCTTTGATTCCCAAAACCCCTCAATTACGTGCAATAAATAACCCGCTTCATGATCCACTTGAAACTATTGAGGAGGAAGAGATTCAAGAAGAGATTAATAATAGTCAACATAAAGGTCCAAATACCCCTCCCGAGGAACCTCCTACTTCACCCCCAAGTTCTCCTGATGCTTACGATCCATTCGAACCGACCAAAAGTCGATCGCCTAGTCCTGAGCCAAATCTAGATCAAAGTGATGTGGGGAATGACCAAAATCTCGAGGAAGATTTGGAAAATAGATCTAACTCAGACTTGTTAGAAAAAAGCGCAGAGACACCAGATATAACAAAAGCTCTAACACCGCCAGTTGCTGATATTCAGCCTGCAGACTCGCAAAGCAGTATTCAAGAAATTTCGGAATCAAAGTCTCCCGAACAAAGAATGAATGTTGTCATAAATCAGGTCTTACAACCATCCAACGGGAAACCGGTTGCGCAAACAATTCCGTTCAGCTCTGTGCCAACTTCGATAATAACTTCGACTCCCGTACCAAGCAGTATGACGACTTCAAGAATCAATATTTTGAATTCCAGTATAATAACAGCGGCTTCCAGTATACCGCAAAGGATCGTACTACCAAATCAAGTAAAATCTAGTCCAGTAAAGATATCTCCTACTAAAGCAGCCGTTAAATCGACGCCAATTAAACCAATGCAATCAAAGAGTAGCAACACTAAGAAAAGTAGCGGAGCACAAAATGGTAATAGTCTGGATAACATTACCCTCGATTTTGAGTCTCCATATTCGCCCGGATCCAGTGACTACGATGACCTTTTCGAACCGCCAACGGAACCACCCACTACTATTAAACTTAAAAGTCATTCAAAATCTAAATCTAATCCTCAGAAGCATCTGTCTACGTTTGACGTGCTATTTGGATCTCCGACTTACAGTAAGAAGAAAAGGACCTCTTCTAAGAGACCTGTGCCGACGAGTGGGAAGACCAAGCATATCGGAGTCAAAATTGACGAGGATAGCCTTAAGATTTTGGAGGACTTGCCCAATTCTGCAGTGGAAATGCAGGTAAAGGACAAGGTCAGTACAAAATAAATTCTTTTTTAAAGCTTTTTTATTGGAATTTACTGACCTAGTTTCTCGCTGACGTAATCTCCGAGCTGCAAGGTTCAGGAAATCATTTTATAACGCGAAATATAATTAACTTGGTTAAGTTTGAGTCAAAAATGAGTTACGCAGTGCAGAGATTATGTCAGCGCAATAATTTATTAAGTTTTGATTTGCTAAATTTTTGTTATAAGTTGTTATAAGTTACTTTACGTTGTTTTCTTAAAATGATTTTTTTTAAATGTACTTGTTCCTATCAGCATATTTAAATTCAAATTTTTTTATGAGCAAACATTTCAGATTTCTTTTTTTACTGCCCATTAAAAAGTATTAGGAAATATATGTGTATTTTTTTATTGCATAAATCGTTTAAAGAATCCATTACACACCTAAAAGTATTATTTTGGAGATAATTTAAATACTTTTTTTTACCTTTCGGTATAATTTATTCCAATTCGCCTTTTTTGCGCCCTCAAGTGACGTCACATGATTTGTGTTCCTTACTTCAATCATTTTTATCTTTTTCCTCGGGATTTTTGACAGGGACGTGATCAATCGTATTGACGACTCAAATTAAGAACGTGGCGTCCTCTTCAGGCGATTTGCTAACTACTATAACGGGCATGTTTTCGTTTCGTCTTTGTCTTCGTTATTGTGTTATTTGACATCTTTGTCAACTTTTTCGTCAAGTGAGCCCCTTTTAATAATAATAATAAAATCAGTTATTTATCCAATTGAAAAGCAATACATCACGATAATTGGACAAAACGTCATAGGAAGAATATTCACAAAAATAATTCTCTAAGGCTATACCAATTTTGTTGCAACAGCAATTTTTTAATCCATCAATCACGCATATCTTGAAACTCTTGAAAGGAACATAGGTAAAAGGCGTAAGTGAATAAAAAATGAAACTGTCAAGTTCTGAAGTTTTTATTTTTAAGAAAATTAAATATGATATTGATAATCACAGCAGAACTAAAAGCTTTTGTGATCGAAAGTTACTTTAGAAATGGTAGAAGGGTTGATGGCCAGTGGGTTTATTCAACACATAGTCATGGATTTCGACCAGTTTCGTCAAGTTTTGACTAGATCTTTGGCTTCGTTTAGAAAAACAGGAAGTGTGAATAGAAAAAAAGGCAGTGGGAGACCCATAGTTCGGACCAAAAAGTGGAAGAATTGAGGCAAATTGTTAATGGAACACTCACAAACCCCTATTCGGCGTTTAAGCCAGCAAGTAAATGTATCCCACAGAACCTGCCATACAATCCTGAAATGTGACCTGCATAAAATCAAATCAAATCGAAATATTCGTTATGGTCGAGGAACAAAAAATCCTTATTAACAAAGATAAAATACAAAAAAATATACAATTAAATACACACAAAATACAAACGTGTCCCTAGCTTAACTAAGTTAGTCGTAAGTCATATAGACTCGTATATTATTTTGTAAGTCACAGATTTAAAAAAAAATTATGTTACATTCAGTCTTTATAACTCGCATTTAAATAATATAAAACAATTAACATAACCCATGTACCCAAGGAACAAACAAATATAAATAGGCGAAGCAAATTAAAACCTAATAAAATCATAATACGCTTTACCCAACAAAAGCTGTTTAAGTGTATTTTTAAATCTTCTATGGTTATACCCAACAAAAGCTGTTTAAGTGTATTTTTAAATCTTCTATGGTTAGATATATTTTTAATAGATATAGGTAAATTATTGTACATTTTCTTTGAATTATATAAAATAGAGTTTTTTTTTATTAAAGTGCTCGAAGGTTTCATCTATGCCCTCTTATCATCTAAGCTCAGTCCAAGAATTGTTACCAAACGACAAGCCGCAGCGAATGCAATTTCATGGTGGTGTCTGGGCAATTTGCATAATAATGAAAACGTATTTGAAAAAAACCTTTTTTACTGACGATGCATGGTTTACCTCTCTGGTTATGTAAATTCTTAACAAATGAGAATGTGGAGTTCTGAAAATCCACATTTCTTTATAGAGAAGCCTCTGCATTCACAGAAAGTTGGCGTGTGGGCGGCCATATCGAAAAGGAGGTTAAATGGACCGATTTTTTTTAAGGGACTCTAAATTCGGCGCGATACCGTAATGAAATTTTAGAAAATTCTGTAACTGCATTAGACGATGATGAGATTCACTTAACTCTTGACAATTTAAATTTTTTGGAAGAATTTTTCGAAGATCGAATCATTAGTCGTAATATGCCAATTAGGTGACCACCACGGTCCTGAGATCTCACGCCGTGCGACTTTTTATGGCCCCACGTTAAAAACTCGGCTTTTAAAACCCCTTGTGAAAATTTAGAAGACCTACGGGCTATAATTGCAAATAAATTTCAGGAGATTAACAACTCCCCTCAAGTGCTCACTAATGTTTTTGATGCTGTAAAAAGAAGAATGAGAACATGTTTGGAAGTAGAAGGTGGATACGTCTCTGATTTAGTTTAAATTTATAATTTTTAGGTTTTTTGTTGTATATGTTTTTTTTAATTCTGTATTATGCAGTGACAGTGACAATAATGTACTTGTTTTGAATGCAACTAACTGTGTTAGAAGAAAATACGGCAAATTTTGGTATGTAATCCAGCGCTCGGAGGGGCATATAGCCGGGAAAATAGCTGTTTTACCATGATTTGTTCAAATCCTTGTTGTATAAGGAATTTTCAGGTGGTTTGGAGAACTGATTCTGAATTTTACGTATTTATATATGTACCCCTTACAAGTAGACTGCATTGATACAATAATGTACTTTCCTTAAAAATGAAAACTTCAGAACTTGACAGTTTTATTTTTCATTCACCCTATACCTTTTACCTACATATTTTACCTTTCAAGAGTAATAATTCAAGACATGCGTGCATACTTTGAGGACGTTTTTTTATATTACGTTACCTTGAGGCTTTTACTCCTTTTTTGTGCAGTTGTTTGAAGGTAAATTCAGGATTTGTAAAAAATTAGCAGTCAACATAAATGCATCAATTATCGGCAACAAAGAAAATAGAATAAGTTTGTTAGTCGGCAAATTATCCGATTGTCCTCGTTGTCATTGTTTGTCTTTTTAATCAACTGTAATGTTACTTATCCACGAAATCTCCTAATCTTCGGGGAATAATCGAGAAAATAAATTAATACTCAAATTTTCAGTACACCAGTCACAATACCACTTTCATTTACATATCATGTGACATCACAACGAATATTATCACGTTTTGCATGTTTTGAAATTTTATTTTTTTATTTCCTGAGTAAAACCAAAATAAATGGATAAAAGCAATCGCCATCCATATTTAATTTATGTAGATGTATTATAATATGCATATTTCCTATTCTTTTTTATCCTAAAGTAAAAATTGAAAGGTTCCCAGAACCAAAATTTGTAAAAACACAATTTTAAAATTAATCTGTAACTGCTCAGTGACTGATGGAATCCAATGTCTTAAATTTTAGTTCCTTAAGAAGTTGAACAGGCAAGAACGAGTAGTTGAAGAAGTCAAATTGGTCCTTAAACCATTCTACAATAAAAAGAAAATTACTAAGGATGAATATAAAGACATAATGCGACGAGCTGTACCTAAGGTTAGTTAACGCCAAAATTGAAGAAAACTAAAAAATTTACGAGTATTAAATAAAACAATTATATTTGCACTGTTGTCCCGATAGTGAGATAGTTATACCTTGCTAATAGTGAGTTAGTTATTACCTTGTTACGATTTTGCGAAGTCAGTACTGTTTTAGTATACGCGTTACAAACTTTGCTTAATTATGGATTCAATACCTTCAGGGATGTACTAAATATTTGCACTTATTTGGTTTATATTAGGTGTGCTATGATTTTTCCATACTTTGTGTAAATAGATTCTTACAAACAGGTTTCAGAATTCATCAATTATATTATTTTGGTTGTATTATAGTTTACTTCCACGTGCTTCCACACTGACCTTTTTATAAATTAATAAAGTAAGAATATTTTACTTTTAAACAGCAAAACAAACCGTTGCCAATGTTTGCCCCTTTTAGTTTAATGACTATTGTACAGTGCGTTTCTTTATTAAAACATTATCCTACCGAAGCGTTGCAGATGATAATTCCTCCTAATATTTTAGTAGCAGATTCAAGCATGGAGAGTGGAGATGATTCTTCTTCAGATTATTCATAACTTCTATGCAAAATACATTGCGCGCAAAATAAATTGCCGTTTTTAACCTATTTCCAAATATTTTAAAATTTATTTTTACGTAAAAAAGCAACCAATAAATATTTGAATTTAAAAAATATATTTCACAATCCTTTAACTTGTAAAGCCAAAACATTTGGAATTTCCACTTCATTCCGCAAGCAGTTTGGTATACAAATTCATTGTAAGTTACAGTTTAATCTTTATTAATGCGTATTCAGAATTATTAAAGCATATGTTGAAATTATGGCTTGCAATTCCGGACGTATATTTGTATCCCGGAATTTTCGGAATCGAACAAACAAAATCCCGGGATTCCGGGATTGATCCCGAAAAATTGTAACAATAAAGGTAAATTAGTTTTATTTATAATATTGTAATTTTAAAATAAAAACAAAATAAAGTTTATGCAGAGGTCACATAAAAGTATAAGATAAGAAGTAAAAATAATTTGAATTCGTTTACATAAATACTTAAATCAATTAGTTCTAGGTTCCAGGGTTGCCATATCATGCGTTAAACATTATTTTTAGGAAAAACTGCGATGATGCTTGAAGCATTCATTTACTTAGGTTTTTTTGACGTATTTTATAAGTTATTTATTCCGGGATTTAAGTGCCCAATCCCGGGATTTTTCGGGACTGAATTTTTAACGGGATCCCGGGATTTCGAGATTCCGGGACTGTAAGCCCTAGTTAAAATATGGTAAGTAAATAAGTATGAAATTGTCGTTTTATGATACTATAATAATTTTTTATATGGTAACCAAATAAAATCCATATAAATTGTAAAAAGGAAACATATGTTTAATGTAGGTTTATTACCTAAATATAAACGTTTTAACTTGACTAAAAACAATTATCTGCAGTAAACCCACCCCCTGAATTGATGCCAGATTTAAGGGTCTTTGGCCCCACTGTGAGACGCCCGGCACACTGTGCGTCGTATACCTCTCTAGCTCGTGCCATTCGAAAGTAAAATCGGCCGAAAACGCTATTTTCCCCTATATTTCTTCATTTTTCTCACAAACTTGACCTTTTTGGGGATCTTTACGATCAGATTGGTAATCAATATATCGGAAATGATTTAGAAAGTCTTTGAGAGAAAATCACGTCGACCAGTGATTTGTTTTTAGTATTCTACACTGCATTTTGGAGCATAAATTGATAACACTTTTTTTAGATATGCCACAACAAACATGGCGAGATAAATCCCATCAAAATAAGACAGCTAATAGAAGCTTACGTAAAGAAGGTAAAGCATAGCAAAAAGGTTACGTCGTCAAGCTCGTTACCTCAAAAATTAGTATAAAAATTAATTTAAAATAAGTAAAATTTTATAATTATTGCTGTAAATAATTTTAGTAAGTTATCTTTTAACTTTCATTAAGTAAATTAAGTGGTAGAAATTATTAATTTATATTCACAATGTGATTATTTAATTATTGTATATGTTTTAAGGTTTTTAGAACATTCGAAATAAATATACAGGTGTACATTGCACGATATTTACAGGTTTTTCTTTATATTCCTGAAATGTTGTCCCGCTGGCTTGTAGGCGAAACTAAGTTACTTTATATTTTAAATTTCTGGAAAATGTATGGCAGAATGTGTTAATGAATAAAACAGTGACATAAATTTTGCATTTATTTCCTAAGCCATCTCCTTAGTTTACCCATCTTTAATTTTAAATTAGTTCTTATAGAAAATCATAGATCTTGGAATTAGAGCGTGTCAATCTGGAATAACGTTTCGCCTTCGATCTGCACGAGGTATCTTCACTTTGCGAACTGAATACACTGAATTCAGCGGTCCTTTAAGATGTCTCGTGCAATCGAAGGCCAAACGTCTGGAATCTATCCCACATTGACAGGGTAACTGAATTCAGTTAATCTCGCAGAGTAACGATCTCTGAAGATGTCTCGTACAATCGCCAGTGAAACGTCGGAAAGTTATCCCACTTGGACGTGGTAACTGAATTAAATGGTTTAGTTTCGCAGAGTGAAGATGCCTGATGCGTTCTACAATTTAAGGCAAAACGTCTGAAAGTTATTCCACTTTCACAAGGTCACTGAATTCAGTGCTTCAATCTCGCAGAGTGAAGGTCACTGAAGATGCCTCGTACAATCGAAGGGGAAACGTCTGACAGTTATTGCACTTTCACACGGTCACTGACCAGTACTTTGATCTTGCAGAGTAAAGATGTCTGGTACAGTCGATGGCAAAACATCGGAAAGTTGTTCACAAGGTCACTGAATTCAGTGTTGTGATCTCGCAGAGTAAAGATCCCTGAAGATGTCTCGTATAATCGCAGATGAAACGCTGGAAAGTTATCTCACTTTCATCACAGGCAATATTGCCTGTGCTTTCATACAGTCACTGAATTCAGTGCTTCAGTCTCGCATAGTGAAGATCATTGAAGATGCCTCGTACAATCGAAGGCGAAACGTCGGAAAGTTGTTGCACTTTCACACGGTCACTGACTTCGGTACTTTGATCTCGCAAAACTACCCTCTTACGGTCTTCCTACCAAACTATGTACCTGGATCGGCAGCTTCCTCTCTAATCGGCGCATATCTGTTGTGGTTGACGGTCACTCATCTAATTTCCATCCTACCAATGCTGGTGTCGCCCGAGGTTCAGTCCTGGCACCAACCCTATTTCTTCTTCACATTAATGACCTGCTCTCTTCAACTACCAATCCCATCCACAGTTATGCTGACGATAGTACTCTTCACTCCACTATTCATTTTTCCGGACAAGTTTCGAATCAGGAATTGGATAATAGACGCAGATCTATGTACCTGTCCCTTTCCCAAGATCTTCAATTAATCTTAGACTGGGGTGCCAAGAACCTTGTTCAGTTCAACGCCTCCAAAACCCAGTCTTGCTCCCTCTCACGCAAAAAATCTGGCTGCGCTTACCCCATCCACATGAATGGCCAGGCCCTACAAAACAACGAAACATTCGATCTCGTTGGCGTCGCTTTCAAACATGATCTCAGCTGGCACAAACACATTACTTCAGTAGCCACATCGGCAGCTAAAAAGCTTGGTTTTCTCTTTCGAGCCAGAAAATACTTCTCCCCTTCCAACTTATACACTCTCTATGTTTTCCAAATAAGACCTAACCTAGAGTACTGCTCCCACATCTGGGAAGCGGCATCACCTTCGACACTTAAGATCCTTGATTCTATCCAAAAGAGCCATTCGACTCATCAATGACCCAGCCCTCACGAGAAAACTTCCTTCTCTCGCTCATCACCGCGCTGTTGGCGATTTATCCCTTTTCTACCGCTACTTCCACGGATTTTGTTCTGAAGAACTATCCGGTATTATTCCCCCCTTGACTGTTCCTAACAGAACAACAAGAGGCGCGTTACGTATGCATCCCTTTACTGTCCAGCTACAAAAGCCTAGAATAGACCACTTCTCTCGCTCATTCATACCTAGGGTCTCCGGATTATGGAACAAATTACCTGCAGATGTTTTCCCTTCCCGTCCCAACCTCCAATCCTTCAAATCCCGTGTCAATAGACTACATTTCCCTTCTCTTCAGACACCCACGGTACGTTAGTACTTAGGCTTGAAGTCTACGTGGGATGTCTTAGATATAAAAAAGATATCTCATACAAGCGATGGTAAAACGTCGGATGCCTTTACCAGTCGAAGGCGAACCGTCTGAGTCATTCCACTTCGACGTGGTCACTGAATTCATTGCTGTAGTAAAGAGCCCTGAAGATGTCTCGTACAATCGCAGGCGAAATGTCGGGAAGTTATCCCACTTTCATACGATCACTGAATTCAGCGCTCTAATCTCGCAGAGTGAAGATTCCTGAAGATGAAGATGCCTCTTATAATCGAAAGCGAACTCGGAAAGATATTCCACTTTGAAACGTTCAGTGAATTGTGTGCTTTATTGTTCTCCCAGAGCAATAAGAAGGACCCTGAAGATGCATTGTGCAATCGACGGGGAAACGTCGAAAATTTCTCCCTCATTGATACGCGATCTAATGCCAAGAAATAATATTTTTCCAAATAATTCGAGCCATGCAAGCTTTCGTTCCAAGGGCGGTCCTGGACTAAAATTCTGGGGGGGGGGGGGGGTGGTGGGGGAATTTTTGTTAACCAACTAAAATATTTACAAACCGTGGCAACACTGCTTTGAAAGATTTTTGATTTTTTTTTATTTTTTAGACATAAACACTGCTTTATTTGCGATACGTACCATGGATTTATTAAGAATGGATACGGGATGATTTAACATTCTTTGAAGCCAAAACAAATCATTCTAAGCGACACTGTAATCACAATTTGTAAACGTTGGCCACATCTTATTTTACCTTGTATTTTTGTACAAAAAATACGTTAGAAGCATCACAAGATTTACTAAACGTAATAAAAGCCCTAAAATATTTTATTTTTCTGCTAAATAATAATAAATTTAAGTAAAAAAGTTTTATTATTTATAGGTTATATTATTTTTAAAGGTTTATTTAAAGTCGCTCCGAGTCATTTATAAATCGCACTTTTTCTTTTCTAGTTCATTAGACAAAGACGTACGTGTAACCGAGTGTTCGCAGACGGTTTTCCTAAGCAACCAGCAGAGACAGCACTTCTGAGCTCCAACACTCAAATGCTCTCTATCTCTTTCTACTACCATGCTTGATTCAATTACGTATTTCCTTAATGTTCGTAAACTAAACAACAAATATAAGGCTTCACGTTCGATACGCTCACAGTATACGGACATCGAATCCTTTCTTAATAAATCCATGGTCCGTACCATGACATGGGAAGCCCAAGTTCTGTGGGAAGGGGTAATCACCCCGTTATCCCTCCTAGGGTCGCCCTTGTTCCCTTCTATGCATGAATTTATGAATTTCTTAATTTGCCACAAAAACATCCACTGGCGTTTAAAAAAACGACTATTTTGTGAATTCGGTGGTAGAAATTTTAATGAAATAAAATAAAAACACTTTCATACTGCAATTTTTATTTACAAACATGGACCATTTTTACTTGATAACGGAGTTACGCTTTATTATTAGGAAAATTGAGAAAAAAACATTTTTGATATCACATACACTGAGCATATACTTTGACTTATTTCTAATAGTCACGAGTTTACTGCTACAAGCGTTATGAAACCATAAACTGTCTAAAAATGATGTTTGGTGGAAGTGGACAAAATTTAGTTGCTCTTCGTAGTAGCCAAACCGACACGATTATTTTCAAGATCGAATTCGGTGTAAAATTTGCCAATAAACACATCTCCTAAGATCCATAGTGGACCTGCTGGTTCTGGAACGTCCAAGCCCGAAAAGCCTGATATACATTCTACAACGCCTAATCCGCTGTCAACCTAAAAAATAAAATGAAATAATAAGCGTGATCGTTTGCAGGAAAAAATCTTAATAAGAAATATGCACTTGTTTTTTTTATTGTATAAATCGTTTAAGGGGTTACATACAGTTAGAATTTTCAGAAAATCGATTTTTTTTTAATGTCATTTTCGTAATGTACATTATATATTCAAGTACACACACAGAAAATTTCAAAATCCGGCGACAATTTTCGAAGTTACACGCATATTTGTAAAGACGTGTCAGAGCGATTGCACGCTATGTAAAGTGCTTTTGAAACTTTAAACGCGTTTTTCTCAAAACTGTGTTCTTAAAGTCGGTGACCAAGATTTCTCGGAAACGACTGAACCGATCAGTCTCAAATTTTACCACAAGCTTCTTAAGTATATTTTTTAGTAATTAATCGAAGGTTTTATCTCACCGATAAATATTTGTTTGTGTATAAACAATTTAAGGTCAAAATTTTGATCAAAAGCCGTTTTTTTTGTTTGAGAAGCCGCCATTTTGTCAAAAATTTTTATTTTGCTTATTCCTTCGATTAATTAGAGGATTATACATTACTTTAATGAAATCCGTTTGGTTTTTTCATTTTAGATGATCTAGTCCAGAGATATCGTGGTCACCGCAAGATGCCTTTTTTGAGAGGACCTCCTGGAGATCAGCTATAGCAGCTTTCCATAATTTATTTTTACAAATACAAAAATCTTAAAATACAGTTAAACGTATATAATATATAATAAGTGTACAAATTTTTAGATTACTGAATTTAACCGTCTTCTCAGGAACAATTCTTGCAAAATCGCTTTTTTTCGGCCTCCTAACTGTATATAACCCCTTAAGGAAGTCTGTACAAACCCAAAAAAATATTTTGAAGAAAATTACTATGATAATTTAGCTACAAAAAATGTTTACGTTTCGGTATAATTTATTACAATTTAAAAAGCAGACATTTGTCCTTAATGAATAATGACGTCATGAGATCAGCAAAAATAATTGTCAATCCACATGTTCACGTAAAGCTTAACCTAAAGTCGAACAGGTTTGTTTTTCTCGAAAACAGTCAGAGGGGGAGCAATCGAATGTTTTGAGTTGATAGAGAAATAATGCAACTAGCTTCGGTAAAAAATTCAGTTATACAGGATGTTTCGTTTTAGAGCTATTAAACGTCAAAGTCAAAATTTCCGCGATTTCCAGGTCGCAAAAGTGAATTAAATCGATGTAAATTTTCGGAGGTTGTAGAGGACCCGGAGCTTCAGAACTCTATTGAAACTGGTAAGGATCGGAAAATAGTAAGTAATTCTTTTGAATTTCTTTAGGTCGAAATATGCCATTTGCGGGCTCTTTGGTACCTAATAACGAAAACAAAACGTCGGATCGAAAAACGGATTCATAAGTTGAACTTTAAAATCTCAAATATTTCCTTTTTGCAATACATTTACCTAAACCTAAAATTACGGGAAAATGGGAAAAACCAAATTTCGATTTTTGACCCAAATATTTCACGGTTTTTAATTTTTTGTGAGGTCAAAATGGTTCAAATTAAAAAAAATATATCTATATTTTTTAGTTTCTTCATTCTTAATAAGAAGGGAGCAATCGCCGATTAAATTTCGATTTTTTGACTTTTTGACCTCGACATCGGTACATTTGAATCACTCTAAAATTTGAAATTTTTTGAATTTTCGAAGATTGTCATGAAAATAAAGAATTGCGGTTTATTTACTCGAAATTATTAAGATAAGATGTGTCAAAATTTAGCAAAAATGCCATATTTTGTTGCAAAACTGAAAGGTTCCTGGACCGATTTCGGCTTGAAATATACATGAATAATATGTTAGGAACCTTTTACATTAAGTGCAGGGATATTTCATTGGATGAGTTACGCATTAAATGGCATTGTTATTGATTTTTCGATACTACATATGAGTCATAAAAACACTTTTGACGTCGCATCCAATGGGACCAAGTTTCGAAATTCGCTTGAAAATTTGCAGTAGAAAATTTTTTTTTGTTAATAAAGACCAAAATAAATGGATAACAGCAACCGCCATAAACATTTAATTTGGTTGTGGAAGGGGGTAGGGTGGTACCACCCCACACATCCTCTTAAAGGACTTGTGAAATCCCTACGGATATTTCCAGCTCTGAATGTGTGAGTCGGATTTCCCCAGTACACAGATTTCGGTATTCGTGGGCTGTCAGAAGATAGAAAAAAGAAAAATTTATCTAGAGAATATAAAAAAATATATTTCAGATTTATATGGTTTATATGTATAGTTCCTATTACACGTATATTTTCAACGTAAAAAGCGTAGGAAAAATTTCGTCATATCTTCTAAGGTAGACCTTTCATATACGGAGCGTCCTAAATAGGTTCAAGATTTGTCAAGTAACAACGATTACTATTTCCCTTTTCTTCATTACGTGACTGCCGAGGAAGAGAAATAGCCTTAGTACGCTTTTATTACACTACGCATCGTACTCATTTTCAAAGACCGTAGTGTATTGTCATTACAAAAACCATTTTTATTCGTCGGCAGAACGTATAAAGATCTGAAGAATAGTAACCGTCGTCACGTAACGGATCTAGTACGCGGCGTTTACCGGCGACCTTAACGACCCAGTGCGCATCTACGACGATACGCTTTTTGTGAAAACAGCCTTAGCACGGGAACTAAAATTTAGGAAGCCAGCTGCAATCAGCTGATTTTTAACGAGGAAGAAGGGCTCACTAGACGACAAAATTGACAAAGATGCTAAATAACACGATCATGAAGACAAGGACGAAACGAAAACATTCCCCGTTATAGTACTTAGCAAATTAGATGAAGACGACGCCACGTTCTTAATTTGAGTCGCTAATAATTTGGCACTGCAGAAACGATTTCTTTTTTGTGGCCGCTATGTGTTAAGTGCTGCACCAAAAGCGTACATCGTACTAAATTTGA
Source organism: Philopedon plagiatum (assembly GCA_963971165.1). Lineage (NCBI taxonomy): Eukaryota > Metazoa > Arthropoda > Insecta > Coleoptera > Curculionidae > Philopedon > Philopedon plagiatum. Next base: position 8,902,325 of record OZ020191.1, read on the forward strand.
CTAAACTCCTGACGCAGCGGCGAGTAGCATTTATCAGCAAACATGTATTCTGGCGGTCAATCAACGACACTTGACGAATCTAGTACGCGTCCATGCTTAGGCCTTGTATTCATGGATGCGTACTAGATTGCGTACTAATTGCCGACGAATAGAAATAACCTTTAAAACACAAATCTAGTACGCATCTAGAACGATACGCTTCGTGTACAAAAGGCCTTAGTCAACTGCTCAAAAACATTTTACTTACTTGCAAAATGTAGTCTTTTGCTTCCAAAGTAAATGTTTTTCCTCCAAGTGTAATGTCGATGTTTGGTAAACTCGATATTTTGTTGCAGTCGACGATATCAATGAATGTGCCGATAACCTGGTTTATGACATCGATTTCGTCAGATGGGCCAGTAATAAGGCTGGTGCCTAAAAGTGGCTATAATTAAAATTGCTTTCCCCGACAAAATCCCCTGGCCCAATCATTACTCTTCGTATCAATATACAGTATGTCCGCGAAGGGGGTTTAGAAGAGGATATATGGACCACTCCTAGTAAAAGTTTTGCTTGTAAAATAAATAAGATTCCCGTTATGAAAAATTAAATTTCTGATACAGAGAGCATAAAAAATGCGAAAACGTTATTTTGCGTAAGACTGAACATTTTTAACCAAAATAACAAATACGAAATATGTTTTAAATTAAACTCTGCCGAAGTACAGGATTTCATTAAAAAATATTTAAATATTAAAATCACATTATTTTTTTAAAGGTCCCAACTATTCTTTCTCACACCTTTAACCAGAGTACTAGTTTCTACATATTAAACAATAATGACACCTATGGACATGTTTGTCAATGTCTTTATTAGGTGAAGCAATTATTTAATTTAAAATACTTCTCATCAAAATGCTATCTACTGAACAAAGGATTTTTATAGTCCAGCGATATGGGGATGGTCAAGTATCATATCGCTACATCACGGAACAATTTAGCGAGAAATTTGTAAGAATCCCAATAACTGAAATGACAATCTACAACACAATAAAAAAAAGTTCCAAAGAACTGGTTCGATCTCAAGAAGAAGTAGAAATATGACCAAAATGATGATGCCACAATTTTAGTTCTTCAGTCTGTTAGAGAAACTCCTGTGATGTCTCTTATAAATCGTGCTAAACATCTAGAAGTTGTGAAAAAAATACATATCCAGATGATCTTAAAAGAAAATAAATTATTTCCGTTCAAACCCCACTTTAGGCAAACACTGGAAGAGGGAGATGAAGCGAAGACTAGATTTTTGTTTATGGGTGGAAGACCAATTTTTAAGTAAAAATATCCATTTTTATAAATTTAATGTTTTCTGATCAATGTACATTGTCTACTAATGGAACTGTAGCATCCCAGCATGTCTGGTGCGGGTCTCGAGAAAACCCCAAATTTAGAGTAACGAGGCGAAGACATTATTTTAAAAAAGTGAACGTGTGGTGCGCGATATCTGTCCATAGCGTTATAGGCCCATATTTTTTTAATATCACCTGCAATAGAATATCTTACTTAGAAATGCTGGATACATTTTTTAGCGATGAACCCGAAAATTTGCCATTAAATTATCGCCAAAAAACTTATTTTGAAAAAGAAGTTGTCTAGTACATTGCGCTCGCGAGGTAATAAAATGACCACTGCAAATTTGGTCCAAGATGGATTGGTACAAACGGCCCAATTTTGTGGCCCCCAAGAAGCCCCGACTTAACGTTGGCCGATATGTTTCTATGGGGCCGTAAAATAAATTGTTTATGCCACTCCAAAACCAAATAATGTTGACGTGCTAAAAGGCAGAATTTCCCAAGCTGTTCGTTCAATATCCCAGGAAGAAATCAGAAACTCCTTCAGATATCTAAGGAAGCAATTATAAAAATGTGTTGAATATGGTCGTGAAGTTTTTGAATTATATATTTATTGTATTGCTTTGTTTATCACATTCTTTTGAATTTGATTAAATACTCGCATTATTTAAAAATTGCACTTGAATAAGAAGCATTTTGAATTAAATAATTTCTTTATTTAATAAAGACACTGACAAACATGTCCATAGGTGTCATTATTGTTTAAATGTAGAAACTAAAGCCATTTTTAAATCAGTGACCAAGTCAGACCATTGGGCAACACTGTCTAATTTAATCTTAATATTTTGATTTTTTAGGTTAAACATCGAGTATATGGAGCAACGTTGCCAAATAAGGTGACGTAGTCATGACTAGGTCACTGATTTAAAGTCGCCTCTAGTATTCTGGTTAAAGGTGTGAGAAAGAATAGTTGGGACTTTAAAAAAAGAATGTTATAAAACTTTAATACTTCTAATATTAAAATTTTTTAAGGAAATTTTGTACTTCGGTTTAGGGTTTAATTTAAATTATATCTCATATTTCTTTTTTTTTTGGTAGAAAATGATAAACAAGGTATGTTTATTCTTGCGCAAAATAACGTTTTCGTATACGTTCCCAGAATAAAAAAATACATTTTTCATAACGTGAATTTTATTTATTTTACATGCAAAAACTTTTATTAGTAGTGATACTTTTACGTATCTTCCAAAATTTGGTCAATTTGTTCTCTTCTAAACCCCATCCGTGGACATACTGTATATATCACCTACTTGATTGTGGATAATTGATCTTTTATAATAAAGCCTTGTGTCCATGGAGCGTAGCGTCATAGTAGCATACTAGATTCGTCTTTCAAGAACCAGTGATCATTGATACTTGACGCTACACTTCAAGAGCAAAAGACCAAGCTCTAAGTTTCAGGTACACGAAGCGTATCGTAAACACGTACTAGTTTTTTTACGTAGCTACGATGTTGTACGCGCGTGTAACGATGCGCTTTGTGTACCGAAGGTACTTGTTACTTTTGTACCATTACCTGTGTCAACAATAGCTTGGCATCCGCCAGAGCATAAAGAAGCGCTGTTGCCATCAATCTTGACTCCGTCCATTTTTATTTGCCAGTATGCTTGACGAGTGACAGGCAAGTATGTAAAGTCTCCATCGTAGTAGTCAGGATCAGAACCTCCTAAGAGAAGCTCACCTCCTACATTACCATCGGGGTCTCTAAAAAGACAATGTTCATAAGTATGGAGGACTTGACTCCATAGGCGATTCTAGACCTCTATTTTTGGGGGGGCTTAAGCCCCCGGTTTACATATTTGGGGGGGCTTAAGTCCCTGGTTTATATATAGGCGGCTAGGTCACTCAGTTGGATTTGGGGGGGCTAAGCCCCCCAAGCCCCCACCTAGAAACGCCTATGCTTGACTCTCAAATTTGTATCGGTAATTCAGCTTTACGATTTCGCCGCAAGCGGCGCATGTGTTCCACGTGATGTTTCAAATACATGAATTCTTATGGGCGCGATAACTACTTTTGTTTAGTTTCTTTTCTTAGAGATGAAGATAAATCTTTTATCAGACTTATTGGAACATCTGGCCTGTATGTACACTCGCCCCAATATTATTACATACACTATTTAGCGTAAGTGCATTGCCTTACCTGTTAAGGTAGAAGCTGAAAATAGGTTGAGAAACCAATCCTTGTTGAACCATGTTATAGAATACTGGAGTGACGCCATCTACAGAAATTGTTGGGTAACCCATTCCCAGAATACCATCAAATTTACCAGCTATAAAGGCTATTCCAGGTTCGTTTATGGCTTCGGCAAAGGTTTGTCCTTCAACTTTGAGAGAACCAACCTAAAACGAACGTCATAAATATCATTTTTTATCATTTGTTTACATAGAAGATACATAGATTTACATGGTGATAAAACCACTGCACTTAATACTTATAAAAACAATCACAAATATGCATTTCTGTTAAACTTACACCAACTACGTCGTTGGACAGAAATCCTGAAAGACTTCCAGAACCGTAGGTAATCTCAAAGTCAGTACCATTTTCCTTGTAGGTGGACGATTTGCTGGAGTCGTATTTTTGATGGAACCCTAGAAAGTGGTATTCGAAAATTTAAGTGAAATTTACTACACCCGAACTAAAAGTATCACAAATCTTATATTTGGAAAGAAACTTACAATACAATTATTGTAAAAAATTAGCTTTAATTTTGCATTATACTTCAACACAAAATGTTTCTATAATCTATCACTGTGTTTAAGTGTTTTTTTTTAATTAGAAGGATTTTGAATTTATTCAGGTTTGCTTAAAGCTAAAAAGTAGGATTTAACAATAATGTTTCGTTCTTATATTATGTTCTTTGATTTTAATCTAGTACATTTAAGGCGAAATAGATTTTTCAAAAATACTTACAGCATGCAGGGTTGAATATGGTACATTGCGAGGAGGGTACCCAGAGATTTGAGGATCCAGTGTCGAATATAACATTGAATGTTTGTTCAGGGGTGCCAATAGTAATTTCTCCATAATATTGAGCCTAAAATATAAAACTGTGACTGAAAAGAAGGTTTAAATTTTAAAGAACGTTACTGGCCATATTTTAGGTATTCTACTTTTAAAACATAGTGCTTATCAAACATAGGTTCGTAAGCGCTTCATTTCCAAAATTCAGGTTGATGATAAAACTTTAATTTTATTCTTGAACCGACTTCAAAAAAAGGATATTCAGTATTTGAAACACGCACACACAAATCGAACTTTGAACTTACGCAAAGTCAAAGTGTCGCAGACAGCGTCCTCTACAATCTACATCAAAATTTAAAATAAATTTAAATTTCCCATCCTATAAAACCTCCGAATACCAATTTTTGTAAAAAAACGGTTGGCTTTTTCCAAAGTTATGTAAAAAAATCGAAAATGAACTTTAAACTTTGACACCCTGTATCTTGATTATTATCAACTTTTTAACATAAGTACTTAATTGTGGGTAAATCATAATATTTTTACATCACGAATCTGTGGTTTTGCTGTGTACCATTCGTTGGACACCCTGTATAATTTAGTTTGATATATAACCTCGATGAGTAATGGTAAGTCCTCACGGGCGGAAAGGCGCTTCGGTGTATGATTGGTTCAATGCCGCCATGTTAACAAACATGGCATTCAACCAATCGCGCCTCTCCGCTGTTCCGCTTCTTCCGCCCGTGAGGCCTTACCACAACACGCAAAATGTTTGCAGTGGTGCCAATGCTTAATTTATTTCTTACATTTGGACCGTTCATTGTGGCACTAAGTCACCAGAAGTCATCTACCCGTTTTATAATGAGATATTTCAGATCAAATGTTGTAATTTGTTATTTTTATCTTGGTTACATATCCTTGAGTAATAATTACAATTATTGTCTACGTTAATACCCACATGCTAGTCAAGTTTTCAAGTGTTTTAAATATTAATTTGAAGTATTTATTTTTCCATTGCATTGCGTAACAAACAATATAATCTTTTTTAATGTTTATATTAGGAGAAGTGGTAATCGTTTTATTTAAAATGTTTTTTTGATCCGAGATAAGAATACCCAGTTTTTTTAGAACTATCTAATTTACAAAACAAGACTTACATCCAAGTAATTAGTCAAAGGTTCTGGAACACCATCTCTAAGTGAATACCTCAGCTTAAGAGCATCAACATGTTTTCCTAGTCGTTTGAGGGTAGTTCTTGCAGACGGCCCTTTCTTTAATGGAATTCTTAAAAATAAAGTATTTTTTTTATAATAATTATTAAGTTAGGTTGGGTTATTAAACTTAATAATGGTAAAATATATTAACAGTGTCTTGTCTAAAGGGATCCACTTAGGCACTATTTTATATGTCTTACTCTACCTTAGTTAATTAACCTCAAAAAAACTGTCAACAAAACAAAATATTTGCGGCGTATTGAATCCTTAAGGGCCCCTGGCTATTGGGTCCCTGCAGCCCCGTCTCAGTTGCGGCGATTCCCTACAATGCAAATATCTCGTACTCGCAGATTTGTTAACATGTCTGTTTGTTTCAGAACTAAGCACTGAGACTATTGCGTTAAAAAATTTCACTAACCGTTTTTTAATCTCACTGCTAACAGCAAATAAAATAAAGGTTTCGCGACAAAAAAAAGCAGCGGAAGCCGGTATGGACCAAGCTTTGCAGCTTGCAGCAGAGAATCCCACCTATGATGGTAGTATGAAGAGAATGTGAAATGATTCAACGCTGAAACTGACCTCTTCACTTCTTTATTCTAGGGTGAAGGCACCGTTCCACACTCCCGAGTCGTTGTAATATGGAACAATGCTGCCCTCCTTAGTTAAAACGTCCTAACTACAGTTTTTCCATCTTCGGCTGTTATGCAAATATTGGTTGTCCGATACCATATAAAACTGTTCTAACTGTAAATTTTGAGCAAGTTAGGACTATTTATAAATATAAATGCTAAATATGATGTTCTAAGTTACTGAAACTAGATGAATATGGTATCGGAAAACCAATATAAGCCAAAAATGGAAAAAATGTAGATAGGACATTTTAACCAAGGAGGGCAGTATAGACTTACAGAACATATTAAATTTTTTGTAAAAATTTCACAATCGTAAGAAAAACTGTACCAGAATAATAATAGATATAAAATAAAAATACGAAAATGACTACTTTTGGGAACAACAAATTTCATAATTGTTTCCGGACTATTGAGACTATTTTCGTGACAAAAACAAACAACAGTAGTTGGTACGGACCAAGCTTTGCAGCAGGGAGGTCGTGGGTTCGAATCTCACTTCTGATGGTAATTATACGAATAGAATGGTGCATATGGCGGTGTGTGTGGAGAGACGAATGCGAAATGATTCAACGATAAAAAAAATCGCCTTCTTCACGCCCGTTAGATCAGATGTTTCCTAGGATGAAGGCACGGGCAGAGTCGTTAGAGACTGATGTAAACCGGGAAGTTAGTGCAGTTGAGGACGGGTAGAATGAGGCAATATAAGATTTACCGCCGTAAGAATAAAGAAAATAAATGTTTTTCTATCAAAGATGTCCCTGTGGATTTTTTTTTTAAATTTATAATATGGAACCTAAAACTTGTAGAATATATTAATTTGTTTTAAAAACTACCATCGCAAGAAGAAATGTGCCAAAGAAAAAATTACTACTTCTGAGAACAAAAAATCTGATAACATATCAGATCGTGGATATACCCTTACTTTAACATTTTTGGACACGGTTCAATGTAACATCAGCTTTTTCTAGACCTTCAATACATGATAATTTAAAATCATTTCGATTAAGTGAAAAGCACTTGTAAAAAGTTCATAATCTATAAGAGCATATAATAATAACTGACTGATATGTAACTAGAAAGCATGGTAATTTAGAAGGTCGACAGTAGTCCCTTTTTTGGAAACTTTTTATTCATTAGGACAGTATTTTTCGATCTACATGAAAAATCAAATGAGAAGATTTTTTAAGAGCCATTTTACATCATACAGTGCAGTGGCGATATAGCGTCGCGCGATTCAATCGCTCGACCGAATCGCGTTTGCATTGCTATTTAAGGAATCCTTTTACCTTATAAGCTAGTATGCAAGGATACCGTGAACGCGATTGTATCGCGTTAGCATTGCGATTTTTGTAATAAACTTACAAAGTTGGTTGGGAATAAATAAATAAATAAAAAAAAAATAAATAAAATAAATTTTGCGGTTGTATCGCAACTGTATCGATGTAAATAGTTTGAAAGGGCTCTAAGAATTTAAAATCAAGAATAAATAAGGGCAGACTGGTAACAAAATAGTCGCGAGACTTAGGTATTTGCGCCCTGATGGTAGATATGTCAAAATATTATTTTATTCGTCTAAAATCTTATACTCTATTCAGTGGCGGTTCCTGGAATTTCAGATTGTCCTATCTCAGTTCCTACGCATAGGATCCACACGAAATTATAAAATGTTTCTGTTGGGTATTCTACAATCATTTCCGTGAAAAAATATTTAATTTTGAAATTTACGAAAAAAAGTCAATTTTTTGGACCGCTTCACCTGAGATCTGAGAAAGCTTTGAAGACAATTTTACTCACCATATTTTTTCATAAAGTATATCAAATTTTATCGACAAATTCCAAATTTGGTGAAAATATCCTGATTTTCCTTAAAGAAATGACGTTTTAAATTATTTCTTAGACAAAATATTTTAGGGTAAAAATTTTAAAAACTAATTAATTTCAAGATATTAGAGGTAATTCAATGAAATTTGAATTCTATTGATAAAATCTGATAAAATTTATGAAAAAAACTTGGGAGTAAAATTTTCTTCAGAACTTTCTCAGATCTCAGGTGAAGCGGTAAAAAAAATTAACTTTTTTTTCGCAAATCTTAAAATTAAATATTTTTTGACGAAAATGTTTCTAGAGTACCCAATAGTAACATCCTATAATTTGGTGTGGGTCCCACGAACTGAGATACGACACATCTTAAATTTCAGGAGCCACCACCGACTCTATTCCACTACAAAAACTTACCTAACAAGATCACCACTGACGAGGGCAAATACAAAACAGAATGCCAAAGTAATTCTTAACACAGCCATGATTACTTACCCACCCAATTAGGGACTGTAGTAAGAACCCTGAAGCACTCATATTTGTACTTTCTTGCCACTACTTGTGGTGTTATCTATTGAAAACGTAATTAATCAAAATCTAGAAAAAAGTAATCAATAATAACTATATTGTAATAAGTATGCATTGGGTATATCATAAACCAAGTACTTACCGTATTTTATAGTCTAATCAGGGGTAATCTTTTCCATCCAAAGTTCGTTGATTGTTATTTATAATAAGGATGTTTTTTTAAGTATTTCATTGACACAGCATCTTTTATAAGAAAAAAACAGCTGTGTAATAATAAAATAATTTAGACGAGCTATGCTTGCATATGAAGCCTTAATATTTTCCAGAATCTATGCTTGGTCTACTGATATGACAAACGAAGATGGGGAGTTACAAACGCTTGGATTTTTGTTTGCGAGTCAGCGATGAAATTCTAAATAACAGCGTGAACTTTCATAACCTGATTATGTTCTCAGATGAGTCAACCTTCAGTACAATCGGCACAGTAGCTTCTCAGCATGCGACATACATACATTTAAAACCCAACGCGATCTTAACAAAGACGTGTCTCGTTTACAAAATATGGCGGAATTACTCACAGCGTGACGTACATGGCCACGCCTACCTGCGCGGTGTCATATCTTCTTATATTGAATATTGAAACTAAGAGAGAAACAAACATACGCGATCTAGGAGGTTAAAAAGAGACAAATATATGACGAAATTGTCGACGGCCCACCAATAATATTGCTTTCGGTGCGCGCGTGATCGTCGACGCCGAGCTGCCGGTTTTCCCGGGCCACAGTGGAAATACGCTCGAACCGCTCTATGAAATATACTACTGCAAAACGTTTGGGTTTGACAAAGAAAAACTAATTACCCACTTGTATTTGTATAAACTTTTGTTTAGATTTCATTGTGTCCTTTGTGTAGTAGTGTAGTACTAGTAATTGAGTACGCGTGTTATGTTAATATTACTAGATTCCCACAAAATTTGCCCCACCTGTAAAAAAACTCCCGGACCGCGCCTGGATGTTAGTATCAATAAAACAACGGATGTAGCCTAGTCTAATTTTTATTTTTATCACAAGTTATGGAACAATATTTCTAATCTATGCAAATGGCAAAAGTTTGATCAGATAACACACGTAACGTAAATCTTAACAAAATTTTTTTTTTAACTGACAAACACCTGATGCTCAAGTGCTTTATATATATTTTTTATATGTGTTTGATGATGCAATCAGGCAAATTGGGGATAATATTTATAAAGAATATTTTATTTTGCAATTGCAAAACCTACGCGATTATTACCAGCATCAAACTCAGTGTAGTATTTTCCTATGAAGACGTCGCCCATGATCCATAGTGGACCGCTGGGTGGAGGTATGTCGATACCCATAAATCCAGAAAGACACATTGTCTTACCCATGGCACTTACCTAAAAAGGATGAGAGGATGTTTCAAAAGATCTAACTGGGTTCTTTTGCGTATTAGAAAGTGAAGTAAAAGTTATGCAGAGAAAACATGTAGCGCTAAAAATGTCCTAAAAATCAAATTTTCTGGACGAATATCATCTTAGGCAAGTGATGTGATCACTTTCTGGCAGTTTTGTACGCTCCCATTACAAGGGAGTGAACAGTGTTGTCGATGTGTATTTTTAACACGCTCATTAAAAGAAGATTTAATAAAATTTTAAGTTCAAATTTAAAAGTAATAAAATAAAGAAATTTTAATAAAAACCATAAAAATACCATTCTATTCAAAGGAAAAATGGCGTTGTTGTGAAATTCTTCGCCTCACAGCCCAACCCTTGTACCTTTTTTGCGACTCGCGAAGTGTCATCAAACTTCGTAAAATTTGCACAAATCGGCTAACCTGGTGTAAAATACATATAGGGAGTTTTTTAATTTCTTAAACAATTTTTTAAATCATAGAATCATGAAATAGTTTTCGAGAAAAACTGACGACTTTTGTAAATTTTATGGCGTCCACTCCTGTTTCCAATATTACGCAAAATGAATTACAATCTTGAAATATGATTGCGTAAAACAGACCCATAATAGTATATTATTTAACGAGCGGTAATGTAGGTCATAACTCACGCAGATGAAGTTTGCAGCACGAGCCGAAGGCGAGTGCTGTAATTCATCAAGTGAGTTATGACCATTACCGCAAGTTGAATACTATACTTTATCTACGACTATAACAATAAATACTAAGATACAAGTACAGAGAAAGAACTTTATAATTAGGTATTAACTTAATTTGAAAACGTCAAAATTATTCGAGTGACATTACTTCCCTCAATAACAATAATGGACTGTTTCCTTTCGGCCAATCGGCTTGTACGGAGCCACCTTGATATTCGGTTCGTAAATCTTTTCCGATTTATTATAGTGAGTTATAGCAGTGAGTTATTATAACTCATGTTGTTTGTTTATAGATACTATTAATTGTTCAAAAGTAGTTGAATAATTAATATATAATTTAATAGGAGTAGATAAAGCATTTTATCTACTAAGATTTACGAACCGAATATCAAGGTGGCTCTGTACAAGCCGATTGGCCGAAAGGAAACAGTCCATTATTGTTATTGAGGGAAGTAATGTCACTCGAATAATTTTGACGTTTTCAACTATCAAGATTTGTGAATAAAGTTCTTTCTCTGTACTTGTATCTTAGTATTTATTGTTATAGTCGTAGATAAAGTATAGTATTCAACTTGCGGTAATGGTCATAACTCACTTGATGAATTACAGCACTCGCCTGCGGCTCGAGCTGCAAACTTCATCTGCGTGAGTTATGACCTACATTACCGCTCGTCAAATAATATACTATTATTTATAGGTTTATCTAAAATTACCCCATAAATCACTTCGAACTATTTATATTTAAACATAAAACTGTATACAATACATGGATTTATTAGGACTGGATAGGGGATGAGTTCACATTCTTTGAAGCCAAAACAAACCATTCTAAACGACACTGTAAACACAATTTGTAAACATTGGCCACATCTTATTTTACCTTGGATTTTTGTACAAAAATATACGTTAGAAGCATCACAAGATTTACTAAAAGTAATAAAAGCCCTAAAATATTTTATTTTTCTGCTAAATAATAATAAATTTAAGTTAAAAAGGTTTTATTAGTTATAGGTTATGTTATTTCTAAAGGTATTTATTTAAAGTCGCTCCGAGTCATTTGTAAATCTATATAAATCTATACGTCGCACTTTTTCTTTTCTAGTTCATTAGACAAAGACGTACGTGTAACAGAGTGTTCAGACCGGGGTTCAGCCGTGTTCCTAAACAACCATAACAGACAGCAACACTTCTGAGCTCCAACACTCCAATGCTATTTTATCTCTTTCTACTACCATTCTTGATTCAATTACGTGGTAATTCGTAGTCTTGTCTATGTTCGTAGTTCGTAAACTGCTCCCCCAAGAGAATAACAAACAACAAAATATAAGGCTTCACGTTCGATACGCTCACAGTATACAGATATCGAATCCTTATTATAATAAATCCATGATACAATATGTCCGCGGATGGAGTTTAGAAGAGGACAAATGGATCAAATTTTGCAAGATATGTAAAAATGTCATTAATAAAAAAAGTTTTTGCTTGTAAAATAAATATAAAACATGTTATGAAAAATTTAATTTTTTATACAGGTAGGTACCATAAAAAATATGAAAACGTTATTTTGCGTAAGAGTAAACCTTGTTTATCATTTTCTACCAAAAGAACAAATACTACCGAAGTACATGATTTCATTAAAAAATTTAAATATAAGTAACGAGTTTTACCACATTTTTTTTAAAGTCCCAACTATTCTCTCTCACACCGTTAACCATAGTACTAGTTTTAACAATAATGACACCTATGGACATGTTTGTCAATGTTTTTATTAAATGAAGCAATTATTTAGTTTAAAATACTTCTCATCAAAATGCTATCTACTGAACAAAGGATTTTTATAGTCCAGTGTTATGGGGATGGCCACGTATCATACCGCTATATCATGAAATAATCTAGCGAGAAATTTGTAGGAATCCCAATAACTGAAATACCAATCTACAACACAACAAAAAAGTTCCAAAGAACTAGTTCGGTTTTGAATCTCAAGAAGAGGAAGAAATATGACCGAAACGGTTTTTGTTCTTCAGTCTGTTAGAGAAACTCCTGTGATGTCCCTTAGAAATCGTGCCAAGCATCTTCTAGAAGTTGTGAAAATAATTCATATTAAGATGATCTTAAAAGAAAATAAATTATTTCCGTTCAAACCCCACTTTAACCAAACATTGGAAGAGGGCGATGAGGCGAAAAGACTATATTTTTGTTTATGGGTGGCAGACTAAATTTTAAGTGGAAATATCCATTTTTACAAATTTATGTTTTCTGATGAATGTACATTTTCTACTAATGGAACTGTAGCATTCCAGCATGTCAGGTACCGGTCTCGAGAAAACCTCGAATTTAAAATAATGAGTCGAAGACAATATTTTACAAAAGTGAACGTGTGGTGCGCGATATCTGTCCACAGCGTTATAGGTCCTATTTTTTTAATAACACCTTCAATGGAATATCTTACTTAGAAATGCTGGATATATTTTTTAGCGATGAACTCGAAAATTTCCCATCAAATTTTCGCCAAAAAATACATTTTCAACAGGATGGTTGTCCAACACATTGCGCTCGCGAGGTAATAGAATGGCTTCAAAGCAGATTTGGCCCAATGTGGACTGGTAGAAATGGCCCAATTTTGTGGCCTCCAAGGAGCCCTGACTTAACGTTGGTCGATATGTTTCTATCGGAGCGTTTAAAACAAACTGTTTATGCCATTCCAATACCAAATAATATTGACGTGCTACAAGGCAGAATTACCCAGCTGTTCGTTCAATATCCCAGGAAGAAATCAGAAATTCCTTCAGATATCTAAGGAAGCAATTAGAAAAATGTGTTGAATATGGGGGTGGAGTTTTTGAATTTTGATATATTTTTGAAATGTTTGTATTATTTAAAAATTGCACTTGGGTAAGAAGTATTTTGAATTAAATAATTTTTAATTTTTTAAACATTTTAATAAAGACATTGGCAAACATGCCCATAGGGGTTATTATTGTTTAATATGTAGAAACTTGTACTCTGGTTAAAGGTGTGAGAAAGAATAGTTGAGACTTTAAAAAAATAATGTGGACTCATTACTTATATTTAAATTTTTTAATGAAATCTAGTACTTCGGCGTAGGGTTTAATTTAATATATTTCATATTTGTTCTTTTGGTAGAAAATAATAAACAAGGTATATTTCATGGATTTATTAAGAACGGATTCGATGTCCGTATACTGTGAGCGTATCGAACATGAAGCCTTATATTTGTTGTTTGTTATGAAAACATTTCCCTTAGGGGTAGAGTTTACGAACTTTAAGGAAATACGTAATTGAATCAAGAATGGTAGTAGATAGAGATAAAATAGCATTGGAGTGTTGGAGCTCAGAAGTGTTCCTGTCTCTGCTGGTGGCTTAGAAAAAACGTCTGAACACCCGGTTACACGTACGTCTTTGTCTAATGAACTAGGGAAGAAAAAGTGCGATTTATAGATTTATAAATGTCTCGGAGCGACTTTAAATAAACCTTTAGAAATAATATTACCTATAAATAATAAAACCTTCTTAACGTAAATTTATTATTATTTAGCAGAAAAATAAAATATTTTAGGGCTTTTATTACTTTTAGTAAATCTTGTGATGCTTCTAAAGTATTTTTGTACAAAAATACAAGGTAAAATAAGATGTGGCCAATGTTTACAAATTGTGTTTACAGTGTCGTTTAGAATGGTTTGTTTTGGGTTCAAAGAATGTTAAATCATCCCGTATCCATTCTTAATAAATCCATGGTATATTTACTCTTACGCAAAATATCATTTTCGTATTTTTTATGGTTCTAACCCCATCCGCGGACATAGTGTATATTATTTTACAACAAAATTACTTTGGGTTTTTCTAACAGCCACTGCCCTATTAAAATTATTTGTTTCTTACTCTCAAAATGTAGTCTCGGCCTTCCAAAGTGTAGGTATCACCTCCAAGCACAAAGTCAATCTTTGGTAAACTGGGGATTAGCTGGCAATCTACAACGTATTCTCCTCCAATAATGGGGGTAGCGCCAATTGCTTCATTTATGGCTTTCGTTTCGTTAACTGGGCCCGCAATCAAACTAGTACCTTAAAACAAACAACAAGTCTTATAAGTAAGCATGGTAAAATATTCTAAAATCAATTGACGGAGCACAGTGTAACGAAATCGAAAATTCGTGGACACTGGTACTTTACTTCGATGTTTTGTAAAAATTGTGGTATATAAAAACATATATTGGATGGAGTACGTTTATGTGTGTAGTACCTTACTAGGTAGGTACCGGTCGCTCAAAAAATATAATTATTTTTCGACAAAATAAATAAAAAAATACTGCTTTCGGTTTAAAGCAAGTAAGTTTAATATACTTAAAGAGTAATTATAAAAAACATACTTTAATTAACCTGATTTTCAAAATCTGAGCTGGAGGCTGTTCTATCAGAATCGTCTTGCTCAAAGTTAGTCTCTTTAAAAAGTGTTTCGGTTTCTGGGAACAGATAATTTTTTTTCGCAGTTTGTTTCTGTCTAATAAATAAAATAAGGGGATCTGAAGAAATAAAAAAGTAGTGCAGTATGTCCTCAATACTGTCGGTCCGTCCTCGCTTTCGCGCGTAATGTCCTCGGAATTTCCTCTTTAGATAAATGTCAAATAGGAATGTAAGAAATGTTCTCGCAAATTCCTGCCCCATTTATTAATAACATATGAACTATATAACACATACAGCCTTGCAGTATCAGTCAAATATTCCCGAAAAGGATCAACATTTAAGTTTTGACCCGAAGAAAGCGCGAAAAGAATTACACCAAATGTTTTAATTAAATTTGTGTTCAAGCCAGTGATTGCTGCTGATTTTTCGTAATGTCGGAAAAAAATTCCAGCAGTATTGCCGCCGTTTGTAGTGCCCACCCGCACTCTGTTTCAGACGTCTATTAGTATCCCAAATTCATTTTGAATATCATTTGGTATTTTTTTCTTTCTTTGCTCTTTTATTACTTTGTTTTCATCCTTAGTGGCATCACTAATTAAATTACAAAGCATACTTAAAAAGTTAACTATTACCTGCCTATTAGAATATAATGTTTAATAAAATAATTTAAAACTGGGTGTAGTAACGTATTTTTAAAACTATGTAGGTAGGTACTTAGATTCATGAATATTCTATTTAATATTATTCTAGTAATTTACTTAGTAAAAGTTAAATTAGTTTAAATTAACCTGGAGAATTTTCAAAGCGGCATTAAAAAGCAACTTGAACAAATTTAAAACATTAGAGCGCAGAAAAACAACTGGGGTAAAATGATTGAATTTAAACTTAACAGATGTATTCATTCTCGTCCTTCTACTGCAGAACAAAAAATGCAATACCTGTATCAGCAATAGCTTCGCAACCTCCTTTGCAGAAGGCCTTGTTGCCGATTTTGATTCCGTCCATTTTGTACTGCCAGTAAGCTTGGCGGTCGACCGGCAAGTATGTAAAGTTACCTACATAATGGTCGGGATCAGAACCTCCTAAGATAAGTTCACCTCCAGCTTTGCCATCAGGGTCTCTAAAATATGAACAAAAATACTTTTAAAAAACCGAAAATACCCAAAAAATATCAAAACACTATTTTTAAACATAACTTCAGTCCAATACCTGTTAAGATAGAAACTGAAAACGGGCTGTGAAACTATTCCTTGATTAACCAAATTATAGAAAACTGGCACCACACCATCAACGGAAATGCGAGCATAAGCCATTCCAAGGATACCGTCAAATTTGGCAGCTACAAACGCCAAGCCAGGTTCGCTCATGGCTTCTCCAAAAGTTTGGTCTTTGACTTTTGCAGTGCCAAGCTGAAGAAATTTTTTTGTATTATAACTTTTATTTGTCCAAAATATCAATTAATATAGAGGAAGCAAGTTAGACCAGGAGAGTCGAAATGAGCAAAAAAATTATGTAATGGATGAAACCAATTGGAATGGATCCCCAAAGGTATCCAGGTGAAAATATGAAACTATTTATAAAAATATGTTGTTGCTAATTTTTTTTATTAACAATTTGTTGCAAAAAAATCGGTTTTTCATGTCTTTTTACGGTTTTTCTGACAAAGGTATCTCAGTTATTTATTGAAATAGCGGAACGCCGTTTTTACATTTTACACAATTTTGTTACTAAGCATTTTTTCCTACGACCAATAGATTCGTCAGTATTTAATAAATAAAAAACCGCATAAGCATCGCGCGCTATAAACAAATGCTCATTACTTTTAATCAATCGAAGATATTTGAATAAAACAAAATATCACGCATGTATAATCGGCAAGACAATCACTTAATGCTTCAATTTCCGGTATTCTTATTTAAATATGACATATGAAAAACGTTTCTTTAAAAAAGAAACGAAATTTATGAAAATATATGCACAAACGATCATATCTATGGTTAAATGTCAATAGTCAAAGTCAAAGTCAAAATAAGCTTTATTGTATAAGAATAAAAATTCTCGTTAACAAAGCAACCTTAAATAACTTATAACTAATAAATAAATACATTTCACTTCATAAAATCAAAAATTCAAAACGAGGTACTATGGATATTGTAATATCTCCTCTAAAGTAGCCATTAGATATTGTATAACTTGGCAAATGTATAATAAGATTTTTCATATTGCTCATTTCCAAATCTAAATCGTCAATTAAATACACATAATAATAGTTTACACTATAAATCAATTTAAAAAGTTGATATATATATATATATATATATATATATATATATATATATATATATATATATATATATATATATATATATATTTAAACAGAATTTAAATATTTATCATATGCACATGCATTGCTTCATTTTGTATGAAATGAATTCCAATTAAAATAAAACATTTTTATTATAGTGTCTACTGTTACCATACACAATACATTATACAGTCAACAGAAAGATTAATTAAATCCACTGATTAAATAAAAATAGAGCAGAATATTATTAAATATTTGATAGGTTGTCCTCAAAAAATTCTTGTAGATTATAATAAGCTTTATCAATCAAAAATTTACGAACTTTCTTTTTAAAAATTTTTTCTGATGGGCATGTTTTTAAATTATTAGGTAAGTGATTGTAAATTTTCAAGTTCTCATATATAACAGACTTCTTGGTTAGAGCAAGAGTGGGTTTTGGTAATTGTATGTTTATAGATTGACGAGTATTATAATATGTATTTGCAGAATTGAAATTCTGACGATTTTTAAACACAAGACATACTGTTTCTAAGATGAATAAGCTATAAACTGTTAAAATTTTTAATCTAATAAATAATAGCTTACAATGATCTCTTGATTTAGCTTTACATAGATATCTAATAGCACGTTTTTGAATTATAAATAATGTGTTTATTAAATAGTAATTTGACATTCCCCAAAAGCAAATTCCATATCTAAGATGGGATTCTATTAAAGCATAATAAACAGTTTTACCAATTGAAAAACCAAGTTCATTAACTATAACTCTTACTGCATAACAACCTGAAGATATTTTTTTAGACAACGTAATAATGTGAGAGTCAAACTTCAGTTCTTTATCTATAATCAAACCAAGAAATTTAGTATTTAAGCGGCTCTCAATACTTACATCTCCAATTACCAAATCCTCAATATTACATTTAAAACCAAGAATATTTGTTTTATTAAAGCTTAATACTAAACTATTTGTATCGCACCAGGCTTTAATTTTAGCAAGGTCATGATAAATATATTTTTTTAATAAATTATGATCAGTACTGTATAGAATATATAGAAGACATATTTATTTAGAACTTTACCAAGTTTCAGATGATTATCTTTTTTCAGTATATTTTTATAACAATTTCTTTATAAATAGCGATAATTTCACCTTTTTCCAGATAACTTCAACTTTATGCCAATAAAACTCACAGAAAAATTAAAGTTTTTGTAAAACCAATCACACCATCTGAAAGTAAATGTTTTACCTCACTGATAACTACTGAATTATTTTTAAAATTGACAAATTACAAAAAAATAATGATTGGCTTTCCTAAGCAGCGAACAGGCGAAAATGCATTTTTCGTAAAACAGACAACTGAAAATTCGCCGTAATAAAAAAAATAAGAATCCTATGGATACACCCCTCACAAAATTCGCACATAGGGGTCTCAGGAAGAGGTTACAATACTTACTTTGTAATTTTTTAAAATTTGTTTATAAATACGGAGCTCGAATCAACAAAGTGGAAAATTTCTCACTTAAACATGAATATAAAAAATTCAAACATTCGAAATACTTTCAAAATATGATTAATTCATTTTATTAAAATATTTTTAATTGATTACAAGTTATAAGCATTTGTTTATAGTGCGCGACGCTTATGAGTACATACCGCCGCGCGCTCGCACGCGTACTTTTTGAGCGATTTTTTATTTATTAAATACTGTCGAATCTATTGGTCGTAGACAAAAGTGCTCCGCAGCAAAATTGTGTAAAATTTTCTCACCTTTTCGATGGTGATAAGAGCGTTCCGCTGTTTTAATAAATAACTGAGATATGACGAAAACCCGAAAAAAGACGAAAAAAAAATACTTTATTGCAACAAATTGTTAATAAAAAAATAGAAACAATATATTTTTATCTGGTTTCAACCATTGCATAATTTTTTTGATTATTTCGACTCTCTTGCCTCCTCTAAATACAGCTAAATTCGTTTTAATATGATCTTCAACAATGTAGCCATCTTTTGTTTTCAATATATGACAAATAATGACAGATACAATCAAATGTGATAATACTGTATAACCTTACACTTCCTGTCAAATATTTGGCATAAAAATGCTGCCAACATAAGTAATATACAAATAAAATAATGTTGCCAACCTATTTTGCTATATTTTGACTGTGATATTATTTACTGCTAAAAAAGTAAGGACTATGTTATATAAGCACAAAAAATGATTTTGATTTTTTTACTTACACCAACAATGTCAGTGGACAAAAAGCCAGAAAGACTCCCAGATCCATATCGAATGGCAAACTCAGTGCCATTTTTCTTGTAGGTGGATGATTTTTTTGAGTCATATTTATTGTGGAGCACTATATATAAAGAAAAAAAATGTAAGCTTAGCCAATAATTTTAATTATTTCATAGATGTAGGTAGGGTTTCCAGTCCCGGTATTTGGTCGTGGGATGGTCCCGGGATTTTCTCAAAATATCTAGTCCCGGGACCACAGGAAGGCCCCCGGGACCTCATAAGTCTCGAAATTTATAGTAACGTCACGAACACGTGACGACAAAAATTTGGGGATTTCCCGGCGTTTGGTATTCGGCAGTCTTATTTTACATCAAAATAATGGATATTATTTCATTTTATTTCAATATACAGAGTGAGCAACATAACAAAAATAATACAAAAAAACTAAATTTGACTTCCCCCTTTATACTACGAGAACGGTTTTAAGCGTTTTGAAATTTCTTTCTTGGTTCTAAACTTATAGCCCATTGATCGTTTTCAAATTGTCACCCTGTATGTTTATTGCTGATACTAATATCACTTAAATAAAATACTTAGTTTACATGAAACACTAAATTAATTTTTCCATAGAACATTTGTTGCAATGCGACATTATTAGAATTTCGGGACCATTTTCGGGATTTTCGGGACTTGAAATTTGGTCCCGAAGACCTTTTTAGTCCCGGGATCTGGAAACCCTACATGAGCCTATGTATATTCCTTGTTTTAAACAAGGAATATACCTACATGGGCCTATATGAGCCGTTCAGAGGAAAAGTGGTATAACTGCATTGCGATTTGCTTGTGCGTTATACCACTTTTCCTCTGAACGGCTCATATATTCTTGTAGGCCTTGTATATCTATAATAGAAATTTATTAAGGGCTAGGAAAATTTGCAAAAAGGTCAACTGTTTAACTCCGGGAAGTTTTCAAAAAAAGGGTTGACATTTTTTAAAATTTGGGATATTTCTTTCGGTACAACCCTGTGCCTACGTATGGAATGACTTTAAAATTTAAAAAATATTCCTAGAAGGAAAAAACAAAATTTCTTCCAACCACAATAATATATGTCATATTAACTATTTAGGCAATTATATTTCTGTGGTCTGCTAAATTCATCAAAATGTATATATACCATACCAATCCGCCTGATTGATAACTAATGTTATCAGTGCCTATTTACTAATAGTTTATTTTTACATTAAGAATGACCTTTTATCAAAAGGCACATTAGTAAAAATGATAAGTATGTTTACTGTAAATGTTTATATCATAATAATGAGGAAAAAAAGAATACAAAGGTTTGACTAATTGTATGATATGTAGATAATGCCAATGTGAAAGAATTATATTATAAAGTTTGTTCCAACAAAGAATCCGATAGCGATTTTCCATCAGAAAAAAGTTGCCCAGATGCATATTAGATGTTGTACTGTGACAGACAATTTAGCATATAAATAATTGGACTGACTGTTTCTGACAGTAAGAAAGTGCCGTGGACTGCCTGTTGGGCCAGAGCTATACTTTTCATGGAAGGTTTATGTGTGCAGTATAATTTTGTGATATACTGAGCACTAAACACTCTTCAAATTCAAATTCTTCAATAATTTCTTGTTATTTATTTTTTACTTACAGCAAGCAATGTTTGTATAATGACACTGTTTGGATGGCACCCAGAGATTGGAGGATCCAGTGTCAAAAACAACTTGGAACTTTTGTGGAGGTGTGCCAATAGAAATTGCGCCATAATACTGAGCCTAAAAAAATTATTTTAGATATTTAAAATTTACATTATTTGTATATTTAGTTCTATTTTAGTACCGTGGCCACATCTAAATTTAACCACACACAACAAAAAGCGTCGTTGGCTAGGGTACCTTAAAAAACCAAAATAACAACAAAGGAAAAATACAGAGAACACACAAGTATTGACATTTATTTTTATTTGTTTCTTTTTATGACAACACATTATGTGCTAGATAATATAAGCTTTAATTATGTAGTTAACCAAATTAATTCTAAAAAGCTCGGAAAGCTACTCAACTTAAACATTGTGATGGCAATGTACAATTATTATGGAAGGGAAATGTTATTCATTTGTTGTTTGTAAAATCACGCTTCAGCAAATCATATTACCGCAATCATCGAAATATGAATCATTGTTTAAAATTATTTAGAAAATATGTTTTTATTGACAGTTTCTTGAATATGAAGAAAACAATCATATCAATTCCTCAATCTAAATGAATATTTTGAATACAATGAATGGGGGGACTACAGGTTAAAATGGTTAGCTCTTGAAAGTAATTTTATTTATATTTTTATATCATATATCATACCATGTTTGTCCTGTATCTTATGGTAAATACACTACTCCAATTAATTAACGCACCACAACAAATTTATCATAACTTTGGTAGAGACCTGTAAAAAACTTTATTTAGGTTGTAGGTTCATTCTTTACTAATGTAAGTATACCAGTATTGTTCGAAAAAAAAAATTGTACAGTATACAGGGGTTTAACAATAATGTGGGTTTTTCCCTAAAGTTTGTAGCGCCCTGTAGATACCTGCGATTCACATTCACAACTAGGCTGTAGCCTCATCTATTCTTAACATTTTGTTTTTTAATTCACTCTGATCTCTCAGTTATTAAAGGAGATACAGGGTTTTTTAAAGAGTGATCTTTTTTGCTTAATGCACTTTGAAAAATAACAAAAAATGAAAATTGCCTCTACGATGTGGGTGTAAATGTTATGGTCTGAATTGAAAGAAGTCTGGACTTAAATCCCATTGAACACCTCTGGGACATCCTTGGAAGGTGGCTAGGAACTTCTAAAATTTCACCCAACAATTTGGAAAGGTAGAACAAAGACTTGTTGAAATCTGGAATGGACTAGATTAAAATGAAAAATAAGATGAGGATTTTTTTTTAATTATTAAATGCAGTGACTTTTATAATTTTTTAAAAAATATTAATTTTCCTTAACAGTAGAATGGCGTAACACCCTAATAATAAATCTTTTAAATATGAATCCGCCACACTCATACAGACATTATTTTCTAATAATTTATTTTTTAAAACCAAAAAATAATTATCTTCTTTTTTCAAAAAGTGTAAATTCCATGCGAAAACTCCCCAATAAAGAATCGGCGAAGCCAAGCACTAATCCCTGTTGCTTGCTCCGGGCTCCGCCGTATTTTAAATTCACCTCGTAAGTTTATATGGAAACAGAAACCTATATAAATGCATTAAAACTAAGAGAGAAACAAACATACGCGCTTTAGGAAGTTAAAAAGAGACAAATATATTAGGAAATAGTCGACGGCCCACTAAACAATAGCGATCGTTGGCGGCACGCGTGCGACCGTCAACGCCGCCTGTTGCCCCGGGCGACTATGGAAATACACTCGAACCGCTCCGTCTATTGGAAAACATTTGGGTTAGACAAAAACTAATTACCTAATATGCGCATTGTATTTGCATAAACTTTTGCTTGCATTTCATTACGTCGCGCCGCGCCGGCACTTATTATTATTAGTTTAAGAGGTGTTTCGGAGTTTCAGCTTTTGTTGTGTTTGTGTAATATGTTTCTGCATATGATATTTGAGTTATGTCCTTTGTGTAGTAGTGTAGTACTAGTACTTGAGTACTTGTGATAACAATGGCTTTAAAAGTGCAAGAAACTGTTTGCATGTAATTTAAAAAAAGCCACAGCAAAAACGCAATTTTAGTATTTTATGTTTTTTGCAGTGTTTATTTGTAGGTAAATAATTTCTTAGCAGAAATAGGCACCTTATTAAAAAACCTTTCTTAATAAAAAAAAGCGTATTTTGCTTGTTATGTTGATATTACTAGTTGCCCACAAAATTTGTTCCACCTGTAAAAAACTCACAGACCGCGCCGGGTAATCTACAGGGCGCTACAAACTTTAGGAAAAAAACAACATCATTGTTAAACCAGTGTATACTGTACAAAATTGTTTTTTTTTCAATCAATACTGGTATAACTACTTACTTTCCTAAAGACTGAACCTACAACCTAAAAAAAGTTTTTTACAGATGGATTAAGAGGTCAGAAGAAAATCACTATCAAATTATAATAGGTAAATGCGTTGTTGTGCATTAATTATATAAATAAACAAGTTTCTTTATTTCAAATCATGGACACCCCGGAACACAAAATGAAATGACGTCAATCCGGCAACAAAGGGGTACTTAAATATAAATTAAAGAAAATCACTTAGACTGTAAGGTTCTTAACTTATTAACAATTTCTTAACTTGTAATTTGAACTATTTTTGTGAACTTATTTCTTTAATTTTGCGTGGCAAGGCATTAAACATTTTTAAGCACATGTAGAGTGGACATTTTTCAGTAAGTGATAATCTGTGTATTGGATACGGAACGTCCATTGTTCTCGTCCTATATTCATGCTTTATTGTAGGGCTAAAAAGTTCTCTATTTTTAAAGAAAAACATTAGGCATTCAAATACATAGATTGCATAAACAGTCATTATTCCTAGGTTTTTAAAGACACCTTTACAACTTTCCCTATATTTCATTTTTGTTAATATCCCAATCATTCGCTTTTGAGCCACAAAAACGTTCTGCGTTGCGCTATGCCCACCCCAAAAAACAATTCCATACCGTAACACTGATTCGAAATTTGCACAGTATAACATTCTAAGTGCTTTATCTCCTATGTACCCGCCAACGACCCTGATTCCATAACAAACAGAGTTTAGTTTTTTTACTAAAATGTCTATGTGATATGACATGTCGCTGGATATGACCAATCTAAATGTTTGCCAATGTAAATTCCTAAAAACTTAGTGCTTTCTGAGAATATGATTTCTTTATTATTTATTTCCAAGTTTAAAGGTCTTTCTGTTGTTGACTGTCTTGTTCTAAAGAGCATTATGTTAGTTTTATCTTCATTTAAGATGTCTATTTTTCATATACCAGTCATTCACTAATAGAAAAAAATTATTCCCCTTTGCAACTAAACTTTTACTACCAACTATTAAATTAGTATCATCTGCGTATTTCACAATATGTTGGTGAGATAAATCCGTTATAAAAGCTAGATCATTGACGAACAATATAAACAGGATCTGACCCAAAATACTGCCCTGTGCTATTCATATGTTATTGAGTAATAAATCTGATCTATACGTTTTCCCACTTTTTGTTATTGTTACAGCCTGCCTTCTATCATTTATATATGACAACAGCCAATTTTTAGCATTTCCCATAACTCCATATATTTCAAATTTTCTAGCCAATATTTCCCTATCTAGACAGTCATATGCCTTAGACAGGTCTATAAACGTTCCAAGGGCCAATTCACCTTTTTCAAGATATTCTATAATGAATTGCATAAACTGAAATATAGCCATTTGTGTACCTTGTCCTCCAATGAAGCCATGCTGATATTGTGTGAGTAAGTTACATTCTTTCATAAAATTTAATAATCTTGCACATGCACATGGCTATTTCAAAAATTTTCGAAAAACCTGCTAATAGACTTATAGGCCTATAATTGTCTAGCTTTTCAGGGTCTCCCTTTTTATACAAAGGTTTAATTAATCTTAATTCCAATTAATTGGAGTAGTATCAGAACAACCATGGCCAATAAAATCTCAAACCTAATTCACAGTCCCAATGGAGATATGGAAATTAGACTATAAATTCTGGTTATGATTTTTATGTCCATGGGCGTATATGCTTATGATATGTATTTTGAGGAAGTATTTTAGTTAGGTTGCAGAAAAAATATCATAAATGATCAAATAATATAGTAGTTTCAATTAAGAGTTTTTTTTAACTTACATCTAAGTAATTGGATAAAGGCTCTGGAATAGGATCGCCACCACCATATCTTATCCTAACTTGCTCAACATGGGTGCCTACTTCCCTAAGGGTATTCCGAGCTGTCTTATCTTTGGTGAGAGGAATCCTGTTATAAAAATTGTTTAATAATATAAATAAGTTGCACAACAATTTATAAAATTTTTAAATACCTAAATTGAAACAATCAAAATAAAATAATATATGGTATTTATTTACAGTTATTTAAAACATAAATAATGGTTGGAAAATATTGTTTGATAAAGAAATTTTCGTTAAAAGTTCAGTAAGGTTTGCCTGAAACTTTTTCTTATCACACCACTATGGCCACCCAGAATGTTTCTGATATAGGCATAGACTAGATGTTTTGCAATAAGTATAGTGTGTTTCTGACTGTTTCTAGCTTTGGTCTGTAGGAATTCAATATTCAATATAGAATTAAATACGATTATTGATTTTTAATTAATAGATGAAAGATGATAGTCAAACTATAGGGAGGAAACAGCTTCTAGGTATTTATAAATTTGCTTAGATTTGTGTAATTTGAGTATTAAATCGTTGCGTATACAAAGAAAATTATTAAACAGGGATTTATTTTACTTACCTGACAAAATCATCACAGCGAATCAGCACAAAAACCGAAAAAAGCGTAATAAAAATCTGTAAAGGACCCATGGTTGGGTGCTTGTGAAAACTGGTCTAAATATTTAATTATCTATTTTTATTTATGGCAGTTTTAAGTCCGTTATTTGTTAACTGTTAATTATCACCGATGGTAACACGAACAGCAGTAGGAGCTCTTCGAATGGGCAAAATAAAAATGACCAATTTTTATAAGTTACTGGAACTATTTTTAGTAACGTCAAAACCGGCAAAAATCAAAACAATAAGCGCCATTGCCAGGTTTATGGAGGAATAGGCAAAGACGAGAAATGGTTAATGATTATAATGATGATGCTGCTGGCTTACACGTGCTAGCTGAAAACAAAAAAATTAAAACTTTTTAACAAGACATTGATGAAAAGTTGCTTGTGATTTAAAAAAAAAGATACTTCCAAATGAAGCAGACGACACATCAAAGAATGAGGTTTTATTCAAAAACGTCAGGCATGGCATCGCTGGAGAGAATTTTATTTTTTATGAATCATTCAAGGCGTGCGTTCCGTAATCAATGTCGATCATTTCCTTGACATACTAAGTTCGACAATTCAATCGTTTTGTTCGAAATTTTTGACAGACACGTGATCAGTCGTACTGTCAGGTGACTACTCACTATGCACAAATTCTTCAATAATAGATCACGTGTTCAAACTGGAGGAAGCCGTTAAATGAAACCCAGAAAGTTGGGCAGGGGGCCGAACTGGCGACTCAAATTAAGGAAACCAGCAGACTTTCACGGGGAATAAGAGCTCACTTGAAAACAAAATTAACAAAGATGCCAAATGACACAATAAGGCTAAGCCCCCTGTCCTCAGATTAGACGTCTGGTTGACCTTTATATATCTCGGGGCTTTATCCTCCTCAAAACTGAAGACCTAGCTTTTGTCTATATGCATGGGCACTACCATTATCTGTCAGTAAGCAAAAGCAATCTTACCAATACTGCTTTTGACTATATCAAAATCCATACAGAAATACTGAAACTAAAAACAAAATTAAGCTTGTTTACTCCAAGGCGTCTTTATGGTTTACACTCCCCGATCCACGAAAATACAAAAGACTTTAGCATAAGACTACTTATTTTCAACTCATCGAACCCCCCCCCCCCCCCCACACAATTTTTTCCCTACAGAGGCCCTTATGTCTACCTTTGTTAGGTACTTAAGGATATTCCCGTAAAAACCATTGCCTTCTGGATGTGGTGTGCAAAAGGCAAGCCACCGCCACATCTAGATGGCCATGGTAAAATAAAGACCAATGACGGCGCTTAAAACCCTATCAAGTCACCTTTTTGTATTACATTTGTTTAATAAATTTTTAACGTTACGTTTTCCAAATTCCAATTTATAAGTGATTTCCATTTAAATCGGTACAAAAATTTCAAACTTGATTCCAGATATTTTTAATCGGAAGAAAAGAATGTTTGTGCATATCCCTCAAAACTGGTCAGGCAAACGGTAAGTCGAAATAATTTATCAAAACTTTACATTTTCCATTATGCTTTTCTCTTTTCTCTGATAATAATTGAAGGGTGTCCGGTTCAAACATGCTAAGTGCCAAAATTTGTAATTTTGAGATTTGTAGATACAAACATTCTATATACCGTTAGTTATGTCCCACAAAAATGCTAAGTGCCAAGCTTGTCTAGAAAGGTTGCAAAAAAATTGAATAGATGGCGGCAGCTACAAATCACATGGCTCGTTTCGGAACAAATAAGCTAAGTGCCACAGACGTATTCATAGGTTATTGTAAAATAATTTTCAATCCAGTGAGCACGTATCTGAGGTTTTTTAACGTTTTGTGATGGACAATAAGAGACAGCTTTTATTTTTTTATATTTATTCTTGGGTTTTATTAGTCCTGGATAAAAATTAAAAATTATGTGTTGGTGCTTACCATATAGGTACTTTTTATTTGTCGTCAATTTAACGTTTCGGTCTTTTTTTTCATTTTCGACTTTCAGAAATATTTACTGCTTGAAGGAAAATCCTTGGCAGGTTTCTTTACAACATATCACAAAGATGGTAGATATAATGTATTTCATATCTTAATTAAAGCAACAATTTTTCGGAGGGCACAAACACGATCTTTATAAACAATGCAGTTGGCCGTATAACATATTTACTTTTTTGCTAGTTTGATGTTAAATAAAGAGTTATTTTTAGTTTGAATGAGTTTTAGTCTTTTATTGATTAATATAATGTTCTCTACTTTATAAATATTTAACTTTTTTCGTTTATGGCACTTAGCATGTTTCTAAAATGTTTTTTTAAAATTTTTTCGTTTTATGAAAATTTAAAGAAATATATTTATGGGAAATCATTTAAACGGATATTTTAATATCTTTTAATAAAGGATTAAAGTTAAACTAATGTATATAACACCCTTTGCAAAATAGCCTCTAAAAAATTAGTTTTTTAAAGATATCTCGGCTTTTTAATTTTGGCACTTAGCCTATTTGAACCGGATACCCTTCAATTAGAGATGGAACACTCTCGAGAATTTATTTTTCGGAAATACTCCGAGAAAAATGAGAATTTATCGGAAACTTTGGAGAATTTATTTTATGTTTTGACTGCATACCCTGAAAGAACATATTTTTTTACCAAAAGTATTTTTACAATGATTTCATCCGAAAAAATAAAGATATGGCACTGCACAATACCTAATTTAGAAATTAACGTGATTATTAGGGGGCGCGAATCCCGACTGGTTTTCCTAATCCCGGGATTTTGGAGCTTTGGATGTCTAATCCCGGGATTACTCCCGGAAAAATTTTAGAGGGATTCAGAAATTAAAATTTTTATTTATTAAGTTTAAGCATAAAAATGAATTAAAAAGCACCTAAATGGCTCTAAATACAAAAAAATATATGTATCAATTTATATTTATTTAAAAAAATCGCAAAAATAATTAGGGCGTCCCAAGTTTCATCTTGCAGACTAGAACGTATTTTGTTGCAGAAAACTCCTGCGGAAGAGAAACTCTCGGGTTCTAGTCAACTATTCTGTTGACGTTTCGGTTTATTTAACTTTTAAACCATCTTCAGAACTGTAATTATTTTTATACATATAGTTAAGTCAATTTAATACGAAAATAGTAAAAACATACCTTATTTATAAGTAGGCACTACACCAATGTTTTCTTATGTGCTAATTCAACGATCTTATTCTATTGGTGCTTATTTCTAAACTAAACTTTTGAATTCAATTTGTTTACATTTAAGGGCTTGGTTACCCACTTTGGGAAAAACCAGGTAATAATATTATGGGTTTGGGATGTAAAAAATTGTGTATTTATTGCGTTATTAGGGTGTTATACGCAGTGGCGGCTGGTGAAATTTCAAAGTTGTATATCTCTGTTCCTACTTACAGGACCCGTACCAAATTTAGGGGTTTTGATAGTGAGCCCACTGGGAATGTTTTGGTAAAGAAAAAAACATTTTGTAATTTGCGAAAAAAGTTGAATTTTTGGTGTGCCGCTCCTAAGAAAAAAATTAACACCTTACCAAGACCTTAAATGTAAACAAATTCAATTCAAGAGTTTAGTTTAGAAATAAGCACCAATAGAATAAGATCGTTGACTTAGCACATAACATTAGTGTAGTGCCTACTTATAAATAAGGGTTTTTACTATTTTCCTTTAAATTGACTCAACTATATGTATAAAAATAATTACAGTTCTGAAGATGGTTTAAAAGTTAAATAAACCGAAACGTCAACAGAATAGTTTCTTAATTCTAAACCAATCAACCGACAACCCCAGGAAAATTCAAGAATATTCTCAGTAATTAATTTTTTTCGAAAATCAAATTCTCGAGAATTTATGCTGGGAAATATTCTCGGTAATTTACCATTCTCCAGAAATATTCGCTGGAGAACATGATGGCATGGCACATCTCTAATACTAACAATAACTAATTTATATAAAAAAAGCTTTAACTTACGTGATTTAAGGTGTAAAAAATAAACACAAATACGTACTGGAAACTAACCCTTTATTGCCATATACCACCAATAAAATACAAATCTGTTTTGTACTATGTGGCATAGAATGCAACGTCAGAACATGTAGAACAATGAATAATATAGAATACTGTTAGTTATTCGATTTCACAACAAACTTTTAATTACAAAATACAAAACGGCATTTCGTTAACCTATATTTTAAAACCACCGATCATTTAGAACCAAGATAAATTTTATTTGTGCTATTTTTATGCTGCAAAACAATGATTTGATGAATTTTTGAATTCTATGTATGGTAATAAATCTTTTTTTGGCTATCCACCCTCGATAGATGCATAATGAAAAACAGCGATGACTTTTGTTTTTAAATGACAAGTGGTTTAATTGAATAGTAAAAATTTATTACTATCTTATGTTTTGATATGAACACATATTTAGAAACCTGTTAGTGAGGTTATGGCAGAGCTGGCTCCGAGATTCACCATACTTTACATCAACGAAACTATTAAATATTCTAAAACTCGCAGCTACGAACAGTTATTGCGCACCGCGAGCCATATAATACATGAATTCACAACACTGGACATATTAGAGAGAATTTTTGTTAATAACTCTTGGGAATCTATGTAAAAAATTAAGAAACATAGGAATAAGTACACACAATCGCACCTCTGGCACCTAGCCCGACAAATACCACGCAAGAATATGAACATCGACCTGCCAAGAACTCGAATGCCAAAGAACTAAAATAAATGCAATTTCTATAATTAAATTGTCAGGTTATTTTTTTAAAATTACCCGTGTCTAATGTTAGGGCCATCTCTTTGGATCAAAAAAGAAATTGAGAAAAGCTTTGTACTTTGAATAAATTGTTACGTATTATTGTTTGACAATATTAATTTTTTTTCATTAAAATGTATTTTAATAAATGTAGTTATAATAACGCTGTTTCCAATATCCTTTTTGACCCAAAGCGGCCAGCACCTGCAGGTATTACTTCTCCAACCCTAATCATTATGCACAACGACATATGGAACTAAGTTTCAACTTAAAATACAAACTATATTAGCTTTAGTTTGCCTAATAATTCTTCGGAAAACTAACAAAATTACTGAACCAAACAAAAGCTAATTTCATAAAAAATTAATAAAACAAAATTAAGCTGCTGCCTCTGCTTCCGTAACTTCACCGTTTGCTTCAGCTTCCGCCGGTGCCTCATCGACTTTGGCTTTCTTTTCGGGGGTGGTTTCTTCGGTTTTGCCGTCTACGGCGTCACCGGAAGTGGATTTCCTCTTAATGCTGCATTTATCTGAAAAATAAAGACTCCTCTCAATAATACCCGCTTAAAAACACAATAATGCAATTATTTATTGACAATATCGAAAAGGAGGACAAAACTAAAACTACTTCACCACCTTCTTGGTTTTGTTACAAAATTGTTTTCCCAACAAAACTTATCTTTATTAATGACTTCTTGTACCGGTATGCGAAAACATAAACGTTCAGATTCACTAAGGTTTATTTAAGATTTAGTAGTACTGGTTTAAATTAAGACCTAGCTGATCAGTTATATTTTGACAATTTTTGTCCTGTCTAATAAGTCGTCATTAAAAACATGAACTATTCTGAAATTTCAGCGATCTGCTTGGTTTCCAAATGATTTTAATCTTGGAATGGGGTGCTAGAATGAAATTAGTTCTATTATTGTCGAAAGAACGTACTAAAATTGCCCTTTTCTTTATAAATTTGCGAAAAAACTCAGAAATAAATTCATAGTATAAAACTTAGTTGTCTTATTCTTACACTTGTCAGTTTAAAA
Source organism: Philopedon plagiatum (assembly GCA_963971165.1). Taxonomy (NCBI): domain Eukaryota; kingdom Metazoa; phylum Arthropoda; class Insecta; order Coleoptera; family Curculionidae; genus Philopedon; species Philopedon plagiatum. The sequence goes on from OZ020191.1 coordinate 8,934,305, forward strand.
ATTTTGGTTGTCAAACCAGACTGGACTAGTGTTGAGAGTCTAGCAGTTATTTTCTAGAGTTAATAGGACCAGTGGCGCACTCAGGGGAGGGGCTGGGGGGCTGCAGCCCCCCTCCAAACCAACATCCAAGACACATAAAAATTGAAAAAGTACATGTATAATTGAAGAAATCCACCGAATTGCATTATTCAGCCCCTCCTCCCCCCCGACACAGTAGCCCCCAAGACAAAATCCTGGGTGCGCCCATGAATAGGACCATCTTATATTTTTTATCCATACAAAGTTTGAACCCCTGTTTCACCCCCTTAGGGGTTGAATTATAAAAAAAACCTTCTTTAGTAGATGCCTAGTGTATAAGAAACCTCTGTGCAAAATTTTCTTAGTCAGCTTCTTTTATATATAGACCATCTTTCGCCTGCGACTTCGACCGCGGTATAACAATAATTTTACTCCATTATAAACGTTGAACCCCCATTTCACCCCCTTAGGGGTTGATTTATTAAAAACTGCAAAACACGTGTTTAAACATTTATTTTTTGGAGTACTTCTATGAAGTTTCGTGTTAATAGGACCATCTAATATTTTTCTCCATACAAAGTTCGAACCCCTGTTTTACCCCCTTAGGGGTTGCATTTTGAAAAAATCTTCCTTAGTAGATGCCTACGTTATGTAAGAAACCTTTGTGCAAAATTTCAAGTCTCTAGAGCAAGGGGCTGTGCGTTGATATGTCAGCCGGTCAGTCAGTCAGTTTCTTCTTTTATACAGGGTGGTTCAAAAGTAATGGTACACAGAGCAACAGCAGATTCCTTATATATGTACATACCCATCTAAGTATACCTTTTTGATGTAAAAGTGGAATAATCTTTTTTAAATTAAACATCGCATCTCACATACATATATTATTGATTATTCCGACTTAACACTTGTAGTACTCGTATTTGGTACGGTTTGCTTCTTCAGTGAAGTTAGCCGTGGCGAATACATGTTTTTATACAAAGAAAACGACCGTTATGCATCTAATGTAAGGCTAGCAAATAGGAAACTTTTCTGCCAGTCGTTTAAAGCTTCATTTTTGTGATTCTGTATGTGAATGTCCTGTAATATCGCTATCCCATTAAAAACATATATGTAAAAAACAGGTTAAGTTCTCGTCAGGACTGTGTTTTGTTATCTGAAAAAATAACTAAAATGTAAAAATAATGCCAAGTTCCTTGCCTACGCGCTATTAGCAGTGTTTTGATAAGCACAGATAAATATTGTGTGAACTGATCAATTTACAGACCAAACTTGGCAAGTTTTCAAGGGTATCAATATTGCTCAGTTCTTTAATGAAAACCTGCCAAGTTTGGTCTGTAAATTTATCAATTCACACAATATTTTTCTGTGCTTATCAAAACACTGCTAATAACGTATAGGCAAGGAACTTAGACATAATTTTTACATTTCAGTTATTTTTTTCATATAACAAAACACACAGTCCTGACGAGAACTTGGCCTGTTTTTCCACATGTATGTTTTTGTGTTAATACCACTTAAATCAGGGTATACTATATTACTAAACTGGGCCTGACTCGCGGTAATAGCTTGAGAATTTATAGGAATAAACTTTAACATGCCAGTCTTTATTTGCTTAAAATATTTATAATAAACTGCCGCCTCAGGCCATGTTCTCCATTGTGTTAAAATAGACTTCTGGTGCTGCAAGGCCAGGCCAACTACGAAATACATTTACAGACTAGATTACTAGATCGCGTTGCGATGCCGATATTTCGACATTCCGTGCTCGGTGTGCTGCGCTTAGTGACGGAAGGAAATTTGGAGAGCTCTAGTTATAATCCTCATTGTGAAAAATGCATACTTAAATTGTCCATTTCTCTATAAATTTGCGAAAAAACTAAGAAATACATTCATAACACAAAACTTTGTTGTATCGTTCTTACACCTGTCAATTTAAACATTTGATTGTCAAAATAAACCAGTCTTAGCAATAGGTCGGTGTCAAGTTTTAGCGATTCTCCTTTACGATAAAAAAAAACCTATTCCACTTTGGAAATATCTGTAATTCACATATTGGAAATAATGTATTAAAATAAAGAATTTACAGCAAATTTGCAAATGGGGTTTATAATTTAGAAAAAAAATTTAAGCTTTTTAGTTGACTTCTCAGGTTTTAATCTTCGTATAGTACTTCAAAAATTTGTTCACAAAAGGTTTTTTTACTATATACTTTACTTCCTTCCTTGCTTGGAAAATTCAAGAAAAAATTGATAAATTAAATTACAGCAAAAAAACTTGTTCGTTTTTATGAATTAAAAACCCCAAGTGTCAAATTAACCTGGATTCAATAATTCCATTTTTAAATCGACAAGTAAAAGTTGAGACCATTATTTTCGTGCGTTGACCTATAATTTAGTGAACTCACGCTGCACTTCTATCTCCAGTGCGTTGCATTAAAAGTATAACGGTAACTTTGTTATAACGTCCGGTATTTGTTCGCTCAGGTTGTTTAGAAGAATCTTAAAAAATATGGCTAAAGGTGTTCTTTATGTTTTTTCCCTAAAACTCGCCGGTGCATTCAATGAAAGAAACCGGTTTTCATGAATCACTGAAGAATACTGTAAAATACTTTGCAATGCGTTATATAATTCTCGCGATTTCGAATATATCCGGTAACATAAAAAGAAAAAATACTTCGAACCAATCCTGTATCTAGGTCACTTAAGCACAAGATGTACAAAATTATGCAATTCTGTATTAAGTATCCTGTAGCTCGGCAACTAATATTTTTGAAGATATTTATAGAAACCTGTCGGCCCGAAACAATCTTTTTTTAGACATGTATGTACGTGTACATCGGATTTTTCTCTTGCTATTAATTTTAAACTTTTTGAAAACAGTCTGTAAAATAAAAATACAGGGTTACATGTTTGAAACCTAATGGGAATCTGTAGTAAAGGCAACATTAACTGTTCATTACTATTTATTAGTAGAGATCGCACGATACCGATATTGATATCGTTATATCGGCATATCGGCGGTTGTTGCCGATTATCGGTATCGTATCGGCAGGAAAATTGCCGATAAACGAAAAATTTTGGGTTCTTACTGCATATACCTACGAAAGGTAATACTAAATATAATAAAATAAAATACATTTTGTGCCTCTTCTTATGTCACTAATAATAACTGTACTATAACTGAGGCCATTTTCCTGAGAAATAAATTAAGAATTTCACAAAGCAATACTGAAAACATTAAACAGGGACTTCCCCGAAACTTCACCAATCAGAAACGTTATACCGAGTGATGGAATGGCAAACCGGGACTTCCCCGCTTTTCGTTTTCACCCAAACAGAAAACGCACGAACGAAAAACGGAAATTGATACAGAATACGTACAGGATTTAGCGAATTGGAGGTTCAGAACCGTATTTTGTATATTTTTATTTATATCCGACGTTATAAAAACCCGGGTTGGTATGAATTAATTCACATGATTTAAGTCTTGACTTTTTTTTATAAAAGTCATGACTTTTTCCCACCCTGATAAAAACTAAGCCTTGAAATACGTACGTATGTCTTTGCCGATACGATATATCGGTATCGGTATATCGGCATGTAAATATCGGTATCGGCCGATATATCGTATCGGCAAAATAAAGTCATATCGTGCGATCTCTATTTATTAGTTTTTTTATGATGATTTTCCGGTATAAACACATAAATGTGGAAAATGCAAATTTGCCCTACACTGTAATTACTAATATAAAAAAACCTTAACTTCTTTCGTCACTAATAAAATTAAAATTGCCAGTAATAAAACATTGTTCACTGTGAAACGGGTTTAAATTTTAAAACCAGCTTCGCACTTGAAAAGTTCTTGTTGCCGGCAATTTTTTATCAGTGCTCAGTAATAAAAAAACTAAGACTTCATAAAAAAAAACCACTGAAAAATATGAAATAATATTTTTACGTCTATATTAGGGCTGCACCGAGTCCTGTTTTTTTTTACCTGGTCGAGTACAGAGTACTCGGCAACAGACATTGACCGAGTACCGACTACTCGGCCACAAAGTAGGAAAAAATTCATTAAAGCCGGACACTGGAAACTAATAAGTTGCAAATATATATATATTTGCATCATAACCTTCCTATTCTAAATCACCAGTATTAAATAATAATTATACTATTATTGTTCTATTTACAATAAATTTAAATAGGTACTAGTAAATACTACTCTTACCAGCACTATTTACTTAGTACTTATGTTAAAAATTGTAAACTCTATTATTAGATATTAGATTCTTGACTACTTTTTTAAATGGTACCATGTTTCAGTTTTTAGTTAAGAATTATTAAAAACGGTATTTTCACTATTTTTTAAATTAATTGTTATTACTCGGTCGAGTAGCAAATATAAAACCGAGTATTGTTACTCGGTAAAATATTTGCCGAGCAACGAGTGCTCGGCCTACTCGATGCAGCCCTAGTATTTATTACTAAGGTTAATGGTGAGCTTATTTTTTTCAAATTTAGGTAACTTGTACACCAAAGTTCTAAACTTTGAAGTAATTACTAATTAACTGCTTATGAATTATCATTACGGATCATTATCCTATGGAATTGCACCGACTTCAAAGCTTAGAACTTTGGGTGTAAAACAGTGGCGCAGCCAGGAATACGCTCTGGGGGGGTTTTGACAAAAAATTTTGACAAATACGCTCGGGGGGGGGGGGGGTGTCTTTTGACAAAAAATTTTGACAAATACTACTTTATTTTCGTTAATTTGGGAAATGGGTAGGGTAATCTTTAGGCCTTTGGGGGGGGGGGGGGGGGGGTGGGGAACCCCAACCGCCCCCCCCCCGTGGCTGCGCCACTGGTGTAAAAGTTACCCAAATTTGAACAAAATTCTACTGTGAAATTGCTCCTACTTCAAAGTTTGAAACTTCGGTGTGCTTACCTAAATTTGAACAAAACTAAGTTTAGGGAAGTGAGTTTATTTTTGAAAAAAAAATACTCTTTAGTGCACCTATTCTCCATCCCACTTCACCTTATCTCCCTCTCTTTAAATTTGTAATGTTCATGTTAAATTAGATTTTCCGACCTCAATAACCCAGACAATAGCATTAGTTAACATTTTTGAAGAAATTCCCATTACCCCAGTTGATTTATTTAACATCTGTTGGACAAATTTAGATTTTCTGACCTCAAAAACCCCGAAAATGACAGATTAGCCAACATTTTTAAACAAATTCCAAGCCGCTCCTTTTCACCCCTGCCCTCTCATACCTTTTTAACATCTGCTAGAAAAAGATTGTTTTTCTACAACCGAGCGAAAAGTACAAATTTGCGCTTTCAAAAGAAAGCGCAAAGTTGGACATTTTCGAGGAACAAGCGTTTGTTTTACTTTGTCGCTCGCCGAGCGACAAAGTTACTTTGTCGCTCGCTTAGTTACCATGGACACCTTAATAATAATAAAGAAACGTCCAGCGTATCTGCGACTTTTGACACAAAATATAAACTGTCAAATTTGATATCAATAATTATTAATTACATTACAAAATATTTTTATAAAAATACCGGTTGTAGAAAAAATCATGTGTGTAATTCGAGCGCAAAGTGACATTGCCGCTCTCGCGAGATAGCCGCGCTCCGCTACGCGTCGCGCGTCTAACTTCTCGCTCAGAGCGGCAATATATCACTTTGCGCTCTTAATACACAAATAGCTATTTTCTGACCTCAATAATCCCGAAAATGACATTAGTCAACAATTTCGGACAAATACTTAGCCGCTCCGGTTTTATCTCCTCTCACCCAGCCCCCCCCCCCCCCCATTATTTTAAATTTAAATACCAACCAAACCACCCAGTCATGTTAAAAACAGCGAAAAAAAAACTAAAATCGGTGCCCTCATTTGTATAAACACAAAATTTGTCGATCTTCACGACTTTTTTGTTTTCATAAAACCCTAAAAATGTGACCATTCGGGAGAAGCAAGACCAACAATTAATTTTTCTCTAAATTCTTAAAAACTAAAATCTGGGAGAACTTTAAAACCAAAAGAAATCATCGAAATCTGTGAATCCGTTCAAGAATTATGCGTGAACATGGTGAACATACTAGATAAAACAAAACTATCGCACATACGGGTCGAGTTGATAACCTTCTCTTGCGAAATGGTTAAAAAATACGTACTATGTACGTATATCATACTTTTTAGTGCTTTTTTAACCGATTTCGCAAGAGGGGATCATCCAATTCGACCCGTATAGCTAAATAAACAACTCGGTTGTAGATTACTTCTCATTCAACTATCTGACTATACTCGTATACTCGTACATATACATTTCGTTTTTTAAGGATTTTAATATTAGTTAATTGGTTGCCATAGACTAAAATAGAATTTATTACCTACTACCTTTTCAAATGATATAATGCTAATTAGGATATTCACCTAGATGCCCTTGAATATTAAGGAAACCAACTGACATTACGTTTAGTTGTTAATTCAACTTAATTAATTCAGCAGGTCCACTCTACTTCGTTGATCATGGTGTATTTATAATTTGATCGCTGTGTTTATTTCATGTTGAGTAATCATTTTATACAAGTTTCAAATATGAAATAATAGTTATTCTAGGAAAAATGTCATTTCTGGGTAAAGCTGTTTACTTATGCAGATTAAAAGTTTAAACAGCTTTTAGCACTTTTAACTTCTATAATTTAGAGCTTAGTAACATTTTTACAGGGTGGTCCAAAAGTTATGGCATATGGAGCAACAGTAGATTTCTGGCATCAAAATGTTGCGATCTAGTCCCACCTGTTAAATCCGAAAGTATTAATAGAGGTCTAAAAGAGAGGTATTGAAAAGTGAGAATTTTAATATAGATTTTCTTCAATATTGTAATTTAATTTGAAATAAAGGGATTATTATTATTACTAATATTAATGACGACTTATTAACAATGACAGGATAAAAACTTGTTAGAACCTAACTGATCCGACGAAATCGTAACTTAAACCAGTACTTACCTTAAACATTTTTAGAAACTCCCAGTGCTTATGTTTATCATTAAGTAAATACGAAGAATGAGTCAAAGACGTTTAAAAAGAACCCAATTCATCATTTTAAAAACAATAAATTTTAGATATATTAACTAGATTGTTTTTGTTTCCCTCAGCTCTCATAATCTTACGCACAGAGGGCCACCGAACTTAGCAAACTAACCATGAAACATTCATTAGTCCAGTACTGACTGCTGTTCGCCAAATTCACCCCTAGCGATTTTTTTCACATCATCGGGAAACAACCTGTTTTTCTATTTAGGTTTATCATCGTAAATTATGTACTACATTAAAAGTTTTTTTAATTATTTAAAAATGCGTCTAAGGTTAATATTTTGATATTAAAAAATGTATTAATAAATCTAGTTTAAAAGTGACTAAAATTGCATTAGCGGATGAAAAAAAAAATAAACAAAATTCCTAAAAAAGTAGTTAAAACCCACCATGAGTCAATTAAAGAAAATAAAAACTAGTACAATGCTTACACCCTTCACTTGCCCTTCAAGAAAAAAATAGGGCATCTTCTGTTCAGCTCTGGAAATATTGATTTTACAATTATTTATAAATAATTATGTTTGTTCAGTATAGAATTATTTCATTCGGATGTGGGTAATATGCATATTATGGCTTGGATAAAAAACTTGTAAAAATAGGTATTAGTAGCAGAAGCCAGAACTAAATTACAAAAATTCTCGTAATCCTCAGCGATTGAAATGTCTTGTAACATGCATTTAATAGTAAGATCAGGGTCTTGTAAAAAGAGATACACTATTTTTATTGTTGATCATTAATATAGTTTTATTCTATATAACCTTTTTCTTTAATTTAAAAGGCTAATTTGGTTTATATTCTTACCACACGTAAAACCTTCATTTAAACAATATTTCTTTCTTATATTAAATAAATTTGTGCTTTCGTTAGAGATGCCAACCTGTATTTTTTTTATTATTGAATGTTTTTTATTATTACCTTCTGTCGCCCTCCATCATATGGAATTGCAATCGCGGTTGGCGACGGGGTTACACTTCCAGAGGGTTGTGCGATCACATTCGGAGTAAATATAAAATCTTCTGAGGTAAAGCCTATTTCAGTTATGAGATCTCCATTAGATTGGTTTTTATAAAAATCATCAAAAGAAATAGACTAACACCAAGCAATATAATCCCAAAGAATGTACTAATTGTTAGGATAGAACTAATATATAGGGTGTTATATCCTTAGTGCTTCCCTAGCTCAATTTAGGTCGATTTCCGTTCGTTTCCAAGATACAGAGTGTTAAACTTTTTTTTTTCGCTTTTTCTTATTTTCTGCGCACTTAATGATTTTTTATTCAAAATTACGACATATTAAAGTACCTACAAGAATTAACCTATTGCCATTTAGAACTATCTAGAGGGTGTTATTTTTTTTTGGGTCACAACCACTTTGACCCCCGAACTTCTTTTTTGATACGGCACTGACTACTCTTTCGTATAAAAATAAAACTTTTTTGGTTTATCTTTTAACTTTTTCATCTATTGCACTTTTTTCATATCTTATACGGTTCGGCTGATATTTGGCAAAATTTGATTTAAAGTGGGGCCAAACTTTAAATATGGCCTGATAAAAAATAATTTATTAACCTAATAAATTTTAATTTAGTCATAACAAAACATGTTAAGGATAAAAACATGTTCATAAAAGGAATTTTGAACACTTTTTGTGAACATGATTTTATCGTTAATGTTTTGTTATAACTAAATTAAAATTTATTCGGTAAATAAATTATTTTTTATTTGACCAGATTAAAAATTTGGCCCTACTTTAAATCATGTTTTGCCAAATATCAGCCGAATCGTATAAGATATGAAAAATGTGCAATTGATGGAAAAGTTAAAAGATAAATCAAAAAAGTTGTTTTGATACAAAAGGATAATCAGTATCGGATCAAAAAATCAGGGGGTCAAAATGGTTGTGACCCAAAAAAACATCCTGTAGATAGTTCTAAATGGCAATAGGTTAATTCTGTAGGTACTATAATATGTAACACACGTACTCATTTTGAATAAATAATCCTTAAACGCGCATAAAATAAATAAGAAAAACCGAAAAAAAAAAAATTAAAGTTTAACACTCTGTATCTTGGAAACGAAACGTTTCCGGACCTACGTTATTTGCAACTTTTTTCATTATTTTTGGTCAAGGAATCACCTGTTTAAATTTGTCGGTACAATATTGAAACACCCTGTATATTAGGGCTGCGCCGAACTATCGATTCGGTTTCAGTATTCGGCCGCTTCGGCCTACTTTTTTACTATTCGGTTTTGACCAAAGACTTCTTCAGTTACGTCGATAAGTGCGTTGGAGACGTCGTTTCTGCTGTTATTTCATGTTTAAAGTGCAAGAGGGCAGTGGTAGCTCAAGACAAGCAGGTTAATTTAAAAATAACCAAAAAGACAAATGATACTTGAAAATATGTATTATTATGTGACGATAATAACTACTTAAGGTTCGAAAAACAGTCGCTTCGGCGCATCCCTAATATACATACATATGTATATCAAGCAATATATATCACGATATATATTTTTCGATATACATATATCACGTTATATACAATTTAATTTTTCTAAAAAAATCTTTGGAAAACTGCAAATCGGCAACAGCACAATCTCAATAACTTTTCTTTTTATAAGTTGAATAATGTGTAGCGGCCGTACACATCGGGGAATTACCGACATCAGCGCTTTTTCGATTCTGCTGCGATTGGCGGTTTACCCGAGAATCAAATCAAACCAAATCAAATCATTTATTGATGCTAATGTTACAGTGTAACTTACATACGCCAATATAATATACATACAATAGTATATGAACATTAATACAATACTTCATTACCAACGAAATTTACATTCAAACAACTTAAAATCTGTAAAGAATACCTGGCCACATCTGGAAAGGAATTACACACTTCATTTTCTTTTGGGCAATGAAGTGTTTTAGATCAACGTCAACGTATACGCTCACGAATATCATTTGTATTTTAATATGCCAAAATGAAATGACTGATGAAAATATCATGATGTTTTCGAACCCCGTTTTGAAGACTTGCTTATTATTTATTATTATTTTTATTTCTTATTTATTCTGTGCAACATCGAAAGCATTTTTCTGAAAAAGTTAGTTATGCACTCAAAACGCACCCAAACAGAATGAATTCGTTTCAGCATTTAACAAAAAATTAATTACAGGTAAAAATGGGTGAAAAATGATGTTCGCGAGTGTATACGTTGACGTATCTAAAACGCTCAATTGAACAAAAGAAAAGAAATATGGAAATATTTAGGACTTCCTAGATGTGGCCGGGTATTCCCCGGTAAACCGCCAATCACAGCAGAAATCGAAAAGTGTTGATGGCGGTAATTCCCATAGACACAATATATTTAATGTCTATGGTAATTCTCCGATGTGTATGGCAGCTAGACGTTAAACTTTTAAAAAGAAAGGTTATTGAAACTGCGCTGTTGCCGGTTCGCAATTTTCCAAAGATTTTTCAGAAAAATAAATTTGTATAATTCGTGATACTATCATAAAACAAATATCGTGATATATATTATCGCTTGATGAATATCCTCTGAATCCTGCTCTTTAGTCAACCTCTATAAAGTAGACCAGACATCAACAGGGTGCCATAAATGACAACTGACTTGGCGACCATATTGCGAGATATAAGAAAAAGTTTACTGTATCTTAACCTTAACAATTAGTAATTTTACTAATTTTAGGAATCAATAAATATTTCTATCAAACTAAACTGTATTTTTTTTGTTTAAATAAAAAAAGGCTTTTTTTACAAGACCCACAACCTTAACTAATAAAAAACAGGATATGCCCACTATTTATTCTAAAATCCTGAATATACATAATTTATTAAGACCGGGTGAATTCTAAATACTAGTTTATTGTTTTATAGAATTAAAAAAACCTTGAAGATCCAATAAAAATATTACAAGGATAAAATTAAATAAACCATAACTTCATTGCAATTACGTATGTTTTAAAGCTTTTTTTTAAGAGAAATCTGGCCTGCCCAAGTAAAAAATGAGACTGACGAGTTATATCAAAATTAGATTAAAGTTTAATTATTTTTTTTTGGAAAAACCATATGAGACCGCCAAAAACTGATTTCAGATTCATGTTCTATGACCCAAAACTGGGGTCTATGCTAAATTTCATCAAAAAATTTGGTGTTTCCATTAATCCAAATAAATTACCCAATTTTTAATGCATTAAGAGGAGCCTCTTAAGCAAAAAACTGTTTTTTTTTTCACTTTACCAGTAGCGTGCACAGGGGTAACACCCAAGGTTTAATTTTAAAATAAATATATAAGTACGCCACTTTTTTTTCAATCTGATACATTTTATGATTTAGCAAATAAAACTACACAAAAATCATCTTTCAAATTGTTTCGCCCAGATTAGCCTTTTTCAATAAAAAAAAATGTAAAGTTATGCATAACATTGTTTAGGTACTAGTGTAATTTGTTGAAAATAACAAAAAAAAGCCATGGAAACAAAAACACTTTAAACAAATTTGACAACTAGCAACACTCCTCTTTATGCATTAAAAATTGTCACCAAGTTTCAACTTAATACTAATTTGTGTCTTCTAGTTATTTATGAAAAAAATTCAACACTCTGTGTATTAAAAACCAAGTCATTTAGGGCCTATGCCTACAATTATACTACAATATTATGAACTTTTTGTCTTAAAACTGAATAAAGAATAATACCCTGAAGTTTGGTCACACTTTATTAACACCCTGTATATGCACTTGTTAAATCAGAGCCATGTGTATGTCAATATATCAATACTAACATCACATGACCTGTATTTCACTGTGAATGATACTTTTTTTTTTGGCCGTATTTATAAAATAATAAATTAGTTAAAATTTTAATTACACTATTTTGATTTATAATCGTGTAGTACTTATTTTTTTTAAACGAAAAAATATATTACCTGTGGCAGGTTCTTCTTTGCTTTCTTCATCTTTTCCTTTTGATTCTTCTTTGGGATCACCATTTTCGGCCTTGTCACCATTCTCTTCTGCCTTGGTATCTTCCTTTTGTTTTTCAGCCAACTTTTCTTTTTCAGCCAACTTTTCTTTCTCTTCAACTTTTTTTTCTTCGACAGTAGATTCAACACTAAAAATATAAATATGATTAGGTACTTAATTTTCATAAAGTTTTAAGAAATAAAAGTAAAGCTAAAGGATTTTCGCGTCAATATTTAAAAAAAAGTTTAATATCTTCCAATTTTTCTTTCATTATAATCTAGTTATACTAAATTAAAGACACCGTAGGTATTTGAAATTTTTTGTGTTGGTTAAAATTTCCCTCTTTTTTTCTTTTATCATGACAACTATACAAAATAATAACTGAAAGCATAGCAATTCATCTAGCAATAAGTTTATTCACCAGGAAAGTATCCTGATCCTAAGATATTTTCCAAATTTAATTAGGTAGGTAGGTACCTATTCTGCTGAATCACTTTAAAATTTTGACAAAGATCCAAAACAAGCCAGTAAGTGCCAAAACTATTAAACATTACACAGCAAATTCATTTTTAAATTTAAAACTTTGAAGCACAAACTGTAAAAATGTCAATACACTAAACTTTCTCAAAAACAAGTTCTTGAGAATAAAAATTATCAACTCCAAACGGTAATCTGAATGATGGTGATAAGAAAGCGGAACAAATAAGCATGTTTTCAAATTACAAGTAGGCGGGAATATGAAAAAAGCACGTTGCTGCCAAGATTTCATTTTTTCACATTGTCATGCAAAAATAAATGAAAAATGTAATTCTGGCGACTGCAATTAGTATAAAAATAATCAAAACATCTAACCATGATATCGTCACGCGCTGTACCGGATTTACCGGCTTTTTTTTACATCAAACACCGTGGGCCCGCCATTTTGCTGTGTATGCCGCCAAAACAAAGATTAGAATTATTTAGGATATTTCGAGAAATAATGAGGGTTATGAGAAAAAAACTACTTACATTTTTTGCGCCTCTGTGTCTGCCATTATGAAATGTGTTTTTTGATATTTTTTTCGAATTATTTACCAAAAAAACTAGTTAGAGTGCGGAGCGTGCACGCCGACGTACGTTAGCAAGCAAAACGATAAAAGAGAAAGAGAAAAACGCAAGACCGAACGCGAGCGAAGTAGGAAGCTTCCCCTGAAGGCGATCTGATTGGTCTAAAACTTCAAGGTAAACGCTATCGACTCTTTCCGCTCGGTTTCGACGCGGAAAAATTTTCCACGTTTATCAATACTTTTTAAATTTTTATTTATTTATAGAAACAAGTTTAATGGTTTTTAAGAAGGAGAGATCTACCGCACCATCTTAAATACAATTTATTAGATTGTCCATTTTTTTTATCTAGGCTTGGTTTATTATTACCATAAACTCAGAATCATTTATGATTTAGGTTGGTCCTATATTTAGCGGGAAATATAAATACATACCTCCGCCCGCCTGGATAGGACCTAGCTGCGTTACCCAATAAAACCTAAAAGGTGCCTCTTCCGTGGAATACGTAGGTACCCAGTACTCCCAGTAGATAGCAAAAAATTACCAATTATTACGTTAGGTACCTGACCGGCAACCCTGATGGATTGCGGTATTATAGGTAAACATCTTAAATTATGTACCTAGTACTTAGGTGTTATGCTGGTATGGGCTAAAGCAAAAGCAGTTATGCAGAATTGCAAGCATTTCTAGATTTAGTCCTGGCAGTTTCTGCTCGCTAGTGGTGCCTACATAGGTAGGTACACGCCCACATAAAAAGTTCTATCAATTCTATTATCTCCGAAACCTAAAATTTACCAGCGTTTTTGTTATCTAATCTTTTAACTCAACCACGTGGATTGCTTTAGAGTTCTACCAAGAGGCAAAGAAAATAAAAGCCTAGAGGTAGGTACCTACTTTTAACTAAACTAGGTAAAATTACCTACCTACCTATAAGTTCAGTTGTTAAAACATAGGTAGGACATGGTAGGCCTATGGGTAGGACCTAAATGCTTATTTCTATGTCTTTTTTGTCATTGAAGGCATAATATTTAGTTCATTAATTTATTAATTAAAAATATCGATCTGTATTTTAATTTAACATTAAAATGGGAAAAATTAAATAAAACTAGGGCAGAGGAAACGGATTAACTAATCGATAACTATATTCTTGGTTGCCTACTCTGCTGGAGGACACCTTTGCTAGAAAATTCGATATATAATAGGTAGGTAGGTATCTATGACCGTGTGCAAGGACACAAAAATTGGGGATCGAAAATGTCGGAATAGTTAGTTGCTAGGTATTCGATTGTACGTATGGGTATCTCGAAAACGGTAGGAAATACGTAGATATGGCTGATATGAGCAAATGTAAAGTTGCCTTTTAGTGGACTGCGTTGTCCTTGTCCAGTACAAACATTCCCAATACCTATTCTCGGACTTACTACTGAAAAAGGTACTAAAAATAATCGTTCCTACCTTATTTCTAAATATAAAAGGAACGAGAAGCACTTTTATATCCTCACATTTATTTAGTTTTATTTATTCTTTTAAAAATATCATTAGATATGGAGCTTAAATACTGACCTGGAATTCTAAATATGTAGGTAAAAATATTTTAAGACTAGTATTTTTTTGCAATTACGGCCCTGGAAATTAAATAGATTTTCAGGTCCAAGATTAAAGAATTCTTTTTAGCCAATGAACCGATTAGACAACATGCTATTGTAATTTGAGCTTAAACTCTTTTGAGGGTTCAAGAATCTGCAGGTTTTTAAGGATTTCCACAGATTGATAATGGCTTAATATGAAACTTAACTTCAGCTACTGCTTAATAGGTGTCGGAAGATATTTAAATTTTCTAAAGGTGTTTTATGACGCAAAAGTGACGACGAAAATTTTATTTTTACCAAGACTGAGTCAGTACGAAATCATTCATTCGCTATGTATTTGTTTCATATACATGATATACCTATTATATTGTAAATAAATTATTTTAATTTATGTTATTTTTCTGGAATATAAAATTAATATGATTGATATAAACACCGATCAAAATTTCGGTAAAATCATCAAGTATGAAGTACCTACTAGGAAAAATTAAAATCATTAGACCAGTTGAAAAATTATTTAGCCTCAAAGTGGCTTGGTGTAACAGAACAGGCGATTATTTATTAGCTTCTTTATAATATTATCAGGATTTTGCTGTTTCGTGTTCTCTGTAGGTAGTGTGTAGGTAGTTATGATAAAAATATATTCTTAAGGTCTACTACATACTACATGTATGTAAGATGTAAGTATAAACATATTATTGTAATTTTGGTGATTATAAGAAAATACTAGGGACAACAAAACTTAAACTTACAACCGTCTCTAGACGGTTGTGAGCGAGGCCAACGTTGGCCTCGGTTGTGAGTGAGTACCAAAGAAAATAAAAGGGTTTGATTGGGTGAGTACCATTTGTTGTTTTATTTGTGGCAAATTCGTTTTCGTCGCCACGGCAAGTATTTAGACACTTAGTAACTGTTCGCGGCGACATCTCGTATAATTCAGTTGAGGTTTGTAATTGACTAATCCAGCGTCCAATGTTTCTTCGGTGCTCCTATCGTATTCCTCGTATCTCCATAGTCGAAATTTATCAAATGAAGTGAAAATCTGGGCAGCCAGGTATACGGCCGCAGCCATTTTCTCGTGCACCTGTGGAAAATCGCGGAATCCTAGTTCGCGTCGGAAAATTCGTTACGTATCGGCTGTGAAATTTTAGTGCACCACCTTAGTTGTAGATTTACGGGGCCAGGGAGACTTTTAAGGAGCAAGAATGTCTGGGCAGAGTGCGTGTTGACATAGGAGGAACAATTGTTATTATTGTGACGTTCGTGTCCTCCGCCGCTGTTGCAACCAACTTGGTGCTTTAGGCGGAGTGTGCAAAGGAAATTCGAAGCCCTGGAAGGTTTAAAAGTTCAAACCATGGGCAACAATGCCGCTACGGCGAACAAAAAAGTCGATTCCGCGGAGTCAGTCAAGGAGTTCCTTGACCAGGCCAAGGAGGACTTTGAAGAGAAGTGGAAAAAGAATCCCACAAATACGGCGTCTTTGGACGATTTCGAACGGATAAAAACGCTAGGAACAGGCTCCTTTGGAAGAGTAATGATAGTACAACATAAGCCCACCAAGGAGTACTATGCCATGAAAATCCTCGACAAGCAGAAAGTTGTTAAACTCAAACAGGTTGAACACACTCTTAATGAAAAGCGTATATTACAAGCGATTAGTTTTCCATTTCTCGTTAGTCTCAGGTTTCATTTTAAAGACAATTCAAACCTTTACATGGTCCTGGAGTATGTGCCAGGTGGTGAAATGTTTTCCCACCTCAGAAAAGTGGGCCGTTTCTCCGAACCTCATTCGCGATTCTATGCCGCGCAAATAGTCCTTGCGTTTGAGTACCTCCATTACCTAGATCTGATTTATAGAGATCTGAAACCTGAGAACTTGCTGATAGACTCACAAGGATACCTTAAAGTTACCGATTTTGGTTTTGCAAAACGTGTGAAAGGTCGCACTTGGACACTGTGTGGAACTCCTGAGTATTTAGCCCCTGAAATAATTCTTAGCAAGGGATACAACAAAGCCGTAGATTGGTGGGCGCTCGGAGTTTTGGTTTATGAAATGGCTGCTGGTTATCCCCCATTCTTTGCCGACCAACCTATTCAAATTTATGAGAAAATTGTCTCTGGAAAGGTGCGTTTTCCTTCACATTTTGGCTCAGATCTAAAAGACCTTCTTCGTAACCTCCTGCAAGTTGATCTGACCAAGCGTTATGGCAACCTGAAAGCTGGGGTCAATGACATCAAGGGTCACAAATGGTTTCAATCTACAGATTGGATTGCAATATTCCAGAAAAAGATTGAAGCCCCCTTCATTCCGCGATGCAAGGGTCCAGGAGACACCAGTAATTTTGATGACTATGAGGAAGAAGCATTGCGCATATCGTCGACTGAAAAGTGCGCCAAGGAATTCGCAGAGTTTTAAGGGTTGTTGTTTTTGCGTTTAAGTAGCCTTGCCAGTTTTGGGCTATGGGCATATATAGGATGTAGTTATAGGGGGCCAGATTTAACAGAGCTTTAAAGTACAACTTCTAAAATATGAAAGCATCAGATTCAACTGGTGTTAATTTTTTTTGTATATATTTATTTATTTACTTTTTGCTTACCGTGCATGTTTTATTATTTATTATATAATTGAATTTAAAGGCTTATATATTCTATCAAAATTTGTCAGACTGTCTAATCCAAAAAATCAAAATCTTATAAAAAAAAGATGACTGGTTGATATTACCATCTTCATATATACACAAGTGGTTAGTAGATCCAAGTTATTATTAAATTAAGACTAATTAAATTAAAAAGGAAGTTTTGCATTCTAAGTATAAAGATCCAAAAATGATAAGTTAAAATTTGTTTACACAATGTTTAAAATTAGTCTTCAAACACGATGTTCTGAATTAAATTTATTTTTATGTCATTCAGTAATATTCAGTATGTTTAGTTAAAGTTCTTATGTCTAATTTCTGTCTAACCCCTTTGTTTTTTTGCCAAATATATTTTTTTTAAACATTTTATATCCTCAAATTGTAATGATTAACGAGGCTTTATAATCATTTTATTAAGTACAAATTAAGAATTCCCCCCTTATATATGTCCAAGTCGGGCAAAAGATACAGACTGCCGAATGCCATGGCTCTTCCAAAAATCTGCCCTGTGCTTAAGGGTTGTTGGACTCTCTGCACTATAATGCACTTCATCACAATTGGGGTGTGTAAAGGGTTAGAAACTGTCAATGATGGAAAAACACAACATTGAGAAGTACCTACAGGTATGAAGGATTATTTAACTATCTTTCTCTAGTTTAAAATGGTCATTAAAAATAAGATTTTTTAATCAAGGTCTAATTCTAATTGTTTTGTGTTTGCAAATTTGTTATTTGAACAGCATTATTATTTTCTTAATAAATGAAATAAGTACCTAATGATTTGCTATAAAAATATACTACCTAGTCCACTCTTAAACAATTTATATACCCAAACAAAAAAATAAATGGGAACGGACATCTGAGTTATTTTACTATTAAGTATACAAAGTTTTTAGATATCAAGAAAAGTTGTAAAAAGCATTTTCACCAATTGGAATAAGTTTTGTTATTGAAATGATTTTTGCTGTAAAAGTTTCTGCTTGAAAAACTTTTTAATTCTGATACTGGCAAGTTAGAAAATATACCTAATATACTGTAGGGAGCCTCAACATGAAATTTTATTTCTCACATGAACATCAATTATTAGATAAAGAGGAGAGGACTCTAGAAAAGCAGCAACTTTCCATATCTATTGTATTTATTTCATGAACCCTTTTGTTATACAAATCAAATGGTACATGCAATAAATATGTGGATATAATATGTATGAAGAATTAAAAAAAACACTAAATTAATCCTACAAACATTCCTATGCTTTTATGTACAGTATTCAATCTTTGATAATTTTTTTGTATTTTTAATTTTCACCCTCGGTTGAACCTAGCTGGTGTAGCTAGGTACCTACTAATGTCTATCAAGCTAGCAGAGCCACAACGCCTTTTTAAATATTTTCTTGTGTCATAATTTTTGGCTATTTTATTGCTAATTTATTACCACAATTTTAATTTTTTTGCTCTTCGTTTTTTTAAAAAAACCTGTGGCTCTGCTGGCTTGAGTTCAAGCTAGCAGAGCCACACTGAAAAACCACAAAACAAAATTCTTTTCCAAAATGTTTTTATACAGGAATTTTTGGCCAATTAATTGCCCCTGAAATATGTACAGAGACTGAGAAAAAAATAAACTGTTAGAAAAAAAGCAGCGATTTTCTGTTTCGTCTATAGAGAATTCGATACTGTTACTTAAGATCGCGAAATAATAACTTTATGACCTCTGGGTATATAGCAGGTTTTAAGACTAATTTATTGCTAATTTATTACCACATTTTTAATTTTTTTGCTCTTCGTTTTTTAAAAAAAAACCTGTGGCTCTGCTAGCTTGAGTTCAAGCTAGCAGAGCCACACTGAAAAACCACAAAACAAAATTCTTTTCCAAAATGTTTTTATACAGGAAATAATAACGACTCATTTATTGCTAATTTATTACCACATTTTTAATTTTTTTGCTCTTCGTTTAAAAAAAAAACTGTGGCTCTGCTGGCTTGAGTTCAAGCTAGGCTAGCTTGAACTCAAGCCAGCAGAGCCACAGTTTTTTTTTTAAACGAGCAAAAAAATTAAAAATGTGGTAATAAATTAGCAATAAAATAACCAAAAATTATGACACAAGAAAAAATTTAAAAAGGCGTTGTGGCTCTGCTAGCTTGATAGACATTACCTACTATAATTAGGTGCCAAAATTACAATTTATTTCTTATTTAGATGCCTAGTTTTAAAGTATAAAACTAAAACGTCGTGTTTCCCCGCCTCGTTTAATTCCTCGTCTTAGATTTCAAATATGTTTCTATTATATAGGTAGTTAGGTACCTTAAGATAAGTAGTCAGCCTCATCCCTACTATTTTAGTTTTTCGAACATAGTTGTGGCTCAGTTATTTGCTATAAAATAAAAATCTAGGGACATCCTATTATTTTTATGGGTATTTTTTTATCTTAAAATCATGTTGAGGGTCCCCTTAAAATAATTGTTTATTCCGGACCCTGTTTATTTCGTTACCTACTTACAAATTGAGTAATTTTTTTTTAAAGCCAATACATACACTTGGGTACTTGGGTAGGTATATTAGTTTGCCACAAAATAAAAAAGTACTTTGGTATACGTACATAATATATCTGCTCTTTAAAAGTATTAAAAAAATCTTATTAAAATGTGACCTCTGTTATGGCAGATAAGAAATAAATAATATTGAACAGCGTGAGTTAAACTAAAATCGGTGATTGTGATGAAGACTTTTTAGTGTATTATATTTTAATGTACTTTTATTTATTAGTTTTAATGTATATATTGTATTATAGCAAGATAGCACCTAGCACTATTTACATTAAATAGGGCAAGCAGAAATGTTATCGATGTTCAGTGCAGAGTGTCTAATCAACAGGATTTCAAAAATTGAAAAAAAAAACTAGTAAGCATTAGTCAAAACTATTATTGTAAAAGTCGTAAGGTTTTTTCGTGATAATCGAGCTTATAACTTCCAAATGTTAGGTTTGTTTATTATATATATTTTGAAAACAAATTCTTTACCTATGCAATTCGCCAGAGAATAGTATATTCTGTATCTAGTAGGAAATGCCTAATATTCCCGACGACTGAAAAGGTTGCTGATCGAGGCGCCAGCTGAGATAGCAACAGAGTCCGGGAATGTGGCTTTTCCTATGAGGTACACATAAGTACTATTTTTCCATCGATTGTTCAAAAATTGAAAGAAATTATTAAAACTTTGTTTAATTTTGAAAAAAGCATGACTAATTTTATTCACAAATACTTACTAATGCCTTGAAATTTCTAATAAAAATTGATTGTGTACCCATGGTATGTATCAATTTTGTATTGTAAAACTTGAAGCGTGTAAATTTAATTAAGCAGTTGGTTTTTTCAAAAATCCAAGCTGTTATGTATTTTGTATCTAGTAAAACAGTGTAAAATAATGAGTGATAGTAATGGATTTTCTATTGCTAGAAGTCCTCCAGCACTGACATTAGCGGCAAATAATACTGCCACATTAGATTTACTTCCAAAAAAACCAAGCCAAAAATATGAATATGCATAGGTACAATCGTTTTAGGATGTCTGTGAAGTTGGCCCCCAAATGAAAATTTCCTGTAAAGAGTTCTGGAGTTCTTTTTACTTTTTATTAATAGTTTCTTTAAAATAAAAGTAAAAATATTTTTAAAATGGGGGCTAACTTCACGCAGCCTCCCATTATTGCAAAAACAAAAAAAATTCTACAGGGCTTAATAGTTCTAAAGGAGTTCTACAATTCTTTATGATTTTCGAGGCCAGAACTTTTACCAAAAATTGTATTAATTATATGTTTTGTGCCTTTTGGAAAATAAAAAATTCAGCAACAAAATGTCATTAAGTACCTTTATGCAGAACTGTAGAACTATGATAGCACTAACGGGAACTTATAAGTTTTAAACCGGAACCCTTGTTAAAAAATATTTCATGGAGGGTAACTTAACACTTTTTTAACAGTCAAAAATTTAAGTTAAGAACAACAAAATACCATTCTTATTCTACAGAACTGTAGAACTATTCCAGCACTAACGAGAACTTCGGAGTTTTAAACCAGAACTCTTGTAAAAAAATATATTTCGTGGGGGTGTACAACTTAAATGTTTGACTTAAAAAATTGTGAAGTTGACCCCCTATGAAATATTTTTAAACAAGAGTTCTGATTTAAAATTCATGAGTTTCCTTTAGTGCTGCAATAGTTCCACAGTTCTGTAGAATTAGAATGGAATTTTGTTGTTTAAGTACCACTTCAATTTTTGAGTGTTAAAAAGTGTGACATTGGCGCCCATGAAATATTTTTTAACAAGAGTCCTGGTTCAAAACTCATAAGTTCCCGTTAGTGCTGCAATAGTTTTAGAGTTCTGCATAAAGATAATGACATTTTGTTGTTGAATTTTTTACTTCAGAAAAAGCACAAAACATGTAGAAGTACATAATACAATTTTTTTGGCAAGAGTTCTGGCCTCGAAAATCATAAAGAACTATAGAACTCCTTTAGAAGCACTGTGACCAAGCTTTTGTTTTTGCAATAATGGGGGATTGCGTGAAATTGGTCCCCCATTTTAAAAATATTGTTTTTACTTTTATTTTAATGAAACTCTTAATAGAAAGTAAAAATAATGCTAGAACTCTTTATAGGAAACTCGAAACTTCATTCATTTTTAATAAATTGTGCATTTGGGGGGCCAACTTCACAGACATGTGTTCAAAGAGGAAATCTTCTAAAAATTGTGTTTTTAGTAACTTTTGCAGTACACTGATACCTAACTAAGGAAATATTATTTCCTTACAATACAGAAATGAATATTTCCTAACAGTTATTTTTTGTTGCCTAACAACGAGTGGACGTATTGTAATATTGACTTTCTCTATAAGAATTTTTTTTAGAAATGTCAAAATTTTTGAACGATCGGCGGAAAATATTTTTTTTCTTGCGCGCGATTGTTTTGAAACTGTTTCAGTAAGTCATGTGATCTTTTTAAAGGAACGCCCTTAGGTTTTATTCAATTTTCAATTATTCAATAGTCTATGATAACAATTATATTATACAGGGTGTTTCAAAACTCCATAGACAAAATTTTACAGGTGATTATTTGACCAAAAATAAGATAAAAGTCTACCAAGATACAGGGTGATAGATTATTTCAAATGAATAACAATATTCTATAGGTGCCCCAGGAAGTGTTGTACGAGTATGTGCGACATTGGAAAGAACTTCTTTAAAAATGTGTAAAGTAAATAACTAAAGTCAAAAAGTTAAAATTTTATTACCCTATATCTTGGAAACGAAGAGTTTCCCGATATACAGTGAACGTATAAAGTCCCGCATAAATTCGATATTAATTGAAGGAAAAAAATTCGAAAAAAATGCTGAGACCCTTCAATTTTTATTTTTAATTGCCCATTTTTTGACGTAATAAAATAGTATACGCAGCGGTTCCCAACCTGTGGTACATGTACCACCAGTGGTACATGCAATTATTCCCGGTGGTACGCTATAAACAAGACATAAAATAAAAAACAGGAACTAAAATCATAAAAAAACGCGACAAATCTTATAAATATATTAAAGAAAAAAGGAAAGATTGGCAACACTTACTTATTGTTAAAATTTTATTTTATGCCCTGGTAAAAATTTAAATTATACTTCAATTGCAATTATTCAGAATTACCGAGAATGACCTAGATAGGTATTCTAATTAGGTGGTACCTAAAATTACGAAACGTTTTTGGTGGTACGCCATTAAAAAAGGTTGGAAACCGCTGCATACAGGATATCTCCTAAAGGAGTTATGGCGTCATTGAAAGTTTTTTAAATGGAACGCCACATTTTTTACTAGGTTTTAAATTCTATAAGAAATTCAGAGCATATTTAATGTAACACATCCTATACTGATTACAGCTGTTTTTGAGATATTGACGTTTAATATTTTTTGCATTACAAGCGATATTTTCAATTCATACTGTATTTTATATCATAACGCGTCAAATAAATCAGGTATTTTATTGTTGTCAATTAAGTCCAATTAGGTTAGTAGGTATTAAAGTACGACAGTTTTATAAGAGTAAGTGTAATTTTTAAACTGATTATTATTAATCTAGTTGGTAAAAAGGGCTTCGTGATTATCCCTAAACATGGTTAAATTGACTGAAAGGCAAATAATTGAAATTTTAACGATGCTAGGATATGGAGACCGAATGCGAACCCAATTGAAGGTTTGTCAGCTTTTTAATCATAAATACCCAGATTAGCAAAATTTTCAATCTACAGTTAGTAGAATAGAACAGAAATTTAAAGTCTTTGGGCATATATGAGACCTTCCAAGGTCCGGCTGACCCGCACATTCGGAAGACAAAATTAAATATTTTTTCAGTAGAAGAAAATCCTCATAAATCTACCGAAACCACGTTGCAGTAAGTTCTGTAAGAAACATTTTAAGATCTAATAAATATCATCCCTACAAAATAAAGCTATTACATGAATTAAATAAAGACGATCCGGAGCGAAGAATAGAATTTTGCGAAACTATGATGAATATTTGTCATAACGACGGAGACGGAGATTTCATCGGCAAAATAATATTTAACGATGAATCTATCTTTTGTGTTAATCGGGCAATCAACAGACAAAACTGTCAATACTGGTCAACAGAAAATCCTCATTGGATGACTGAAGCCCACACACAATACCGACAATCAGTGAACGTTTGGGCCGGTATGGTGGGAGATCGAGTAATAGGTCCATTTTTCTTAGGGAACCTTGACTGGCCAACGCTACTTGGATTTTCTTTTAAACGAAGTTATTCCTGCTTTGGCATTTTTATTTCCAAATGCAGAGGACACCGACTTACCCGCTGCTGGTATTTGGTATCAACAAGATGGTGCCCCGCCCCATTTTTTTATAGATGTTCGAAATTATCTGGACACGATTTTCCATGAGAGATAGATAGGTAGAAGGGGCCAAATAGAGTGGCCAGCTAGATCTCCGGATCTTACACCCATGGACCATTTTTTATGGGGTTACTTAAAAAATAAAGTTTATTTTAATAAACCCGACAATATCGAAGAACTAAAAAAAATAGAATTCCATATCAAATTAGGCAAATAACGTCAGAAGTGCTCCATAATGTTTTAGAGGAGTTTGTCTACCGACTTGGATACTGCCAAGAAACGAATGGAAGGCAATTCGAACATTTAATTAAGGTAAAACTTTAAATTAAATAAAAATTGTTTACTTTTAATACAGCCAATATTCTTTTTATTTTAGACGACAATATCTCGAAAATCGATATACCTAGGATGTGTTACATAAAATATGCGGAGAATTTTTTATAGAATTTAAAAACCTAGTAAAAAATGTGGCGTTCCATTTAAAAAAACTATCAATGGCGCCATACTTAACTCCTTTATGAGATATCCTGTATACTATTTTATTATGTCAGACCGAGTGTCAGACAATGCGCAATTAAAAATAAAAAATGACGGGTCTCAGCATTTTTTTCCAATTTTTTCCCTTCAATTAATATCGAATTAATGCGGCCACTGTATGTTAATAATTGAAACTCTCTTGGGCCATACAATTACTGTTAACATTCGGTCGGTGTAGTTCTGCGACAACCTGTATTCTCTCCGATTATCAAATTTTCTTTATGTTTATAAGCATTATCCATACGTATTTTCATCCCTTAGTGGCTGCATGAAAGAAGATGGGATGCAAATAAGTCAGTGCACACTAATTCTGCCACCCGTCATTCACGTCATTTAATTAGGTACTTGCCAATAATGTAATCACAATTTTAAAAGAGAGTCATATGATATCTGTTAAAATACTTTCAAAATAATCACGTGCGGAACAACAACTTTATGCATCTTGTGTACACTCGGGTATAATTATTAAGTATGCGACTTTTGAAATGTTAGGTATCTGTTTATGTAATTAATTTAATGCTCACTATTTGGGTGAATCGGCGATTTGATCATTTTGTAATTTTATCGTTATATATTTATTCTATTTTTTACATTCTACAACTATTTTACAATTTTATGGTACCTATATGATATACAAATATTTTATTGTGGGAAGTTAGGAACATAAAGATCTATTCTTACCAAGTAAGTAATTGTAAATAAAATGAAAATAATTGATTTGCTATGGTCCGTGTTGTCACATAATAAGTGTAAAAATTTCGCTGTTCAAGTTATTTTCTGAATCAATGACGGTTAAGCATTTGGTAATTCCTTCCAAATCTTCCTGATTTATTGGAGTTTCTTTTGAAGCTCGGAGAAGAATAATTTCGCATTTGATTTTTGTGCTTCCGTAATTTCTGGCCACAATGGTGTCCAACTCTTTTGTATATTTTTCTTAGTTAGGGTCCTCCAAGATACGTCAAGATTATTCACTGCATTTTTTAAATCGAACTGTTTCAATGTGGTTAATATGTCTTCACCTTCATGGTCAATAATATGATTAAGAAGGCGTTTCCTATATGTTACCTTTATATTTTGGAATAAATTTTGATCCACTGGCTGCAATACAGCAGTATTAGGTGGCAAAAACATGATTGTGAAGTCTGGATCGGTATTGACTTGTTCCTCAGGTTGATGAGATGGAGCATTATCTATCAGCAATAGAGCTTTATGGGATCTGGTAACCCTAGTTAAAAATTTCTGCACCTCGGGTTCAAAACATTTCTTGACCCATTCAGTGAATAGTGGCCTGGTCATCCATCCTTTGCTAGTCGCTTTGTACACAACCGATAGTGAACTTATTTCATTTTTAAAAGCTCGTGGATTTGCCGCTTTTCCTAAGACTAAAAGTGGCAACTTATGTGATCCCGCCGCATTACAACAAGGCATGAATGTCATCGGTTTGGGAAAGTATCACTTTATATGTCAAAATTAGAAATATGTCTTTTATGCGTCTCCACTGGAAAGTCATTAGCTTTTTATATCAAATAACAGCTGATTAACAACAATGATACAAAATCAAAATGGTAGTAATAGGCGCTGAATAGTTCTAAAACTTGTTTCTGATTGGGTACTATGTACAGTCATGGCCAAAATAGAGTTTCGTTTTCCATAAGAAGAAACATTACAAATTAAACTTTATTTTGATCACGACTATACATCGGGTGAAATAAAAAAGTCGATTTTTCTAAAAATCTTATGTTTGCAATATACAGGGTGTCCGAAAAGTCTTAATAGATGGATAAATATCTTTGGTATTAGTGAAGATCTGCCGTGTTAAGGATAAGAGTCGTATCTGTATTTTTATGGATTTTCAGATTTTCGGGGTTATCACATCACGTTAAGGTTATTCGTCTATTTGAAGAAACATTTTACCGCAAACCCGAGGTCCGTATCTTAATTCGTTTTTAAATGGCAAGCCTTTAAAAATTAGAAATCGTGAAAAAAAATTTAAATACCTTTATTTCTCTTATTACTTTAAAAGTTGTTCAAAATGAACTTCTTGGCAGTAATAAAGTCGATTTTAGAACTCATTTCTCACATTTTCGACAATGGTATGTAAGTATTACTTCGTGACAGAGTTCCAAAATCGACTTTATTACTGCCAAGAAGTCCATAGTGGTCATGTTGAACTTTTAAAGTAATAGGAAAAATAAAGGTACCTATTTTTTTACGATTTTAAATTTTTATAGGCTTACCATTTAAAAACGAATTAAGATACGGACCTCGAGTTTGCGGTAAAATGTTTTTTTAAAGGCCTTTAAAATAAGATACCACACGACTTAGGGTTGCATTTAAAATTTTTGACCTTAACTCCCTAGCGTCACCCCTCAAGGGGGTTAAATAGTTACATTACATAAAAAGTAGATTTATTAACCAAAAAGATACACGTAAAATTTGATGTCTCTATCTACTATTAATAGCAAAGATATTTGCCCATACTAAGACTTCGGACACCCTATATAATTTTCAAAAGGGATTTTTTTGTTAGCTTAGCTGCTTCTTGCACTTTTATATATTGCAAGCTACATATACATATGTATGAGAGAAACATGTAGTGCAATAATTTCTGCTTGTCAGGGACCACTATAAATTATTGTCACTATTGATGTCTCAGTTAAAATAAAAGTCAATGTAATTGACCTATGGGAAACAAGTAAGTAAATTATTTCTTGAATTGATTGTCTATAAAAGCATACATTGTATACGTTTTATTTTAATTTATTTTCACAGGGCTGTCTAACACAAATTCAAGTTTGCTCCAAACCAATAGGGGGCCATGTTAAAAAAAATTTACTCCGTTTTCAGATAAATTATTGTTAGTTTTTTAATGTAGTCACCTTTAAGAAGTGTCTAATACAAATACTTTTTTTATTACTTTTAAATGACAAGAGTGCAATATTTACTAACAAGCTTTATTTTACTTTTAACTTGGTTTTTTAGAAATAGTGAGCATTAAGTTTATGAGTCACCCTGTATTATGAAATGTAGAAGTCCTAGTCAATTTATTGTTATGTTTTTATTTCTTAGCTGAGAGTCGGCTAAATATTTTCGTTAGCGTGTGTAAAATAAAATTTTTGAGGGAGTATTTCGGTCTGGAAGCAAAATAACAGTTAGGAAATCGGAGTTCTTTGCTTTTAGTCTGAAATAGTAATTCATTTAAGTAATATAAAATCAGGTTTTGAAATATAGATTTATAAATATACAGGTATCGCGCATCTTGAGCCATGTTCGTTATTTTTCGTGTTTTATAAGACAAAATAAGATATTTTCTGTAACTTTAGCACACATTTATCTCTAGGGTGCGGTAATTCCACAGTAAGAAAACATTTACTTAAATATGTAAGTAAAAGTAAACAGTAAATGTTATGTATAAAATGGGAGAGAAACCCTAATTATTCTCATAGAAACTGCAAGTACGCGCTTTATTTAAGACAAATGGCTGCTTCGAATAAAATTATAGATTTTGTTACCAATCTAATAGTCACTGGTGCAATGAATGTAGTTCATTGTACCGTGTTGATTTTCATTTTCAACTTCAAAGGATCGCCAAACGTTCTCCTGGTTTGCGCAACCTGAAAATTAATGATTTTTAGTGCACTAGATACAGGGTCTTTCATAATTTCATTCATTTTCGTGTTGAAAACCAAGAAAAAAGGGATAACCGGATATCGTTGGCAATTGAAGAAAGTACTGAATATTAAATTAAATCATTTATGAAAGTAATTTTATTTGTAAAGCACATTGTTTTCTATAACGTGCGATAAGTATTCAAATTAAGTATTTATAGAATTCCCGGAAAACAAATTTAAATGCACATAATGTATTTCCCCTGCACTGTGCCCTTACCAGGTTTGATAATTTCATTTCAGAAATGTTTGTGAGTTATATAATAAATTGTTATGCAATATTAAATGTTGGACCGTGATATTTCAGCAACAAAATTAGTTATTATTCATTTTTCTAAATATTGTAAATATTCAGTTTTTCCTGTACTTTACACGTCTCCTCCCCTGTCGCTTTTGCAGTCGTTATTTTTGTTTAAATAAAATATACGTATGGTGACGTGTTAAGTTGCAAACTTACAATACAAAACTGGTGGACGCCATTACGATTCATTGCATCTACAGCAGCTGTATGTTAACGACTGTAACAGGATTTTTTTAAAAATAGTAGTATTCTAGATCATGGTGAATCGAAAAAAGTTGACAAGAAAAGAACGTTAGCTGCCTTCAGACTTTACAAGAAGCCTCTGTTTCTCCCCTGGTCTTCGTCTTTTAAAAATAAATAGTGACTAGCCTTTTTAAGAAGTAAACAATGTCAACATTCTACTAAATATCAAATACACTATAATAATTACAGTTTTTATTCTGCCTAAACTGTAAAAAAAACGACCCAATGGCGTGGAATTACCCATTATTCACTTATTGCTGGACGTGTTTTTCCAGAACGTGTTGCCCAAACAGAAAAACAACAAAATTTAAGCGAACCACATTATTTTGCTTGGTTCATTTTGTTTTATAAACCACGTTTATTAAAGTTGATTAAAGTTAATGATCTGATTAAGTTATTTAAATAAGGCGAGCATATTATCACTATATCAGTAGGCGTGCAAGAATACCGAATGTTCAGAGATAAAAACTAATCCGTCTGCAATGCTAAATATGAAAAATGTTTTTTTCTTTATTTAAAGATTGTATCGTTGAAAATTAACATCAGTGTGTGTCCCAATTTGGTTAGCCAATAGAAAATTTTTTTTTTTTGTAGTTACATAATAAGTTTCTAGAAAATTCCCAATTTTTTACATTTAGTGGAAGTTTGTGGTTGAATTAAGCATTTTCGAAATTATTTGGAAAATTTTATTCATATGGGTATCTAATTTGACAATCAACAGTGGCCTACCTAGCATTTTGGGGCAGGGCGGGGGGCAGTTTACCATTGGGGTGGATTTGTATGAAATATAACAAATGCGCTATAAAACAAAGAAGCGCTAAGGGCGCCATGAACTAAGGGCGCGGGGGGTTAACTGCCCCCTTAGCCTCCACTAGGTACGCCACTGACAATCGAGGGTTTAAATTGGCAGGTTAAAGAATAAGTCAACTAAGTTTTGTGCCATGAATTTATTTTTAAGTCTTTTTGCATAAAGAACATAATGAACATACAATAATAAAACAAAATTCATTTTAGCAAAAAGTTTTACGATATTCATTTTTAGGAACCAAGAAAATCCCAGAAATAATAAATAGAAGGTCTAAATTTAAACAAGTCCTCAACCTTTTTAGTGATTCCCGGGGTTTATTTTTTACTTTTTTTACTAAGGTAAAAAAACATTAGGTTGTCTACTCTAATACCCTTGCTAAAAGCAGGAAAAATGGGAAATCGAATAAAAACTTTAAAAAAACTAACCTTACAAAAAAAAAGAATTGAGTAGGTATAGCAAAACGGCGCCAACCCAGTATTTCTGCTTTTAAATATATTTTATAAAATACTTATATTATTGTAAAATTGCTTATTGAAGGCTTTCTATAGTTGGATCCTAAGGACATACAAATTTAGTTTTATTACAATATTTCTCTATTGAAAACAACAATTTAGTAGGTTTTTGATTCATCATCATCATTATAGATTATGATTTTTTTATGGTGACATAGTGTTTTATTTTTTGTTAACCAAATGTGGGCACACGCTATATGGATTTGAAAAAAATTCTGTATATGTATTTAGGCGTTTTTCCAAGTTTTCATTGTATTCAAATTATTGTTGGTATTTTTAAAAACTTACTGGTCGAGCTAAAAATGGTTACATATCCCACGCGAAAAACATTATTTGTAACCTAACAAAAGTGGTTGAACGTTTTAAATTTAGTGCTTTACGAGTAATTTTAATAGACGACCTGTATGTTTCCTTCGTTTATACAAGGTGTTTCAAAATGAACCGATTTTAAAACATAAAGACAAGAATATTTATTTTATAATTTTTGGTTATCGAGTAATTGTGAAAGAGCTTGTATAAATTCTACATGACTTAGATCATTTATAATATCATAGTCCGTCTAGTTTGTTAGAGTACTATCTTACCTGGACATGATTATAGTTTTTCCTTTTTTGTATTTGGATCCATACGATGTAATAATAATGTTATTGAAAGTTAGATATTTTGTTGCTCAAGTCAGTTGATTTATTTTATTGTTAATTTTTTTGACTTAGTGAAATAGCGAAAAACAGTTATAATAATTGTGATAAATTTCAATAAAGTGATTGGTGTAAAATGTAAACATTGTCGTATTTTTTTCTCTGACACAAAAGACAGAACTTGCATTTCCAAGCGTAGGAAGTATGACTGAATTTTTAGTAGGTATATTAGAGGAGGCAAGTTAGATCTGGAGAGTCGAAATAAGCAAAAAAATTATGTAATGGATGAAACCAATTGGAATGAGTCCCTAAGGGTGTCCATATGAACGCATGAAACTCTTTATAAAAATATCTTGTCTTGCTAATTTTTTTTAATAACAATTTATTGCAAAAAAGTAGGCTTTTTCATGTTTTTTTTTCGGTTTATCCGTCATACCTCAGTTATTCATTAAAGTAGCGGAACGCTGTTGGCACCATCGGAAAGGTGAGAAAATTTTACACAATTTTGCTACTGATCACTTTTGTCTACGACCAATAGATTCGTCGGCATTTAATAAATAAAAACCGCTTAAAAAGAACGCGCGAGGCGCAGCGGATGCAGCGTTATGCATAAGCTTCGCGCGCGATAAACAAAATAAATGCTTATAACATAACATTTGATCAATTAAAGATATTCGAATAAAACAAAATTGCACGTATAAGTAATCGCCAAGACAATCAGTACATCATTTTTTTTTAAAAGTATTTCGAATGTTTTTCCGGTGTTCTTGTTCAAGTGTAAAAATTTCCACTTTGTTAATTCAAGCTCTGTATTTAAAAACACGTTTTAAAAAATTAACAAGCAAGTCGTGTAACCTCTTCCTGAGACCACCATCTACGAATTCTACAAGGGGTGTATCCATAGGCTTCTTATTTTTTTTTGTTACGGCAAATTTTCAGTTGTCTGTTTTACGAAAAATGCATTTTTGCATGTTCGCCGTTTTGGAATAAAAAAGGTTTTTTCAAATACGTTTTCATAACTATGCAAGTTACCCATAAACCACTTTAAAAATTGGATACGCTGCGGTTTGTCGTTTGGTAACAATTTTTGGACTGAGCTTAGACGATGGGCGTGCATATGCAGGTCACATTTCGGTATTGTATTGCAGGTTCCATAGGATACATTTACTTGCTGGCTTAAACGAATAGGGGTTTGTGGGTGTTCATTAACAATTTGCTTCAATTCTTCTACTTCTTGTGCAGTGCGAACTTTGGGTCAACCATTGCCTTCCTTTCTCTTCACACTTCCTGGTTCTCTAAACAAAGCCACAGATCTAGTCAAAACTGGTCGAAATCCATGACTACGTGTGGAAATTCTGTTTGAAAATCCTGAATGGCGCCCCGTGTTGAATAAACCCACTGGCCATCAACCGTTCTACCTTTTTTCAAGTAACTTTCGATCATAAAAGCTTTTTGTTCTGCCGTGATTAGAATATGTAATTTTCTTAAAAATAAAAAATTTAGAACTTCAGAGTTCTATTTTTCATTCACCTACCTGTTATGTTACCTTTTAAGAGTAATAATAATTCAAAACATGCGTGAATGAGTCCTTGGCATACTGTGAGGACTTTTTTTTTATCTTACATAATTTTAATTAACAAAAGAAAAATAATCCAAAAAAGTCGCGGATTTAACATTTTTGTTTCTTCAACAGTAAGTATGCCTATTCTATTCGATTTTAATAGGTAATACCTATTAGGTATGAAACAAATTTACTAGGTAATACGGGGGTCACGAAAACAATGTTTTGAAACAAAATTGTGATAGATCTTTAATTCTAAACAATATTTCCTAATAACGTTTTGCCGTATTTTTAATAAAATAAATTTCTGTTTCTTCCGTGTATGCTATTTGACTTTTTACGAATCTGATACAGGTTAACTTTGTTTTTAGGTATTCAACTAACCAACGTGTCTAAAGGTCTCGATATTTGGTGTTAAAACTAATAATGTTTTTCAACATTTTTTTAACAAAAATAAAAAGATCGTGTAAAACTTTGTTGCTCCTTTAATGAGCAGTTATTGTTCAATAGCAAAGTTCTCTGTTCGCCACACGTGTTTAGGAAAATACGTGATTCAGTAAAAATTGCTGTTATTTTGTCTTTTTCTAGCGGCAGAAGAGTATACAGCTGACTATTCAGACCTAAAGGGTACTGTCTACTTTTAAAAATGGTATCAAATTTTTACATAATCTTTTTTTTCCTGGAAAAATGTTGAAGAACGTTTAAAAAAGCAAATACCCGATCTTTAATACTTGCATTTCGATAAACATTGGATAATAAAAAAAAGTTCACGTTGGTTACAAACTTCTTGGACGAAACTGTATACAGCGTGTGCGTGAGTTTGCTTGCCAAATGGAAAACTTCTTTATGATTAATTTTTGGGAAAATTTTTGGGGTACTCTTCATAAAAAGTTTTGCTTTCAAAAATATTAGAATTGGCTGAAGCATTTCTTTTTAATATTGTACAGAGTGTCTCAAAAACGAAAAATTTAAATTTTAAATGGGAAAAATCTTTATACCAGTATTTATTTCCCTGCAAATTGAAGAGGGACAAAAGCGAATTAAATCGTCAATTAATTTGTAGTATACAGGGCAATGATAAAGTATTATTGGAATGCTTAGTTACTTAAAATTTTTGAAATAAAATATGGATGAATACCGTCGCAGTATTTATCATTAGGCCATAAATGTACTGTTTGCAGGTTAATTCAGTATACAAAGTGATTAAAATATTTAGATCATCAACAACCTAATTGAAAATTTATTAAACAATTCTAAAAATCCATTCATCATCCATTAATTACGTTATACGCAAAGGGAGAAGGAGGGGGTCCATAAAGTGTGACAAGACGTGACCAGGGGAAGAGGACTCATTAGTTTCGTGACGTCACATCTAATTAAAATATTAAAGCAACTAAATGACTGTCACGAAAATTCATCCACAAAGAGTTGCGGCTAGACCATAGACAAAATATATTTAGACCATCACAACGTATTCGCGACACCAGCTGAATCCGTCCAATGTATGGGCGAAAAAGTGCGTTTGTACGCATTGGGCGCCAGTCAGGTTTTTAAACGACGGTTCTCTCGAGGCATGCGCACTCGGGACGTCTCGCAAAAGTGGTTGTTGAACTCAATGACGCAACTCGGCGATCAGAACCGGACCCAGTTGTAATCACTGAAGGAAACACATGGAATACAGCTGTTGTAAATGCTGAAGTTGCTATTTCCATTTACAAAAATACTTTTAAGTGTTGAGTTATTAAGATACTCTAACCAAATCATTTTCTAACTTTTATCTTAAATGCACTCCGGTGTTGAAGTGAACACACACGGAGACGGGAGAAGTAGAAATATTTATCAGTGACGTATATTGAGTGTGGTCAAGGTGTCAGAAAGGCACTGATGGGGTGTGTGTGTATTAGGGGCATTGTATAAGGAGTAAGATGGTGTAAGAAGGTCATATATAGTGTCAATGCCTCCTTCCCCTATATTGCATAAGGGTGAGTGAGTGTCCAAAAGGCATATTTGCGCTTTCGCCAAAGAGGCACTAAAAATACTAGTGGATTAGGGTAGAGGGGAGTATTTTAAAAGGGATGGCGAAAGAAAAAAGCGCTTTCGCCAAAGGATCGCTAAGATATCAGTGGATTAGAAGGGTGAGTGTCCAAAAGGCATATTTGCGCTTTCGTCAAAGGGGCACTAAAAATACTAGTGGATTAGGGTAGAGGGGAGTATTTTAAAAGGGATGGCGAAAGAAAAAGGCGCTTTCGCCAAAGGACCGCTAAGATATCAGTGGATTAGATTGACATGGGGCCGTAAGTAAGTAGCGCTTTCACCAAAGTATCAAGTGCACACACTGTAAATAGGTGTAAAAATATTTACATCTTACCATAGAACTTGGTTTGTTCAATAATTATACAGGATGGGATGCCAATCCAATAAAATATACACATAGTTTTGGTAATTTTTTTATTTACTATTTTACTTCTTAAAACAGTTGCATATTTTATTTCTATTGGTTAGAATACTATGTTTATATTTTATTTCAACTTTCAATTTTGTAAATGTAACGTTTAAAAAATTAAGAGGGGGGACATTAACGAGACGCACTGTATATGTATAAACTGAGCTATTTTCGATTCGAGGAATTATCGACAGTTTTGTATAGCAAGAAAACTCAGATTTAAGCCAACAAACTACACAATTTTTGTTACAATCTCACTAATGGTTACATTTTTATCATTAATAAAAAGAATAATTACAAGTAATATATTTAGCATTTATTACTCGATAGAAGATTCACGTCATGTGAAATAAATTTTGAAGTACGGTCCTGTCTATCACAAGGCAAACGTTCGACAAGGCGCAAGCCCGCAGAAGACCGTCTGTGTTTAGGGATTCAGCTTGGTAAATTTGCCACATTCGCAAATGACATTATTTCTCTATTATATATTTTCTCTATGGGCTAGACGTGCCAGGAAATTACTCTGTTTGATAAATAATGACAACGGTGCTCTATGGTTGGAGGAGATGTTAACTTTCCCATCGCCATCCAAAAAGACAACTAAGTCATTGCTATGCGAGTAATAAATAATATAAAGAATTGATTGAAGTTCATGATTAATTTTTTTTCAGCCAAAATCAATGTAAGAATTTTTTTATAATAATTTTAAGTACCTATATATTGTTTGAGAACGTACAAATTGTTACCACTTTATTTGAAATATTGAAAAATAATAATAATATTGGAAGGGCTTTAATCAAGTTCCAAATTGCAAAATGAGTGACGTCACAACAGGGAGGGGGTGTCACACGAATGTGATTACTTGCGACACGGACGACGGGGGTCAGAAAACGACGAAATTTGTGTGACGTACTTTATGGATGACTCCTTACACATAACAACTTTTTCAATTTAGTAATTACACAGTAAATATCCACAAGAATAAATAGAAGATTAAATTGCAATAAGCCCCTCGTTGTTCATCATACACCTAAGTTTATTTCTAAAACTTTTAACGGCATTTGCTAGTTGATATCCCTGAAGCCCAACACATTTCTGAATTATGCGTCTTCTGAGGTCTTCTCTGTTTCGACGCCGCCTTTTATATACTCTTTCTTTAAGAACACCCCACAAAAACTAATCTACTGGGGTGAGATCCGGGGACATCGCTGGCCGATGACCAAAACGCAAGCCTTGCTCCGTACCTCTTCCTCTCCACCTGCGAGTATTAGCAAAATTTCTATTTAACTAATATTTGACTTGCACTGCAAAATGCCCGGGAGCACCATCTAACTGAAACAATAAATTTTGTCTAACGGCCAAAGGTACCTATGTCGTCCAAAATATCACTAAAATCATTTCATAGAAAATTTAGAAACACCTCGCCGTTTATATTTTCATCAAGAAATATTGGTCCCGACAATCGGCGCCTCCACCAAATGTCCCGCCCTCGTTTTAAGGGCGTGGCTAGGGGCGTAAACGTATCGGAACCTTAACTAGATCGAAATCAAACGTGAGTTAAAAACAAATTTAAATCGTTTATTTACAAAAAATATAAACATTCAATCTTGACATAAACAGAAAACAGATTTATATAATTTACTCTCGAAAGACAACTTAATTTTCTATCACTTACATTACAGTGTTGAAGATCATTTCTTCTGTTTTATCACAATCACAAACGCATCGGCAGGGGATCGTGCACTAGTGTCTTTTCTAACTCTCGTCTTTCCGATTGCCCTATCACCCAGTCAGCAGTTTCCCCTCCTTTTGGGGAGCGTTGATTTTAGGTCAGAAACCGCAGTTCTGCCGACTTGATAATTCAGCGTCGTTTAAATAAATTATTTAAAGCAATTATTTGATTTTATAAAGGAACTATAATATTTCATAGTTGCAATTTTAATGCATATTCAATAAATAAGTTACATCCTGCCAATGTAGAGGGCAATGACTTATGAATAAGTAAAATAGGATTATAGTTTATTTAATGAACTTCCGAATATTGATCTATGAAATATTATTGGTTTTTCTATTTGTGACACAATCACACCACACACTTATTTTTTTAGAATATTGGTTTCGGCTCTGTATAGCCCAGTGGGTGTTATCCACTGGCCAATACCGGGAGTTTTGAGAGCTTACGATACCGTTGGTTGTAAAAACAGCTTCATTGGAAAAAAGATTAGGTAAGAAAGGTAAACGGCGATGATCGTCTCCATAAAGCCTAATAACCACGCCGAAAAATCTAGTAGTAACCTAGTAATAATGTATGGGTAAACTTGGGCTTAAAAGTTTAATTTTATGTTTTTTAGCACCATTCTAATAAAGTAGATTTGTAAATCCAAATCTCTAGACATTTGCCTTAAACTAGTTGTAGGGAATTCGTTGACGTATTTTCGTTGTATAAGCGAGGAAGATTATTTTGATCTTGGTTTTCTCTCGGAAACAATTTTGGAGAGCACCTTTTAAATTTACTAATAATACTGACTGTTTGATGGGTAATTGGTGTTGGTCTTTCTGGGCGATTATTGTTAAATTCTTTGGCTGCTTCTCTAGTTGTGCGATAATTATTTCCAACTATTAAAACAATCTCGACTTTTTCTTGATTAGTTAAACTCATTGTTAAAGGAAAAAATACAAATCACATTTTTTTTTGCTCGTGTCAATTCGTGAAGCGTGTCTTTACAGGTTTTTCCATAACATTTAATTATTTATAGGTTAAAAGGTTAATTTATAAATATTAGGCTTTATTTAAAAAAAGCTCAAATTTTAGTTACTGAAAAATAATTTATTGTTGTCCTGTGTACTACAAATTAATTCGACATCTGTTTGCCTTTCTTCGATTTGGTCGCTCAAAAACATTTGTTTTAAACTTTGGTCACATTTAAAATCTAATTTTTTTCTGTTTTGAGATACGCTATGTAAAATACCAAAAAAAGTTATATGGCGATCTTAATATTTTTGGAAGCAAAACTTTTTATGAAGAGTAACTTTTTCCCAAAAACTAATAATAAAGCAAATTCACGCACACGCTGTATAATAAAATCAGTCCGTAGAACTGAACATTTCTCTCGGGAACAATGGGTTGGTGCTAGCATTATAGGATAGGTCAGTTGAATCAGGTCAGGATATTTATAGTGTTATCCGTGAAATAACACTATACTACCGATACGAATCCAAATATGCAAGTGGGACGAAGTTAGGCGGAAACTAATCTCACCTGCACATTTATCCAGGATTTTTAATTGTTTGCTTAGGATATCTATTTCCTGGAAATTCCGCTGGAATTTCAAGAGCGGGGAATGACCGTTTGTGTGCTCGGTATTAATTACTGTTGCCAAATGCTTTGTTATTTCAATTGGTCTCGTTTTAATTACTGAGAAGAATGAAATCTTTATGAGAGCAGGAATTTTCTGGGACTCTCTATAAGTGGTCCACACTCAAAAAAAGATATCTTTATCTTTAAACCCTTTTCGAAATATCGCCTTGTAACACTTTACAAAACACACCCTGTATATCTGACCTTCGGTCCATAATCTATTATATAGTTTATCTAAATCGCAATATTTAGAATTTAGTAACCCACTCTTGTTCCATGTACTTTTGGACTCCCTGTATCAGTAGGCATATTTTTTACAAGTCATCTCTACATTGGCTGTCTTATCTTCTATCAAAACCATTGTTTTAAATATTTTTCCTCAAGTGGTCTTACTTTAGGCTGTGTAAACTGTCGAGACGTTCGATTATTTAGCGATTAAAAATTAATTATTATCACACCGATTAGCACTTGCTTCCTATGACAGTAAGTGTCGACGCAATACCTCGTAAATGCTATTGAATTTAAAAAACAAATATGAAATATTAACTGGTTAATAGGTTTGTGTAACAATCATTTATTTTTAAAATATTTTATTCGTCATTCTGTAAAATCGAGAAGATTAAGATTTATACAGCTTGAGCTGTATAGGTAGAACAAGAGGAATCTAATAGATTATGTAAAATTTACAGTCATTTTGTTATTGCTATAAGATTGGTCTAACTGGACAATTAAGGGTTCAAATTGACAAGCGTAAGAATAAGACAATTAAGTTTTGTAGTCTAAATTTATTACTCAGTTTTCTTGGGAATTTATGAAAAAAAGAGCAATTTTAATCTGTATCCACTGTCCTAAGTATATTTGCAAAATAATTTCTTCGAAAGTAAGATTTCAAAAGCTCAGAGTCACTAGAAAAGCGCCCGTTTGTTTCTTGATTTCAGGACCAAGCCAAACCCAGCAAAACTGTATTTTTATTAGCCACATCTAAATTCGTCTAGAAAATCTATAGTATCCATCGTCCTAAGTAGATCTGCACATAATTTCTTCGAAAGTAAGATTTCAAAAGCTCGGCATCTCTAGGGCAAGCGCACGCTTGTTTCTTGATTTCATGACCAAGACAAACTCAGAAAAACTGTATTTTTCTTAGCCACACCCAAATTCGTCTAGCTAGAGAGTCCATAGTATCCATCGTCCTAAGTAGATTTGCAAAATAATTTCCTCGAAAGTAGGATTGCAAAGCTCAGCATCACTAGAAAAAGCTACCGCCTGTTTCTTGATTTCAGGGCCAAGCCAAACCCAGAAAAACTGTGTTTTTCTTAGCCACACCCAAATTCGTCTAGAGAATCCATAGTATCCATCATCCTACGTAGATCTGCAAAATAATTTCTTTGAAAGTAAGATTCCAAAGCTCAGCATCACTAGAAAAAGCGCCCACTTGTTTCTTAATTTCAAGACCAAGCCAAACTCAGAAAAACTGTATTTCTCTTAGCCACACCCAAAGTCGTCTAGAGGCCTAGAGAATCCATAGTATCCACCGTCCTAAGTAGATTTGCGAAATAAGTCCCTTTAGAGTCAGATTCCAACAGCGTAGGATCACTAGAGAGACTGTGTTTTTCTTAGCTGCCCCCAAATTGTCTAGAAAATCCATAGCATCCATCGTCTTAGATTGATTTAAATAACCGTATTGTTTGCACTTTTTCTTTGAAAGCTTGATACATAATCCTAGATGCCAAAAGCACTAGAGAAGGCAGTTGCCGGTTTCTGGACTTTAGGAACCAAGATGAACTCTACCAAGCTGTATTTTGCTTAGCTATTCAGCATCCTAGGCGATAATTAAAGCCAAATATCGAGCCAGAAACGGAGTCGCAAATCTTTGTTTTTTTTTTACAAAACAACCATGGTTTATAGTAAGTCCTGAAAAATATAAAAATCTTCTTGGATATTTTTGACCTACTTGATAAGCTCATAATCACCAGGCCTGCGTTTCTTATTAGATAAGAGATAGAAAAAATTTGATTACAAAACATTTGTGTGATATTGTGACTAAGTAGTTATAATACATGTTTTTGAGTAACTCACTACTAAAACATTCATATTATTGAAACAAATATAAACAGAAAACTTATCAATCCAATTCAAACTGATAAACACGTGTACCTAGTACGTTAAATATTAAAACCGGAATTCACTATATCCGAAACCGTTCTTATTTGATAGTCAAGGTTTTTAACTGACAGGTGTAAGAATAAGGCAACTATAGTCACCTTCCATTTAACTAGGCGGGTTATGAATTTATCACAGACAAACTAATCTAGTGTTATTTTGCTCAAGTCCAGGTATAAAAAGGCATTATACATATATCCGTAATATAAACGCGATAAGCTTATCAGTCATTCATGAATCAGAGAGAGACGCACACATAAATTTTAGTGGATATGAAAATGTTTACATCAAGACTCCCGTATTACGTATCTGGTAAAATTTGATGAAAGGTTAACACATTTTTGACAAATGTGTCAGTTATTAAAAATATTGTGACATGGCAAATAAAAATCGGTTTGCCGGTTTTTTGCATCCCCAGGCAGAAGAAATGGTTCTTAATCTAATAGAATACTTTGAAAATGAACAGAAGAAGACTACTGAAACCGGCGAGGTATCAAATCCCAGGTCCATTAAGGAGAAAGTCTCGGAAGCACTCAAACTAAGTTTAAGA
Organism: Philopedon plagiatum; assembly: GCA_963971165.1. Taxonomy (NCBI): domain Eukaryota; kingdom Metazoa; phylum Arthropoda; class Insecta; order Coleoptera; family Curculionidae; genus Philopedon; species Philopedon plagiatum. The sequence continues at coordinate 8,975,356 of OZ020191.1, forward strand.
TCTATACAGAGAATTGTTCATGAAAGTAGTAGAAGTATACCAATGAAGAAAACGCAACGACGATCAAGGAAAAAGAAGACTGAGACTTTACAAGAATGTAAAAAAATGGATGTGAGGAATGTTATATACGACTTATATGCATCACAGATTAACATAACGCTTCCAGTTTTGAGAGATGCTTTGAAGGAACGAGGTATTTTAGAAATAGGACTCATTGTCAGCGTTGACAAAAAATTTAGGATTTCGTTATAGAAAGGACTGCAACAGAAGATATTTGTGCGAACAACCAAGAATTGCAAGTCAGCGAGTCAAATTTTTAAAAAAATATGTTGAAAATTATGATTCGAAATTTAGAAAAGTTGTTTTTTTAGATGAAACTTGGGTATTTTCGAATGGGAGTGGGTCCAAATCATGGCAAGACGACTCGGTGAAGTCAGTGAAACGAAAAAAAGGTTGTGGTTTGGGAAAAAGATTTATTATAATAAATGCTGGCTCGTCTACTGGTTTTATAGAGGGAGTGAGTTTGATTTTCTCCTCTAAATCAAAGAGCGCTGACTGCCAGGACAATATGGATTGTGAGCTTTTTGAAAAGTGGACCACAGAAAAACTTATACCAAATTTGGATGAACCATCGTTAATTGTGCTAGACAATGCATCTTATCATTCTCGGGCAATAAATAAACAACCAAATTCATCATGGAAAAAAAGCGACATCTTTCAGTGGTTGGTTCAGGAAGATCAGAATCCATCACCCGATTTATTAAAATCTGAGCTTCTAATGAAAGCGAAAACTATTCAAAAACAAAAAATATATGCCGTCGACGAAATGTTGCGGGAACACGGTCATGAGGTTTTGCGGTTACCACCTTACCACTGCCAATTTAATGCCATAGAAAGAATGTTGGTAATGGTCTGAGTTCACAACAGGTAGAAGAAGTTTGGAAAAAATCCCTATCACAAATTACGGGGGACTACTGGAGGAAAGCAGTAGAGCACACGGAAAAAGTTATCCTGGACTGGTGGAAGAGAAAAAATACTGGATGTCCAAGTGGAACCACTAATTATTTCGACTGCAGAAGATAGTGAAAGTACTGCAGATGAATTTGATGATTCTGAATTTGAACAATGTTAGAGCTATTTTTAATTATTTATTTTGTTTTCTTATTCACTGACCTTTTTTTTTAAATTCTGTAATATAGTTTTATTAGAATTAATGTTATATATCTATGTGTTATCCTATTTATTATATTTGAAACATACTAAAATTTGTTTTATTTATCTAATTTTCTATATTTAATTTATTTCTTCAATTTATTAATTAACCAAAATATTCAAAAGTCGTATTACAACCTCATGCAACAATACGAATGCACCTCTGAAACATTAATTTCGGAACGAGACATTTCAATGCCCGGTGGCCGTCAGTTTAATTATGCCTGTCAGTTTCAAATAAACTGTTAACCTATTATCATTAAATTTTATTAAACATCAGCTGTCCATGTACCGCCATATTGTTTTTTACTTTTAGAAATATTTTTGGGGCCTCTGCTTCTGCTGATTGATTCGTAGATAATAAGCCGCCTAGTTAAGTGGAAGGCGACTATACCAAAGGAGACCGACAGGACGTCACCAATTTTAATGACATTATTTGGTGTACAGGTAGGAGGTAGGACCAAGGAATTTGGAAGGGATAAGGGGAATAGCTATGAAGCCGGTTAAACCACGGAAAAATAACCCAGCATGGAGCAAGTTAAACGTCATTAACGTCAATTTCAGGATACATATTCCATTGACAACTACTGGATCAATTTGAATAAAATTTTGAACTTGTGAAACAAATCCAGCATTCCATATTTCTTCTATTATGAGTATTTTAGTTTGTCTGACTAATTTTTTCTTTGTTATGGTTCTGTTTTCTTTTTTGGCAGAATTGATTTGTAGGACAGTTTATTTTGATAGACCAAAACAGAAGGTTTTTGTTTAAATGGACACATGACGATAAAACTTGTGTCCATTTATAACTTGTTCTATGAATTATCAGAATCGGAGTTTATTTACTGAGATTATATTTTGTATAGAAAATAAATTGCTCGGAAGTTAGTTTTGCTGGAAAGTTTTCATCAGCCTGAATCCGTTTCAATTTTTTGTATGAAATATGTATGCTCAAAACAGAGAAAAACCAACACAGAGAGAATATCTCTTCTTCCCGCCAGCGCGACAACGCCATGGCCTTCAAACGGTAATACTCCGAGATTGGCGCGTGGGATTTTCACGATACACCCCGACAAAGAAAGTGCGGTAGCAACATGGCAAGCAGAGAGCGTTTTCTGCGGCGCGGCGCGTCTCAGTACTCACTCTCACTGTGCTTTATACCGTTTATACGGACATGCTATTCTGTTTTTAACGCGTGGCCACATTTTTGGAGAATCTTTTAAACTTTTGATTCTTGTTTTTCATATGTGTTTTTTATTTTGCAGCATTTTTTTATAATATCTCAAAATGAGCAACGCACGCCCGTGGTAGCTTTATTTAAACGTCAGTAGTCGAGTGCGTCAGGCCGCTTTGGAGGTCATAGAAAGCAAATCGTATTTATGAATGAAATCAGTACGAGATATTCTTCTCTCTGTCTTGGTTTTTCTCTGCTCAATATAACCACAAACACACAAACAGAATTGCGACGAATAAAGAATAACCTACTTCAAAACAGGTTGGCGAAACGTCAAGAGTAAAAGGCAACTCAGACAACCGACGACGGCTTAACAACCCAGAAACCACACAAATGTTGGACGATGGCCGAGAAAGTCTTTCACAATTCATTTGTTCTGCATAGCTTGGACATTATTAAATAAGCAAACAAATTTAAAACGTGCAAACAACCATTTTTAAAAATCCACCACCAATCCGATTAAGAACTTTTTTAAACCTTTTGGGTTTTGACCCTGCAAATATGTTTAATCTTGGAAGAAACCTAAGCTGATTTATTCCTTTTATAGTTAAAACGGTTTTTTATATTTGCCTTTTACGGCGTATTGAGCCGAAGGCTAAAAATAGAGTTTTTATTTGCACGCTGATGGATTTATCCCTTTTAAAAACAGTGATATTCTAATTTTAAAACTTAAGGGGTTATGTACAGGGATATCCAAATAAAAGTGAACATGCCTTGTAACTTTTTTATTTTTGAGGACGGGAAAAAATGTTAAACATGAAAGCTTTGGGGATTTTTATGGATCATTCATATATCTTATCAGGAAAACAATTGAGCATCAAATAAAAAAACAGTACAAAACCTCGATTTTCTCGCTTATTTTAAATTAAATTAGATTTTTATCATATTTTTGGATTCTAACATACCCCATGCAGTTTTTCAATCGTTTTTAAAATATTTCAAACTAAAAATTATTTCGCATAAATATACTTTAAACGTAACTATCCAAGTTGCGAACGAAATACCTGCTACCTTTTTAAATTTACAGCGTAGGTAAGTCAAAGTTAATGTCAAGGTTGACAATATCTAATACTTTAGTCACCGTTAATTTATAATTTTATTTTTATTCAAAATGAGTTATTCTATTAATGAGAGATACAAAATGTTAAAACTATATTTAAAAAATAACAATAATATTAGAGCGGCTCAAAGACAATATGAAGAAAATATTGAAGAGGGACAAAGAACTCGATCATTAAACACCATAATAAAATCAAATATAAAACTAGAAGAAAGAGGAATTCTGGGCATTGGAAAAAGAAGAAGAGAAAGAAATGAAGAAAGGGACCTAGCGATTTTATTATATTTTCAAGAGAATCCAAAAAATCAATTCCCGATTGTATGCGGTATCTAAGATATGGAAGAAGAGATAAAATATCGACTTATGGAACAGTTCAAAGAACGTTAAAGTATTTTAAATATAGACCACGTGAAATTATGCCAGTTCAAAAGCTTAGTGCCGATCAAAAAGAAAGAAGATATACTTTTGTCACAAATATCAACGAAAGAATGCGGCAAGATCCTAATTTATTTCCTACTATCTTTTGGACACACGAAGCAACTTTCTCAGCTGCAGGAATGTTTAATAGACGAAATGTTCATGTTTGGTATGAAAATCCTTTTACCGCCGAAGATATTGCTTTTCAGGGGCGTAATTCAACCAACGTTTGGTGTGGGATATTACAAAATAAAATTCTAGGACCCTTGTTTGTTCGGGGAGAATTAACTGGCCAGCGCTATTTTAATTATTTTTAAAATGAAATCGAAGATATTCTCGACGGATTGTCACTTGAAGAACGTAGCCGTATTATATGGCAACAGGACGGAGCGCCTCCCCATAATATAATTGAGGTTCGCAATTTTTTGAACCATCGGTATAACGAATGTATCGGTAGATATGGAACGTTACATTGGCCTGCAAATACCCCAGACCTCACACCTTTAGATACATTTCTTTGGGGTCATTTGCAAAATGCATACAGCAGTCATAATGAAAATATTAAAGAATTTCAGAGAAAGGTGAAAAATGAAGTAAGAAATCTAAACTAAAGTGATGCTGAAAGTATTATAAACACACTTCAGAGCCAGAGAAGAATGTATGAAAAGTGGGAAGAATTAAATGGCGGACATGTTGAAAATTTCTTTTGATATTTATTCGCCAATTTTAACATTTATCTGTTTATGTTATAATTCATTTCTTATTGTTTATAATCACTGGTTATTGCTTTCAAATATTACTAACTAATAAGAATCAACATTTAATATTTAATAGAATAACTCATTTTGCATAAAAATAAAATTATAAATTCACGGTGACTAAAGTATTATTGTCAACCTTGACATTAACTTTGACTTACCTACGAAGAAAATTTAAAAAGGTAGCAGGTATTTCGTTCGCAACCTGGATAGTTACCTACGTTTAATTTGGATATCCCTGTACATTAGTTATCAAAAAAACTGTACTTTTAATTTACAATCTAAACGATTCTTCCTCGTCCGAGGCGGCACCACCCCACACATCTGCTAAAGGGCTGGTGAAATCCATACAGATGTTTCCAACTCTGGATGTCTGAGACGGCTACCCCTAGTACACCCACGGTACCTAGAGTACTTAGGTTTAGGCCTTCGTGGGCTGTCCAAAGATAAAAAAATCTAAAAGTAATTTCAAAGCACTTGGACTCTTAGATTTTGAATTAGATGAACGATTGTTTTGTTCACGGATGTATGATACCTTCTATTTTCTTAACGTTTTTTTAACCAGAACAAATAAAATGTACCCCTGGGATTCAGTAAGACTTACTACTAGTCAGCGGACTATTATTCAACAAGCCTAGAAAGCCCATGCTTAGGGCGCAAAATTTTTAAGGGCGGCGGGCTCACGACATGCTTTTTTAAAAATAAACTGGAAATTAAAAAAAAGTCCATAAAAAAATAAAGAAGACTATAATTCAAAATTACTATCAAGGTAGGACTAAATTCCTACCTAATCCTTGGTTTATATACTTTCTAACTTCAGTATAGCAGTACCGTAAAATGGGGTTACTTTGGCACTACCTAGGTACTACCTAGTTTGGTATTGTAACTTAAAAACGAGAATAAACATTAAACTTTTAAAAACAGCATAGTATCTTGTGTCCTTTGGGAAGAACCTCACCAGAATTTGGATTTAAAATCTAGAAAGACAACCAAGAAAAAAATTGTTTGTGCATGGGGTGCCAAATTAGGCAGCAAATTGGGGTTACTTCGGCAGGTGCTTTAAAACGTACTAAATCTAGAATAGACGTTTTTTTAACTATTCTTTGGAATCAAAAACAAATAGCTGACTGTAAGTTTCACGAAGCTACTTTCAGAGTTTGAAAATTTTTGACTCATAGGGGAGATATTAAATAAAATATTAAAGTTAATGCATATATTTTTATTGAAAATAACAAGAAATAAAGCCATCTTTTAAGAAAATAAAGGTGCAATTCTGCAAGAAAATATTTAAAAAATGAAAATAAGCGATATTGGACCGAAAATTCTCTATCTTTAAAACTGTCCTCCGAGTCATAAGGCTTATTAAGGCAGATATCATAGACGAAAAGTGGGTCTTTACTCTCGCAGAAACGTTCACCACAAATCCAAATTTGGCACTGTGTGCAACGGTGCTCAGTAAAGCTGGGGTATTGTCGCCCCCCACCTTTTTTTTGATAGTGTCTAGGCATTTTCAGTTATTTTAGACCTGTCCCAATCAAACAAATTAAAAAAAAAAAACAAAAAATGAACAAAACAAAAAAAATATTAAAAACATAAAAAGCTGGCAAGCTGCCAAAGTAGACCTAAGGTGCCAAAGTAACCCCATTTTACGGTACTGAAAATCTGCAAAATTCTTTTCATGGATTTTCTCTCCTGAAATAAGAAGATTTACAAATGCACACTTGTGTTAACAGTCAGTAACACGTAAGTTACCTACATTAACTAGCCAGTTCTAATAAAATAAGAAGTCAAATGGGCTTGTTCAGTCATTTCGCGTTTTCAATAAATATTATTGCACAGTCAATCGAAACACGTACACAGAAATCGGCTGGCAAGATTCTTGCTTCAGTTTTCGGGGACAAAGATGGGATAATTCTGATATTATTTGAAACGGTGTGAGAGTGCCACGGGAGCATATTATACTGAGTTGCTATTTAAATTATGTAAGAAAAATGTGGAAAAAAGTCGTAGTAAATTTGCCAGCGGTGTGCTCTTTTTGACAATGCTCCTGCTCACAAGGCGTTGATTGATTGCATTGCATAAAATTAATGAAATTGGTTGACCACACGCCCGATTCTCCTGATTTAGCACCGTCAGACTATTATTGTTCCCAAAACTCAAAAAGCATTTGAAAGGTAAAAGATTTTCGACAAATAACGAGGAGGTGTTGAGGAGTGGTTTGCAGAACAAGGCAAAGAATTTTGTTAAAGGGCTTAGAATTACTTTATGAACATTTTACTAAACGTTGTTAGTCTTAAAGGATATATTGATTAATAAAATTTTGTTTTGAAATATTGTGGCGATATTTATGGTAGGCTAATTACTTATCAGTACTCCCTCGTAGATTACCTTAAAAAGGAAAAACAATAAATTCATAGTACTATGCAAGCGAACTTGACCAACTAATCGAAAATCTTCGCGAGAAAAGTCGTAGCTTAGCGACGAAGAAAATTCTGTTCCATCAGGACAATGCTCCTTACCACAAATCAATAATTGATATGGCAAAAATTCATCAGTTGGATTTTCAATTCTTTCTTATGCATCTTATTCGCCAGATTTCAATTTGTTTTCGAAAAATTTATTGGTGGCAAAAACTTCGCTGCGGATTCAGAAGTGATTGTTGGTATAAACGTATATTTGGGCGAGTTGAATAAATCAACCGACAGCAATGGTATGAAGACCCTTTAACATCGCTGGAATAAATACATTAAGCTACACGAAAACTATATTGAAAAACAAAAACATTTTTAACCAATGTTATTTCGCTGTTTTCGATTTTATCCCATCTTTGTATATTACTATTTCGCGCATAATAAAAATCACCATGAATCATAAACCGAAAAACCATTTTTATGGGTAAGAATAAACGGGTTTCCTGCTGAAAAATGATTGCATTAAAACAAGCTGAACAAGTTTATTTTATAGATATAAAATATAAAAGTTTGTAAATAGGCCAAGCAATAAAGCGATTTGTCGTGACATTAATCTTATTAGAAAACCGCGTGTGCCATCATCTGAAAGACGATTCGTAGATGATTCCTGTTATAAATCCAACTCTGAAATTTTTGCCATTAATTTGTTATAAACATTTTTAAGCAAAAAAAACGCGATTTTTTTAGTTTTTTGCTTATAAAATGAAAAGTAATGAAGCAATCTTAATGATGTAAATGGACGATTTGTAGAGATTAGAAATACGAACAAAATGAGAAGTCAACCGTCCCGATAGGATAAGTAGCAACGGAGAAAATCCGGAAAAACCGGAAAATTAAGAGTTTTTTTTTAAGTTCATAAATCGGCCATTTTTAAACGTAGAGGGCTCAAACTTTGGGAAAAAGTAGTAACTTATAGCTATTTTATGTGTGCAAAACCCCGACGCTGTCCGACGATTAGTTTTGCCACAATCGTCATTTTAATTTTTCAACACACTATTTTGCAACCGGTCTGGATGCTCTATGGATCGTCCAATTTTAATTATTGAAACGGATTCGAAAAGTACAAGCTTAACTGAACAATATGTATATCTTAGTTTTTCCATAAAGTGCTACGAAACCGGTTGAAAATGCACGTAAAAATGCGTGAAAATTGCCGAACGCGCGAATATTGGCTCCCCTTCGCTCCGCTTCTCTCCCGCTACGCGTCATGTTTCGCGCACTCGGCCATTTTCACGCATCTTTACGTGCATTTTCAACCGGTCTCATACTGGTTTCGTAGCATTTTATGGAAAAACTGAGATATACATATTGTTCAATTAAACTTGTACTTTTCAAATCCGTTTCAATAATTAAAATCGGACGATCCATAGAGCATCCAGACCTGTTGCAAAATAGTGCGTTGAAAAATTAAAATGACGATTGTGGCAAAACTAATCGTCGGACAGCGTCGGGGTTTTGCACACATAAAATAGCTATAAATTACTACTTTTTCCAAAAGTTTGAGCCCTCTACGTTTAAAAATGGCCGATTTATGAATTTAAAAAAAGAACTCATAATTTTCCGATTTTTCCGGATTTTCTCCGTTGCTTCTTATCCTATCGGGACGGTCGACCTCTCATTTTGTTCGTACTTCTATTCTCTACAAATCGTCCATTTACATCATTAAGATTGCTTCATTACTTTTCATTTTATAAGCAAAAAACTAAAAAAATCGCGTTTTTTTGTTTAAAAATGTTTATAACAAATTAATGGCAAAAATTTCAGAGTTGGATTTATAACAGGAATCATCTACGGATCGTCTTTCAGATGATGGCACACGCGGTTTTCTAATAAGATTAATGTCAAAAAATCGCTAATATTTTGCTCTGTTGCTTGGCCTAAAAGTAATTTACTACATTCTAGCAAGTCCGATTTTATTTTCAAAAAATTATTGCGATTTCCTTACTTTCCTTCAAATCATTCGGAGACAAAGTGATAAAATGAAAATTTAAATGGAGAAAATTATGCACGATTTGATGTTTAATGATATGCGAAATGAGCTTGAAATATTCCAAAATTTATCCGAAAAGGTATAGATTTATTTTATTCCGCAGCGATATTTTGTTAATCCGAATTATATAGAGCAGCGGTTCCCAACAATTTTTAATGACGTACGAACCACCAACATAAATAATACAATTTAAGTACAATGTAAATATTCACCAAGGGATAAAACATAAAATTTTAACAATAAGTATTAAAAATATGTTTTTATACCTAGTTTTCACAATCAGTGTTGCTAGTGTTGCCATATTTCCTTTTTTCTTTAACTATATTTATAAGATTTGTCGAGTTTTTTTGATGATTTTAGTTTGTCTGTTTTTGGTTGGTGTTTATTTTTTCTTGTTTAGCGTACCACCAGGAATAATTGCATGTACCACCGGTGGTACATGTACCACAGGTGGTACATGTACACATGTAAAAAGATCTGTCTGTCGTGGATGCTTAATAAGAGCATTTTTTTGACAAAATTAGATATTTTCTGAATTAACATAACATACAGAACACCATGTCCATTGAAATCATATATATTTTGGGCAACCCCCTCGTATGTATACAGGGTGTTATGGAAATGGTTACATATATTGGAATGGGTGACTCCTATGGTAGTATACAGACATCCCCAATACTCAATCAAACCCAACACCCAACTCAAGCAAATTTTCTGGAGATTTCAAAAATACACAGTTTGTTACTGTTTTATTAAAGATTTTCTCCAAAAATTCGTGAACTTCAACTGAATAGAGGTAGAAAATTAATTTTGGTTGACCCTCTGCTCAAAAGTCTTTACTAGCTAACTATATCTTTTAACATAGGGCGAATTCACGCAAATATTACTTTATCTGCTAGGAAATTTTATGGAGATTGCAAATTAATGTATGTAACTTTGTAAGGTTTATAAATGATCTTGCCAGAAATTCGTAGAAACTTAAATAAAGTAAAAAAATTTAATTTTTGGTAATTCTCTTTTCAATAAATTTTTATTTATTAACTATATCTTCTAATGAAGCGAATTCTCGCAAATATAACTTTATCCGATAGCAAATTTTCTACAGATGTCAAAACATATAGCTAATTAAGGTTCAATTAAAGATTCAGCTCAGAGATTCATAAAAACTCAATTAGGGTATAAACAATTAGATTTTTTTGACTCTCTCTTCATATTGTTTTTATTGAATTATCGCTATCTTCTAATCCTGTGAATATTGCTTTATCCAATGGCAAATGTTCTGGAGATTACAAAAACACGGGTTTTATTAATGTCTCATTAAAAATTCATTACAGTTGAATTACCGACATAAAGAGGGCTACCATTTTTTTGAGTAGGGTAAAATTTTTGAACATCTCGAGATGGCCGACAAATTAAATGATATCGCACTATAATTACTGTTACGAAATGTCATGAATGTTACATTTTATTAAACAACAAATGCATGTAAAAACTATTTTTATTACACAATACGTATGCTACTTTATATACAATGATACTTGTTATTATTTCTTCGGATAGATGCTACGCTATACATAATATAATGGCTTTTATGTTTTCACAATTAGGTATTTTGTTATTTTTAATAGAGATAAGAGCACGTAAATGTCTATTATTATTATCGTTAAATTGTACAAGATAATTGGGATTAAGCGCCTTGTCGTTTATTTAAGTTATAATAAGCATCAGGAATTCAACCTACACAGTTTGCATGATACAAATTTATTAACAAATGACGTATGTTTTATCAGAGAAATATTTTTGCTAATAAAATTAATGCCGAATATGTTTAATATTGAATGATAAATTTTCCTTTACTCCCTCAACAGCCCAGAGATGTTATACTTTACTCCCATAGATGCAGAAACAAGGAGAATATACCATTATTTACATTTTATAGCAATCAAAGTTTCCAGGGATACTCTTAATATGGCCGACTATATAATTCCTCACCTACATTTTGAGAATGGCTGTTGTCAGGCTATCAGTTGTAATATGGCATATTTTAAGATTGATAAACTATAATAAAATTAAACGCAGTTACTGTAGGTTAACATCTGCAATCGTAAATACCACAGACTCAAGAATAATATGATTAAGGATTTATATAACTTTTTTTTTCAAAAAAATAACTTCACAAAAGAAAAAGCACTAAGAAGTATGAAATAATCTTTATTCGTAAATATATCTTTATTCGTAAATATATCTGGTAAACCTAATTTTGTTCAAAGTTAGCTAACTTCTACATCGAAGTTCTGAACTTTGAAGTCGGCGCAATTTTAAAGTATGATAGAAATCCTTAATAACAATTTCTTGATGTTTTATCATACGGATTCCTATTATACTTTAAAACTGCGCCGACTCCAAAGTTCAGAACTTCGCCGTACAAGTTACCTAACTTTGAACGAAATTAAGTTTACCATTAACCACAGTTATACGTAAAAATATTATTTCATACTTTTTAGTGCTTTTTTTTGTGAAGTCGGTTCTTTTAAAAAAAAATATTTCTTTCTTTTTAGTTCACCCTCATCTTATCGCCTCTACTTTAAATTTGTAATATCCATGTAATATTGTATATTGAGACCTCACTTACCCCGAAAATGACATAGTTAACATTTCCACCCGCTCCTGTTGCTCCCCTTCCCCGCCTTAATTTATATCCCGAACTTGGCCTTTTTGACCTCAATAACCCCGAAAATGACCCATTAGTTAACAGTTTTTGAGAAATTATTGGACCTAGCCGTCATTTTTCTTAACATGTTACACAAAATTAAATTTTTTGACCTCAATACCTCCGAAAATGACATGTTAGGTAACATTTTTGGAAAAATTGCCAATCGTTCCTTTTTATCCCCCCCCCTTTAATTTTCTTAACATTGGTTAGACTAAATTAGATTTTCTGACCTCTGTAACCCCGAAAATAATATACCTATTAGTTAACATTTTTGGAGAAATTCTCAGCCGCTCCTTTTATGCTTCTTATCCCCCCCCTCCCCCGTAACTTTCATTTTAACATTTGTTAGAAAAGATTTGATATTCTGACCTCGCTAGCCCCGAAATTGACATGTTAGTTAACATTTTTGAAGAAATTCCTAGTCACTCCTTTTTGTCACATTCCCCGTCTCGTAAATTTTTGTAACATCCGTTAGACAAAATTAGATTTCCTGACCTCAATAACTCCGAAAATGACACATTAATTAACATTTTTGGAAAATTTCCCAGTCTCCCCCCCCACCTCCCGATAATTTTGTTAACATCTGCTAGACAAAATTAGATATTATGCCCTCGTTAACCCCAAGAATGAGATATTAGTCAGCATTTTGGGAAAAATTCTATGCACTTTACCCCTCTCACCCCCTCCCCTTTATTATTTTTTTAAAGTCAAATACGAACAGGACCACCAGACCATCATGCTAAATACAACGGAGAAAAAATTATTGAAATCGGTGCTGCCATTCCAAAGTACACATGCAAAAATTGTCGATTTCAAGAGATTTTTTTAGTTTCTCGCAGTTTTTTAGGTTTCCACTCACTTCAGCAAAAAACTCTTAAAATGGGACCATTCGGGAGAACGCCACAAAACAAAAAAAATTATTGAAATCGGTTAATCCGTTCAAGAATTATTGAATTCACCACCTACTTTTAAAGTCGGTTAAAAACTATACGGAAATTATGTAGAAAAGTCAAAACTCTTTTAACCAATATTTTGCCGTTTTCTTTGTTAGGCCGGAAACTTTCATCTCATTCTCAACTTACATAATTCTATGGCGTGTGACTAATATACTAAAACCAATTTTACAGGTGAGGAAGTTGCCTGTCGCCTGTAAACTCTCAAGGTTTTACATTCATGCAATTTTTTTGCAATACTGCCGATTCGTCAATCTTGCAGGTATCAGAAAAGAGAAGCGTTTCTTTGTTAAATCATTTCCTTTGGCATTGCTTTGGTAAAGTTGAGGAGTGGAAAATGGATAATGGAAAACGAAAATATTACTTTATTTGTTTTTCGTACTGGTTATTTTACTCAGTAAATATAAACATGCAAAGCTCACCAAAATTTTTATATATAATATAACAAGTGCACGAAAATTATCGGCCATTTTTGGGAAAATCCGCATAAATGCGGTTGGAGCCATAAAAACATTGCTTTTGCTTGCTCTTAACCGCATGAATGCAGATTTGTCCAAAAATTGCCCATAATTTTTAATGCACGCGTTATATTCGTGAGAGAATTTCATGAACCAAACTTACTTCAAAAAGGAAATCCTATTTATATTAACTACAATAACTGCGTGTTTAACTGCCAAAACTTTAATAATATTAATAACATTAATAACTAATATTGTTTCATATATTAGATAGTTGATTTTATTTTTTCTGTAGTAAAATAACAAAACTGTTTACTCACTTTGGCGTTTTTTTGACTTAGACTTTTTCAGAAAAATTTTCCTGGTAATTTTTTTGACAGAAAATTGCCGCAACAGTTTTTTTTAACAATGAATGTAGCTACGGTAACAAGTAATAAAATACCCGTATTTTATTGTTAAAACTTCATTTTGGCTGGTGAATGAAATTCTCCCCAAAATTGCACAGACATCGGAAGAAAAATCGGGCAAGCCGCCTTTCTGTAATAGCAAACTCGATCAGCTCCTGAACTGTGCAATTGATCTTCCAACTCTCAGAATTGAGTAGACTTGCACACATGTGCAACGGTTATTTCAAATACAATCATCCTAATCTAGAATCCTATCATTTATCTTCAAATAAACAGACAAGTCCCTATCAGAAAAAGCATCAGTTAAGTTTTTATCGGGTAAAAAAGTTTTTTGGCCCCTTAACAAATTGCTAAATGTTGGCAGTCATTTAGATCATCATTACAGGATCTTTTTTTTCTTAGAAAGAAATGTTTGGGTGGCAAACAGAGTCGTAGCCTTTAAAACTTTAGGCATTTTTCTGAACCTTATTTGTCAGCTTGGAAAACGATTTCTTTTGAATTATGTCATTTTAATATATAGTTTAAGGGAAGTTTTGCATTTGGACAACTAACCTAGAGACAGTATTATGGTTTTACCTATCTGATCAAGTTCAGAGCAAAGCATTTTTGGATAAAATCTGATGGATTATAGTATTGTTGGTTTATGATAAAACAATTCTAAAAGTGTTTAAAGAATGTTTAGTTATTATAAATGGAAGAATATGTTTATTAATTAAATCTTCTTCGTTTGTTGAGCTTTTTCTGTTACTTTGGTATGTTGTTGTTGTAGTTTGGCCCGATAAAAGTAAATAACTTTTTCTCTATGGCTTTCAGTTTATTAACTGTTTTAGCAGCCTGCTCTTGGTCCTTTTGAATAAATAATCAGCACCCATTTCTGGTATTCTTTCGAATAGTTTTGGAATCTTTAGATGATTTGCAATCGGATAAAGCAATGTTTGCGACAATTCCCTTGATAAGAAGATAATAGTCCATTAAATAATAGTATATTATTCACGAATGGTAATGACGGTAATTATTTACGAGGATGAAATTTGCGACACGAGCTGCAAGCAAGGATCGTAAATCATCTGAGTAAATAATAGTCATTACCGCGAACAGAGTACTATACTTTTTCTATGACGATTTTATTAAAAAAATCTCCAAATTAAATTATTAAAACTTTTATAAATTATGTACCTAACCTTTAAAAAATTTTTACTTTATAAAATTTAGGTTAACAGTATACTTTTGACAATGATTTGGCAATTGTTTTTAAGCTTGCTTTGGGGTTTTAAAAATATTGTTATAGTTACTTCCTAATTGGTTCAAAGAACCGTGAATAATAAAAATGCTTTGTTGTGATTGGTCACGGACTGTAAATAATGAATCATTATTCACAATGCAATTAAAATAGCTATGGGGCTGTGCCAAGGAGAGCCACCCCAAACGCATCCAAACCTTCCAAAATAAAGTTCTACGGAACTTAGTAATGCACCGTGATACATAACGTAAGATGAAAAAACGTCCTTAAAGTATGCCGTGGAGTCAGTCACGCTTGTCTGGAATTATAACACTTGAAAGGTAACATAGGTAAAACGTTTAGGCGAATGAAAACTAGAACTGTCAACTTCTGAAGTTTATATTTTCAAGAAAATTAAATATGATAATCACAACAGAACTAAAAGCTTTTATGACCGAAAGTTACTTTAGAAATGGTAGAAGGGTTGATGGCCAGTGGGTTTATTCAACGCGGGAGGCCATTCAGGATTTTCTAACAGAATTTCCACACATAGTTATGGATTTCGACCAGTTTCGCTAAGTTTTGACTAGATCTGACTTTGTTGAGAGAAACAGGAAGTGCAAATAGAAAGGAAGAAGAGAGAATAATTGAGGCAAATTGGTAATGAACACCCACAAACCCCTATTCGGCGTTTAAGCCAGCAAGTAAATGTATCCTACGGAACCTGCATTACAATCTTGAAATGTGACCTGCATATGCACGCCCATCGTCTAAGCTCAGTCCAAGAATTGTTACCAAACGACAAGACGCAGCGAATGCAATTTTCAGAGTGGTTTATGGGTAATTTACATAATAATGAAAATGTATTTGAAACAATCTTTTTTACTGACGAGGCATGGCTTTACCTTTTGTTATGTAAATTCTCAATAAATGAGAATGTGGAGTTCTGAAAATCCACATTTTTGGGCGTCAGATGCGTCAAGGCTACTTCCAGCAGTACGGCGCACCAGTTCACGTAACTCTTGATAATTTTAATTCTTCAAAGAATTTTTTCGAAGACCGAATTATTAGTCGTAATATGCCAGTTAGGTGGCCAGCACGGTCCTGCGATCTCACGCCGTGCGACTTTTTTTATGGCCACACATTAAAAACTCGGTTTTCAAAACCCCTTGTAAAAATTTAGAAGACCTACGGGTTAGAAGTGAACCATCAGTTGAAAGAAGGAAATCAATCCATACTGCTGATTTGGGAAAATCGAAAACAACTTTTTTACTTTATTTTTTAATTTTTTCTTGAATTTAACTTGGGGATAAAATACAGCGCAGTGTGTTTTAAGTCCAGTAGCATAATTGGACGCCATATAGTAGTTTTTATTAGTTAGTTATCATAATAATAAGAGGCTTGGATTTATTTCCTTCTTCAAATTTATGATTTTTTAAAAGAGAAGAAACACAATAACCACATGGAATATTGTTATTTACTGGACATATTAATAATAACAAAAAAGACGTACTTAGACACTAGGTTAAAGGTGCGTTTCCTATGGGGCGGCTGACGCTCGCGGCTGCCGCACAGCGTCTGACGCCTAGTACTGCTCATGTGGCAATTTAATTTATCAGTTTCTTTTCGAGCGTCAGACGCAAGCGTCAACGTCAAGGGATATACTGGCGTCAGCCGCCCCATAGGAAACGCACCTTAAGTTAAGCTAAATTTTTAAAAACTTATATCTACGCGATCCTGAACCCAAATATGACTTTGTACCTTTCGTCTTCCGCGTGAGTTTGAGATGGAGTAGTTGGGTTTTCAGTATATTCTTGTAGAATTATTTTTTATCATCTAGTATATACTGAATAATTTTGCCGATATCTTCCATCTTTTTTTGATTTATTGGTACTTCACCCTCGTACGTTGCAGTGGTCGTTAATGCAGTGTGTACCCCAGCTTTATGGAGCACAAAACTGTTTTTACCCGTCCATCAATGTGTTCTAAGGCTGTTAACAAACCTGAGCAAACCTGAACAAACAAGGTCCACTCTCAATAATACCAGAAAAAGTACCGAGTAACTGAATTAATATATGATAGAGTACCTACAATAGTTTGAAGAAGGGAATAAATCCAGGATATGTTTCCTCCTCCGTAATAATTCACGACATGCATGATTGATTCCACGACATACTTTGAGGACGTTTTTTTTGATCTTACGTTATGCATGTAATAGTGACTTACATCGCGATCTTCAAGCAAGAGTCTCGAGTCCATCAACACGTTAATGTCGAAGCCATCAGGCTCCTTAACAACCAGGACCTAGTTAGAAGGCTTAAGAGGACCAATCCCTTTGAACTAGTGCAGATTTTTTAAAAGCAGAGTCCAGTGTGCAAATGTGTTAGTGTTTACTGCTTAGTGACATGGCCATAAGCATTAAAGGACTCTATTTGGTGAACTTTAATATAAGGATTTTAGTTTTTAAGAAATTAGAGAACAATTAATGGTTGGGCTAATAGACCAGTTTTAATAACGTAAACGCCTCAGGTTTTAAAATAAAAAAAATCGGTCAAGTGGAAGCTATACTTGCATAATTAATGTTCCGCTCCATCAGTCCCCCACTTAACCTGAGCAAACCTCGGCCGTCCGATCTCCGCCCATCTGTCACGCTACACGTCGCTGACGACACCAATACCGTATCATATCGCGTATGCGCGGAGCATTAAAAAAGTTGTTTCTTATATCGTGAGAAATATTTTTTGTCGAAAAACCCTTTCCCTAAATCCTCCATGTGTTCTGTTTTTACGGAACACTAAAAATAGTTTTTATTAATTTCTAAGCATGATGTTTTATAAAATCGTAAAAACTTATATATTTTTAGAATGTCTAGAAAATTTGCTATCAATATAAAGTAATACTTGCGTTAACTCACTTTAGATTAGAAGGTACAGTAATTGATTAATTAAAAAAATTGCATAGAGAGCCATAAGAATTAGGATCTTTTATCTTAAATCAGTTGCTATGAATTTCTGGATAGAATCATTATTGCAATCTTAATTAGTTACATATTTTTGTACTCTCCAGAAAATTTTAGATGAGAAGATACTGTTGATTAAATAAAAAATGACCCAGTTGCTGTGACCGGTCGCCGACGCACCGCCCCTGATGTTTCGGACATCGGATAGCACACATGGCGCGGCGGTCTCTATTTTTAGCGTTTTCTCATCCTCGGTCGGCTGGCGGTGGCCGCAGCGTTGGCCAGTGGGTTGTAGCCTTGTGGCACCTGTTGTTTCCATATTATCGGATGGTTTTGCAGCACACCGTGGAAAATATTCACAATTTTGTTTGTTTTTGTTGCGTCGGAAATAACGACTATGGGCTGGGGCAGACACGTACTATAATTGGAACTAACGCCAGTGGAAAAATCAATGTATACGGGGGGACAGGGGAAGAAACGTATTGTGCACAAGTAGATAATTAAAAAATCGGTTTTACTACCGATTTGCGTCAAGAGGGTTTGTAGTACGTTTAGTTGAGGATTTAGAGTTGGATTGCGATTGAACACAATACAATGTCATAATGTCAAACTGAATTAGAATTATTAGGAGAATTATGGTAACATTACAATATGGACGTAATATACCTAAATAACAAAGATTTGTGATGTACAAGAGGCAAAATCGAGGGAAATAATTTACCAAAATTTTTTATCATTCCGTATTGGAGGATTTATAATTTAAAAAGCGTACACAGACACCTATAGGGCAGGTAATGAAAATTGTCCATCCTCATAAGTAGCGGAGATCGGACGGCCGAGGTTTGCTCAGGTTAAGTGGGGGACTGATGGAACGGAACATTAATTATGCAAGTATAGCTTCCACTTGACCGATTTTTTTTATTTTAAAGCCTGAGGCGTTTACGTTATTAAAACTGGTCTATTAGCCCAACCATTAATTGTTCTCTAATTTCTTAAAAACTGAAATCCTTATATTAAAGTTCACCAAATAGAGTCCTAGAGGTTTATCCTTTAATGCTTATGACCATGTCACTAAGCAGTAATCACTTTAAAATCAGCATAAATGCTCCACAGATATTGATTATACCTACTTAATTTTTTGTATTAGTGTCCTCAAATTTTCTTAAGTTTCTTTCATCAATGCGACATGACCCACCGGAATAGATGGATCAGCGTTACCGTTGTGTAGAAGCACAGCCTTAAGACTTGTTTTAGAGGAGTCGATAAATAGTCTCCACTGCTCTGGATTGTGTTCTATTCCTAGAGATGTAAAAACACCTTTATTGTTATTACAGTACACTAAATCAAACTGCAAGCTATAAAAATCCACAAAATCGTCATGAAGATGGCGAAATACAGTAACTTTTGTCTTCTTCTCCAACAGATTCCACTGTTGTAGACGCGATGCGAGTAATTCTGCTTGAGACTTTGATAGACTAGATATAAATCCCTGACTAAGCCATTTAATTCATCTTGATTAAGCAAATGGGGTTCCGTGGACGTAGATGGCAAAATGTCAGGGTCTTCAGAGGTCTTACTAGGGCTTTCTGGACTAACACTTTCTCTTTCTATATACTGGAGAGACGAGGTTGCTAGGATCTGAGAGACGGGATGGCTTTCATCGTGTGGTCGAGGCCTTCGTGCTGCTGGTGTCTTTCGTTTACCCATATTTATCCCTTGTGCTTTATTTTTGCAAAAATAGCGTTAATTGTCATGATCTGCTTACTGTCCATATCATTGGTACACCAATTGGCAAACTGTGTCGCTGTGCTATTTTCAATAATAATATTATTTTTGACCACTGTCACATTAGTTATATTATAGTTAATATTGTCTCAACAGAACAGTATTGAAATGATCCAAAAAAATATTCCTTTAAAAATAGACTTATTAGTTCAAAAGTATTCCTACTTCTTTGAAAACTATATTGTCATTTTTTCAAGACGGTGTGATTCATATTACAATACATTTTATTAAACGAACAATAACTACAGTCTAAATAAAAAATCTAATAATGAAGGCAATAATCCCTATATCATGTCAATTAAAATAAATACTCCAATAAAATATTTAAGGTATTAGAGAAATAATAAAAAATATTAATTCAATGGGTTCTATTGCTCGCGGATACCTTTGCACAGGTTAAAATTGTGCTGTTGGTATTTGTTCCTTGAATAGTCGTTTAAGCTTGCAGCTAGTTTGTTTATTGCGTTAAAGGTACGCCAAAAATACTAGATCTTTAGCAATTTTGGGGACTGTAGTGAAGCAACTCATTTCAGTGTTTTATGGTATGAAAGTAAAACAAATCTAAAAAGCTTTGCAATAATAATAAGTATTTCAATTAAATAAGATGTATATTCCTACAATTAAACGTTTACTGAAACCAATGATATATTTTGTATTGAATTTAGAATATTGTATTACTGCACCAAATAATTGTTATATTTAAACGAACTATTAAAAACCAATGAAACCTTATATTTCAAGCAATCTTATAATAACCTATTGGTTAACAATGATAAACTAGTCATTGAAATAAACCGAATTTGTATTGTGCAATACAGAATAGAGTGTGTCTGAGTGAATTGGTATCTAATTCAATACACGATAGTGTTTTTTTTCTGTGCATAAGTATTTAGCACAAGTGTTGATGCCGTACAGGAATTCCGAAGTAGAGTTGATATATGTACATGTTACGAAGATTCTGAGAAATACTTTTTCCCTTATCCAAGGGAGTAAACATACCACAAACGTAACAAAAGTTATCGGGATTACTGTTACACGGAGTAGAAATTATGATATTGTTATAAGCACATTTGGCACAGTTTTAACACTAATCAAAATTGAATGTTTTCGAATGACTAAAACAAATTCTGTCAGTTTTCTTATTTTATACGCCTCCAACTATTAATCTTTGCAATGACAATCACGGCTTTTGCGACTATTTCCAGACAATGCGTTTCTAAAGTAATAAAGCTTCATATTTTTGAAGAATAGGTGTGGGGGCTTGCTAGGTAGGTAATAAAATATCTCTTTTGGAAACTTTCTAGGACATGGGAATCAACTGGGAGTTACTAATAGTGCTAAAATACATTCTCTCTATAATACTACTATTGTTATTTCGGAGGCAAAATATATGTTAATCACTAATCAGTGAATTAGTCACAGTAATGGCTACTATTCAACAGGTGTAACTGGGGTCTAGACGAGGTTATAACTAGCCCAAGAATCTAGAATCAATGTACCAGGACTGTACGGCACCAGTTAATTGAAGGGGGAAAGTAGTAATATGGGTACAGTACATCACCGAGATGATTTTTTACTCTTTACCTTTCAAAACTTAAAATTTTACTATAAAGTAATGAAAGCCGAACTGTGTGTTTTCCATGCAAATTTTTTAAAAATAACTTTTATTGCTTGCCAAGCTGCCAAGAATTGTCAAATAATCCAAATCTTAAATATATTTATTAATGTACATAATCTACGCTGATCCGAATAACATAATAAATAAGGATAATGTTGGGAAATTCAACAATGTATAAGGCGAACAACGCGAATAGTGTGAATGTGAAAAGTAAAGTTTCAAGCACTGAGGAGAGAAATAAAGGGTTTTTATTAATGAATGATACTATATTTTTTTCAATTCATATCTCCTTCAACTGTTGTTTTTATCAGATAAAGATTTAGAAGTGTACTGTCTTCATTAATAAAAGCAACTAAATCTTTTTGACAGTAATGTATTAGTTCAAAAATTACTAGGAAAATATGTTAAATAATTTATTATTTTGATTTTATAAATTTATGAAATTAACACGGGTACTGGTTAGTGTTGTAAATATCCGTATTCTTTATATATCCGGATAATACGGAATCGGAATCAGCTAATATCCGTATCCATCATCCGAATACGTATCCATTTCTTGAGCCGCGCGAAAGCGGTTCTGAAACATGTATATACGGAATTATTTCGGATACGGATAGATAGGTGGGTGCGGTATCATATGATTCGAAGTCGAAGCTTAGGGATAGTAAGGCACCCTCGTTCGTTCTCGTTTGAATTCGGTTCGGGTGAGGCGGGCCGAGTTTAACCAATTGGTCTCATCCCATATGATACCCGTTACCCCGATAAGTATGCTATCTTTTTTTAGGAAATGTCATTAGAAAGAGAAAGCATAAGATCAAATATGCCAAATCGCAGACCGTGTTGTTCGATTACACTCGATCCCGATTCCGTTTCCTCTTTGCACTTTGCATTAGTAACCACCCGAATGCGAATTTATTTTGATTCCGGATCCGTATTTAAGTTCTCGGCAGGTTACGGATAATACGGATTCTTTTAATATTCGTATCCAACGGAGTTTTGAATACGTATCCTTACATCACTAACTGGCATAATCTTTGGACCACCCAGGCATGAGAGGTATGGGGTTGCGAGCTTAACTAAAACCTATTTTTTACAGATATTATTCCCCCCCCCCTCGACTCCAAGAGCACAATAATGTGTGTACATACATGGTGTAGACTTTTCGTCTTATCAAGTCTTTGTCGTCTTCGTCGAAACATTTTGAAGAATCGGAATCTTTCCGATTTTTTCTTGATCTGATCGGATTTGATACGATTCTTCTCACTGTAGTCAGATGTATCTTAGTTAAACTACACGTTTTAACCGCAGCGGCACTAACATTAAGTCCCGTATTAACCAAAGAACTGTATACGCTGTTCACAATTTCCCTAGCATCGACGGATAAATGTTTTTTCTTCAGCGTAACACTAGTAGAAGCACTATTAACGTTTTCCCATGGATGCCATTTAATGCTGACATCACCTAAATATGTATAATACAACTAAAGTTTTCCGATTATACTTACCGATAATAGGTACAAAAAGTCGCTTAACAAGTAAAGTAAATTTTATTTATGTCTACCTGCCACGGCCGCCGAGGAAGTTTTAGATATTTTTATTTTTAAAATACAAATTATTACAATGCGGCCCCGTCGACTAATACTGAAAATTCCAGCGTATACACAATGGAGCTGACCACTCTGACCAGGTAGTTTTATTGCAGTTAATATAGCACAAATATCCTGAAAAATACTCTACCTGCTAAATATAGGTTTTTTTAGTAAATCGTACTATAGTTTATTAACCACTACGACCCCCACGTGACAATATTGAAACATAAACATTAACCATTCCTATATATTCTACAAAATATTATAAACAAAAACAAACATTTGCCGTCTATAAGGTCTTTGAAATGAATTATGCCACAAAAATATTAATATAATTGATCAATACTAATATGTAAAATAAAAAATGCAAGCCTTTTTAGCATTTTTGATTTACATCCTCTTAGATTGTTTCTGAAAACATTCCTGACACATCTCACTGTGATCTTATGCGTTGGATCGTTTTGGCTTCTAAAGAAAAGAAATTATTACCAAATAATTTTTTTTTTTCATCAACAATATCTTTTTTGAAAGTAATTTTTTTTTGAAAAACAGCTTTTAAGAGAACGAATTAACAAAGTCTTTCAAAAATATTTTCTCGAAAACACGCATTTCGAAAGAACAATTTTTCAAAATTTCTTTTTTAAAAATAGGCATATTTTCCGAACATATATTTTTTCGAAAACAGTATTTAGAAAATTAAATTATAAATTCGAGTAGCTTGGAAAATGTTAATGAAAAAAAAAGACTAAAAAAGATCCTGAACAAACCTAAACGAACCTTTTTTGGGTTTGATCAGGTTTTCTTTGGTTTGGTACGATACTCTCTCGTAAATTACTTTTTCAAAAAACCGATGTGTGAAAAAAATAATATCCGAAAAAATTTAATTTCCAAAAAGACGTTCTCTGAAAAAATGTATTTTTGAAAATTAGAAAAAGGGGTTTTAGAACAATCGTACCTTTTTAAGTAGGTACTTGTAGGGTTGCAACTTTTCCGGAAAAGTTGGAATTGATGAAAAGTTCGATCAACTTTTCAAGAAAAGTTCGGAAAAGTTGGAAAAGTTGAGCTTTACGGTAATTTTAAGGTTGCATCTTGCATTGTGATGTGTTCTTGTGTGGAAATTATGTAAATAAAATACTGACCCAACCTTTTATTATCTATCATATTATTTATATAATTTATAAACGAAAATAAGCAATAAAACAAAACAACAAACAATAAAATATACCCTAAGAGTACGACCAAAGCCTCCTAACCTAAGATGAATCACCATCATCACTGCTCAACGAAGAATCTTCATAAATAGCGATAGAATCATCAGACTCCGTAGATTGTTCATCTGAATCTGACCCTGGCCCATACTCATCATTTGTCGATTCTAGTTCTTGACTCTCTGCTAAAGATTTTTTTGGATTGTTTGGCAGGAGCAGGAATCCCACATTTTGACCTTGTCAACCTTTTCGTGACCATACTGGCACTGCTGGCAGAGGCGGATACACCTAAACCAGACTCAAAGGGTACGTGATCAGTGTTGGCAGTGCTGCTGGTTGAAAGGACTTGGGGACCATCTTCACCAGCAGTCGTGGTCTTTGTGTTATGGTTTGTTGTAAGCAGCTTCAAATTGTGGCTGATGTAAACAATTTTTCCCGCTCTCTCCGTTGTTAATCGATTTCTACTTTTCGTATGAATTCTACTATATGTACTAAAACTTCTCTCAGTAGCTGCGGATGTTGTTGCCATTGATAAAATAGCAGAAGCAACTTTAGATAGAGGAGATGTAGAGCATATGCCCTTCCACCACACTACAGGATCCACTTTGTGAGCACACGTCCAGACAAATTCTTTAGCCCACAGTTCATCCTTTGCTTTATATTTAGCAAAGTCAGTTATTACTTGTTCGGCATCCACATCTTTCATATGCTCTGAAATCTTATTGATGAACTCTAACCCAGCTTTGCCATTATTTTATTTATTTATTTTATTCTCTAGAAGGAAAATCCCAAATACAAGATAATTGGACAAAAATACAATTTCTCTCAATACAAGTAAAAGTAAATACTAAAAATATAACCAATACTTACAAATATATATATATATATATATATATATATATATATATATATATATATATATATATATATATATATATATATATATATATATATATATAAAAGAATAACAAATATTCCAATGAAGGAGACTCCCTAAGTCCCTGATTTTCCTCTATTTTGTAAGTAAAGTAAATATTTCCCTTTTTTGACGTCGCGGGGAATCGCCTACTACCGAAATTTCCAACTTTTCCAAGGTACTAGCGAACTTTTCCAACTTTTCCGAAAATTTTACCAACTTTTCAAGCGAACTTTTCATCGGTTGCAACCCTAGGTACTTGTATATCCCCCCAAATAAGCAGAAGGCATAAATGAAAATATGCTATAATATTTACACTTTCATATGAATCAAACAATTTGTTCTGTCGCATGTAAGCTAAGTTGACCAACTGTTCTTTTTTTTTTAACAAGCACCTTTTTTGATGTTAAATTAAGTAAATTTTCTCGAAAAACTAAGATGCATTTTCGAAAACAGATCGTACATAAAAAATAAAAATCAAACCCAATCAAACAAAGCAATATACTGTAGGTACAAAATGTTGTCGTCGGGCGCAGGTTCTAAAAATACATATTTTAATTTTTTACATACATCGGTCTACATATGCGGATGCACAACTTAAAATAATGAATATGAATATTCATTTATCAATTTGTATATAATGCTAAAAAAAATCTAGCGAAACTGACGCAAACCGACTTAGCGCTAGATGTGTAAGCAATTTCGACTTTTGACGTACATACGTCGATCAAATTCTTTTTTAGTAATTGTTGTCGAGGCACATAAGTTACATGCAAAGTTAGACGAGATTTTGTGAACGTGGAAATTATTCATTTGTTTTGTACGTCAAGCATGTATTGATGCCACATAGACTCGTCTTACCTGTGATATACCGAAAAAATGAAATTAAAAATATACGAGGGTGGGATGAGAAGTTTTATGCCTGATCTACAGAGGGCGCAATTTACCGTAATATTGACACGTGCTACTTGACCAACTGTACTCAATATCATGTAAGATTTTAATGGCGGCTGTTGACACATGTCATTTCTAGTAATATTCTGTTTACACAACTTGAACTTTGGTCAGGGCCGGACTTCACAATTTTTATCAAAACGTATGAGTCTTTAAATGGTGGAACAGAATCTTGCTAAAATTAATTTACTGACAACTTTTTTACTTACATATGTGCAGGTGCGGCCCGTGAGTTTTTTACAGGTGGGTCAAAATTTAGTTTGCGGATTTTCACTCACTCTTCTTAGTATAGCTTGTTTCTCTCGAAAAGTCAGTAATATTTCTTCCTCTTCCTGGCAAGGTTTTTGTTGCATGGATTGTTTCATATTTTTTTATATCTCTTTGAGATCTTCCTTCTTGATATATTTTTATTATCAAATGCCGGATTTCTTGAGGCACTTCTGATGATTTGCGAGTTTAAAATTTGCTGTATTCTTTGGACCACGGAGTCTCAAACTGCTATTAAAAATAATTTAGAATCTATATTTAGGAATTTTTTATCACTATAAGAACAGATAAATACATTCTATACATCTTTAAATTTTTTTGGAAGTGGACGAATAATTTTGCTCGCCGAAATTTTATCAAATTATGTTTTTCCTTGTTTTTTTTTCTCCAAGGGATCCTGATAAATATGAAGAGATATTGTTATTTTCATTTCTCGGGAAATAGATATCTGTTAAGTTAATTTCAAAATTTTATTTCTCTTTGAAAAAATGACAAGTGGACGAATAATAAATCTCCCGACTGTACTTACTTTTCAATAAAGTTACTATATCAAATAACATACATATAAATAATACACATAAATCAAAATCGGACGGGATGGCCATGTAAATAGAAAAGGAATGCGAAATAGACAAGACGGGTTGAAGACTGCCGGAAAGAGGCATGCCGGTGCAAAGGCGTAAGAAAAGGATTTCCATCTACACGGCATTCGACGTGAGGTGCTGCACATATTCCACCTTTCAGGCTCTTTCGACTGCAAGGATTAGATAAATATGTATCTTTGTCGCGTACATGTAAATATATGGCCATTTATATATCCATCTCTCATCAATTCACCGAATGTCTGTGCCCGCAAGGTGTTTTCTGAAGTAGCAAAAGTTTAAATTATAAGTTTGCAAATATTTTGACATGTCAACGGCAGCCATTAAAAGTCTTACGTGATATTGAGTATAAACCACAACATTTGCGAGAAACGTTCCGGTTAAGCCATGGATTTATTAAGAATGGATACGCGATGATTTAACATTCTTTGAAGCCAAAACAAACCATTCTAAACGACACTGTAAACACAATTTGTAAACATTGGCCACATCTTATTTTACCTTGTATTTTTGAACAAAAAATACATTAGAAGCATCACAAGATTTATAAAAGTAATAAAAGCCCTAAAATATTTTATTTTTCTGCTAAATAATAATAAATTTAAGTTAAAAAGGTTTTATTATTTATAGGTTATGTTATTTCTAAAGGTGTTTATTTAAAGTCGCTCCGAGTCATTTATAAATCTATAAATCGCACGTTTTCTTTCCTAGTTCATTAGACAAAGACGTACGTGTAACCGAGTGTTCAGACCGAGGTTCAGCCGTTTTCCTAAGCAACCAGCACAGACAGCAACACTTCTGAGCTCCAACACTCCAATGCTATTTTATCTCTTTCTACTACTATTCTTGATTCAATTACGTAGTTCGTAAACTAATCTCCCGGGGGAACTGTTTTCATAACAAACAACAAATATAAGGCTTCATGTTCGATACGCTCACAGTATACGGACATCGAATCCTTTCTTAATAAATCCATGGGTTAAGCCAAGAAGAAAATTATGTTTCACCAGAACGGTCCTTGCCACAAATCAATAATTGTCAGGGCAAAAATTCATCAGTTAGGCTTCGAATTATTTCCTTATGCACACAAACGCACAGACCTAAATTATTAGTGAAGCAAACAGCGTCATTAGGTCACAGTCTAAACAAAATTACATTTTTTTGGTGAAAGGAAATAATGGACTACTGATGCTTATCGTCGGCATCTGTTCGAATATCTAAAAATATTTCTTATTGATTTTAAGAATTATTTTCTATTTGGAAATTTCGATCCGTGACCCTGACGTTTATGCGAAAACGGTAAGAATTATTAGCTTCATTTAGAAAATTATTAAAAGAAACTCTTTTAATACGATTTCCTTGAATTTTTTTTGTCTATGAATATGTTTTTTTAAATATAATGAATGGGTGACTCCTGTGGTTGCCTACCGACATTCCTAATACTTTTTCCCCTCAAATCGCACATTTTCTTATTTAAAAAATATACTGTCCTAAACCACCCCATAGCCGATGCTTCCAGCTCAGCCGTGGCGTTTCCAAACTTAAATATTACCTTGATATCTAATTTTTTTTAGCCGTTTTAGTGAAAACCCATGCAAACCCAACCGAAAATAATTCAAATCATTTTTAATAATTACAAAGACTTATTTTACTAAAAATATGTCTTTTAACTTAATAGCAGTTTCTTTACTTAATAGGTATGGAAAAATATGGACTCTTAAAATTAAGCTGAAATAATTGTAAGCAGAACGAAGCAGGCTATGTTAAACCGTTAACGCTCTTGTAAAATTTTATTCTGGAACATTGGCTATAACACAACACCCGAATTTAAATAAAATTAATTGATGTGTCATAATCATACATAGTTACTAAAATTATAAATTATGTACTACAAGTCGGGCGCCACTGTCCGCTGATACACTTGTTCTAAATTTGTTGATGTGTGTAGGCCTAGAAAAATTCTTTTCTCTGGAATTTATATTATCTATCACCACACATAACGGTCGATTTTCGATTGTACACAATTCGCTGGATATATCGATTTCTGGTTGTTTCTTCATGTATTTTACACCGTTTACTTCATAATGTAAATCATGTTGCCTGAAAAAACTGGGAAATAAAGTACTCTTATAGCATTCAGGGCCGTGACCACGGGGTTACGATAGTTGTAACCTTAGATTATGTAGCCAAGAACAGATACGTTTATTTACATCTATATTGCCGCCAACAGTACCTCGCCTCTAAGAAGCGGAGTGTATTAAATGAATATTTATTTAATAGCAGCAATACCAAAATAGGCAAAATTTAACCAGCACCCATATATAGGGGTATTTGCATTAAAAAGTTGTCTAAAACTGTTTTTTGAATCAAATTAATTTAAAACCTTATCGTGAACTATAGTATGGCGAATTGTGCTATTTAAAACAACTTGCATAAATAAAATAAAAGTATTTATGTCAAAACACAAACACACATAATGTAACAATTTTAATCTGATGACAGCAACCACGAATCTTCAGATGAAGGCTTTTTAGCTTCATAATTTGAGTCTTCCTCATCGGAAGAATCAGATAGATTTGTATCCTGGCCTGAGAGGTCATGCATGTTTAAGCAGGAAAAAGCATGTCCAATGCCCATGTCTAAAGGGATTTTATCCATGAAATATGAAAAATGGTGTGTCAGAGCCCTCTGTGTGGAAAAATGGATTCTTTTCATCTGAAACTGTCTTTTCACAGATTTGCTGGAATACAGACGGCGCGCAAAGCCGGATGTTTAGCGTTCTCTCTCCCCTCTCTGGGTCGTGTCCTGTTGCTGAAGGTCAATAAATAATCTGTTCTTCGTTACATAATCTAAGGCTTTCTTAATTGTTATTCTGTATTTTAATTCAATTCGGTGAGTCGTATTTTCATATATGATTTTTCCAGGCTAAAATAAGGTCCTAATCTCCTAATTTAGTGAATTAAACAGTTCTTGCATGTCAGACGTCATTTAAATTGCAAGGTAATTGCTTTTCTACTATATACGGCAATGATTCTAGAAACTATACTTAATATGAGTGCTCAAGATTTGCTTGAAATGTTGGGATCAGGGTCGTAGCTATAGGCAATGGCATCCAGGGAAATCTTTCACTCCAAAATAGATACAAAATTTAAAAGTCATTAACTTAGAGAGACTGTTGCATAGACAATTCCTGCAAGAGGGCATATACATGCCCCCTTGCAGGGATTTGTCCAGGATACATTCTAAAAAGAACTGTGAAAAATTATGATTCAAAACAAATTGCTTTGTATTTTCTTTGTTATATTCTGCTCCTATTTGTGTATCTATGGATTCGCAACTTAAATATAACAACCTATTCCACAAGACCGGTTTATACTGCTCCGGCAACTAAACCTTTTAGTTGACCAAGACTTTTTTTCCAGTCATCTGCGCTCCAGTTCAATACTGACGAGAGAATGCAAGCTGCATGCCTATTTCTTCCCGAAATAAGTGGCTTTTTAGCGTCTGCTAAATAGCTTTGCTTCCACTTATCTCCTCTGGATTGTTTTGGGACTTACAAGCATCGTTTCGGGAAATCCAAAGCCCTCCTCGCGACTTGTTCAAGAATGATTTCACGAGAATAATGTTTCAGTTTTGAAGTGGCCGGCACAATCCCCAGAACTAAATCCCATCGAAAATACCAGATTGTTATTATTGTGAGGAAAGTATTTAAAATTAAATAACAGACACAGACTTAAATTAGTTTTAATTTAAAGAAATAACCATTCTGTTGCTCTATTTTTGTCCATACATACGAGTATGTGATTTCCTTCGACCTTCGATAAATGTGACTAAAGTTGAATGATGATAGTTTAAATGTTTTTTAGCAGTATCATCGCTTTTATGAATCAAAGGCATCTCTTCCGTAAAAATTCCTTTTGTATTTTGTTTGCGGAAATGGTGTCAACCAATTAATTCTTGTGCAGTGAGTAATTGCATGTTGATTATCACACTGAAAGTAAAGCTGATAACAACACACACTTCGCAACGTTCAAACACCTGAATTTTTAATTACATAAACAGGTTTATTTTTATATTCGCGGTTGCACGTTTTAATTGGATTGGAAATGTTATTTTTAACCTGGATCATTATTTTTAAACTTTATACTGGCATACTTATATTAAGCATGTTACATACAAACATAGGTAGATTATAATCGAGGTATTACTTGACGTGTCAATAATTGGGCTACTTTGAAAATTGAAAGCAAATATTGTAGGTATAAATTATTAAAACGTTTTAAACATTTATCTCGAGGTTCACCAGCACTGACCTATAGCATAACTAGCCTTTTGTTTGCTTTATACATTGTGCGTGTGTAGGACAAAGACCAACCGCTATAGTTCCGTCTCGGCGCGCAACTATAATGGCTTTTCGGGACGTCTGTATTCCACCAAGCAAACCTCTAAAAAGCCAAGTCCGGATAAAAATAATTCATTTTTCCACACAGTTGACACTGACGCATCATTCCGCAAAGGTTATGGATAAAGTTCTGTCAGGAAAATCCAAAAATCACGTCAAATATCACTACACATTTGGGTTGGAAATCCTACTGGAATTCCGGACTTCTCCCGGATTTCGACTCTTAATTTTAATAATCTCCTGTCTCCCGGAATACACCAAAAATATCCCGATTTACTCTCACCAATCAAACAAGTCATATGCGCCTGTCGCGCGCCATCGCCAGTTTTGAGCCTCTACCACTTCGCGGTACCAAAGTCCTTAAGAATGCAATTTATGTTTATTAAATAAAATTGTAGTTGATTAATTAAATGTTTTTTTAACATTAAAATAAAACTTAAAATTTTGTTAGTTTTATTTTTAAGTTCAAGACAAAATTTGGCAGCGTCATTGACGTAATTTGGACTGTTATGTCCATCAACTGATCGTTTACAGTGACAAATTCAAAAAATTGTGTTTGCTTGGGTTTGCTGGGGTGTGCTTGGGACACGTCAACTTTTGATGCATAGAGGGTGACCCAAAAAGAAGATATCATGCCACACTTAATTTTTTAAAATAGAATACTCTTTTTTTATTTCATTTTTGAATCCTGCGTAAAATTTCAATCATACCTCATGTATCATTCCCCATATCTTAAATCGATTTTGAAAAAAAAGGCAATTTACCTTTTAAAATAATAAAAATAATAAATGGCAAAATTATTCCAGCTTCCAGCAAATGATGGAAGGGACCTCCACTAACGCCCTGGCAATACCCGAGACGAGCTTCGAATTCTTGCAGAACATTTTAAACCACTTGAGGTTCTATTAATCTAATTTCTTGCCTTATTCGGTTTTTCAGGTCGTCAATATTATTTGGTCTATTGACACTTTGAATTTGAGGTACCCCACAGAAAATAGTTTAGCGGGGTTAAATCGGGGGATATGGGCGGCTATTGTATTGGACCCCCTCGACCAATACATCGCCCAGGAAAAACTGTATTTAGATATTCACGCACCGGGCGAGTATAAAAAACTGTATTTTTTTGAAAAACGGTTCATTTTAGATATAATATAGGGTGATGATAAGTGAAATATGATTGAAATTTTACACAGAATTCAAAAATGTAATAAAAAAGAGGTTTCTATTTAAGAAAATTAAGTGTTATATCTTCTTTTTGGGCCACCCTGTATACATCAAATTTAGTTTAAACAATGCTCACCTAAAATCAAAACTTGACGTGTCCCAGCGTTTTTCTAAGACATTGGTAAATTTTCCAAACCGGCAATTAAAATTTGTACATTGTAATAATGTTCATATAAACATAAATATATAAGCAAATATAATTATCACCAATTATTCGTTATACCTAGGCAAAGAATATAGGTCTAGGTACCACTTTCTTTGACCTAAATAATTTTTAACGTTTTAAATAGGTTAGTTGTCAATGTTTTATTATATAAATATTGTGTTTCTAACGTTACTTTTGGTATTTTTATTGTTACTACAGATATTAAAAATATATTTTAAAGGGATTTTTAATCCCTCAGGGATTAAAAGTGACACTTTAGTCCCTAAAAATAGGGACTAAAATAGCCTTTTTTAGTTACGGAGTGGATTTTTTTTATTTGTATTTAAAGATCAGCAGAATAAAAAGAAAATTTAAATAAAACGTTCTCACTGTGTGTGTTTATAAATTTGGCGTACGCCTAATTAACCGGCGTTAATTACTATATTTCACTTTAGTTATTAAACTATCTTTATTTTTAGGAATTTATTAAAGAAACCGCAACTAACCGTGTAAGAAATTTTAATTAAAATTTTGCATGGCCACGCTTTTTTTAAGAAGGTTGTTAGGATAAACTAGATTTGCGACACCATGTCTATTTCTATTTAACCTTGTCGTGTGACCACTGTTAATCCAACTATTTTAGACAAATATACAGAGTGTTTGGTAACGAATGGGCGATACCATATAGCAGTAGCTTTCCTGGCTCAATTAGATTTAGTCTAGCTTATCTTTTGATGATAAGAGAGATTACAGGGTGTTATAGTTAAAATTTTATTTTACTTTTTTTTCAATATCCTTTGAAAGATACCAAATAAATTCACATAATTTGGTAGGCGGGGTTTTTTTGCTGTATTTTGTAGGGAGCGCCACATGAGGCATTAAATGCCATTTTAAAACGTCCCGACTTTTTTTTGCTACCGTGTACAGAATTTCTGAATAGAAATTTTTATTCCCCTACCTTTTTTACTTAAAAAAGTGGATATTTCTCACTGATCTTTAGCAAGAGCAGACAACAGCATTCATACATAACTAGCCTTTTGTTTTGCTTCATATATTGTGCGTGTGTAGCTATAATTCGGTCTCGGCGCGCCACCGTAATGGCTTTCCGGGGCGTCTGTATTCCACCAAGCAAGTCTCTGAAAAGGCAGTTCTGGATAAAAAAATCAATTTTACACACAGTTGACTTTAACGCATCATTCTGCAAAGTTTATGGATAAAGTTCAGTCAGCAAAAACCAAAAATCACGTAAAATATCACTACACACGTGTATTCTGACCTACCTGAAGAGTACAAACCAAATTACGCCTTTTAGGTTCTCAATGAAGCAGACGACGCACAAAACGAAATCGAAAATTCGTGAACATTGGTACTTTACTTCACTGTTTCGCAAAAATTGTGGCATATAAAAACATATTTTACTGTACTAAATTTCGACCTACGTAGTACCATACGTAAAATACTGTTTTCGGTTTAAAGCAACTAAGTTTAATAGACTTAAATACTAATTATAAAAAAACATACTTTAATTAACCTAATTTTCACAATCTGAGCTGGAGACTGATCTATCAGAATTGTCTTCTTCAACGTTAGTTTCTTTAAGAAGTGTTTCACGTTCTGAGAACACATAATTTTGTTTTAGCAGTATATTTCGGTCTAGTGAAGGAAATAAGGAGATTTCAAGAAATTAACTAGTTGTGTAGTATTTCGTCAATATTCTCGGTCCGTCCTCGCTTTCGCGTGTACTGTTCTCGGAATTTACGAAACTTTTCATTTCTAGCTTCTGATGCCTCTTCAGATAACTGTCCAATAGGAATATAAGAAATGATCTCGCAAATTCCTGCTCCATGTATTAACAACAGGTGAACCAACTATATAATGACACATACAGCTTTGCAGTATCTGTCAAATATTCTCGAAAAGTATCGACATTTAAGTTTTGACTCAAAGAAAGCGCGAAAAGAATTACAGCAAATTTTTTAATTAAATTTGTGTTCAAGCCTGCTGCTGATTTTTCGTAATGTCGGAAAAAAATTCCAGCAGTATTGCCGTCGTTTGTAGTGCCCTCACTCTGTTTTACAACGTCTATTAGTATCTCAAGTTCATCTCGAAAATCATTTTGTATTTTCTTTTTCTTTGCTCTTTTATTACTATGTTTTTACCCTTAGTGGCAGCCTTAATTAAATTACAAAGCGTACTTAATGAGTTAACTTATTGCCTAATTTACAGAACAATATAATATTTAATAAAATAACAATTTAAAACTGGGTGTAATAACGTATTTTTAAAACTATGTAGGTAGGTACGTCGATTCATGAATATTTTATTTAATAGTAAGTATTCTAGCCACTTTTCATAGTAAGAAAAATTACTCGTAACTTCTTAGAAAATTTAATATAATTAATAACATACCTAGAAAATCTTCAAAGCGGCATTAAAAAGCAACTCTACGTATGCGACTATGTAAGTAAACTTTACAAATATTTTCAATAACGTGAAAATATCAAGAGTAGTTAGCATACTATAGCGATAACAAAAATTGCTTTCAAATGTTTTATAGAACACACATTATGATTTTTTTAGATTTTTTATTATCTTTATTGCTCTCAGAAAAGTCAAGTTCCTTTCACGCAACATGCCAGGTAGCTAGAAATTTTTCTCGAAGAGAAATGCTAATATGACTGGTCTATATGACCACTATATCATGTTGATCTAACACATCTATTATCCTTAAAATCCCACATCAGTTTATTGCCATTACTGTTTCTATTTTGGTACGTTGCTCAAATTTAACAGAATAAAATAAAATTTACAATGTCATGCCGGCTGGCAAATATAAATAGGATTTGAAAGCAAAAATAGACTTAACTTTGTATTGCACAACTGTACTGTGCACTTTTGGACGTCTCTTAATATAGACTTTCTTAATGTAAATTGCTATAGGTTTAGTCTGGTAAAATACGTTTATATAAAATCTTATGTAAAAAATACTTTTTACAAACAAGCTTTTATTATCTAGATGTACTAAAACAAAAAAAAATAAGTATAGTTTTTTCATTGGGGCAATGCTGAATGCTGTAGTGGACGTAGATCGCGTCGGTGGATCCTAATAAAAGAAGTATCAAACTTGTCACTGAAACATATAATATAAATATATTATGAAAGCAATGCAGAAAATTAATTATGTCCCGTTCGCCGAAAGAACTAGCCTTCGCAACACGAACGAGTTTCTCCAGAAAGGGTCAAGGAAATGTCCAGGAATGCCGATATACTCGCAAACTTTGAAGAAAAAAAAATATGGAAGACCTGTTGCACATTCTGCAAGTATCCTCAGATACATTAATTTCAAGCATGAGAAAACTCAGCAAGAAAAGGGTCAGGAAATTACCAAGAGAAATGCTTCAAATTATTCAGCTACCTGAAGTGAGCTCCGGGATTAGGGAAAATTTATCTGAGAGCGAGGAAGAATCAGATTCTGATGAACACATTGTTTAATAACTAATAGCACGGAAAAAGTGTACAGGGTGATCAACAAAATAAAAATGATTAAATTGCCAAAATCAAAATTTTTTAAATGATAATTTTGAGATAAAATAATTAAAGGCCATGAAAATGAAAGTACGAATCTTTAGTAACATTTTTTCTTAAGACTAAGATTTTCTTACTACTAGGTAAGAACCTTGAGTTAAAATTTTTTAAATGTTTACCTTTGCATTTTAAGACTAATTTATTCCAAAACTATACACCCTGTATACTTATTTTAAGACTTTGTATCACAAAAGTTTAACCCAATGCATCACCTTTAGACAAAAATTGTTTTTAAATATTACTAAATAAAAAAGTTTCCCAGTTGCATAGTTTTTTGGACACGCTGTACATATTTATTAGTAGATCAGTAATGTTTCCATTTATTTAGTTTAGGTTAGTTCATAATATTAATATTACAATGAAAAAACCATAGTATTACCATTCCTAAACTTAGAGAACACTTTTATCGCCGTGAAAATTCAGTTTGGACTACAGTGAGGCGCATGCCACCCCGATTAATGTTACAACTTTA
Organism: Philopedon plagiatum; assembly: GCA_963971165.1. NCBI lineage: Eukaryota > Metazoa > Arthropoda > Insecta > Coleoptera > Curculionidae > Philopedon > Philopedon plagiatum. The sequence goes on from OZ020191.1 coordinate 9,011,973, forward strand.
AACAAGAGGTATACATCATCTGGAGCCTCGTTCAGAAATTGCTCTATATTGTTTCTTGTTAAAGTTTTAGATTTCTTTGGCTGAAATTCAACATTTTTTTTTGGGGGAAAGGCAATCACTTTATAATATTTGCTTATATCCTAATTATGTCTTAATCTCAACATAGATTTTAACATTGAGTACCTTGACCATAACGTGGATGGTTGGCAAGCTTTTGATATGTCGGAAAAGTATACTAGAATTACCTCTTCTTTCTTGAAATTGTTTATTTTCTTTTTTGCTCACCATTTACTAAATGTTTCCAATTCTTTGGCATAACGGTATTTCGATTTTTCTGGTAACAGTTCGACGTTCACATTCTTGGCTTCTTCGAGAATGTCTTCTGGTACTCCATTAGTCATATTCTCTTCATTTTCTTCCTCGATCTCTATTTTCTACTCAAAAGTTGGATAAAAGTCGAGTGACCTTTGTATTTTCTCTTTGACGTCTATACTGACAAGACAATCAACAAATAGATAAATAAGAAAAACTCAATTGCAAAGCAACGATATAAGTAGAAGGGCCCTGTAATTATTCTGTGGATTCATAATTTTTGGATGGTTATTTTTTGGGTATTTCCCACCAATATTTTACTAAATATTTTAAATTGGACCTCTTCGGCCCGGGTCCAATGACGTTAATTAGTACACGAAGTCTAATTAGGTGGCGATATAGGTATAGTTCGACACACGAAAACTCGACCACTAAAAGAATGCAGCAAAAATTAGTATGTTGCTTATAAACAAAACTATAGTAAATAAGTTACTGAAAATCATTTTTCGTAATAATGTTGAGCGATATGGTTTAATATATATCATAATAATAAAAACCATAATTATATTTATTATAGATAACAAATTATTATGGGTACCCTAATATTATTCTATTTTATCATCGAAAGTCGCCAGTCGGAAACTTCGTCAAGATTAAAATAATGCGAATCTTTGGAAAATAGCCAACGTTGTTAACAGGTGGCATCGTTCTTCCGGTTGATAGGTTAATAGGTTGGCGTCTACAATGATAATGGCGTATCTAGCTGCTTACTGAGTGGTGATTTGTATTTAAGCTCCGCCCACTTAATTTTTTAACGTTTCCTCACCCTTTTCTCGCATACAACTAACCATGTGTCGGACTATAATATGGGATTGTTGATGTAGTGTTTCCCGCGTCGCGTCGGTGCAAAAAACTTTCAGCACTAGTGCTAAAAATATTTTCAGCACAAGTGCGGGAAAGTGCATTTTTCAGCACGCATATAAGTGCGGAAAGTAGTTACTTTCCGCACGCTCGTAGAAAGGAGCATTTATGCACAAATAACTGATGTCTTAAAATACTTAATAAAAATTGGTATGGAAACATCAGTCTTGCATTGCCAAGCAGTTATATATTTTGTATCGAGTAAAAAAGTGCATAATAATGAGTGATGATGAATTTTCCTTTCCTGGAACTTCTGTAGAACCGGCGGAAGCAGTAAATACTGCCACATTAGATTTACTTCCAAAAAAGCCAAGAAAAAAATATAAATATGCATACAATCGGTTTATTGACTATCGAAAGAACAAAAATACGAATTCTTACTCGGAAAACGTTGTACGCATGAATGCATATAGCCATTTTTCAAAATTAAATCCCTAAGGGGGTGAAACAGGGGTTCAAACTTTGTATACAGAAAAATATTAGATGGTCCCATTAACTCGAAACTTCATAGAAGTACTCGAAAAAATAACGTTCTAAGTCACTAAGAAGGTTTAAGATTTAGTACTGGTTTAAATTAAGATCTTCTATTGGATCAGTTATGTTTTGACAGGTTTTTGTATTGTCGTTATTATTATGTCGTCATTCAAGCGATTGCTTGGTTTCCAAAAGATTTTCATGTTTAAACGGGTTACTAGAATGAATTTGGTTGTATTATTGTCTAAAGTACGTACTAAAGTTGTCCTTTTCTTTATAAATTTGCGAAAACCCTTAGTAACTTTATAATATAAAACTTAGTTGTCTTTTTCTTACACTTGTCAGTTTAAAACTTTTGGTTGCCAAATTAGACCGGACTATCGTTGGATAATCTGGCCGTAAATGTTTAAACACGTGTTTTACAGTTTTTAATAAATCAGTTCCTAAGGGGATGAAATGGGGGTTCAAAAGTTGTAAAGGAGTAAAATTGTTATACAGTTCTATTATTTTGAAACTACGTAAAACTACTCTTAAAAATAAACACATGTTTTATAACTTTTTAGAAATCAACCCATAAGGGGGTGAAATGGGGGTTCGAAGTTTGTAATTTAATTATGGATACCACGCGCGGAAATCGAGGGCGAAAGCTAGTCGTATATAGACCCTTAAATTTTGCACGCTTCTTATGTGTTATTTATTACAGAGACGGCAAAAACGGTGAATAGCCTTTTTCTATACAAATATAATTTCTCTACAACTTTTGTCTGTAGATTTTTTAAAAATTATTTTTCGTTTTAAAACTATAAGTCAAAAACCTATTGTGTTTTTTTCGCCCTTTTAGAACGGCACAAAGTAGCATTGCAGCACCTTCGTGTATTGGACTATTATACTGTGTTAACTTCAAAAATTGTAAATTCAGTTTTGACGCAAATACATACGTATTACGTACGTTAGCTTTTTTTTTTTGTAGCAGTGTATATGTACATTTGTTTTGTCATATGTTTATCTATACATTTTTGATATAATCTTGTAGCAAATACATATTTCAGCAAACACATTCGTGCATCTAATAAAATAAATATAAACTTTTTTATATTATCTTGTTGTATAGATAATTTGGGTGAAAATGCATAGATGTTGTTAAACTTGTTAGCTTTTGATTTTGTTCAAGTTCATACATTTGCTTAGTCATATTTACTTTTCTATAAATTTTCGTTATAATCGTGTGGCAAATGTAATTATTTCACCCATACAGCCGTGCTTACAAAACAAACAGAAAATTATTCATTTGTACCTTTTTGTCTATTTCTGTTTTTGCTTAAATTTTTAAACTGGAAAGTCGGATAAAAGACAAATGACCTTTTCTTAATTATAAATATACAGAATTTATTTATTGGGTCGCAGTTTTTATACAAATAGTGTATCGCTGAAAATACTGTTGCTTTACTGTTAACAGCAGTACCTATTTAGTATTTTGTTTCTTTAACACTACTGTTGCTCAGTTATTTGCATCAAAAACATTGACTGCCGTGTAGGTATGTACATAGACTAGACATATAATTTCATTAAAGAAGTAAAAATGCTATTTGGTACTTTTTCGTTAAAACCGCGATCTGGAGAAATTCGACAGACTTATCGAACTTTTGCTAGGCGCGGCTTTAAGGTGGCATTTTCCACGTGGCGTCCATGTTGCTAACCTTAATTTCATATTGACATGGTTTCTCGGCTTTAAAATTTTTAACAGTGACATTATAAGTATATTAGGTATAGCTTCATATTCTATAGGTATTTTTTAACGTATTAATACAAATTTCAAGATATTTTATGATTTATTTTAGGAAAACAATATGTAAAAAGAATATTGGGGTCCTAGTGACCGAAAAAATATCACCATAGATCTTTCAACACAACGTAAGATAAAAAAAAAAGTCTTCAAAGTGTGTCGTGGAATCAATCAAGCATGTCTTGAATTATTCCTCTTGAAAGGTAACATAGGTAAAAGGTATAGGTGAATGAAAAATGGAACCGTCACTGTTAATGAACACCCACAAACCTCTATTCGTCGTTTAAGACAGCAAATAAATGGGTCCTCTTACGGAACCTTCAATACAATCCTGAAATGTGACCTGCATATGCATGCTTATCGTCTAAGCTCAGTCCAAGAATTGTTACCAATCCACAAGCCGCAGCGAATGCAATCTTCAGAGTGGCTTATGGATAATTTGCATAATAATGAAAACGTATTTAAAAAAACCTTTTTTTCTGACGAGACATGGTTTTACCTGTCTGGTTATGTAAATTCTTAACAAATTAGAATGTGGTGTTCTGAAAATCCATATTTCTTTATAGAGAAGCCTCTGCATTCATAGAAAGTTGGCGTGTGGGCGGACATATCGAAAAGAAGGTTAATTGGACCAATTTTTTTCGAAGGAACTCTCAATTCGGTGCGATACCGTAATGAAATTTTAGAAAATCTTGTAAACGCATTAGATGATGGATTGATGGAGATGCGAGAAGACTACTTCCAGCAGGACGGAGCACCAACGCACGCAACTCTTGATAATTTAAACTTGAAGGAATTTTTCGAAGACCCAATCATTAGTCGTAATATGCCACCACGGTCCTGCGATCAGTGCGATCGCACGCCGTGCGACTCCTCCTCTCAAGTGCTCACCAATGTTTTTGATGCTGTAAAAAGAAGAATGAGAACATACACCCAAGCAAACCCAAGCAAACAATTTTGACCATAACTTATAATTACTGAGATATCACAACATTCTGATTTCTTTGATTCTTAATTTTTTTGTTCGAGTTTTTCAACCTTCTATTATCTATATGTTTATAGATAGAGGGGCATTTTTTATGTGTGAATAAACCATCGTATTTGAAAGTACCATTTAAGAGATAGGTACCAAAAATATTAAATATTTCCACTAAGAAGATATCGTTTCCAGGACTTGAAAGAAAATTATACGCCTTAAAAAATTGTAATACTACTCTTTTTCATAAAACAAAGCTGCTTAATCTAAAAAAAAAAATTAGTAAAACCAAGTTTCCTTTTCAAACACTTGATTTGGGATTTTCATTTTGGGCTTAAATTACTTCGGCCACACAACTTTAACAAAATCTGAAAAAAAATTGCCGTGGGAAGACCTTTGGGTTAAACTTAGTAGAGGCACACCGTGTAAAGTGTTATCGCAGCGTGATATCGTTCATTGGAACGAACGCCACTGCCTTTAGTGTTCTTTAAAATGTTCTGAACGAACGGCGATGAACGATCATTTAAAATGTTCTGAGCGAACGGCACTGAACGACTTTTTAAAATATGTTGAACGAACGGCTCTGAACGACTCTTTAAAATGTGCTTAACGAAGTGTGCAGACTCGCTTGCAATCAACGAAGAATCCATCACTACTAAAACTAAATACTTCTCTTAAGATTAATAATTAGCTTTAAGATATTACTCAACTGCATAATCATTCAATTATCAATAAACTGCCAAATACGGCACACCTACCTACATTTCATTCATGCATTTAACCAGTCTTAAGTACCTAACAATTATTTGTTTTGAAACTAGAAACAATTTAAGGTATTTTTAAACTATTTTGTTTGTAATCCACTTAAGGAGCATTTTATGATTCTAGCGCGAGTCATTTGTATCATTTACGTTTACCGAAAATGGCAGTGCCTGAAAAGAATTTTTTATCTGATTGTGCAGAAAATGTCTTATGTAATTGAAATTACTTCGACGTGAACATATTTACAATAAGACGTGTGATGATGACTAGCTGTGTTCCGCTGTTATACTGTTTACCGATGCGTATTCCGTAAATGGTTGATACTTATAATAAGATGTTTCTATCTTAAAGTAAATTTTAGAAAAAAAAATTAAACATTTTTTAAGTGAAATATGTATGTTTGTACCTTTCAATGCTTCTAACAGAGAACTGTATGTGTTGTTAGTGTTGTTACACTCTTTAATGCTTAATTTCAGAAATAAATACAAAGGTTTTTTAAATTTTTAACTTCACTGATGTTAGGTGATGTGGGATAAAATATTCTGGTAATAAACTACAATAGAAATGTTTTAGTTAATGTTAATAATTACTTCGCCTTTCCTTTGTTCTTCTCTTTTTGTACATCACGGGATCAGATCTGATTTTTTTACTGTCTTTTCATAGCTCCCTTTGCTTTTGTTGCAATTTCTTATAATATATAATAAGTTAACCAAATCAAAAATCTCTTCTTAATGTCTAGGTAACTATTAAACTTCACTGAGGTGAGCTTCATTCATGTGAAAATTTAACCGTTTCAGGTTACTTACCAATAAAATACAAATTTAAAAATATTATTTGGTTATAATGAGTCTAATAATCTTATTTACTCCTATTTATAAAAAAAAATGTTTACCAAAATAGAATATTTACAGTTTTATTACCCTTGACTGATGTGAGAATTATAAATAATAACAGAACGTAAGTAAGCTTAAATATTGCAAAATAATGCTTACAAATTCTTTCTATCTAAACAGACACTGACGTTGAAAGCTTAAAACATGACCATTTACGTAATAGATGACAATTACCGAAAAAAGAATTAGAACGGTATTTATTGTTAGTAATTGAATTAAAAAGAAGGCGTCACTGATTTGAAGAAGTAAAGTGCCCTGAGTAGGCAGAACAAGATTTTCGCTATTTGGCGAGGGGATGCTTTCGTCAGAAAATCTGTATTCTTCCAGCACTATAATCAGCTTCATACAGAGGCTGGATCTACTGGAAGAAATCTAAGCATAGGTGTGAGCCACAATAGATCGTAACGGTCGCAGTGGAGGGTCAGCTATTGACGCACCCACTTCAATCCTACCTACTTACCTACTATATTTTAAACATAATTTATAATTATGGCTCATGCTATTTCTGAAAATGACAATAAAATTGAATACAACCGTAACCGTTTATATTGCTGAAAAACAGACTGATGAACCACGTATTAAACATTTCTTCTGGAAAGCTTCCGATACGACTCTACAACCCTATCTACTCGCCGACTCCCACACATTTTACGCAAACGAATCTCTACAGATTTCGTACTAATAAAACATTTCACGATCCCAAAAAGGCTAATCGTAAAACCATCAGTCCAAGTTATCTAAAAAAAAATTCGAGAAGACTTTTACTGGCAATCGTGAGTTGCTTTAATAATAAAAGGCAGAAAGAAGGGATTGACAGGGTGACGAAATCTGGGGCGTTCAAAGTTACTTATAAATTTACTTTATGCATCGAAAGTTCCCTAACAGTTTTAATTTGTCTAAAGTTCTTCGCAAATAATTTTTTCGGATATCTTTCTCGGAAGTAATTCTTTTGAAAAATTACTTTCTTTGACTTTAGGACATTGTTTTGAAAGACCCTTTAGAAAAACAAATAATTATTTAATAAAATTTCGATAAAAAGCAGGTGCGACCCGTGAGTTTATCTACAAGTGGGGCAAATTTTGTAGGAACTAGTGATATTAACGTAGCAAGCAAAATACACGTTTTTAATTAAAAAAGGTTTTTTTTTAATAATGTGCCTATTATTTAGCTACAAATAAACACCGCAAGCTTTTTTTTGAATTCCATGCAAACAGTTTCGCACATTGTTAAAGCCATTGTTAACACAAGTACTCAAGTACAAGAACTACACTACTACACAAAGGACACAACAAAATATCAAATAATATCCAAAAACATCTTACACAACAACTGTAATGCGTGTCAATGATTGTTTAATTTAGGTTATCAGATGCCACAGGTGGTCAAAAATGCAATTTATTGGCGTCGCGGTAATAAATTTTGAAAGTGCATGATGGTAATGCTCGACAAATATTGATAGTAAAAAATAAAAATGCCACATCAGTTACCTGAAATTGAAAAGGCCCAAATAGTGTTCACAATCGAAGAAAGATGGAAAATTCGTGATGAAGCACAGTTGTATAGAAAGGATAAGAAAACGATAATGAAAATTAACCAGCGGTAGGAGCAAGAGAGTTCAGTAAAAAGAAAAGTTAGTTCATGTCGTCCCAAACTTTCCAACCCTAAACAGTACGCTACTTTTCTTTTGATAGGTACCTAAGAGAGAATCCAGTCGCAACGGCGAGAGATGCTGTGATTAATACGACATGTCCTGGCTTACAACCTACATCCAGCAGAAGGGCCAGGGAATCCGAAGTAAAAAACCGGTCGGCTGCGAAAAAAATGTTTCTTACTGCAGAACGGCAGCAGGCAAGGGTAATTTTTGCATTAAATTATATACAACGCAATCCTGAGAGAACAGGGTTGTTTTACTGACGAAAAGATATTCCAGTGTAGTATTTATAATGGCCAAATTCGTATTTATCGCCCTGACAATACCAGGTTTAAATAATGATGGCATTTAGCTCTGGATTTAGATCTGGACTTTTCTTTTTAATGTATGGGGTTGAATAATTGTCCATATGTTTGCTGGACACTAGAAGCAAGGTTTAACCCTGAAAATTATATCAACATTTTAGAAAACATACTGCTCCCATCCACTGAGCAAATTTATCCCAATAGTAACTTTATATATCAATGAGATAATTGTCCAGTTCACACCGCCAATGCAATGCTGTAACAAATTGGTTTCAAACTAATAATGTGGAATTGCTGCCATGGCCCTCTTTTAGCCCAGAGATGGATCCCATTGAAAATATTTAGGGCATAATTGTAAAGAAAATGTATAAACATTTTAGCCCACAAAACTCAGAGGAATTAAGGGAAAAGTCTACGAGTGCTGGGAAGAGCTTAACCCCAATGTTGTATCTATTATAATACGGTCAATGCCAAATAGACTGGCTTAAGTAATGGAAAAACAGGGTTATATGACTAAATATTAGATTTTATTTTAAGTGTTCTCGTTATTGTTTTTGTTAGAACTTTTTAAATACTGTACATAAATAAATATAAAAATGTACCTAATTAAATTTTTCTTCTTTATTTTTTTGATATCCGCCTTCAACGAATTGCATTTATTTGTGACAAGTTGACAACCAATGGCAAAAATTGTATTTTTGAAAAATATACTTTTAAAAATTTGTTTTTGGGAAAATATAGAAATATTGTGACTAATTGCTGACCAAAATAATTAAAAATACGTTCAGTAAATAACTAAAGTTGCCTTGAAATTTTGCTTGATAATTATAACATTTTTGGGATTCACAATATTCACATTCTCTTTCCAAGTACTGCTGCTATTGACTTTGTTCGGTATTAAGAGTCGCATTAAAAGAGGCACGTATATGTATACCCAATTTTAATTCTTATTATATTAATAATTTTATTTTCTAATTAGGGTTGACCTAAAATTGTATTGCTACATAAAAATTTTAAAAGCAAGTTAAAATTTAAAAAAGTAGTACCTTCTCAATTATTGAGTTTTAGTGAATGACCAAGTTATTTGCTATTAAGTACACGGTAGTACACCTTAAACGTAGCTACTGGTCATATTTTTATCTAAGCGTAGCAAGAAAACTAAATTACATGGAATTAAAAAAAAATATTACGTAATTAACTTTTTTACACCTCACAAAGTTATGTAAATAAATCGTTAGTTATCTAATATTAAATACATATTTCCTAAATATTATGTCTGCATTGTCGCATTTTTATGGGGGTATTAGCTTTGATCCTATTACTTTCATCGGCTAAAGGATTCCTGCTTGTGGACTGTGGAGTGACGTTGACGACAAAATATTAATATTCCTGCCAAGTTCCACATTTATTGATAAAACCGGTTATCTTCGGATTATCTCCATCTCTGTTGTGTTCAAGTACGAGAACAGTACAAATTACCACTCTTGCGCAACTTATGTTGTACGCCAAGGCGATTCCTGCAATGTTTTATAATATTCTGCTGAGATTCATGCAATCAACTGTAGGCAACCGGATAAACTCGCGTGTTTAGTTTGTTGTATAAAGGTAGATAGAACAGGAAGAGCAGGAACTGCACCATTTCGTTATATTATTGAATTGTGGGGAAGTGGAATATTTCTAGCAGTCTGCAATGTCATGTATAGGCTATCAGAGAAACACAGATGTTCAATAATGGGTTGTAGGAACGTAGGTAGTAATAAAATTACCACCGCACTCATTAAACAGTTTTAAGACTTAAGTACTGGTTTAAAATTAGATTACTAGTTGATAAATCAGGCTTTGACAAGTTCTTCTCCTATCAATGTTAATAAGACATCATTTAGAACTTTATAAAATTTTATAAATTATGCTGGAATTTGCAAGAACTTTTCTTATATTCCTATTGGACAATCTGAAGAGGAATCAGAAGTAGGGTTGCCAGACGTCCCGATTTTATAGGGATAAGCCCGATTTCAAAGGGTCCCCCGTCCCGATTTGTCTCGAATTTTAAAATTTAATAATTTAAATTATTTAATAATGAATTTCTGTCATTTTTTATTAAATACTAGTGCAAAAAATGGCGACCCGATTTTTTTCTCCAAGTCCCGATTTCTAAGCAGCTTTTAAACGCTGATACCCAATTTTAAAGATTCTGGATCTGGCAACCCTAGTTAGAAACAAGAAATAAAGAGTTTTGTAAATTCCGATAACATTACGCGCGAAAGCGAGAACGGACCGAGAATATTGAGGACATACTGAACAACTTGTTAATTTCGTCAGATCTCCTTGTTCTCTTTATTAGACTGAAATATACTGCAAAAAATGTCTGTTTTCAGAAACCGAAACTTTTTAAAGAAACACGTTGAGGAAGACAATTATGATAGATCAGTCTCCAGGTCAGATTGTGGAAATTAGGTTAATAAAAATATGTTTTATATAATTAGTATTTAAGTCTATTAAACTTAATTGTTTTAAACCAAAATCAGTATTTTTGTATTTATTTAGTCAAAAAATAATTATATTTTTTGAGCGACCGGTACCTAGTAAGGTACTACGTAGGTCTAAAAGTACAGTAATAACGTACTCCAATAAATGTCCACGATTTTTGGATTTCGTTACACTGTGCGCCAGCGCGAATACATATTATGTTCCGAAACTGAATTGGACAGAAAGATTTCGGGATGAACCAAAAAGCGTTTTGTAGTTTAAGTGATTATCTATCCGGAAAAAATAGACACAAAGTGCCCCTCCTATTGGAAATGCCCTAAAAAAGAAACTGTGATACGAGCCAGAGGAGAAAATACTCGTCACAAAATTTTTTAGGTGCTGTTCAATTTTGAGTCAATGATAAAATTTGCGAAATTAAGTTCATAACTTTTTGCATCCAGATTTTAACGACACGTAGCCCAGTTATCAGAATAAAAACATGGTTGTAATTTCTTTAAGGGGACAAATATACGCCAGTCAGTCAAAAAACAGAAACATCTATAACGCCCAGGCTACAAAATTACGTCTATATAAATTTAATATCTAAGTAGATCTTTCTACAGGTTGTCTAAAAAAACATGATCTTGACTTGATATTAAACAATAAATCGTACTTCACATTCGAAGCATAAAATTATTGTGAAAATACAAAAGACAAGACAAAATTTCTGAATATTTTGAGCTCGTCCTTTTTTGTGAGTCAGTATAGAAAAAGGTTTCTTGACTTCCCATATTGTTTTAATAAGACTACAAGACCAATGTATGCTTTATTACAATAGGTTTTCTAGGAAATTAAAAATAAAATACCATTGTGTTACTACTCTAGATATATCTTTATTTCATTTCTGTACATTTACACAGATATTTATCTTCTAACAATAACACAGTCAAAATTAGGACGATTAAAAATCTTGAAGTCATCATATAACATCTGCTTCATAGTTATTTTATATCATTTTTCTACGTTCTAAGAGTATTTTTGTTATATTTTAAAGGGAGTATACATTTATATGTTACTAATAGTAGTTCTGATACCTGTAGGAACTCAAAGCTTTGGCCTTACGACATAAATAAATAAAAATAAAACAGTAATAGGCAGTTCCTTCTTGGAATATCCTTAAGGCCTATTATAGCTCGAAAGTATATAATGCATTCTTCTCTTGTTTATCTTAATATTCTTACAATTAATATCGGCTATATATGTTGCACTGTTTTTCCAATCAACTATCAAAAAATTTGGATAGGTCGGGTTTGATCAGATTTGAGTCGTCTGCACAGGGATCGTATCGTCACAGACGCATACTAGATGCGTCTCAATGACAATGCGAGACGAAGCGCGTACTAAAATCGGATATACGCAGTGTTGCCAGAGTAACAAAGCAAAAAGTCGCCATCGATCAGTATGAAAAGTCGCCACTTTGTCGCCACAGCTTTTTTGAGATATTGGGGTTAGAAAACTGTCAATACTATAAAAAAAATGTTTTTGTGGAACAAGCTTGGTGGAATCCCCAAAATTTGACGTACAATTCGTGGCGCGTTCAGATATTCTCTTTGAGAAATCCCTCGGTGCAATAATGATTATTATTGTGACGTTGATTCTTCCTACGTATTGTATACAACGTGTATATTAAATTTTTTGACCTGTAAAAAGTCGCCAAAAATAAGCTTTTTATTGAAAATCGCCGCCACACTCTCATTGAGACAAAAAGTCGTCATTTTGGCGACTTGTCGCCCCAAATGGCAACACTGGATATACGTGCCTGTGACGATATGAGGCGCGTACTAGATCCGTCTCTACCACAGACTAAATAATACCTAGACGAACACTGCCGTGCAACGAAAAGCTGGTCTCCCTTGACACATTTGGTGGATTTACTGGTTTATGGTTTAAAAGTTTGTTTAATGGTGGACAAACAAACTTTTCAACCATAAACCAGTAAACCCACCAAATGTCTCAAAGGAGACGGCTTTTCGGTGAATTCGAGTGTCTGTCTATATTCTTTATAGTCTCTGGTTTCTACCAATCTACTATACGCGTCTCTGACTGTACGATACGTGTGTTAGATTCATCTTTACGAATCTAGTAGGCGTCTTTGACAATACGGTTAGTGTGTAAAAAGAGCCCTTATTCAAATTCTCATTGAAAGTAGTTGTAAACATAACCAGCCTTCATTTCATTTATTTTATATTACTCTTTAGAAAAATTCTTGCCAATTATTTTTAAGGTAAAATATTTTTACATTAATACATCTATTAACCTTTTAGACTATCTGAAACAATAATTATTGTTTAGTTGAATAGGATATTTAGTACTTATGTTAAACATACCTAGTAAAGTATTTTTGTGAAGCGTTAAATAATTTTGTGCGTTATGTAAATATGTAGTGCGCCTACTTATATTAAAAGTAAAATGACACTGCGTTCAGTAATTAGAATTAAACCTAACTAATAAGTATTTTACTAATTAAACTTCTACTGGTAAATTAAGAGAATATATCCGACTTTTTCGGGCTGTTTAATTCTTCTCAAAACAATATAAATAAACTTTCATTCTAACCATATATCTAGGGTTATACCATAATAAATCAACAATTTTGCTAAATTTAAAATATTTTCTTTTCTGAGAATGTGCCTTGCGTTAAAATACATTTTAATATCTTTTTGGCACAAAGGTTTTGGACTATGGATTTGAAGTACCAGCCTATGATAAAGTTTATTATAAATTGACTTAAGAATCCTATTAAGTCGAATGTCTGGACAATTAATAGTTACTATTTTATTAACATTGTTATTGCTAAGTTATTTGTTATAAACCCGTAACACAACTTATTTTTAAAAAATCAGAACTTGATTCTGTAGTTTTACGAGTACTTTAAAAGCGTAGCGGCAGCACTGTTAAATGGTAAATTGAAGTGGATTTTGAGTTCAAGTAACAAATACAAACCTGTACATAAATACTACTTAAGGACTAATAATACAAATTTCAATATAAAACTAAATTAAATGGATTTCGTAAGGACTAAGCTTGTACTAAAAGGAATCTAAAGATAATGAAATTATGACTAGTAGAGTAGATTTTAATTAATTTAAGTCGTTCAATTAATCTATGAGGCCATCTTGCACATTCCAATATAATATTTTTTGTCTTTACTTTTTTATTCTAATACCGCTAGTTGGTATATACAAAAAGTGTTTTTAAAACAGAGTAAAATTAAAACTAGAAAAACATACAAACTTAAAAATATTTTCTAGTTGCTTTTAGCTGTTACTTCTTAATTGTGTACTATTGTAAAATTTTACATTTGCATATTGTTTTTCTTAAGCTGCTCAAAACTTTTTGGTGAATGTTCTTTTTTAATCGACTATTTGAGGATTTTTTGTTACATCTGTTTCTGTTTATGATAAATCTTGAATAAATAGCTTTGCGTTTTTCAAATGGTGTTTTCAATATTAATTTAATGTAATAAGTACGTTACTGAATGTCAATATTATTGAAAACACAGAGTATGACTCTTTAAATGTGATGTTGCGTGATCATTTCTCTGTTTCTCGTTATGTTATTTTTACTCTAATATATTTTTTTTCCAATAAAGTATTAAACTCTTTAGGAGTTGCCAATGGGAATATACATAATATTATGTAAATATTTGTTTGACTTGTCGTTTATTAGCCTTATTTTTATTTTACTTCGAAGGCAAAGAAGTATAATAATTATTTTTTACTACATTGGTGACCCACTAAAATCTCTTCTTAATAAGATTTTAAATAATTAATTAAACCACAGTTTCCTAACAATGGTAATATTCTATACTGTGAGTCAAAAATTCCGGACCAGTTGAATATCTTAAAAACTATACAAGTTAGCGAAAAATGTTTCAGATAAAAGTTATAGGGTTTTTAAAAATCTATAGTTTTAAAATTAGTTGCTCCAAAAGTTGTGATGGATCAAAGTTATATTTACATAAATAGAATACCCTATCTTTTGCTTTAATTTCTAATTCTGATTAAAATTATAGGCTTTATATATCACCCCCTATCTATATCCAAATCTGATAGTTCCAGAAATACTTGAATGTTGGTATAAAATTTGTACAAAAAGTACCTGTTAGACCAATCAGTTTCGGGAAATAGTAAAAGGGCATTCAAATTCTTGAACCTGAAATGAATTTTGGATATACAGTATCGCCCAGAAGGTTATAGTAACTTCTCCATTAAAGAAATCCCAACAAAATATTTTCAAATCTTTTAAAAATAGGTTCAATTGATAGAAACACAAATTTAAAAATTTACAAACAGTAATAAATATAACAAAAGGGAGTGTGGACATGGACATTGACCAGCCATAACTTTTTGTGCGACCCTGTATAGTCGAAATTTATTTCAGGATAAAGAATTTTAAATTTACTTGTACTTTCTCTAAAAACTTTATTTTCTAACAGGTAATTTTTGTGGAATCAGCGTTGTCATTCATTCATTTTACAAAACATCGTAACATTTCTGGAGCTATTTTGAGTAAGTATAGGGAGTGTTATATAAACGTGTTGTCTATAATTTTAAGTAGTATCAGCAGTTAATATAAAAATAAGGTATTTCATTTACGATAAAATAGGGAGCTTTTGTTACCACTTAGCGCTAAACTTTACACGCAACAATCTCGGCAATGACTGGTCCTGAAAACAAGATGTTCAGCTCGCTGGGCGGAACAGCATTTGTTCTTGAAAACGGCAAACATGTTTATAATATTTTGTGTTCAGGTCTTGACATTTTTGCATTTTAAAAATCACGCTAACCGTTAGCAAAAAGTCCCCAATATATCGTAGACCCGGTACATTTTTTGCTAACTGATCTGATTTTTGTATTATTTAGCCGGTTCAGTACTTTTTACATACAGTGTATACCTACGATATTTTTTATTAAATTTATCTATTCTAACTGGATAGTTAATATCAATGTGGCTAATATTAAATAAAGTAATTACAAACAAAATATTTTTTGTTGTACACCAACTAACGCTATGCTCAAACCCTAGATCGACCTGAAGATGGCCTCTAAAGCATTTTTAACATAGTAATATTCTTAAGCTTCGTCGTCGCTTCGGCGTCTTCTGCCAGGGCCACCGGCGAAGTTGGCGGCAGCTAAGCCCATCAGGTGTTTGGCAGCTTGTGATCCGGAGAATCCTCGTCCTAGGCCCAAGTCAAGTCCACGTTTTGAACTAGAAAATTGTTTAAGAAGTAACTTTAGTACTTAGTAGCGTTTTGTAACAAAGAAAACAATGTTTAAACTAAAATTTAAACAATTTAATAGTGGCGAACTGGAATGGTTTCACGTGGCGTCCATGTTAATTTCATTTTGACATGGTTTTTCGGCTTTGAAATTTTTAACTCTAACCTGGGCAAACCGGTACTTATTCACCGGTTTTGTATTTGGTCAGGTTTTCTTAGGTTTATTTCTGTCTTTTTTTATTAACATCTAAACAAGCGGTCTCCAACCTGTGGTACATGTACCACCGGTGGTATATGAATTTATTCCCGGCGATACGCCAAACAAGACATAAAATAAACACCAACCACTAACTAAAATCATCAAAAAAAAAACGCAACAAATCTTATAAATATATTGAAGAAAAAAGGAAAGATCGGTTTAAAATATTTTCATGACATTTTGGCGAGTTAATTGCAAGATGGGGGGGGGGGACATATAAATCATATTTTTAATATTTACCCCCTCTCTCTCTCTATTTCGAGGGGTGGGGGGTAACTTTGGAACTTTAAATTGAATGATGTACTTTTGTTTATAAAATTCGAATCTACTTAAAAACAGTATACGTGTACAGGGTCTTCCAACGAGGACTGAACAGGGGCTCATTTTTGAGCTTCCTTGTATTTAAAGAAAAATCTAAAATAGCCAATCGATGTACTTTTTCCTGCAGAATTCAAAAATGAAACCAAAAATTTATTTGAACCAGAAACAAAAGAGTTACGCTATGGATAAGGTGTTTTTTAAATGGAACATAGCTTTTTTTATACGATTTTCGGAACGAGTGATTTTTTTATGTCCGTTCTGATTAAAATATTTAATATTGTGACAGCTATTTTTATTAAATTTTAATGTTTTATCCAGTATAATTTAACTTCAACCTGTTTGAAGCATACACTAGGTAATAAAGGTAAAATCACCTTGAAATCCTTCAAAGTCAAAAAATTTGACAAATTTACTATAATATTATAGTAAATTTGTCAAATTTTTTGACTTTGAAGGATTTCAAGGTGACTTTACCTTTATTACCTAGTGTATGTTTCAAACAGGTTGAAGTTAAATTATACTGGATAAAACATTAAAATTTAATAAAAATAGCTGTCACAATATTAAATATTTTAATCAGAACGGACATAAAAAAATCACTCGTTCCGAAAATCGTATAAAAAAGCTATGTTCCATTTAAGAAACACCTTATCCATAGCGTAACTCTTTTGTTTCTGGTTCAAATAAATTTTTGGTTTCATTTTTGAATTCTGCAGGAAAAAGTACATCGATTGGCTATTTTAGATTTTTCTTTAAATACAAGGAAGCTCAAAAATGAGCCCCTGTTCAGTCCTCGTTGGAAGACCCTGTACAATTTTTTTTTGATTTGCTCTTTCGGCTACGGAACTATGGTTATCTAAATTTTAATTGAATTTAAAAAATAAATAAATTTTATCAATAAATCAAGTTCACTTAGTTCAGAATTATTATTCATTTCCATGGAAATGCGTTATTTTTACTTAAGTAAGTTTTGACGTTTTAACGATAACACTGCCCCACAAAAGAAAATTTGAACTGATATCGAGACAACTATATCCCTATGTAATTTTCGACGCTGAATCCGAATCCGAGGTCAAAAAAATCATACACCCCCAAAATCAACCCCTAACGCTAAAAACACTCCCTAAACAGGGTAAAAATGACTTAACGCTCCACAAATAGTCTTAAATCTCAATAAATCGAATTAAATATATACGTTCAAGTATATAACGCATAAATACAGAGTTAACACCACTTTCATGAAAATATTTTATACCGTTTGTGAGCCACCGCCTCGTAACACTTTCAAAAACTCACCCTGTATACTCTAAACACATTGAACTAGGTCAGTAGCTCATAATTACCTTATTTCATAAGGTAATTAGAAAAAAGCGTCTTTTGGAAAAAACGCATCTTCGATTTGTTTAAGAAAAATATGCTTTCGCAATAATATTTACGAAAAATTTTTACTCATTCGAGTTTTGACGACTAGAAGACGAAATTAAAGAATGCTGCACTTAAATCATAGAGGTCCTCGCGGAAAAAATAACTTATTATGCTTATTTTTTGGTTTCTAACGTATTTATTGCCCCCATTGGTAGTCTTCTAATTAAGATAATGTATTTGATTATACGAGTAATAGCTTTTTGCAGTGGTGGTCGATTCTGGCAACACCGACCTTTTTTTATTTCGTTTCCCGTTATCTTTTGTTTTCTCAACGTCAACCTCTTGTCAGCCAGCGGTACGTGAATAAATTTTTCAAAAGGTAATCTATTCTTTGTGAAAGCTCGTTTTTTAAGTAATATTATAAGAAATGCCGGAAAAGATTATATCATCTTTTATTTAAAAGGCATTTTTCAGAGCTAACATGAAGATTGCATTTAGCTTGAAGAGCTTCCAAGAATAAAATATTTGTTCTACTCCCATACTTTAAATGATTTATTAGACATTTACTACCTGTACTTTAATGAAATTTAGTAAGATACAGATTTTTCATTAAGATGTTATATATAACCAATAGAAATGCAACATCGCAGCAACATTCGATCAATATCAAAGATTGCCATGATCATGACAAATTTACAATTAGGTACTTAATCAAGTTTGACAGTTCATAGTTATTGTGTAGATAATTTGTAATATTTGTGCTCGTTGCAATAAAATCAGTGAAAATGTGCGATAGTGGGAGTGAAATTTAGAATTTAACGCCACCAAAAATCGTGCCACAAGAGCCGGAAAGAATTTATTACCCGTAAAATCAGCAAAAACATTGAAAAAACAAGTTTAATAAATTTTTAAAGTTGAAATTTTTGTTTTTCATTACTGGTCGTAGAAAAAATAGTTTATGCAACTCCCATTTAATGACTATGACACTCGTTTTCATTACGACACAGGCGCGGATTAAGGGGGGGGGCGAAAGGAGTTTCGCCCTCCCCTGAGCCCTAATCACGGCATTAATTTATTTTACGTATTTTTTACCCATTATAAAATTCGGTACGATCGGCTCGAGTCGCCTCCCCTCAGCAAAAACCTGGATCCGCCACTGTTACGACACTCGCCTTCAGCTCATTTTCTCATACTCATGTCTTAATAGCTATGAGTAAATGCTCATTGCATAATATACTATTAACAACCTAGTACAAAAAAAAATCTCAAGGTTAGAATTTCTACTTACTACCCAATAGCTCTAGGTGGGCGTGTTATAATAGTGCTAAACTTTCTGTTTAACTTACATGAAATATTACCTTTTACCGTGGTAATAATTATTAATTATAATAAATAGGTCATTGATAACTGTGGCACAACCCGGATTTTAGCTAAAACACGGTCACTCAAAATTTCTTCAGGTTTATAAATCTAAATTCGGGAGATCGGGGGGGGGGGGGGGGGGGGGTTTGCGCCACAGATTAATAACCAAAAAGGTGACAAGAAAACCAAAGCTGTCGTCACAATAGGGGAAATACTGAGTCATTTTTAATCGTTTTAATAATACAATGCTAAAACTCAAGTAACCTATGTGAAAGAAGTAAATAAACAATATTATAATCATTGGAGCCGACCCATGTAATAAATACTAGCTTTTATTTATTAATTTTTTTATACAGGAACTTTTTATAAAGAAAGTTAAATTCATATTTTCAAATTATTTTTGTCTGTTGTCAGCTAAAGTTTTATGTGTAACTAAATGTTTAATATACTTTTATTATGCACGACAAATTCAGATACCTACCCAGTTGTCCTTTAAATGTTATCTTTCCTTATGTAGAAAAATCTTATTTAATTTCTTCCTTCTTTGTGTTATACACCAGCTATTTTTTTTATCTTCCACTAGATACCTGTTAGTACGAACGTGTAGAAGCTAGTGCGATTTCTGTTATAGAATACAAATTTACCAATAATTTTTGCAAGGGACGGGTTGTAATTTCCTATCAAAACGTCCGCAAACAACACAATTATCTGATCCTACCGTGGATTTATTAAGAAAGGATTCTATGTTCCGTATACTGCGAGTGTATTGAACGTGAAGCCTTATATTTGTTGTTTGTTATGAAAACATTTCCCCTATGGGTACAGTTTACGAACTTGAAGGAAATACGTAATTGAATTAAGAATGGTAGTAGAAAGAGATAAAAGCTCAGAAGTGTTGCTGTCTGTGCTGGTTGCTTAGGAAAACGGCTGAACCTCGGTCTGAACACTCGGTTACACGTACGTCTTTGTCTAATGAAGTAGAAACGAAAAAGTGCGACTGATAGATTTATAAATGACTCGGAGCGACTTTAAATAAACATTTAGAAATAATATATCCTATAAATAATAAAACTTTTTAACTTAAATTTATTATTATTTAGCAGAAAAATAAAATATTTTAGGCCTTTTACTACTTTTAGTAAATCTTTTGATGCTTCTAATGTATTTTTTGTACAAAAATACAAGGTAAAATAAGATGTGGCCAATGTTTACAAATTGTGTTTACAGTGTCGCTTAGAATGGTTTGTTTTGGCTTCAAAGAATGTTAAATCATCCCGTATCCATTCTTAATAAATCCATGGATCCTACCATTTGTGTTAAATCTAATACATTTTATAAACTACATGATTTATTTGTATATGTATAATAAATCTAGAAACACTTAAATCGATAACAATTATTGGTCAAAGAAATATGTCAAAATCACATCTAAAAGTAGTTTTTATTGAAAAAACGAACTGGGCCTTTTTTAATAAAACTTCTTTTTGATGCTTTGACGTAAACTTTTTTACGTTTACGTTTTCAGATAAATTATAAGAGACTAAATCCATATTTTTATAAAATTATAGCATAATGTTAAAAATTGCATTACTAATGTAATTTATTTTTTTATCTTCAAAAAGTTTGGGGCCCTTTTTTGATAGGATATCTCAACCACTTCTCTAAAGAATTTGTATAGATGGATCATCGAACCAAATGTAGCATTATCATGTCAATGTTTATTCAGGTAAATGACTTGCGTTCATCGCACAAAACGTTTGATTTGTGTGTTAATAAATTAATTAATTCCCTTTCTTAACTGCCGAGGCAAAAATTTCCAATTACGTTTTATATTAAAAAATAACAAAGGGTTTTACCTTTAAAATCGGTTGTTAATTTACGCATCTAAATGGGGATTATTAGCTCCTCAACTGTTGTTACCTTCTTGACAAGGCAGATTAAAATTTATTGCATACCTTTGTTGAGGAAAAACAATCCAATGAAAGGTTTCGTATAACCTTAAGGCTTTGGTGGAATGTTTAAATGTTTAATTAAAAAAATTGTAACTTTTTAACTACCTAAAAAGTTGTAGTCGTTCATAAACGTATATTTAAAAGTATAATTTTTATAAAAATAAAAAAAAAGTTTTAATTTTGACGATGCTCAAGGCAAACCTCTCGATTCACTTAGATGGAGAGTACCGATTGCTATTATTTCTTTTCATATTATCCAGCGCATTTCCTCAAAGCAGGCCGTAGGGTTTTCTCTGTTAGATGTTCAACCCCATGTTATGGGACCAGTATTACCTTTAATCCTTTACATACCTGATTCTATCCAACATAGATCTATTCGACTCATTAATGACTCTGCTCCCACAAGAAGACTCCCTTCTTGTGAGATATCGCAGATATCACAAGAGGCCATAGAAAACTGTATAAGGAGTATAAGTAGACGTATCCAAGCAGTTCTAGACAACCACGGTCATCATATAGAATGTTAGTAGTTTTCCAATATATGTTTTTTCGTTTTATTTTTTATATCCCTTGAATTGTGAATTATTGTTTTATATTGTAAGGATCTATTTTTAATTACTACAACTAGAAATAATATATTTTGTTTGCGAAACCTATTTTTTTAACTTTTCTTTTATATCCCTAACTTTTTTCCGTGGGTGTATTTATAAATCATTATTCTGAAACATATTTATTTGCTTTCAAAAATATATAAATATTCATACAAAAATTCTTCAGGCAATTTTTTACAATCATAGCGCGGTGGGTCTGTATGCATTTGGGTTATTTGCCTATGCGAAACAACTCAGAACGCAGTGCTAATAAGCAATTTTCCATGTTGCCCGAATCAGATGCTCCTCTGGTACCAAAATCCATCAGTTGTTCCGATTTTAACCCCATGTTTCTGCAGTAATTTCCTAGGTATTTACTACTTCGTCTTAACCTCGATTCGAGTAAGCTTGTTTTTTGAGCAACGTCAGATTTTGTGGTGTTTTTACTGCAAAATTAAAAAGCTAAAATAAAATATTCACCTATTTCTGTCAAGTTTGTATCAAAATATCTATAAATTATTTCTGAATTCCCTTTATTATGTTACAATACTTGTGTGCATTCATGTCAGTTTTCTTATTTTGATGTATAAAGTTCATTTTTTTTAATTTCAAAAGTTAATAAAGGACTAGGTACGAAAAATTTTGGAAAAATGGATTTTTAACAGTACATTTCATCATTTCATTACAACCTCCTTTCTGATGCTTAATTTTTCAAAAATATAATTGTTTCAAAATATATCCCTTCGAAAATTGAGTTTTTAATTCTAGTAGTTTAGAAAATGTTGGCAAGAAATAATCCATTAGCAAACTTTTTAAAAAAGTGCTTTTCGAAAAATAAAATTAGAAAAATCGTTATTATATTACAAGAAAAAAATCTTTCCCTCCTATACTTCAAATTATTGTTTGTATCATCAAACAGTTTGTAGAAAATGTTTTCAGATTAATATTTTGTATGGTGTACCGCAGAAAATTTCATTATTTTACCCATTTCGGCGATGCCGAGTCCTTGAGATATATTTGATCATCAAGCTTCTGCCTGTCACTGATCAAGTGTACTTATTTTTTTTTTTGTGGCGATCTATCTTTTCGCTTTTCCATTTATTAATAAAGAATGCCTACTTGTACAAAATAAAAATGAGTAAAATAACAGAGGAACAAAACAAGTGTTTTCAACAGTAATATTTTAGTTTTGTTAAATTAATTTTTTTAGTTTCCTATATAATGTGAATAAAATGAACTTTATAGAGTTTTTTATTTAAAAATAATAAAATACAATTGTTATTGTTGACTTTTTTTATTGAATCATTTCGTTTGCGTTTATTTTACAGAGCCTTTGTTTTGATTTTCATTAAAAGTTATTTTAAAAGTGATACGAAATACCATAAGCGGCCAAAAAGTTGTCACAAATGTAAGAAAATGTTTAAAAAGTTAAAGTAGCAGATGAGAAGCGAGACCGATAATATAAATAAAATAAGACATACAATTTTAAACTTAAATTTTATTACGAAAGTGTATTATTGCATTACATCGTATTTAGTACTTAGATAATTTTAGAAGCATATTATAAGCTGTTATACTACTGGTAATTAATAAAGTGCATTAATTAGTTTCACAATATTTTTAATATGACTTACACTTTTCTAAGTCAGCATAATGACGGGGTATATGATCGACATTTCCTTTAGATAAAATTTATGAAATTCGAATAATATGAGGGGTAACTATTAATCGATAAAAGGGTATTATTGCATTACATCTCACTTAGTACTTAGATAATTTTAGAACTATATTAGAAGGTGTTATACTACTGGTAATTAATAAAGTGCATTAATTAATTTCACAATATTTTTTATATGACTTACACTTTTCTAAATCAACATAATGATGGGGTTCATTAACATTTCCTTTCGATAAAATTTATGAAATTCTAATAATATAAGGGGTATTAATCGATAAAATCATTAGGAGTTCTAGGGATTTATTATGCCCATTACTTGGTCACTTTTTAACCATTAATTTTTGTATTTTGCATTTAATTGCTGCAACATTATAGGAGATTTTTGACCAAAGTAAGAAAAAAAGTTTATATATCGGGTGTTGCATCGTCTAGCAGGACATAGGAAATTCCAGGCAATTTTGAGGGGTGTCAATAATTGGCTTTCCTATTAATTTTAGAGAAAAATGTTATTAAGGTTTATTAAAGAGCACTAAAATCTGGGGGGGAAAGTTTAACTTCTTCCGGTGAGTAAGCAAAGAGTTAGCTGACAAAATATTTATGCAAAAACACCAGCAGTTTCGGCAATATCATTTCGTGTCAATATTTTCAAAAATCCAAATTTCATTCAAATTGCCAAATACATTACAAATCGAACGAATTCGCAATGAACTACACTAATGACGAGAAAATAACCATGATTAGGTGGTATTATCAGCAAAATAGCTGTCAAAAAGTATCAGACATGTTTGCTGCTAATTTTCCCAAGAGGCCAATACCAAGTACACCGACAGTAGAAAGGACTGTAAAAAAATCTCTGGGCACTGTTATAAATAATTGAAAATGTGCATCAAGAGAAAATCAAAGGGAAGATCCAAGGAATGATAGGGATTTAAATGTATTAGTGCACGTAGAAGAGAATAGAGGAAATATTAGCACAATAGAACTTAAAGTTCTAACAGGAAAAGACCATACCACAGCATTCCGTATTCTCAAAAGGCAGAAATACTATTCCTATAAATACAAAAACGTCAGGTCTTCATTCCAGTCCATTTAAAATCAAGACTGAATAAAAATAAAAAGTATCTAAATCTGGTTGAGCAGAAAAATGCTATTTTAACAGAATGTATGACAATATCATTGTACCAATTAGCCAAAGTACGAAAAGAGTTTTATAATCGTTTGGGTTACCTAGCATTCAACGGAGGAATATTTGAATATTTAATTAAATCTTAATTTTATTTTTGTAAAAATATTGTATTGTTTTTAGTGTTAAAATAACAGTCAATTAATTGGGTATTTAGTAAAATTAGTTGCGATAGCTGATCTAATAAAAATATTGAATTATTTTTAACTTGAACAACAAAAATTGACAGTGACATTGTAAATTCTGAAATATTGCTTTAAAAGTAATCTGGTGTTTCCATTCTTGCCTATTAATACAGGGCGTGTAACAAATTACAAAATTATAAAAATATTTTGGTAGTTAATTCTTTACTGGTTCACCGAATAGAGCTAAAGCTCTTAGTGATCTTTAATAAACTCTAATAGATTTCTCCTCTAACATAATTAGTGATGCCAATAATTGACCCACCTCAAAATTGCCTGGGATTTCCTATGACCCCCCAGACGATGCAACACCCGGTATACGTCATAAAAAATAATTCAGGGGGTCATAAGGACCCCGAAAAAGTACCACCCTATCGAATATTTCAATTGATAATAAGGATATTCCACATGTACCCCCAAAGGTATTGTAGCTAAGGAATTCGAAAAAATTATCTTTGAATCTTGTTAATACAAGCTTTTCTTTTTTTAGTCAAAGTATTACCTATAACATTATATCGATGAAGTTTTGCAATGCCCTGCATACACAAAAGAAAGCCTTTTTGATTTTTCTTTTTGTTTCTGTTTATTATATCATTTGTATAAAGTATCATTGCAATTAAGCACATAAAGTTACTATGTTTTATTATGTAGCATAACAACTTAAGAAATACTTTTAATTAACAGAATTATGAAAGTTAAATAGAACTTATCCTAGATGATTCCAATACCGAAGTCCATATTCCTTTTCTCCCGTATGGCCTCTTAAAGCACCAAAATCTGCGGTTCTTTTTAGCGTCCCGTCAAGAGTAAATCGATTTATTTGACTTCCTCGAACTTGGGCTATCTCCGACCTGCAGGTTAGGGTATTCTATTGTTACTGTGAGAATCAATATAAAGGCGAGAATACAACTATAATTTGCTTTATTTACATACAGACTAAGAGATTGCGATTTCAAAACTTACGCCACTTTTTAATTCAAATTTCGAGTCTTTTGTATTGTAAATATGGTTTCAGTCACTAATATCGGAGTCTGGCTTGCGAGCCAGATATTATTAATGAGTTTATAGACATGTAGTACTACAACTTATTGTAACGTTGGTGCCTACATAAAAACAAAATTAACCGTAATCAAGATGGCGAAAAGTCAATTAGCATACAGGGGAGAAACAAAAATATGAAAACCTCTCAAGAGTTAAAGTACCGTTATTTTTAAACATATCACAAATTGTTATTAAGAAACGTTGTTTGCCAGCCAGAGTCTGATTGGTGAATGAAGCTGCATTTACAACATACAGGAACTAGAAATTTTCATTAAAAAGGACGTGGGTTTTGACATCGCTAGCTCTGAGGCTAATATGATAATAAGGCTAATAAAAAAAATTGGTTCTCTTTTCTTAGTTATTGTAAATGAATATGTTAAAATTTTGTTGCTTTATAATTTGTAATGCCAAATATGTATATTTTGGAAATAGAGAACAGAAAATTTTTACAAAAAACCCATGAACAGTTTTTTAATCCTTTGATCTGTACAGGGTGTCTGAAAAGTCTTAGTATGGGCATCTTTGCTATTAGTAAAGATAAACACACCAAATCTTAGGTGTATCTTACTGCTTGATAAATTTACTTTTTTATGTAATCTAACTTTTTTCAATCCCATTGAGGGGTTACGCTAGGGAGTTCACGTCAAAACGTTTAAATACTATGGCGTGTGGTACCTCATGTTAAAGGTCTTCAAAAGCTCCGTATCTTAATTTGTTTTTAATAAATGACAAGCCAATAAAAATTAAAAACCGTGAAAAAAAAATAACAGCCAGATTCTCCAACGTTAGCTGGTATAATTTGGCAACCAAAAGTTTTAAACTGACAAGTGTAAGAATAAGACAACTAAGTTTTATACAATAAATTTGTTTCTGAGCTTTTTCGCTAATTTATAAGGAAAATTGCAATTTTAGTACGTACTTTCCATAATAATCGAACTAAATTCATTACAGCAACCCGTTCCAAGATGAAAATCATTTCGAAACCAAGAAAATCGCTGAAATATCACAATAATTCATAAGTTTTTAATGACGACTTGTTAAAAATGACACGATAAAAATCTGTCAAAACATAACTGATCAACTATAAGATCTTAATTTAAACCAGTACTAAATCTTAAACCTTCTTCTGAATCTAAACGTAAAAATTTACCTTCATTTCTCTTATTACTTTAATAGTTGTTCAGAATGACCTCGATGAACTTCTTGGAAGTAATAAAGTCGATTTTGGAACCCTGCAAAGAAGCAACACCTGCCATTCTCGAATATATGAGAAGTGAGTTTCAAAATCGACTTTATTACTACCAAGAAGTTCATGGTGGTCATCTTGAACAACTTTTAAAGCAATAAGAGAAATAAAGGTATTTAAATTTTTATTTTTAAAAGCCTGGCTATTTAAAAACGAATTAAGATACGGATCTAGGGTTTGTGGTAAAATATATTTAAAATTTTTGACCTAAACCAAGGAGGTTGAAAAAGTTAAGTCACATTAAAAAGTAGATATTTATTAACAAATAAGCTACACCTAAAATTTAGTGTCTCTATCTTTATTAATAGCACAGATACTGGCTCATACTAAGACTTTCCGGACACCCTGTATAGCTGGGAGAGGAAGATGCTTCGGGTACATAAGATATTTCGCAAACTAAATTTTCCAAAATCCTATTGTAAAATCTACAATTTTCTTTTAAAAAGGAGCTATCGAACGTGGTTATCACCGATTTTAATAATTTTTATATAATGTATATGTTGTAGAGGAGTCCTTCCTCAGTACGATAGTCAAGGGATTTTATGAAACCCGCTTTAGTTTTTGAGAAAACTGACATAAAAGTTTAACTTGTATACTGGTTATAAGGTTCGTGTCCATGTCTAAACATACTACTTTTTTTTAAATCATATTGATCCTTTTATTTTTTTATAATGTTATATTTCAGATCAATCATTAATAAATTCTAATAAAAACTAATTAATTCTCGTTTTGTGGGAGAACTCTTTTATAACATCTATAAAAATTAATAAAATATGTTATTACCATGTACCTTGAAAGTGATTGTTTTCCGAAATCTACATTTTCAAAAAGGGGTTCTTTATAAAAAAATTCTTTTAAAAATATTGTTTTCGAAAATAATTCAGGGACTCGATATTTCATTCTACCATTAGATATTATATTTTTTCTACAGGTTAGTTTCTGAATTTTTGGCCAAAGGGAGCTAGAGGATGTGGACAGTAGCTGTCAGTCACAGACTTGCTTAAACTTATTTTATTATAGTGTATCTTCGGATGGGGAGCCCCTTCTCTTGCAAGCGCATCCATTTTTGGCATTTTGAAAAAGTTTTATTTGGGTTAGCTCAGGATTATAGAAATTTTTCCTTTTTCGCTGATCGAATTTAGTGGTTTCCGTTAGAAGGTGTCGTCCAAATGAACTAGAAATTGACAAGTTTAGTGCTTTTTTACTAGAGAATACCGTGGGTAGCATAATAACTGTCAAAAACTATATGAACTCCATTATTTTAACTTCTTCACCTCTTTTATTATCAAGTTGAGGACCTTGCGTTAAGTTTTCTTAAATTTTAATAAAATAGTTAGAAGAGTTCCAGTATTTTAACTTTTAAGATTAGGGCTTCTCATCCGGAGACACAACTTATATACTCACCTTTTTTGATGTAAAGGCTTTGGTTGCCCTTCTAAAAGAATGTTATTCGAAGCAGAAAAATCTCTTTCTTTAAAATCGGGATTTAATATAGAGTTAATTTCATCCTGATAACGCTTAAACCAAATGTCAAAAGCGGCTCTAGTTAGCTGCAGCAAATCAGAGATGGTCTGCTCAATATTGATAGCGCTACAAAATACGGGTGTGTTGATTGTTAATTGGATAAACTGTCACGTAGTTATGTAATATTTTGTGTATAAATACTACTGTCGGACCTGACGCACCAAATGAGAAAATAGGAGTATTGACTGACAATGTCAGATTTGAATTATGTATTTTGATAGGTATTAGTTAAAACTATAATGGACATAACTAATAATCTTGCTAATTACAAACATTTTATGCTTTTGCATGGGTAATGGAGCAAATTAAAATTTTTAAATCATCTAATGAGTTTCCGGAGTAGAAATAAAAATTCACCAATGGAATAAAAATTTTATTTTATATTTTAGTAACGAAAGTGACTACATTTTTTTCCAATAACTTTTTCATAATTATTTTACTACATAGAAGCAGTACTATTCACGTGGATACTGCACAGCAGCACTGGGTCAGAAGATTGATGACAGCCAAACCGATTACAACATCAAAAATGGTAATACAGTAAAACTTGTGTTAACGGACACCCTTTTATATCGGCCACCTGTGTTATCGGCCAGTTTCAAGCTAACAAAAATCTACTTTATAGGAAATCCCGTAAATAAAAACCCTTAGATAATGGACACCCTTATAAAACAGCCACGGCCAGACGTACCTCAATTTTTATAACCTATTTCTAGGTAAATCAACCTTTTCATATTGGCCGGAATTTCTTTGGCCTAATTTGTATTTTATTATTTTATGATTACATTCTGCAAACTTTAAGGGTGGAAATACCCAACAATATTATGGATGACGTCAGAAATTATGACAAAATGGCTGCATAAATTTAATTTGAAAATGAAAAATCAAAACCGGCGTGTGCTTTTGTTTTTGGATAATGCTACTTCTTATTCGAAAATATTGCTAGATAATGTCAAGTTAGTCTTCTTGCCTCCAAATACCACTTCGCATTGTCAGCCGTTAGATCAAGGAATAATTCAGAATTTCAAGATATTATACCGGCAATACCTTATTAAAAGGCTTCTAACGTTCATTGACAGTGGAGGTGATTTTGAAGCTTCTGTAAAAAGTTTAAATTTAACGAGTGCCCTTATATGGATAACAAGTGCCTGGAAAAAAGTTTCTCCACTCACAATTAAAAAGTGTTTCTCCAAGGCCGGATTTTTTGAGATTGTCCAAGAAGAAGCAAGTTTTTGCGAAGAGGATGAATTACCCCTTGCCCAGCTCTTTCCCTCAACTAATAATAAAATTGTGAGTTTGAAAGAGTTTGCTTTGATTGATAGTGACGCACCTACAGAGAGTCCCAATTTTAGCATATCAGAAATTGTTGAAGAACTAGCTCATAATGACGAAGAGCAAAATTCTGACATCAATAGTGACGCGGGGGAATGCGAAAATCCTAAAACTACTTTGACGAATATGGGTGAAGTGTGTGCAAAATTAAGAGATGTTCAAAATTATTTACTGTGTAATAACAATGGTGAACCAGCTATAGATGTCTCTCAAACTTTACTAGAATGCGAAGCTGAAGTTTTTAAAACAAAATTAAAAAACCTAAAGCAAACAAAAATTGAAATGTATTTTAAAAATTCTTAAAAACACATAAAATGCATGCATAAAATTAAACTTGTTATACAATACATCTTGTGTCCAAAAATAAATGTTGTAACTACATATATGTACCTATACTATTAACACTTATGCACATATTATGTACTTAGATTTAGATAATATTTTTGGTAGGTATATATTTTATAAAAACGCTTACTCACTATATGTACGTGAATATGCACCTAGTTAAACAAATCTCCAAATGAACTTTTATTTTAGTTATAATTAAACTGTGATATGTAAATGTTATTAGGCTTCAGAAACCCCTCTGAGTAAATGTTTACTTTTTTGTACAAGTAATAACTGTTACCTGGCAATACTGGCCGCCCTTCTATAAAAGCCAATTATTCTTAATTTTATGGTGGCCCTTATAGACAAGTTTTCCTGTGCAAGCCTTTTTTTGCGGGGATATGTTGTTTTTGGAAGTGGGTACTAATAAGGAATTTGCACATATTTTTTTTATTGCATAAAACGTTTAAGGAAGTCATTACAATCCTAAAAAAAATATAGAAAATTACTAGGATAATTTAGCTACAAAAAATGTTTATTTTTCGGTATAACTTATTACAATTTAAAAAGCAGCCATATGTCCTTAATGAAAAATGACGTCAGGAGATCAGCAAAAATGAGTGTCAATCTACATGTTAACGTAAAACTTAACCGAAAGTCGAACAGGTTTGTTTCTCTCGGAAACAGTCATAGGGAGAGAAATCAATTTTTTTGGGTTGATAAAGAAATAGTTCAACTAGCTTCGGTAAGATCAGATATACAGGATGTTTCGTTTCGGAGCTATTAAAAGTCGAAGTCGAAATTTCCGCCATTTTCGGTGAAATCGGGCACAGGTCGCAAAAGTGAATTAAATCCATGTTAAATTTTTCAGAACTCTCCTGAAACTGGCAAGGATCAGAGAATGGCAAGTAATTCTTATGAATTTTTTTAGGTCGAAAAATGTCATTTGCAGACCCCTCTTTGGTAGCTAATAACTCGATAATAAAACGTCAGATCGAAAACGGATTCATAAGTGAAACTTCAAAATCTCAAATACTTTTTTTTGCAATATATTTACCTAAACCTGAAATTACTGGAAAATGGAAATATTTGGAAAAAACTGGAAATTTATATTTTTGACCCAAATATTTCACGGTTTTTAATTGGGGGTCAAAATGGTTCAAATTAAAATTCCAAATACGTCATCGGAAAGAGCTTGTCGAAGTATATGATATCCATATTTTTGAGTTTCTTTATTCTCTATAGGAAGGGAGCATTTTGCCGACATCGGTACATTTCAATCACTCTGTATTTTTTCCTATCTAATTTTTCACCAATTTTTCAACACTATCTTATACAGGGATAATCACACTTTAAAATGAATACCGAAAAAGGAAAAATGGATTTTTGCGATTCGTTTAAAAAAGAATTTCATTTTTTAAGTGCCCTGTTAACATAATTCAACCTATTTTATGTTGGATGTATAGAGATACCTTTATAGAGAGAACCTATTTCTACCAAAACGTAAAACAATAATAAAACATAAAACAGTCAATCGAAATAGAACATTTGGTAATTTTTTTTGACCAACAATGTAAAGCCTAATAATAAACAAGCTTAATTACCACATTTCTCATTTGGTGCTCTCGTCCCATCACGTTATATCATACCTGTAAAAATATGTTTATGTCTCAAAAACGGTGTAACATTTTAACGACACAGACACTGCCACATACAGATTTCAGCACACGTAACACGTAAAGCCGTTCTCGCTTGATAACGCTGTACAAATACGCCGGTTGCAGTTATTACGCTTTTTACCGAGCAAATTGTGGTGAAATTACACCATACACGGTTGTTACACTGTACTGGAGATTATAACCAATAAAATATGAGAGTTCACGTTATATTTTTTATGCTTTTGGGTTGGAAATTAACTGAAAGTAATTAAATTTATTTACCGGAAGGTACATTTGTACTTAAAAAATGTACGATTGTTATTAAATTAAATCAATAATTTACCAATAAAATACGAGTATTTTATTGTCTCTCAACTTGTAGACACATTCATTGTTGGAAAAAATTACCGCCGTAAGTTTTCAGTCAAAAAAATTACCTGGAAACTTTCACACGTCACTTTTAGAGAATCAGATTTTTTTTTGGTTTCGTTACCATGGCAACCCAAAAAATTTTAGAAAATTTTCATCCTCTAGGTTACCCTGGGCGAGATTAATAAGTGGAAATTTTTCTGTCAAATTATTGACATATAATCATATTTGACATTTTGCTTTTATATAAAAGGAGACGAACGTCCCCAAAATACTCTCTTTCCCGGTAGGGACGATTCCTCAAAGAGATTTTTTTTATATTTTTGCGGGGGCAAAAATTGCCCAACATGTTCTTTTCCAGTTTTATCGATGTAAACACTTTAATTAATTTTTTTTGTTGTACAAATATATGTAGGTATATGGGGTTAAATGTATTTACGTTGTTTTAGTTAGCTCACTACGCCTTACGTTTTGATTTTAAGTTATGAATAACAGGTTTGTTGTGTGTGAAGCAGGTTCCTAGACCACCAAGGCGACTTCCAGTTTGTGTCGGTGTAAAAAACTGATAGCGTCCAATAGAACCTATCCGGCTAACTGACCTAAGGGCTAATTTGCACGCGCTCTCCTACAACTTACTTCGCTCAGAACACCCTATTGTTTCTGTTTCTCTCTAGTGTACCTTTCGGAATTATTTTAATGTTCTTTTCTTTCAAGTTTTAAGCTGTAAGTACTGGGTCAATAATACTCATCATAGTATCTTTGACAGTTTATAACTAAACACTTTTTCTTTAACAAAGTGCGTCGCACCTTTTACTGGACCCACAATTGTCTGCACATTTTTCAGAAATTCAGTTTTCAGGAAATGGAATATTGAGCTTAACTTAATCAGCTTTTTACTAAATTTTTTGTTTTGTAATTATTGTAAATAATTTATTTCCTCGGTTCCTAAAAGGGCTCAACATTCCGGCCGGTCTAATCTGACGGGAAGGGGCCTAAAATTCAAACGTAAGCCAAATAAATAATAAATGCCGGCTATATTTTACGTCGCAAAAATCAGACCTTAAAAGTATTAAACATTATTTTTTTAAGAATTCGCTTTTGTTGTTTTTTATTTCTTATAATGTTTTCCAACACCACTCATACTTCTAATAAAACCTGATTCTTTTAAATTAAAAAGTGCTGACTTTATAAATTGCTTTTTTTTTCGCTTGGGAAGCCTTTTGTCTAGCGAAATTACTTTTTAAATAATAGCTAAGTAGCACACAGTCCTTGAGGATTCGAATATTTTTTTTTGACATTGTATTCATTCATTCATAATTTAAATTTATAAAAACTATGTTTTCTAAAAAATATATTTCCGAAAAAGGTGTTTATTAAAGGTTCTAAATGTAACTGTTTTAAAAATTATTTGTTTGCAGACGCAAGACGGCAACGACACAGAATAGTATTAACGGTAATTTGCTTCCCGAAAATAGCTACCACGGGAATCAATCAGCGGCTAACAAATTAATACTTGGGTATTTGCGCCAGTCGCGAGTCGCGGCGCTCGAGTTTTCTACGCTGTCATAGTGTGACGTTATGTTGGTACGTATCGCAACCTACCAATGATCGCAAGCCCGAATGGCTGCCGTTGTTATCGGCTTGTCAGTTATATAATAGGTACCTAAGATAATTCCGTACGTATATAAATTTCAATTTTTCAATTTCAAATATTTTAAGAAAATGGTCCGAAGCTCGTATTTTTCTGTCAGAGTAAAAATGTTGTCTGCCAGGGCGGCGGCGCCCTGATCGTCTATTGTAGCTACGGCCCTGTATTCACTAAATAGTTTGCAGGAATGATGGTGATTTCATTTGCCCTTTATCAACTGTGCGTCATTTTACTAACACACGTGTGTGTTACAAAAATATTACACATTTTGCGTATTCTGGCTTAGTAGTGCGATGGGCAAATCAGAAATAAGTAGGCTGTGGAGTAGAGGATTCTTAAGCTACCTTTTTACTTTCGGCGAAATCAGACGATATGACGCCGGCACAGCGTTGCCAGCGCTATTACGTTCGTAACAGATCTGTTACGTAAGATGATTATCTATTACGCTATTACGCCGCTCAATAAT
Organism: Philopedon plagiatum; assembly: GCA_963971165.1. Taxonomy (NCBI): domain Eukaryota; kingdom Metazoa; phylum Arthropoda; class Insecta; order Coleoptera; family Curculionidae; genus Philopedon; species Philopedon plagiatum. Next base: position 9,046,300 of record OZ020191.1, read on the forward strand.
CTATTACGTTTTGTCGTTTTGTATGTTATAGCACTATATTCACTATAACATAACCACAAACAACAAAAAATCTAAGCGAAATCATTGTCATGTAAAATAAAAAGTAACAGGGCCGACACCGTCACAAACAAAATCGATAAGATATGCCCCTTACTACCAGACGGACTAAATCATGACTCTGTAGTCACCATTAAAAGGAATGGTAGACACAGCCAAAAATTTGAATCGTTTTACGTTACGGCAAAGAAAATTATAGCTACGCTACGACAGACGTAGCTATTATTTTCTTTGGTTACGGTTAATGCGATTTATCCGAGGGTTTATCAATTATCGCTCTTTTCATTGTACATAGTATAGTGGCAAGTGAAGTACCTACTTATTGAAAATATTTTTTCTGTGTTAGTATTTTGTACTATGTACATATTCTAACAAATAAATACAATTTATTATATTAGTCAAAAAATTTAATAATTTTTCACTATTCTATTAGGCCTAGTATGGATTAACGCTCGGAGCGCTCCCCTATGTTTTGTCTTTGTCTTTTAAGGTAAAAAGAACAAAGGTAAAAGATAGACGGAGAGGTTGGAGAACGCTCCGCGAGCGTCAAACCAAACTTGCCCTTAATATCTTCATCAATGCTCCAAAATTATATATTAAAGACAAAATCTTACAGAATCTACTGACTGGTGGTAGCCCTGCTTTTTTGGCATGAAAAGCTCCTTACTAAATTTTGAGGGCGCTACTGTGCAAGCACGGTGGCAAACTGTAACACTATATTCATGGGCGCCCCAGACTTTTTTCTCAGGGGGGCAAAATAATGTAGTGATATATACAAATTCACTAATAATTAAAAACAAAAAAAATCGGTCAAGTGCAAGCTATACTTGCAAAATTATTATTCCGTGCCATCAGCCCCCCACTTAACCTGAGCAAACCTCGACCGCTCGATCTCCGTCCATCTGCCGCGGTACCCTCCGCCGACAGCACCAACCCCATATCACATCGCGTATGCGCGGAGCTGAGTGTAAGGACAAAAGTTGTTCCTTACATGGTGAGAAATATTTTTTGTCGAGAAATACTTTTTCTCTAAAACCAATGGTTCAGCAGTTATAAGGAAATAAACAATTAAATTGTTTATAACAATTGATCGCGCTACAATTTTTTAATCCTGATAATTTTGTCTCAATCTACATATATGTAACTCGTTTTTTTTCTGTGCGATTCTTTTGGTGATGATGGTGGGGGACAGCAATTTTTAAGCATTTTTCCCGAAAAATATTTCAAAAAATGCATAAAAAATACATCAAATATATATTGTTGAATTCGTACTTCAGTACGCTTTCATTTGACACTCTACCCTATGCCCTTGATTTTTTTTCCATTTCTCAATTTACCCCCTAAAATTAACCCCCAGAATCAAAATTCAACTTTTTATACTTCCCATCTATAATTGGGCCACCACACTCTATGTCTGTGCTAAGTTTAAAATTTTTATGTCGAGTACTTTCAAAGAAAATCTCCTGTGGCAGACGGACGGACGGACGGACGGACACCGAGGTGATTCCGTTTTGCTAATTTTAGCACGGAATACTAAAAAAACATGTTAAAACCTTCTTCATTAAATAAATATGCAGGTTGCAGAAATTCATAGTAATTTTGCCGGTTGCATTGAGTTAAGACTGAGCTTAAATAATATTCCTAATCCTAATTCAATTTTTTGTACGTGGCTTTATACAGATGTTCAAACATCAGAAAACTAGACATTTATGATAAAAGGAAATGTTATTATAAAAATAATATATACCTATCTGGCAATTCGTCCAACAAAAAGTACAAAGTATGACAATCTCACGGGGGGCACGGCCCCCCCGGCGGGCGCCCATAACTCTATTGATAAAATAAAAATAATACAACCATGGGTTTAAATGTAAAGAGTTTGAAGAGTAATTAAACCAAGCCACAAGTTTTTTAAATATAAAAGCCCATGTATAAGTCTTGGTAACCTTAAATAAAGTCTATTACGGAGGTCCTTAATCTATTACGAAATTTGAATACAATTCATTACGAAAAAAAAATTGCTGCTGGCAACACTGCGCCGGCATGAGAGTGTAGTCGGTAGTCGGTGATCTCGCATCGCCTCGTCGGCCGCGGCGCTCCGATACGGATTGATTTTCCGTCGTGAGGCAAGGGACACGAGGCGTAAGGCGAGGCGTATCGACCACACTCCTGCAAGTACTATGTGTGAAATTAGAGCTGAAGTCGGTAGGTTGTGCCTGAAATGACTAACTGGACGAACAAAATTACGAATAATTTCTTTTGTTTCGTATGTGTGAAGAAAATTATAATTACTGAAGGTATACAAAGCTGCCGCGGTAGTTACTTCAACCACGTCCATCTTATACGATCGACTGAGCAAAACAAGACTGTAGATGGCAGCACTCGTGCTAACTCGCTTGGTAGAAATCGCGCGACGAGCGACGAGGCGCTCTCGCGAGGATGTAGGGGTAGCCGAGTAGCATAGTTATTAGTTGACAGACGAATGACGCCTTTTTCGTTTCTTGTTGTTTATTAAGATAAATGTCAATAAAAAATCTTCTAAAACTGTATTTTTTTGAGTTTTAAGATGTGGGAAAAATATACAAAACGCGCTGGAAAGGCACTTAACACCTTCCTGTTATTTCTGTTAATATTCACACTCGTGTGTTAGGTTAAGTGTCACTTTCCATGTCGTTAGAAATATACTAATTTTCTACTCCCATACCTTAATTGATTTATTAGACATTTACTACCTGTACTTCAATAAGATTCATTAAGATACAGATTTTTCAACAAGTTTATAACCAATAGAAATGCAACATGATAGCACTATTCGGTCAATATCAAAGATTGCCATGATAATGACAAATTTACAATTAACCAATTTTGACAGTTCATAATTACTGTTTACTTAGTAAATTCGTAATATTTGTGCTTTGTGCAAATAAAATCGGTAAAAATGTGCGATAGTGGGAGGGAAATTGAGAATTTAGCTCTACCAGAAATTGTGGAACAGGGCAAAAGAGGCGCAAACAATTTATTACCCATAAAATCAGCAAAAACATACGAAACAATAAGTTTTAATAAAATTTGAAATTTTTGTTTTTCATTATTGTTACTGGTCGTAGAGAAAATAGTGTATGCAACTCACACTAAATGGCTATTAAGACACTCGTATTCATTACGACACTCGCCTTCGGCTCGTGTCGCAATGATCTCATACTTATGTCTTAATAGCTATCATTAAATGATCATTGCAAATGCTGTTATTAAATTTTAAAAACGAAACAATTTTTTTTAATTTAAAAAAATATCAAATTCATCAAATTTTTAGACGTAAACTGAAATATCAGGCAAAAATTGGTTCGAAATTTTAATAAAAGATTAAAAAATCACTATCTAATATTTCCAAAGCGAGTCCCATCGCCTGTTGCGAATGTTTACAGAATCTAAAACCAATTTGTCAAATATACATTTTTATATTAAATAACGGTTTTCGGTTCACCGATTTCCTACTTTTATGGGCTGATAAGGATGAACGATGGCACATTATGGGTTTGCTGACAAAATATTGGAAATATGAGGTAATTTGATTTCGGCCTGGCCTGTACCTGAGAAGATCCGTTTAAAAAGCATGTTATAACTGCCAGTAGTTTATATGTTCAAAGAAGGAAACCGGAATTGTTACGGGCATTAAACACCTCGTGTTTCTTTTTTCTTTATCTTGTAAAGTGTTTTTCAGAATATTTGTCTATGACTTATTAACTGCAATAAAACTACTTGGACTGCCCCGTTGTGTAAACAAGTGCATAAGCACTACTGCAAATTGCGCCACAGGGTAGGGCTGCGGTAGAATAACGATTATTTATTATATTCATAATATTTTTAATATTTAAATGCAGAGTTAAAAACGTTTTAGTTTAAAAATGGTTTAAAAGAGAATGTTGAATATGGGCAATAGTATTTGTATATAAATTTATTCAAATTCAAAAATTATAACATACAGGGTGGTCAAAAAATTTGAACCAAATTGAAAACTTCTTTATTTGACGTTTCTCAAAAAAATTTATTCTTGAAAAAAGTTGGTGCTAGTTCCAAAACCTCTAAATAACCGTTTTTCTAAGATTTGCGTACTAAGGTCATAAATTACAAAAAAGTGAAAATCGCTGGAGAATAAACTACCTCTATTTTTAAAAATTGACGAAAATTTTATAAAGAAAAGTTCCTTAGGATTTCATTAAAGTCCTAAATACAAAATTTAAAACTAAAATTGTAAAGGAAAAAGTTTGACATAGTTTTCAAAATTTTACATCGTCCGAGTACGGCCCTGACTCGTTTAATTTTTTTTTAATGTGGAACTCTTATCCATGCGAAATGTTAAAAAGATAATTTTTGTTAAGTTTTACTAGCTAGTTTTAATGATTTATTTTTTCATGAAGTTCTACTTGTTTTTTTGTTTCAATGCGAGTTTTCTGGAACAGTGTGCAACAAAAATCTTAGGAAGCTTAACCTCACATTTCATTTTGGATTTGCAAAGTTTTCATTAATTTTTACCAATAGAGGTAGTTTATTCTTCAGCGATTTGAACTTTTTTTCAATTTATGACCTTAGTACGCAAATGTTACAAAATCTGTCATCATATTCAGAGGTTTTGGAACCAGCACCAACTTTTTTCAGGAATACAATTTTCTGAGAAATGTCAAATAAAAAAAAATCCATTTGGTGCAAACTTTTTTGACCACCCTGTATATTGAGTATATACACCCTTTATTTAAAGTTATTAAAACGATGCATTAACAGATAAATTTTAAGTGGTATGATGTCAAAATGCATATGGTCTAATTTATTTATATATAAAATTACATCAAAGTAGGCACTAAGCAGACGTTTACTTTGCTGCATATTACAAAGGTAAATTGTCAACCGACCAAGAATTGTTTTCAAACTTTGACTGCCAGAAACTACCAGAACTATGGACAAAGTTAGCTTGTTGTGTACAGGAATACAATTATTTATTCGTCTTTATGATTTGACTATATTTGCTTTCCGACTATCTTCTTTTAAACACAATGCCCTGACTCATAAATAGAATGTATTTGCCAAGAACTAATTGTAAATGATCTTATATATAGAATGTTCAGGGATATCCAAATAAAAGTGAACAGGATTGAATTAGAAATTTTTTTATCTTTATTTTTGGGGAAATTTTTTAAAAATCATGTGTTTTTGGGGAAAAAAATTCAAGTTCTGGGAAATTTTTAAAATCTCATCTTACTTCTACTACATCAGTACTTTTTGGACATAGAAAGCTCCTTACCTTACCTTAAAATACTGTATTTTTTGAACCCTGTTCAATAATGGAAATAAGCAATGATGTTTTGCTTAATGTAGAGCTGATAACTCTTATGTTTGTTTATACGATATCAAGTTGATTATTAATCCTCAAAATTTGACACATGTCGCCTCAGTTCGGTTATGTATTATCTTTTCTTGTTCGGACAATATAGTAACCGTTTTTTTTTCTTTTAAATAAATTTCGATTTAATATTGTTATTATTATTATTATTATTATTATTATTATTATTATTATTATTATTATTACTATTATTATCATATATTTTAATAAATTACCGGTAATTACTTTATTCTCCTGTGTATTTCTCCAAAATCATCTTAATTCAAACGGACTTTATTTATTTATTTTCCGTTTAAAAATTAACTCTTATTTGCTGTCTTAAAAGCGCCTTATCCACCAACCGTTCACTGACAAACATCAACAATTTTTAACAGAAGCAATACGCGAAACATACAAATTTCTCACTGAAATTTACATGTAATTAGAAAACAGTAGCTGACAACATCGACAACAAAGACAATTATTAGCTTTAGACCCTTAGACGCTGTGCAATAGACTCATTAATATATTTAGATATTGAGAAAGATAAATACTTTAACATAAAATAAATAAACAAATGTAAATATTGTTTGCTTGATATAAAATTAGGTGGGACGCAAGCAGCACCTTGTTTTTTGGTTAAAAGGATCAGTCACCTTCATAATTATTTGAATGAATAAATCCACAGAAGGAACATAATATTATTTTTAAATTTTCCTAAAATGGTTGTTGTGAAAATTAAGGCAAAAATAATATACCTTCTATTTCTAAACTCATAGTAAATAGAGGGGCTGATTCATATGGCGATTTTTAGGTAAAAAAGTTGATAAGAACATATGTTTAGGGTCTGTTTAGGTTAGTCACAATAGTCACAAGCGGGAAACTAAAGCCTTATTATCATTATTATGAATTTTTTTATTTAAAATTGGGATGAGAATCACCCTAAAATACTTATCCGAGATTTAGGAACACCCGATATAGGCTTTGTACAGCAAGCTTGCGAGTTCGATTACATCAGCGTTTTATATTTATTTCTTTACATAAAAAATATTAGAAAACAATGTAAATGCCGAGTTGCCAAATTCAGTAAAAGTAAAAAATTTTAATGGATATAATTGGACGGTTAATATAATTGGTATAAAACTTCTGGAACTATTAACAAAAATAGGATGATATCTTTCAAAACTAACAATTAGTTTATTTTACGTCTCAAGCTATATTTAAAAAAACGTATTGAAACAAATGTGGTAAAAATGGATATTTCGCATCCAGTTTTCAAATACAGATTTTCGTATAAAATAACAGAACCAGAACCTAAATCTGGATGGCTGAAAGTAAATAGTATTAAGTAAATATTTACTGTTATTTTTAAGAGAGTTGTACTTACTTTTCTAAGTCGTTGTTGTCAATAAAAGCTTGCCTTAGCCTCGCAATTGCTTGTTGTAAGTTGTAGTAATTTGGATTTTGTTCTTCTAGTCCAACAATAGGTGAGTAATATCCAGGGTAACTAAAAAAATAATATTATTACATTTCTATCCGACTACGGCGAATTGTTTAAATTGAACGATTAAAAGTTATTAAAACTTGGCGATTGGGTATCAAAATTAAGAGTATGAAAAAACAAGAAAAAAAATGCTTTGTTTCGGATGTACCAAGAGGTGGTATGGTAAATGAAATTTTTTTGTATTATTCTTTTTATTCTTTTCCTAACTTATTATTAAAGCTAGAGGAGGAAAAGGAAGAACGCATTTCAATGCAACTTTTAATAGGCTTTAATACTGTGTTTTTTTTTAATCTGATGTTTTGTCATGGTGAAGCAATCATCAACCTAATTTCTGTAAATATGACCCTGAACTTTTATCTAATATTTTAAAAGTTTGTTGAATACCGCCATGGATGACAATTATTATATTTTAATAGATATAATCTAACAAATTTCCATAAGACCCAATGAGTGAGAAAGAGTTGTATACATATTATATATATATATATATATATATATATATATATATATATATATATATATATATATATATATATATATATATATATATATATATATATATATATATATAGTGAATTTTGTGATATTAATATTAGGTTTGTTGTCCTAACTATTTAGTATAAATGTTTTGGTAAATCCTACCATAATTATTTATCTACCACTACAACCTCCATACGTGACATTTGGTGGCGGTGCCAAATCTTAGGCATACGCATATATGAAAATTTGTAATACTACTTTGAATATAAATTCGATTTACAGACAGACAACTTGCTTCTTTTTAGTTGTAATTTAGCGTAGCTGAATTTAAGTTTCTTTAAAACGCATTTTTTTCTTATTGTAGAAATACACATACAACTAAAAATGTGAAAACTGAAAGGTATTTCCCAAAGTATGCATATCATGAATTGTGATTAAGTGAAGGCCATGTCAATTAATTGTTTACAACAATCAATTTACGTCGGCAACTGTATAATAATATATTATTATAGTCCTTATTCTGAAAATGACTAATTTACATACATTTGCTAAGTATGTTTTTCTTACAAATCGAAACGTTTCCAATGCAAATTTATCGAAGGTTAGTTCAAATTTTCTATTTTACAAGTTCATTTAAATTTTGTCTTTTGGACGAAGAGAATAAAAATCCTAAATTAAAACAGAGAGTTTTAATTTCCTGAAGTTAGTTCAATTTTTTATAAGATGTTAATGAAAAAACATACAATGAGAGCTGTTCTTGTGAAGTCCTAGGAGAGATATTAATTATTTAATTTGTAATTTGGACGAATTTAAGAAAAAAATATTGAACTAATTAAAAGCAGAGATTAAAAGAAAAGGAGTTTCAATTTTATAAATAATAAAATACTTCTTTTAACACAACTAATTTGTTAATAGGGATAATCAGCTGTATATATGCATATATATATATATATATATATATATATATATATATATATATATATATATATACACATATATATATATATATATTATATATATATATATATATATATATATATATATATATATATATATATATATATATATATATATATATATATATATACACATATATATATATATATATATATATATATATATATATATATATATATATATATATATATATATATATATATATATATATATATATACAGTGACCGGCAAAAAGTTCGCAACATATGGGAAAAATTTTTATTAGGAGAGTATCGGAAAAACTTTCCCAGGGGATCGGTTCTGCATGTCCGATAACCTAAAAATCGATTTTGACATACGTCACGTGACCACTGGTATAGCGTCAAATTAAAAAAAAAATTGTTAATTTACAAAAAGTGATGTTAGTTGACGAGATATCAAAAAAAGTTATTTGAAAAAATTGCTTAGAATTAAATTCTACGTCCTTGTGCAAAATTTTAAGATTTTATTTAAAAAAATTGGAAAACTCAATTTTTTTTAAATATTTTTTTAACGATTTACAAATTTCCAGTTTTTGCCGTTTAGATAGCTTGCCTAATGTAAAGCCCATGTATCTGGATGAAAATAAACGAATGTAGTAGTTTTTTCTACAATTGACAGGACAAAATTAAAAAAATAGGGTTTCGCCGGACGCTAGCTGTTGCAATGATTTGTATCTAGCAGCAGTGTCAAAATTTTAGAGACATTTCAATGAGATTATATTGAGAAAACCTTAATCGTCTTAAATATATCTGAAGTTCGACTTTTTGTAAAGTTAAGGGGATTAAAATAGATAATAAACAAAAAATTACCTGTTTATTTAATCGAAATTTTATAAACGAAAACCAATGTAAGAAAAACTTAAAAGTAGTCAAATTCTGTACTAACAACACAAAAAATCATTGTTTTTCCTTGGGTGCACAAAATTTAAAACTCAGTATGACCACCATTTCTCTCCATACATACTGTTGTTCTCGAGCGCAACTCTCGATTAACATTTCGGAGCATTTTACGATTTATTTGCAATACACAATTTATAATGACATTCTCTAAATTTTGTATATTCCTAAAGGGTCGATGTTTGTACACAGGGTTCTTTAGGTATCCCCACATAAAAAAATCTAACGGAGTCAGATCTACAATTCTACAATTGACAGGACAAAATCGAAAAAATAGGTGTTCGCCGGACGCTCGCTGTTGCAATGGTTTGAATCTAATGAAATGACTGTATCAAGATTTTATTAAGATTTTTCGCACATAAATTTAACAACCAGGTCTATTTAGTTGTACTTAAAACTACCAAAGCAGGCTCTGAAATTAAAACAACCAAATAATCTAGTAGGTTAAAAACAACAGAAAAATGTCAAACAAATTATAATTTGTTTGATTTCAACCTATGTCATTGGTTTATGTCTCGCATCTTACTAAGTTTGATATTTTACATAAGTTTATTAATATTTTATTCCTTAAAATGGCACCCACACTACTTCTTCAGGAAAAGATAGACATTATTTTAATTTCTGGAGATAATTACAAAAGCCATAGAGAAACAGCAGCAATTTTTAATGAGAGGCACCCCGATAAATCCCTCCATTATTCCACAGTATCTCGTCTAGTCAATAAATTTAAAGAAACGGGATCGGTAGAAAATCAGTATAAAGTTTCCCATGAAAAACCGGTAACAGGTGACGAAGGTTCTCTGGATGTGTGTTTGTCGATCACAGAAACACCCCAATTAGCAGTTAGTCAAATATCGGAGATCACTAACATTCACGAAAGATCTGTGCGGAGGATATTAAAAAGAAACAAATTTCATCCGTACAAACCTAAATTTGTACAAGTATTAAAAGATAGGGATTATGACGCCCGCTTCGATTTTTGTGCCTGGTTCCAGGGTATGATTGAGGAAGATTTTAATTTCCCAAAGAACGTTCTTTTCTCGGATGAAGCTACATTTACCTCTAACGGAACCGTCAGTTCACAAAACTGTAGATGGTGGGCCACCGAAAACCCAGACTTTGTAATTCAGAGTAAAGACCAATATAGTTTTAAGGTTAATGTGTGGTGCGGAATTTTCAACCTCAGAATAGTGGGACCTTTTTTCTTTAGAGACAATTTAAATTCAGAACGATATTTAGAATTTCTACAAACTGAGATATCTGACTTTTTAGACAATTTGTCATTAGCCGAAAGAAGAAATTTATACTTTCAACAAGACGGAGCTAGCATTCATTCCACAAATGAGGTGAAGAGATGGCTGGATCAAGAATTTGGAAACCAGTGGATAGGACGCTTTTCTGAAAATCCGTGGCCTGCGAGATCACCAGATCTGACTCCGTTAGATTTCTTTATGTGGGGATACCTAAAGAACTCTGTGTACAAACATCGACCCTTTAGGAATATACAAAATTTAGAGAATGTCATTAGAAATTGTGTATTGCAAATAAATCGTAAAATGCTCCGAAATGTTAATCGAGAGTTGCGCTCGAGAACAATAGTATGTATGGAGAGAAATGGTGGTCATACTGAGTTTTAAATTTTGTGCACCCAAGGAAAAACAATGATTTTTTATGTTGTTAGTACAGAATTTGACTACTTTTAAGTTTTTCTTACATTGGTTTTCGTTTATGAAATTTCGATTAAATAAACAGGTACTTTTTTGTTTATTATCTATTTTAATCCCCTTAACTTTACAAAAAGTCGAACTTCAGATATATTTAAGACGATTAAGGTTTTCTCAATGTAATCTCATTGAAATGTCTCTAAAATTTTGACACTGCTGCTAGATACAAATCATTGCAACAGCTAGCGTCTGGCGAAACCCTGTTTTTTTTAATTTTGTCCTGTCAATTGTAGAAAAAACTACTACATTCGTTTATTTTCATCCAGATACATGGGCTTTACATTAGCCAAGCTATCTAAACGAAAAAAACTGGAAATTTGTAAATCGATAAAAAAATATTTAAAAAAAATTGAGTTTTCCAATTTTTTTAAATAAAATCTTAAAATTTTGCACAAGGACCTAGAATTTAATTCTAAGCAATTTTTTCAAATAACTTTTTTTGATATCTCGTCAACTAACCTCACTTTTAATTTGACGCTATACCAGTGGTCACGTGACGTATGTCAAAATTGATTTTTAGGTTATCGGACATGCAGAACCGATCCCCCGGAAAAGTTTTTCCAATACTCTCCTAATAAAAATTTTTCCCATATGTTGCGAACTTTTTGCCGGTCACTGTATATATATATATATATATATATATATATATATATATATATTTAAATTTTTTAAAAAGTGCTTTGAGATACATTTTTTTTAAATAACACCACTGTACAAAAGAAACGCACTTGTTTCACTGGTTTCAACATGACGGCATTTATCGTTTTTACTTTTCTTGACACCCCGTATATGCTGGGTCAAAATTTTTGATTTAAGTGTAATTTTCTCAACCAACAGAACTTTTTATTAAGAATAACTTTTTAAGTCAAAAGTAAAAGAGTTCCCCACTTGTTAAGATAGTTTCTGGCAGCGGCGTGCAGTGAAATTTCAAAGTTGTGTATCTCTGTTCCTACTTACAGGAACCGTATCAAATTTAGGGGTTTTAATAGTGAGCCCACCGGGAATGTTTTGGTAAAGAAAAAAAAACATTTGGTAATTTTTGCATTGCCTACCGTGGAAAAAAAATGAACGCGTTTAGGTATTTTATTTATTATTTTTTCTAAACAAATTTTGCTTCATTTTGTCGACAATTTTTAAATTTTAAGAGAAATAAATGTATTAGTAGAAAGTTATAGTCATTTGAATTTTTTTAAACCTAAAATATAATTTAAAACAAAATGCAAATGACTATAACTTTCCACTAACACATTTTTTTCTCATAAAATTTAAAAATTGTCGACAAACTGATGTAAAATTTGTTTAGAAAAAATAATAAATGAAATACAGTGAAACCTCTATAACTGAGATCTCAAGGGACCTAGGATTCTTTATCACTTATAGAGGTTTTTCATTTACCCAGTTTCCCAAATAGGCAGGTTTAAAATGACGGTTGTCTTATTTATAGAGGGTCCCGCTAAGAGAGGTCGAAATGTACCGTTTTTCATTTATAGAGGTGAAAATGTTAATGAAAAACGCATATTTTATGTTGTTACATATGTATTATGTAGTATGTATTTTTATTTTTCAAATTCGAAGGTCCCAGTCCAAACCTGATAAATTGTCTTACTTACACAGGTTATTGAGCTACAAAGTCCCAATTATATAGGTAAACATTGAAAAAATCTAAGAAATCAAATCTCAATTAAAAAGGTTTGAAAATTCCCAGTAATAGAGGTATTTCAATGCAGAAGTGTCGGGACTTCATTGTAATTATCAGTAGCAGAGGTTTCTCATATATCCAGGGCCCATTTAACCAGGTTTCACTGTACCTAAACGGGTTCATTTTTTTTCCAGGGTAGGCAATGCAAAAATTCAACTTTTTTCGCAAATTACCAAAAGTTTTTTTTTCTTTACCACAACATTCCCAGTGGGCTCACTATTAAAACCCCTAAATTTGGTACGGTTCCTGTGAGTAGGAACAGAGATACACAACTTTGAAATTTCACTGCCCGTACATAGTTTATTAAGGAAATCAAAATTTTATTTCGTACTGCTTTTCAGTGTGAATTATACACTTAAATAATAATTAATTATTAATTAAATTAAATACTTATTACAATTAATTAATTAAATACTTAATTAAAACAATGCAGTAAATTAAGGGAGATTTTCTGATGTAGTAAATTTTGCTAAGTCACACACTTATATGCCCCTAGGTGAGTTAAGCAGGAAAGTCTCCCAAAATGTATATTATAAAAGAATAAAGTTAGAACAATGGGAAAGGGTAAGAGTCACGCTTTAAACTAAGTGTAAAGAGACATTAGTTTAACTTACGTATGAAACATTCTTATCCTTAATCTTAATTATCATATTATTACATCAAAAAGTTTAGAATCAAAGAAATTAAAAAATGTTAATATTTTGTAAAGTGACATAGTAACTGTTTTCCTTAAAGGCGAGCACCTTCCCCAGCTGTGTATTCAGGATTTAAATTTAGCGCCATTTTTCAACAACTTAACCTAGAAATTTTATATTTTGCATTTGTCATCTAGAGATCCAGCAATTTAATTATGGATCGTTTTACGACCGAAGTTAGAATTGTTCATCTTTTCCGACGAAGCTCATTTCCACCTTGGAGGTTATGTGAACACGCAAAACATATACGTATTACTACTATATAGCGAACGACGAAAAAATGTTGAAGCAAAGACGTAGCCTTTGGAAACAATTGCTAACCAGTCACGTGATGTACTGAACATCCCTCATAAATAACTACATGATTCGCCCAGCCAGTGAACTCAATACTACGTACCATCCGCTAATCAAAACACCAAATACGACAACATGGCCGCTCGCGCCTGTCATATTCAAAAGTCCAAATTTGAATCTGACAAGCCTTCGATTTCGCCGTAGCCTTATTTTGTGAATATTTATTTTAATTTATAATAAAATATCAGAAAAACCAGTAAGTATAAATTATCATATACTTTAAAGTACAATATCGAAACAGAGTTAATAATATTTTAGATAGAAAATGAGATCTTGTTTCGCATGTCGACGGTCAGTTGAGAAAGACAAAGTGATTTTGCATAGGTAGGTAATTAATTATTTAAGATTTTGATTCTAATTATAATGTATTATATAAAAATTAATGACTACAATAAATTATACTTATGTATTTTGGGTTTTAATTCGAGCTTAAATAATGTTTTTTTTTTAGATTTCCAAACGATGCCTCGCTTTATTTACATAATGTTCTTACCCGTTTTGCCCCAAAATCTCAAATTAAAAATTAAAAAATGATGTATTCACTCTTCAGTTTACATTTTTGTGAAGAATATCCGCCGCTAAAACCACAAGTAATTTCTTCACTTCTTGTTGCTTGAAACTGGCATTATCGGTACATTAGCTATGTCATTATCGTAAATACGATAATAATTAACTTTTAATCCACTTTTCACAAATAAAACACATTAATCTTTACTTTTGAAAGGTAAAAAGACGAAAAGGAAACCGACAAGCTCACATTTTAAACTGCTGTAAGAACTGACAGTGACAGTTCCGTCAAGTGCTGGCACATCACGTGGTACAAAACCAAAGAAAAGACGATTTTATCTTTGCTTCAAATTTTAACAAAGGATGGATTTAGTTGGATGCTAACAATATTGTAGTAATACGTATATGACGCAAAATTGTAGGATTTGTGGAAGTGAAAATCCTCGAGTAATTGAAGAAAAACATCCTCTTCGAGTTTGATGGGTTTGCCTTGTGGAGTGGAGTGGAGGTGTTAGAGCGCCATTTTTTTATAATAATGACGTGAAATGGTTAATGTTAACGGCGAACGCCACCGCAGTATGCTAAGAAATTTTTTATGCCCCCAATTTGATAATATTCATCTTAACATTATGTTCTGACTAATACCAATAGTGTCCAATATTGTCATCTCGAATTCGTGATATTTGCAACGAGTGCAAATGCACGGTTTTAAATAAACGTTGATTTTTTATTTCACCCTGCACTATTCAAAAACGAATTGTAGCGCACATTAAAAATTTATTAAAATCGGTTATAAATGTTATCAAGCTTTAAAAAAGAGGCTTGTTTAATTTAGCCCACAGTGTATAACAAGTGCCGTATTCATTAAACTATTGAGCAAGTTAACTCTTTTGGATTACCAATCTGTCGCGCAAAACATTTAGTTACGTAATGAAATTTAATTGGCATTTAGAGTTATGCTGCATGAAATATGGGAAATTATGTCCAATTAGTCAATTTGTGACTCGAACCGATCGTTTTATTTATTAGGTTTGCAATTGCAACTATTTAAAAAGAATAGGATATTTTATTTCTATATGTATTAAAATAATAAATAATTCTTTTCCCCTTGTTGTAACAAGATTTGTCGAATGACTTAGTATTTATCAATATTCTGCTCCACTTTTTGTAATATGCGTCTTGTATCTCTCCAGATCTTTTCCTGAATAAATTCAAGAAACACTTTGGAATGTTTTCCTGGCATGCATAATATATTAAATCTTGGGGTATACATTTCTTTTTTTCGAAAACAAATACTGTTTGTAAATTTTATTGTTACTACAGATTCGTCACTCAAGAAATTTGAATCCATGTCATGATACATCATCTTTAATACGAATTAAAGTGATATATATATATATATATATATATATATATATATATATATATATATATATATATATATATACAGCGTGTCCCACGGAGTTCTTGCCGTAATGGAATTTTTTTTTATGAAAGTTGAAAAAATCTAAAAAGACACAGTATACAGGATAGCGACAAAAACGTAAAATATACCCAAAATGTTCCCTTATTTAGCAAGATACGAAGAAAAGTTATTTAAATAATTACGTGGAATCATTTTTTCTCTCTAAATACGAAATCACAATTGTCAACATCTATCGGATCAAGTAGAAAATCTGAATGTAAGCCAGTATCCGACGTTGACTTTTTAACTTAAAAGCGATTATTTGAGAAAAATGGAATAGGTATGTTTCAAAATTTCTGTTTTAATACTCGTAGATGAGGCAACTTTGGCTTCCTTAAATTCGTTTCTCAATGTCTTGAAAACAATTCAAACACATTCGACAATGCAACAATTCATCACCCAAGTTTGTGTAACTTCGAGTAACTAAGAATAAAATCGGTCAAGCGTAAGTCCGGTGACACATTGTGCATTTCTTGGATGCTCTCTAACCACTCGAGGTATTCGAATTAAACTTTCATGTCGTTAGCAGTAATGGATTATCTTAGATTCTTGATTTAAGAAAAAATACGACTGTAATAAAAACTAAGCAACTAAACTGATCGAAATAAGTTAAGGATACTGTGGTTTCTTTGAGAAAAAATATCCCAAAAAAATGACGTTTATGTTCCCTAATGTTCATTTCGGAAAAAATAATGTTTATACACATTTAAAATTATACCAAATACAACTTTTCGACAAAAATACATAATGTGAAATTTTGTTTCTATAGACTGCATTTCTGTTTCACCGTGGCTTAGTAATTCCTGTAATAACTGTGAATATTCTGTTTCACAATAGTAATATTCCTTTCAGGTGTCTGACGCCCCGGAGCGACTCGCCCCGGACTAACTCGACACCGTTCCGAAAGGAACAATTGACAAGTTTGACATTAAGCTCAAGTCATAAGTGATGCACGAGAGGGCAGGGGGGATAGGGCTCGAACGGTTCAGGTGCTTGATGCCCCAGTTGAATGGAACAACTGTGTGCTGCTCTGGAGCTGTACGGGAGCTCCTCCTTGGGGTGAAAGGAAGACACCTAATATAGATAGGCGTTATTTTATTGAAGACGAAGCAAATCAAGCCATTGGGTGGCTACTTGGTCGTGCGCCATAGATTGATATCGGTTTAATGTTGCTGAAAGTGTGATTATTTCCCGATTTAATAAGACTGGAACTGTCAGGGAAAGGCCAAGAGAAATGTCAACGAATGCCAGTGAAGACAGATTAATAGTCAGGGGAGCTAGGACGAAGCCTTCAAGAAACTGCCCGTTTTTGAGTTAGGCCCTCTTCGCTGCCAACAGAGTTCGTATAACCCCGCGAACTGTCTTAAATCGTTTAAATAAGGGATGTCTATATTGCTTTAGGCCTATAATGCGTCCTCCTTTGACTACTGATCACAGAGCTTAACGTTTGCTTTTTTTATCTAAGACATCCCACGTAGACTTCAAGTCTAAGTACTAACGTACAGTGGGCGTCTGAAGGGAAGGGAAATTGAATCTATTGACACAGGATTTGAAGGATTGGAGGTTGGGACGGGAAGGGAAAACATCTGCAGGCAATTTGTTCCATAATCTGGAGACCCTAAGTATGAATGAGCGAGAGAAGTGGTCTGTTCTAGGCTTTTGTAGCTGGACTGTAAATGGATGTATACGAAACGCGCCTCTTGTTGTTCTGTTAGGAACAGTCAAGGGTGGAATAATACCGGCTAGTTCTTCAGAGCAAAATCCGTGGAAGTAGCAGTAGAAAAGGGATAAATCCCCAACAGCGCGGCGATGATCGAGAGGAGGGAGTTTTCTCGTTAGGGCTGGGTCATTGATGAGTCGAATGGCTCTTTTGGATAGAATCAAGGATCTTAAGTGTCGAAGGTGATGCCGCTCCCCAGATGTGGGAGCAGTACTTTAGGTTAGGTCTTATTTGGGCTTGCTTTGGTGCAATAAACGGGTAAACTAACGTGATGAGTGGAAGACCGTTATGTTTACAGATGAGAGCCGCTTTTGTCTTCGCGATGACAGACGTACAGTTCGTATATGGCGACCACCCAATTCACAAGTTAATGACCGATATGTCCAAGAAGCACATCCGTTCGGGGGAGGCGATGATGTGTTATGGGGTGAAATTTTTTGTAATGAAGTTGCATGTTTGTAAATGCACAATGACATATGAAATTTATGCCGAAGACATCATTAGCAACATAGTAAATGATTACCCTTGGAATTTGGAGCCCAATTTCAAATTCCTAGATGATAACGCTCGCCCATATAGAGCCAGGGTAGCTTTAGAACAACTAGAATCGGATGAAATTGATCGTTTGCCATTACATCCACTCTCTCCAGATCTAAACTGTATTGAATATGTTTGGGACATGCTAGGAAGAGCAGTAATTGGTCGTCAACCTCTGGGACATGCTTGGAAGAGCAGTAATTGGTCGTCAACCGCGTCTTCGTTCAAGAACACTAAGGCAAGTTCTTCCGGACTTATGGAATGCCTTGGATAGAGTTCAGTTAGATCACTTAATTCTAAGTTGGTATCCCTCGATGAATCAAAGCGGTTATAGACAACAGAGGTGGAATTACTCGCTAGTAAATAATTTTCAATTTTCAAAAATATTTTCTGTTTTGTTACATATTAGAAAAACACATTGGTAAATTCTGATACTAAACCTTTTTAAGTTGAAAAAATGTGTTTTATTTCTAGAAATGATGTGATATCACGGACTGAACTTTTTTTCTCGGAGAAACCACTAATATCCTCAACTTATTTCGATCAGCTTATATATAAAAAATGATATTGGCCCTCTTGCGCCAATCTACTGATATAATTTATTAATCAGAATTCTGCAGCCATTTTTACTGTCGGCTTCTAAAAAGCTTTTATTCTTCACATTTAAATCAAATTGGACAACTTGAATATTTGCTGGCATAAATTATAGTATTATCTACCACTACCTAGCGGGATATGCTGCGGCGAAGGTGGATGTGATTTCACAAACTGCTAGGACGGCTAAAACCACCATCAAAAAGGATCTAGCGTTGCTGCTTGTCGACAATGAAGTCTGCATTTCCTAAAAAAAAGAAAAAAAATTAAAATATTACCGTACCATGCACTCATTACAATTTATAAACATTATATTCACTACTTAGGAGATTGTAGATATAAACAGGTATATAAAAATAATAAATATGTACAATGAGGTTGTTCGTGTTCTCAATAAATATGAACACAAAAAATTACGTCGCGTCGGTTGGACGGATACCTAATAACAAAAATATTAAGGTTTAAAATTCAACCAAATTCAAAAAATTCAGTTTCCCGGCTGACGTCATCCTACGAAAATCAACTGAACGTAGTGGGCAATAGGTCGAATCAAACCGAGTGAGTTCCGCATTGTTGTCAAGTTTACCGTTTTCCTGAATTCGACAGGACCTTTTTTTTAATGGAACGCTCTATATTTTATTCGATTTTCGAATTCAGCTTAAAATTGTGAATACTTCTTATTGGGAACATTTCATTCTAAAGTTTTGAGAAAGTTTTAGAGAAAATGGTGGTCAAAAATCGTTATTTTATTGTATTTTACCTTGAAATACCTGTACACGAAAGTTTACCTGAAATCTCTGACATTGTCAGTTTCGTTTATTTACAAAAAATGGATCATTTAATAGAAACCAGAAGAATTGAAATTTTAATAATACTGGGTTATGGGGTCAGAATGCGAACGCAACAAGAAGTTTGTAATATTTTTAATGACAAATATCCTGACAGAAACCCATTAACTAAATCTACTGTAAGTACTCACTATTGGATCGGGCGTACTCACTATTGGATCGGGCGTAATCGAATGAACGGTTTGCAAGATATTTCGAGGTTTGATATAAGATATTTTTGTTACACACTGTATAACGATTAACTACAACAGAAATAATAGTAAATCCAAAAATTATTTTGGAATAACCTCAACGTGTAATAGTTTTTTCTCCCCGCCATTCTGTGAATTATGGTTAGTATTTCCTTGATGGTTATGATCCTAATATCCTTTTCAGGTTATACAATATTGTGCGTTGACTGTTTTCTCAGTTCTCTTAATATTTCTGTGTAATGGTTCCGTATAAATTTTGAATTTTACGTTTTTTATCATTTAGTTTGATAAAGTAGGGGAAACTGGTCTAAAACGGCATACTACTTTTTGTAGGCGTCATATAAATTTTATTTAAAACTTTTAATGAACGACTAAAATAGCTTTAGAATTTACAATGATAATAGTTTTAACCGGTAAAAAAATAATTTTAATTTAAACAAAGATTTTTTAACAAATACGAAATTAATAAAAACATAACATTAACCATTTTACCCTCACTACTACGGGCAAAATGGCATACCTATATAAAAACACATATAAATTAAACAAATTTTAATATAAATTATTTAATTTTGCTAACAACCAAAAAAGCCCCTAATACTAACTAATAATGACAAAAAAACATAAAAAAGTATTCAGATAATAAAAAATAATACATCCTGAATGTAAACAGGGCAAAATGGCATACATAAAATAATAAAAACTTTTAAACATGTTTAAGCCAAGCATCACAAATGTAAGTTGTTGCCTTAGGACTTTTTTACTGACTAATAAAATAGTTTTCTATTTAAAACATTGAAATATACTGATAACTTCTAAAACGGCATACTATGCCATTTTACCCCAGACTCTTGTATGCCATTTTACACCAATGGACATATTAGAACAAATCCAGCTGTTTGATAGCTTTAAACAATGTTTTTAATTGTTATGTATATCAAAACATGATTCTAGGAGCTTGCATTTGATGACTTACCTATTTTTCTTTACGAAAAAATATTCCCAAAATATATATTCATAAATTACTCTAAGGTAAATAAAAACTAACACCACTGTCAGACCAGGCATTCGACAATTACGGCGGAACTAATATAGTTGCCTCGTTGCCAAGTTTGTGGATTTTTGTTAGTGTTCTTTTGCAGAATTAGGCCGACATTATCGGTTCTTACATTGAGCGGTAAACTCAAAACTGGCAGTATGCCGTTTTAGCCTAGTATGCCGTTTTAGGCCAGTTTCCCCTAATTATGACCAACTCGCAGCGAAATTCTAATTTTTTTGAGGTAAGCTTTCTAATGGAGTACTACTGTATTACTACATAAAAAAAATTGCTAGATCAACCCATTATTCACTTGACACTTTGTGCAATAAGGTAGAAACAAAAAATAACTTTAAAATAACTAGTCTTCGTGCTATATGCACAGATTTACCCACACCAGATACGAAAGCAAGCGATAAACGGCGAACACGCCTTTGCTGTGGCCACACCCTATTTCAATTGTTAATCGGCAACTGCTATAGTCAGTGAGCTCCGCGACATCAAGTAGTGTCTGTACGAGCACCTCGTTAATGTTTAGTGCGCGACTTTGTGTTATTTCGGCAGTGAATGAACTTAAAATGCTTTATAAAATTAGTGTTATACTTGTTTTTATAGACTTATAATTTTGTATTAGGTGTGTTGTGTAGGTGTTTTAAAATGACTGGACACAGGTGCGCTTATAAATAAATTATAATTTATTATTATTATAATAAAACGTTGTTTAGAGCAAATGACTGACAACCTTATTTGCCTTCGTTGATGCAACTAGCTGCCGTACACTCCCACAAGGTCACAAGAACTTAAGCCGTATTTTTTGATTGCGGCGTCTAGCAGACAAATCTTGTAGACGCGACAATATGACATCATGAATATGAAAATATTATTGACTACTGTCCAGAAGAACCAAGCCCCCTATGCCCCCTATACATTTTTGTCTAGGAACCAAGCTTACATAACCTCACCCTCAACCCTGTTACATAAAAAATTCGTTTATTTTATTTTATGATTTGTGACAATATGGAACAGATAATAATATCTGAATGGGAACAAGGAGATAGAGAAATTATATAATAGCTTTGGACTTTTTTCAAAAATTCAGTCATGAATGTGCGACCAGTGACATTCATAACCTCGCTTCTCGGGAATTTCACAGAAATGACAGAGCAGGAACGTTCGTAGACATCTCTCGAGGAGGCGAGCAAAAGCGACAAGCCGCCGCAAGACTGACGTCATCCATCGTACCAAAAAATAGGCAGTCTACTCGCTACTGCTAGATGCCACAATCAAAAAATACGGCTCTCTATACTGCCGATTCGGCAAACTTACGTATCTGGTGTGGGTAAATCTGTGCTATATGCACAACATACACATTATTATATAGCAAAGTTTATCGAAATTTGTTAAGGTTTGCTTAGGTTAGATAATAAAATAATAATGGTTAGATAATGAAATTTCAGTTTAATTTAACTCTCAAAATTTTTAATTACTTTACAACAACGTTTTATATTCAGTTCGCTGGGCAGTGTTATTATTTGAGCATTAAAATTTTTTTCTAATGTAGAATAATATATTGGTTTTAATACACCAATAATACATATAATTATTTTAAAATAATTGAATAATTCATATTCTTTTACCTATGTTGAAACAAGGCAACACCATAAAAAGAAAATTATTATTTTGTAATATAAGTAAGCTTCTTATTTCTTTATAAAAATTTTAAAAAATTATGAAATTGTATGTTTAAAAAATCATTTAGGTCAGTTTCATCTTGCCATTCCTTTGAAATCTTATCGGATAAAGAAATATTGGGAAAATTCGCTGTAGATTAGAAGATGAAAAGAGTAATTTTAAAGTTTTAGCTTAGTTTTTATGACTCTCTGGACATAATCTTTCATAAAACTCTAATAAGTTGTATATTTTTGGAATCTTCGGAAAATTTGCTGTTCGATAACTCAACACACGCCAGGATTCACTTTAGTTTAAAAGATACAATTGATCAAATAAAATCCATTTGAACGGAGGGTCGTGAAAATTTAAATTTTCTACTTTAGGTCCAGTTTTTCTTAGTTTTCGGATAGAAGCTTTAATAAAACCCCAATAAGTTATATATTTTTGGAATCTCCAAAAATTTTTCTAATCGATACAACATTATTCGAGGAAGTTTGCTTGAGACTAGAAGATATAATTGACTGATTCAATTTTTATCACTTTCTGGACCCAAATCTTAAATAAAACTCCAAGTAGTTATATATTTTTGAGGAAATTTGCTTTAAATTAGAAGATACGGTTGGTTAAATACACATCTTTAGAAAGAGTGTCATAAAAATGTTAATTTTCTATCTTAATTCAGTTGTTGTTGGATTCTGGACAAAATCATTAATAAGTTATGTATTCATAAGATCTCCAGAATATTTACTATTTTTTTTTATCTGAAATAGCCCACGTAGACTTCAAGCCTAAGTACTAACATACCGTGGGCGTCTGAAGAGAAAGGAAATGTAATTATTGACGCGGGATTTAAATAATTGGGGGTTGATAGAATAGAATCCTAGCAGTTTAAAAGGATTTTATGGAAACACATCGAAAAATTAAATTTTTTATCCTATCGGAGAAAGAAAAATTATTATTTTAAAATCCCGTTTTAACGATGTAATATTGACCATATTTATTTATTTGTTAATAAATTAGCCACCGTTTTATTTCTCCTCTTAAACGTCAGGTTTATTTCGTGTGAAATTCACCAGCGTTCCTTCCGAATTACATGCTCGAAAACTGAGGTAATTAAACTTATTTTTACAACTCGTTTCCAATAAATTACCATCCAAAAGTGTTTACACTGATGGTCAATTAGTTCGGAAATAGTTTTAAATTTTCAATTAGGAAAAGCGCATTTAAACCTTCATACTGAGTATTTATGATAAGTGAAGGATACTTAGCGCCGCGAATATCCACTTTTTCCTTAGACTCTTTACAGGGTGTCCGAAAAGTCTTAGTAAAAGATACAGACACGAAATTTTAGGTGTATCTTATTGGTTAATAAATCTACTTTTTTATGTAATTTAACTTTTTCAACCCCCTTAAAGGGTGACGCTTGGGGGCTGAAGTCAAAAATTTGAAATGCAACCCTATAACTCCTTTTAAAGGTCTTTAAAAAAGAACAATGATGAACGTAATAAGGGAAAAATGTGTGTGGCAATTATTATTTATCGAAGGCATTTGATGTTGTTGATCATGATATAATAAAGCTGGAAGAATGTGGTATAAGAGGGGAAATACTGAGGTGGTTTGCTTCCTATTTGTCAGACAGACGTCAGTTTGTATGCATTGGTGAGGGCAACGAGGTTCAAAAATCCGATTTGAGAGGTTCTCCAGGGTTCAGCACTTGGGCCCCTGTTGTTCAGCATATTTAAAAATGATCTTCGTGATCATGTAACATCTAAAGCTGTCATGTATGCTGATGACACTACCTGTTTAATAAGTGATATTGACCCAATTGACTTGCAGGCAGCGACTCGGAGGTCGGTAACTCAATTAATTTCTTGGTTTGATGCCAACAAGCTAAAGGTAAATTTTGACAAAAAATATTATGCTATTTAAAAAATTGAATTCAGACCCTCTGTGTGAAAATACCTCCATGTCGGGTAGGCTGATTGAAACTGTTACTGAAACTAAAATACTTGGACTAACTATTGATACATCACTTATATAAGAAACTTAAGTTAAACTCTATATGTTATTCAATTTGGTCCTTAGAGAGCGTCCCAGTCCCAGCGGAGGTGAGTTAAGAGTATATACTATGGATACTTTCACTTGAGAATGGTATATGCCTTGGAGTTCTGGGGAGCCGAATTCTCAAGTCTGGGTATTTTTCGTTCCCAGAAACGATGTGTAAGATACTTAAACAATATAGATCCCAGAACGTCATGTTATATATACAAACGTCTACTTTCCGTTCTTAAACGAAGAAGGTATGCCACTACTTCTACCAGTACTCCATACCTCCTTCGAAATAACCTCCTTCGTCCTGCGCTTCCAAATACTACCAAGTACCAAAATAGTTCTTTTTATCGGGGCATAATGTTGTACCTATAATCTGTAGCCTGTATCATTTAGGGAATTTGGTGTGTGTTTAAAAGGGCGATTAAAAAGATGTTACGGGGTGACGTGTTCTACGGCGTCCAAGAGTTCGAAAATTATATAAACCAACTTTGATCGGTCGGTAATGCTGCGGTGTTGCTTATACTGGTGTCTCTACTTGTTTGCTCAAGTCTTTACTTGTTGTTGCTACTGCAATCCTGTTAAATGTATTGGATGTTTGATGTCTTAGATGTTTGATGCTGTCTCTGGATGACCATCATTATGTTTTTTTTACTTTCTTCTTTGCTGGATTTTGATCTTATTATTTTACTTATTTGATTGTTGACTTGTGCCAATTGTCATCAAACCATCTGTACCATGCATATTATTGTGTTGCATTTAACACAAATATGCGAATTTTTACCTATTTACGATTTCTGATCATCAATTATGTTTCTTTTTGTGTTGTCTGTTCTTTAACTGTAAATATTTTACTTGTAGGGCTGTCCAAAACCAAATTATGCAAAATGGATGATAAAGATTTTTGATCTGATTTGATTTAATTCGTTTTTAAGTGGCAAGCTTTAAAAATTAAAAATCGTGAACAAAATTAAAAATTTGAATACCTTTATTTCTCTTATTACTTTAAAAGTTGTTCAACATGACCACCATGAATGAACTTCTTGGCAGTAATAAAGTCGATTTTGGAACTCCCTTCTCACATTTTTGAGAATGGCATGTATTACTTCTCGGCAGAATTCGAAAATTGTTTTTTAAAAAACAAGTCTTTTCGAGACAAATGAGAAATTGCTTTTCTTCAAATATTTTACAAAATTTGTTCTTGGATTCTCATTACTATTGTGTGGTAAGACTTAGGTTTAAAAAAATTGTGTACGTGTATTTTTGGAGTGTAAAGACCAACTAACAGTAAAATTTGATAAATTTATTATTTTCAACCAACTCCAGGTACAAAAGTTAAACAAAAACTCGGTTGTATATTGCTCTAACAACAGCGTTTTTAAAGCTTTCCAAGTAATAATAAATCATTTGATCGCATAGCCATACAATTTATTAACTCATTCTGTCACTTTTGATATATTTATTTACAAAAGCATAAATTCTACACGGATACTATTTAAAAATGCTAGAACCTTTTCCTATAAATTATTACCGTGTGATACGAACAGGGATATAAATAAATCATAACAAAAATTGCGAATAATAGTTCCATATATTGGGTAATTTATCGCCAGCTTAAGCAAATAATGTGAATGACATCAGAAAATCCGTAGGTAAATATCTCTTTAAAATATAGTCCAAAAGCAATTATTAATTGCAAGCGACGATTTCTATATTAGCGTTTATTACTTTACATCAGTGTTGGACCAAATGTAATCTAATTATGGATTACCAATTTCAATTAACCAAATAAGGGGTAATCAGATTATTTTGTAACTGATTACTGGAATCAGTTTTCAAGAGTCTCAATATTGCTCAGGTCTTTAATGAAAAGTTGCCAAGTTTGGTCTGTAAATTATCAGTTCACACAATATTTTTCTGTGTCTATCAAAACACTGCTAATAACGTGTAGGCAAGGAACTTGTCATAATTTTTATATTTCAGTTATTTTTTCAGATAACAAAACATACAGTCCTGACGAGAACTTTGCCTGTTTTTTACATGTAGGTTTTTGGTGGGATTTCATAACTTCTTGTTTAGATACCAAATGATATTTATTTATTTATTGGTATATGTATGTGTATACACCGACTGCCCGTACTTTGTAACCTTCCATAGCAGAAGTCGCTATTTCGTGTCAGAATCTGAATCTGCCATGTCGAATTTTTATTGATTTTTCTCATAATTATCATCTTAAACACTATCTATGTTCCAAATTTCAAAGCTCTAGATCGATTGGAAGTACCCTAAATTTATGATGATCTATCTGGCACTTGGATCATTTTATAGGTTACTAAGGTTACTGCCGATGGCACGTCGTTCGTTTTAAAGGAAAAATATTAAAATTCTTGAAATTGGTACTTAGGACCTTTAAAATTTCCACTCTTCAATTAGACTGGTCTTAGGAATAATCAATCTGTACATATTTAATGTTTTTGGGACCTTGTCTAAAGAAATTTTTCTCAACCTGAACGGTATTTTTTCCAAGCAAAAATTTTTAATAATGGCTTTTTGTCGATAAGGTTGTTTGTCGGTTATCATAAAATAGTGGTATTTGAAAGTAAATCAGAAATAAAAAAAACTGTTAACGCCCGGGATCGAACCGGGGATCTTCCGCCTGTTAGGCGGATGCGATAACCACTACACTACGTATACACCTAACTTTCTAAAGCAGACGTCGCTGCCTATTTCGTGTCAGAATCTGCCATGTTGGTGTTGGATTTTTATTAATTTTTGATTTTTCTCGTAATTATCACCTTAAACACCATTTATGTTCCAAATTTCAAAGCTCTAGCTCGATTGGAAGTACCCTAGATTTATGAAGATCTATCAGTCAGTCAGTGAGGCATTAAGTGCCCGAAATTGTGATTTTTGGACACTCGTATCTTGGAAACTATTCCAGCTAGACGTATGAAATTTCGAATACTGCTTCTTTTTGGTAACCTTAACCCCCCTGAAATTCAGTCCTGTAACGCAGCTAGCCTTGAAGATAGAGGGGGTCGAAAAGTGCTCGAAATTGTTCGTGTGCACTCTGTGCGCTTTGATTTGTATATTAGATTGCCTTTATTGTCTTTGGAACACAATAATTCTATTTCGGGTTTTTTCATGTGTGCCGTTCATATAATCATAAGTACCCTGAGCAAACCCAATTAAAACCCAGTTAAAATATTTTATTTGTGTAATACATAAAGCGGTACCTATATTAGGTAGGTATTTATGAAATAATAAACTGTAAGTTTTTTATTTAAACAAAAATCGTATTATTCCTTGCTACTAGTATGTGAAATCCTCAATTATTAGGGCTGCGATTTGATAGATCCCTTGGGTATGAGGGTAATTACCGCCACCTTTTATGTCGTAAATTGGATTCAGGTTCATACACAAGCCCATCTATGAAAATCTGATTAGATTTATTAACGACTTGATTGTTCTAGGACATTTTAAATTGAAATAGCCTATGTTATGAAAATACATAAAATTTTTACACGGGATGCATCCTGAATTATCCAGGGCACTCAGGGAGGGAATCCAGTGCTAATTTTAGCTTTAAAGGTTCGCGTAAAGTATCTACGTAATTTTAATTATTTTTTGTGTAATAATGTTTTTCTTGTCACTTACGGTCGTTATTGACAGAAAGAGTAAGTTAATTTTCTTGAAAGATTATTGTTTTTCCTAGCAACCAAAGTACATAAGCGGTATCTAGGCCGGTAAGTGCAATTTACCGCACTAGTGCAGTAAGTGAATTTGTGCTTATTTCTGCAGCTAAAAGTTGACTAAAAAAGAGAACACATAATATAGAATTTATTTAGTTTAATTAAAACTAAAAGTACAAATTGATTGTTGTCCTTAGCGTTGAATATTTAGCCCACAAACTTGCAGGAGATTTTAAACTTGAACTTTTCATTATAAAATATGCCACTAAGTTTTTCGCGTTAATCACACTGTTTTTATCGTTTAGCGAGTTTTTAAAACCTTTATATGATCTTACCTTTAAAATGATTTTAGTGGATTAGCTGTGAACAACAGACTCTCTATCTTTCCATGATTTCAATATCAAAATTTTCCGCTCCGTTAATGCTTTCTTCTCCAAATATCTTAGCACTTCATTCATTCATGTTACGCTCTATCAAAAATTTCTTGAATAATCGGAATCGTCAAATTCAAACTAACAGTAACAGCAATTACTGTTGCATAGTAACAGACATAATGACTCCGCACAACCCATTATAATGTTAGAAGCGCTCAATATTTCATACCAATTAGACCAGTTTTTGTATTTTTTATACAGTACTTAGTCAGTAAGTGCTCAGCGATCTCGAAAATCTACAAATTTTCTCGCTCGGTAAAGGGCACTTACGTTCAGATTCACTGACAAGGTTTAAGATTTAGTACTGGTTTAAATTAGAATAGAATAGAACAGAATTTATTTAACTATGTTACACCTGGTTTATAGCTCGTCACTACAAATGTTACAATACAGTCACCTATGTATTGTTTAAAAATATATTCAAAATATGTCAAACATTTACAATAAAACAACACTTAAATAATACATTAGTCAATGCAACAAGTACCAACTAAACGAAAATGTACAATCAGATCAAAAACCAGTTCACTCGGAACAGCAATTCTCCACTGTACCATCTCAACGTACAATGCTCAGGTTTGCTTAGGTCCCCATATATAAAAAAACACCCTATGTAGATATCATGAGAAAAAATGCTTTAGTAAATATTTGTTAATAGAATTTTTAGACTGGAGATTGTCTAAGAGTCTTACATTTAGAGGAAGTTTGTTGTACAATTTACTATCAGAGAATTCTTCTGTGATTTATTAAGTCTAAAGCGAGGTAACTAACTGATCCGCAGATCTAGTATTATACCAGTGTTTGTCAAAGTTCCTCGATACTACATCCCTTGCACAGTGAATTTCCAAAAGCTATGGAAGGATGTAAATACATGGAATTAAGATGAAAATTAAAATCTTATGGTTGATCATCAAGGACTTGGTTGGTTTCCAAATGATTTTCATCTTGGAACGAATTGCTGTAATGAATTTAGTTCTAAGTATTATTGTCGAAAGTACGTACTAAAATTGTCCTTTTCTTTATGAATTTGGGAAAAAACTCAGAAATAGGATCACAGTATAAAACTTAGTTGTCTTATTCTTACACATGTCAGTTTAAAACTTTGGGTTGTCAAATCAGCCCGAGTTTATGATTTATTAGGTTATAAAATTTAAAAAATATATTTACCACTTAATTTCAACTTATTTATCTTCTGTCATGCTTGAGAAGTTGTTCGTAATGTCCCCCTTTAACTCCCAAACACTTCTTTACTCTTTTCCTAAATGAATTTCGTACCCGCTGAAACATTTCAGGTGTCACTAATAAGTAGGCACAGCGGATTCGGTCTTTCATATCATCTAAAGTTGTAGGTGCAGTGGCCTTCACTTTGTCCTTTATAAAACCCCACAAGAAAAAGTCAAGTTGAGTCAAATCCGGGGACCTAGCAATAAACTAAGAAATCGTTAAAATCGAATCGTTAGCGAATCGTTAAAACGTCAACATTGTCAATCGGCTTAAGTAAAAATGACACATTTCCATGGAAACGAATCATAATTCTGAAATAAGTGAACTTGATTTATTGGTAAAATTTATTTATTCGTTAAATTCAATGAAAATTTGGGTCACGATAATTCAGTAACCGAAAGAGCAAATAAAAAAAAAACATGCTGTACATGTACGTAGTTTTTTACGTAGATTCGAATTTTAAAAACAAAGGTACATGATCCCATTTAAAATTCCAAAGTTACCCCTCACCCCTCAAAATAGAGAGAGGGGGCAAATGTCAAAAATATATGTCCCCCATCTCCCTATTAACTCACCAAAATTTCATGAAAATATTTTAAACGGTTTTCGAGACATCGCCTTGTAACACTTTAAAAGCTCACCCTGTATACATGGATATCAGTTAATATACCTTAAATAAATGCATTAAGGCTTTTACTTGGGTTTAATTTCTGCAGATGTGGGTAGTCAGAATGTAAGAAAAAAATAAGCAGTCATCATAAATGCATTAACTGTCGGCAACAGAGAAATCAGAATAGATTTATTAGTCGGACAATTATCCGACAATTGTCAAATTGTTAAAAAATTCTTTTAATTAAATGTAATGTTCCTTATCCACCAAGTATCCTTATCTTAGGAAAATAATGAAAAAATAAATTTACACCCGAATTTACAGTACACCAGCCATAATAGCACTTTTATTTACATATGTTACGTCACAACCAACAGGATCAGGTTTTACAAGTTTTGAATTTTGTATGAAAATTTGGAATAGAAAATCTCTTTATTTCATAATAAAAAAAATAAATGAATAAAAGTAACGGCCTTAAATATTGATTTTTTTTTATAGAGAATAGAAAAAAAACATTTCATATTTATTTGGATTATATTCATAATATTGCCTATGTTGAAACGGATCCAGCCTTCACGAGCAACATTTCAAAAAATAATTTTAAAGCAAATAGTAAACAGCTTTTACTAACTCCTCTAAAACGCCGGGAAAATGTAACAATTTCTTGGATTTTTATTTAGTGCAATAAAATATTTATTACCCGCAATTCCTCTCCAAATGTAACCAAGATTACGTTCTTATTGACAACACCAATTTACGATATTTTAAACCTAGAAATATCCACATAACTACAAATTGAAAATATCTTATAGGTACGTGGGTTGATTGAATATTACTCTGTACATATTTTAATTTGAAACCTGCGTAATTGGGATTTTACGTATTATTAGATCGAAAGGTAATACAATTTGGTTTTCTTCTGGTTCTTTTTACATCAAATAGAGTAACTTTCAAATGACATTGCACAGTTTTTATCTGTAACATATCTTAACCCTAAAATGAATAGTTCTAGGTCATTTCACCGAAGATGATAATATAAAAATAAATAATTAGGTAGATATTTACAATTTTCTTTTATCAAACTGCACATAAATAGTTAATATTATTAGATTAGTTAGCTTTTTCGTATACCTATAACGTATTTCCAATCTTTGTTGAGAATGGATAAGAGAAACTACCACATCGCCTTTTTAATACATCTTAAAAAATTACGTCGGTCTCACGCAAAATTAACAAAAATACGAGTATTAAGGTTTAAAGTTCGACTAAATTCAAAACATTGTTTCCCGTCTGACTCCATACCCAGATAAAACCAGACCAGATGCGAAAGTTCCAAT
Organism: Philopedon plagiatum; assembly: GCA_963971165.1. NCBI lineage: Eukaryota > Metazoa > Arthropoda > Insecta > Coleoptera > Curculionidae > Philopedon > Philopedon plagiatum. The sequence goes on from OZ020191.1 coordinate 9,077,976, forward strand.
GTCGTCTGTACGATCCGCCAGCCCGGTCTGGCCTCTAGTACGGAGACCGAGGTTATAAATTTAAATCACAGCATCACAGCCACTGCCGTGTCTTCTTCAAATGTAACGTAACTGCCGTATAGTACAGACGCCTGCACTATCGCAAAGCGGTGGTGCAGGCAGCCTAAGTCGCGCCTCAAGGTCATTGAGAGTGAACACGATATTTGACAGTCTTACGCATCTGGTCTGGTTTTATCTGGGACCATACTACGAAAAACAACCGAACGTAGTGGGCACATTGGCGTAACCAGGACATGTTTCTGGGGGAAGGGGGGCAGTCGGGGCCACATTTATACAGGGTGAGTTTTTTAAAGTGTCACAAGGCGATATCTCGAAAACGGTTTAAAATATTTTCATGAAATTTTGATGAAGTAATAGGGGAGATGGGGGGAAATTACGATTTTGACGTTTAACAGCTTCGAAACGAAACATCCTGTATAACTGAATTTAATACCGAAGCTATTAGTTGCACTCTATCAACCCAAAAATTTCGATTGCTCCCCGTCTAACTGTTTACGAGAAAAACAAACCTGTTCGACTTTCGGTTAAGCTTTACGTTAACATATAGATTGACACTTACTTTTGCTGATCTCCTGACGTCATTATTAACTAAGAACAAATGGCTGCTTTTGAAATTGTAATAAGTTATACTGAAAAGTAAACATTTTTTGTAGCCAAATTATTCTAATAGTTTTCTTCAAAATAATTTTTTTGGGTTTGTAATGACTTCCATAAGCAATTTATGCAAAAAAATATGTGCATATTCTTTATTGTCTTGTTTGCTGTTCGAACTTCGGTCTAATTTATAGTATGTCAACAACAAGCCCGGAGTTTGTTCCTCCAAAGAAAGCCACCCTTGCTTTGTTCCGATACATGTCAGATTAAAGGATTATTACCATTTAATGAACAGATTTTTTTATTCTAAGATCGTAATTTAACAGAAATCCGTTAAAATAGGTGACAGTTCTCGCTATAGGAACTACGTTTTTCTGTTCCCATTAATACTTCTGAATCCAAAAAAAAATTAAAAAAATTGTTGCATTATTTAAGCCTAAAAATACCGTTGTTTTAAAGAAAAACACTTTGATACTTCTTTTTCCTGCATAAAAGTTTACGTTCTTTACCTGATCCTTAGGAATTACTATATTTAATTAAAAAATTCAACCTCGGGAAAATGGTAAAGCTAAGTAATGCACGTAACCTTAAAATAAGCTCCTTGGGGAAATATAGGCACCTGAAAGTTTATATAAAGCAAGACGTGCCATTCTTTTTTATAAATTACTGTAAATCGCAGCTTTTAAATATTATATTTGTACGACCCAATTTTCTAAAAGAAACGATTCATTATAATTTGTAAAGGCAACACCCTTGAATACTGAATTCTCTGATTACTTTTTTACTACATTTATTAATTTTATGTATTCTCTCTAATAACTAGGGGTCGTAAATCAAAGTGACAGACCATAGGCGCTGGAACTAAACTACCGCGATGGGTCGACATGCTTTGCGGTGGAAACAGGTTACTAAACGTTCGTAGAAGTCCTCTGCTATCGCAATAATATTCCGAAGTTTATTTTTATTTTTCCGGACCTAAAATATGACGGGTCTCGCGTATGTCGTTTGGTGTGCAATAGGAACTTATTCTGTTGGAAACGATCACAGTTCCAAACACATGTTAATAGTGCAAATCATAAATATAAAAAAGGAGCCAAAAATAGTATGCCGAATTTATACTAGATTTTAAACTGACAAGTGTAAGAATAAGACGACTAAGTCACTTTATTTCTGAGCTTTTTCGCAAATTTATAAAGAAAAGGGCAATTTTAGTATATACGTGCTTTCGACAATAATAGAATTAAATTCATTACAGCAACTCGTTCCAAAGGAAAATCATTGGGAAACCAAGCAAATCGCTTAACCATCATAATAATTTTCAATGGCGACTTATTAAGAATGACAGGACAAAAACCTGTCAAAACATAGCTCATCAACTATAACAACTTAATTTAAACCAGTTCTAAATCTTAAACCTTCTTAGTACATTTCAGAATAGATTTTTAAAGCCAATTCTACATGCCTGCCCCTTACATAAAAATTTATTTCTGTGGCATTTATCTTGATTTTCATATCCTAAGCTGTATGAAGAATAAACCAACATTTTGAGATTTCTTGTCTTGGATTCGATTATATTTTTTATGCGATTATAAAAACTTCTTTTATCTAGAAAATAAAATGGAGTTGACTCTATTCACACTAAAATTATAAACTTTTATTTAGATATATAAACCGGGCGAACAATACAACAAGAAATATATTATGTGAAACTATAAACGTAAAAGGAGACGGCTTGGTTAAACTGATATGCAAAGCATGTTCTGACTTTACAAGTAATATACATAAAGCAATAATAACGTACTGCAAATTTAAATACCACAAAAGGTTTCTCTAACACTCCTGAAAATAACAAATATTATCTATGGTCTTAGACTAAGAGATGTCAAAACCTGGCACGAGGTATGTAATGAAATAACCGAAGAATTTACGAGAAAAATAGTTTTTAGTATGCCGCGGAGATATCAGGATGTAATCGACAACAATGACAAATAATGACCAAATATTAAACAATATGTTATTTGTTGTTTTTGTTACATTTTAATGTTTTTATTATTTTTCAAATACAATGACGTTTATAAGTAATATATGTTTTTATTTTAGTATTTCGACAAGATAAAATACTATTTGTTGGCAATGTATAAAACCTCATTTGATTCTACCTCATAATGCAAAATTTTAATAGATAAAAGTCTTGTAACAATGGTAACTGCTAAAAAGTTTTATATTGTAACCTTCCCACTTCCATGACAACAATGAGATCCTCTTTTATCTTCTAACAGCCCACGAAGACCGAATTTATACTATATTCATGGGTGTACTGGGGAAATCCGACTAACATTCAGAGCTGAGAACATCCGTTGGGATTTCACCGGCCTTTTAAGATTATGTATGGGGTGATACCACCTCGGCCGAGAAAGAATTCCTTTACCCCCTTCCGACAATTAACAATCACAGAACATCCATGATCGAAGCGGGATTCGAACCCGCGATCTCTCGGTTGCAAAGCTAGCGCAACTCGGCCACCGGAGACCGATTACAGTTTGTATTTTTTTTAAGTCCAGGAGCTCGGAATTTGCTGTCCTAGATTTCTTTGGGCACGATGGTACAACACAAAGGTATGATACTTTTTATTGAAAAATGATGTACGTTTTGACATCGCTAGCTTTTAGTCTATTAAAGCATTGACGGAAGACATTTTTGGTTGCTTTTCTTAAATATCAAAAAAGTCTTTAGGTTATATGCCATTAGTCTTTTAGCAGAATATGGTGGTATTGTAATATTTGTTTCGTTAGCTCTCGAGTTTGGTAAAACTTAGTGAACTGTATATCTTTTTTTAGGTTTCTTGTTTGGGTAGGGCCTACCTCCCCCAGTTAGCGACAAAAAATAATTGTTTTATTATTATCAATTTAATATTATAAAAAACATTCGGCAGCCAGTGATTTATATCATTAAGATTAGAGGTGACTTACCATTGGCTAGCAGGCTGCTTTCATAGCCCCCCCCCCCCCCCCCCCCGACGGCAGCGCAGGACCAATGGGAACAAGGCGTTGAGCACTACATACTTGGCTAGGTATTTTAGTATACTCGTTCTAAAATCACGCATCTTGCACGCATCCTCCAGCGGTCAAAGAGACCCACAAAAAAGTCACCTGGTTGATGTGATATCAAGCACTGGATGTTTTTACGCGCTATCGCGTTTTATTAGAATATTGATTTTATCCATAAATAAACATTTAGCAATTAATTCAAATTTTAAATGAAAAGCGAAAGTTTTAAGTATGACTATAATAACCCCAAGAGTAGGAAAACTTACGGGACACAAAAGAGAAATCAAAAAGAAAATATTATTTTTAAGTGCCACTTAAATTAAAGGAATAACTATAATTACAGATTATTTTTATATACAAAAATGACTATGTTTTAGTTCAAAACTGAACATTATTATTGTTAAAACAAGCAAACGTAATTATACTGGCTTCCTTAAAATAAATGTTTTTTCCCAAATCCATTAATTATATTGCGTATGTCTTGCTTGATATACTTGCATATCAAAACCCTTGTTTACAGATGTAAAGAACCTGCAAGGTTTTCCTTTATGTTAGGTATTTCCTACAAAATATTATAATTAAACTTTAATTTTTCTGTCATCAGAGGGTTATTTTTTTCTACTCAGGTATGTGGCTATCTCTTTTAATTAAACAACGAAAAAGTTGCTTAATTCGGTCCATGCATTACCGTAAAAGCTGTTTTTATTTAATGTCCATTTAAAAAGGCAGAGGATTGGGGGACAAACAATCAAATTGAATTGAAATTATTCTTTTAATTAAAAATAGAATACCACTACATTCTTGCTAAACGGAAACACGGTTAACAATGCTAAATGCTTTTAAATAACTGAAAATAATTGTCCATTCTATTTTTGACCAACTCAACTTAATTAAAACAAATTTTAAATACACTGATCCTTTTAAAACTAAATGCAGAGGCAGATGCAATTTTTTAATACTATATTTTATTAATCTCTAAATCGAATATAATACTTTGATATCTTAAATAGGTTTCAAAAGAAAACAAAAAGTGAAAATAAAAAATTTTCTATGTAAGTAATAAAATAATAGAAATATACGAGCATATAATATAATATTTTAATAATATAAAAGCACTCTCCTCTTAGGAGATTTTAACGAAAACCAGAAAATTATCTTTTTTAAATATTTAAGTAAAGCTCAAATAATTTAACTCAATCCCCAAGCAATTTTAAATTTATATATTTATGACTGCGAATATGACGTAATAAGTAATAACATAAAACTTTTATTTTATAGATATTTTATATGACATTTAAAAATTGCAGTTCGTAACTGCCACTTATCCCATAAACAATCTCCACCTGGCATGGAGATTTAATTTATTTTTTCTACGAAAGTTATATGAATTTACCGGTTTAATAATTTGGGAGGAAAATCCTTTCATTATTAATAATTAAAATATGAAAAACTGAAGATATAATTTATGTGGAAGTACTTTTCTTTCACGGCCTTTTCCTTCAAATTTTAATCACCAATGGAATCAAGAGATTTGGAAAACGTGGACCAATGAGTGAATGAATACTGTGCGTTTGGTAAAAAACAGCAGCAAATATTGTCTTAGTATTAATGTCAGTCCTACATTACTAATTATTATTTTAGAAAATATATGACATGCAGGAAAAATGGGTCCTTTAAAATTTTGATCAGTTTTAAAGATCGAATAATTTTTTTTCTGGACGGATTTTATTAATTCTAGCAATTTGTAGGTAAATTATTAGACTTTATATCCTGTTTTTGACTTAAACACAAAAATCTTTTATTTAAAAAATGTTTTGGGAACATTTAACAGAGTAGGAAATTTAAAAAGTAATTTACCGTCAAGGTACATCTTTTCTCACACACCTATTTTTCGATTTATCCCGATAGCTTTATTTTTCTTGAAGTTACAAATGTTTAAAGTAGAGATGTGTAGTTTGCGAACAAAAATTTTTCGAATCCATATCCAAGAGATTGACTGATCCTGAAAAATATTTTTTTCATTTAAATATGAAGTCTATCTGGATTTTTCAACCTTGCATTGGTATAGAATTACCGTGAGAAGCAGTGTTGCCAGTTAGCGGATAATTATCCGATTTCCGGATAATTTTCTCACCCTATCGAAAATCGGATAATTTAAATCCGACTGATCAGGTCAAATTAAATCAGTATTCTCAGTTCATTTATTACCATAAAATATCTAGTAGTATTCTAAATTCAGCACCAAACAATAAAAAACATGTACTGTATGTACATTGTACAAACAACTGGTTTGATAAATTTAAAGAGATTGGATAATTTCGACCAAAGTCGGATAATTTTAGGTTGGAAGGAGGATCTTTTCATTTTCATCCATTAGCAACACTGGTGAGAAGTCTTTTTTTTTCTCGTTAGAATGATAGAAATTTCAGTACAAGCTAACTGAATGATACTTTGTCTGTCGAATGGTGGAAATCGCATATCACTCAGTCTTTCCACTATTTTTTGAGAAATTTTCATTTGGACTGGGCAAGCGAAGGTTTGCGGTCGCGAAAAAACCTCAAATAAAATCGGCTTACAAGGGAAGTCGGATTGAACTGAGATTTTTTCGTATTTATTGTATCCGAAATGCCCCAGAATTGGATTTTTAGGAACATTCGGGAAGTAACCCGAAGTAACATTTGTCACATGTCACATGTAGTATGAGAAATTTTCAAAAATGAACTAAAATCGCTAGTTTTTAATTTGCTTACGGAAAAAATCTAAGCGCTCTCAAGTACATCAAAAAATGACCATATCGATGAGAAATTTTATGAAGAATTTGATTTTCGTAGAACTGAGGCGATGGCAGTCACCGTATTCCCGGAAAATTCATGGATTCATGTTTAAGTGACCAACCCCTGAATAATGAAAAAAAATATTTATTCTAAATATGAATTCCATTGGCATTTTTTATTTTTGCATTGATCTAGATCTAGAATCTAGGGTCACAGCGAAAAGTCACATGTGCCGAGATTTTCTCGTTCGATGGCGCAAAATCGCTCGCCAAATTCGAAATATAGGTCGACTTGGAGAATCCAGAAAAGATTTTCTGGAAAAACTAGCTTAATTAATTTCGAACATGATATGAAGTGATTCTTTTCCTGTTGAAGGGCTAACATGGCATTTTCCTAAATCTTTTTGTTATTCCCTGAGAATTCGGAACTTTGCCAGCGAAGGTTCGGAGTTGTGAAAAAATCGCATAGAAAATAGATTCAGAAAGCAGATGGGATCGAATTGAGGTTTTCTTCGTGTTTTTTGTATTTGAAATAACCCGGAAATGGTTTTTCAGAAAAATTCAAAAGATCCCCCGAAATAAGGCGAGGATTTAAATTCATGGATATTTAAAGGGCATAAAGCATACACTCCAGTAATCCTTTTATAAATTATCGATAAAAACTTGTTGAAATTAATTTTAGAATAAATATTTATTTATGAGTTTAGGACAAAACCCAAAAAAAAGTATTTACACTGCAGAGGCAGCTGGTACATTGTAGGCCTCCCCGCGCTTTCTGTACACTAAAACCTTTTTTGATTGACCAAACAACTCGATTTTTATTTCGTCAGTATACATATAATATGATGTTTTTACAGTATTTTTGTCAAAATGCCTCTGAGCAAACTCGAGAGGCTTCTTCTTATTTTTCTTATTTACTAATGGTATCTTTCGACCAACTCGTGCCTGTATACCATGACTTCTCTGAAATTCAATGACTTAGGATCTTTTAACTGCATTAGAAATGCTTTTCATTGAAAACGAGTTTATATGCCGTAGTCATTGGGCGTAATGAGTCATTTCGCGGAAAGCCTAGTCAGTGGTCGTATTGCCAGCTGTAATCAAATGAATATTCCTTTGCTTGGCTGAAATTTTACGTCATTTTAGGGATTGCCTGTTTAATTCTCGCGAAACAAAGTAAAAGGTTAAGCGATTACACGTTACGGCGTTTGACAGTCGCTTGTTTAGTCATTTGTTGAAAAGTCTTGAAATGTTTGATACCCTTACCCGCAGTAATATAAATTCTTGGTAGAAGGCGTAGAAGCAAGTAAATTAAATCTACTCGTTTAAGTCAATAAAAAGTAAAAGAAGTAACATACTCATGTATGTAATAGTATGTATGTACCTGAAAATGTTAGAGTTACCATTTTGTATTATGTTAAGTCCTTAGAGTATTTTTTTTTTGTTTTTGTGACATCAAAATGCCTAGTTACCTGAACGCAAAAATATTTTTATGTGTTATTTAAGTACCTACCATTTAATATTGTATGATTTTCTATGTGGCATTGTTGCAAATGAACAATTAAACTATTATCTTGCCAAAATAAAAATATTTTGTTTACTTGCTTCTACTTCTTCCAAAAGTTTACATTTCTGCAGGATAGGGTATCAAACATTTCAAAACTTTTCAACAAATGACTAAACAAGCATCTGTCAAACGCCGAAACGTGAAACCGCTTAACCTTTTACTTTGTTTGACGAGAATTACATATACAGGCCATCCCTGGAATGACGTAAATTTCAGTCAAACAAAGGAACATTCACTTGATTACAGCCTTTGCCGGCAGTAGGACCACTGACTAGGCTTTCCGCAAAATTACGGACTTTAATAAAGGAGTTATTAACAAATTTGCTTCAAAGAAGGATCGAAGGATCGACCTGATATTAATCAATAATGTAGGATTCCAGTAATAATTTTATAGGCACATCGTAATCTCATCTGTATTTTTTAAAACTAAGTAAGGTCTATTATTGGTGAAATGCGCCTCATTGCTCATGCGCCAATTATTTATGTAATTTAATTTTATTGCAGAACACCTATAATATTTTCTCACCAGCCGCCACTGATTTACAGAATATTATAACTATCAACAACTTAATTAGTTTTCAAAACAGACTGATTTTCAATGTTCGGCAATAAAAGAATCTCCGCGAGGGATTCAAATTTAAAATAATAAGAGCTTTGTGTAAACTATTGAGCCACAGCTTTAAAGTAATAATTAAGAAAATGACTATAGAGAAAGCATACTTTAAGAATATAGGGTTTTATTATAACACCGCTGTTTTACGAATTGTTAATTTGAATACCCTTTCATGCTGCTAAAGAAGAATCAAGTCTCATTTTATTCAATTCAAATGTAAGCCTGGGAGTCTACAATTCTTACCATTTACAAAAGGGATTTAGGGCAGTAAGAAGGACTACTTATGTAGAAACCATCTGCAGTATTAAGGTTAAGATTGTACCTAAATATAATTACACAGCTTTATTTAAGATCTACTCTGGTATATTTTATTGTTAGGTTTATAATAGAGTTAGATGCAAGCAGGTGTACTATACTGAAAAGCTATGTTCCGTCTTATAATAAAGATAGAAAAGAATAAAACGTTTTGTTATGGATTACACTTGGTAAGCTTTTATTAAAAAATCGATAAAAATATAATAAAATTGTATTAATAATTAAATATAATAATTACAAGAATAAGACAATTAAGTTTTGTAACATACTAGCTTTTTCACAAATTTATAAAGACAAGAGCAATTTTAGAATGCTTGTTCCACAATAATAAAACTAAATTCATTTAACCAGAAGTTTTAAGATCAAAATCATCACTTTTGCATTTATTTGGAAACACCCTGTATATTAACAGTGGCACGACAAAGACTTGTCAGACCCTTATTAATAAACTAAAAGATCTACTTTTGAACCAGTAGTAAGTTAAACCTTTTTAGTGAATCCCTGAATAACTGTTTTATGCATATCTTTACTGATCTTAGACCGTTTGGTCGTAAATACGATATTGGTATGCTAATAATATCGTACTATAAGACTATAAGGCATGTATATTTTAATATAATTCATTATGCAAATACAGCGGTTGCTTATTAAACTTGTATAACCTTAAAATGGAGTTTAAAATAACGAAATAAATATTTAAACATCGCGTACGAGTGAATATTTTAAACTTATATTATATTCTATTCAATCTACAGAGGAAAACAAGATTTAAATTGATTTGCTTTCATATAATGTCATGGAGAGATTACTCTTATATCTTTAAATTGGAATACAAAAGAACTGAAAAGCTGCTGAATAATTTCTTTATATATAAAATTTTTGTGGTATACATAGACGATAATTCCCTTCTATTATTAAATTTTTAAAAATATTAACGACTAGATTTACTGGCTAAGACCGGTCTACTTTGACAGGTTTAAATTGAGAACGGTCAAAATACGACAGCTAAGCTTCGTACCGGGCGTTACGTAAACTTTACTGTTAAGGTGGCCCCAAAGAAAATAATCAAAGGGTTTAAGATCTGGCGATCGTGCCGGCCCCTCAATTGTACCTGTTCTCCCTATTCATCGGTTAGGAAAAACTTCATTCAAATATTGTCGAACATTTTGCGCGTAATTTGGCGGTGCACCATCCTGCCCAATTCACAATAACGTGCTTCAATTTTGCTAATGGTGCTTTGCGAAATTTGCGGTAAATCAGGGTGGTGTTCTTGAAATAAACTCGCTACTTCTGCTTGAGTTCGCAATCCATCTCAGTACCCTATCATCATTAATATTTCAATTCTGTGCGATTGGGTTAAATAAGGCATTATAAGTAAACTGAGGAGTATAAGTGGACCTTACACGATCAATAATATCGACAATATTAGTAGTGATAATACAGCTGCCAATCATCGTGCTAACCAGTCTGAAAACTGCCCTACCTTACACGATTAATATTATTGTAATATAATATGAAATTATTTAAAAAATCACATTCTTTTATTTTTTCTCGCTTAGCAGGTAACAGAAATTCAAAAGTAAATATTATAGTGGGTGCATAGTGTAAATGCATTTGCATTTGAAAAAAAAAGTTGGATTAATTTCCATCCCTGGATGAACGGTAAAATTCACGGAAATGCAAAAGAAAACTGTTGAATCAAAAAAAAAGTACCCGGGCTTTTGGATTTATTCAAGGAATGAATGGATTCTTTGGTACCGAATTTATTCCAGTTAAAAAAATTCACACTGTATATAAAAGAAGAAACTGACCGACTGACATATCAATGCACAGCCCACACCGTTGGGTCTAGAAACTTGAAATTTTGCACAGAAAGCTAGTATTCTATGATCTAAAATAACTCTAAATATTTGGCTACTACAGTTATTGTTTTAGAGCTATTTTGCAGTACAACTACTTAATATAAACAGAAAAACAATGTATGGTGAAAAGCAGTGCACAAATCGGAACGCACCCACGCGATAATCAACTCTGTCATATTGTTTGTTGTTGATGTAGTTCAAGTAACAAAGCTGCCAACGTGTCAAAATTTGAACTTAAATACCTCAGATAGCCGTCTTTTGCATATGTGTGCCATTTTATTAACAACGGGTCTTATGAGAAGTAGGTAATCTATTTCTTAAGCCTTTGTAGTCAATTCCGGGTCTAGAACGCCCTAAATAGATAACAATTTTGAACGAATTATTGTTTTGTTAAACATAACATGAAGTTTTTAATGATAAAACTTCGCTAAATTCCAAACAACTAATAAATAACATTGCTTTACGTTCTTAATCGTAAAGTTAATTATCTCTAAATTTCAGCTGTCTAAAAACTTCATTCAGCAAACTCTTTAATAAAATAAGGAATTTCACAATTATGTTTTGTTAAACCTGTGAAAATATTTTACAACCCTCAGTGCAAGTATGCGTGTGTCGAGGCAAAAAGCATCAAACGAAGCGACAGAGCGAGCTTTTACCTACTTTAAAACACTGGAAAAACAATAAATATATGCGCAAAAACAATTTTCCGGAAAGGGGAATTTATTTAAGAGCATATGTTTATCGAATTTTGGTAGTATCTTAAAATACAAAATGAGGGTATAAAAATATTTCCTATGGTACATCCTACCGTTTTTACATAAAGAAATTAGGTTTATATTTTAGCAAATCTCAATATAACGTAGGTGGCTTAGGTTCTTTTTACATAACATGTCTTAACTTAGCTTTTTTCTTTGAATTGAACAATATTGAACATACCTACATACCCATTGACTTTTATCGGCAAAAGGCAAAAAACCTTTTCTACTAGTTAAACAGTGTTAAATATCTTTGTTGCTTTAGTATTCCTTTCTTGTTCTTTTCCTAATGAGTTTTCTGACCACAATAAAAAGGGTAAAATAGCACGACCAAATTGTTATCGCTTTTCTAGTTTTTGTTTTCGAATTCTTTGAGTTTTTTGTTTAACTTGCAACTCAGTGTTTTATAATACTTAATCACAAGTTACATAGTTACATATTAAAAACCACAGCGCGAACCGGTAGTTCCTTGTTTTTGTTTTAGCTGGATTCTTGAAATGAAAAATATAGTTGAGAAAGTGGCAAATGGAAAGTGTTTAATTAAAAATAGATGGTACAAAATTAGAGTAGCTCTTTTGACACTTCAGAAGATTTAAACCAGTACAGTCTTAATCCTTTTTAGTTATGTGTTCATAAGATGCATGTAGCAGAGAAATATAGTATTTTAATTTATTGACACGCAACTCACCCCGTATGTAACAAGATAATCTTAAATGAGGATTTCGTAACTACACAAATACATTGTAAAAATTTCTCATATATTATCTTCCACAAATTAAAGCATAAGTCAGGTATTTTAAATATTATTTATAAATCAATTTATAAATAATAATTATTAATAATTCATAATTTGTTTTCAACATTTCCCACATGTTTCTGACGTAAGTTTGAATGTTATAAAATCAAACTTTTATAATGCGGCGCCTATGAATCTATATACATATATGCCTTATGCAGTGATGTTCCCCAATTTCAATTTCAAAAGGATTTTGTGTGCTTAAGAGGATTCCGGTTTGTACCTTTACCCAAGTGGAAATCACTCTCTTTTCGGAATATCTACTTTAACTTTTGAGTATTTATTATAAAATATATAATATATACACAATACACAGAGTCGTCCATACTTGGATAATCTTAAAAATTATATAATACAGGAAGTTATGAAAATTCACTGCATATATTCGAATGGATGACTCCTGGGGTAGTCTACAGACATACCCAATACTTTTTTCCCTCAAATCGCACATTTTTTATTTTTAAAAATTCAATAAACCACTCCCCGTATCCGACGCTTCTAAAGAGCCTGACGTCATAGGACCTAATAATATAAAGAAGAATCAAATGATCCAGCCGGGACATTGCCAAACTTAAATATTATCTGGACATCTCATTTTTAATCAGTTTTAAATAAACCAAAGTATTTTTAATTCCACAGACGCATTTTACCAAATATGTGTATTTCAATTTAATATCAATTCTTCTACCTAATATGGATGGTCCTAATACGGACCACTCGTAAAATCGGTTGAAATTGTAGGTACCTAACCAGAACGAAAAGGCTGTTATACCGGCAATAAAAAGAATTATGACTTGCCCTATATTACGTTATTAATGAGATGAACATACTAGCTTAAACTTTCTGCTAAAACAAATGTAAAAAATCAAAACGAAAAACACTAAGTAAGCACAAATACATCGTAATTTAAAATAATAACCAACATTCTTTCATAACAGCATTTGTAAAAAAAATATTATTCTGTTTTACACAGCACGTTCAGGAAGTTGTTATTCGCCCTTTTGCCGATAAAACTATCGTAACCAATTTTTCTTGAAAAGAACGAGATGTAACTACATAAATCGCATTCTTGCACCCGTAAAGGTTGCATAATACGTGTGTTAGTGTTAAATTTAATTTAGTTTTCAACCTTAGTAGACTAATTTAAGAAGCTCTATAATCGAAGCACAAACTAGATAAAAATGAGCAAAATATTAGTTAACAATCGGATCGACGAAGACCATTTTCTAGGTAGTAAAACAACAGGAAACTATAATTTACAACTGATTGACCAATCGCATTACCTCGCGGGCACTGGCAGGTATCGGCCGCGTGGTTTTGTTTATGCTTGGCAATAGGCTTATTTGACTTTAGTTTAGGTACATTATTATTTAAAAGTACCTTTTACTTCCCAGGAAAAAATATTGATAACAATATGCACGCTTTTTTGTATAATTGCCTAAGAAGTAGGGTAGGTGGTAGATCATTGATGTAGCCGAAGCCAAGCTAAAGGGTTGTTGACCTCATTTCGATAATTCAGGCGCCTATCTAATTGGTCCCCGTGATTCCGACTTCTCTAATTGGTCTGCCGAACTCGTGCGTCAGCGTCAGCTGTGTGTATAGATCATAGACATTAATAATACGGTGTACATTATTTTTGCTGTCTATTTCTAAATGGTGAAAGAAAAGGTAAAGCCGTTTAATATTAACAAAATATCGTACGCGCTTAGTGATGCATTTTTAATTAGTAAAACACTAATTTCTGGGTGTTAAGTTGAAGTTGAGGTATTTGGTTGTTGGTTTAAGTAGCTGTTCTCTAGATGTTTTTATTTGTGTTATAGGTAGAATTACTACTAGTATAATACTATACTTCTTGAAATTGAGAATTTTTTAAGAGTTACTAGGATTTTTAAAGGTAATGTAATAAATTATTTCTTCAAATTTGTTACATAGAAATATTGTTAGGAGACATGGCAACACAACAACCTAGCTCACTATTCTTTTGTTCTTTATATGGCCATTTGTCTTATTATCAGTGGTGTGCAGTGACATAAAAAAATTGAGGGGCGATACCTAGCTTATTATGGCGAAGCGCCACTATTTTTCCCCAATCTGAATTGAAATCCGGATTCAATATATGCAGCGAATTTCATAACACCCTGCATATACATTTCGTCAGAATCTTATAAAGTATGATTTACATTTCCTTATTTTCAGCATAATTTTTCGTAGTATGATAGTCATTTTATTTAATAGATATATTAACGTTAGGTTTCTTCTAACTGCTTTGGCCCTAGATTCCTATTCTATGTACAAGAAAATGCTTTTAAAAGCAATTTTTATTAGTAAAGTAAATTGGATTGTGCAGAGATACAGTTGAATTTCTGGCACTACGAGGTTGTAGTCAATGAATAACAGTTATTGACCAAATATGCTTTTTTAACTTGATGGTTTTAGACATACTATACCAGAGAGAGGTTGAAATGACAAATAAAAATATTTGAGGGACTATAAATTATACAATCTAAGACATGCAGTACCTATTTTTAATTGATAGATTATACGCTTATCAAACTAAACTTAGAATGCCCAAACTTCTGGCGAATTGCAAGATTTTAAATGAAGATAATCCGTAGTTTATTGACTATTTGTTACTATGTGTAATTTAAAATGCCTGCTTTGTGTAAAATCAAATCAATCATAGTTAAGGTGCTGTGAGGGTTACATGCTAGAAATTTTATCTATTCTATAACGGCTAAAATACAGTCCCATCTTAAGTTAGTTAAAGCAAGGAGAGTCACAACTGATTAATGAGAGATGGGTTCATGTCAAACATAATATTTTATTTCAGCGTCAGGATCCTGTGGGGTAGTAAATTTATCAGACATTTTGTAAATGACTTAATTAAGTGATTTTTAAGTAGCAATATACGTCTTGAATCCTGATAAAGTTTTGTTAAGAAGTTTTTATTTGAAAGTTTGATAATGGCAACAGGTTTTTAAAAATTTGCAAGATATGGTTTCTTATAATTTTTTAGCAGAAAAATGAGTTATAATTAATATTTTACATCCAATGCAACTTAGGATATTAAAAATGATTATTTTGTTTTTCTTTTATAGTTCTGTTTAATTCCAAAAGTATGAAAGTTTTATGATAAGGATGAAGTAAGTTCAAAAGTAAAATTGTGTTAACATTCTAACTACTTTTTGCACTTATATGCGTGCTGAAAGTAGCACTTTTCCGCACTGGTACTGAAAATATTTTCAGCACTGACGCGGTAAACAATACATCAACAATCACATACCTATATCGCCGGGCTGTCCCGGCCCGAAGAGGTTCAATTTAACATAATATTTGGTAAAATGTTGGTGGGAAATACACAAAAAATAACCATCCAAAAAATATGAATCCGCTGACTAATTACAGGGTCCTTCTACTTATATCGTTGCTATGCAATTAAGTTTGTGTCATTTACCTATGTGTTGATTGCATTGTCAGTATAGACGTCAAAGTAAAAATACAAAAGCTATTCGACTTTTACCAACTATTGAGTAGAAAATGGAGATCCAGGAAGAAATTGAAGATAATATGATTGATGGAGTACCGAAAGACATTCTCGAAGAAGCCAAGAATGTGAAGGTCAAACTGTTATCAGAAAAATCGAAATACCATTATGCCAAAGAATTGAAAACATTTAGTAAATGGTGTGCAAAAAAGAAAATAAACAATTTCAAGAACGAAAAGGTAATAATTCTAGTATTTTTCAAAAACTTGCAGACCATTCACGTTATGGTCACGGTCCTCAAAGTTAAAATCTATGTTAACATTAAATCATAATTTGGATATAAGCAAATATTATAAAGTATAACTTCATTTACCATTAATATTTTTAATAACAAATGAAAATAATATAACTTTGAATTTTGAATTGTATATTCACTTTAACGTGTAAAGTGAAATAAAATATTTTTAAAAAATTCCAAAACTAAATAATTTTCCTTACGCTCGTGGAAAAAACATTGTAACCAACACGTGCGGAAAATGTCTTTTCTGCATTTGTTAGGTTAATAGCTATTTTGGGGGATAAGGTGTTCGAGTGGAGTACTTTTGTACTGAAATAAAAAAAATTGCGAGTTAAGCGCATTGTCTGTCAACAAGCTAATACAAACAACAACAAAATTTACAAACCGGATAAATCAAAAGAAAGGGAGAAAATTTACAATAATATATACACTAAATAGTGAAATTAATAAAAATAAATACCTACTATTAAAAAGTCGGGTGTCTCTTTGCTTATAAGGTACTTAGTGTACTAATAAAAGTTTATGATCTTAACTAAAAGTCGTAAAATGCAAGCACGTGAGTAACTGAGCATTTACCTATTACCGACTTACTTCCGCCTATAAATTCGTATACTAAAATATGGTAAGATAATTAGTTACTTTAAAACAAAAGCCATTAAGAAGGGATTAGGGAAATTTAAGTTGGTAAGTCTGGCATTAGACAGGATACATATATAATTGGAATGTGCGACAATATATTTAGATTCATCTAGTAAGAGAAATTCTGTATGCACACAAAAAAGTAGGGAAAATAACCTCGGTGGTATACTGATTGCTGATGTAAAACTATTTTTTATTAAAAACATGTATATATGGTTTTTGATAGTAGTTTGATAAGCGGATAACCTATCAATTAAAAATATATACCGCCTGCCTTGGATTGTTTAATTTATAGTCCCCCAAATATTTATATTTGTATAGGTATGTCTAACACCATTAAGTTAAAAAAATCATATTTGGCCAATAAGTGTTATTAATTGACTACAACCTCGTAATGCCAGCAATTCAACTGTATCTCTGCAGAAAACAATTTACTTTACTAATAAATATTGATTTTAAAAAGCGTTGCCTTGTACACATAATAGGAATCCAGTGCCAAAGCAGTCAGAATAAACCTAACGCTATTATATCTATTAAATAAAATGACCATCATACTACGACAAATTATGTTGAAAATAAGGAAATGCGCATCATACTTTATAAGAATGTGGCGAAATGTATAGACAGGCTGTTATGCAATTCGCAGCATATATTGAAACCGGAAAATCCTCGCATGAATTCAGATGGGGGACAACTCTGCTTATCAAAAAGTGAAGTTACGTTTATTTACATATAGTTCACCGTCAACAATACCTCACAATCTCTACAAGGGGTATAATATATTAGATAGGAAAAGAGTGAATAGCAGCATTGCCGAGATGGGCAAAATTTAAGCAGATTATGGTGTCAACGATAGAACCCGTTATGTTAATAAAGTTTTTTATATGTGTTATTATCATATGCCTTTACGAAAACTATGAGTTTGTTAACCCGCTGATGGTTTGGTATCTTTCTCTACAGTTGTAAATAAAACGGGACATTCAACATTAGCTGATAAAGGCCTATTTGTAACCTATCAGAATTATTTTTAAATTAGAATATTTAAATAATTGTTAAATAGGTAGCATACAATTTTATTCCGAAAAACAATTTTTTTTACGTTTTTATTTAATTGAGGTCTTACCATAAAGATCCGCAATTTTTACCATTTACATCTGACAGTACTGCATGACGGATGACGAAATGAGAACTGTCAAAAAAGTTTATTTATTTCTAGTGATTAAAGGTTCCTGTGTTTTATAGTAGAGAAAAATGTTTTTTAAAGCGGTTTGCGTGTTTTTGGCCAGTTCTTATAGACATTTTTGGCGTGTTATTTGACTTAAAACATAGTTAATCAAGTGTGTCACAAATTGAATTACAAGAAAAATCTTTCATTTCATAGGTAAGAATATTTAAGGTTATAACATGGGCGTAGGCATATACGTATTACTACTATACAGGGTGTTTCCTAATTGAATGTCAATATTTAAGGGGGCGATTTTTGGGTCCATTTTAAAAAGAAATCTTCATATGAACGTATGTCCTAAACGTCTTAACTTTTGAGATACAGGGTGGTAAAATTTTCAAAAATAAATAGTTTTTTATTAATATCTGTAATACCACTTTAGATATTTTAATTAAATTTGGCATACATGTACTATGTATCAAGAGGCATTATTTAGTATACAACAATTTTTTTATTTCCACCAGTGGCGTTCGTGCGGAATTTCACCTGCCTATTTTGGCAGACATTGATGGTACGCCACTGATTTCTCGTAAAATTAAAATTATTCCTGAAATCCCCAATCATTCCTAAGCAAATTTGATCTCTTGAATTTTTTCAATCCTATGCACAGTTGTCGCTTAAAAAAATAAAAACCTTTTCTCTGCATGATCATAACAATATCGTTAATATGACAATATCACCATGCAGAGAAAGAGATTTTATTTTTTAGATCAAATTTCCTTAGAAATGAATAAGGATATCAAAAATGAACTTCCTTATTCATTTCTAAGTAAATTTGATCTAAAAAATAAAATCTATTTCTCTGCATGGTGATATTGGCATATTAACGATATTGTTATGATCATGCAGAGAAAAGGTTTTTATTTTTTTAAGCGAAAACCGTGCATCGGATTGAAAAAATTCAAGAGATCAAATTTGCTTAGAAATTATTGGGGATTTCAGAAAAAGTTTTAATTTTACGAGAAATCAGTGGCGTACCATCAATGTCTGCCAAAATAGGCAGGTGAAATTCCGTAAGAACGCCACTGGTGGAAAAAAAAATTGTGCTGCACTAAATAATGCCTCTTGATACATAGTACATGTATGCCAAATTTAATTAAAATATGTAAAGTGATATTACAGATATTAATAAAAAACTATTTATTTGTGAAAACTTTACCACCCTGTATCTCAAAAGTTAAGACGTTTAGGACATACGTTCATATGAAGTTTTCTTTTTAAAATTGACCCAAAAATCGCCCCTTAAATATTGACATTCAATTAGAGAACACCCTGTATAGCGAACGACGAAAAAATGTTGAAGCAAAGACGTAGCCTTTGGAAACAATGGCTAACCACTCATCACGTGACTACTGAACATACCCTTGGGGGTTTTTGCAGCGAAGGACGAAAAAATGATGAAACAAAGACGTAGCCTTCGGCAACAATTGCTAACCAGTCACATGACGTATTGAACATCCCTCCTAAACAACCACGTGATTTGCCCAGCTATCTTTACTTTTGAAAGGTAAAAAGGCGAAAAGAAAACCGACAAGCTCACATTTTAAACTGCTGTCAGAACTGACAGTGACAGTTCCGTCAAGTGCTGGCACATCACGTGGTAAAAAACAAAAGAAAAGGAGATTTTATCTTTGCTTCAAATTTTAACAACGGCTAGACTGGATGCTAACAATTTAGTAGTAATACGTATATGGGCGTAGGCTTAGTTTAGTAACAGTTATACATTTTGTATTAATATAAGGTCAATAACTTTTAGATTTCCAACAAATCCTGAAAAAAGAAAGATTTGGTTTGCACTTTTGGGGTTTGAGGAAAGTAAATCATGGCCAAAATGTACAAACATTTTTTCAGATCATTCTGGTAATACTTGATTTTCATTATAACGATACCGGCTTTAAATACGCATGTTTCTACTGTTAATATGTTATTTTGGACGAACAAGTTCTGTAATAAGTTTATATCCTTACAATTGAAAATAAATATGTTACTAATAGCCGACAAAGTTGTGGTAAATAAATTATATGAAAATATTAATTTGTTTCCAAGTTCTCATTTTTGTCCCAATTCTCCATAAAATCGCTGCACTGTGCCACGGTATTCTAGTACTGGAACTTAAAATCTACGTAGGCTGTCCCAGATAAAAAGAAATGAAATCAATTTTGAATGTTAGATTCATGTACAGAGTCTGGTCGTCGGCAGCAGACCCGTAGCTAGGGGAGGGGCAGGGTGGGCGATGACCACTCTGAAAGAAAATGTTGCCCTCTCTAGAAAGTCACTGAAATCATCAAATTCATCATCATCAAATTAAAGTTGGTTTAATAATAATTAATTAAATAAACATTAATTTATCGAATTTTATATAAACCTATGCGGGATCCCGCGTATAAACATTTGAAGTTCATGTGACCAAAGTTAGATGTTACTTTAATTGATTAGAAATTTGACTGACTTCTAGTCATAGTAGTATAGTTAAGAGAGGCTAGACTTTAAATTACATAATTTTTTTAAGTGAAATACGGTTATTTGTTGATTTTTATAACAAGAAATTGAAGTTGGTTCAATAATTAATTAAATAAACGTTAATTTATCGAATTTTATTAAAGTAAAAAATCTATGCGGGAACCTGCGGGATCCCGCGGGATTAGAACCGATCCCGCAAATGCCCTGCGGGATTTAAAATACTGCGGGATTGCAATCACTAGTAACAGCCATATGAAACGACTGCTAGGAAAATGATGATTGACTGACTGAAAGAGCTTTGGATGATCGTTGTGTACGTGTTTCCCGACGTTTGAAATAACGATAGAGATAATTACATAGTTTAAAATTCTATGCATGTGACAAAAAGGTCTGGAAAGACTTAATGTGATGATGTCATTTAAGCTCCGATGAGAGCGGAGTTTAAGAAAGCGTTAACGGAAAGAACATCAAAGAACGGATAGGGAATAAAGGGTAAAAGTAAAATGGCTAATTTAGAATTTTCTTTGCATTGTTGACAAAGGATATGTTAAGGAATGTTTGAGTAATTCTGACAATATTGTTTAATAAAAAATAAATTTCGGCAAAGAATTTTATTGCTAGATACGCTGTTGCTAAGACCGGTCTAATTTGATATTAATCAAAGGTTTAATAATTGACACGTGTACGAATAAGGCAACTAAATTTTGTACCATGAAGTTATTTCTAAATTTTTTCGCATACTAATAGAGGAAAGTAAGTATGTAAGTATGTATTTTCCACAACAATAGGACTAAATTTATTTCAGCAATAAGTTCCAAGCAAATCGCAGTGGTGGTTATACATGGTGGTTGAAAAGTAATGGTACACAAAGCAACAACAGATTGACATTATAGGAGATACTTAAGATACTGAAGATTTTTAATAAAAACACTTATTCATGCTAGAATACTAATTTCATTTTAAAGAAACCTTGTTATTTAATAATTAGTTTAATAACACCTTAAAGCTAATAATGCTTTAACAAAATTATTAAAAGTAAAAATGATAACGTCTTGATAACAATTGCTCAAATTGGTCACAATTGACCTAAATACATTTCGCTGTACGCTTTACAGAATACCCAACCCGACCTCCATACATTTCGCTGTACGCTTTATAGAATACTGTCGGATTTTAAACAACAGATCCCTATCATTTCTGAGCAGATCAACAGTATTTATAGTTTTTTTTGTCCTAACTCCTAAACCAGATAGGTCACTCATATGGAGAACGTCTGGCATGAAGTACATACAGTCAGTCAAAAAGTCTCCAAACACATGCCCTTGTCTAACTTAAATGACGCCGTTTCCAGTTTTACATAAAGGAGACTTAATTGATAGTTAGCTTAATAATTTTGTGTATTGTTAGGTCTAAAAAATATATTTAATTATTTTGTTTTATTTCTAACGTGAAGTTTATATTATGGTATAGATTATTGATAAAACTGAAAAAACTTTGGAGTTGGCGTTCCATACCGACAAAACAAACTAGAATATCATTTACATATCTATACCAATAAAGAAAATTACTGCTTAGGCTGTTTTGATGAATTTTATTCTCTAAATCGTTCATAAATATCTCAGCTAACAGGGGACTCAAAGGGTTTTCCATTATTAAACCTTCGGTAGACAAATATGTGACATTGTTAAATTCAAAATAATTTTGATCTAGACACACTGCCAATGTTTCTAAAGTATCTTGTTTTATGACAGGATTGGTATTGTTTTCAATTAATAAATAAACCATAACAATGAAAAATAATAAGCATGATTTTTCCATATACCACAAACCTTCACACATTGATATCACCATACACAATAAATCCAGTCATCCATATACTCATAAAATTTCTGCTTACAACTCTTTGTCCGTAGACTTATTAACATACCACTGTCAGAGAAAAATTACAATAAAGAATTAAATATTATTAAACAACTAACAATAAATAATGGCTGTAATACTAATATGATTGACCAAATTATTAATAAAAACAATATAAAAAAGCTATCAATTTAGCATATCCTACAACAAAATCAAAAGCCACACTTAGGTACAAAACACTCACATATACCGGTAAACTTACACAAAAAATCAAAACACATTTAAATAAACTAGATTTGCTTATTGCTTTCAAAACGAATAACAAATTAGGTAAATTAATAAAAAACAACAAAACAAAAATTAAAAAAGAACAAAGATGTGCTGTATATAAACTTAAATGTGGCAGTTGCCCAAAAATTTACATAGGACAAACAGGTAAAAGTTTTGAAAAAGACTTAAAGTACACAAAACTAGTTATAACACAAAAAAATAATAATTCCCGTAACGCTAACATAGTTTTGATTATAATTTTGAAATTTTACAGTTAGAAAACAAATCTGTAAAACTTAATTTTTTAGAAAGTATGGAAATAAATAAATGTAAAAAATTAAACATATTAATAAATGACCAGATGGACTTGAATAGTTCCCCCATTGTTAAATTTATAATTTGCTGGAAATTCCACCAGCAATAAAACGGTATTGTTGTATATTCTACAACTTAAAATTATTGTAAAATTAAAGGACTTTACCTAATCCTAATGGTATTGTAAACATAATCACCAGCGTGTAATAAGAACAGTTTTTAGTTTATACCAACCATCCGACAAAGACACTGTGGGCCGAAACAATTAATTAGTGAAGATTTAAATACGTTTGTTGTTATTATTAAATAGTTTTATAATAGATCTTCATCAAGTAAAGGCTACATCAATTCAACTTTTAATTTTATTTTTTGTTTAATTTTAAGTGCGAAATTATGAGTACGTATAGTGTTCATTTTCATATACTACCTTTGTATAGTGATTGGATTATTGTTTGTTTTAACTTTCTGTTTAGACTTCACCCAGAGACTGTGATAAGCATTTAACTTTTTATTGCATTTGTTCTTTTGTTATAACTTATATTTGTAGTATTTTTTTATTTATATACTTATTTTCTGCCACAATTTGGCAGATAGGAGAAAAGAAAAGGAAAAAAAGTACGGTTCCCCAAAGAGTTATATATTACAAAAGGTTATATTTAACAATAGATTTCATTTGTTTTTTTTGTTTTTGTAATTATTACAGGCATGCATTGTCAACAAGATTTTCTTCTTTGGACAATAAAGCTTTTACTAATTGATTAATTGATTGATTGATAATACAAACTTAGTGTTGTAAACATATCATAAAGTAATGAAACGAGCCTTGGCGAGTGTCGTCACGAATGCGCGTTTATTAATGCCCGTTACAAGAGAATTGCATACACTACTTTTTCTACGACTATTTATTAATAAATAATATTAAACCGAACAACATTACCTTAATTTAGCAATAGTCAAACATATTAAATTCTTTACTATCACTAAAATACCATAATCTGACATAATTTCTAATTTAAATATTCTTAAAAAGTTTATTGAAAATGCAAATTTTAGTAAACGAACTGACAAAGTCAGATCATTTGTATTTAAAAAAGTCACATAATTAAAAAAGTATGGGTTTTAAATTGGCTAATAACGCGGTTTCATAATGAAAATTTGTATCATAATGAACATTATTATGAAACATCTCGCAGACATTTACTTTGAATATTAGAGTACGGGAGTAAAAAAAATTTGTCTGTAAGTTACCTTAAATTGTGCTTAAAATTTTCAACTCAATCGAAATACTTTAAAAAAATGCAATTACTGAAGATCTGCTACACGGCGTTTTATTTTAAATGATTTTTTAAAGACAGTTAAAAATAATAACGTTGATTCCTTATCTCTCCCATCTGTGTTTTCGTTTAAAATTAAGAAAAAGTCCATTTCTTTTCGAGGCACTTTTGTTCTTAGATATATTAAGAGAGATAAAGAATATTAAAATAATTCTTTAACAAGCGCATTAGGATTAACAAAGCACTCCATTTTCAGGTAAGATTGCTGAAGATAAAAGATAACTAATTACTAAACCTATTAACGGTTTAGTTTTATTTTTAATTTTTAAAACACTGCTAGTAACCGATAAGAAGTTTAAAATTAAGTTGAGATCAAATTTAATTAAAAATTAAACATACTACTTAGTATAGCAAAGTGCACTCACTTTATTTTAAAATAAAACAAATTTATTAAAGCTTCGGGGTCAAATCCGGATGAAGAACTAAAGTAACAAAGAAAAAGTTTAAAGTAATTTTACTTCGCAAAAGTGGTTTTAGTGAAATTGAAAACGTTTTTATATGATTATTTATCTGAAAAAGTTTACTGCCACTTTTCTTTTGTAATATTTAACAACAGATTTATAATGATGTTGTCAAGTAGCTCTAAACTTCTACAAATAAGTTTTTGAGTTCTATCCTTTCTACAGGAGGGGTTGCAATTTTTTATCAAAAAAGGCTTCAAACATTACAATTACTTATTCTTACTCTGACAAATGTAATCCTTTACTAAACTACATGATCCCTTCATATAGGAAAATTAAATGCATAACTGAATCGATAACCATTACCTGCCAAAGAAGTAACCCAAAATAGCATCTAAATGTAGTTTTCATTTATAAGAAAGGCCGGTTTTTTCATCACTTTTACATTTCACTTTATTATATTATTTGAGGCCTAAAATATATCATACTGAATTGAGGAATTTTTTTATATATTTTTAATATACTATCAGTCTTTTTGTTAGTCCTAAAAATTCCGAACCTAACAGTAAAAGAATTTTTGAAATATCCTTAAAAACAACTGAAATAAGCCGCCTAAAAGTTCAAATTGGTCACCTTCCTGCGGTTTATTTGTCCCGATGAGAGTGACGTCACGCGGCGCAATTTGAGGAGCGCGAGCACCGGGGTAACAAAATAATAATAGTGCATATAGGTATTGGGCGTCTCAAATTAAGAATGTGACATCCTTAATGGGCCGATATGCTAGTTACCACAGTGAGGAATGTTTTCGTTTCGTCTTTGTCTTCATTATTGCGTTATTTGACATCTTTGTCAATTTTGTCGTCTAGTGAGCTCTTCTTTTCCGTTAACACATTGATGGACAGTGGATTATGGGCGAGTGACCTCAGAAAGTCACTGCCATATTTCAGGAACTAGTGGACCGATTATCATGATATTTTAATCAGGTAATAATAAGGTCATTTAAAGGCGAATCACGTGACCAAAGATCTATACTGCTATAGCAGTTGTGACCCATCACGTGACTGTTTGTGATGTGTGGGGACAGTAATACTGCAATAGCTGTTAATTTATGTGCTTTTGTGTGGCAGTATTACTGCTATTGCAGTGTATGTTTTTTGCAAGTAAATGAATAATTTGAAATAAATCGGCATCATTTTTATTCTATGTAACAAAACCTAAAATAATATAAAAACTAGTTATTCATGAAAAACCTCAAAACAAGTAGGGCAAATGGCAATGCAGGTTTGTGCGTGTGTTCCCCTCGGGGGACACAACACAACTGATCACATGACCACATGTAAACTAAATCAGCCGTTACTGCAATAGCAGTAGGCTTGCGCATTTATTCCTTCCATAGCAACACAAACACATGTCACTAATCAGAACAATTTCTGCTCTAGAGGGACAGTGCCCAAAGTTTTATAAAGTTGCCTGGGGACAGTAAACATAAATACATATGGATTACAATGGATAAACACACTGCTATAGCAGAAATGACTTTTTAAGGGGGAAATATAATTACTGCATTAGCAGTGAGTGTCCAGTCAGATCACTTTAAAGTTACTGCTATTGCAGTATTGTCCAACAACGTGTTAAAAATCAGCTGATTACAGCGGTGGCAACCATGGCTTCCGCAATTTGAGTCGCAAATAGGTGCTCGTGCACGTGACGTCATATTGGTCATTTCTCACATCGTGGGAAATATTTTTTGTCAAAAAACTTTTTCTCTAAGACCAATGCTTCAGCAGTTATAAAGAAATAAAGAATTAAATTGTTTGTAACAATTGATCGCTCTAGAATTGTTCAATCCTGATAATTGTGGCTCAATCTACACCTAGTTCTAATTGTTCATAATTTTTTTCAAATTTTTCTGAGCGATCCTTTTGGTGACGAGGGTGGGGGACAGCAATTTTTAAAGCGTTTTCCCCGAAAAATGTTTAAAACAATGCTTAAAAAATTCATTATAAGATCTATATTGTTGAATTCGTGCTTCAATAAGCTTTCATTTGACACCCTATACGATACCCTAGAATTTTTTTCCCAGAATCAAAATTCAACTTTTTATACTTCACGTCTATAATTGGACCACCACACTCTACCTCTGTGCTTAATTTCAAATTTTTACGTCGAATAGTTTCAGAGGAAATCGCCGCTGACAGACGGCCGGACAGACGGACACAGAAGTAATTTCATAAGTGTTCCGTTTTGCTAATTTTAGCACGGAACATTAGAAATTAAAATACTTCTAATCTCGTACCTTCTGAGAGCTTTGTATATAGTGACTCTGTGTTTAAAATTTTTTTCCTAGAGCTAGATATACGTCGAATGTTGTTGCGCAGTTGTTTTCAACTCTTTGTTGACAGCAGTGCTTGTCACTACTTTTTCTATACAAGTCTGCTGATGCACCAAAGCAAACATTTTTAATTCTAGTCTGTCAAAGACATGCTTACAAACTAATTATTTATAATTTGGTTTACTCGGTATTATGGAATAATTGACATTTTTTGTAGAAATTAATTTAACTTGAAATTTTGTTTGCTACGACATATTTAGCTATACAGGGTGTCTAAAATAGGTGATGCCACTATTGCTATCTCCGAAACGGTAAAAGATGCGAGGTCGGTTAAATAAGAGAAAATCGCGTTCCACAAAGTCTGAAACAGCGCCGCCTATCCGTCATTATACGGACTTTTCAGCCAATCTTCGTCTACTGATTTGATACCTGTATTTACAAACATCTTTGATAAACAGTT
Organism: Philopedon plagiatum; assembly: GCA_963971165.1. NCBI lineage: Eukaryota > Metazoa > Arthropoda > Insecta > Coleoptera > Curculionidae > Philopedon > Philopedon plagiatum. Next base: position 9,105,436 of record OZ020191.1, read on the forward strand.
ACAAAAAAACAACAATTTTAAAAATGCAGTACAAAAAGATATATTGAAAATAGATGTTTTTGGAAAATATGTATTTTCAAAAAGGTGTTTTTTGAAAAAATGTATTTTCAATTTTTTTTTTTTTGGTTTTAAATAATATTTTCTTGAAATTTTTGTAGATGGGAAACACTTATTATAGGATTATTCTGGCAAAAAATAATCTAATTAAAATCTAACAAGGGCTGCAGCCGTCGAGGTATTTCGTAAGCCTTTCATTAACGCTTTCTCTTTATTGTTGACTCAAAAATTAAAGTGCCCTTGTGTATAATTTCAACGGAGGAGAAAAAAACTCGAAATAACTCCTCAGCAAACGCATTAAAATTAACTCGAAATCCGAGCCGCTTCATTTCCAGGTAGGATTCCTTAAGGATAAAAGGTGTTTTACACTGTCATAAACCAATTAGCGCTGACTTGTTATTTTTTAATTTAACAAGCACTTTCTAAAAAGAATACAGCCGAAAAACGTATATTACATAACAAGTGTTGAAAGTGACATTTTTCACACGAGTGGGAATGTTGTCGCACGAGGCGATAGCCGAGTGCGATAATCTCACGAGTGTGCGAAAATTACTTTCACACGAGTAATGTACAATATTTTTCCTACGACCACAATAGTATATTGTACAACGAGCATGGAATGACATGCATTTCCTACCAGTATGACGTTTGCAGCACGATGCCGCAGGCGAGTGCTGCAAATCATACGAGTAGGAAATGGTCATTCCATGCGAGTTTTACACTATACTTTTTCTACGAATGTTACTGTTAATAAAATGGGAGTAGTAATATTTTTCTTTTTAAGATGTCAAAAAATGTCAATGAAATTATAAAGATTTTGACGCGGCACCGGTCAACGCCACCTTTGTAAAAAATACCCGTGCACAATGGGAACTTTGTAGTTCAATCACCATGGTGATTGAAGCACAATGAAAATGTGTAAACCACAATGCACCATGTTCCGAAATTACTATTGAACATACAATAAAGGTTTTTATTAACATTCGTAGAAAAAAATATTTACAAAAAAACCTCAATTTCTATCTTTTAAAACCCTCACTTTCAACACAACATTTTCATCAAGTGTGCTGAAAATAAAACAAATGAAATTGGCTCCGTCTATTTATATGTCATGTTGAAAAGTACTTTTCAACACTCGTGTTGAAAAGTACTTTTCAACACGCGTGTGATATAAGGCACTTTCTCGCCAAGGTAACCGTGCTTTTTTACTCACTTTAATAGGTGGTCGTAGGAAAAGCTATTATATAAGTTCGTTAAGTCTGAATTCTATTTGGTTGAAAACTAAATATACGGATCACCTCTAAAATGACAAAAAGCGATGCTTAACGCTTATCTATCGTTCGCATGCCCTCATGATATAAAAATTAACTCTAGATTCATAAAACTTGATTTATGGTTTAGTACAGTTTTAAATTTAGGTCATTTAAGGTTTATTAGTATGTGATGTTGGCAATTACTACCGAGAATGAAGTTTTCTACATAATACTTCATGCTTTTTCTTATTAGAGATCAAAGCTGAGCAAAGCCCTTGATAAAAGGGCTTGAAGCCCAAGCCACAAGCCCTGTTAAAAAGAGCTTGAAAGCCACAATTCCTTTTTAAAGATGACGGGATCTGCAATTCACTTAAAAAAGAATTAGACTGACAGTCACAAATCCATTTGCAAATGATTTGAAGTCCTTTATGGGCTCGAAGCTCTGAAAAAGGGCTTGAAGCCCTTTAAAAAAAGCTTAAAGCCCTTGAAAAGAGCTTGAAACCCTTTAAAATAGCTAAACTATCTTTATTGTCTATTTATTGTTCATTTTTTTTAAATTTAAGAAGAGCTTTTTTCAATAAAAGTTTAGGTTGTTAACAAATTTTGAAACAATTTCATGAACAGGGTGTCAAAAAGTTTTTTTAAAACTTATTATTGGAAATTTTATTATACTTCTGCTCATAGGAGCGCTTTTGTTTTTTCCTGGGCGGATTTTGGGGTGCATCATCATCGCTATCACTGCTATAATATTAATTTATTTATATTCAAACACAATTTACATTTTTACAAGAATAGTATAAATATTTTAACTATATAACTATAGTGAGTTTAATATTCATGTGAAAATTCTGAATCCTCATCTATCATAAATTTAGAGTATTTCTATAAATGGTAAAGCTTTTTAACTCTTCAGGAACGTATCCGCCTAGGGCACAAATGTTTGGAAACGTTTGCAAATGTTTGTAAATGTTTTCGAACGCATATATTCGTCCGGTGGAGACATTTATTAATTTATAAAATATTTATAAAAAGGTTTATTTTTGGCTGATACTAAAAATTTTGATTTCATATTTTTTCTGTGCAACACCGAATTTAAGTAAATTTTTCTCATTCTTCGAATGTAATGGGTCTGTTGCATTCAATGGAATTTAAATATTATTTACAAGTAAAACAATAGTAGGTACGGTGCAGTTTAGCAAAATGAAATAAGATTTTTCTTAAAACAAGTCTACAGCAATATCTTGAACGTGAAAATTTGGAAGGACTTAAAAAAACCGCCAAATTTCACACCAATAAAATAATATATCGATATGCGCTGTTCTCATAATGTCCGACATAGTACAAAGTCAATATCAGTGATTGCAGGTACAAACAATTCGATATAAAACTGTTTTATAGCTCTTAATAATCAACATAAAGTTCCGAGGTGATCAAAGATTTATGTCCGACTAATTCAATAATTTCTTATTAGAAAAGGATAGCTTAACACCGTTATCGGCTTTCAATTGAGAAGTCCGCAATGAACGTAATCGTGGAACAAACCATTTGCGTCAGGTAAGGTGACAGTTATGAGACAATATAACCTAATAAACCTTGTCAATTCTGTGTTTGTATTATGTTTTTGTTGGTTCCTAAAGAAAATGTATTCGTTTGTATAAGTGTTTTCACCATTAGTGATAGCTTATTCAGTGGAAAATGGATCAAGGCTTTGAGGAAGCTGATTCGGGCAATTTGCCCCACGCCTACTATAGACATGAAATATGAATATTTACTTTCAAATGCAGAATATTTTAGCGCTGAAATACGGGATTTGAAGTTAAAATGGTTAGTAGAAAAAGCTATTCAATTCATCACATTGTTCTCTAAAATTACAGTAGACTCCCGATTATCCGAAATCGGGTTATCCGAATCTTTATCTTTATCCGAAACACCGGTCTGGGACGCTGCCGACACAGATCCTATTTGGATCTGTGCTGCCGATTATCCGAAATGGCGCTAGCGCGCTTCTTCCAAGGACAGGCCTTGCGAATGCACGCGGCTGCGGATTTTCTTTATATATAATTAAATTTTTAATATGTAATAAATAAATGCTTGTAATAGATAGGTACATTGTAAAGTTCTAAAAAAAATCTGTAATAGAAAGTACCCTACATATCTAAATGAACATACATTAGTATATTACATAACAAGGGTTCAAAGTGACATTTTTCACACGAGTGGGAATATTGTAAATAATCCCACGAGTATGCGAAAATTACTTTCACACGAGTAATATACAATACTTTTCCTACGACCACAAAAATATTGATAAAAAATCCCATTTTCTGTCTAACGGTCTATCAAACCCTCACTTTCAACACTATGTACACAATGTATGTACATTTTGTTATGTGCAGTATCGCCCTAGTGTTCTTTACCCCACCCAGCACCCCAAATCGCTCCACGGTCCCGAAAATTTGTTATTTTTTAAATAAATAGTTTTGCTCTGACTTTTCAGCACATGTGTTGAGAAGTACTTTTCAATATGCGTGTGATATAAGGCACTTTCTAGCCAAGTTAACCGTGCTTTTTTTCTCACTTTCATAGGTGGTCGTAGGAAAACATATATACATAATATATAAAACTATTTTCACCTCCGGCATTATCCGAAATTTCGATTACCCGAAATGGGTTCGGTCCCGCATATTTCGGATAATCGGGAGTTTACTGTATCTGTATTTCCTAGGAATACTTTTTTCCTAATAAGAAAATTTATGCTGAGGCAGAGAGGTTTTCATATTCGATTGATTTTGTATCTTTGGTTGAATGCCAGCTCGAGCGACGAACGCTTGTGCTTGCAAAAGTCTAACAAATCAAAATGCAGGGAAATGATGACATCACCCGCCTATGTGACAAAAGTCGTCAAAGTTTACCTCGATTTTTAGAGCATTTTTCGCTTCCCAAAAAATATGCTTGCCATAAATTTTAATAAGCCAATAGAAAAAAAGGATGCAACGGACCCATTTTATTTTGAAAATTTTTTAGGAGTGTATTTAAATATATTGATGAGCAGAAATACTAGTAAAACCAAAAAATCATTTTGTAATCTCAGCGTAAATATTCTTTTTAGGTTATAAAATATTATGCGTTGACTGGTTCCTCAGTTTTCTTAATATAATTTAGTGTGATAATAATATATAGCCAACCCGTAAAATTTCTGCAGAGCAGCGGTGGCAACGCTTAATTCATTTCTTAAATTTGGATCGTAATCGTGGTAATGAGCAATGTTTGATCGCTATTTTAAGGGCGAATTGGATCAGAAAAAATCTAGTTTTTGAGGATAAGCTTTTCGATTGGAGTGCTTTTGTATTATTAAATAAAAAAAAATGCTTAATAAGCCCATTACTATACTTTCCAGGACCTAAAACATAAGCGAAAATATTCGAAATTTTCTTTTAGTATTCAGAAAATCCAAACCTTAAGCATTTATCCTTCCTATAGAAAAATACGCCAAATTGAATATATTTTTGTGGGAAAACACTAAAAGGTTATGTATCTTTACAAATCAACATATCCAAACATCCAAGACACAGAATACAATTTAAAATGTTTACTGTCCGATTTTAAAACACTCGAAATTCGTTTATTGCCCGGATGTAAACATTTTTATAGTCTTATACTAAAAGTGTTTCTTTTAGTTTTCACATACCTCACCTCGATTGCACACGTAAAGTCATCGCGTGTCACATATAAAACTGTAAGTTTTACGACTCCGAAGAAGTATAAATTGATTTACCACAAAATAAATGACCAATGTATGTTGGGGAACGTATACGGCGTCAAGTTTTAGAGAACCAAAGTTTAAAATTGGATTTTAAGTTCCTCTATGGAATACAATCAACCCTTAAGGGGAAAGAAACTTAAGCAAACCTTCGAAAAGTCTTAACGTGATGTGGTAAAAATTTCAGGTTATAATCGGATGCTGCATTAATGGTTTTTTATTTGGGACAGCCTATATGTAAGCCTAAGTTCTAACGTACCTACAGGTACAAAACTTACAGGACTACAGTTTCCAGGGGAAGAAAAAAACCTCGGCAGGCAATTTTTTTCATAATCTGATGACTCTAGGTACGAATGAGCGAGAGAAGTGAGAGGTTCTCGATTTTTGTAGCTATGGATAGTAAAACAATGCATATGTTGCTTCCTTATTATTCTGTTGGTTGCTCAGGTTTGCAGAGACTAGTTCTCCCTTGCAAAATCTGTGAAAATTTCTATAGAAGACCAATAGATCACCAATAGCGCGGCGATGGAGGAAGTTCTCTTGTGGGAATTGTGTCTTAGATGGGATGCTAAATGTCGAAGGTAATGCCACTTCCCCGATGTGGAGGCAATATTGAGTTCTTGTTTGGGAAACATCCAGAGTGCGGAAAAAGGACAAGTATTCTCTGACTCTACAGGGAAAGACAAGCTTTCTAGCTGCTGATGTGGCTATTGAAGTAATGTGTTGGTGTCAGCTGAGATCATATTCAAAAGCGATGCCAACAAGATCAAAAGTTTCATTGTTCTGTAGGACTTGCAGTGACAGGCAGCAAGACTGGGTTTTGGAGGCGTTGAACTGAACAAGGTCTTTGACACTCCAGTCTAAGATTAATTGAAGATCTTGGGAGAGGGATAGGTGTATAAATCTGCGCCTATTAGCCAGCTCTTGATTCTAGACTTTCTGGAAAAATGAATGTTGGAGTGAAGAGTATTATCGTCAGCGTAACTGTGGATGGAATTAGTACTTGAAGAGAGAAGGTCATTAATGTGAAGAAGAAATAGGGTTGGTGCCGGGACTGAACCATGGGGTACGCCAGCATTGATAGGATGGAAGTTAGATGAGTGACCGTCCACCATGACAAATGCGCCGATTAGAGAGAAAGCTAGGGCCAGCTACATGGTTTGGAAGAAAGACCGTAAGAAGGTAGTTTGCTGAGAAGTGCGGCATGCCATATTTGGTCAAAGGCCTTGGAAATATCAAGAGCAACAAACTGGGACTCGCCATGAAATTCGGAAGACTTGTTCCAGTTATGTGTGACAAAGGTAAGGAGATCAGCTGTGGATGTTTGGTGATGAAATCCGTACTCTCTGTTATGGATAATTTTGTGTTTTTATCATATTGTCGTTTTTTGGAATGCGACATGCCAATTATTCAATGTATACCATAAATGTGATATAATGGAACTCGATAAAAATGCCGTATTTAAATAATACCCGCCAAACCTGTAAAATTTAAATAACGTATTTACGTTTAAATTATGAAAAATTTTATTCCACTGTACCTTCCAGTTTTCCGTAACGTTTTTGTTTTCGCATAATAAATATTCAAATCGGGGTATTAAAAAAAGCAATTCCTTTGACGAAAAATGTCAATACGGTGAGAGTCCCTCTTGATAAAGGACATAAAACAAAATCAAAAAAATACTTAACAAAACGGTCCGCCCAGAATTCTATTGGTGCTCGTTCACGGTTCCAAGTAAATTTATTTGAATGTACCTTTTTGAATACGCCGATTGAATAAAATTTCTTTAAAAGTTGTTTTTTAGATTGACCGGTCGGTTAACAAGTTTTTTATTTTTCGAGCGTTGCCTACATACATGTATTGCTGGGTAAGGAATATAATGTAATCGTGCAGATTTTTGACGTTCGATTTATTATTCAATAATGCATTAGGAAATAACGTGATTAATAACTAGCCAAGATTAATGTGTTCAAATTATATTGTTGGGCCACAATATTTACTGTTTCGTATATATGTATAAGATTTTAATAGTTTAGAATGGGTATATATACAGTAGGGAGATTTAGTATTCGTCCACTTGTATTTTTTCAAAGATATAGATAAAACTTCTACATTAAATCTAGTAAAATTTTAAAAATAAGTTAACACTCTATACTTATAACTCTTCATATTTATCAGGATCTCTTGGACACAAAAGATAAAAGAAATAATTTCATAAATTATCGGCGAGCGAAATTATTCGTCCACTTCCAAAAAAAAAAATAAAGTTGTTCATAGAATGTATATTTTTATCTGTTCTTATACTGATAAAAATTCCTAAATATAGATTCTAAATTATTTTTAATAACAGTTTGAGACTTCATGGTCTAAAGAATACAGCAAATTTTGAAAATTTGTCGCAAATCATCAGAAGTGCCTCAAGAAATCAGACATTTGATAATAAAATTATATCAAAAAGGAAGATCTCGAAGAAACATAAGAAAAATTGTTGGAAGAAGCCGGTCAACAGTTGAATATATTATAAAAAAATATGAAACAATCTAAACAACAAAAACCTTGCCAGGGAGAGGAAGAACAAATACTGACTTTTCGAGAGAAACAAGAAATACTAAGAAAAGTTGGTGAAAATCCGTGAACTACTGCCAGTGATTACAAAAACGTTATCCATGTAATAATAATAAGAACATTTTTAAGAAGCCAGGGTATACGTACGAGTTAGTCGAAAGATACCACTAGTAAATAAGAAAAATAAGAAGAAGCATCTCGAGTTTGCTCAGAGGCATTTTAACAAAAATACTGAGTACTGTAAAAATATCATATATACTGACGAAATAAAAATTGAGTTGTTTGGTAGAATAAAAAATGGTTTTGGTGGACAGAAAGCGTGGGGAAGCCTACAAACCTAAAAATTTAATTCCAGCGGTAAAGCACGGAGGGGTTCCGTTCTAATCTGGGGGTCTATGTCATGGCATAGAGTGGGCCACCTCCATTTTATTGACGAAACTATGGATCGGTTCGTCTACGTCTACATGGGCATTTTAAAAAAAGAATTTAAGACAAAGCGCGGAGAAAATGTGAATTGGAGACAATTTCTTATTTCAGCAAGACCACATCCAAAGCATACAGCGCGGGTCGTTAAAGAGTGGATACTAGATAGCGTACCAAGACTATTGGAAATGCCACCGCAATCCCTAGATGTTAACCCGAATGAACATCTATGGTGGAAACTCAAAGAAAGGGTGAAAGAACATAAAATTTCCAACATAGAGGCGTTAAAAGCAAGATGTCAAGAAGAATGGTCGAAAATTGAAGTAGGTTTTTGGTATAAAACTGGTAGAGTCAATGCCTAACAGGTTACAACAAATTATAAAATCAAAAGGGTACCCCACACGTTATTAGTTTTGGCATGTTTGGACGAATTTCGAAAAAAATGTTGGTGGACGAATAATTCGTCTCCCTTGGTTTTAAAAAAATTATGTTTTATTATTAATTATATTTTTGAAGGGCATTGTCTAGGTTGGACTTTATGTTACAGTTTTTAGTACATGAATAGTTGTTTTTATTTTTGTAATGAAAAACAAATCCCAATTTTTTAAAAAATTTATAAGGGGACGAATAATTTATCTCCCGACTGTATGTATAAGAATTCAAAAAAAGTTTTGGCAAATCTAAACAAATCTGACCAAACCCAAAGCAGGCGAGTAATATTATTTATTTATTTATTCATTACCTTACAGGCAGATCCTGCCCAATAACAAGATAATCTAATGTAAAAGTAAAGAAAATGGAAAATATTACTTAATTATATAACACTGTTACAAAACTTGTACAAAACTTTCCATCAAGTAACAAATTTAATTGACGTCTAGAGTTATCTTTGGTAATGGCATTAACATTAGTGCTATCACATTACAAGTGTCTAATTAGTTTAATTCTTGATTAATTTGTCTGTGCAACTGGACGTAGAAATACAACAATATAAACAATCTATATAGATATAGAGTATTCAATATTACAATAATATAAAAATTTAGAGTAATCAAACTGCTAATTAATAACCCGCAGTGAGAGAAAGATGTGCTATTTTTTTAAAATTTAGTAAAGGTGTCACCAAAAATATCTGCACCATCGCACTGCTACTGTTATGTCGGGGGCAAAATATGTGTTAATCAGTGTTTTTTATAATAATAATTTATAATAATTTTCGACTATGCCGAAATTGGGACAGAAAAAGTAAAGCCGTTGTAAAAAGTCTATAGCTTAAGTATCGACAGAATATTAATCTTACTTAGATCAAGGTTGCCGCCAGACTAAATAATCGTTAGTTAAATACCTTTTTATGCCTTTTTACATATTTTAAATAGGATATTGTTTTTACTACGGACGTTGACGCGTCATTATAAGCGAACCACGCACGGCTTTTCTTAAGGTCTTAAGGCGAACTTAAGTTCTGTTTTATCTAAATTTTAAATTCGGTAGAAAATCGGTCACATGGGTAGTGAATACGAAATTTCCTGACGCAGATATTCAACAAATGATGTTGGTATATTGGATGTAATATCAAGCGGAGACAATTCATTGTTCGACTGATTTGGATTTTAGATATTTAGGTGGTTGTTTAAGTCTAAGAATCCCTAAATCTACTTTGGTTATTAATAATCCTTATTATTCCCAATCAATGAGGATAAGGATTGAATTTCAAAATACCGTACTGGCGATGTAAAGGCAACTTTTAGACTAAATTATATGATCAGAACTGTCCGCAGCTGTGTGTGTCGAAGCCCAAGCTAGAGAGACACCCTACAGGATCTAAAAAAAATTGAACCATGTGGGTTCGGCTAGATGGTACAGATACAGTTCTCAATAAAAAAAATGGAATATGGACAAGAAAGATGTAAGAATACAGAGTGCGCAGCTAAATCAACGTAAAGTTACATTTCACCAACAAAATTAAAGATGGCTTTTGACTTTTATAGATTAAGAAGAAAATAACATAAGTTTTTTACAATAATTGACGTTTGATTATAGGTGAAAGTATACGTATGTGTGTATATTAAAAAAATTTAACTTACTTTGCTGGGGGATACTGAAGCGGCGAGTATCTGTAAAAGAAAAAAAACGTTAAAATATTTTTTTATTGCAGAAGTGTTACATATGTAATTTTATACAATGTGGTCCAAGAAGTTTTAAACAAATGGGAAATCTTATCATTAATTAATGAATCGAAATATAAGTAATATGAAAAAGTGGAGCATACCTAAAAACAAAATTAACCATTATCAGAATCGCGAGAAGTCAAATAGCATACAGGGAAGAAACAAAGTTTTAAAATTCCTTAAGAGTAAAGTAGTTTAGTTTTTAAAATACAGCAAAATGATATAAGGAAAAGTTAGAAATAAGAGTTATGATTAAATCTGAAACCATCCTGATGATCCTGTCTGAGACATTTTGTTTTTATTTTTTTTTGTGTAACACTATGTTATTAAATATTATTATTTAAGGATTTCTTAAATCTCGTTAAAACTGAATGAAATAGGCATACTGTGGCAAAAATAATTGTAAATCTGTGTAGTTTCTCAATTTTTTTTATTTATAAATGTTTTTCGTGTGTCAAGGGCAATTATTAAAATCTACGAAAGAGAAACATTGTTTTTTAAGATAATTTTCAGTGACATAAAAGCAGGCCCGCGCCGTACAGAAGGGCAAAGTCGTGTGGTGCACGACGGCGCCGAGGCGCCGAAGGCGCCGAAAAGCCTTAAAACTCAAAAGTAAAAAAAAAATAAAGCAACAAAGAACATTGTCAAAACAAAATTTATAATGATAAAAAAAAAACAGTAAGGAATTGCTAGCTATTACATTGTTTTTTATTTGTTTATTATTTTATTTTTACTCTTTGAGACGAGGGAACCGAATTTCTCGAAAATAATATATTTTCCAAATGAGAGTACGCAATAATAGCATTTATTCGATCGAATACGTAGCATGATAACATGAATTGTGTAAACTCAAACAAATCTGATTTTATTCATGTTTGAGCTTGAAATTTGGCTTGCAACGAGCCAACGAGCGGACAAGCGTTTTTTTCCTGTCTGAGCTTGCAATGTACGAAACTTTATATATTAAGCGCTGCATCGGTCGCGATTTCATTTGTTGCATATAACAATTAACAACTTAGCGGATCCTTTTCCTAATACGAGCATAATACTTCGTATTTTATTAACAATGCCGGTTTCGGTTGCTACCGCAGAACGATCTTTTTCAAAACTCAAAATAATAAAAAATTATTTAAGATCGACCACGGGGCAAAACCGACTAAGTAATCTTGCTATCATTTCAATAGAATCGGACCAGCTAAAAGAATTAGACACCGAAGATTTAATTAAACAATTTGCAAAAATTAAAGCACGAAAAGCTCAATTCACTTAGCTAAAATATTAATAACAATACCTAATACCTCGATATTAACCTTAAAAAGGTGACATGTTACATTATTAAAATAATATATTGTTTTGTTTTTATTTGTCGATCAGTTTCGTCCTGTGATATATAAACGAGTATTTTTTATGTTTTAAATATTTTTTTTATTTCTTGTGCTTTTGTATCATATATTACATTTGAAACTAAAATACAAAAATTTTGAGTTGTAATACTGTTAGAATATATTTCTGTTTTCTATAACTTTATAATTATGTTATGTATCTCAATGAGAAAATACTTGTATGGCTTGTACTTGTAAAATATAAAAATAAATTTATGAATATACTTTTTAAAATTATTGTTCAATAGTGGATAATAATACCTAACTTAACCCGTATCTGTACTCACATATGAACGTTGAACGAATTTGGGGCGTTATTTTAAATTTGCACAAAGGCGCCAAAAGTGCTAGGCGCGGGCCTGCATAAAAGAACATTAATAATAATGTGTGGGGGGAAAAAGACCTTAGAATAAGATCTGATATTTGAGACGTAGTAAGTATACTCTTTTTAGTCGAGGAAAATCTGGTCCCCTTTCTGTTTCGATATTCTTACGAAAACTGAATTCTTTAAAAAAACAACAGATAACCAGTAAGTTAGGTTATATTTGTGCCTTAATGAGGTTACATTATGTTCCGTATAGTCCTAATTTACTTAACAAATCCCCGTTGCCGGAGAAATTGCGTATTCTTCTTAAGTCTCCAACAAAGGTGAAGTTAACAGAAGCAGGTACAAGGATAATATAGTTAATTTGAAATGCAAATAAAATACAAGCGGTGTTTGTTTAGGATGATAGGAAGTACTGGCATTATATTTAGTATGGCGTGCGTGATCTCTTTTTGATGTCGCACTTTATGTCAATAATAAAATGCTATTGAGCAACGGATGACTCAGAATACGCTGCTTCACAAAAATTACGGAATTTGATTTTTTTTATCTAAAATAGCCCACGTATATTAACGTATCGTGGGTCTGAAGAGAAGGGAAATGTAATCTATTGACACGAGATTTAAAGGATTGGAGGTTGGGATGGGAAGTAAAAACATCTAATGGCAGTTCGTTCCATAATCTGGAGACCCTAGGTATAAATGAGTGAGAGAAGTGGGATGTTAAAGGTTAACATTTACATAAAAAGTAAGTTGAAAGGAGAGGAGTATTTTCTGGCTCGAAAGAAAAAATCAAGGTTTTTAGCTGCTGATGTGGCTATTGAAGTAATGTGTTGGTGTCAGCTGAGATCATATTCAAAAGCGATGCCAACAAGATCAAACGTGTCATTGTTCTGTAGGACTTGCAGTGACGGGGAGCAAGACTGGGTTTTGGAAGCGTTGAACTGAACAAGGTTCTTTCTTGTCGCCCCAGTCTAAGATTAATTGAAGATCTTGGGAAAAGGATAGATGCATAGATATACGTCTATTATCTAGCTCTTGATTCGAGGCTTATCTGGAAAAATGAATGTTGGAATGAAGAGTACCATCGTCAGCAGAACTGTGGATGAGATTGGTAGTTGAAGAGAGCAGGCCATTAATGTGAAGAAGAAATAGTGTTGGTACCAGGACTGAACCTTGAGGTACGCCAGCATTTATAGGATGGAATTTGGATGAGTGATCGTCCACCACGATAGATATTAGCCGATTAGAGAGAGAAAGCTACCGATTCAGATACATAATTTGGGAGGAAGATCTTAAGACGGTAGCTTGTTGAGAAGTGCGGTTTGCCATACTTGGTCAAAGGCTTTAGAAATATCAAAAGCAACAATCTGAGATTCGCCATGAAATTCAAGAGACTGGTTCATATGTGTGATAAAGGTATGATATTGGTGACGACATTTGTACTGTCTGTTATGGATAATTTTGTGTTTTTCTAGGTATTTTAGAATTTGCAGGTTGATTGCTTTCTCCATAACTTTGCTGACGGCAGACAGAAGAGAGATAGGCCTATAATTGGATGGAAGGGACTTGCCAAGTTGGGTTGGGTTGGGTTGTTGCCTTTGCATGGCAAATGCCAGCAGAGTTGGAAATAATAACACACACTTAGACAGTAGAGCCGTAACACTCTCTCTGAAGTCGAATACTGTTCTGTCTCTAATTGTGGAGGCACTTGCCCTCTTGCAAATTGGTTAATATATTCATATATATGAAATATTCAATATATAAAAAAGGTTTTGCCTCCCTACCAAGCTTAATTTGAAATGACACTCCTCTTGAAAAGCTAGCAGGAAGGGGAAGTACCTAGAAACTCCTGTGGGTCCCTGTACATTCAGAAATCTAGGGTAATAAGGAAATGGACTATTTGGCAAGAATAGGATCAGCAAGTGTTCCCAACGTGCTGTAACCAATCATTGCTGTTTCTAGGGCTGCTGATAATAGAGAATTAAAAGCCTTACTAAGTTTGCAGAATGCTGAAGGTGGGGCTTCAGGATTGAGGCAGTCCAAGGATCCCATAGAAGGTTCAAGTGTACGTCCCACAAAGGAGTCTGTTCGTTGTGTAGAAAAGATATTCGGATTATAATTTGTTTATGCCTTAAAGGATATCCCTGCGATATTCGGTGACTCTAGTTTATTATTCAGGTAATTTAGTAGATTTTACTAATACCCAAAAAACTTTTAGCTACGTAGATGAGCTTTTTAATAATTATAGTCAGCTGACGTTCATAAAACAGTACAGCCAGATTATCCAACGCTAGTCTGGTCTAATTTGACAACCAAAAGTTTTAAACTGACAAATTTAAGAATTGGGCAACTAAGTTTTTCACTATGGATTTATTTCAGAGCTTTTCCGTAAACTTATAAAGAAAAGGTCAACTTTAGTATGCACTTTCGACAATAATAGAACTAAATTCATTACAGCAACAGCAACTCGTTCCAAGATGAAAATCATTTGGAAACCAAGCAAATCGCTGAAATATCAGAATAATTAATAATGTTTTAATGACGACTTACTAACAATGATAGGACAAAAACCTGTCAAAACGTAACTGATCAACTAAAAGATCTTAATTTAAACCGGTACTAAATCTTAAACCTTCTTAGTGAATCTGAACGTTAATTTTTAATTTTTAAACTTTAGCAAATCAATTTTCGAGCGAAAAAGTCACTTTCAAAACTTGAAAATTATCACTCGCAACCTTATGCATTACACATTACAAACTGAGAAATTCCGAAGCCTTTTCCAACAAAGTTTCGTGATAGCTTTAAATGACATAAACTAGTGCCAAACAAGTCGGGAAACTATTTCAAACAATGCAGCAAGATCATTTAAAGTAGCTTAAGCTTTTTAATTGTTTAGTCTTTTACGACAGAATTCACCTTAGCGTCAAACCTCCATAGAAGTTTTGGCTGTAATATGCATTATTTTGCAAAGTACCTCTTAACTTGCACGAAATAGATTTCATGAAATTAACACCTGCTTTTGAGATCCAAATATTTTCTTATGAATTAATTTACATTGAAAATTTATGTCCAAATTCACTATTGTTAAGACCGGTCTAATTTGACAATCAGTATTTAACCTGGCAAGTTTTTTATGGGAGACTAAGACTGAAAGTCTAAGTACTAACTAACTCTAAAGAGAACGCAAATGCAATCTATTGATATGTGATTTAAAGGATTGGAGGACAGCCCACGTAGAACTCAAGCCTAAGTAATAGCTTACCGTGGGAGTCTGAAAAGAAAGGACATGTAACCTATTGACCCGGTATTAGAAGGTTTTAAGGTTGGGAGGGAAAGGAAAACCATCTGCAGACAATAAAGGAATATACACATATTCTTTTTATTGCATAAATCGTTTAAGGAAATCATTACAAACCCAAAGAAACAGGGTCGGTGCTAGGACTGAACTTTGGGGCATGCCAGCATTGATAGGATGGAAGTTAGATGAGTGACCGTTCACCACGACAGGTATGCGCCGATTAAAAAAAACTACCGATGCAGCAGTGTTGCCAAGAGCATACTATCGTTTCCCTCGCGAAATTCAATGGAATTCCTTAAAGTTCCTCACGCTGATGGCACAATTGGCGCGACAATCAAATATTGCAAATTGCAAGTCACTAAAAAGCATTTCATAATGTCATGCTTTTCGATTATATTTTCTATTAGTAAAGTATAAACCGATCACAATGAAAACTTATCGACTAGGGAAGTGAAAAGTACCTAATATTACATTATAATAGGTGTACCAACTTTTTTAACGGCGGCAAATTTAAAAATTAGTTTTATATCATAGATTAATACATTAACACATATTCTTAAATTTTCCCACAGTCTCACTCTCCTCAAAAATTTCTCAGTACACCTGTAAATTTCTCACATTTTGAGGCATTCCTCACACACTGACAACACTGCGATCCAGGTACATAGTTTGGGAGAAAGACCGTAAGAGTAACAAGGTAGTTTGTTGAGAAGTGCGGCATGCAATACTTGGTCAAAGGCTGTAGCGTTTCGTTACAACGTTATATGAATTTAATTATAAATTGGCATATTAATTTAAAACATTCAATTTTAAGGTGCTACATGGGTACTTCCTAGTTACCCGGAGCATTCGCCATAAAAAATATATAAGTTAGCACCGCTAAAATTATCGTAAAAAATCAATATAATGGAGTTTGCGTACCTCTTCTTTGGCTGAAATTGGGTCGGTAATGTTAATATGCATAAACAATGTAGTTTTTGAATGCTATCCTTTTTTAACTTGGAATAAATCAATATCGAGGTACTACTTCAGAGTACTCCGAACGGGATCCTCAAAAAAGTCTTTTTCCTGTTGCTAAGAGAGACACTTCCTGCGAGCCCGGTGTCCAGTGTGGTGTTTTACACACGAGAACCATCCCTTACCCAGAATGGGCTTTTGTATCTTAAGTTTTTTTATTGAATGGTCTTAAGAGTTTCTATTACCTTATTAACATTTTTTTTTTGGACTCTGTGCTGATGCTGAATTGTGAATAGTGTATATTGGTCATCTTTCGCGATGCCTTCATTCTTCATTTAGAGTTTTTTTGTTGGAGTACACACTGGTGTACAATGTTCAAGTACGTTTTTCCTCCTATCTACTCAAGGCCTTGAAAATATCGAGAGCAATAGTCTGGGGTTAGCCATGAAATTCAAGAGACTTGTTCCAGTTATGTGTGACAAATGTAACGAGATCGGCTGTAGATCTTTTGTGTGACTTTTGTCTTGTTGCCAAACGAATTTCTATTATTGTGGAAAGTACATATTTAAATTACCCTTGTGTTTATAAATTTTCGAAAAGAAATAAGCAATCAGTTCACCGACAAATCTAAGCTGTGGTTTTCTTACACCTGTCAATTTAAACAAGACCGATTTTAGAAGTGGCGAATCCGATCGTTGGTTACTGAGTTTCTTTTGTTTTATTTAGTTCTTTGTTTGTTAAAAGAATCGATTTGTTTTTATCGATTTATTACAATTCTAGCTCACGCAGCTCGGTAAAAAACTTGTTTATCTAAACCAAAAGCTTTGTTATTTTTCGTACGAAGTATGGAGAGTAAATATTTGCGACGTTCCGCCTGCTTCAGTAGTTGAACTTTTCGTTATTAATAAATAATTAATATGCGTAGCAGTGATAGTAATGATACATTAATTGTTTAATCTATTAGGTTATGGCTTCTTGATTTTGTTTGCTATTGTTTTAATAACTTGTTACTAGAAACGATAATTATAAAGCAACATTATTTATAAAATGTACTTATATTTGATAACCAAAATCACAGGAGTTAACACATTAAAAAATAACCTAAAATTAAGCCCGAAAATTCTTATAAACAGGATGACTGTTTCAAGGAGATATCTAAAAAAGGGTTTAAAATAATTTCATTAAATTTCGGTTAATTAATAGGGAGATGGAAGGACATATTTAAACATATTTTTGACATTTACCCCCTCTCGTTATTTTGAGGGGTGCGGGATAACTTTGAAATTTTAAATTGAATGATTCTTTTTACTCTTTCGGTTAGAGAATTATGACTTATCTATACCTACTAATATATAAATCAGTAAATTGACTGACTGACTGACTGACTCACTCATTTATCAACGCCCAGCCAAAACTACGAAGGCTAAAAAGTTGAAATTCTGCACACAGCTTTATCTTACGCCGTAGACGTCCACTAATAAATGATTTTACAAAGCTCGCCCTCTAAGGGGGTAAAAGCAACCCCTAAAAATTTAATTAATGTTATTTTAAAAAATACTAAGTTTTAAGGAAATCTCCAAAACATGTCAATTTTATTTTATTTTTTTACATAAGGCCATTTTTTTTCGTGTTGAAATTTTATTCCTAGGGGGTAAAAATACCCCTATTACTGATTAAGCAAGGCCCAGCCCTAACTATCAAAGACTGAAAGTTGAAATTTTGCACACAGCTTTAGTTTAGGTCCCAGACGTCCAATAAGAAAGGATATTGCAAAAGTCACCCTCCAAGAAAGTAAAATCAACCCCTAAAAATTAAATAATTTTTCAAGCTCAAACCCCTAGACATAGAAAGCTAAATTTTGGCATACATGTTAATTTTAGGGAGTAGGATTTCGATAAGAAGGGATTTTTTTAAACTCAAATTCCAAGAGGATGAAACAACCCCCTAAAAATGAAAATAATTTTTATCTCAAAAAGTATTCCCAATTTAAAAAAAAACTGTAAAACACGTCAATTTTATTTTATTCTTTTATGTAGTATACCATTTTTTCTATGTTCGATAAGTAGTACACAGGATGTCACGATAACGAAAACTACTAATGCTAAAAAGTTGAAATTTTGTATTTTACGCCGTAGACGACCACTAAAAAAGGATATTGCAAAACTCGCCCTCCAAGAGGGTAAAAGCAACCCCTAAAAATTAAATTATTTTTTATTTTGGTTGTCAAGTTAGACCGGACTAGCGTTGGAGAATCTGGCGGTAAACGTTTAACCACGTGTTTTACAGTTTTTAATAAATCACCCTCTCAGGGGGTGAAATGGGGGTTCAAAGTTTGTAATGAAATAAAGTTGTTTGGGTTTGCTTGGGATAATCTTTTCCAATGGAGTACTTTTGTATTATGAAATAAAAAAAAATTCTGGATAATCCCATTACATTAAAGACAAGATTTAATTATTTTAAAGTAATCTTCTTTAAATGAGGAGTTTCTTTTTCTGCGTGCATTATAACGAATAGTATTAATATGAAATTCTGAATAATCTTTGAGGACAGTTTAAACCCTTTTGAAATTAAATCCTACTTAGCTTAAATCTTTTATATGTTTCGTATTGTTCGAACCATTCTTTGTTTATCGCCCCTTAACTACGGAAATAAATCTCCTCGACTATTATTTTAAACAATTAACTCATATATACCAAATGAAAGTAATAAAAATTTAAGAATAAAATTTTTAATTTTCCAGAAAACTTTATTAAAGGTCGAGTGGTTTATTCCGCATAAACTAAAAGAAAGAACTCTAAAACACGAATCTTTTTACCGCTTTTTTTTAGTATAAGCAGTAATAAGAAAGTTAATATTTTTCGAAGAAAATTGTGCTATTTGACACCCACAAAAAAATTAGGCCGTACTTCGGATATTATCATATTATATACAAGAAATTAATCGCAATTTTGGTCGTCCAGTCAGTCATTTCAACAGGCGCGGCCCGTGATATTTTAAAGTTGTATATCTATGTTGCTACTTATGGGACCCGTGCCAAGTTCAGATTCTTTAACAGTGAGCCGGAATGTTTTGGTGAAGAAAAAATATTTTGTAATTTTCGAAAAAAGTTCAATCGACCCACCTGGGAAAAAAATTAACACGCCTAGGTATTTTATTTATTATTTTTTCTAAACAAATCATTTCATCGACAATTCTTAAATTTTTAGAAAAAAAAATAGTGTTAGAATGTTATAGTCATTTGAATTTTTTTTTAATTATGTTTTAGGTTTAAAAAATTAAAATGACTATAACTTTCTACTAACACATTTTTTTCTCTTAAAATTTAAAAATTGTCGACAAAGTAATGCAAATTTGTTTAGAAAAAATAATAAATAAAATACCTAAGCGTGTTAATCTTTCCCCAGGTGGGTCAATTGAAAAATTGAACTTTCTCTTCGCAAAGTACAAAATACTTTTTTTCTTTACTAAAACATTCCTAGTAGGCTCACTATTAAAAAACATGAACTTGGCACGAGTCCCATAAGTAGCAACAGAGATATACAACTTTAAAATTTAACGGGCCGCGCCTTCATTACACGCACAGTCTTTCGGCTTCAGCTTTACACATAGTACGCGTGAGAGTGTAGTCGGTACGCCTCGACCTTGCACTCCGTGGAAGGTTGCCAGATAAGGTTTTTAAAATTTCCCCAAACTTGAATTTTTTCCCCAAAAACAATCAATTTAAAAAAACCCAAAAAAAATTTAATTGAAATCTAATAAAAATTGCATATCTGCAAAGGATTCTTGTGTTTTTATGCTTTTAGTAAAGAGTAACCCATTTTTTATGCCAAATTTTTAGAACTGTCGTACCGTCATAACCTTAAAATAATTTGGCTCAAAATAAAAATGCGACGATATCGCAACACGATGTGTTAATATCGATATTTTCAAGACATTAATATGCACATAAACAAGAATATCAAAGAAAATCCCACAATTTAATATGTTTTTAGAAGTTTTTAAAATTCAAAAGTATTTATATTAAATTTGTTTTATATTGATGTTACCGAAAATTTTCGATATTTTGTACTTACAGAAAATTATGAATCTGCTTTCTAGGCTAGTCTATATTGTCTTGTCGTTTTTGACATTTCAAGTCACTAAGAACCACAGTTAAAATAAAAATTAAAAACACATTTAGCGTTGTGCAACGTTACAGCACATAAAAATAAGGGGGTTGTCGTTACACCCACATTCCTAGCGAATCTCATATTGTTGCTCTTGATATTTCCAAGGCCTTTGACCAAGTACGGCGTGCCGCACTCCTCAACAAACTACCTTCTTACAGTTCTTACGGTCTTCCTCCCAAACTATATACCTGTATTCTGTATTGGTAGCTTCCTCCAGCGTTGCCAGAGCTGGTACAATTGTACGAATCTGGTACATTTTGACACCGTTTGTACAAAACACATTTTTAATATTTCTGGACATTTCCATCCTCGTACCGCCCTCTATCGTTTTTAATAGACGAAATTTTCAAATATCCAAAATAAATTTAGCAGATCAGCCGACCAAGGCGGAATAGGCAGAAACAATACGGCGCAAAAAATATTAATATTTTTCATCTAAGATAAAAATTAAGTCATTTTTGATGTCTGTACAAACGCTCAAAATCTGGTACAATTGAAACTTGTGATTTGGTACAATTTTTTGAGGACCTCTGGCAACACTGGCTTCCTCTCGGATCGGATCATATCTGTCTTGGTGGACGGTCACTCATCTAACTTCCATCCTATCAATGCTGGCGTACCCCAAGGTTTAGTCCTGGGCATGGGCGCAACCAGGATTTTGTCTTGGGGGTGCTGACTTGTCTTGGGGGTGCTGACTTGTCTTGGGGGTGCTGACTTGTCTTGGGGGGGGGGGGGGCTGCATAATGCAATTCGGTGACTTTCTGAAATTAGTAGTGTACTTTTTTAAATTTTTGTGTGTCTAGGATGTTGGTCTGGGGGGGGGGGGGGGGGGCTACCGCCCCACAGCCCCCCTTGGGTGGTTCAGTCCTGGTACCAACCCTATTTCTTCTTCACATTAATGACCTGCTCTCTTCAAGTACCAATTCCATCCACACTTATGCTGACGATAGTACTCTTCACTCCAACATTCATTTTTCCAGCCAAGTCTCGAATCAAGAGCTGGATAATAGACGCAGATCTATGCACCTGCCCCTTTTCCAAGATTTAATTAACCTTAGACTGGGGTGCCAAGAACCTTGTATAGTTCAACGCCTCCAACACCTTCTTCTGCGCCCTGTCACGCAAAAAATCCGAAAACACTTACCCCATCCACATGAATGGCCAAGCCCTACAGAACAATCTTGCTGGCATTGCCTTCTAACATGATCTCAGCTGGCACAAACACATTACTTCAGTAGTCACATCGGCAGCTCAAAAGCTTTGTTTTCTCTTTCGAGCCAGAAAATACTTCTTCCCTTCCAACACTCTCTATGTTTCCCAGATAAGGCCTAATCTAGAGTACTGTTCCCACATCTGGGGAGCGGCATTACTCTCTTAACAACATCCTTGATTCTATCCACAATTCGACTCATCAATGACCCAGTCCTCACAAGAAACTCTCTTCTCTCGCTCATCGCCGCGCTGCTCAACGACACTTGCCAAGGCTCGTGTCGTACCTACTTTATGCTCTTGTATTAGTAGCCATCATTACCTAATCGTTGCATAATATACTAATTTTTAACCTGTGAAAAAAGTGTTTTTATGATACTTATTGACATATTATCCAATTAAATTTCGCTTTGTAGAATAAATTTTACGCTGGGTGCCATAAACACTAACGTTTTATGCTCGATACGTAAATAATAAGAAGTGTAAAAAGTGTTCTTAGGGCATTTATTGGTACGCTATCCAGATAAGCTTTGCTTTGTTTAGTAAACTTTATGCTGTGTGCCACAGGGACCGATGTTTTACCCTCGATACATAAATGACATATTTATAACAAGTGCAAAAAGTGTGTTTATGACACTTATTGGCATGCTATCCGATTAAAATTCGCTGTATTAAATAAATTTCATGTTTTGTGCAACAAACACTCGATACGTAAATAACTTTTTAGCTATAACGCTAAAAAGTATCCTCTTTTATTCAATACTTTTAAAGAATTTAATCTGATTGATTTTGCGGAAAACTTCAGCGGAATATCTTACTATTCGGACCATTTAAAAATTGATTTTACTGCTCTCTTTACTGCTTCCTGAAAGCTTTCACTCATTTGCGGATCGAGTATCAAAGAGCTTTTCTATAATTTGAACTGTTAGTCAACTGATGGTAATAGAATAGTTAATAGACAAGTAATAGAAAAGTTAATAAAGTTCTTTAATCAAATAAATTGACACAAGGGATTTTAAAATGGTATTAAAAGTGGTATGTGTTTGAAGCTTTTAATCACTTTTTCAATTTTTTTTAATGGTATATGTGTGTTCTTTGAAGAGCTTAATTACCAATACAATTGTGCTTTAAACTGAATGGAAAACAAAAGAGTTTTTAGAGCTTAGTACCCACATCCGAAACATGTATTAATGCCCGTAGGTTTCATTATATTATCGCCACTCTCAGTGATGAAACAACAACTTATTTTTCATTTTTCATTATTTGCAATTCATTGGTAAATTTTTTTTGGGTTGATTTCTCACCAACTGTGGTGTTTGTCGCTTGATGCATTTTAATAGAATAAACACGAAAAATATTTGAAAATGAATTGTTCTTTTCTTCTAATAAACGTAAGCGTTTTTTATTGGGTTCGATATGTATTTTGATATATTGGAAAAATTAAAAGCTATTCCGCATAATCAGCAACTACACATCGCTCACCTATTTTTCTTAATTCTAGCACAACGTTCCAACATTAAAATAATTTGTAGATCCAGCAAATCGCTGAAATATTCGAATAACTGATAACCTTTTAATGAGGACCTATTAACAGTGACATGATAATAGGTTGTCAAACGCGCCATCCTTATGGCTTTCCGGTCCGTCTGTATTGCACCGAGAAAACCTGTGAAAAGAGAGTTCCAGATGAAAATAATCCATTTTCCACACACTTGGCACTGACCCACCATTTGCCAAAGTTTATGGATAAAGTTATTTTGGGAAAAACGAAAAATCACTTAAAATTTCACTACACATGTATATTCTGACCTGCCTGAAACGTTGCACACGAAATATTACGCCTTGACAAATCCTTAAACCATCAATAAATCAGACGGCGCCACGTGCTCGACTGTAAAAGCGACGTTGCCACTCTCTCTAAATTTCGTTACCATGCAATGGAAATAAATTAGTAAAATTTTATTACTACGAAAAATAACCGTATGTTATGTTTTACTAACCCTTAGTTATACAGTATGTTGGCGGATGGGGTTTAGAAAAGGACAAATGGACCAAATTTTGCAGGATACGTAAAACTGTCACTCCTAATAAAAGTTTTTGCTTGTAAAATAAATGAGAGTCGCGTTATGAATAATAAATAATTAATAATAATAATATTAATTTAATATAATAAAATTTTTTAGACGGAGCATAAAAATACAAAAACGTTATTTTTTGTAAAAATTTTGAGTATATATACTTTGTTTATCATTTTCTACCAAAAAAAAAACAAATGAAATATGTTTTAAAGTAAAGCCGAAGCAAAAGATTTCATTAAAATATACATACATACAATACATTTAAATATTGAATGACGAGTTTTATCACATATATTTTTTAAAGTCCCAACTATTCTCTCCCTCATCTTTACCAGAGTACTAGTTTCTACATATTAAACAATAATGACACCTATGGACATGTTTGTCAATGTCTTTAATCAATGAAGCAATTATTTAATTTAAAATACTTCTCATCAAAATGCTGTCTACTGAACAAAGGATTTTTATAGTCCAGTGTTATCGGGATGGCCAAGTATCATACCGCTACATCATGAAATAATTTAGCGAGAAATTTGTAGGAATCGCAATAACTGAAATGACAATCTACCACACAATAAAAACGTTCCAAAGAACTGGCTCGGTTTTGAATCTTAAGAAGAAAAAGAACAAGGAATATGATCAAAATGATGTTGCCACAGTTTTAGTTATTTAGACCCTTAGAAGTCGTGCTAAACATCTAGAAATTGTGAAAAAACTTATATTCAGATGATATTATGTTTTCTGATAATTGTACATTTTCCACTAATGGACCTGTTGCATCCCAGCATGTCAATTGTCAGGTTCTGGTCTCGAGAAAACCGCAAATTTAGAGTACTGAGGCGAAGACAGTATTTTACAAAAGTGAACGTGTAATACGCGATATTTGTCCATAGCATTATAGGCCGATACTTTTTTAATAACACCTGTAATAGAATAACTTACTTAGAAATGCTGGATCAATTTTTTAGCGATGAGTTCGAAAATTTGCCATCAAATTTTCGCCAAAAAATGTATGTTTAACAAGATAGTTGTCCAGTACATTGCGCTCGTGAAGTGATAGAATGGCTTCACTGCAGAATTGGTCCAAGGTGGATTGGTAGAAATGGCCCAATTTTGTGGTCCCCAAGGAGCCCCGACTCAACGTTGGCCGATATGTTTCTACCGGGTCGTTTAAAACAAATTGTTTATGCCACTCGAATACGAAATAATATTGACGTGCTAAAAGGCAGAATTACGCAGGGTGTTCGTTCAATATCCCAGGAAGTATTCAGACATTCCTTGAGATATCTAAGGAAGCAATTAGAAAAAATTGTTGAATATGTTGGTGGAGTTTTTGAATTTTGATATCTTTATTGTGTTGCCTAGTCTTAATCATATTCTTTTCGGTTTAATTAAATGGTGGTATTATTTACAAATGCACTTGAATAAGGAATATTTTGAGTTAAATATTTATGGCTTCATTTAATAAAGACATTGCCAAACATGCCCATAGGTGTCATTATTGTTTAATATGTGGAAACTAGTACTCTGGTTAAAAGTGTGTGAGAGAGAATAGTTCAGACATTAACAAAATAATGTGATAGAACTAGTTACTTTTAATATTTAAATTATTTAATAAAATCTGGTACTTCGGTTTAAGGATTAATTTAAAACATATTTTATATTTGTTCTTTTGGTAGAAAATGATAAACAAATAGCGCTTTCGGCAATGTCATCTTTTCCATCGTTTTGCTCGGAATTTTTGACGGTCACATGACCTATTATTGTAAACAGTACGACCGATCACGTGCCTGTCAATAATTCCGAGCAAAACGATGGAAAAGATTGCATTGCCGAACGCGCTAAAAGTATGTTTACTCTTACTCAAAATAACGATTTCATATTTTTATGCTCTCTGCATAAAAAAATTAATTTTTCATGACGTGAATCTTATTGATTTTACAAGCAAAAACTGTTATTAGCAGTGACATTTTACGTATCTTGCAAAATGTGGCCCATTTGTCCTGTATTAAACCCCATCCTTGGACATACTGTATATTTCAGCCTGTATCATTTACGATGGTAAATGTTAACCTGCAGTAATTGCGATATTTTCGTATAGAGTTTATCAATTTGAAAATATTCCACATAATTCAAAGCGTGGCAACAGCCTTTTTAAAAATGTTAGTGGAGGATCATGTAGTTGACCTGCTTGAAAATCCGTGATCGCTCTGAAATATAAATAATGGTATCTCGTCCTTGTTTGTAAATCTATGATTAATATTATAAAATGGCCACCATTTTAATCCCAATAAAAAGGTTAGGAATAGGATTTTTGGAAAATATATAAGTCAACTAAACTTGGTGTAGTGAGTGTAGTCGTCATATGCGACGTAAAATATCCACTAGCTCCCGGACTACCACAATTATTTAATTTGTATCATTTTAACAGACAAATTATGATTTTGCCCTGGTAAAACAATAGAATAATTAACAAACACTGGCATGCCACCATCCATTCAGTGTAAACAATACTGATTTGTATTCTCAATAAACATTAACATTTAAACAAAGCAGAATATTTATATTGTCAAACCGAAAACAAATAAATTTTTGACAGAAAAATAGTTTTTTGTTCCTCACAATTAACGATATTATCCAGATTTTGAAGCATCGATAATAAAAGTAATATTGTTGGTTGATTGGTTAGGTTATGACAAGTTTTTGTATTTCCATTGTTAATAAATCGTCATTAACATTAATGAATTATTAAGTTATTTCGGCGATTTGCTTTGTTTTCAAATGAGTTTTATCTTGAAACTTGTGGCTGAAATGAATTTAGTTCGATTATGTACGAGTATTCCTAGCCTCGGATAGAAAAAAAGGAATATTTCTAAGAATTATATCGCCACTGGGTAGAGAGGACCCTCATTAGGTTACATATAGGATGAAGTTTTTAGATATCATTTTTCAGTTATGCTCCGTTTTATTCCAAAATCACCATCTCCAGTTTTTTATAAGACAGGCGCTCGTTTTAGTTTATTCTCCTGGAGAAGATAAGCCTGTGGGATTATGCTGTCGTTTAATAGCATCTTAATTAAATTTAAATCCTTGCTACAGATGACCTTACAACACCGAACACCCGTATGACTTTTGGCAGCGTAGCCATTCTGTTTTGTTTTTTATTGGTACTTTAGGAGTAGTATTCGCCGTTTTTTTATCACAAACCCTGATTTAGGGATTCACGATCTAAATCGATATTTTAGAAAGATCGATCTTTTCCAAATGAAAATCGATTTTCAATAATCGATCTTTTACCCTTCGATCCTGCAAGGAGATCGGCGATTTTACGCAGAATCGATTCAAATTTTGGTATTTTCATGTCTGTGAACTTTAAAATATAATTAAAGGTCTGAAAGGTTTTTTTAATACCTACAACTTTTCTATTGACCGCGTTTACCTGCAGTGTAAAGGAAAAGAGCTACGGACGAAAAACTACTTTTAGCATATTAAAAAAATAATTAAAAATCATAGCAGCATTTTTAGCTGGTACTGGGGAAGCAGATATCCTAAGACATGCCCCCCACAACCTAGAACAGTCAAAATGCTTCTAAAATTTTCTTCAAATCGACCTTTTTGGAACAGCTAGCCTGGGCTATGTACGCTACTTAAGTTTCTGTTCAGAGTTAATTTTGTTTGTTCAGATATTGATGCTGTACAGATATTGCCAAGAATATATGTAACTAAGTTACAGGATCTCTTTCAAAATATTACAGGTTATTCGCCATATAGCTATATATTACGTCAAAATTAGGTGAACTTTTTTGGTGCCTTATGTCTTATTTAGACACAAAATTTTTAGTGATGGCTCAATGGGTAGAAGAGTGCTCTTCTTCAAAAAAAGAATCATCAAGCTATGTTTCGTAAAAGCTTCAAAATAAGGGAGACAAGATATGATCTTTGCGTTCATTAGTCTAAATTTAAAACAATACTAAAAGCTTTTTACTAAATCTCCGAGGGTAATTTTTTATTTTTAATATTTCTAAGTAAATAAAATTTTCATTTTACCAAAATTATCAAAATTATATAAAACAAGCAGTTTTAGAAATTACCACATTAAGTAGGTCATTCATATATACTTCTATCCTTGATACGCGTGAAGCGCTTCCTTTGTGCATTTAAATTCTTATAAATAGGGTATCTCGACAGTCGTTTTAAAAATGCATGCAATAATGTATTTATAATGTATTAGTTCTCTAAAATTTCTCTCCCCATTTTATAAGCAATAATAAATGAGTTCGGAGTAGTTCTACTACTTCGATATAATAGTATTCAATACGTAAACTTTCACAGTAGGAAATTTCACGGTTTAAAATATTCTGTGGAAGTAAATTAGGTACCTAACTTTTAATTAATAAACTTAGTAGACCAAGAGATAGCGACCTCAAAACCTACATAATCTTATTGTAGAGTCTGGCAAGCGAGCTCCATTGCGGGTCTACAGGGTGTGTACATTAGAACAGTATACAGGGAAGAAACAATTTTTTTTCCGAGTACAAATTGTTAGAATATTAGAACTAAATTCACTTTATAAAAAGTTCCAGGATCAAAATCATTTGGAAACCGAGCAAATAGAATGAGTCATAAATTTTAAATGACGATTTACTTACAATGACTTGCCAACTCCACCATCAAAAACCCTGGTTCTCCAAGGCCTGTGATAAAGCCAGGCTCAAAAAAGTCCATGCTTACAAAAGATATCTTCAAAATCCTGCACCCGAAAATCGTCAAATTTTGACCAAGGCAAGAAATCAATACAATTAATTAAACTATTTTCCAAAAATGCTTTTAACAACCGCATTAAAGATAAATTGCTTTCCTGTGCCAACGGCAGCAAATCTTCCTGGTCACTTGCCAAAAACTTTTGTAGAAGCAGGTTTCCTTACCTGACCTCTGGAAACGAAATTATCTCCACCTCTAAAGCGAAAACTGAACTATTTGAAAAACAATTCGCTGCCAATAATTCCACCCTTATTCCTCCACTGCTATATTTTCGCTCTTCCAACCGCTACGGCTTTATCTCACAAAATGTCCGACATAATACTTAAGATCAAACAAGTGTAAAAAATTCTTCCTAAACGGTTTAGGCTAAACCTAAAATATAATTTAAAAAAAAATCAAATGACTATAACTTTCTCCTAACACATTTTGTTCTCTTAAAATTTAAAAATTGCCGACAAAATGATGTAAAATTTGTTTAGAAAAATGATAAATAAAATACATAAACGGATTAATTTTTTTATCAGGTAAGGTCAAAGCAAAAATTCAAAATTTTTTGGAAAATTACAAAATATTTTTTCTCGCAAACAGTTGAATTTAGGTATAGGACATGATTATGTTCAGAATTTTATGCAGAATTCAAAAATGAAATAAAAAATGGGGGTATCCATTTAAAAAAATAAAGTGAGTTGTCATAATGTGTTGTTGGGTCACCCTCTATACATGAAATTACCTCAAAAAACTGCAGCAAAAATAAAAAAATTGACGGGTCCGGGCACCTGAATTTTAATTGAATTTATCCAACCTTTAGGTTCTCACTGTATAAAAGAAGAAACTGACTGACTGGCTGATTGACATATCAACGCACAGTCCACACCGCTCAGTCTAGAAACTTGAAATTTTGAACATATGTTTCTTATATAACGTAGGAATTACCAAGAAAGTTTTTTTTTCAAAATTATACTCCTAAGAGGGTGAAATAGGGGTACAAACTTTCCTTTGTATGGAGTAAAAATATTAGATAGTCCTATTAACTCGAAACTTTCTAGAAGTACTCTAAAAATGAATGTTTAAACACGGATTGTACAGTTTTTAATAAATCAAGCCCTAAGGGGGTAATGGAATAAAATAGTTATGTTGCGGGCGAAAGCTAGTATAGTATAAAACGCAATTTTAATTTAATCTTAAACAAAATGTTCTTTAAAACAAACATTACTATATTAGCGGAATCTATTCAAACTATCGCCTTTATACTAGTTGAGTTATAACATAATGATATTTTGTAACTTTAAATTCGTAATTGAATTTTGAAACTATAACGGAGGAGAGCATGTTAAAAACTTTCAAACTTGAGATTTAAAGACAAGACAGGCTGAATTGAGAGATGTGTCTTAATTTAAATAAAACGTAATTAGGAAGGGATTTTGCGTAAAATGTTTATGGAACCAAATTTGCTTGTAATTTAGTTTCGGAACAGAAAACGAACTTTCTTAAGCACCCCCAAATTGGATATCTAATACCTAACCTAAATACGTGATTCGCATTGAAATCCTCTCACTTTTGACATTAGACAGTTTTCATTCAAGATGCTAAGCACTGCACTTACTGAAAAGAAGTTAAATAATAATTTATAGTTTTCAATTTTTATGTTTTTAGTATTCCGTGTGTTAGGCGGTGATAGCTCAGTATGAGAAAAAATGTAATTTTGTCTAATCCAGAGGTGGTGATTTAACACTGAAAAGAAGCGGGTTCCCAATATCGTTAAACAAAGCGGTATCAAAGAGGACACTGAAACGACTTACCTCTCAGCGGTGCTTCGCAAGGTACCTTTGGAGGCCGCTATATCACCGTCATTTAGACACAGTTACCCATAAATTGTTCATTACACTGGACGGGTATCAAAGCGTTACCCATAGGGGGTGGAAATCACTCAACTGGTGAGAAATAGCGGAAACGTAAGAGAATTGAGTGAGTGAGTACCTTCTCGTGGTGAAGGTTGTACTTCTACTTAAAAATAAATGAAAACGGATGCGCGAGTCTCCAAGCCGTTCAGTGTCTTGTCCACTCTTATTAGAGTCTTAACACAATTGGAAATGGAATCACTTCGGTGTCCGTCCGTCCGTCTGTCACAGGGGATTTTCTCTGAAACTATTCGAGGTAAAAAATTTAAATTTAGCACAACGATAGAGTGTGGTGGCCCAATTATAGACGTGAAGTATAAAAAGTTGAATTTAAATTCTAGGGGTTAATTTCAGGGGGTGTATTGGGAAATGGAAAAAAAATCAAGGGCAACGTATAGGGCATCAAATGCTCATTAAAGGACAAATTCAACTAGTTATATTATGGTGTATTTTTTTATGCATTTTTTAAAACATTTTTCGGGAAAAACGCTTAAATATTGCTGTCCCCCACCCTTATTACCAAAAGGACCGCTCAGAGAAATCTGAAAAAAATCGTTAACATTGAGAATTAGGTGTAGATCAAGCCAAAATTATCAGGATTGAAAAATTCTAGCGCGATCAATTGTTATAAACATTTTAATTGTTTATTTCCTTATAACGGCTGAACCACTTATAGAAAAAGTTTTTCAACAAAAAATATTTCTCGCGATGCAAGGAACAACTTTTGTTCTTGCACGATTTTAAAATTTTTTAGTTTAACTCAGTCGAAGCGCTGCAGCTCTGGCGGCTAATTGTGTAAGTATAGTTTACACTTTACCGAATTTTTCCCTTTTTTTAATTTTGGAATATTTCAATATTGAATCATATTTTCAAATATTAGGATATTTTCTACTTACTTACCTAATTGGGTATGTTGCCTAAAGTCCGTGATATTATTACAACTAAAGAGTATAATCCTGCCATTTCAAAATTTTACCCAAGGGACCTGCATGTTATGGAAATACTTAACTTAAATTCCTGCGGAGAAACTTTGTAACTAAAAGGGCGTATTTAAACTTAAAAACTATCAAAGTATTTACACGTAACTAAGTTACTTATTAAGGCCGGTTCAAGGAATTCGTAAGTTATTTGTTAATATACTTTAATTGAGAAAAATCCCTGAAAAATAAAATGCAGTTTTTAAGACGCTAGTTGCTTATTTCTGCCTACTAAAAACTCCATTAAAAATAGGGACAGATTTTCCATTTCAGACCCTTTTAATTCGTAAGTAAGCAAAATAATGAAAATTGCTTAAAACTTTAGATATTTTCAAACAAAAATCACGTAGGAGTAGGCCGCAAATATGTACCTTCAGATTTACAAGAAATACTTTTATCAATAAACGTCTATATTTTATGAAATCTAACAATAGCATAATTAATTGGAGTACGAAAAATTATGAAATAAAAAAAATATTAACTTATAAAAAAAGACGTGAGATATTAACATAAAAATTGCAATACCTACAAATAATGCACTTATACTGATGAAATTTTGCAAAT
The DNA here is from genome assembly GCA_963971165.1 of Philopedon plagiatum. Taxonomy (NCBI): domain Eukaryota; kingdom Metazoa; phylum Arthropoda; class Insecta; order Coleoptera; family Curculionidae; genus Philopedon; species Philopedon plagiatum. The sequence goes on from OZ020191.1 coordinate 9,137,282, forward strand.
TTATATAGAATGCTATATACAATAATTGATATCACTTTGGACCCAACCACAAAAGGAAAGCTCTTGAAATTCTAATAATGGGTATAGCAAACCACCTTGCGAATTTATTCGCTCAACAGGGCCGCTGAGCGTGCTTCTGACCAAAGGATCGATGCCCTCTTGAGGCAGTGTTTCTTAAGGTTAGGCAATCTGCTCGCTCTTCCCTACCACTTCCCATACGTGTTCGATTTGAAGAAGATCAGGAGAGCGTGGGGGCCAAGGAAAAACTTTAGTGAGTTAATAGGGAGATGGGGGAACATATTTAAGCGTATTTACCCTCTCTCTCTCTCTCTCTCTCTCTCTCTATTTTGAGGGGTGGGAGGTAACATTGGAATTTTAAATGGAAAGATGTACTTTTGTTTGGTGAATGAAAATGAAATATTTGAAAACAGATTGATTGGACGAGCTGGTCTGGTTAACTGGCCTGCTAGGTCCCCGGATTTGACCCCCTTGACTTTTTCTTGTGATGTTTTAAAAAGGATAAAGTGAGGCGACTGCACCTACAAATTTAGATGATATGACAGACCGAATCCGCTTTGCCTGCTTATTAGCCACACCTGAGATGTTACAGCGGGTACGAAATTCATTTCATTCAAACGACTTGTCAAGCATGACGGACGGTAAATAATTTCAAATTAAATGGTAAAGATTTTTTGTTAAATTTTATAATCCAGTAAATCAGAATTCGATAACCGAAAGAGCAAATAAAAAAATTGTACACATACGTAGTTCTTCACGTAGATTCCAATTTTATAAACAAACGAACGTTATCCCATTTAAAATTTCAAAGTTACTCCCTGTTAACTCACCAAAATTTTATGAAAACAATTGAAACCGTTTTCGAGATATCGCCATGTAAACCCTTTAAAAAACCCCCCGTATGTATTTCTATGCGTCTACACCGGAGAGTCATCGCTCTCTTTTACAGCAAATAAGTGAATAAAAGCAATGTTTAAGAAATCAAAATAGGGCTTAATTACTCGTCTGAAGATATTGTAAAAGGTTTTCCCCAGCGGTAGTAATACTTATTACAAAAATTATATTGGTTTCTAATTTTTTTTAAATATTACATATTTTTAAACGATCGAATTCAACTGCTGCAAAACCTAGTCCGTATATACCCCACATATTAAGTTTCATAAGTCCTGTTTGAATGTATTATGTAGCTTCTCCCCAATGAATAGAAATCGATTCGATGCGAAACTATGCTAAAATTTAAAACAGATACCAAACTGGTAATATAAAATGCAGACCCATGGGAATGAAGACATTTTAAACTTCATCAAATTGTTCGTTTTTTGTTATACTTTTTTATTTTTTACTATAACAATTTATTTTCAAATATATTGGTTTAAGATTCCACCTAGTTGAACGTAGTTCCCCTACCGAAGGAGTTGTATAAAGCAATTTTTTACTGTTGCTGCGTCATTGCGGTTCTTGAAAGCAATCTATTTTAGAGGTAAATTGATTAGCAAACAATTCCTGGAATTCTTTCTCAAGCCAATCTCGAGCTGTGTGAAGGAACAGCATTTTGAGAAGTGAAAATGACCTTTTAGAAAATCGACAGACGAAAAAAATTAATCTTCTTCTGTTAAAAGGATAGTCTTCCAAAAAAATAAAATAATTGAAATAATTGAAACCAAAATTAGCGTTGTCACTTTGCTTTTTCAATAAATATGTTAATATTATTGCTCTATCAATCAATCGAAACACTTACACAAAAAATTACGGCGGTTGGATGGATAATATCAAAAATAAGGTTTAGGCATAGGCTAACGGTTTAGGTTGTCCCCCTGGTTGGCAAACCAATAATATCACTCGGCCCGATTACACGTCCGTTGAAAGCATCATTAAAGAACAGTTTAACTTCCCGGGAATTTCGGACGGAACATCCATCCATTTGAAATCATATCTCATTGTCTGCAGCAACTTCTTGCGTTGCAGGACAAATTTGATTCTGCAGCAATCCCAAAAAAATTGCTGCTGTTAGATTTCCATCAAGAAAAAGGCCCAGTTATATAATGTGCCAGAATACCCACACATACATTCACTTTTTGAGTGTGTTGGGTACTGGTATGAATAAGTACATGTTGATTTTTTTGGCTCCAATACCGTAAGGTTAAATATTTGGCTCGGTATTTACCGTGAAGGTGGTTTCGTCTGAAAAACAGATATTGCGTAAAAATAGTGTGTCGTTATTTGCCTTTTCCATCATACCAAAACGGAAGTCCGCTCTTCGCATCTCATCTCCATCCCGTTATTTCTGGTGTCTTTCATATTTGTGAGATTTATACTTTTTTACAAGATTTTATATAGTATGTTTAAGTCAAATATTGCAATCAAAATTTCGACTAGCTCTAATTAAGCTAGAGCTTTGAAATTTTGCACACGTATATAAGTCAGCTGATATAGTGCATTTAATATTGTTCTAAATCCAATATTGCGGACGCCCCAAGATGGCGGATTACCTTTTTCTTGACAATCTCCTTGATATGGGTATCAAATGAAAGGGTTTAACGAGTAGAGTTCGATAAGCTTTGTGACGACATTCTAAACCCAATATGGCGGCCGCCACAAGATGGCGGATTACCGTTTTTTCACAATCTCCTTGACATGGGTGTCAAATGTCGCGTGAATGGAAAAGAAAAAAGGTACTTAGGTATCTACTTACAACTTCTGCCAAACAAAATTAATGCCTGTATGAACTAATTTAATAAGTTTTACTGTAAAAATCTTTATAAAACCAAAAATCGCAGCGTTTAAAGAAAAAATTAACTCGTCCCCTAATACCTTTAACATTAAGCATTGCCTATTAATTTTAGTGAACCTGAGCATGAGAAACTATAAATTAGAAGGAAGAAGCGTATCTTGAGTTGATACTTTATGAGTATTTCTGACGTTTATTTTAAGTTAAGTTAATAATTAAATAAAACTATTTCCCATATTCCCATATGTCATATACGAAAAGGTTCAATTATTTATAATGTACCTTATACGAAGTTAGCCGTATAAGTGATAAATTTTGACAGTTACCTTAATTTGTCGGTATTTTAAATTAAATTTTGTCACTAGACAATGTTTTGCTGTTATAAGAGTAATTAAAATAAATGCCCTATGTTGCGAAATAATTCAACCTCTTTGGATTTTATCATTGTCGAGCCACTTGTTTTTACCTCTTATAAAATATGTAATATTACTGGGTTACTTCACGGTTTGTAAAGATAAAAAATAATAGAATACCCTTTAGAGAGCGGAATATATGCAATTTGCATACAGGTAATATATGCAATTTTTACATATTTTAACCAATTTAATAAAATGAATGAAATGCATATTTCCTTTAAAAATGCGGTATAATGCATAATATAGAATTTTTTAATAAAACAAATTTTAAAATTGCCTGTTCTGTCCACTTTTATGACATCGTATTCATTTAATAGGGGTTTAGGAATTTCCAGATGTATTGTCGGGTACCAGCACCAGCCGACGAATTACAGATGCATATAATAAAAAAAAACGTTATTAAATAGACCGCATTGTGAAAGTATTGTGTAGATGCTAATATTAGTGATTGTGTTTATAAATACTGAAAATGCCGAAAACTTCTTTATGGCTGAAAAATTTTCCAGAGTTGGAGCTCGATGGCGATAAAATGTTTTGCAAAGCTTGTCCTAAAATTATTGTATGTGAAAAAAAGTTCCAGTAGGTAGATCAACATGTAAAAACAGCATTGAAGTAAAAATAGCATTGAATAAAGCAAAGCTTATTAAAACATCATTTTTGCAGTGGTGATAGAACGAAAAGTGAAAAGGAGCGATTTAATCATGACTTGAGTAGAGCTTTGATCGCAGCCAATATTCCTTTAAAAAAAGCTACAAAATCAACAACCAAGGGAATTTTTGCCCAATCAAGTCCCAGTTGAAAAGTGTTTAATGTTTTTGTCCGATACATCACCTTATATGGTAAAAGTGCGACCAAATCTAAAAGTATTTGATCTCAATATGGTTCACTGCTTATGAATCAAGGTTGACTAAGGGATCCCTTAGTCAACCTTGATAGATAAGCAGTGTGGTTCTTATATGTTTTAATTGTCTAACGTCTATTTCCAGATGTATTGTCGGGTACCAGCACCAGCCGACGAATTACAGATGCATATAATAAAAAAAACGATATTAAATAGACCGCATTGTGAAAGTATTGTGTAGATGCTAATATTAGTGATTGTGTTTATAAATACTGAAAATGCCGAAAACTTCTTTATGGCTGAAAAATTTTCCAGAGTTGGAGCTCGATGGCGATAAAATATTTTGCAAAGCTTGTCCTAAAATTATTGTATGTGAAAAAAAGTTCCAGTAGGTAGATCAACATGTAAAAACAGCATTGAAGTAAAAATAGCATTGAATAAAGCAAAGCTTATTAAAACATCATTTTTGCAGTGGTGATAGAACGAAAAGTGAACAGGAGCGATTTAATCATGACTTGAGTAGAGCTTTGATCGCAGCCAATATTCCTTTAAAAAAGCTACAAAATCAACAACCAAGGGAATTTTTGCCCAATCAAGTCCCAGTTGAAAAGTGTTTAGTGTTTTTGTCCGATGCATCACCTTATATGGTAAAAGTGCGACCAAATCTAAAAGTATTTGATCTCAATATGGTTCACTGCTTATGAATCAAGGTTGACCAAGGGATCCCTTAGTCAACCTTGATAGATAAGCAGTGTGGTTCTTATATGTTTTAATTGTCTAACGTCTATTTTGTACATCATTCTGTTAGATGTATCTAATGTGTCCCTTTTTAAACATTTTGCTTTTAACACGGAAAACCCGTTTTTTTAGCCCTGAGGACGATTTTAAATAAATCGAAACGTCGGCATTGAAAACAAAAGGGTTTTCTTGAAATAACTGGCCTGATCCCACTAACACTACCAAATGTATTATTGTAGTTTTCTAATTTAAAAATACATTCTGCTTATTGTCTAAATCAATTGTATTGTGTATTGTTTTTATCTTCTTACCTATACATATTTTTGTTGAAAAAATGTATTGCTGTATGATAGGTCAAGAACTTGATAAAACCCTACTTCATATTAGTAAAGTTCCCCAACATGAACCTGACGATATATAGAAAATATGCACCTCCAGATAATAAAAAAATAAAAATGCGATTCGGAAACTATCTCGGCATTTTTATTATTTGTTCAGAGTGTATTTTTATCATGTTTTCATAACACTCACGTTGTCGATTATTTTCCTCTCACCTTTATACCAATATTAAAGTTAAACAAAGAACTGTCTAGAATACACTCGAACAACCTTTTGTAATATTTACCAGACGGACGTGATAATTTCATATTCTTTTTTCGTATCGTCTTTGGATATTTTCCCGAACGGTAGTTGTTAATGTAATATATCTGTTTTACGGCTTATAGATACTGTTATGCGATCAAGTACCGGCAAATATTAATTTTACTGGGCTGAACAGGTCGTCTTAATGTCGGTTTTGATCCGAATAATGTTCTTTTTGTAGTGATAATGTAATTCTAGATAAAATAAAACATTGTCATTATATAGACAGAAATGACTTTAATGAAAGTTAAACGAAATTGAATGGGTTATTTTGTATTTACAACTAGTCTGTAACTAATCTGAATTTTAAAAAAAATTTCAGTCACCCTCAATTTTTTTGCAACAGCAGCTAATTTTTTTTTAATCAAATATGGTTAAAAATTATCTCTAATGAAGAAACATAACTTATATTTTACTTTTATTCGGGAATATTTAGCGTCAGGTGCATCTCTTTTGAGTGTCCAACAGTAGTCAACTAACATGTTCGGACTCCACTTGCCTTGGTATCGTTTTTCCATGTTGGATATCGCTCACCGTGTTCGTCGCTAATGGCTCCCAAATTATGAGAAAAAAATCGAAATGCGAGTGTAAAAAATCTATCTTGAGCGACATATTGCATCCCATATCCTTGTAAGCTGTTAAGAAGTTGCTGACCAACTCTTTATAGTTTTCGGCCCTGTGGTTTCCAAGAAAATTACGAACAATATTTCGAAAACATGTCCATGCGGATTTTTCGATCGGATTAAGTTTTTGTTCAAACTGTTCATCAGCCAGTAGATCTCTAATTTGTGGCCCTACAAATATTCCCTCTTTTGTTTGTAGCATCACTGATTTTTGGGAATTTCTGTTTCAAATAACAAAAACCATTTCCATGTTTGTCCATAGCTTTGAGAAAATTTTTCATAAGTCCAAGTTTTATGTGCAATGGATGTAGCAATACATCTTCAGGATTTATTAAAGGTGGATGAAGAAGATTTCGTTGACCTGGTATAAGAGGGCCTCGCTTAGGCCCCTCCTTTTTAATATAGTGATTTTTCTTGTCTCGTCTATCCCACTCACAGATAAAACAACGAAATTTCATATATCCAAGCTGTAGACCTAGCAAAATAGCAATTACTTTTAAATCTCTACATATTTTCCAGGAGTATTGGTTATATTTAATATGTTCAAGCAGTGACTTCATATTTTCATAAGAGTCTTTCATTTCAGTAGCATGAGCGACCGGCACAGAAGGGTATTTATTACCGTTATGTAATAGTACAGCTTTTAAACTAACTTTTGACGAATCTATAAATAATCGCCAGCCGGATGTTCTATATTCAATCTTCAGCTCCGTCATCACTGAGGGAATGTCAGTGCAAAACACTAGATTGTCATCTTGAGAAAAAAAATTTGAGAAGTGCATATGTCGTTTTAGATACAGGGTAGGATACATATATGATTGAAATTTTGTGCAGAATTTAAAAATGAAATTAAAAAGGTGGGTTCTTTTAAAAAAATTCAGTGTCATGATATCTTATTTTTAGGTAACCCTGTACACAACAAATTTAGTTTAAACAATGCTTGAATTTTAAACAAATTTATTTCAACCTTTACGTTCTCACTGTATATGGGATATTTTCTAAAAATGTTTATAGATGTTATTCTGAAAGAAGTGGTTTCAGGAATGATTGCCTAATATAAAAGTTTTAGCTAGTCATACATAAATAGTAATGATATAATATCGTTTGCCAATAATGCATTTAAAACCTAATGACGGCTTAACGTTTACTTAACGTTAAAATAGTTTTACTTAAATTAAGATATGTTTGACCAGTAGTACATTGTGCATTCACTGTCAGCGCACGGTGGCAGGTGTGGATTTGCCAGGGTTGCTCAATTATGTATTTTAAAGTGTTGCTAATGTCACGTTATTCTACAAATAGATAAAACAATGTAAATAGCTCTAATAGGGACCTTGTAAAAGTTATGTAATTTCAAGCTAATAATTCGTCAATTAGAAAACAGAATATATATGGCACCTAATTTAATTTTTTAAAAATAATACATTAGGATGTACTTTCAAACCAGATTTACTAATAATATTAATAATCGACTTTATTAGGTAACACAAGAGTAATAACAAAAAAACATTTTGAAAATAGAAATAAATCACTGCTTTAATTTATTTAATTAGCCTAGTTTTTAAATAGTTTTTCCATGGACCTATTATAATATGGATACGGGATGATGTAACATTCTTTGAAGCCAAAACAAACCATTCTAAGCGACACTGTAAACACAATTTGTAAACATTGGTCACATCTGATTTTACCTTATATTTTTGTACAATAAATACGTTAGAAGCATCACAATATTTACTAAAAGTAATAAAAGCCCTAAAATACTTTATTTTCTGCGAAGTAATAATAAATTTAATTTAAAAAGGTTTTATTATTTATAGGTTATGTTATTTCTAAAGGTGTTTATTTAAAGTCGCTCCGAGTCATTTATAAATCTATAAGTCGCACTTTTTCTTTTCTAGTTCATTAGACAAAGACGTACGTGTAACCGAGTGTTCAGACCGAGGTTCAGCCATTTTCCTAAACAACCAGCACAGACAGCAACACTTCTGGGCTGCGTTCGATATCATCGCCGGGTGACACACCGGTGTGATTTTTCTACCTGAGCTCCAACACTCCGATGCTGTTTTATCTCTTTCTACTTCCATTCTTGATTCAATTACGTATTTCCTGTGGTATTTCCTTAAAGTTTGTAAACTGTTCCCCCAAGAGAAAACAAACAACAAATATAAGGCTTCACATTCGATACGGTCACAGTATACGGAACATCGAATCCTTATTATAATAGATCCATGTTTTGTCAGTTTTCATAATTTTTTTATAAATTGGCCTAAATGGTGAATTTTTTGTGATATGCGTTCCAAAAGAAAAGGTTTTTGCTATAGGAAACTTAATCAATGGAATGCCCAGCCTTGAGCAAACAACTAATTATTCAAATCTGTTTTGTTAATAATAAATTAAACTTTGCCCTATGTTACTATTCCCTCGGTTTACTCTAAGACCGATTTTAACTCACCAATATCTTCAGGTTAAAGGACAATATCCACTCCAATGTACATTTATTAATTCACAACTGTAATTATTGAAACATAACAAAAAGCTAGATTTAAATGTATCAATTACTATTCTCATATTTTGCGGTTTAGATTTTGATTTGTTTAATAATAAAACCGCATTCTGGCTGGAATATTTAATGGATAAATTATATTTTGCAATAATTTAGCTACCTCATTATACAATAATAATATGTGCCAAGCTTAATATAATTATTTTTTAATAACAAAATGGCTCCACACATTATTTATTACTGTATGCTAAAATAACCTATTTTGTATCGCAACATTGCTAAAAATAACAAAATGGAAATTGGAAACACAGATGTAATATGGGACGATATATCTACTTTCTAGAATTAATAGTTTTTTTTTCGAAGAAAGATACATATTATTTTACTTATACAGTTAGAATTTTCAAAAATTAAATTTTTTTAAATTTCATTTTCGAAATATACATACAGGGTGTTTCATAATTGAATGCTGATCCTTAAGGGTGATAATCCTTGAATGATTTTAAGAAAAATTCTTTATATGAACATAGGTCCGCAACAGCTTTATTTCTGAGATACAGGGTGTTGAAATTTAAGAAAAAAATCTGTTTTTCTTCAATATCTCTAAAACCGCTTTGTATTTTTGTTTTAAATTTTGGTAGGTGCAAAGTACGCTTAAAAATACATTTTCTTCAGGATAAAGGTTTTTTTAATTTTCATCAGTGGCGTCCCTGTTAACATGCCCTGCAATATTTTTAATCAAAAAAATGATAGGCCACTGTTTTTTTTTAAATAAATGTTATTTTTATAATTGCCTTCTATCTTCTCATAAAAATGGTCTCTTGACTTTTTTTTATCCGGCGTACGGTTTTCGAAATAAAGTTCATTCATTTGCTTGTCCCTATGTGATTTTATCTAGTAGTCTCAATTTCACAATTTGTGGTAACCTAAGCATCTAGGCTAGATTTTTATATTTTATAGTAACTATTATTTAGTTCTAGTAATTAAAGCCGTTAAAGAGTGGGATTATTTTGTAGGCTAGAAACATCTAGTATGCTAACAACACATTTCGTTGTTTTATAAACGCAAACAGTTAATTTAATTTTGGTATATTTTGTCCAAAATGGTTAAGTTTTTACAAATAAAAAATGTATTTTTATGCGTGCTTATTATTAGAACTAAATAATAGTTAGTTACTATAAAATATAAAAATCTAGCCTAGATGCTTGGGTTACCACAAATTGCGAAATTGAGATTACAAGAAAAAAATCACATAGGGACAAGCAAATGAATGAACTTTATTTCGAAAACCGTACGCCGGATAAAAAAAGTCAAGAGACCATTTTTATGAGAATATAGAAGGCAATTATAAAAATAACATTTATTTAAAAAAAAACAGTGGCGTATCATTTTTTTGATTAAAAATATTGCAGGGCATGTTAACAGGGACGCCACTGATGAAAATTAAAAAAACATTTATCCTGAAGAAAATGTATTTTTAAGCGTACTTTGCACCTACCAAAATTTAAAACAAAAATACAAAGCGGTTTTAGAGATATTGAAGAAAAACAGATTTTTTTCTTAAATTTCAACACCCTGTATCTCAGAAATAAAGCTGTTGCGGACCTATGTTCATATAAAGAATTTTTCTTAAAATCATCCAAGGATTACCACCCTTAAGGATCAGCATTCAATTATGAAACACCCTGTATATTCAAGTACACACACAGAAAATTTCAAGGCAATCCGGCGATTATTTTCGAAGTTACACGCATATTTGTAAAGACGTGTCTTTGGTGTCAGAGCGATTGAAGGTAGGAAGCCGGAGCGGCAGCGCTTACCTAGAACGCTGTCCCTTTTAACCTTTACACGAGAGGGAAGAATGGTCCGCAGACAACACAACTCGAGTTATTAGAAGCTGCCGAAGGGGTGGAGGGTGTATTATATGGCCCTGGAATAGACGACTCGATGTAAGTTGAAAAAAAAATTACTTTATAAAGTGCTTTTGAAACTTTAAATGCGTTTTTCTCAAAACTGTGTTTTTAAAGTCAGTGACGAAGATTTCTCGGAAACGGCTGAACCGATCAGTCTCAAATTTTAACACACTAACACTTAAGTATATTTTTTACTAATTAATCGAAGGTTTTTTCTCACCGATAAATATTATTTTTTTATAAACAATTTAAGGCCAAAATTTTTGTCAAAAATCGATTTTTTTCTTTGAGAAGCCGCCATTTTGTCCACAAATGTTATTTTGCTTATTTCTTCGATTAATTAGAAGATTATACATTACTTTAACGAAATCCGTCTGGTTTTTTCATTTTACATGATCCAGTCCAGAGATATCGTTGTCACCACAGGATGCCTTTTTTGGGAGGAACTCCTAGAGATCAGCTATAGCAGCTTTCAAAATTATTATTTTTACAAATACAAAAATCTTAAAATACAGTTAAAAGTTAAGATAATATGTGTGCAAATTTTTACATTAATGAATTTAAAAGTCTTCTCAGGAAAAAATCATAAAAAATCGCTTTTTTTAGGCCTCCGGACTGTATATAACCCCTTAAGAAGGTACGAAATAGAGGATAGCAAACACACTCAACATTTTTCACTTATTCCCTGGGATTCGTTAAAATGGTTTCAGACTAAGTACTGGTTTAAATTTTGATGTTCTAGTTGATCAGTCAGCGTTTGACAAGCTTTTATTCTGTCATTATTTAATAAGATAGTCATTAAAAACTTAGGACTTAATTAATTAATCTATCACATAAAAATGAAAAATATATGGGTTAGAAGATAAAAAACACAAAAAAATAAAATTGATTTTGACAATGAGCAGCATGAAAAATCCTATAATATGCATAATAATGAATTTTTATAGTAAATATGCATTATTTTATTAAATTAGTAAAAATATGTAAAAATTTAATATATAAAGCAAATTGCATAAATATATACTCCCGCTCTCTACTCATCAGAATACGTCCATCACCATTATTCATTGATGATTTAAAGATTTATCAAGGCATAATGCTTTGTATGTAATGCTTCATTTAGGTCTGAATATACGTGTGTAGTGAAATTCTAAGCGATTCTTGATTTTTCCTAAAAAGGCTGTATTCATAAACATAAAAATGGTGCCCCAGTACCAAGTGTGTAGAAAAATACATTGTTTTTACCCGGAACCGTCTGTTCACAGATTTGCTCGGTGGAATACCGACGGCCCAGAAAGCCATTACGGTTGAACGCGGAGACAGAGTTATAATTGTTGTTCTTTGTCCTACACAACTACGAATGAACGGCTGCCTGTCCTATTGCTGAAGGTCAGTAGGTTGCCCAGATTAAGTAGGTATAATAATATTAGTCACACAAAATAATACATTACAGTTGTCTGTTTTCTATCATTCATCAGTACAATTTTATAAAAAAAAAATTCGTTTGTTTATACAGCCAGCAACTAAAAAAAAAACGATTAACACCCTAAAAGAAATAATTATCACTGTTTTTCTAGAATACTTTTTTCTGATTGGCACTTGAATTTCAATACCCAATGAAATATCTGAATAGGCTTAATTAACGGCACACCGATAAATAATTAAATTAGGAATTTCGAAAGAAAACAATTGGTATTGTATTAGCGTATAGTATTAGCGAAATTAAAAACAGATTACTAGGCATTAAATTATTATTATGAATTGGTTGGTTGATAAAGTTTATTTTTTTGCATCGGAAAATACATTGCTGGCGAATTTTTGATAGGTAACCATTTTTGTTACTGTACAGTGAATAAGCTATTTATTATTCAACAGGTTAGAGTCAATCTGCATATATAAGTGTTAAATATTGTATTGTAAGTAACATTTGGTTGGTCGTTGACATGGCTAAATCTAGTAATAGTTAGTAATAAATTTTGATTGTCATAATTTATATATAAGTTGGTCTAATTTAAATATTCCAGAAACGTGACATTCAAAACTTTCACCCTTTTTTATTTTACCCCACGCGCGTAAGAGCTGGCCTTAGATAGGGTTTGAAGAATTAAATATTAATAGAATGACAAAACAGGAGAGAAGAAGAACTTTAGAACACGTTTGGGAATAACAAAACGGCATGTCTTTAATTTTTAACAAAACATGTAAAATTATTTATTTCATTGTACTCGTATATGCTTTCTGTTACTTCAGTTAATAAAGTGATACTGATGTTGCAGGAACGACAAAGAACGTATATGTTTATTTTATAATGTAGGTAGCTGTTTCGAGTTTACTATATAAGATAGAAATATTTATGCAACAAGTGGGAGAAGTAAGTATATTTTGCACTCGTCATGAAAATTGTCCAGTGGGGGACCATTAATGATACCTATTTATGGAAAATTTTTGATTAACTTTGTACTAGGTATATACTTTTTGTAAATAATGGCTGCTCTGGATTCGTGAAAAATTAGGTTTGCAGGGCACTTGCATTCGTATTTTCTCACATTCGTACAATACAATATTTATAGGGTAGTTTTTTAATGATTTTATTGTTTATTAAAAACAATTATAGATAAATTACACTGTATTAAAGAAAACAACCGTAACACAAACAACAATATCTGTCTGGGCAAATAAGGTGGCTCTCCATATGCACTCGTCTAAACGTACATCCTTGTTTCCGAAGTTAAATTCCACGTCTGATTAGTTGATGTGTTGCGAAGATCGGATAGAGCAGGTGACGCTAGGAAATGTGGATGTTTTTTGTGTTGCATAACAAACTTGTTCAACTTTAGGTAGACTGATATTTTGCTACTCTTAAGCATACAGTAGTACAAATAATAATCAATTTGGTAAATCAAATGATATACATAGGTACAATCGTACGAGAAAATGCTTACTTGCTTTCGGACTATCACAGTAGTTGTGTATAATAATAGTATTATTCTTGACCACTTTCACTGTGATTAAATTAAAGTTAATACTGTTTCAACAAAACATGATTGAAATATCAAAAAAAACATTGCTTTAAATGTAGACTTATCATTAGAGTTCAAAAGTAGTCTTACTTCTTTGAAAACTATATTACCATTTTTTCAATTACCAAAATACTATTGGAAACCTATGAATTACTATTATTCCTTAGAGTATAGAATTGTTTAAGCTAAAACATTAAATTATTTGACAAGAATGCTCAAATATCATTGGGTGAAAAATAGCTATTTGTGGGAGGTGTGATTCAAATTAAAATATATTTTATTAAACGAACAAGAACTACAGTTTAAATAATAAAATCTAAAAATTGAGTGAATTATTCTTATACATTTCAATTAAAATAAACACTGTTATCAAGTATATAATCGTCGTTTAAGCTTGCAGCCTGCTTGTTTATTGCGTTATATACCATAAGTAATAGATTTTTGGGACCTGACAACTCATTTCAGGGTTTTATGGTAAGTAAAACAAATCTAAACGACTTGCAAGAATAAGTTTGTTTTTTATTTGTAAATCTCTCTTGGCTATTTTATTTAACCCCGTTTTTTACTCTATTAGTATTCTCATTAAGGCCCCTATTAATTTTAGAGTAATTAGAGGCATAGCTCTATGAAGCTCTGCTCGAATGAATAGAGGATAATTGCATCCATTTTGGAGATAATTTGGAATTCTGGAGGTACGTCAATGCGGAAAGCGATAGAATTAAAATTTAACAATCTACGCTTTTTCTTCTTTTGTTTAGGTTTTGAAAAGAGTCGTAGCCCTAGGGAAATGGATATCATCAAATTTTCAAAGATTTGCTCAATGTGTGAAAATAAAAAAAGTTTTTTGTAAAGGGCTATTCATGTTTGTTCTAACTAAATAAAATACCTCTAATTGATCTATTTCTGTTGATGTTAAGATAGGTAAATAGAAATCAATTTAAAGCATGTTGAATTATTAAGTATTAACGTAGGTTAAAGCGAGGATTAAAATCATACTTGTTAAATTTTTGTGGTTTATTTATTGTTATGAAAATTGACAACTTTTTAAATTAAAGCATAGAGATAGTTTAACTCTAGATATTTTGTATAGCTTACAATAGACTTTATTGGGCGTGCTTTATTTACCCTTGAATCGCGGAAGAAATTCTTACCTTTTGTAGACCCTTTTCACTTAAGAATATCGTATTCCTAAAAAGGTTTTTAAGTGGAGAAAAGGGCGGATTTATCTAGTTTATTAGTTGATATACTCGAATTGAACTACCATAATTTTTTTTTTTGTCGGGGAGGAACCCTTTATGGGCACCGGTTACTTGTTCTCCGTTTCGCCGGTAGTGTGCGACTCCAGGATGGTGTGTGCAGATCCTGTTTACGCACTAAACCTCCCTCACCTCAAAAACCCGCCCCGGAATCACCGTGAGGTATGCCGTCAGGGGGGGCCCTGGTCCTTGTCTTTGCCTTCCTCTACCTTCCGTGTCCAGTAAGCAGCAATAATCCTCTTCCTCCTCTCCATGGCACATCGGAACCGTCCAGGTCATCCTCCTCAGTTGTGTCCCATTCTGTCTTTCTCATCAGTTTTGTCTTTGTCTTGCTAGTTCGTCTTTCTCTTTCTGACTCATTATGCTTGTTATCAGCTTTTGCACTTCTTTCCAGTTTCTTCCGCTCTCCGTCATTGTCTCTATGAAGTTGTCTGGTGTTAACACATGCCCTAGTTTCTGGTAAACGTCGTTTCTATTTCGCTCCCACTTGTTACAATCGAAAATGGTGTGTTCCACGGTGTCGGTTTGTTGGCAGTATATGCAATTATCCGTGTCGTCTTTTTTAAATCTTTTTGCATACGCACGGAACACTCCGTGTCCTGATAGTACTTGGCTTAAATAATAGTCAGTCATCCGATGTTCGCAGTTTATCCATTCACTTATATCTCTTATTAGGCGTTTTGTCCATTGTGCTTTTGTCGTCTCGTTGTCCCATCTTGTTTGCCACTCTATTAGTGTTCGTTCTCTGGCCCTACGTTTTTTAATACTTGGATCTTCTTCAGCGTTTTCGTATATGTAAGTTCTTTCTGTTATCATCAGGTCTATTGGTATTTTGGCTGTTATTACCTGTAGTGCCACTTCTGAGGTCGTTTTAAATGCAGACGCCACCCGTAAAAGTATGTTTCTCTGGGTTCGGTTAAGTAGTATCTTTATCCTCTTGGTGCTAATAGCTTTCTTCCAGACTGGTGCCCCGTACAAAATCATGTTGTGGAGGGCACTACACAAGACCGCTCTTTTGCAGCTACCAACTACCATAATTATAATAATAAATATAAGTATGTTTAATGTTTGTTTTACATAATTTTAATTTGAATTGTTTTGACTTGACTTTCTAGTTGTACAAGGTGTTTGGTAACGAATGGGCCATACTAGTGGCTTTTCTGATTCAATTTCGGTCCATTTAACCTAACTTATCTTAACAGAAAAGTTGAAAATAAGGGAGATACAGGGTGTTGAAGTTAAATTTTTATTTTACATTTTTATCGATATCTTTTGAAAGATGCTAAATAAAATCACAAAATTTAGTAAGGGGGTATGTTTTGGAATCAGAAATTCCAATCCGTTCTCAAAGTTGATGTATTTTGTAGGGGACACCACATACGGCATTAAATGCATTTTCAAACGTCCCAACTTTTTTGTGCTTCAGTGTACAAAATTTCTGAATAGAAATTATTATTTCCCTACCTCTTTTACGTAAAAAAAGGTATACTTTATTAATGTCGCAAAAAACAACAATTGAAGGGTGTCCGGTTCAAACATGCTAAGTGCCAAAATTTGTAATTTTGAGATTTGTAGATACAAACATTCTATATACCTTTAGTTATGTCCCACAAAAATGCTAAGTGCCAAGCTTGTCTAGAAAGGTTGCAAAAAAATTGTAGAGATGGCGGCAGCTACAAATCACATGGTTCGTTTCGGAACAAATAAGCTAAGTGCCACAGACGTATTTATAGGGTATTGTAAAATAATTTTCAATCCAGTGAGCACGTATTTGAGGTTTTTTAACGTTTTGTGATGGACAATAAGAGAAAACGAGGCAGTGGCCGATTCAGGGATGAACAAAATAAATTAAAAGTGGCAGGACTGGAATATAAAACTCGGCGTAATAAAACAATACCCAAAAGCCGGAACCTAAACAAGAGGTAAGTTAAATGCATGCAGTAAGGTAGTCTAAGGCCTGGAAAAAGGGCTGGTGTAAAAAACCATAAGACATTTTATTTGTATGTATATGTTTTTGTGGCATACCTAATATACTTACGCTAATAGTTTTCACCCTACTACGCAAGAAGAAGGGTAATGTGTTTGGGTTGTCGAGTTGTATTTTTTGAAATGGATATTATTTTATTATAATGTCTTTTACCGAAACTATATAAATATTTTCTTTAATTTCAGGTGTCGTGTAAATGCTACTATTCCTGTAAAAATGTTCCTTATGAAAGAAAGCTCGATTTACACAAAAGATTCTACAATGAAACTTCCAACACACAAGGAACTTTTATTATGAACCTTTTAAGCCTGGGACCAGTGAGAAGGAGACGTCATGGCAAATATGACGATTCAGCGGACAGTCATCGTCAAGGGACTGTCTTTTATTCTATTCCTGATGGCACGGGACAAATGTTAAGAGTTTGCAAACAAACATTTATGGACATATTTTCATTGACAAAAATGAAACTTGAAACAATAATAAAAATGAAAAAGCTGGGACACACTACCTATAAAGATAACCGAACGTCTCATAAGTTAAGAAAATTTACCGACGATGGTCGAAATATGGTAATAAGGCATATTGCCTCTTTACCCAGGCAAGAAAGCCATTATTCGAGATCGCAAACTACTAAAGAATATCTCAGTCCTGAGCTCAATACACACCGATTATATAAGGCTTTTATTGGAAAATATCCGGATTCAAACTGTTCATTTCGTTTCTACCGCAAGATATTTCTAAAAGAATTTCCAAATTTAAAATTTCGCCCACCGAGGAGTGACACATGCAGAGTTTGCGACAAACTGACATGTGAAATAAAAGCGGAGCTATCCTCAAGCCTAGAAGCACGTCAAAAACTGGAGATTCATCATCGGAAATCGGAACAAGCCATAAACCTAATGAAGCAGGATGTGGCCGCATCACAGTTGCCTGGAGCTCAGACATGTTGCTTATCGGTAGATTTACAACAGGTTCTTTTTGTACCCACCTTAACACACAGCGACATGTTTTATTTAAGTCAACTTAGCTGTTACAACTTGGGAATCCATTATAGTAACTCAAACACTGCATATATGTGCAACTGGAACGAGGGAACGGCTGGCAGGGGAAGCAATGAGGTTTCTTCTTGTATACTTAGATTTTTAAATAGTTCTGTAGTTGAACAAAAACGCCTTATTCTATGGACTGACAACTGCGCAGGCCAAAATAAGAATAAAGTTATGATTTTCTTGTTTATTTTTCTGGTCACTCATGGAGTATTTGAAAATATTCAGCACAAATTTTTGGTTAGTGGACACTCGTTTATGTCGTGTGACCGTGATTTTGCGCTTATAGAAAAGCGCAAAAGAGTAATGAAAGCCATGGTTCCTCGTGATTTACATGGTGTTATTAGATCTGCAAAGTATCATCCACCATTTGAAATTATAGATATGGAATCTTTTGGATTCTGGAATCTTAAGGAGGCCGCAGAAAACCTCATTGACATTAAAAAACTTAATATCAGTAAGGCAGTTATGATTTGTATTGATGAAGAATGTCCTACAATAGTACAGGTAAAGTACACTTTCAGCGATATCGAAACTTGGCACAAGATAGGCGTTCTAAAGAAAAACAAAACTATTGAAGATATAAGAAACATAAACTTGAAGCTTTTACCCCCAGAAAGCAAAATATCAGAAAACAAGAAAAAATCCTTGAGGTCAATGATAGATTTTCTTGAAAAAGAACAACATAGGGAGTTCTATCGAAACTTGTTATTAAAATAAGTTTAAAATATAACATGTTTACTCTTTTGCTAGTTTGATGTTAAATAAAGAGTTATTTTTAGTTGGAATTGGTTTTAGTCTTTTATTGATTAGTATAATGTTCTCTACTTTATAAATATTTAACTTTTTCCGTATATGGCACTTAGCATGTTTCTAATTTTTTTTTTTAATTTTTTCCTTTTATGAAAAGTTAAAGAAATATATTTATGGGAAATCATTTAAACGGATATTTTAATATCTTTTAATAAAGAATTAAAGTTAAACTAATGTATATAACACCCTTCGCAAAATAGCCCTTAAAAAAATAGTTTTTTAAAGATATCTCAGCTTTTTAATTTTGGCACTTAGCCTATTTGAACCGGATACCCTTCAATTTTAAAAAAATGCATGTAAATTTGGTATTGCACAGAATAAATGAAAAATAAATAAGCAATTTTTTAAAATGCCAGGAGTTCATTTTTAGCAGATTATTTTTTCATTGTTCGTTCCTGTTTTATTTGGTTTTTATTATTTTCACCTAATGTTTGCTTTTCCTTTATAAAAAAGGTAGGAGAATAAGAATTTCCATTCAGAAATAGTGTATACTGAAGCACAAAAAATTGGAACCTTTTGAAATGTCATTTAATGCCGTATGTGGTGCCCCATACAGAATACCGAAACAATACAAGAAACCCCGCCTATCAAATTTTGTGATGTTATAGCATCTTTCAAAACATATCGATAGAAATATAAAATAGAATTTTAACTTTAATACCCTGTATCTCTATTATTAACTTTTGTTCTAAGATAAGTAAGGTTAGGTCGATCAAAATTGAAACAGGGAAGCCACTGATAAGGTATGGCCTGGCCCATTCGTTAAAACACACATATGTGACAAATTTTATATTTCTTTTAGAAAATATTTTATTAATCTTTATGGAAATGTAAGTATTACAAAAAGCTGGTGCATACCTAAAAACAAAATTAACCGCCATCAGATTTGTGAAAAGTCAAACAGTAAACAGGGAAGCAACAAAATTTTGCAGCATCACGTAAGTGCAAAACTATTATCTTATTTTTAAAAATATGGCAGAATGCTTTTGGGATACTAAATGATTGGAATTCAGGTATTACATTGCCAATATACAAAAAAGGAGATAAAAGAAACTGCAGTAACTATCTAGGAATAACGCTTTCAAGTATCCTAAGAAAAATACTGGCTATAATAATAGAAGATAGACTAAAGGTACGGTTTCCTCGGGGCGACCATGATAGGCGTTCGTCGTTCGGCGATGATCGCGAACCACTGCTAATGGCAAAGTCGCTCAACATAGCCCCCTGGAGGGAGACGATTACATTGATTTGCCATTGAGCAGTGGTTCACGTTCATCGCCGAGCGACGAATGCCTATCATGGTCGCCCCGAGGAAATCGCACCTTAAGAAATAATATAGAGATAACACTAGAAGACACCCAATGTAGATTTAGAAAGAACAGAAGCACACAAGATCTAATTTTCGCAATAAGACAAGCAAGTGAAAAATTTATAAATAATGGCAAATACATACATATTTGTTTCATAAGTCTAGAGAAGGCCTTCGACAGAATCTGAACAGAAGACATATGGAGAATTTTAAGAAAGTTAGAAGTAGATATAAAACAATAGAAATAATAAAAGCTATATTATAAGGATAATGTAAATACAGTTCGGATAGCACGTGAAGAGTCTAGAGTCTAGAGAATTCGCTACAGGGGTGGCAGTAAAACAGGGCTGTATATTAGGTCCTGCTTTATTTTCAGTAGTCCTGGATGAAATTATAAAAAAAGCAAAGAAGAGGATAAAAAAATTAACACTGGGATATTGGCAAACGAAAGAAATAAAGATTACTGAATTGATGTTCTCAGATGACATGGCAATACTAGCAGAATCGGAAAATGATCTACAACAAAACCTAGAAATATTAGACGAAGAATTAATGAAGTTAAATATGAAAATAAACGTAGAAAAAACTAAAAGTATGATAATATCAAGTAAAAAGAAAAATTACATGATAAGATTAAAAAGAACAAATAGAATAGGTGGACAACTTCAAGTATTTGGGATTAAGAAATTAAAGGCAATAGAAGAATAGATAGAAAAATAGACGACAGAATGAAAAAAACAGGAATATTTCTTAACATGGTTAGGTCAACATTTTTAGGAAAAAAAGGAGATACCCAAAAAAGTAAAAACAGAAATAATCAAGAAAGTAGTGAGGCAATCGATCATGTACACGGACGCTTTTGGAAACAGAGAAAAAGATAGTCAATGCGATGAAAATGAAGTTTCTTAGAAAAATAGAAAACGAAAGTAATAAAAAAGACAAAATTAGAAATAAAGAGCACAGACAAAAGTTACAAACAGAACCTATAAATGAAAAAATCGTGGAAGAGCAGTTACGATGATTCGGGCACGTGTGCGGGATGCCGGACAATAGAATGACAAAAAGAGTGTTTGAAACGCGATTGTCAGGAAAGAACAGAAAGGGAAGACCAAGGAAAACATGAATCAATAGGATTAGAGAAGAGACAGAGAAAACGGGAATAGTATCGGAAGAAATTAGGAGAATCGGAAGAACTCAGGACAGAAAACAGTGGAGAAGAAAGTACAAAGCTTAACTTAAACAACCTAACACGTAACAGTAGAAAGGCTTAGGATCAAGTAAGTAAATATGTTATTAGAACAAGCTGTTTAAGTTAAAAATTAAGCGTCAAATAAGAATTCACGGTCGCCTATCTCAAGAATTTTAAAATTTTTATTTCTCCCCTGTATTTGTCTTTTTACGATTCTGATAATGGTTAATTTCACTTTGAAGTATGCTCCAATTTTTAGTAATACGTTTGGATAAACAACTCGTCATTGATAAAATAATTTCACACTTGACTGAAACTTCTTAGACTGACCTGTAGACGCATAAAGGGTGCTCGCCAGCCACCGCCGACTCTGATATTGGTGACTGAGACCGGTTTTATAACACAGGAGAACTACAAATTTTCATAAAAAAAATTACTTAGGTTTTGACGCCGCTATTTTTTAGTCCGTTAGACATTCGAAACTAAAAAGAAACCCGAAGCAATTTACAGATTTCAAACAAGAATGGTAAGGTTAGACCTGGAATTTGAAGTTGTCGTGCGATTCGACTGATGCGTGTTACATTTGTCAGCTTTCGGGAACACTTGATTTTTCTGATTGAAATTCTAGAACTACACTTAGTGAAAAGGTATTTTAATATTAAAAGGGATCAATGAATATTTACAACATAGAGAATTGCGCCACAAACCTCGGTGAAAAGTTTTAATCCCGTCTCGAGATTTAGTTGATCTCGGCGTTTTACGCCTATGTCAACTATCTTATCTCTCACACAGTTATAAAACACTTTGCACCTCGGAGTGTAATATACTATTTCACACACTGTTCGACTGGTCACAAGGGGTGTCCAATTTTCGACACTTTACAGGGTATCTCGGTTATCTGTAAAGATAGAGAGCTGCGGTTTTCGCAATCCTATGCGACTTGTTTGTGAAACGTGCTACAAACAAAAATTTCATAGCCCACTTCGTTTCGTTAGGTAAGGTAAAAACTGGTTATTATATAGTTTTTTGCATAGAATCCAGTGGCTTAGTCATTTTTTTTCTAGAAGGAACGAATTTTAAGATAAGAACTAAAGTTGCATTTGTTTAAATATTTAATGCATAAATGCGTAATAAATATCTCAAAACTATCACTTTTGTTCACCTACGCGTACGTCACACAAATTTAGGTTTATATCTAAAAGATGAGTAATTTGAATTCTGTTAGTAAATATGGATGCGTAAGCTACTAAATTCATATGTACATATATTATGCGAATAAAAGGCCTCTTGGCGCGACCTTTCTCTAACAGGTATAGTTACTACTTTAAGGTCATTATACGAGCTTTAGTCTCTGTAGAGATTATTCTGGCCTTTCCCTCATAATTAGCTACGCTTGTATGGTACATAATATATTCTGCAGAATATTTAAGAATTATGCCATCGAGAGAAAGATCAAATTGATATTGAACAAATTCGTTGGCTCTATTAACAGTCGTAGTAACTAGAATAAACGTTATTTTGATGTTAATCTGTTATTTAATTTACAAATCTACAAATAGGACATTTTTTTCAAAACATTTTTTTTAATATTCATTTTTCCTGAAGATTTTTTTAAAACATACTTTTTTGCAAATGTATTACAGAATCACGTGGTTATGTATAACTGGTGACGTTAAATATTTTGAGAATATATTGTTGGGGCATGCTGATTTTTTTTTTTTTTTCGTATAATTGGTTATCCGATATTTATTTGTTTTTTATTTAGTTAATATTCAACAGGTTAACCAATTATAGGATAAGAAAAAAGAAAACATAAAGTCAATACAGCTTTAAAAAAACTTACCCATAACAATAATAAATTAAAGCCAGGATTTTTGCGCTAGGGCGTTCTTTGTGGCTGGCTTGTCTGGCTTGAAATACCATAGGCATTGGCCAGGGTCTAATAATTTTAATGCGTACCTTTAGCATGACACAAAGTAAAAATATATACTATTAAGACGAATCAATGTCCGGGTGAAACGAAAAGGGGGCCTTACGATTAGTGAACGTCGATGACGACAAACCTGACCACGCGCCCCGGCCAATCCGCGTTGCGGTACTTGCAATGTCTCCATAGGGCTGGAAAAAAGCGTGATTTTTCTGTCACAGTTCCGATCTGTGACTGTTCCATGTGTATCACTGTGACTAAAACCTGTGATTTTGTCACACCAAAAGAGAATCGCAATTTGGCTCGGCTCGGTACAACTGCATTCAGCGCTACCGGTTGATTTGTTATTTTACTGGCGACAAAGGCACCTCTGTCGGCGTGGCACTAATAGGCGGCCACGCTTACAAAATGAGTTTTTTTTTGAACGAGTTTGCCGAAATATTATGTTTTGTCTATGCGACTGGTATTTTTATTTTATTTTTACTTTTGATTTACCATTAAGACTTCCTAGTGGATTGCGCTTTTATGTTAGATTTTGTTATTTTTTTTTAAGTTTTTACTTTTTATTAAAATGTCTAAATCTCGGGTTGCATCATTAAAAAGAAAAACTAGTGTAATATGGGACATTTTTACCCCTATAGACGGCGAAATGGCTAAGTGTATTATATTTAAAACAATTAATTGCACTCAAAAACTTTATAGCAAGCCTACAACTAAGTATTGACTTGACTCCGCCTGCTCTCGATTATCCTTGAACCGGTGATTGCTCATATTTACTCGTCGCCGTCGTATCTGTCCCGTCGCCGTCGCCCGCAAAGCGTGGCGCATAAAACGAAAGCGTGATGTAGATCTGATCGGTCACCGTTCGGCATCTTCTTGCGACAGAGGCGCAGCCAGGGGGGGGGGTGCCCCCCCCCCCCCCCGAGATTCTGTACGTCCAGCCCAATTACGTAACTAGGTAGATTTTTTTTGTATTTTACATATTTTTATGTGTCGGGTTGGAACTTAATATACACAGTTTATAGTTATTGAATGTACCTCTAATTCCTAACCCATTCTTACTCATTTAAAACTCAACGTCTTAAAAAAAATTGTAGAGACATTTAGTCCGGGCCCCCTCCGAACCAAATTTCTGACTGCACCACTGTCTTGCGATATGCCGGACCGGACCCGAGAACAACTTTTAATCGAACCTAGTTGCCCGTGGTGCCGGTGTCACCCCGTCACAGCTTCTTTAGTCGAAGCGGAGCAGGTCGTGACTGTGACAGCCCCGGAGCTGTGACAAAATCACAAGTTGTGAAATCACACCACAGCCCTATGTCTCCACGCCCAGCGGAGCGTCCTTGTCACGTAGCCCAGAAACACAATTGATTTCTTAGTCTTACATTTATCAGTTTAAACCTGATTGTCAAATTAGCCCGGTATTAGCGGTCGAGAATCCCGAGGCTAGAATTAAAATTCAATTTAAAAAAAAAACAGTATTTTTGTAAATTTTTTTTCTTGATGACATTTTCGAAAAATTTTGCCTTCGAAAAGGTATTCTTGAAACGTTGTAATTTCGAAAAATTGCATTTCGAGAATTGGTCGCAGATCTAAACTTAATTAATATCTCGCCTGTTACTTAGATTTGCTCCAGCTTTCAGTGGAAACAAAACATAATAGTTTATTTATGGTTCTGTACTGAATAACGAGCTAAGTAAACAAAAACAAACTAGGATCTTTAAACTACCGCAATATAACCTGAACAGGTAATTTTAACCCTAGTTTCAGGTTAAATATTCGTTAAATTAAATATAGGACAGTAAATAAATAATCTTTTGCTAATGAGTTTGTGGTCCGTAACAGAATTCTGCAAAACTACTTTTCAAGTGATTAAAGTAGGTTGTAATATTCTAAAAGTATAGTACCTACTAATTGTAAGTTGTCATAATAAAATCTAACCGTCCGCTTCTCCAACGCTAGTCCGGTCTAGTTTGACAACCAAAAGATTTAAAATGGCAGGTGTAGAAATAAGAAAACTAAGTTTTATACTATAAATTTGTTTCTAGGTTTTTTCGCAAATTTGTATAGAAGAGGGCAATGTTAGTACTTACTTTCCACAATAATAGAACTAAATTCATTCTAGCAACATGTTCCGAGATGAAAATTAATTATCCAAGCAAATCGCTAAAATATTAGAATAACTCATAAGTTTTTAATGACGACTTATTAACAGTGACAGGACAAGAACCTGTCACTAAATGTTAAACCTTCTTAGTGAATCTAAGCGTAAGGTTTGTTAACAAACCTTTATGTGTAAATGTAGTTATTGTAAAGTACTAAATAATGTTTACATATTAAACCCTGCCTGATTAATTAAAAACCCTTATTTAGGGCTTTGGAAATAATATTTGAAATATATTATATACATATGTTTTGATAGTGGTTACAATTTAGATCTAGGTTAAATTTTAACAAGCTTTTGTCCTGTAATTTTAGCAGATCGTCATAAATAACTTGTGAGTTGTTTTATTATTTCTGCAATTTGCGTGCTTTCCAAATTATTTTTTATCTTTGCACTTTTATTAAAATAAATTCAGTTTTATTGATGTGGAAAATTCCTGCTTCAATGGACTCATCCAGCAATTTTTATATTTCAAAAATGCTAGATTGAAAAAGCTTATCCCTAAAAGATTAGAATTTTTTTGATCAAATTCACCCTTAAAAAAGCTCTCAAAAATCTCTTATTATAAAACGGGACGATGGCGTCGGGTGACGTAGTCTCACAATGAGCGGCCCAAATTTAGGAAATATGTTAAGCGTTGGCACCGCTGTAAAAAATTTTGCAACTAACTTTGCTAATATGACACTTGTCGAAAACCGTAAACCTACTTTTGTCCTTTCTGTGTGAATATCAATCCTTTATTTATCTGTGTCTGTGTGTGAAAACTATTTTACAGTTTTACTATTTGTTTCTTCAAACCCAACCCAACCGGTTCCCATTGTCCTTTCCTTTATAAATTATGGTCTTATTAGTAAACTTGTCAATTTAAATCCCTAATCAAGTACTAAATTATATCATATTAAATCGGCTTTAATTAATTAAGCAATAATAAATATGGCCTATGGGTCAAATTTGTTTGTTATAATTTCTTTATTTACGATACATGTTTTTTCAGTGAGTTAAATATTCGTATGCAAAAGTAAAGTTAAAATTCTTTACCAATCAAGGCAAAGTCGTCAAAATTTCTGAATACATTTTATTATATTACAACCTTTACAAGATTTTGAGCAAAATACCCGATATTTTAGCCTCCGTTTTAGTAACCCTGAAAAGCGTTTTGTGTTTATATTTGCTTTTAACGCTTAAGTATTGGTTTTTAAAAGGAAGGTAGGGTAGAAATTATTGTTATTTACAATGAAATTATAGCAAGAAGCATTATACAGGGTGTTATGGAAATGGTTTATTATATTTGAATGGGTGACTCCTAGAGTAGTCTGGAGCCACACTTAATACTTTTTTTTTGTTCAATCGAACACCAAACTCGAAATTAAAATATTTTCTCTATCACCCGGAAACCTGACCGTCCGCGCAACCGCACATGCAACGGTATATATTTTAAATTTGTTTTACTAAAAAGGAATTACGCTAGAATTGACTAACAATATCCTATTGATGATTTATAACTGCCAAAGATGCATTATTACGTAAAATAAGATATTACTTTCCTACGTTGTCCTGCACATTATGCTGCAGAACTGAGTCATTGGCTCATTCGCAAATTTGGAAATCGATGTATGGGCCGAAATGGTTCAGTTTTGTGGCTGCCTAGGAGTCCTGATTTGACAGTTTGTGATATGTTTCTCTGGGGGCGCATTAAACAAATAAACATTCGAAAGACCCATTGAAAATTACGAAGAAATGTTTAAATAGAAAATTTTAAAAGCGACAGAATTGATTTCACTGGAAGAAATAAGAAGCTTTAGCCATTTTCGACGTCAGTTAAAAAAATTCGTAGAATATGAAGAAGTTTTTGAAAAATAAATATGATTAATTTATAATAGTTTAATAAAATAAGAAATGTTCCTCGAATATTAGAATTATTATCTAATTTTCTTTAACCTATATGAGTCTGTAATTTTGGATTATGAATATTCTTTGCTCTAAGACAACATCGTTAATATTTTGACAAATACGTCATAGTTATCAAATGCGTAATGTAATATAAACGGTGGCAATGTAACAGAAAAAGTTTGATTTTAAAAGCGTAATTTAGAAATTTCAAATTTTCAATTAAAAATCTAGAATAAGAATTCTTTTAAAATTTAAAACAGCTTTTATATTTAACGTCTTGCATTAAAACTTTAAAAAGGCTTTACTCTTAACCAAACTTTACGTTTTTGTATTTTTTGCATATCCTGTGCAAAAATATACATTTTTGGCTTGGTGAATCTTATTTTTAAAGCCAGCAAAAACTTTTATAAAGAACGACCTTTTATCGTATTTTTTACTTTTCGGTCCATTTCTCCAAACTTGTCTACCCAATTCGTGGACATACTGTATAAATAAAGCAATAATTAAATTAAATCATTCCCTTAAAGTTTTCTATATTAGCTTCTTTATATTGAAATTCCAATTCACTATCTCATACAGTTTTTATTGAATGAATAAATGAAAGGAATATTTAAAATGCTAACACAACCGATCTTACTTACATATGCAAAAATTGGAATGCCATCTGGAAAAGACCGAAACCCAGTTGTAGCTACATGTTTTATGATAATAACATGAAACTTCATAAAAATCTCTTTTCTTGTAATTTTAACATGGAAGTCAAATATAAATCCCAACTGCGTGTTTGCAGAAATATTCCCCGAATATTTTTTCGTGGAATGAAGTTTTACTGTGATAACAGAAATAAAGGAAAACAAACCCTTATCGATAATTAATAAATACTTTCGGGAGTTTCTTATTTGATAATCAGTGTTTATTTTTCTCGCAATTTCGTCATCAGGTATATCGTGAGGGTCGTATTCCTAAGAGAGTTCTTTTATTAGATAGGAAGTTTTGGTCCGGGCGAAGTATACAATTGGTGAAATATCGCAAAATTAAGATATTAATTATAGGCAAACTATATCCTGTTTAATACATTATTTTTTCTACTCCCGGACTCTTTATGTGACTTTATGTGATTGACCCTTTTAGATTTTCTCTGTATGCCCGTGCCAAAAAAATACTACTAACAAAATTTTTTACCTAAAACTAGATACATAAGATAACTTTTGGAAAACTGATTGCTCCCTACAAATTAAACCCTTCAAAAGATACAGGGTTTTAAATTTTAAAATTGGTTTTTCTCAAAACTTTTATTTTGCGACCCTCATCCTTTTTAGCCTATACTTCATATGTAACATGGTTTTCTGTTCAGAATATTTTTTATTTTCTATATTTGTTGTATTACATAGATAGAATTATGTAATTATTATAATTTAAGAATTTATTTTATGTTTTTTCTAATAAACAATTTTGTAAAACCATATTTTCCGTCCATGTTTCGGATTATTATTATGAAGTCCATAGTCCGAATGTGTAATGTAATACGAACGGGACCAGGCAATTTTCTCTTTGGATTATCCAGAGATTACTGTATTTCTGTTGCAATTTATCGTTGTATTTAAATACACTTAAGCACTCCGAAAATGGTTCCGAAACAAATTTAAATTCGAATTTTAAATAATGCTGCTAAAGTTACCCAAATTGTTAATAGTAAAACGGCCGAAGTGGCTCATGGCGGTGTTGCCGCATCCTTAATTTGATTCGCCACATTAACCAGTACGTTCAGCTGTTTTTCCCAGGATGACGACAGATAGGAAACTGAATTTTTTGAATTTGGTCGAATTTTGAACCTTAATGTATTTCGATTGACTGATTGTGCAATAATACTAATGTCTTTGTTAAAATTGCGAAATGACTAAGCAAACCCATTAATGATAGTAAGAAGCATTTCTCTTAAAAAGTTTCAACAACTTCACATCTTTCCAAAATATCTAGCAATACTTTTTGATTTAAAGAATTATCAAATAGGCTTGGAAAAGGAAACTTTATCAAGAAAACTAACTGAAAAATAAAATCAAACCCGTTGTGATTTTCGCCGAACAGCTGTCGTTCGTTTTTCGCTCGATTGCCAAAAATTAATTAGCTTTTACTAGTAATTATTCCGTTTAATATTCATTTAATTAACGATAAAAAATATTTAACTCCGAACAATTAGTTAGTACAACACAGTTGGAACACCGCACGAGAGCGAATGAAAAAGAAACACTTTTATCGGATTTGTTAAAATAACTTTCGAGCAGACATAAAGGCGGTAAAATTGGGGTAGAGTGATTTTAGGCGGAACGGTAAGGATTTTTGGGGTTTAGTGGTGAATTCTGAAACCTTTAAGTCAAAAGGGAGTGTTTTAGAAGTTTGGTAGGTTACATACGAAAAAGTTGTTACTTTAGAAAAAGGCTGATAAATATTATTTCGTGATGGATCGTGGTGGATTTATTCTCAAAACCAGTGTTGCCAGATCAGTTTCACGGCCAAGCAGTAGATTTTCGTAAAAAGAACAGTAGTTTGATAAAAAAAGTAAAATAATAAAATAATAATATGTAAAAATATAGCTCCTAATATTTGTTTTTATTCTCCTGAATATTTTTTTAAACCTTGGCAGGTCATTTTTTAAGTCAAATAAAAAAATACGAACAAAATTATAAGAAAATACTTTAATTCTATTCGGGATCAGACAATTCTGATGACTTCTTGGATATCTGTAGATTGTGTAAAGCCAATGTATTTTTATTAAACTCTACAGAGAAGCAATTTTTGTCTTGTTAAGGAATAAAGTTTTTTGTGTGAAGGTACCTAAAATATTTGCTGTTGCGTGGGGCCATCTTTTAGAATTGCCTTAAACACTAACGCCACAAACCGGATAATGCCAAATTTTCTTTAAATAATTTATATATTTTAGAATTATACATCTAAAAATATGAAAATAAGTTTATATAAATATGAATCCTCAAACGATTCTTTTTCGAGATACAGGGTGTTTAATATGTTCTTTTTTAAAAGTTTTTTTTTTAATTTCTCTTTCGATTTAGAGAATGCATTGAAGCAACTTATCAATCTTTTGACGGTTAACTAAACTTGGGAACTGTAAAATATTTCTTAAAAAATATCAATTAGCGGGACAGTTTAAATAGGGTACCAACCCTATTTTGCGATGAGTTACGTAGAGAATTATTATACCGGGGTTTTAAGACAAGACAAGAATACCTATTTGGGAATTTTTTATTTGACGCGATTACCGAATCTTTTTCTTTATTGATAAAAGAGATGAAATGGAGTGCAAATAACTTCCGATATAATTAATTTGGGAATTTTAATATTTTATGAATGACTGTTTCCTACCTTGATTACTATAGCAAAAACAATGAAATTTACAAGTCTTAGTAAAGGAGGTATTTTCCATGTATTCAAGTAGGCCTTAGCGTAAGTTAATATAGTTTTTAAAAATATATAGACGATCTATTTAGCAGAGAACAAGGTATTTTTTTCATTTTACATAATTTGATATTGATACACCCCTGTAGCTTCAGATTCCTAGGCTAAGGGCAATTACTGTTTGGATGTCGGGGCTGAAAAAAAGAAAGAGAGGTGCCAATGTACCTAGGGAAATACGTAAAGGCAATTTTTAGGAATCTCCATTTAGATTTCAAATAATGTAGTCAGAATTTTCGGTTTGATATTCGCGGGTCGGGTTAATTCTTAACCAGTAACATAATTTATTATGTGTAACGTTTAATGAGGTTATTTTACTAAGGCTGTTATTAGATGTAACTTAGATTTTACATTATCTGTTCTCAGTAATTGGGTTTGCTTAGATTTTATCACAATGATCTTTTTTATGTTTATTTATGAATCGCGATTTCTTAATATATTAGACGCATGTTAGAGGATCATTATCCAGTACTCCTCTTTTTACTTTCTTTATTTTTTTTGTATTTTGTACTTTTTCCATTTAGTTATATTGAAATGTTTGTATAGTATATTTTCTTTGAAGCATTAATATAGTTCTAAGTGTTTTGAGAAAGACTTGTTTCATTTATAGAAGTTAGTAAAGCAACATATTAAATTTTAAGTTCATTCTACGTTGGTTGGCTGATGATGGCCGGTAATCATCGCGACTTCCATCTAGAGTTCTGCAAGATCTTCGAGACCTTCGATCTTTAAGTGGCGATAACTTCAAGACCTTCGAGAGGCTGCAATATAAGGCTGCGAGAAAACCATAGACCGTGGGTAAGATGTAGTATCCTTCATATGGGTTAGCTAATAGCCCCAAGAAGATATCTGTGGCTTCCCTGTCTCATTAATTAATATCTAGGTAAATTTGAAAGTATTTGCGTTCTTATGTTGCACATACTGAAAGGAAGGCAACTCGGCCAGTCTGACGTAAAAAAGTTTCGATCTGTGACACAAGCAAAGCCGCGGTTAAACGCTAGCAGTGTAATAAACTTAAATAATAAACATCTAAAGAATTGATCGACCCAACATTTTAAACTATCAAGGCTCATATTAAATCCATTTAAAACTTTCTGCACGTGACAAGAGCACTTAAATATAAGTTAAGGGAGTTAGGAATTTTTAAACTTAAATTATTCATAGAGTTTGAATAAACTACTCTCATTAAGGGATATTAATTACGAACTTGAAAACGCTTTTTATTTGTTTATCTATTAATAAATTTCTTATTTTTAATTAACATAAAAAAGGAATATTTTTCGCTGGTACTTAAGAAGAAGAGTGTAGTAATCAGGAGTGCTCTATAGTTTTGTGAAAGATGACAGAAAGACATTTGACATTGAAAGCGTGATCTGAAACGATTTAACCGATAAAACCGAATTAAAATTAAAAAGATTATTTATACAGGGTGTTAATAAAGTATGTGGCCAAACTTCAAGGTTTTATTCCTGACTTAATTTTAGGAGAAAAAGTTCATATAAACATAGGTCCTAAACGACTTTGTTTTTAATACACAGGATGTTGAATTTTTTTAAAAGGGTTTTTCCTAATATCTAGAAGACGCAAATTAGTATCAAGTTTAAACTTGGTTGGCAATTTTTAATGCATAAAGAGGAGCCTTGATGGTTGTCAAATTTGTTTAAAGAAGTGTTTTTGTTTCCATGGCCTCTTACTTTTTCTCTAAAATTCTTGAGGTCAAGAAAATTAAAAGTTTTTTTTCGTCTATTATTGGACTTACCTGACTAGTTTGGGTGGAGATCACCCTGTAACAAAGCAAAATAAATATAATTCATATTTCTTTCGATATACAATAAAATCCGATAATATTTATGGGGCGAATCGCCTCAGATGTCCAAGCGCTGGAGCTCAAATATTTATAAAAAACCTAGAAATGTTAAAAATAATTTATTTGCAAATTTTAAAAGTAAAGTAAAAAAAAATTGACAGGTGAGCTTGGAAGAATGATTGGTTTAATTAAAGGCTTGCTTGCTGCATTTTCTAATAATGTATTTTATTATACAGTCAGACCCAACCAAACGGTATAGGATTGCTAATTTTTGACCTCAACTCCCCAGCGTCACTCCTCAAGGGAGTTGAAAAAGTTCAATTACATAAGGAAGTTGATTTATTAACCAATAAGATACACGTAAAATTTAGTGTTCTTTTATCTTTAGTAATAGCAAAGATATTTGCCCATATAAAGATTTTTAAACACCCTATGTATTAATAATTGTTATTTTATAATGTATGATTTACTTATAATTTATTTATATCTAACAACGAAAATTTTGTGTATTATCCTGATATCGAATTAAAAGCAAATTCACTCTGTGTTCATGTCTAAGAGGTTGCAATAACTTCGAAAATAGTTTCTGATTGTTTTGCCAGCTAACAATTAATTTAGTTTTAATCCTGCATATTAAAGGATTTGTTATAATATTATGCTCTTATTTACTGTCCTCTCCAAACTCTACCTCAACTAGAATATAAACTAAAACATTATGCAAATATCGGCGTAGAAAATCAGAACATATTGTCTTTACGGTGAATAATAATATAGTTTAAATGTTTTATTTTCCATAAATAGGAACTGGGAAAATGGGAAAACTCCTTCAGAGAAAAGGCCTTCTGATTATAGTAGAAACACACAATATCAATTGTATATAATGGTTTGTTTACAAATGAAAATGTTTATTTCGTTTTGTTGGGATGTCCTTTTGTTTTGTGGGTTGGTCATCTTATAAAAGGTTGGTAGTATGGAATCAATAGAAATGCATTAAAACTGGTTTACGTGTTTATGTGATCATTATTAAAAACGCAACTCCAGATATCTCAACAACAGTTTGAAACAGGTATATGTACTATGTGATAAAAAACGCATCACCCAGTAAAAGTGTATATTTTTTAACCAAACTTTCTACATGTGTTTATGGTGTTAAAAATAACAATTAATAACATTTCTATTGAAAAAATCGCATCCTATAGAGTCCAAATTCAGTAATGGGTCAACCCTTCATTTTAAATGAATACATTCTGCGGTTCGCCTGGGCATGCTTCTAATGAGGTGATCTATGGAATCCTGAGGAATTCCATCCCAAGCAACTTGTAAGGCATCACCCAGCTGGTGTAAGTTCATTGGCATTGGAAAGTTAGAAAGCATTCTCAATTTTCGACCCATCATATCCCAGACATGTTCGATGGGCGAAAGATCGCGCGAACGTGCGGGCCGTGGGAGAATATTGATGTTGGCCTCTTGCAGGAACTGCAATGTGACTATAATGCTTCCCTAGGGAGCTACAGGCCCTTGAAGATGGTGTCATAAAAATGATTTTTATTAAATTTATTAGGTTCTACTTACAATACAGAAATGAACTTTTAGGCATCAGTTAGTGATATTGAAAGTCACTTTTTTAAAATTGCAGGAGACCATATTACAACCAGTGGCGTGGGAATAAAAGGATGGTTGGTTATTAAAGGTCGTACTTTTTTTCGCCCAACCACCCTTTTGCTCCCACGCCACTGGTTGCAATATGGGTCACTTGCAATTTTTAAAAAGTTATCTCCAATAACACTAACTTATACCTAAAAATTTTCTTGAAATTTGATAAAATGAATTTTTGTGCAAACTTCTTAAATTGTCTGTTCCTTGATGAATTTGAGAAAAGCTCAGAATTAAATTGATAATACAAAACTTAGTTGTCTTATTTATACATCTGTCAATTGAAGCCCTTAATCGCCAATTCAGGCCTGCCTAGGAATAGTGAATCTGACCAATAAATGTTTAAACTATTTTAGTTCAAGTAATTTTCAAAATATTTCAATAATATGTTGATTACGTTGGTGTTGAGATTGCTGAATTCAATATACCTCTTTTTGCCTAAACTGAAAAATCGAGGTTCTTCTTGCTCTGTAACATATATTCCCACTGAGGGAATTAATATTTTATGTGCCATAATTATTTTCTTGAGCATCTTTACCCACTCAATAGAAACCCAGTTTGCATAAAATAGCAACAAATCAGAAATAAGGGTAAATGGAAAGCGCAATATACTGTATTACAGTTTTATTTGTTACGATCACTGGTTTGTATTTAAATATAGGGAACGACACTGATAGAAATCCCAAACGCATTGTTACTTGTAAATTGTAATTGTGACACGGTCATTATAATATAGCACTGCTTCGAGTTGTAATTGCGTCACCGATAATCGAACTCACACTGCATGTACTCAATCTGTGGTTAACGTGGCCCAAATATTAGGACAGATAATGTTAATACTAATTACAATATACAAATTTCAATAAGTAATTGTTTTCAGACACAGCAAACATTAACTGTATCTTAATATTTAAATACAAAAAATTTAGTTAAATGTGTGTTTTGTCTCAAAATATCTCGCAAATATTGTTTATTGAGCTCAGATAGTATCTCATGGATCTTGTATAAATGCCACTCTCTGTCAGTAGACAGATTTTGAACGGATCATATACACACATACAAATGCAGCTTGCTCAATATCAACTGCATTTTTTTCCAGAACGATGTCCCTCACTTTAACATACACTGCTAAAGTATCCCAAGTACTGAGAAATACAAGGTTAATGAATTAAGAAATTATTTGCTTATTCTAGGAAATACTAAAAAAGTAATATTATTCCTGCTAATAAAATCCTGCTTAAGATAGAGTAGAACATTTAGCCACCCGGTACCGATTGCTTAAGCGTCCTCACGATCTAAAAGAAGGTTTGCAATAAGTGAATTATCGTTATATGGACACTATTGAAATAATTTGCCAAAGATTTTCAACTCGTTCTGTTAAAGATTTTCCGATATTGAACCTAGAAAAACCGAACCAACTGTCTACAGTCTAAAAGTTATCGGAAAACTAATTTCATATTGCAGTTTCCTTCAACGTATTTAGCTTAAAGAATACCGCAGTATTAACTTTATTAAAGAGCCATTATCCAAGAACTTTTAAGTAAAAATATGCTTTCTGCTGACATTTACAGGAATAAGAAGAAATAATAGGAACCATATAGTAAAAATGCTGAATATTTTGCAGTGTTTTACAGCAGGTAAAATTTTACATTAACGCATGGTGGTCCTATTTTTTCTACCTTTAAAGGACTATAAAATGTAGCTTACTTTCCAGCAATGTTATAAAAATGTAATAATAAACTTTCACAAGTATCTTGTAACTTTTATTATGTAGTTTGACACTGAATGTGAAGCGTGTTTCATATACATGTAAATTATGATTAGTTAGTTTAAAGTGTGTTTCATGTACTAGTAAATTGTGATCAACTGAAATAAAGGGTGTTTCATATACATGCAAATTGTGATTAACATAATTAAAGTAAGATACACACATAGGTAAATTGTGATCCAGTGAAGTAAAGCGTGTCTCATTTACGTATAAATTGTGATGAACAGAACTGAAGTGTGGTTCATATACATTTAAATTTGGAGTAACTAAATTGAAGTGTGTTCATATATATTCAAATTGGAATAAACTGAATTGAATTGAATTTCATATATATGTGAATTGTGACCATTTAAATTGGAGGGTGTTTTATTTACATGTAAATTGTAATCAACGGAACTAAATTGGATTTATACGCATTCAGTACTGTATTAGCAATAAATAGCACCCAATTATATTGAAATTTTGCAAATAATTATGAATTTATTGTGTCTTATAAAATGTCTTAATATCACAATAAGAAGTAAATTAATGATTATTACCTGCGAAAAAATTCCACCCACGAAAACTTCTCTGCCAGCATCTTTCCCATTAATATTGCTCAAGCAGAAAATTGGTAATTAAACGATTAACGGCCATATTTTTATCATCTATAAAGAGTTAACACGTCTATCAAAGAATCCATAATATGAAAAATATTGGCATTTTCCAGACCTTTAGACAAGTCACTAGTTATTTATACCATAAAAGATATTTCGAGGTTACGTTATCGATATTATTTTATTTTATGGTATGCGAGGAAGAAAATTGTAGATCAAGTAACCAGTCGAGCTTTATAATTTAACTGTTTTGTGCCTGTCTATTCGAAATAGAGTAAGTTGCTTGCATTTAAACTTATCTTGATACTTAAATTTTGCTTTACTTTACTGCGAAGCAAAAAGTTTCAGTTTCTTTGATAAAATTCTAAGCACGGTAAGATAATCACTTTGTAACATAATAAAGCCCCTACTTTTAATTACCTTTGAAAACTTTTCTAATTTTTAAGCTTCCTACTACCAAAATGAAATTTTTATTACGATATTGGCAACAATTTACATTTTCTTATCTGATGCAGGATCAGTCTGAAATGTCTGCAAAGGTTGATAAATACCTCTCTAACGAAATTTGTCAAAAGTTTTTGATTCAAAATTTCTTCCATAATAAATTTTCTTGGAAAACAATGAACTCAAATAGACTAATAATGAATATATTAAAAGTTGAAACTTTTAATTAGGAAAACAAAGAAAAGACTTTCCAAAAAAACCTTAATAAAGCTAAAGGGAATTTTAAGCATTATTTTGTTCAAAGTTTTTGTAAAGTATGTGTTGTTGGTTAAGTATAGGCATCATTACCGATCAGAAGGAAACATTTTCTGTAAGATTTAGTTAAAGTCAGAAATATATGAAAAAATTTGAAGTTGATTTTATATTACCCAAAAGAAACCCTTCAAAAATATGTCGTAAGAAGATAAAGTTCAGTAGGACTTTATTTTAATTTTCGCGCTTACTTGGCATTACGAATGATTTTTGTACTGGTACGATATTGCAAAAATATAAACCCCGAACGCACGGACTTCGTACTTAGAACTGGCTTAAATTAGTCTTATAGTTGATCACTTAGGTATCGATACCTGTATTTTAAAATTTCCAAAATACATTTAAGCATATTGATAACAGTCTCTTTAGGTCCTTGTCACTTGAACTTGAAACCATTGGCTATGGATTGCCAAAACAAATAGAGTATTTTACAATGTAAATTAAGGTGTTATTGTTTTTATAAATTTTGTAAAATTATCGTGAATTAGTGAATATACCTTGTATTTATTTATTTATTTATTCGGTAGTTTTACATGAATATTTTTCGAAGTTATTGGCGAATTTACTTTTTAAATTTAAAGGACCATTTAATTTATACTTTTCAAAAGTGAAATGCTTTTTTATCTGAGACAGCTTACGTAGACTTCAAGCCAAGGTACTAACGTACCGTGGGTGTCTGAAGAGGAGGGAAATGTAGTCTATTAACACGGGATTTAAAGAATTAGAGGTTAGGGGGGAAGGGAAAACCTCTGCAGGCAATTTGTTCCATAATCTGGAGACCCCAGATTTTGTAGGTGGACAGTAAACGTAACGCGCTTCTTGTTCTGCTGGAAACAATCAAGGAGGGAATGATAGTGGTTAGTTCTTCCGAACAAACAGAGCGGCAATGAGCGAAAGAAGGGAGTTTCTTCTGTGGACTGGGTCATTGATGAGCCGACTCTCTCTCGTTTTAATAGAATCAAGTATGTTAAGTGTCGAAGGTAATGCTGCTCCTCAGATGTGAGAACCGTATTCGAGGTTAGGCCTGATTTGGTATTTAATTTTAAATTTTATTTTGAAAAGACGACTTTTGAAATATACTTAGACAAAAAGTTTATATGAACATGGGTCTGTAGATGTTTTGTTTCAAAGATACAATGTGTTTAATTTTGTTAATGATCTTTACTTGTTAAAACCGATGTGCAACTATCTGTTTGGAAAAACTAAACCAGCAGAGCCTAATATATTTTTTATATGATACAGATTAGGCAACATACAACATGCGGCAGGAGGCGCGTTACGAATGCATCCCTTTACTGTCCAGCTACAAAAGCCTAGAACATCCTACTTCTCTTTCTACTCGCTCATTTATACGTAGGGTCTCCAGATTATGGAACAAATTGCCTGCAGATGTTTTCCCTTTCTTCCCAACCTACAACCCTTTAAATCATACCTTAGTAAATTACATTTCCCTTTTCTTCAGATGCCCACAGTACGTACAGTACTTAGACTTGTCGGCTGTCTCAGATAAAAAATAAATATAACCACTTTGAAAACAAACGGTTATGTAAAAATTAAGGAACTATAATACATTATAGTACATAAAATTTATTTAAGAACAAAAAAATTATAAAACGATTTATTAAAAACAAAAATTTTAGAAAAAGGGATGAAAAGTTGGTTATAAACATAAACTATTCCCCAATTCTATTTTTACTGCGTAGAATATAAGTATTTTCTTAAAGATGTGAAAAGCCCACTTCTAAAAAATAAGAAAAGAAATTCAAAAACAGCAAATTAAGAAATTTTTCTTTTTTAATTACCCATAAATCCGGAAGATAGCGAGCTAAAGAACGGGTGTAAATTAAGTGTTGAATATGAATGAGCAATTACAGTAATTATTTACATCAAAGGTATGCAAAAAGATAACTTTGTCTTTGATAGAATGAGTTTAGGATAAACCTCGATTGTGTGATGGATTTATATTAACCGAAAAGTGATAATTCAAATTTTGACGAATCAATCAAAATGTCCAGCCTTGATTTATGTTAGCAATGAAGAGTGTACATTGACTCAAAGCTTAAATATGCAGTTGCAATTAAAACTAATTATATGCTCCCAAGATTGAAAACAATTTTTAGCGTACCTTAAGTATCTTAGATATATATTTGTGAGCTTACTGAAATAGTATTAGCTTATTTTGACAAAAAGTTATACACATAATATAATTAAGTGTTACAATATAAAATATAGATGGTGCAGATAAAACAGAACAGTACAAAATTTATTAACTTAAAATTTATGAAGTAGGCGTCGCAGTGTCTTCTTATAGCAGTTGTTTTTTGTTGGCATTCGCCATTTAAATGCGTTAAATGAACGTTTCTTTAACAGTGATACTAAATTATTTAGCAAAGGCTCGTAGAACTACACTTGAAAAAAGAAATTCAATCATTACTCACGACAGAAATGGGTATAGCCAAAGAAATATAGCCAAAATCTTAAATAAATGCACATCAAGTGTGCAGCACATAATTGAATGTTATATTAACGAAAATATTTTTAACGATCGAGAAGAAAGATGGATTGTTAGAGAAATTGCCCATAATCCAAAAAAAAGTGCTCCAAAACTACGAGATGAGGTGGAAAGACAGTTTGAGAAAAGTTGTAACCCCGAAACAATTCGACGCGTATTTCGGAAAAATAATTTACATGGCCGAACTGCAAGTAATCAACCCTTTATTAGCCAAACAAATAGGCGTAAAAGGTTACACTTTGCTCGGGAGCATGTTATCAAAGACTTGGACTTCTGGAGTTCAGTAATTTTGCTGATGAGACTAAAATAAATCTGTTTGGGTTCTATGGAAAATTTTCAGTGTGGGGGAATCCAAATAAAGAACAGAAATTAAAAAATATGACATCTACGCTAAAGTATGGTGAAGGTGGAGTGATGTTTTGAGGCTGTATGTCATCTGCTGGAATCAGTAATAGTATTTTATTGAAATGAATATGAAACAATACATGTATTTGGATATATTAAGACAGCATCTAGCAGCTGGTGCTGAAAGATTAGGTTTAATGACAATTACCGCTTTCATCATGTCAAGGACCCGAAGCACACGGCATACTGGGTCCGTAGTTGGTTGCTTTATAACTGCCCACAAGTCGTTAAAACACCACCCCAGTCACCAGATCTAGATGATATTGAAAGTTTTTTGTTAATATTAAAAAAAAGTAAAGAGTGGCCTCATATCTAACAAAAATGAATTAAATGTCAAAATTACGGAAGAATGGAACACAATTTCTTCGGAACATACGACAAAGTTAGTCGAATCATGCCT
This sequence comes from Philopedon plagiatum, assembly GCA_963971165.1. Taxonomy (NCBI): domain Eukaryota; kingdom Metazoa; phylum Arthropoda; class Insecta; order Coleoptera; family Curculionidae; genus Philopedon; species Philopedon plagiatum. Next base: position 9,177,673 of record OZ020191.1, read on the forward strand.
AGACGCCAACAACATGCAATTGTGAATGATGGAGGACCGACAAAATACTGGCAGTTGATTTTCAATTAATTGATTATTTTTCTTATTTACAAGCCATAATTAAAATAAACGTAGTGGCTATATGTCCGCCGGCGGTAGGTTACAGTTAGACTTAGAATTCCGCCGCAAGGCGGACTCATGCAAATAATAAGAACTTATCCGCCGTAAAAATTATAGTGCGGCGGAACGCAATGGTTGATAATTCATTTTCCGCCTTTCGACGGATTTTACTGTATAGTAGCTAAGATCCGCCGACAAGATTTTGGCAAGCTTTATAATTTATATACATATCTACAAGTTGTTTTACCCACAAAATTTTAGATCAACGTTAAAAGGTGAGGTGAGGAGTTGTGAAATACGTTCTCGGACAAATTTGCTCAGTTTTAGGTTTCAGCAGTTTTTTCCAATTTTTTTTTTCTATCTTTGTTGAGTTTTTTACTGTCAGGTAGTAATAACACAGAAGGTCTACTTCCTTGTCAGGTAGTAATAACGTTCTCGAACAGGTTTGCTCAGTTTTCGGTTTCATCAGTATCTTATTTAATAAAATGTCAGTTGGATGCGGTGTTGATAAAATTTTATACCAACACGAATCGTGCAGTCGCAATAAAAAACTCAACAAAGATAGATAAAAAATTTTGAAAAAATACTGCTGAAACATAAAACTGAGCAAACCTGTCCGAGAACGTATTTCACAACTCCTCACCTCACCTTTTAACGCTGATCTAAAAATTTGTGGGAAAAACAACTTGTAAATTTGGAGTGTTATTTATATAGATATATAAATTATACAGCTTGCCACAATTTTGTCGGCGGATCTTAGGTACTATGCAGTAAAATCCGTCGAAAGGCGGAAAATGAATTATTGCGTTCCGCCGCACTATAATTTTTGCGGCGGATAAGTTCTTATTATTTGCATGAGTCCGCCTTGCAGCGGAATTCTAAGCCTAACTGTAACCTACCGCCGGCGGACATATAGCCACTACGTAAAATAAATTAAAAAGATTGAGTATGCTTCATTATTTTCTTCGTTAAATTACAAAATCTGGAACAATGTATGAAATGTTCTAGGAGACAGGTACGTATCACAGAAATTTCTCGGTATGGTAAAAAAGACACAAAACGTAATTTAATCATAATGTACACTGCTAAATTCAGAATAAAAAGGGCTCGACCATATTTAAAAAAATGAAATTGATGACAGCCTAAAGACGAAACGTCAAATAAAAAAAATAATAACGTAATCTTAAAGTTCATTAAAAGTTGCTACATAGAAGTTTTATTAGTTTTGCCATACCATTCATATTAAGGCCAGAAAAAAAATTTAAAATTCGAAAATTTAGTTTTTTCAAAATAACTCGAAAATGAAAAATCATCTACAAAATTTCGAAACATCATTTTATTAGTTCTTTAATTACGCAATTCTTTTCCCATTTAACCAATTTTGTATTATTAACCATTAGCGAGATCCCCATACCGGCATTCCTTACTTTGGACACCGTGTATATACACATCCAAATGATATTTTAATATGTTTTAAAAATCGACTAAAGCTTAAAATTATAAAGATGATATAGTTTAGTTCTAAAAAATTTAATTCGTTTGTGAGACCCTAAAATAAGCAATACGTAAATCTAGAGTTGAAATAAAGATAATTCCTCTTTCTACCACAATATCTCTCATTTAATAATAATCTGTCTATTGTCAGATATGGCTATTCTTGTAGATACGAATCGCACAGAATGGGAATCCTTTCAATTTTTTTATTTTATTTAAAGAATCAGATGAAAGGAAAATCGGATTTTGCGGATAATCGTTTATTAATAAAAGACCTATTGATTAATTAGTAAATTATTTAACAAAAGATAATGAAGTGATTAATAAATCATCAGTTTTTATTAATTACATTTTATTTTTACCTTTACTGCGCGCCGGTTAGGTGGTATTGTGTTTAGCTTGACGCTTGTTGTTTTTTTTTTTTGGTATCTCTGTTTGTATTTGTCCTTATTTGCGATGATTATAGATTTGATTACATGATTATTTACCGTAAATGACAAATGGTACATTAGGCTTAAATAAAAACGCAATGGCAGACACCGGAGGCGGTTCAGTAGGGAATTGAGTACATAAAGAAGAAAGAACTTTTCATAACGAGGTGTTGAATTATTTAAAAAAAATTGGCAATACGGTTGAGAAAATTTTTAAAACTTTAAGGTTAACTTTTACCTTACAGCAAAGGGCAAAACATTGTGTTTTCCGGTTTTTTATATTTGTTAAGTAAACAACATTGTTTTATACTTTATATATATTATATTTCTATATATATATTTTATATATATTATATTTCTTATATACCTATTTTTATTATACTATAATATATGTACTTGTTTTGTAAGATCAATAAACTTAAACTGTACTACGCTAGAAATAAACCAATTCAATTGAATCGAATTTCCCAAGGTTGTTGTCTTATTTTGAAGTTTTTAAACTATCACTTTAACAAGAAAACTTTTCGTTTGTTTGATACACAACACTTGTCTGATATTATTGACGGGAGAAGTGTGTAAGGATCTTAGCAGGACTAAGACTATGGATAAAATTGCAGGCAGCCTTTTAGAAAGCTAGCGATAATTACGTTATCATCGTAATATCTGTTCTACTTTACAAGGTTGCTAATTAATTTTGCCCTCTTCAGAGCTCAAACTTCGGGAAGTTTAAAACACTTAACAACTCTTGATAGAGAGATTAATACACGAAAATAAACGGTGATTTAAGGGATTTGCTTTGATTGGTAGCTCATCAGACTTCACAATAAAACCATTGTCAGGTTAATGAAATTTAATTTTAAAACTATAAAATGTTCAATGTTGTCGTTTATTTTCTTTAAGGGCAAAATTTATATTACTTTACAGAAAAAAATTTCATGATTTATAATTAAACTTGTTTTTTAACAGAAATATTTTTTCCCTGTTGTGGCTTTCAGTTTCTGTTTTTTTTAAATGTGCTTTTCTCCCTGAAGAAACTAATTCCAATTTTATCTTATTCGCTCTGGATTCTACTGCGCGGCGCCATTTAGAACTAATGTGTTTTATGTAAAAGAGATGAATATTAGATCGCCTGGACTATAGCGAGAAAAGCTTATCAATTCAAGTATTATTTTGACCATCGCTTCTGTACTGCCATTTCTATAGTTATTTCTTAAACCAAGCCAGGCACAATAAAAAATTAAAATTTTAAGAAATACAACCGAGAGAAACAATAGGTAGAGTAATACTGTGTGTGTACTTACTAATTAGCTGTGTCGGCAAAAGGGTTTTATGACTCATAATGAGTACATGGCGACTTCCAGTGTTGTAGGGTCATCGAGAAATCAATAAAAATGGCATTTAATGCGTAACTCATTCAATGAAATATCCGTGCACTTAAAGTAGAAGGTCCCTAAAATCTTATTCATGTATATTTCAAGCTGAAATCTGCCCAGGGACCTTTCAATTTTGCAACAAAAACTGGCATTTTTGTAATATTTGTAATAATTTCGAGTAAATAAACTGCAATTCTTTGTTTTCACGGCAATCTTTAAAAATTTAGAAATTCAAGAGTTTTAATTAGTGGGAGGTATTCTTAAATTAACGGATAAAATAATCCCAAAAAGAATCACTATATAAGGAAAATACTGTCGGATAAAAATAGGAATTGTCGGAAAAAATCAAGCTAATTCGGTTTTTACCCCTTAAATACGCTTCTGGACGACCCATTCTGTATTTATTTCAAGCTGTGATTATCCCCTTATAAGATTACATAGGAAAAAACACAGAGTGATTCAAAAATACCGATGTCGATTGACAAGGACAGTAAAAAGCTCGACATTTAATCGGCGATTGCTCCCTTCCTGTAAAGAATGAAGAAACTAAAAAATATGAATATCATATATTTTGACGAGCTCTTTCCGATGACGTAATGGGATTTTAAATTGAACCATTTTTAACTCACAAAAAATTAAAACCGTAAGATATTTGGGTCAAAAATCGAAATTTCCAGCTTTTCCCAAATATATCCATTTGTTCCATGTTTTCTCCTTTACAATTTTTTTATTGATGTTAAGCCCGTTATAAACATTGTTAGGTTTGAAATAAATATGTTTATAGCAAAAATTACTTTCAATTTTAATAATTATTATATTAGTTTTACTTGCAACACCATTTAATAAAAGTAATCTCCAGAGAGAGTCTAATTACGTTTCATTTCACTGTTGCTTTTAATTACAAAAGTTATCTTAGAACAGGTACTTAATGTTGGATAATTTCCTTATTTCGGTTAGAACAATTAGAAAAAAAAGCAGGTGTGTACATTACAGTTTCACAAGTAATATAAAAGCCGTAATATGAGAATCTAAATAATAAAATATAAAGCACATTTGTGAATTAATTGAAAGGTTTAGATTTAAGTTTTTTTTCGAATCTCTCAAGTTCTAAAAAAAAACGTTTCTTGTCTTATCAAACTTATAAGGTACATTAGCAGTGTTTTAAATTTAGAGCCTCTGGTTATTCAGTTAGGTTTTGACTGGTTCTTGCCCTGTCATTGTTAATAAACCGACATAATTTTTTTTTATTTTGCGCTTGCCTTACAAACTCGTGTATTGACCAAAAACTTATGAGTTAGTATATTATTTTCGCGATTTGCCTGGTTTCGTTTTTTATCTCGTGACTGAAATATGTAGGTATAGTTCTGTTATTATGGAAAATACATGCTAAGAAATAAATTCATAATATAAGATTTAGCTGTCTTATTCTTACATTTGTGCATTGAAACCCTTCATTATTAAATTAGACAAGTCTGCGATAGTGAATCCGACTTTCTAGGTTTCCCAAATAAGACCTATTAGCTTAGAGTACTGTCTCCATATCTGGGAAGCGGCACCATCTTCGACACTTAACATCCTTGATTTTATTCAAAAGAGAGCCATTCGACTCGTCAATAAAAAAAATTAATAAATACATAAACTAAATATTAAAATAAATTGTTTTATTACTTATTAAAAATCATTTAAATAGTCACGTTATAGTAGTTATAATATATTAATAAAAGGTTATGCTTTTCCCTGCCAACGGAGCCGTTTGGAAATTAATGCAGTCAATTTGTCAAACGGTATATCTTTGAACAGAATTTAGTAAATTATTGCTGTGATTCTGATACTTTTATAATTATAGCAGATACCTAACTATCAACAAGACAAGTTTAAAAAATTTTATTTCACTATATAGACAGTGAAAAGAGAAAACCATATCTGTTTTTGTGTTTCTTGGTGAATTGTTTCTCGGTAAATTTATCTTTCGGTGAACTATTTTTCGGTGAATTATTTTCGGTAAATTGTACTTGGTGAATTGACCTAGAACCCTATTTGGAATAGGTTAAGCTGTAATGTTGACTTCCTCAAATACTATTAAAAAGGACAAAGGTGCCTGGAATCAGTACGACCGTTTGGCAGTAACTACTTTTTCATTTCTCCAAAAAAACTTCTATTGTTTAAAAAATTTATCCCTGTATGTACATACTGTGTATGGCGAAAATATTTCTTCTGTTACAACGTGAAATTAGTTCTATTCTGAAGGTATTAGCGGAAGCGTGCCAAATTACTAGGATCAATGTAAAATTGAATCCAGAGCCAGAGTGATTATTGGATTATTCCGTATATACGAAAATTCTGCTGGAATAAGAAAGCTTTTAAGAAACCTCGTTTGAACTTTTATAGTAATCAAATTTAAAAATTGGTGAATTTATTCCATTCTTATTCCAATAATTATTTATTTAGACCTTAGTGAAAATACATACTGGTACCGATTAAAAGAAAATTAAGTTAATTAACTGTTTTATAAACCTGTTGTTTCTCTAATAGATGTTGTGTACAGTGCAATTTTTTTAAAGTGGAGTGTAGGGTTTTATATGTTAAATTTTTAACCCCATGTTAGGTCCCGTTCTTTGAGAAGTCTAGAGATACAACTTGATATAGACAAGGGCGGATTTACGGGGGGGGGGGGGGGGGAGGTAATTATCCTCCCCATGAGTTCCAAAATTATAAAAAAAAATGCTGTCGAAATAAATGATTTAATTTATCTTACTTTGTAATGCAATTTTTTTCCTCCCTTGGGCTCCGTCCGAGACCGGAAGCACTGCGGCTATTTGAGGTCTATTGTGCCTACCCAATAAATTGTATTGCACCCACTCCGCATCCCCGTTCCCTGCACTAGCTTGTACAGGTTTACAAGGGGGTGGGTTATCACTTCTTCCGGTTCTAGCTTTGGTTGCCCGAATAATTGGTGGCACCTAGGCGAACTAGAGATTCGTAATTACAGATGATGTGCTAAACTGTTTCTTTTACCCTTCCGCACAGTCTGCAGCTGAGGTCTCCCTGATACAGTTTCATTTTGTTAAGGAGGTCCTTTACAGCCATGTGTCCTCTTAGAGCTCCTACAATTGTCCTCAGCTGGATCCTGCTTAGGTTTAGCAGTTGCCCAGTGAGTTTAGGGCTAGGATTTTCTATGACTGCTTTGCTGTGGTTTAGTCCCTGTACTTTGTTCCAGTGGACTTTATGTTGATGTTTCACCCATCTTGTTACCGCTTCTTGTACCGTACACTTAGGTATCCCGAGAGACGGTTCTGGGCCAATATAAGGTGTAGCCGATCCTTGTCTTGCAAGTTCGTCTGCTTTTTCGTTACCAGTAATGCCTTTGTGTCCCGGTACTCACAAGAGCTTGACTGAGTTTCTGGCAGCAAGCACGCCAAGATCGTCTGTACACTCCCATACCAGTTCCGACGTGACCTTCTGGCATAAGAGTACCCTCAGAGCGGCCTGACTGTCCGAACAGATATAGATCCGCTTATTGGAGTAAGCCCTTCTATTGTTCTCCAGCGCGCATTGTAGAATGGCATAGGTTTCGGCTTGGAATACCGTGGGATATTTCCCCAAAGGAAAAGGCATGTCTTTTCTCGGTCTGACCCCATGTACCCCTGCACCTGTTCCCACTTCGCTTTTTGATCCGTCGGTGAACCATATAATTGCCTCAGGAATAAACTCTGGGTTGTTTGCTGTCCATTCACTTCGATCCGCTATTATTACCTCGAAGGGAATGTTATATTGGAATTTTGGAATCAAGTAGTCTGATCGTATTTCTAAATCACAACCTCCAATCTTCTCTCTTATGAGTTCGTGTCCCGCCCCTTTCCATAGGGAAGAGGGCAGTGTATTTTGGAGTCGATAGAGACCTATTCTCGCCACCCCCTGTATGACCAGGTGCAAGGGAGGAAGATCTAGAAGATTCTCCATCGCTGACGTGGAGGTCGATCTCATCGCCCCAGACAGGCTAGTCTTTGCAGACTGATGCTAAGCCTGAGCATAATGGTTTTCTGCGTTGCCTTAATCCCCCAGACCAAGGCTGCATATGTTATTGAGGGTTTCACCACCATGGTGTACAGCCAGTGCGCCATCTTTGGTGAGAGAACCCATGTTTTTCCATACATTCATCTAACCACCGCGAGGGGTATTTCCGATTTCCGTATAGTTTTGTCCACATGCTTGTTCCAGGTAAGTTTTGAGTCGTGTTACCCCCAAATATTTTACCTCTTCCTGCAGTCAAATTGTAGCTCCTCGTAGGGTAATGCAATAAAATTACATTTAAGATTTTAATGATGGTTGGATATGGTGACCGCAGGAGAACACGACAGGAAGTATGTGAGTTATTCATGCAGACCTATCCTAATCGGCCTGCAATAACCCAGTCATGTGTAAGCAAACTGGTCAAGAAATTCAGCGAAACGTCCCTCCAGCGTCACCCCTCAAGGGGGTTGAAAAAGTTAAAATTCATGAAAAAGTAGATTTATTAACCAATAGGATACCCCTAAAATTTGATGTCTCTATCTTTACTAAAAGCAAAGAAATTTGCCCATACTAAAAATTTTCGGACACCCTATATATGTTCAAGATTATCCGCAAAAAAATGCAAACGTAAAAAAAAGATAGTTACCTCCAAAAAATACTATGGATTTTTTCAAATAGTAATTTGAAGGTAACTAAAAAAGTAGGTATGGACGGAATTTGAATGTTTTCTTTATTACGGGTCACATAAATAAGAGAAGTCAAAATAAAATTAAAATTTTATCATCCCGTATCTCGAAAAAGAAGCTTGCCATCTCGATCTACTTTAATTTTTTATACTAACGTTTTTTGTGCTGCTTTTCGGGTGTATAATGGCATCCTTTATCATTTCTTAGCTTATTTTGATTTACTGCCATTTATAATTTAATTTTAAGACATTTAACGTAAGTATTGCCTGTTTACCAACAATAACTCCAAACAAAAAAAAATAATCCATTTAAAATAAACATAACCCAGAAAAGAATTATTATAATAACTTTTATAACCGAGAAAATATCTTTCTTCAAGTGAATATCAAATAAATAACATTTTGAAAGTAAACAAAGGATGAGGCATTAAAAATACGAAGTTTTAAAAGATGTTTTGATCTGTTCTCTAACATTTCTGCGATATTTGCATTGTATTTAAATGCACTTATATCCAAACCAAGCAAAGTTAAAAAACTATGGTACATATTCTTCGTCTTAAAAAATTTTGTGGGGAAAAGTTTGCTTGAAAGTTGGTAAGCCTATTTACAGAGACACTGCTTCTTGGGCATAATTTAAATTTCATAATAAATCTTTTTTTTGCTTTCGAGTATAGTTATTTAAGATCAGTGGAAATAATGAGAGTATCGGAAAAAAATTATGGAAATAATATCGAAAAAGCTGGATCGCGTTCAATTACCTGTATTTTCATTATTCACGAAGCAATTTTAATTAATTTTTTATACGAATGGGAAATCATTCAAATGTTGACGGGTGTATGTATGATAATTTTAATATTGTACGGAAAATATCCCAAAAATGAGAGCTTACTAATTTGACTAAAGTTTGATATGACGTATGGTACTTCTAGGTTTCGGAAATTTAGTCTTTTATTGGTACTAGTATTAGATAAGTGAAATCAAGACTTGTAAATGAGACGGTTGCCACACGTGCGTGAAACTCATCGCATGAAACTTGTTTCATCATCGAATAATCCCTGTATGCATATGATACAATGCAGACTGACGTTTCTGAAACAGGAGGCCAGAAACTGTTTTATATACAAATATCATGAAATACAATGTGCTCTGTTTGTTGAGACTTGTTTCTCAAATTCTTTATTATTAGCTGTCGATGGCAAGTACATAAATGGTAGAAGTTTTTCTGGTTCATTCTGTATAACTCTTTAAACCTATCAGGATGTTGTTTCAGTTCTTTTCCAACGATAGTTGCCATAAGTTTTAAGTCTATTTGATTACTAGGATGCACCCAAATCGGTCTTTTTTTCGGTATCGGCGGCGGTTTGCCCACCACAATAAAATCACATCATTTTACCGTGGGTGTACTGGGGTAGTCCGACTCACACATCAAGAGCTTGAAACATCCGTAGGGATTTCACCAGCCCTTTAAGAGGTTGTGTGGGGTAGTACCACCTCTACCACCTTCCTCCTTTTTGGTAGAAAATGATAAACAAGGTGTGTCCACTCCTCCGCAAAACAACGCCCTCGCACCCTCCATGCTCCCTGCACAAAAATTCAAACCTTTCATAAAGCGAATCCCATCTATTTTACAAGCAAAAACCCTTATTAGAAGTGACATCCCCACGTACCCTGCAAAACTTGGTCCATCGGTCCTCCTCCAAGCCCCATCCGCGGACATACTGTATAAAAAATCATAAACATAAACAGGCACGAAACTGACAAGGTAGCGGGAGCGGGTATAAAGACACCCTTTCTGCCGGGATGGACGAAAAAAATTATGATTCATGAAAACTATGGCCCCTAATAAAAACTTTGGAAATCCTCTAAGGAGGCAATATTAAAAGACATTACTAAACCTTGAAGAAAAATTTCTTTATCATTATTTCAACTCGTTAGTGGGACAAGCACGGAAGTGAAACGACATTATCAAAAGGTTTGGCAGGTTTTAAATTACAAATGCCGATCATTTTTCTTAATTTCGTGAAACTAACCTTACGCATATTTAAAACTTCCAACAATTATTTTTGGTAAATTACACGCCATAGGCCGAGCTGAACTGTACTTACAAATACTAATTTAATGGCAACTTACAGAATGGATTGTTTAAAGCTATACGATTAAAAAAAACAGCACAAAAAAATGTTCTCGGATGTTTCGAACTTCTTATGATTTAAACTTTTCTTGCTCAGCAGGCAAGGCACGCCGTATTTATAAAATTATCGTGCGTTCCACTGTTGTCTTGCTGGGTATTGGACGATCTGGATACGCTGCTACAAAGTTATCGGCAACTTCTCGATAAGACATCCCTCTTATGCAGTTTGAACTGAAACCATTTCAATTCGTTTGTTAACAGCGTAAATGCATCTATTAAATCTCTATCTATGAAATATTTTGTTTGGGTTTGCTTGGGTGACAATAAAATTAAAAACATCAGGGAATGTATAAGTGTCACCTTTACCTCGTAAACATAGGTAAAAACAAGAAAATGTGGGAGGAGGGATTAAAAAGTGTTTTTATTAAAAACAGAAATGCATTTTTTAGGAAGTTCTCGGAATTTTTTTTGATTTGATCTATTTCATGTTTTAACTTTATAGCTGTAATATAAATGGGGTCGACGTTTCACCATGTAAAATCCTATGGGCCGCGTTAAAAAAAATTACTGTATACGAAAATAGTGTGTTAATACATTTACGTTTATTCGTGCGTGTTGCAATATTTTTTTTAATCCTGGAATCAGGAACTCTGTCACGAAAATCCAATCCCAAATTCACTAATTTTGTACGGTCGGTGCCATGACAATATTAATTTTGTTTTGCACTTTGATAATAAAAGGTAACAGAAGGTAAAATAAATAATAAACAACTTTCCTCGCTCGAAAGCCAGCGCAGCGGTAAATACCATTAATGAATTTTGAATGCCAGATTCATTTGTAATAAATGTAATAAAGGAGAAAAAGAGGTTTTTAATATAACGTATAGTTCTCCTTCCGAAGAAATTGAAGTTTACAGGTAGGAAAGGTTTTAACGTACCTACGTTACTGTTTTAGTGTAACATAATATAAAGCCAAAATTTTCCGCCAAATTTAAATAATATCAGCAATAATTGATAACAATTCATTCTCGACCTCGATCGACCAATGAAACTCTTCAATAACTTTTTCAACATCTGTCTAATATTTACATAATTTACTTATGTATAACTGTAAAAAAATTTATGAATCCGTTTAATAGAGATTTCTGTTATTCTGGTAAAAAAATTAATTTCAAACTGAGTATATTTTTCACTCAACGACAAAATAGGAAATCCATACACAAAAGATTCTATTTCATGAACATCGGACGAAGAGAGATTTAATTGTTGATCGACATAAAAAGTGTCAACTTTTACATTGATCCCAATGTTGCCAATCTAATAAAACCGATTTACTGGAAAAAAATGAAAATAAAAAGGATGAGTGTTTATTACCCCCCTTAATGGTTAAATTATGATTATGGTATGCGGTGGTATTATGATCGTTACTTGTTAATTAAACTAATTACAGTAGTTTTTAAAATGTTTCTGATTTGTTTACTTTGCTAAGTATTCTAAATTTCGGAAAGGATATAATGCAAAAATGATTTTATCAAGTGAATGAATTAAATAAATATTATGAGCGAAGAACCCTCGTGCTGCATCCGGTGAAAAACAATCATAATTGCTCAATAAAAAGGAGTTCGAAATTTGTGCAGATAGCACAATAACTTTTGTAATTTCAAGGGATAATAACTTTTTAACATACTTTGTTAGAAAGCATTCAGGTTGGGTTTGCTCGGGTTTGATATAACGTAAACATTTATTTTAATTGCTTGTTACTGTACGTTGACCTTATTGCGAAATAGCAGTAATGTTAGAAAATTACCAAAAATCTGTACCTCCATATTCTTGAAATGGTCTAGTCTAATTCACTATTGCTAAGACCGATCCAATTTGACAATCAAGGCTTTAGATTGACAAGCGTAGGACAACTAAGTTTTGTACCCTAAATTTAGTTTTGCAAATCGCTGAAATATTGGTGTAACTCACTAATGACGACTTATTATTGTTGACAGCACAAAAACATATCCAAACCTAATTGATCACTTATTTCAGATTCTTGTAATTAAGAAAGTGAGAATTTAAAAATGAACATTTGTGGTTGACCTAATTCTTTACTAGTATAAGCAAAGTTAAGCAGCTACTAATCCAGACTACAAAATGATATTGTGTATCTAGTAGGAAGAGCCTAACATTACCAGAGGACTGGAAATATTTTCGAATATAATATTTTCGAATATATATTTCCTTACAGTGCAGTAATATTTTCTAACAGTTATTTCTCGTATTTTAGTAACGACTAGTATTATTATATTGACTTTCTTCTACTCCCGTACTCTGATATTCAAATTAAATGTCTTCGATATCTTTCATAATATTGTTCATTACGACACAAATTTTCATTATAAAACCGCGTTATTGGCAACTTTAAAACCCATATTTTTTAATCAAGTGACCTCTTTTTAATACAAATGATCTGACTTTGACATTTCTTTGACTAAAATTTGCATTTTTATTAAAACTTTCAAGAATATTTAAAACTAGATATTATATCAGATTATGGTATTTGTGATTGTGTGGAGAGAGTGGAAACCTAAAAAAACTGCGAAAAACTAAAAAAAACTTTTGAAAATGACAATTTTTACGTGTGTACTTCGGAATAGCAGCACCGATTTCAATTATTTTTTTCTCCGTTGTGTTCAGCATGACAATCCGGTGGGCGGGTTGATATTTGCCCCTAAAAAATAATAAAGGGGAGGGGGCGAGTGGGGTAAAACCTGAGCGGCTTAGAATTTTTTCGAAAATGTTGACTTATATCTCATTTTCGGGGTAAATGAGGGTGTAAAATCTAATTTTGTCTAACAGATTCCCCCAACCGGGGGGGGGGGGATAAAAAGGAAAGACTGGGAAATTATAAAAAAATGTTAACTAATGTGTAATTGTAGGGGTTATTGAGGTCAAAAAACCTAATTTTGTTTAACAGACGTTAAAAAATTAACGGGAGAGAAGTGACTAGGAATTTCTTCAAGAATGTTAACTGACATATCAGTTTCGGTGCTAGCGAGGTCAGAATATCAAGTCTTTTCTAATAAAGGTTAAAAGAAAGTTATGGGAGGGGTGGGGAAAGAGAGAATAAAAGAAGCGGCTAAAAATTATAAACTAATTACGAACTACCTATTAATTATTAGAAATATTATCTAATATATCATCTTCGGGATTATTGAGGTCAGAAAATCTAGTTTGGTCTAACAGATGTTTAAAAAATTTACGAGAGGGGGAATATGACAAAAAGGAGTGACTAGGAATTTCTTTAAAAATGGTAACAAATATATAAATTTCGGGGCCAGCGAGGTCAGAATATCAAATCTTGAGTTTAATAAAAGTTAAAAGAAAAGTTACGGGGGAGAGAGGGAAGGAACCGCTGAGAATTTCTCCAAAAATGTTATCTAATATACCATTTTTGGGGTTATTGAGGTCAGAAAATCTAATTTTGTCTAACCGATGTTAAAAAAATTAACGGTGGGAGGGATAAAAAGGAGCGACTACCAATTTCTTCAAAAATGTTAACTAATGGGTCATTTTCGGGGTTATTCAAGTCAAAAAAGCTAAGTTCATGTAACGGATGTAAAAAATTTAAGGCGGGGAGGGGAGCAAAAGGAGCGAGTGGAAAATTCTTTAAAAATGTTAACTAAGTCATTTTCGGGGTTACTGAGGTCTGAAAATCAAATATTACATTGACATTACAAATTTACAGAGGGGGGGGGGGGGGTTGAGAATAGGTGAACTAAAAAGAAATAAATATTTTTTGAAAATAACCGACTTTACAAAAGAAAAGTACCTACCAAAAAGTATGAAATAATATTTTTACGTATTTTAACTGTGGTTAATGGTAAACTTAATTTTGTTGAAAGTTAGGTAACTTGTACACCGAATTTCTGAATTTTGAAGTCGGCGCAATTTCACAGTATAAGGATGCGTAATGATAATTCATAAACAATTAATAAAGCGTTGCGCTTACTTAAAAAGTTCAGAACTTTTGTGTACAAATTACTAAAACTCAAACGCAATTAGACTGACCATTAGGCTTTATTAACAATTTATTAATGTATTATTATTAAGGATTCCCTTTATATACATAAAAATTGCGCCGACTTCAAAGTTCAGAACCTCGGTGTACAAGTTACCTAATTTTGAACAAAATTAAGTTTACCATTAACCACAGTTATAAATACGTAAAAATATTATTTCATACCTTTTAGTGCTTGTCTTTTGTGAAGTAGGTTAATTTTTTTGAAAAAAAAAATTATTACACAAAATTTTGTCGGAAATGTCGATATTTTTAAACGATTTCCAACTTTCAAGGCAAACATAAGGTACGGTTTTTAAATATACCATTCTTGCCTCGGTTAGTTTTTAAAGAATATAATTCTTGCCAACTTTAGACGAAATTATTTATTGGTTATAAGTAAAATACCAATAGAAATCCTTCAAATAAATCTCTTAAACTTAATCCCAATTTGTTTTGGTAGACACTTAATTTAAAAACAAATCTCTTTATCCAAGCGATTTATTATTTAATTACTAAAACAAATAATATTTATTTAATCGTTTAAAATATTTTAATTGATACGCCTGAGAGATTGCGTTGCGGGTAAAATATTATACGATTTCATTTTTTTTAAATTTTCGTACGCTGGCCACGGATTGGATTAAAATATTTAATAAATTGCGGCCTACCGCTATTGCGGGATTTTTATAAATGAAAAAAATGAATATTGGTTTAAAATTGTGATTTGATAAAATATTGCATTTAAATACATATCTGTTTAAATTACGGATAGGTTACTGTTATACAGTGTTTTCTTTTCTATTTTCCCTGTTTTTTTTTAATAATATCGATAAAAGTATAAAACAGCTTTTAGTGACAGACAAGCTATGATCTAATCCGAGTGTCGGAACTGGCGGACAGCGGTCTGGATCCAAACCGCGGAATGTAGAAAACTGGACCGCCAATATAATTAATTTGTAAGAACAAATACCAATCCATCTTACACTATTTTTAAAAGTAAAAATAAAAATTGAAAATTAATAATATGAGTTTTTATAAGCCACCTTCCTTTCTGAGAAACAAAAATTACATGCGGCGCGGTCCATTTGAATCTTTTTTCTCTAATCCTCGATAAAAAATTTTAAAAGTATTCGGACCCCACTAGAAATTACTTGCCGACTCCTGATTTAACGTTTAGAAATTAATGTCCACAGCGAATATAGGGATATGTAAACCTTTTCAAAAAACTTGAATGGCAGAAATAACAAAAAATAATGGTTCGATTATTGTGAAATAGTTAGGTATTGAGCAACTTTCTGGAATGACAATATCTAAACATCAATGCAGCTTTACAAATTGCAGTTAAAAACGCTGTATTCATTGAACTGAAGAAATTCTTGAATTAGAATGGATTTTCCATAAAGTTTGTAGCGCCCTGTAGATTAGACCAGCCATAACTGCGATTCGCATTCTCAAGTAGTCTGTAGCCTCATTTATTCTTAACATTTTGTTTTTAAATTCACTCTGATCCTTCAGTTATTGAGGGAGATACAGGGGTTTTTCAAGAGAAGTTTTTGATTAATGTACTTTAAAAAACAACAAAAAATTAAAATTGCCTTGACGACGTGGTGTAAATGTTATGGGATGGCTTGCAAGAAGTCCGGACTTAAACCCCATTGAATACCTTTGGAACATCCTTGGTAGGTGGCTAGGAACTTCAAAAAGTTCACCAAACAATTCGGAAATGGACTAGATCAAAATGAAATAAGATGAGACCGTCGGTGTCAAGCTGTTATATGCGCAAAAGGTGGTAATATTCACTGTTGACACTAACGCTGTTTTTTGTAGTTTTTAGAATTCTTAACCGTTTAATTTTTCATTACTGTGCCTATACCAGGCGCGGCCCATGAAATTTTAAAGTTGTAGATCTCTGTTGCTATTTATGGGATCCATGCTAAGTTCAGGTTTTTTAATAGTGAGCCCACTAGAAGTTTTGGTAAAGAAAAAAACTATTTTGTAATTTGCGAAAAAAAGTTGAATTTTTGAATTGACCCACCTGGGAAAAAAATTAACACGCTTAGGTATTTTATTTAGTATATTTTCGAAACAGATTTTACAGTATTTTGTCGCGAATTCTTAAATTTTAAGATAAAAAAATGTGTTAGTAGAAACTTATAGTCATTTGAATTTCTTTAAACCTAAAATATAATTTTTTTAAAAAATGTTGTTTACTTGTTAACAATGGCAGCACAAAAGCTTGTCAATATCAAATTGATTAACTAAATGATCGAAATTTAAACAAGTACTAAGTCTTATACCTTTTTAGTGAACACTAGGACAAGATTCTTTTATACTCAGAAAAATATTTTAGTGTGACTAATATAAACGTAAGTGCTATTAGAAAAGTATTACGCGGACGTGGTTTGAATAGACTACGATTGCGTTGGATTGGATTAAAATATTTGATAAATTGCGGTCTACTGCAATTGAGGGATTTTTAAAAAATACGAATGTTTGGTTAAAATTGTTATTTAGTAAAATATGGCGTTTAAAAATATATTAATTTAGGTCGTGTTTCTGCAATGAAAGCGTTTCAAGACAGTTTCAAAACAGTTTTAACGCTGACACGTGATAATCCAGTTTTCTCTCCTCTAGTTTTCAAGCACTTTCAAAACGGAATGAACCAGTTTGGTCTATGACGTCACCATTTCAACGCTAAAGTGCCACAGCTGACTGCGTTTTGAAACAATTTCGAAACGTTCGGTCGCACCAATACGTGTTTATATTACGTATAGGTTATTGCTATAAAGTATTGTTTCTATCTTTCAAATATTGGTGAAAGTATAGAACAACTTTAGGTGACAGACAAGCTATGTACTAATAACTAAAAATTCATTTGGGTTGGGTTCAGGACCACGAAATTCAGGACCACGGCGGAGATGTGCTCTTTGTAAAATTTTAAATGAAAAAATTATAAAAAAAAACTGTAACGGTTTAGCACACTTGAATACTTCTGTGTAAGTGAACTTTTTATTAGGCAACTTTTTGGATATCTCCCGTCCTACTTACAGGACCCGTACCAAATTTAGGGATTTTAATAGTGAGCCCACTGGGAATGATTTGGTAAAAAAATATTTTGTAATATGGGAAAAAAAGTTGAATTTTTGATGAGCCACCCCTGGGAAAAAAATGAACGCGTTTAGGTATTTTTTTAATATTTTTTCTAAACAAATTTTTACATTATTTTGTCTAGAATTTTTTTAATTTTAAGAGAAAAAAATGTGTTAGTAGAAAGTTAGAGTCATTTGAATTTTTTTAAACCTAAAATATAATTAAAAAAAAATTCAAATGCCTATCACTTTCTACTAACACATTTTTTTCTCTTCAAATTTAAAAATTGTCGACAAAATGATGTAAAATTTGCTTAGAAAAAATAATACATAAAATACCTAAACGCATTCATTTTTCCCCAGAGGTGGCTCACCAAAAATTCACCTTTTTGCAAATTACAAAATGATTTTTTTCTTTACCAAAACATTTCCAGTGGGTTCACTATTAAAACCCCTAAATTTGGTACGGGTCCTGTATGTAGGAGCAGAGATATACAACTTTAAAATTTCACCAGCTGCTAAATATCAATGCACCTTTAAGGATTGCTGTTAAAAGCACTGTACACGTAATTCTAAACACGCCATATAATTTTTTTTTATAATTAATAAGAAAATCATTATTGCTAAGCCTGGACGGGCCAAAAAGCTCAACTTGGCATGTAAGAATAAACTGACACATTTTGGTACTATGAATTTATTTCTGAGTGTTTCTTCAAATTTTTAAATATATAAATATTAGCACAGTTCAAAGATAGAACTAATTTTGAAACAACACAAATAACGGAGATAATAGAAAATAGCAACAAATATTTCCAAACAAATTGATATGTTTTTGGACTTTTTAAACCGTTAATAGTCTTTCTGATTAATGTATTATTTGTGATAATGGTTTTTTATTTATTTGTTATTTTTAATACTTTTCTTTTTACAAATTTTTTTAAATAGTGTTCTAGAAAACTATTTTTAAAGTAAAAAAAGTAAATAAAAATGCATATTCAAATAGATTATTATTGAGTAAATTAAAGTTATAGATACATTAATAGGTTAGATCAGTTTTTTTCCAATTTTTCTTTTTTAAATATATTTTTATTTTCCTTTTTTCTTCTTCCTTATATTATAAAAACTTATGGTATCTTTTGGTTTCCAATACTTTATGTAAATATGAATGATATAATAGTATATTATGCAACATTGGGTAATAATGGCTATTAATACACAAGCATAGGCTCGTGTCACTACCAATTCGAGTATATTAAGGGCCATTACATAAGAGTTGCATAAACTATTTTTTACGACCATTTATTAATACATATTAAAGTGGACAACATTGATTTAATTTAGCAACAGTTAAACAAATTAAATTCTTCACTATCACTAATACCATAATCTGACATAATTTCCAATTTAAATGTTCTTAAAAGTTTTATTGAAAATGCAAATTTTAGTTAAGAACTGTCAAAGTCAAATCATTTGTATTAAAAAGAGGCAACTTGATTAAAAAAGTATGGGTTTTAAATTGGCTAATAACGCAGTTTCATAATGAAAATGCGTATCATAACATACAATATTATGAAACATAATGTAGACATTTAATTTGAATATCGGAGTACGGGAGTAGAAAAAATATATTACTACGGATTGAGTAATAAAGTCTATAACACAATTTTAAAGTATATACTATTTTAGAGTAGATATGATTTAAAGCCAATTAGGATTTTAAAAGAAAATGAACTATTATTCTCTTTCTGATCATTATATTATGTGTCATAATATTGTTTTTATTTATTAATATTTTTATTAATCATTTTTTCAAAATTTGGCTTAATTGTATTTAAGAAATCTAATTTTTTTAGTAAAGAAGAGTAAAAAAAGACTTATTTTAAAATATACTATTATGGAGTAAATGAAAGTTATAGATATGCTATAACAAGGAATATATTAAAATAGGTGTACCTCAGGGAAGTATTTTAGGTCCTCTATTATTTATTCTTTATATAAACGATATGCTAAATGTTTTGTCCAAATGCTGTATTCGAATGTTTGCAGATGATACTTTAATTTATATTAAGATTAAAAATATATTTAGTTCAATGGAAATTCTAAATGATGAGTTAACAGCTATCAATGGCTAAAAGTAAATAGACTAAAACTAAATGTTTCAAAAACACAATTTATGATAGTTGGAAACATAATAAATAGTGACAACATAGATATTTATAATGATAGTTAAAAATTAGAAATAGTTCCATCGTTTAAATATTTAGGGATAACAGTTGATTCAAAATTAAAGTTTGATAATCGCTTTGAAAATATTGTATCAAAAGTTGCAAAAAAGCAAGTTATTTTAAAAGAATCAAAATTAAAATTTATTTTCAAGAAAAACAGTATAGAATACTATAATTTTGCCACATTCTTTATACTGTTCAACTATTCTTTATACTATTAATTAAATATTTGACAGACTGCAAGTACTATAAAATAGGGTAATGCGAATAATTTTAAATATGGATTAATATACCAAAATAAGTTACATCTTAAATAAACTTAAATGTTTTTTTCTTTATATTATAAAACATCATGGAATGTTTTGGTTTTATTTCCAATAAATCACATACTAGCATAAAATTTATTCTAAAGTCTGTCTGTATTCCCTTTTCTCATTTTTGTAAATTTTTAGAAAATATATTTATTATTTTGAGCATTAAACTTGTGGAAAACAAATTTTTATGCTTCTTTTTTTTAATTACAATGAATATACTTTATGTTATAAATAATTTATAAAATAAAAACTTTAAGTAGATTTGTCTCTTAGCGTATGCTGTAATTACAAAATTATTGGTACCAATCTTATTTTGAATAATGTAATATTATTAATTTGATAAACAGGAAAATAGAGAAAAGAAAAAACCAATAAATAGTTGTAGATATGATAGAAAACAGGAAAGAATAGACGTAATTATAAAGTAAAAAATGGATGTAAGTCACTTTAATTTGTTTTTTTCCTCTAAAAAAAAAAGATAGTCGGCCATTTGGTTTCAACCAAAGACATTTACCTAACACACACCCTCGCACACAAAAAGGAACCTATTAATATTTAAAGAAATTTTTAGTTATTACTAAATACATCTAAACAAATTAAAACCCATCAAGAAGTTTTCAGCAACACTTGAAATATAAGTTTCAGCAACACCACAAAAAAATCCTTTGAAAACTACTTTGTAAAACTTTTTCTAAAACTTACCGCTCACAAGAAACGCCGCTGAAATCGCTGTACACCTGTTGTCACAGGAAGGTCGTGGTGCAATGAAGAAGAGCACAGTACAGAACGTGAGAAGCGGTGTCGAGGAGTTTATAACAGCAAGCTGCGGGACGCGGAGAACCCGCCTCTTATCCAATCGGAGCGACCGATTTGATTTTAGGCTTATTAATAGGTTATTATAACACCTAGGTGTACCCACGTATTGCTTTAAACACATTGCTTCACATTATATTTCTGTGTTATTAAGTGTGGGATTTAAAAAAATAGTAGTATTTAACCCTTAATTATATTAAACAACACGAGTAATTAATTTATCGATTTGAGCAATAATATCTTAAGTTTGTTATATTAATTATACGAATGACAATTACTACTTTTCTCAATACTTTTTGGGTTTTGTGCATTTATATGCAGGGCCGCCGAGAGCCGGGGACGGGCCACTGGGCAGAAAATTTTTTCTGGCCCCCAAAAGATGCGTTTTTGCAATACTACTTAATAATTTTGAGTTGTGGGCCCCCCAAAGCAGTGCGGGCCCGGGGAATTTGCAACCCCTGTCCCCTCTAGACGGGCCTGTTTATATGTATGTACCTGTAGTAGAGTACGCGTATTTTGTTAAGTGAAGGGTTAGATCTGGAAGGTCGAAATAAGCAAAAAAATTATGCAATGGATGAAACCAATTGAAATGTGTCCCTAAAGGTTACCAGATGACCGTATGAAACTCTTTATAAAAATATCTTGTTTGCTAATATTTTTTGTTAACAATTTATTGCAAAACATTATTTTTTTAAAGTTTTTTTTTCGGGTTTTCCGTTATCTCAGTTATTTATTAAAATAGCGAAACGCCGTTTGACACAATTTTGCTACTGAGCACTTTTATCTACGACCAATAGATTCGTCAGTATTTAATAAATAAAAACCCGCTCATAAAGTAGGCGCGCGAGCACGCAGCGGACGCTGCGGTATACAGGGTGGTCAAAAAGGTTTGCACCAAATGGAAATTTTTTCTTATTTGACATTTCTCAGAAAATTTTATTCTAGATAAAAGTTGGTGCTTGTTCCGAAACCTCTAAATACGGTGACAGTTTTTGTAACATTTGCGTATTAAAGTCATAAATTGAAAAAAAGTGAAAATCGCTGAGGAAAAAAACCACCTCTATTTTTAAAAATTGATGAAAATTTTATAAAGGAAACTTGCTGAGAATCTCATCAAAATCCGAAATACAATTTGAGGTTAAACTTCCAAAGATTTTTGTTGTACACTGTTCCAGAAAACTCGCATTGAAACATAAAAACAAGTAGAATTTCATGAAAAAAATATATCATTTAAACTAGCCAGTAAAACTTAACAAAAATTGTCCTTTTAACATTTTGCCGTCAAGTCAACAATATATTTTTATAAAGAGTTTCATACGTTCACCTGGACACATTCAGGTACCCATTCCAATTGGTTTCATCCATTGCTTATTTTTTTTGCTGATTTCGACCCTCCAGATCTAACCTGCCTCCTCTATGTACAGGGATATCCAAATAAAAGTGAACAGGCCTTATAACTTTTTTATTTTTAAAAATGGGAAAAAATGTTGAAAATGAAAGTTTATGGGATTTTAATAGATCATTCATATAATCAGAAAAACAATTGAGCATCGAATATTAAAAAATGTAGTATAAAATATCGATTTTCTAGCTGATTTTAAAATGGTTGGTATGATTTTTATCATATTTTTGGAT
The DNA here is from genome assembly GCA_963971165.1 of Philopedon plagiatum. NCBI lineage: Eukaryota > Metazoa > Arthropoda > Insecta > Coleoptera > Curculionidae > Philopedon > Philopedon plagiatum. The sequence continues at coordinate 9,200,023 of OZ020191.1, forward strand.
TCTAGGAGAAGTTCTAGACATATTTTGTATAACATACCCTATGCGGTTTTTCAATCTTATTCAAATTAAAAATTATTTCGCATAAATATATTTTAAACGTAACTATCCAGGTTGTGAACGAAATACCTGCTAGCTTTTTAAATTTTCTTCGTAGGCAAGTCAAAGTTCATGTCAAGGTTGACAATAATACTTTAGTCACCGTGAATTTATAATTTTATTTTTATGCAAAATGAGTTATTCTATTAAATATTAAATGTTGATTCTTATTAGTTAGTAATATTTGAAAGCAATAACCAGTGATTATAAACAATAAGAAATGAATTATAACATAAACAGATAAATGTTATAATTAGCGACTAAATATCAAAAGAAATTTTTAACGTGTCCGCCATTTAATTCTTCGTACTTTTCATACATTCGTCTCTCCTCTGAAGTGTGTTTATAATATTTTCAGCATCATTTTTGTTTCAGATTTCTTACTTCATTTCTAACCTTCCTTTAAATTTCTTCAATATTTTTATTATGATTGCTGTATATGACATTTTTCAAATGACCCCATAGAAATGTATCTGTGGGCTATTTGCAGGCCGATGTAACGTTCCATATCTACCGATCCATTCGTTATACAGATGGTTTAAAAAATTGCGAACCTCAATTATATTATATGCTCGTTTTATAATGAGCGATGTTTAATCGCTATTTTGAGGTTAAATTTGATCAGGAAAAATTAGAATCTTTTGAGGGTAAGCCTTTTGAAGGAGTACTTTCGTATTATGACATAAAAAAGATGCTGGATAAGCCCATTCTATTTTAAATATAATTTAATATATGAAAATAAAGCCCGATAATTTTATTCCCATTTTTGTTTTTTAAACGATGAAAAAGTTTTTTGGGTGCTTCAATATTATTTTTATTGCCCTACATTGTTACACATTTTATAAAAATATTGCCCGCGTAAATTGCTTCCTGAAAAATATTAATTCTTTCTCTATAGTTCTACGTATGTGTAGGTGACTAAAGTAATTTTAATCCGTTTGAGGGTGTTAGTTGTAATACTTTGTTTTCATTTTGTAATTGTATTATCTGAGATAAAAATGTCTAACTAGTTTTGCCTAATTAAATGCTCATTATCTACCTTCACTAGTTATGCTTTGTTTTGATTAGCAAGGACCAATGCAATACATACAGGATGGGTTGGATTTGAAAAAGCTGTATATTGAAAATTGGTCTAACTCGACTCAACAAATTACGGCTTGCTAAAAAAAAATTAAATATCATCTGAACAAACCTAAGCAAACTCAAACAAAACTCAGGTGGCAAAGCAGAATATTTAATTTTCGTAGCAATTAAAACCGTTTTAAATATTGAAACTCTTTTGTGAATTTCAAAGCTAAATATTTAATTTAACCATTATTTTAAATAAAATACTTTTGTAGCTATATTCGGTTTATAATAAAAAAAATTTGCGTGCCTTATTCCTATATTATTATACAATTTTTAACATCTTCCATAATTTTTCTGGACGACATTAGCAATTATGGTACTCATAATTTCCAAAAGTACTATATGCCTTTTCTACTTATGCATTTTTAACATAGTTCATGGTATCCCTAGAGCTCAATTTAGCAGACCTGTTTATCTCTAAAATGGTTTAGGTTAGGTTACAGTGGCAGACTCCGAGCACCTGACGACTAGTTTCATATAGACCTGGATGGTTCGTTGTGTTATCATATTGCCTTGGAACCAACCTATGATGATTTATGCAACTAAAGATGTTACAGGGTGAATTGTGTAAGGCTTACCAGAACCAGCTGCTACTGTTGATGAACCTCACAAGACGTTCAAGTGGTGTAGGGCTTACCTCCTCCAGTCCGCCGAAGAACATCTCACCGAAGGCATCAAAACTTCTTCTTGCAAGGCCAGGACATTCACACAAAAAATATTGAACACTCTCTACCTCTTCTTCATCTCTGCAGCTCCGGCAGAAATGAATTACTAGTATTTTCATATGTTCTGCGTGACTGCCAAACATACAGTGGCCGGTCATCACAGCAGTTATGTTACGTAGGTCCTTCCTACTGTGCGGTTCTATTATATTTGCATAAGGGCCTTAGCTGCTTAGAGATGCTACAAGTTGTTAATTCTGTCCATCTAGTTTGAGCAAGTAGCCTGGTTTTTTGATCAATTTCAGCTCCAATTATTTCCAGTGGTTTGGACATAGTGCTCTCCGCTAGAGTGACTTCCATCTCTGCGCCTTTAGTAGCTAGCGCATCGGCCTTCTCATTACCCGGAATCGCACAGTGACCCGGAATCCAGCATAAAGTGACTCGGTGCCGGGCTTCCAATCTTTTTTTATCTAAGACATCCCATGTGGACTTCAAACCTAAATACTTACGTACCGTGGGCGTCTAAAGAAAAGGAAAATGTTAATGAAAGATGTTAAGTGTCGAAGGTGGTGCCGCTCCCCAAATGTGGGAGCAGTACTCTACCTACCGTCTGCGGAGGATATTAAAACAGCGCCAAATAAGATTTGTTTTGAAGTTGCTCGCCGACTGACTGTCGACATAGATGCAAATCGACCTGCCTTCCCGCCGATCAAGGTGTTCAAACAGAGTTGTCGCTGCCTTGCCAACAGCCAAAATTTTTGCCCAAAATACACTAATGTAATTTGGAAGTCTGTACGACTTTTGTAAATTTATACATATATACATATATATATATATATATATATATATATATATATATATATATATATATATATATATATATATATATATATATATATATATATAATAAGCTGTTTCCCTCCCATTCCCCCCTATCTGGAATGAGCGTAGAGAAACCCCTCTTGAAGTCAAACTTTGGGACAATGTGGTCAGTCGATTTCTGTAAGTTAGCTCCTGGATAAGTACTAAGTGTAAGTATGCTGCTGTGCCTATGTTTGGCGGGATTCCAGCAATTCGATTCTTTCAGTCGCACGGTACTCTTTGCGGCTACACTTCTTCTGTAAATATTCAGGGGCAAAAAGTGCAGCATTGTCCCTAATGCTGCTGTCGGTATAGTGTGCAGGGCACTAGTAATTCCTAGACAAGTTGCCCTATGTACCTTAGTTAACTTTTTTAAGTTCTTATTTAAATTTAGATCACTTGGGTTTTGATAAGTTTTGTTAAAAATATATTTATGGTACGAAACTTATTTGCCTTATTTTTACACTTGTCAATTTAAACCGTCAGTTGTCAAATTACGCTAGCTTCGACAATAGTGATTCTGGCCGTTAATTTTCAATTATTTTGTCAATTTAAGCTTATGAAAAATCGGTTTTAAATGTTAATGTTGTTTAATTTTTAAAAATCTAAAAGTACGGTTCATTGTAACAATAAAAAACTTCTTTAATGATGCAGACGGTTCAGGCCCTAAAATTTTAACTCCATATTATGCTATATTAAAAGGTTACCTGCTTTTACAAAAACCTCACGTTGCGGATGACGTTTTAAATGGATGTATGTAAATGAAAGGTAACAAAAATTACCCTGTTTCTATTTCAGTCTGACACATACCTAAATATATTATATTTAGGTCATTCAAAGCTTTCTTTATGGAGCGTTTCTATTATTTTCTATTTTTCTATGTTCAGAAAAAAACTTTTACAGCTAGATTCACCACTGCCAGGTTTGTTTGATCCAGGGGCGTCCAGGAATCGGGGGAAGAACCGCACAGTAATATATTCCGAAACGGAAATGGACACAATCAAACATCGCTTGGTCGTAAAAAGATTTAGAAATGAAAAAAAAAACGCGTTTTGCAGTTTAAGTGATTATCTATCTGAAAAAAAATAGACACAAAGTGCCCCTTTTATTGGAAATGCCCTAAAAACACGTAAAATTCGTAATTTTTTCCTTTTTTTCGATATTTTGGGTACTGCTGTTTACTGCCTGTTGGAATTTAATGACCATGATTTTTTTTTAAACCGGACTAAAGAAGCTCTTATTTGCTTTCTTTAGAAATCTTTTAAACCCATTAGTAGAGGGATATGATGCTCCCCGAGTCTCCGCATGCGCAGTAGGGTCGACCTTGAACGCCCAGGTGTGCTATTGTTATTTGGCCTTGATATGCGCAGGTGTTATTCCAAGGTCAAGGTCAAGCACTTGGCCTTGAACGCGAGCAGCTGTTTCTTTGTTTGGTGATGACCAGGTGTACGATGCTTATTTCAAGGTTACATTTGCGGTGCATATTTTCAATGAATGCGAGCAGCTGTTTCTTTGTTTGGTGATGACCAGGTGTACGACGCTTATTTCAAGGTTACATTTGCTTGGCCTTGAACGCGAGCAGATGTTTCTTTGTTTGGTGATGACCAGGTGTACGATGCTTATTTCAAGGTTACATTTGCGGTGCATATTTTCAATGAATGCGAGCAGCTGTTTCTTTGTTTGGTGATGACCAGGTGTACGACGCTTATTTCAAGGTTACATTTGCTTGGCCTTGAACGCGAGCAGATGTTTCTTTGTTTGGTGATGACCAGGTGTACGACGCTTATTTCAAGGTTACATTTATGATGTTAGTTTACCTTGAGTTATTACTGGGGTGTAACATGTTTTGGTATGACGGTCGAGTGGGTTGGGTCTAAATGTGGATCGGTATATATGAGGGTAGGGGGGGTTAAATTTTAGTATAGAACATTGTGTTGAGTAAAACGGTTCAAGCAAGTTAATTTGAAAGTCATGGCGTACGTGTGTGAAAATTGTGGTAAATCATTTACTCGGAGTTATAATATGTTACGACATAAACGAGAATCGTGCGTAGCACGATTTGAAAATATGCATGGTGGAAAACAGCGAAAAGTTGACGATGGGGCATCAACATCCGAGGTGCGTACTTGCACTTGCTGCAATATAACCATACCAGCAAATCGAATGGCAGGTCATCAAAGAACAATACACCATAAAAGTAATGCATGTTCACCAATATCAGCTGGTGTTGAGCTAGTGTCCAGTGCTTTTAGAAATAGGATTGCCACATACCGTATATCAAGTGATAATGAACATACTGACTATTCATTATTTTTTGATGAAATTAAAGCAAGAGTGTTAGAGGTAGTAAGTGACCTAGTAAGAGTGCGTTGTGCTTTGAAAGTTAATATGGTGGTTGTTGGTCGGTATCTTTTACCAACACAAGATAATATGTACAGTGACAAGTCATTTAATACACGCAATGAAATTGTCACTTCAGGAAGCGATTTGGAAGAAATATATCAATCATTAGTGGGAGCCATGAAGACTCAATCGACTGAGTTTCAGGAAAAAGATTCAGGTATGTTATAAATTAACGACTAAAAATAAAATAAATACTTATGTCATTCTTTTTGGTTTTCGTAGGTTGGGCTCTGGAAAGAATTCTATACCTGGAAGTAAATGTCAACGAGTATAAACCTTTTGGTGGATCTTCATATATAAAGTTACCCCGATTCATCGAATTGAAAAAAGCCATCATCAATGTGTTTAATCAAGATGAGTGTTGTTTTGCATGGTCAATCGTGTCTGCTTTGTGCCCCACCACTAGAATGGCATCACAGATTCAATCTTATCCACACTATTCAAGAGTGCTGAATTTTACAGGTATAGACTTTCCAGTAAAGTTGCGTGATATATCAAAATTTGAAGAAATGAATAATATTTCAGTTAACGTTTATGGTTTGCAAAAAAATTTCGAAAATAATATGTTAAAGTACGAAGTTGTCGGTCCATTAAGGTATTCGGGTAGAAAACTTAACAGACATGTCAACTTGTTGTTAATAACAAAGGATTGTAGTATTAAAGATGATGATGAACATATTTGTGATACGCGTTGTTCTAAAAGTCATTATTGTTGGATAAAAGACTTATCGAAATTATGTTCCAGTCAAATTACATCACGTAGAGATAAAATGTATTTTTGTGATGGTTGTTTGATATATTTTAGTTCACCATCATCTTTGATATCACACCAAAAAAATGACTGTAACCACAAATATTCATTAACACCATCACTAAATTTAAAAATAGATAAATTTGGAAGGAGTGTAAGTGAAAATATATTAAAATTTGACAACATAGAAAAGCAAATGCGTGTACCGTTTGTCGTTTACGCGGATTTTGAATCGGTGCTTAAACCACTGGATACAGTGGAACCGAATCCCACAAATTCTTACTTAGTCAAAAGCATCAAACATGAACCATATTCTTTTGCGTATTTAATTAAGTGCTCCTTTGACGATTCGATTTCAAAATTTGAGCTCTACCGGGGAAACGACGCAGCCCAGGTTTTCGTTTCTCGACTTGAAAGTGATTTAAGATCTCTTTACAATACATACTTAAGAGATATAAAAGCAATGGAAACTTTAACGGCTGACCAAATAGCGGAGTTCAATAATGCCACAAAATGTGGTATATGTGAACGACCTTTTGAAAATAATAATTGTAAAGTAAAGGACCACTGTCACATAACTGGGAAAAAAAGACCTGGTGCTGCTCATTCGATTTGCAATTTAAATTATAAGTTACCCAATTTTATTCCAATTATATTTCATAACTTGAGCGGGTACGATTGCCACATGTTTATTAAAGAGTTGTGTCGTCACGGAGACAAGATCGATGTTTTAGCTCAAAGCAAGGAAAAGTATATTTCGTTTACGAAAAGTATTTACGTTCACGATTATGTCGATAATAAAAGTGGGACAATAAAGAAAAAATATTTGAAATTGCGGTTCATCGATAGTTTTAAATTTCTATCAACGTCACTGGAAAATTTGGGTAATGGATTAGCTGTGGGTAGTTTCAGGGAAACAGGAAAATATTTTTCTGATAATGAGCAGTTTAATTTAATGCGTAAAAAAGGTGTTTTTCCCTATAGTTTTGTCGATTCAATAGACAAAATGAACCATCCAACTTTACCCACAAAAAATCAGTTTTATGATAGTTTGTCAGAGGAGCACATTAGCGATGAAGATTATGATAGAGCTAAAAAGGTGTGGGACACATTTAATTGTAAGAATTTGGGGGACTATTCGGATTTATATTTGAAATCTGATGTTTTATTATTAACCGATGTTTTTGAACAGTTTCGCGATACTTGTTTAGAAACGTATAAACTGGATCCAGCACAGTACCATACCCTTCCAAGTTATTCGTTTGATTGTATGTTGCGTATTTCTAAGGTAGAGTTAGAGCTATTGACCGATATCGACACGGTTCATTTTTTCAAAAAAGGTATTCGAGGCGGTATAAGTCAGTGTTCAGAAAGGATGCACGCTGCCAACAACATATATGTACCAAACTACGATCCTAACGAGCCATCATCTTTCATTGTTTATCTTGATGCAACAAATCTGTACGGTCATAGTATGTCGCAAGCATTACCATTTGGCGGCTTTAGATGGTTATCAGAGCATGAAATTTTAAATTTAAATATTATGGATGTGGACGATAATGGTCCAGAAGGATACGTTTTGGAAGTTGACGTTCATTATCCGGATACGCTATATGATGATCATTCCGACTTACCCTTTTTAGTTGAAAATATTGTACCACCCACGGAATCGGCAAAATTTTCAAAGTTAATTCCGAATTTAAACGACAAAAAGAAATACATCATTCATTACCGAACATTAAAACAAGCAATCAATAACGGCCTAATGGTAATGCAAACACACAGAATTTTAAAATTTAATCAATCCCCATGGTTAAAGACATATATCGACTTAAATACAGATTTGCGCAATAGGGCAACAACAAAGTTTGGTAAAGACACTTTTAAATTAATCATTAATGCTGTTTTTGGCAAGACCATGGAAAATGTGGAGAATCGTAATGATATAAAACTAGTTACCCGATGGGAAAATGACAGGAATAAAATTGGGGCACGAGCATTAATTTCTCGTCCTTATTTTAAAAGTTCAACGGTTTTTAATAAAGAATTCGTTGCCATTCATATGGATCAATTAAAGGTAACTTATAATAAACCAATTTATATCGGATTTTCCATACTGGACATGTCGAAAACAGTAATTTATGATTTTTTCTACTCATTCATTAAAGCAAAATTTGGCAAAAATGCTTCTTTACTGTATACCGACACAGATTCGTTAATATTAAAAGTTTACACCGACAATTTTTATCGCATAATTGCAGAAAATCCGGATAAATTCGATACATCCAATTATACCGAAGGAAATATTTTTAACATAAAAAAAAGTCAGTCAGTAGTAGGTAGAATGAAGGATGAATTTCCAGGTGATCCAATAATCAGTTTTTATGGTACCGGAGCCAAAGCTTATTACATAAACTCAATCAGTAGCGAAATTAAAAAAGCGAAAGGTATAAAAAAACGTGTAATTGAAAAACAGCTTCACCTGGAAGATTATCGGAATATCGTAGAACGTGGTGGTCAGATATTTCGAAAAATGAAAACCTTTCGAAGTTATAAACAGGACGTTTATACCGAAATAATTAATAAAGTTGCTTTATCTCACCACGACGATAAACGGTATATTATAACATCAACAACAAAAACTCTACCTTGGGGACACCCAGACATAAAGTTTTACGAAACAAACCCTGAAGATAACCTAAATATGTTAATACAAGCTATGCAAAGTTTTTTACCCGAAAATATTAGTTATAATTAGAAAAATGTTGGAAGGTCTATGTTTTAGAAAAATAAAAAAATATTAACTCCAATGTCACGTAGTTTTCTTAACCACTATAGTAATAGCAATAGTTGAAATTTTGTAACGCAGGACAGTAAAATACATAGATAATTGTTTCAATAATATGTTGTTTTATTTTACAATATAGTAATAAAGTTACAAAAATAAAAATTAATTAATGTCTGGCTTATAAACTTCTCGTAGCATCCATTGTCTTCTCAATATATCAGATCTGTTAATCGGCCCTCGTCGACACATCAGCGTTCCACAGTAATGACACTTAACAATCCTTACTCTCAACAATTCAATATAACTGTAAGATTGCATGTGGTCAGTCCAAATATATACTTCTCTTTTACAATGATAGCAAACAGCAGAAATTATTATTTGTGCTCCTGAAAAAGTCTCAGCTGGACGATTGTTATCTTGATCTGCTGGCAACATTATAGTTTCTGATAATAGTCATCGAAGGAAAGAGAGCGTCTATAAATATGGGTTGTCTGGATCATATAACCTTGAGAGCACAAACAATAACAGAAGTAAGGACACACGATTACCTTGAAAATATGTCCTTGAATCGCTGTCTAGCCGTTGAACGCAACCTTGTAAGTTGAATGAACTTGTTTGGCCTCCAAAGCATCAACCGTCAGATAGAGTGGGGGAGTTTATGGTGGGGTGATAAGTATAAATTTGGTTTGCTAGGCAGAGCATTTCATAGTTCGCTAGAACAGTTCACCGAGTAAGTACAGTTGTCAGTTAAGTGCAGTTAGTAAGTGAAAATGAATTCCGGTAGTGAGTCGTTGTTAGATGCGTTTAACTTGGATGGAAGTATCCAAGCCGAGTTGATGGGGCAGGATGTTATTGACCTGCTGACCCCGGGTGTGTTTGACGAGTGGCACAATGACGACGTGCTAAACACTGCGTTTGTGGAAGAAGTGAATGTGGGTGAAAAAAAAGTGTCTTCGGCGGTTGACTACGTCAACAATTGGACAGAGAAGGATGGCGGGCGCATTAACATAATTAGTGATGTGGTGGTAAAGAAGGCGAGGCGGCAACCCACTACCAAGCTAGAAAAGCTGTTGAAATTGCCAAAGACAGCCGGCAGCAGTAAAAGTCAATTTTATGCAGCTATGGAGGGTGAACAGAAGAAGAAGAAGAAATTCGTATTCAAGCGACCAACAGTGCCAGTTCAATACCCCGATTTTTTGCAGACGTCACAGCCACCGAAGCCTCTGTTACCGGTCGTCATCATTAATGAAGGCCCAAACACGATAACGCCCGAGCCGCCGAAGTCCATGCCTCCGATTGTGTTGGTGGCCGACGCTGACGAAAAATCGCCGATCGCGGGTGCGCCTATATCACCGACAATTGGGCGTGGAATGTGCCGCAAACCATTAAAGAAGCGGTGCAAGCGGCTATTCGAGCCGGTTAGTCAACCCCGTCAACCTGCTGCTGCTTCTTCTGCAGAAGTGCCGATACCGGACTGGATGGAAGAGTTTTCTCCAAGTCAGAAGTGTGCCTTCTCCGTGGCTTTTAGTGCGAGGCAAAAACTAGTGGATGAACTAAAAAAGAATGATAGTGATGTGGCGCAATACGAGAGACAGATTAAGGAACTGCAGGCGAAAATTGAACAGTGTAAAAGTGAAGGGGAAGTGTGTAGAAAAAGACTTAAGTTATTGGACAATTTTCCATATAATTAATTTTAGAATTTTATTGTAAATATAGAGTTAAGTTATTTTTGTAATAGTGTTGTATATATAAGTAAAATAAAATGTTTTTGTATATATGATAATAAAAAAGTTAAATGAAACAATATTTTTTATTTCTAAAATAAGTATGCGAAAGTTACACAAAATAAAATAAAAATGCAAAATAGAAAAAAGAATAGACGAAAAAATGTAGGGCCGTAACTTTAGGTGTGTAATCATTAGATGCACACAACTTAAGTATGCGATAAAGTGTTATGTCTGTGAAGAGAGGCTGCCCGTTACAATGCCTGAGAACATGCATCTTATTTGTAATAAAATGTGAATTTTATTGCAAGTAAGATAACAGACCAAACTCTCGGCATTTTCGTAGAGAACTTACTAGAAATTTAGCTAGTTCTAACGTATGGTAAGAACGTACATGTCTTTATAGAGTAACACAATATTTTCCAAAAGAAATTTTTACTTATTTTTGGAATTTTTAAAAAATAACCTCGGAAATGGGTTAAGGGCAGTAAAAGGAACGTTTTAGTCTTATAAAAGTTTTGCATAAAATGTCGGGAAATGCCTTAAAAAAATTTATGAAAATGCTAAAAAAATTGAAAATCTTTATTTCTAAATTTTTCAAATTTAAAAAATGCCAAAAAATAGTTTAAATGGGTCCAAATCTATTGTGATTTACACTTTTTCCGTAAAGTGTTGGGCAATGCCTTAAAAAAATTATGAAAAAAAATATGAAAAACGTTCATAATTTTTTTAAGGCATTGCCCAACACTTTACGGAAAAAGTGTAAATCACAAAAGATTTGGACTCATTTCAACTATTTTTTGGCATTTTTTAAATTTCGAAAAAATAAGAAATAAAGATTTTCAATTTTTTTAGCATTTTCATAAATTTTTTTAAGGCATTTCCCGACATTTTATGCAAAACTTTTATAAGACTAAAACGTTCCTTTTACTGCCCTTAACCCATTTCCGAGGTTATTTTTTAAAAATTCCAAAAAATAAGTATGTCGGTTCCAATAGACATAATAAATACTATACTTTCATAATTTTTTAAGGCATTTCCCGACACTTTACAGCAAAAGTGTAAATCACAAAAGATTTGGACTCATTTAAACTATTTTTTGGCATTTTTTAAATTTGAAAAAAATTAGAAATAAAGATTTTCGATTTTTTTAGCATTTTCATAAATTTTTTTAAGGCATTTCCCGACATTTTATGCAAAACTTTTATAAGACTAAAACGTCCCTTTTACTGCCCTTAACCCATTTCCGAGGTAATTTTTAAAAAATTCCAAAAAATAAGTATGTCGGTCCCAAGTGCCCCTATGGCTGCTGCGTCTCGTGTAGTCTCGTACTAAGTCGTCTCGTGTCGGAAGATTTTACTTATTTTTGGAATTTTTAAAAAATAACCTCGGAAATGGGTTAAGGGCAGTAAAAGGAACGTTTTAGTCTTATAAAAGTTTTGCATAAAATGTCGGGAAATGCCTTAAAAAAATTTATGAAAATGTTAAAAAAATTGAAAATCTTTATTTCTTATTTTTTCGAAATTTAAAAAATGCCAAAAAATAGTTTAAATGAGTCCAAATCTTTTGTGACTTACACTTTTTCCGTAAAGTGTTGGGAAATGCCTTAAAAAAATTATGAAAAAAAATTATGAAAAACGTTCATAATTTTTTAAGGCATTTCCCGACACTTTACGGAAAAAGTGTAAATCACAAAAGATTTGGACTCATTTAAACTATTTTTTGGTATTTTTTAAATTTCGAAAAAATAAGAAATAAAGATTTTCAATTTTTTTAGCATTTTCATAAATTTTTTTAAGGCATTTCCCGACATTTTATGCAAAACTTGTATAAGAGTAATACGTTTCTTTTACTGCCCTTAACCCATTTCCGAGGTAATTTTTTAAAAATTCCAAAAAATAAGTATGTCGGTCCCAAGTGCCCCTATGGCTGCTGCGTCTCGTGTAGTCTCGTACTAAGTCGTCTCGTGTCGGAAGATTTTACTTATTTTTGGAATTTTTAAAAAATAACCTCGGAAATGGGTTAAGGGCAGTAAAAGGAACGTTTTAGTCTTATAAAAGTTTTGCATAAAATGTCGGGAAATGCCTTAAAAAAATTTATGAATATGCTAAAAAAATTGAAAATCTTTATTTCTTATTTTTTCGAAATTTAAAAAATGCCAAAAAATAGTTGAAATGAGTCCAAATCTTTTGTGATTTACACTTTTTCCGTAAAGTGTTGGGCAATGCCTTAAAAAAATTATGAAAAAAAAATAAAAAATCGAAAATCTTTATTTCTATTTTTTTTCAAATTTAAAAAATGCCAAAAAATAGCTTAAATGAGTCCAAATCTTTTGTGATTTACACTTTTGCTGTAAAGTGTCGGGAAATGCCTTAAAAAAATTATGAAAATATAGTAGTTATTATGTCGATTGGAACCGACATACTTATTTCTTGGAATTTTTAAAAAATAACCTCGGAAATGGGTTAAGGGCAGTAAAAGGGACGTTTTAGTCTTATAAAAGTTTTGCATAAAATGTCGGGAAATGCCTTAAAAAAATTTATGAAAATGCTAAAAAAATCGAAAATCTTTATTTCTAATTTTTTTCAAATTTAAAAAATGCCAAAAAATAGTTTAAATGAGTCCAAATCTTTTGTGATTTACACTTTTGCTGTAAAGTGTCGGGAAATGCCTTAAAAAATTATGAAAGTATAGTAGTTATTATGTCGATTGGAACCGACATACTTATTTCTTGGAATTTTTAAAAAATAACCTCGGAAATGGGTTAAGGGCAGTAAAAGGAACGTTTTAGTCTTATAAAAGTTTTGCATAAAATGTCGGGAAATGCCTTAAAAAAATTTATGAAAATGCTAAAAAAATTGAAAATCTTTATTTCTTATTTTTTCGAAATTTAAAAAATGCCAAAAAATAGTTTAAATGACTCCAAATCTTTTGTGACTTACACTTTTTCCGTAAAGTGTTGGGAAATGCCTTAAAAAAATTATGAAATTGTCGTATGTAGTAAAAATAAAACTCAAATATGTCGTTTATAAGTTTATTTTAAATACTAGAGTACATAATTTGGAGAATTACACAACTTCAAACTAATGTATTGATTTGTTAGTAACAGAACCATTAAGTATATTGTAGCTAAAAAATGCATCGTGAATAACTAACGCGTACACTTTAATGTCTTTAGGAAATTTACTCTTGCGTGTTTCGAACTCCAATTTCACGTCCACTGTGGACGTCCTAACGGCTTCTGGTTGATGACTGCAATCGATTACGAATAACGGATTTTTAAGATAGTCGGCAAAACTCATCATAGGATCGCTCAGTTCTCGCTGGTAGTAGCTAGCTTGAAAATTCTCATAATTATAATAGGCTGCGGCATACAGTTTCTTTGAAAAATCTAAATTCCATCTTTCGTACGGAAATACGGCAGAGTTCAGATAGAGCCTAATATCACTTATATCGGCCGTTGTAAATTGTGTGCTATCTTTTGCTCTGTTGTCGGACGAGCTAGTTGGTTGAAAACCGATAATCAAATATCTCGGTTTTTCGAGACTCGTGCTAGTTCTTAAGGCCCAAACGTCTGACGATGTTTCTCTCAAAGAAGGTAGCTCGTAAAGATCCCATTTACGGTAAGCTATTGGAACGTTTGCGTTACTGCCACCTTTATTCATGCGTGATAATATCTTTAACTTCTGTCGATCGTCTGGAATAATGTGACGAATTTTCCATTCAATTTTTTCAATTGAAATGTCTGCATCTACTTCGCCGATATAGCAATTGTTGAAAGTGCGGGCGATAATTAAAATCAACTCTTGCTTGACGTTAAAAATACCCTTTGAATAATCCTCTGCGAAACCCATGAGATATTTTAGAGGAAGCTTGCCGGAGAACATGTTACTTGTGGAATCTAGTATCCCTTGATTTGCTTCGTCTAGACCCCATCCGCATGCCATGAGAGCTCTATTTTGTGCGGCACCCAATGACACCATAGTTTTCATCGTTGTGGTAATTCCGGGTTTCCGAACGACGGCAACTTGCTCCCCTCCCATTTCATAACGACATTCGTCGAATAGAAAGGCGATGGCATTATTTGATAGATAACATTTTTTACTAACATCTTTGGGTTTAAATGTTCCTTCGATGTAAATGTAACTATCCGATATATCCAAAATGATATCTTGAAAGTGTACAGGTATACGAATTTCATCGGAATTGCGGAATGTTGGAGAACCGTAAGGTTTATATGTGTGTTCTTGAAAACTAATAATGGAGTTATCAAAAATGGGTTCGGTAAAAACTTCGATTTTGTCACTGCTAGCGGCCATCATTTTCTAATTTTTCTCACTTTCAAACCGATCGATTGTAGAAATTTGCAATCTTTCACGGAGAGCTGCCGATTGCTGTGCGGATGTGTTTTCGATCGTCCGTCTGACTTGCGAATGAACCTTGACTGTGTTGTCTGCTTACTTTTATGTCGTTTAACTGAATCTTGAATTGTTGACAGCTTATGCAGTTGACGGTTAAAGCAAAAACCCATTATACGATTTTTTTCAACTCTAGTTTAACTATTATTTTCTCACCTCGAAAATCGATCAAATCACCGCTATCGTCCAAGATGCGTAGAGTAATGTTGTCGATAAACTGACGACCATCCGGCATTATCGGCATATAAATATTATTTTGCGGTTCTTTGGAGATTTTGTAACCGGGTTCGACGTCAATATCAAATTCAAATAACGTATGACTTTCCAAAGAATTCAGGTATGCTCCGGAAATTATATTACAATCCACACGTACGATGCGCACTTTCATTATGTCCACGATGGTACTTGATTCGTGTCGTTGTCCACCTTGCAGCAGCACAGAGCCAAATCCGAGCACTTTGCCGATACCATTGCTACCTCGAAAATCGATGCTATATTTTGACTTTAGCTCACATTTTAACGTATTATTATTGGCTGTTAATGAAAATAAATCAGTACCAACTTCATTGCATGACTCTTTTAAAGCGGTGTACATGGCTTTTGCTATTAAATGCTTTGGTATCACTGTTTTCAAATGGCTGAATGAATTATTGCTTTCGTCGATATTAAAAATCGAATTATATGTGTAAAATCCCAGTAGTGCAACTCCATATTTGCTTGTTGTATTTAACTCGATGGGTGGGTAAAAATCCGCACTTAAGACACTTGAATGTCCTGTTAGAGTGAATGTGTAAGACATGACTGACCACGAAACTATTTGTGTAGCTATTTTATTGCTGTTTGCAACAGTTAAATGGATTTAAGCTGAAGCGTTGCTTTATTCCTTTGGACGTTTTTAAACTGTTTTCTGCCTTTATATTCACATCGTTAATTTTGCAATAACAACAAAATATTTTTTTTGGTATCGGTCCATCGCCCTCATCCGAATCTGAATTATTGCTATTATAATGTTCGAAACAGTATTGATATTTCAATATATCGACGTCAATTTTTAGGTGATTAGGTAACCTATCCCAAACTAGTGCTATTTCATTTGGAGCTAATGCGATCAACACTTCTTTGGGCGTATTTTCTAACTGTTCGGCAGTCATTTTTTGTAATCCTCCGACTTCACGATATGCTTTAAGTGATAGCAACATTTTGGTGTAGTTGTCACGTTCCATTTGGGGTGTCAAAGACATACTTTTTACGATTGTAAAAGAAACTTCAAACACAAATGTCCACACCAGACTGTTCCGAATTCTTGTTGACGGTCGTATGTATAGTAAATTTTCTTCGTCGCTTCGGAACCCATCTGCAGATATCGTACCAATTCCATAGGTGGGGGTAAATCACCGAAACTATCGTAGTATGTTACATCAGAATTGCTTTTTCTATATGCTACCCAATGAGTCCCTACACCCGACATACTATCCAAATTTATAATGGCGGCCTCATAACGTTTGGGACCGCGTACAGGTAATGAATCTCTCATATATACGCCTCGAAAGTGTGGTATTTTCATTTTTAAGGCGTACTTTTCTATATCAATATTGGATAGTGGTCTTTGAGGTAGGGATTCTATTAGTTTTTTGATTTCTTATTTTTGCCGTTGTTTATATATAATCCCAAACCTGTGCGATATGGTTTCAAATATAATCCATTTCCTCTTGAACTTAGATGTAAGCCGGTACCTATTTTTTCTGCAGTCGACTTTTTTACTGCTTTTACGGCACGCACGATGCCTGCTGCACCACCTGCTAATGAACCTAAGGCCGATAGTCCTGCAAATATTGGTATTAACGGTAATATCCCCCCAGTCTTCGGAATTGGAATGATTCTAGGCGTGCGAATTTTTCGTTTGCCACCGGCTATTCTTAGGGATTTACGTGCAGCTACTGCAGCTATTTTCGATGCTTTCATGATATTTTTCTCGATAAGTTTTTTCCCACCAGCTTTTAACAATTCTGATCGAACGGGTCGTCTAATAGATGATCCAAAAGCTACTTTGTGTACTCGCTTATGTTTACCGACGCCATTACCTTTAGTGTGGCGGCGGCGGCGCTGGAAGCGACGTTTACCTCTAGTGGATGCTTTTCTCGATTTTGATGATGATGATACACCCATACCAAAACGTTGTTTCGCTTTCATAATGTTGGTTACCAACCAAGCTGCAGCTTTTTCACCAGCGCTAGAGTCTTTAGATTTTACTCTTTTCCACGCGCTTTGCTCGAGTTCCTGATCTGCTTGGTGGCGAGCACTTAAATTTTCACTATTACGCAAATAGGCTAAATCGTGTTTTTTGCATGCGACATCCAAAGAATTAATTCCTTGATCTCCTCTTGCCACACGTTTTACTACTTTCGTCCCGGGCCCGCAATACTGATAGCCGGGAATGTGTAACTCGAACGGTAGCCTATTAATTACTGAATTAACAATACCGCTTCCAGTCTTACTTGATAAACGAGACCGTCTACTTCGTCTGACGAGCGACATCTGAATGATAGTTTACGTGAAAGTTCAGTATAAAATATAGATTTTGTTAAGATGCGTATCGTCAATCTTAAACAAAAACTTCCCGTCGATAATCTCGATGTAAAGGTCGGATGTGGACTAGAACAAAAATTATTTAAAAGACATGGTCCTTTGCTACCGTCATCTATTCGTGGATTATTAATAGGACCTTCAAACTGTGGAAAAACAAATGTTATGATTTCGCTGCTTACTCACCCCTCGGGACTGCGTTTCGAAAATGTTTATATCTACTCAAAGTCGCTCTATCAACCGAAATATGAATATTTAAAGAAAATTTTATCACCAATCAAAGGTCTTGGCTACTACGCTTTTAGCGACGCAAATAACATTGTGGAACCGTCAGATGCTAAACCTAATTCAATATTTATTTTTGATGACGTTATGTGTGAGAAACAGGACGTTATAAGATCGTATTTTAGCATGGGACGTCACAAAAATGTGGATGCCTTTTACTTGGCGCAAACGTATTCTCGTGTTCCTAAGCAGCTCGTCCGGGATAATGCCAACTTCATTATTATGTTTAAACAAGATGAGATGAATATGAAACATATATTTTCCGATCACGTTTCACCCGACCTGACGTTTACACAATTTCAAGAGATGTGTGCTAAATGTTGGGATAATAAATATGGTTTTTTAGTTATTGACAAGGATAGTGATGTAAATTCGGGCAGATACCGCAAGGGATTCGATAGTTATATATTCCTATAATAATAACTTGGATAATCATTTCATCGTTGAACGGTGCTTTGAAAGCATCATGAATGAAGAAATCGAATTAAAACGAAAGCTACTGGAAACTACAAATGCGGTTAGAAAAAAATTTAAACAAATTAAAGCAGCTAAAGTGCAGAATGAACATGATTTGGAAAAGTTTTATGAACCAGTTTCTAAACCACTAGAATCTATATCTAAATCCGTAAAGCAGCAGCAGCAACAGTACGCAACTAAAAAATCAAGTACTACGACTAAACCACAAAGTCGGAGTAGCAGCAGCAGCTCGGTGGGAATGGCGAAAATGTTTGAAGAACATCCAACAGAAGCGGATTTTGAAACATCTACACCGATTTCGCAAAAAACACAAATTCCTACACCAAAACGTGGAAATCGTGAGTCACTGTTCGAAACCCCTTCCCCATCAACGATAACATCATCTTACACATCACCACACACATCCAGTGGTAGCAGTTCAGCCGCAAAAACAATTCAAGATTATTTAAATGGATTAAAATTGGAGCCATCTCATTATGATACCGTGTATGGTGTACGCTTTGGTAAAAAAGAAAATAAATCAACAAAATATATTGGCAACTTGGTGGTTCGTTTTCTAACAAACGGAAAGATGGTGTTATACAAGAACAAAACAAACATTGCTGAATTCGATGGAACGGCTGAGCTTTACGATTTGATTTTTCTAAAAAATCCAGCATGCCTAGATAATGAAGACGAAATTAATCTAGATGTACTTCGAAAATACCAAACCATTTTGAAATTGACCGATGCGGCATACGACGGTTATGACAAGAAACGTGGTTTAAGGGAAACCCGATGGAGAAAATATTTACGAATCATAAAACCGCTAATTATGGGAACCAAACTGGGTGGTGGTGGTGTTCGAAGAAAAAAAGGCGACAACAAAATCGAACTACCAGCAAAAAAGCGCCTATCGTCGAAATCATCTCAATATGTTTATTGGAATAAACCTAAGGAGTTAGTGGATAGATTACGATTATTGTGGGGGTCAAAAGTAGCTGGACATACCGGACATGATAATGAGATTATGTCAATTATGGAAGAGCTTCGAGAAGAAGGAATAATATATTAAGTTTTGCACGTAGTTGCCATCCTCAGTGTCTGATAAGACGTGGAACCTTATAATATGAATCCTAGCCGAGAAAAAATTAAAGTCGTAAATGAATTACATAGGACAGCAAGAAAAAATTTTGTTAGAAGACGTACGGTCATAAAAGGATATCGAGATTTGTGGCAAATTGATTTGGCGGAAATGCAGCAATATGCTACTGACTCTGATGGTTACCGTTACATTGTTGTATGTATAAATTGTTACTCCAAATTCGTGTACACCAAAGCAGTTAAGAATAAGACCGGTGTTGAAGTTACGAATGCCATGAAAAGCATCATTGAAGAAGCATCATATGCACCAAACAATTTACAGAGTGATCAAGGAAAGGAATTTTATAATAGCACCTTTCAAGCACTCATGAAAAAATATAATATAAACCATTATTCCACATATAGCACGAAAAAAGCGGCAATTGTTGAGCGTGTTATAAGAACTTTGAAAAATAAGTTATATAAACAATTCTCGGCTAGAGGTTCTTACAGATGGTTACAAATATTACCAGCTATAACGAAGACCTATAATAACACTAAACACCGCACCATTGGAATGAAGCCTAACAGTGTAAAAGAGGATACCCCTATTAAAGCATATGACTATTTGAAAATTGCTCCGAAGAAAAAAAAATTTCATTTGGGTGACATTGTTCGCATTAGCAAGTACAAAGGTGTATTTGACAAAGGATATACGCCTTCGTGGTCAACGGAACTGTTTGAAATAGCAAAAGTTAATATTACAAATCCACCTACCTACTTGCTACAATCATTGGAAGGTCAACCTATTAAAGGATGTTTTTACGAAGCAGAACTGCAAAAGACAGCTAGCCCTGGTGTTTATTTAGTTGAGAAAATTCTTAGAAAACGCAAGAACAATCAAAACGATCAATTGTTTGTAAAATGGTTAGGTTTTCCAAATCAATTTAATTCTTGGATAGACAAATCAGATATTGTATAAATATTATCAAATAGGTTTTACATTACGTATGTATGCATTATAAATAATAATAATAAATATTGCTTTTCATAATTATGCGTTTTATTTTCAATTTAACAGTATAATTATGTTTTTAAATAGATCTTTATCTAGGTTGGTTTCCATTTTGGTTTTTTTGGATCCTTTATCTTCGTTGTAGTATACCGTGCAGCATGTGAGTGAATTTGATAAATTTTTTCCTTAAGGTACGTAATTTTGGTCTCATCATCTTCAAACATTTTTTGAAAAACCGGTACTAGCACATTACTAAGTATGGTATTTATCTGCGAACCAAGTTGATGAACTTCCGTAAGGACATATTCTTTGGTAGCAGCATCATTATCATTTATCGGTTGGGCAACATTCCTTAATAATTTTCCCTCTATATCAAAATGTCCATCTGAAGTAAGTTTAAATCCGATTCCGGGCAACCCTCGCGATAAGTTGTTACAAACAGGAGTTTTCTGTCGACCAAATTTATCAATTGTGTTGTTAACACGACCCATTTTAAAGTAAAACTAATTCACTCTCTTTATGTTCAGCCTATATATAAATGACATAACAAATAAAAATTCATTTTACAATACACCATGAAGCAAGTAAGATTTGACGAAGAAAGAAATATTATCCACCGTATGTCTGTTTGGTGTTTTGCATATAGACAAGCCAGACAAAGTAATTTTCAGCAACTAATACTTGATAGATATCGTTTTCAAAGGAGAATTGGAAAAATGGATGTAATGCTAGCGAGGATTTTAGAACGGAACCACAGAAATAATATATATCAAGAGCGATTTGTTAATTCAAATGTATGGTGAATAATAAACATATTTAGTACAAAAAGATTTTTATTAAGATTTAAATAATACATCCACACTATCATTAGAAAAACGCACTTATTCACATAAATTTAAAATTACATGACTATCATAAGAAACTTTTACACTATATCTAAATTGTCTCTATTTTTCGGAATTACCAGCGCTGCCCTTCTTGGTCGAATTCCATGGTCTTACTATTATTACGTTCTGATGAACCTCCTCCCCCTACTCCTCCTCCTCCTCCTCCTTCTAAGAAAACAGGACTTTGCGGTGATTCGTTAATTATTTCGAGATCTTCAAAATTGCTTGAAGAAGTCCAGCGCTGCCCTTCTTGACTGAATTCCGGCGTATCGTGATTATTATGTTCTGATGAACCTCCCACTGAGACAGCGAGACTTTGCAGAGATTCACTAGAATTTTCACGAGATATTTGTTGCGGTGATTTCATCCCATGTTTCTTATGGTACTCATTTTGACACCATTCACAGAAACCCATTATTCCACTAATAAATTCCCAATTTTCGCAATTGGCACACATCTGACGACCGTTTACAGAGAATGGGCGAACAACTGCAATTTGACGTTCACTTTTTGGTGACTGCATTTTGAGGAAATAAATTACTATGCAGTATTCTGGAAGTACTGAAATGCAGACTGAAACAAGAAAGTTTTGTGCCTCTATTTATATCTGTTAGGTGACCTTCAAACCCCTCCACTCTCATATCCCATGTAAAATCGAGGTCACCATACACAGAATAGACTTGTTTCTTTATCTACATGCGCGTAATACGTATACGCTGAATAGCTTTTTCTTGATTCAACAATTTTGAATCGATTTCCTTAAGTCTTTTTGTAACAGATTGCAAAAAATCTTCATTCGCCTCTTGAGCAAGCTTTTTATTCATTTCATTAAGTTCTTTTCTAACATATTCCAAAACATCATTATTCACTAATTCACTAAGTCGTTTAATAATTTCACGCCTTTGTTCAAGAACATATTCCTGATTAGCGGCATCCCCAGGATTCTTTGGTGGTGCTACATTAGTTAGAGATTTCCCTTGTATATCATATTGACCATCATCGGTCAATCTAAATCCAACTCCTGGTTGTCCAACAAGAACAATGTGATTTTGGTCATTAAATTTTTGGCGCCCAAATTTATCAATTGTGTTGTTAACACGACCCATTTTTAGCTTAAACTGATGTGATTTTTGTGAAGGTTGCCTATTTATAAAAAAATTAAACAATAATTTAGGTACATAATCATTTATTTAACATCTCATGTTATTATATTATACAATGAATTAAAGATTTTCTTCATCTTCTTGAACACACTCCATTTCGTCATCGCTAACAGTACCCAATGCTTTACTATCAACTTCATTGGTGACTGCTTTATTTCCAAGGTCATCAAGAATAGTGGTATCATCTGCGGGAGCCAAACCATATTTTCTAGCTAATTCATCGGGTAAATGAGGCACTTCGAATAGGTAGCTTCCCAATTCTTCATTTATCATTCCAGCGCAAAATTCGTCCAGATCAATGGTTCCATATAGGTATTTCTCGCACGTGTGTGCTCCAGCCGTGAAATTTACGGCGTCTTTCATATACTTCCTATACTGGCTTTCACTAAAACCCACATCGGATTTACCATAATTTGCAAAGTGTAGTATTTCTTCAGCCAGCTCTCTTAATTTACATGATAACCAATTAATGTACATATCTCGATTTTCAATGACAGTAGGGCAGTCACACATCTTAAATAGAAAATAATGGACATGTGATTGTGTGACTGTGTGTTTTTCGATATATACTTAACAAGAACTATTTTATTACATTTTAAATCAACATTAAAATAGCCTAATCAACAATATATTACAAACAACCAAAATTTAACAATGCTCTAGTATTACCTCCAGAGAATACATGTGAGCTTTGCCCCAAATAAGTTAAGGTGTACTGATCACCGGAGTTATTCATCATTTCAATAGTATCCTCTGTCAGAATTTCAGCTACGCGTGATGGTAAAAATGTTTCAAATGTTGCTTGATGTGTTGGATCAAACAATGTGACGATAATGGCTTTTCCAAAACGTGAAGTCAAAGAATTAATTTTTTTTATCATATAAATTTTGCCCACCGTTAATGTAGAGAATTTTCTACGTTCCAGAAATTGAATATCTTGGTTTATCATATTATTAATTTCGGCTATGGTCTGCTTTGAAATGCTCATGATTTAAAATACAATAAAAACAATTACTGTCAAGTACCTTGAATAAACACTTGTAGAACACACCACAAACACAATACTTTATATGCCAAAGCAACAGTTAACGCATACGATGTATGAGTGACAATGAAAGCTATTTTCGAAATGAGCCATATTTATTAGGAAGTAATCCAAGGTCAAGTATTTATTTATGGTGGGAGGAATACATCCGACGACCTCGAAAAATACAAAACAAATGTAACCTTGAAATAAGCGTCGTCCACCTGGTCATCACCAAACAAAGAAACATCTGCTCGCGTTCAAGGCCAAGCAAGTGTAACCTTGAAATAAGCGTCGTACACCTGGTCATCACCAAACAAAGAAACAGCTGCTCGCATTCATTGAAAATATGCACCGCAAATGTAACCTTGAAATAAGCATCGTACACCTGGTCATCACCAAACAAAGAAACATCTGCTCGCGTTCAAGGCCAAGCAAATGTAACCTTGAAATAAGCGTCGTACACCTGGTCATCACCAAACAAAGAAACAGCTGCTCGCATTCATTGAAAATATGCACCGCAAATGTAACCTTGAAATAAGCATCGTACACCTGGTCATCACCAAACAAAGAAACAGCTGCTCGCGTTCAAGGCCAAGTGCTTGACCTTGACGTTGGATAACACCTGCGCATATCAAGGCCAAATAACAATAGCACACCTGGGCGTTCAAGGTCGACCCTACTGCGCATGCGGAGACTCGGGGAGCATCATATCCCTCTACTCCCATTTTCTATGGAGTTACGGGATTTTGGAAGATTCAAGTATTTAGAATTTTTAGCATATTTCCACAGGAATAATGTACCTGTATTCAAGAACGTGGTATATATATGTATACGTTATATATCATCATCATCATCATTTCCAGCTGTTTCAACCATTTCCAATTATGGTGTAGCCTCTCTTACATATTCGTTTTTCATTTCGGCCCGTTGTTGTCTATTGTTGGCTATGCTGGCCCAGGTTAGGCCTGCTGATTTCCTTATATCATGGTCCCATCTCAAATTTGGGCGTCTTCTTGGTCTTTTCACGCCTCTGTGATTCCATTGTGTAATTCTTGTGGTCCATCTATTGTCAGTTCTTCTCGCCAAGTGCCCTGCACATTGCCATTTTAGGGAATTAATTCTGTGGATGACGTCTATTACCTGGGTTTTCTGTCTTATTCACTCTATTCTCTTGCGGTCCCTTCTAGTTATTCCTAGCATGTATCTTTCCATAGCCCTTTGTGCTACCTGCAGTTTTATTGTTATGGCTGTTTTTAGTATCCAGGTTTCACATCCGTATGTCATGACTGCTAGTATACATTGATCAAACGTTCGCTTCTTTAGGTGGAGTGGCATTCTAGATTTGAATATGATTGAGTTTCTACCGAATGCTCTCCATGCTAGTTTTATTCTTCTGTTGATTTCTGGTAGTAGACATCTCGAGATGTGTATTAGTTGGCCCAGGTATATGTATTCTTCCACTACTTCCAGTGTGGTGTTGTTTACTTCAATGTCTTGTTTGTCTACCAGTTCGTTGTATATTATCTTGATTTTGGCTAGGTTCATCTTCAGACCTACTTTACTGCATGCTGTATTTAGTTCGTCAGTTTGCTGTTGAAGTTCATCAGGGTTCTTGGCGATTAGTACAATGTCATCAGCAAATCTTAGGTGGTTCAGGTATTCTCCGTCTATGCATAGACCTTTATTTTCCCAGTCTAGGTTACGAAAGATCTCTACAAGTGTTGCCGTGAAGAACTTTGGAGATATTGCTTCTCCTTGACATTCTCCTATATTGGTGAGGAATTCCGGAGATCCTTCGTATATCATGACTCTGACTTTGGCTTCTTTGTATATGTTTTCCAGGATTTCTATATACGGTTTGTCGACACCTTGACTAGTTAGGGCTTGACTATATATGTTATATATACATATTTATAAATATGAAAAAAAAATCAAATTTTTGTATGGGTCGCACTGTTTAGAAAATACAGGGTGTTAAAAGATATGTGATATAAAGAATATTTTATTATAGAATATCTGCTAGGAATGAGATATCAACTTCAGTGGCGTGAGAATGGTTGCAAATATCACCACATGTTTATTTAAGTTCTAGTATTATTATTTTTTCAGGTTTCTACTCATACGTTGTTAGTACCTAAATTAATTTGAGCAAGATTCTGTTCCACTATTTAAATATTTGGAAAAAATGGTTTTTAAGTCCCGCTCACTCCTCAATCTGCTGTGAGTGGTATATCTCTTTTCTTAAAATATTTTCGCTGATACAGGTCAAAGCAATTTCCAACTAAATATTTTCATTTCTTTTACGTATATCAGATTTTTAAATGAGCCATTTGCACTTAACCATGATAGGGCAAATACTTGTTTAAACGTAACTGTTCATGACCAATTATAAAATCTAAACTGAAACTAGTACTAGGTCTTAAACGTTTTAACTATATCCCAAGATGACGTTTGGGTACCATGTCTGATGTTTCTCTCAAAAGTACAAACAAATATAAAAAGAGAGAAAAATATAAACAGTAAATTACTAAAGTATTTAATTCATTATCGTTCTTTAACTAAACTTTTTTATTACTAAATTCGTTCCAAGCATTTACTTTTAATGCGAAATATGGATACATCCGGATCAAAATAGAGCTACCTATTATAAAGTAATTGTTTTCATCCAATTTAGGCTTGCAAGTGCAATGTGTAAAACTAATTACACTCGAACTAAATTGGTACAAGCGCTAAATATTTAATAACAAGATATAAATTAAGTTTTTTTAATGTGTAACGTGTTATAAAATTTTATATGTAAAAGATGTCATGTAGAGCAAAATATATCAAATGATGGCTAAAAAAATTAATCATTATTATTGGAACACATGAGCCCGCCGAAATAAATTGCAACAATTTATAAGAATGATTGTAATGCAATTAATCGTTTTCGGGGCAATTATAATTGATTTCATAAAGAATTTTGAATGAAATTTTTTATCGGAATATAAAGCTCGTTTCAAGCTCTTTCGTTGCTTTTTGACAAAATGGTAAGTATCACAATGAAATGTGAATATACATATTTTAAGATTGTTAAAAGGCGCCAGAGTCGGAGTGGTTTAAATCTGAAATAGTTTTGGAAAAAATAAAATCTTGATAAATTACGAACGACTGAAACATTGTTTATTGATTTATGTCATTCGATTTATTTGTACAATAAGAAATTGTTACTTAAATTTATTTAGAGATTTAATTCAGTTTCGCTGCCACTGTCATTTTCATTTACATTAAAAAATGAAAAATTTTTCGTAAACTTTCGTGTACAGGTATTTTAAGATAAAATACAATATAATAACGATTTTTGACTACCATTTTCACAAAAACTGTTAAATCTAGGATAAAATGTTACTAATAAGAAATATTCAGAATTTTAAGCTGAATTCAAAAATCGAATAAAATATAGTGCGTTCCATTTAAAAAAATATTCCTGTCGATTTAAGGTAAACGGTAAACTTGACACTAATGCGGAACTCACCATTGGATCGGGCGTAATTTCGTAACTAAGTGTACAAATGTTCATAAAAATCGGACGAACGGTTGGCAAGATATTTCAAGGTTTCCATATTTTTGTTACACTCTATATAACGGGGGCATCCACGAAGAAAGAGTTTTTTTAAACAAGGGTTTAAACTTTGTATATAAAAAAAATATTAGATCGTCCTATTAATTCGAAACTTCATAGAAGTACTCTTAAAAATAAATGTTTAAACACGTGTTTAACAGTTTTTAATAAATCAACCCCTAATGGGGTGAAATAGAGGTTCAAAGTTTGTAATGGAGTAAAATTATTATACCGCGGACAAAGTCGCGGGCGAATGCTAGTTTCACATACATCCTTTGTGACCAGTAAAGTAGGTGTTACTTTAAACGAGGGATGAAGAAAAAATCTACTTGTTTACTAATTATCTACAAAGTCGATATAATTATTTTAAAAAATCATAACCCTTTGTCATTTGCATGTTATGCATTTCCGAGACATAAATATTGGATGTTTGAAAAATTGACAAAAGAAAGATAGCATCATAAATTATCTCGAAGTAGATGCGACAATCTGAAGTATAAGAATGTGGTTAAAAATTGCATGAGACATATGTAACCGTCAGCGAAGTATTTCATATTTAAGTTGCGCGAGTCTTTCTTACAATATTCTAGT
This sequence comes from Philopedon plagiatum, assembly GCA_963971165.1. Taxonomy (NCBI): domain Eukaryota; kingdom Metazoa; phylum Arthropoda; class Insecta; order Coleoptera; family Curculionidae; genus Philopedon; species Philopedon plagiatum. The sequence continues at coordinate 9,227,545 of OZ020191.1, forward strand.
CGCTTTTGCTGTATCATACTGATAAATGATGTTGCACACTTATTTTGATTCGTATAGTTAAAAGAAGTCAGCTCATGGAAAGTGGTATTGTATTTCCTTAAACACTATTGTTGCTCAATTATTTGTTAATAAAAACTAATTATTTTTCGGTGTAGGCACATAAAAGTGACATAAAGTTCTTTAAAAAAATTCGGACATGTGCAAGCTATACTTGCACAATTAGCCCCCCACTTAACCTGAGCAAACCTCAGCCGGCCGATCTCAACCAACGCCGCACAGTTGTCCGAAATCTAGCTGCCCCCTTAATTTTTTATTAACAATTTTATACGGAAATGCACGAAAATTGTTGTAAAAATTTCTTATTTCCCTTTTAATTTTTAATGTTATGATTCCATTTATATAATATTAACAACAAAGTTGAGTTAATATTTCCATTGTTTTTGTGAAAAATTAAAAAAAATTTAACTTTTTTATATGAAAATATATAAATTTTGATAAAAATGTCCGCCATTTTGTTTTTCATAAAAGTAACAAAAAATCGTAAGCAGCGTCCCAAAAAACCCTTTATAAGTGGTTTACCAAGAAATTTGTAATTTTTAATAAAAATGTCCGCCATTTTGAAGCTGCCATTTTGTTTTTAAAAAAGTAACAACAAATTCGTAAGCAGCGACCCAAAAAACTCTTTATAAGTGGTTTATCACTAAGAAATTTTTAATTTTTAATAAAAATGTCCGCCATTTTAAAGCCGCCTTTTTGTTTTTTAAAAAAGTAACAAATTCGTAAGCAGCGACCCAAAAAAGGTATATATACTGTCATTCATACAATTTTAACAACGCGTTCATATTTTAGCCACGTTTTCGAATTTTCGGACTACTGTGCGCCGTATCACATCGCGTATCCGCGAAGCTGAGTGGGGAGTGTTTCGACTGAGTTAAATTAAAAATTTTGAAAAACGTGTAAGTACAAAAGCAGTTATAAGGAAATAAACAATTAAATTGTTTATTGATCGCGCTAGAATTTTTCAAACCTGATAATTTTGGTTCAATCTAAACCTAATTCTCAATGTTCATGATTTTCTCAAATATTTCTGAGCGGTCCTATTGGTGATGAGGGCAATTCTGAAGCGTTTATCCCTACTAACATTTTAAAAAATGCATAAAAAATACATTATATAGGTATATTGTTGAATTCGTGATTCAATAAGCTTTCATTTGACACCCTAGGCGTTGCCATTGAATTTTTTTTTCATTTCCCAATTTACCCTCTGAAATAAACCCCCAGAATCAAAATTTACCAGTTGATACTTTACTTCTATAATTAGGTCACCACACTCTATCCCTTGCTAAATTTCAAATTTTTACGTCGAATAGTTTCAGGGAAAATCGCTTGTGACAGACGGACGGACTGACGGACACCAAAGTGAATCCATAAGTGTTCCGTTTTGCTGATTTTAGCACAGAACACTAAAAATCAAAATTTTATTTTTCCTTTGTAAACGCGCGTCGAAAGAATTGAATAATCGTTTCCCATTTTTTGGCTCTGGGTTTAAAGAAAAAACACGAAATAAAATTTTGATTTCTTTAAAAATGTATGTGTTTTTTATATGTCTACACCATAGAAAAATTATTTATAGAACCTTAAACCCGCACCCGTAAACTTTAGTCCCGTAGGGAAGTGCGCATTGTAGAATATTCAACTGGTCCCACATGAGACCGTACTTTAAAATTTATTATTTGTTATGAACGCTACGTATAACTCAATATGTTATGGATCCACAAATGCTTATTTTAATTTACTATAAAGTAATGTTAAAAAGTATTGAAGTTGACCCCAGGAAACCCTTCTACTAGAAACTAGTTTATAATCAGACATATTACTGATTTTATAATGACAACTTTATTATTCTCTACAAATGTATTATATCACCAAACTACACCTAAAGATTATAAGACAAACTAAAAATGCTTGTATTCTTCAACACCTTCCCTCACTTGTAAGTTTGAATAAACCCTTCATACTTCGGCAAGGAACTTCTAACCTAGGTTTAAACAAAGGTTTGGTCTAAACATCAGTTATTTGAAGCGTAGTAGATATCTTCTTTATATCTATTAGCTCTTCTGAAACAAGCTCGCTTACAAAAAATGTCTAATGCGGATATGCTTAGTTCGTCATAGATTTTTTTATCAGTAGGATACACCTAAAATTTGGCGCCCCTATCTTTACCAATAGCAAAGATAGTTGCCCATACTGAAACTTTCCGGATACCCCGTATAATATATGAGCAGTAAATACTCTTAAATAGGTTAAAATAGGAATCAACGTAAAAGGGCATTGTCAAAGAAAAATATTTAAAAACAGAACACACCAATTTGTGTTGTTTCTGAATCTTAACTACTTAAAAATAAGCAGTTTTCTGCAGCACAAAATTCGCTGTAATGACTATAGTCAAGAGTATTAGGCCCTAGACGCAGTCGTTTCTTTTAATAATGTTATTTCACGTTTTTCTCATTAATAAACGACTTAAGTTTGGGATCACAAAAATATAGAAAAAAAAACAGTGGATAACTTTTAAACCTCAGCAAGACGCAACATTTACTGATTTTCTTACATTTCAATAGCTAATTAAATTTCGACATTCAAATATTGCACATTCAGTGAATATTCTCCAGAAAATTTCATTTCCCGAAAAAATATTTTAAATTCATTATTTTTTAAAACTTCTTCCGAGGTCCATTAGTAACGATGAATGGTTGTTAAGAAATGTATAAGCATTTCAGCAATATGTTAGAGCAGTGATTTCTTAATGGTGGTCCGCGGATCCCTAGGGGACCGTGGTTTATTTTGCGGGGGTCCCCCACCTACTACATAAAATGAAAATAATTAGGCCAAAATATTACTTGGAGATTAAATTGTCCTGTCGTTGTAGCAATTCTAAAAAATATATTTTTAAGGGCAATGATGTACTTCAATTTTGGATTAAAATGAGCTCTGATTATAACGAGCTCTCCGAACAGGCTGTGAAATACTTGATGATTTGTTGCACGACGTATTTGTGTAAACAAGCTTTGTCTGAATACGTTCTGCTAAAATCTAAACAAAAAAATCAGCTCGATGTTGTTCCAGATCTAAGATCAAAAATTTCAATTCTTAGACCAGATTTAGAAAGAATTAAGAGAATTCGGTCAAGTGCAAGCTATACTTGCTTGCACAATTAGTGTTCCATGTCATCAGCCTCCCACTTTACCTGAGCAAACCTGGGCCGCCCGATCTCCGCCGAATGCAACATGTCATTAAAATATATTTTCTTCATTCTCACTCAAGTTTCTGCCCAGGAAAGATAGGCGATGTCAGCGACGAACATGGCGATCGGTTTCACCAGAATGCAGTTGAGAAACGTTACCAGGGCTGGTGGTAGCTAGCCATGCTTGCTGATTACTGTTGGTCTCTTTTGAGGGATACATGAGACACTGATTACAAAAGGAAAACCGGTCGATCGAAAAACTACACATATTTTAAGAAAAACTAACGGTCCATGTTATGGGTTGTAAAATTTTACAAAATAAATAAGCAGTTTTCTCTTTCGAACTTGATGTGATACGGAAATTTTACTTAGTTGTTCTTTGGGTGAGGAATAATAATCACATATTATAATTCCAGTGAAAAAAAAAGTTTTAACTTTGTTGCATAGTGAATTGATCGCGCAGGAATTTTTCAATTCTGATAATTACTTTGGTTAAATCTACACCTAATTTTCAATGTTCATGATTTTTTTTTCAGATTTGTCTGAGCGATCCTTTCGGTGATAAAGGTGGGGGACAGCAATTTTTAGGCGTTTTTCCCGAAAAATGTTAAAAAAATTCAAAAAGCATATTATATACAGTGTGGTCCATTAAGTGTGCATCAAATGGGAATTTGAATACCGCCAAAAGTTCGACAGCCATATTAGGTGCACTTAGAATGGCTTCAAGTAGAACAGCATACAGGGCAGGCCAAAAAATCTAAAAATCGATTAAGAGTAAAGTACCCTTATTTCAAGAGATGCGGAAAAACGTTATCAAGAAAAGTTGTTTTAAAATATGTACAAATTCAAGCCTTCTCTTTAAAGAAAATATATTTTTATGAATATTTGAAATTACCCCCGCATAATGATTTTTTTTTATTTTCAGCTATAATACATTTTCAAATTAACTACAATCAAATTACTTTTACATAACTTTCATCAAATTAAGGCAAATTTGTAAAATTTATTTCGATTTATATTTTTTTAAGTAACCAAAAACTTTATATTTGTCGCAACGATATTACACACACATTTCGAATTTCGCAAATATTCTTTAAAATAAGGCAAACACATGCTCTTTATTATTAGAAATGTATAAAAAATTCCCATTTGTTGCACACTGAATGTATCACACTGTATATTCTTGAATTTGTGCTTCATAAGCTTTCATTGACACCCTAGACGATGTCGCTAAATTTTTTTTTCCATTTTCCAATTTATCCCCTGATATTAACCCCCAGAATCAAAATTCAACTTTTCACGTCTTTAATTGATTCTATTCCTGTGCTAAATTTAACATTTTTACGTCTAATAGTTTCAGAGAAAGTCGTCTGTAACAGACGGACGGACGGACACCGAAGTGATTCCATAAGTGTTCCATTTGACACGGAACACTAAAAACAGTGGATACCTCAGCGAAACACAATATTAACTGTTTTTCTTACATTTCAATAGCAAACTAAATTTCGACATTCTAAAAACTTGAACCAGAAACTGCCGGTAAATATTGGACATCCAGAAAATTTTAGAAACCGAAAAAATATTTTCAATTCATTATTTTTTGAAAATTCTTTCTCGGTCCATTAGTAACGAAGAATGGTTGTTGAGAACTGTATAAGCATTTGGGCATTTTAAAAAGAAAAATGAAATAAAATAAAATTATTATAAAACGTACTCAGTATTCAAATGTAGATTTTGTAAAAAATTCCTTTTACAAGCAGCAGCACCTAGGATTTAGAAAGATTTTTTTGTAAACTTCACTAATCCACAATTTGTTTTTAGAATAAAAGCCTTAATTTTTGTGTATAAGCAAAGCAACAATTACGCAGTCTGCATATTAGTATGTGTACCACGCCCTCTACCCACGGAGCATACAGATTAGTTCCTCTTAAGGTTTAATAAAAAAAAAGCGGTTTATTTTAAAAATAAATTGTGAAATAATGAAGTTTGGTATTTAAAGTATTTTTTAAATGATATGTAGGTGTGTTTTTCAGAAAATCTGTTATTTTCGGGTAGCAAATTTATAAAGCAAAGAACCATTTAAGTACCTATGTATTCTTCACAAAAATAGAAATAAATTCGTTTGTTCCAAACAGAAATTATTTGGAAACCAAGCAAAGTGCAGAAACAATTTTTTACTGAAAACTTATTAACAATAACATGACTTTACTTATAGCTTCCTGTGGCAAGAGTTTTAAAACACTTTTAGAATATTTTTCTTATATTTTTCTGACTTTTAGAAACGAAGTGACTTGGTACGGATTTTTACTATTATATTTGTGGAATAATTTTAACCCAAACGTTTTATAATCAATCAAAACTGTAATATTTTTATTAAAAGGCTTATTTTTAGTAAAACATACAAAATAATATGAAATTGCAATTAAAAAAGATGAGGCAATCATACACCTCTAAATTATGCAAATCATAAGCAGATGTGTATCATAATTTATTAAATTATGGTTATACAAACAACATATAATATGTAGCCTGTTGGTTTATTAAATTGAATATTATTAAATTATAAATAAGGAAAAGCAAACCAAAGCAAAATAATTAGCAAAATAATTAGGAACAACATTTTTGGCAATGTGTTGAATAGGGTCTAGGGCTTAAGCACCCTTGAATTTGACTGTCTAACTACTACAAAATATTTATGTTACATCAAAAAGTAAGAAAGTAGAAAATATATTTCTCCTTCCGAGCACGGCCTCGAACCCACCACCTCTCGGTCCATAAGCGGATACTCTACCTCTGGACCATGTTACTGATGCAAGAAAGCCGGTAAACGTGTTACTAGTGGATCATATACTTATATTTTTGAGGTTAAGTTTGTTTTCGGCGGCTTATACGTAAGAAGACCATGCCAATTAAAAATACCGCGGACGCGCGGCGGTCGGTTTGTGGTAATTTTAAGTTACGTGCATTTCTAAAATAACTAAAAACAACAGCTTCTCTTGAAATTTGCTCTTGATACTACGCTGCGTTTTATCTAAATAATAATAAAAAATAAAACTTAGAGTTCTTCAATAAATTAAAGAAAGAAATTTACGTTCAGATTCACTGAAAAAGTTTAAGATTAGTAGGTAAATTAAGATCTTCTAGTTGATCAGTTAGGTTTTGACAACTTTTTGTTCTGTCATTGTTAGTAAGTCGTCATTAGAAACGTGTGAGTTATTCTAATTTTTCAGCGATTTGGTTGAGTTCTAAATGTGGAATTTGGCTCTTGGAACGCGTCGGTGGAATAAATTTAATTATATTACTGTGAAAAGTACTTACGTAAATTTCCCTTTGGTGTGTAAATTTGCAAAAAACAAATTCCTAACATAATACTTGGTAATAGGCGTAGTTAAGGGGGTATTTGGGGTGCTTATTACCCCTAAAACTCTAATGAGCACCCCCAGAATTTACAACCCTCCACCCTATGAACAACATTTTTGGCAATGTGCTGAATAGGGTCTAGGGCTTAAGCACCCTTGAATTTGACTGCCTAACTACCCCTATGTACTTAGTTTTCTTATTCTTACCCTTGTCAGTTTAAAACTTGATTGTCACATTAGACCGGACTAGCGTTGGAGAATCTGACTGTTAAGATTTAGTATTGGTTTAAATTAAGATCTTCTAGTTAATCAGTTAGGTTTTTACACGTTTTTGTCCTGTCATCGTTAGAAATGTATGAGTTAATATTTCAGCAATTTGCTTGGTTTCCAAATGATTCTCATCTTGGAGCATGTTGCTAGAATGAATTTAGTTCTATTATTATGTATAGTACGTACTAAAATTGCCATATCTTTATAAAATTGCGAAAAAACTCGGAAACAAATTCATATTATAAAACTTAGTTGTCTTATTCTTACACTTATAGTTTAAAACTTTTGGTTGTCAAATTAGACCGATCTAGCGTTGGAGAATCTGGGTTTAAATTTTTATGTTGTGATTTTCTTTAAATTAAGTGCCGTAAAAATTTGATAAACGTATTGAATTTCTACGAATCGAGGTTTTAACGGTAAAGTAAAAAATACAATTTAGATTTCTTTAATGAATTAAAAAATGGAATTAATTTTTTTCTATTTTTATTTAAATCACGTGGCGGAAAAATTACGAAACGCGGTTTTAAAGAAAAAGTAAAAAATAAAATTTAGATTTCTTTAAGGAATTAAAAAAAGGAATAAAATTTTTAGTTTGTATTTTTCTTTAAATTGCGTGCCGCAAAAATTCGATAAAACTATCGAATTTTTACGAAGCTTGGTTTTAACGGGAAAGTAAAAAATAAAATTTAGATTTATTTAATGAATTAAAGAAAGAACTAATTTTTTTATATTTTTTCTTTAAATCAAGTACTGTAAACATTCGATAAAGATCGAATTTTTACAGAGCGTAGTTTAACAGAAAAGTAACATACATAGCATTTAGATTTTTAAATTTAATTTATTATATATATATATATATATATATATAATAAATGTAAATGCGAAGATTTACTTCTTCGCTAGTGCAGCGAAAAGGCCGTGAATGATATATATATATATATATATATATATATATATATATATATATATATATATATATATATATATATATATATATATATATATATATATATATATATATATATATATATATATATATATATGTATATACAGTTTATGGTTTGATTTGTTTCTTGGATCCTTATATATATTTTTTTATTTGAGGGTTCTTGGGTTTTTGGATCCCGGGGAAAAATTATACAAATGTGTGGGTTCTTATTCACATTATATTTACGTTTCGGTCGTATTCTTCGACCTTCATCAGAATTTTTTTTTGTTTTTTGAAAGCTAAAAACCGCTTTATTAGTAATTTATTTACAATTAAAACTTAAAAATATCCTACCTTCGAACGAAACTTCAGTACTTCAGCGGTGCACTGGTAAACCATCACAAATTATATTTACATAGGAATAGTGACACAGACATAATTACAGTTAAAAACATTTATTATTATTATATATTAATAAATTAAATGATTTTAACTGTAATTATGTCTGTGTCACTATTCCTATGTAAATATAATTTGTGATGGTTTACCAGTGCACGCTGAAGTTTCTTTCGAAGGTAGGATATTTTTAAGTTTTAATTGTAAATAAATTACTAATAAAGCGGTTTTTAGCTTTCAAAACAAAAAAAAATCTGATGAAGGTCGAAGAATATGACCGAAACGTAAATATAATGTGAATAAGAACCCACAAATTTGTATAATTTTTCCCCGGGATCCAAAAACCCAAGAACCCTCAAATAAAAAAAAATATATACATATATATATATATATATATATATATATATATATATATATATATATATATATATATATATATATATATATATATAATTATTTATTTTTATTAATTTCTTTTAATTTAATTGAACAAAAAAAATAATTTTTTATTTTGTATTTTTACTTTAAATCGCGTGCCGCTGTTACGCGTAACTCTAGGTGAGAATAGCAGTGGAAGGAGATACATACATAAAACATTTGAGCCAAAAAATGGTATGTAGATGACCCCTTGGACAATTTTTATTAATTAAAACAGATCCAATTACTGTCAAAACTGGTTTATTGGCTACCTACTCCCCCAAAATTAATATTAGCGTAACTACAGAACCTACCAATATAATGTCTAACTGATATAACGTTTTGAATGTTAATAACTAATTATATAATCTAATTACATCAGTTTGAAGGGTTATAATTAATAATGAAATATTTGAGAGCGATAAATAAGATGTTATCAAGACTGTTTATCTGTCAATTTAACCCAGAAGAGAATGTATATGTAAATAATTAATAATCCATATGGCAGACAACAAATTACCGATTTGTTTTACAACAACAAAATCAAAAATGACATGTTTATTAGAATCGGGTAGTTGTAACATAAACATGACGCTTTGAGTGCTTTCATTAGTTTGTTGGTTATTTAACTCCAATATACACAATTTGGTAAAAAAGCTTCTGAAAGATAAAGCCTACACGGAAAGACATTCGTAAACCGTGAAACTATACTTTAATTCAAGTTTAATCGTGATATTCTGGTTTTTAGGCAAGAGGGGGGGGGGGGGTAAGGTCTTTACCTGTTAGAGGGCGAAGTTGATACATCTCATCTCTACCATCAGCGCATAAAAGTGACACAAACCCTTTAACATTTTGGGCATCCGGGGGAGGAGTGTGGTTGGATTTACGGCGAAAATAATAATTTGGTAACACCAAATTTATTTGAGGGAAATCCAACCCCACTCCAAATAGATGACATTGATGAAGACAAAACTACCCATGTTATAGATTGGAATGCGGATGAATGAAAGTAAGATTCTGAATTTGTATTTTTGTTTTTGTAATAAACAAAATTTCACAAACAACGAAATCATATTTTTATAACCCTATGTTCATTCCTAAATATTTCCTCTTCCTCACTTTGGTTATGAGATAAAATTAATAAGAGAAAAATAAAATGTCTGAATATATCTCGTACAAAATATTAAAATGTATTTTAGTATTAAAATAAAAATATGACATTAATAGTCTAAAGCGAACCTTACACGATCAATAATATTGATATCAATCCATATTGACAATATTTCAACAATCCACTTTAATCTCTGTATAGCGCGCCCTAGACGATCAGTATTACGACAGTATTTCCTCTACTCGCTGATATTGATGCTTGATATTCGGAAATTCGAATTCGCGTCAGTTCAATCCATCAAGCATGAATATCTTCACCGTACACGGTCAATATTTCTGTCAATAGAATAAGATACTGTCGATGATATTCACCGTGTAAGGTACGCCTATTTAGTATCATGGAGTAATGATAAGTAATGACCAACATTTTGGAACATAAAAATTTTTAGAGCAATTATGTGTAATTGATAATAATCCCTTTAAAATGAATTTTTATTAAAATTATCATTAATTAAAAAATATGCTTAATTACGTCGATATAGAATTTTTTTAATAAATAAGTTCATAGATGGCTCTAAATGCTACCAGGTCACAATTCCATGCCATGAAATAAAATTTTGTATTGATTACAATGACTTTCAATCAGTGATTAAAAAAAGCCAACTTATTTACAGCTAAAGCCTTAGATCAACGTGGATAATAAATTTTTCGAACCTTATTTCATGAGTACAACAAGCATCAATATCTGGATATTAAAATCCAATCGTCTGCGCGCCGTGAGCAAATATTTGGTCAAATAATTGCAGGCGTCTTAATATTGACGCGAATAAATATATCCATTAAGTACTGGCATATTAACCGATACTCTGGAAAAAATAGGGACTTTTTGCGTCTTCTCTTACTGAACATCAATGGATAAAATACAGTTTTAACTTTAGAAAGTTAATGTATACTCTAAAGGGTTTGTCTTACCAAGCAGACGAACAGAACTATTGGGAGCTAAAGTTTGACGAAGCTTTTGAAAATGTTTCGGAGAAGCTTCAGGAATGCTCTAAACGTGTAAACAGTATCATCGCGATGTTCGAAATCTATTGAGAATTAGAGGTTTAGAAATGTGTGAAAACAAGATAATATGTTCAAGTTACACAGAGTTGTGCTAACTACCTATAGTTTATTTAAAATCATTTATAACTTTTATGAGCAAACCTGAGCCCGCGAGACCCGTGTAATGTGACAGTTCACATGTTAGTGTCGTCAAAGGTGACTCTACAGGCCAATTAAATGTTTTACATGATTAAATGCCTTGGGGAACCGATCATTATTTTTTTAAGTTTTGTATTTAACTCAGGAGCATGCGGGGGAACACCGCTTCCTTTAACTCTTTGGAGAGAAGAAAATGAATTTTTATACATTAATAATGCATAATTTTACTATAATTTTATAAAAATATGGATTTAATTTCTTATAATTTATCTGCAATCTTAAGTAAACGTAAAAAAAATTACGGCCTACAAGGTCGGTCTTTTCTTTATGCACGAACACCTCTAATTGCTCGGACACTTCTTCTGAAAATTACCTTTTTGCTCGAGCCAGAACACCAGGGCTTTGCCAGGAGTCAGTAGTAGTCCACTAGTGTGTCCTCTATGGTGGTGATCGACAAGCCCAGGCCGTGTGCCTGGACACCTTCATAGGAGGACAACGGCACTCCTTCAGGCAACCCTTATGTTTTATTACTATAATTTTTTTTAATACTAACTTTGCCTAATATTAACTTTAGTTATGTTGACTACATTCAATATTTTTCTCGATTTAGTATGCTGATCCCTGTCACCCCTTTTTTATGTTCTGACAGCCCACGAAGACCGAAGTCTAAGTACTATGTACCGTGGGTGTACTGGGGAAATCCGACTCACACATCCAGAGCTGGAAACATCCGTACGGACTTCACCAGCCCTTTAAGAGGATGTGTGGGGTGGTACTACCTCGGTCGAGGAAGAAATCCTCTACCACCTTCCAATGACAATCACAAAATATCCATGGTCGAAGCGGGATTCGAACCCGCGCCTCTCGGTTGCAAAGCTGGCGCCGCGGCCACCGGAGACCCCCACCCCTTGGCGACTAGGTAAATTTTATCATTATTTTTTTTGTCACTTATTGTGGTGCAGTTTATTTAAGAGCTGCCCATGGGACAGGATCAACTAGTTATATCAGAGTACTTATGTGTATTTTGGTGTTGCGCCTAAAGTTAAGTCACTTTATTTTTTTTTTATTACTACGTTTTCTTTTGCAATCTTGCATTGGGTATGTTGTGCTTAGGTAACGTTCTTGGTATTGTGATCTTCACTTACATACCTTACTTTGCGTCTTTTACGGCAATCTGCGAGTCACGTGACCGAGCAATTTTGTGCTTGATCTTGTTTGTCAATTATCTTTTTAAAATTGGTAAATTAATAAGTAATGTAATAATTGGTCTCCTAATGTTAAAGTAAAAATTCGCTGGTGGAAACTTTTCACTTAAGTTGTCAAATCTACACCCTAATTTTTCTTTTAAAAGTATGAAGCTTAAGAAATAAATTGTATAGTTGCATTTGAAACATTGGTGTTTTATTTGACTCATCAAGCAGCAGTTTAAATTCAGTTTTTTTATACTTGCTTTAGTTATTGAGTGGAGTTGAAAGCGAGGTTCCAATGCTATCTAGGAGGGTTTCTGTTTTTAACCCGGCTAATAAAACACTGCATGGCGTCCTGTTGACCCCCCCCCCCCCCCTCTACTCTCCGGCATTTGAGTGAGGGCATTCTTTTGCATGCATGCGCAAGCTACTCGCATTCGGATCGACTCATTGCATTTTTAAATTTTAATTTTTTAGAACTTTGAATTTTGGTTTTGAAGTGTAAGTTGAAGAATATTAAACTCTTTTTTATTGAAGAAACGAGCGTGGCATATTTTAGCAACTGATTACTTTCACGTCACCGTCGCGGCCTGGGCCTGGAAGCGCGTTTCGCAATGATCGCAGTTCGCCTATTATGCCTTCATGTAGGATATTGACCCCGCTTAGAGGCAACGGCATGCGGTACGCGAGAACCCTACCGCTTTCTGCGAGTTTTAGTTCGTTCGCACTAGTTCGCATGGTAAGTTTTGCATATTGTAAGTATTTCCGTATTTTTTGGGTTGTAGATACTCCTATTTTTTTTTGTGATGGAGGAACGATCTTCTGTAAGTGTAGCCAATAATTTAGACTATGCTTGTGTCGTATGTAGTTCGTTAAAAAAAAGGATTTTCTAGTCGATATAATGTGTTTTTAAATTATTTTTATCGGATCGCTCCCCCTTTGTAATTATCACCGCAAGCCACTGATTTAACTATTTTCATAACACACTGGAAAGGCATTGGGTTTTTATAGCAAATAACTGAGCAACAATAATCTAAAAAAATAGTATTAATGGGTACCGAATGTTCTGCTAAGATAAATAAAATAAAAATATTCCACAGGTATTATAAACCCGAATAATATATTATTCCTAGATCCCCACAGACTCATTTCATAGTGTCACACAACTCAGTTCCGTTTAAATTATGGCACACATGCGATACAGATTTAGAGCACCCTTCGGAGATTCAGGGGTAATTGGCGTGCGTAAACTTCGTTTAATAATTATAGTCACATACCGGGAGACAATAAAAAAAAGCTAATAATTATCTCTAGTGGGAAAGCCCAGTTTGCTCGAACAGGCCGGTAACCAGGTTTTGATTTCAGAGGGGGCAAACTAAAGTTTTAGGGGGGGGCAACAAACATATATTTTATGATGTAATATTTTTCTAGTAGACAAGACAATGATTTCAACAATTTTCTAGAGTGGGCAACTTTTCCTTTCAGGGTGGGCATGGCCCACTTTGCCCCCCCCCCCTCTAGCTACGGGCCTGGGTGGAAAAATTAGTCTGCTGTCAAACAGTAGGAATAAGCGCTAAAATATTACCCTTAAATCACTTAAATCTTAAAGCCACAATAGTTTTTAGTTTTTCAAGACTTTTTCTGAAAGAATCCTTTTTTTCTGCCTGAGAATTGACGTAAATACTAACCCACAGCATAGGTGTAATTGGCATGCCACTTGCGACTAACTGTCCAAAGGTAAATCCTGTTTTCCAACGGTATCGTTTCCAGGAATAAATTGGTTTCGTTATTCCCTGGACAAAACACTTGTTACGAAACCGATTTTACTGGTTAAACAGACAAGAATCAGCCTTTGTGTGAGTTGCTGACCTTCACATTGATAGAATTAGCTGTTTCAGCGTCTGCGGCCATTTCTCTGGATATTTCCAGGTTTATAAACACGGCAGCAAATCAAGTGTTTAAATTATTGGAGCACTTTAACCGGATTTCACTGATCTTATAACAAAATCGAGCTTAGTTTTTTTTGTAGTAAAACCCACGTAATTTTTTTATGAAAATGTCGAATCCCTTTGTGTACGATCTCGGTCAGTGATATCTGAGTCTGGCTGGCGAACCCCGTTGTGCTTCTACAGGGTGGTCCAACAAGTTTGCAACCAATGTGAAATTATTTTATTAAGGGGTTATATACAGTCAGGAGGGCTAAATAAAGCGATTTTTCAAGAATTTTTCCTAAGGAGACTTTTAATTTTATTAATGTGAAAATTGGTACACATATTATGGTAACTTTTAACTGTATTTCAAGATTTTTGTATTTGTAAAAATAATTTTGAAAGCTGCTATAGCTGATCTCCAGGAGTTCCTCTCAAAAAAGGCATCTTGCGATGACAACGATATCTCTGGACTGGATCATCGAAAATGAAAAACCAAACGGATTTCGTTAAAGTAATGTATAATCTTCTAACTAATCCAAGGAATAAGCAAAATAAAATTGTTTGACAAAATGGCGGCTTCTCAAAAAAAAATCGATTTTTGACCAAAATTTTGGCCTTAAATTGTTTATATATAAAAAAATATTTATCGGTGAGAAAAAATCTTCGATTGGGTTCAGCCGTTTCCGAGGAATCTTCGTCACCGACTTTAAAAACACAGTTTTGAGAAAAACGCGTTTAAAGTTTCAAAAGCACTTTACATAGCGTTCAATCGCTCTGACACGTCTTTATAAATATGCGTGTAATCACCGGATTGCCTTGAAATTTTCTATGTGGGTACTGGAATATATATATGTCGTAGGCAGAATACAAATTTAGGCTATTTATAAACTTCCTAGGCATTTTAGAAAAAGCCGGCATAACGCGAGCATAAAATGCATTTTTCGTTATGACTAAAACAAATTGAGGCAAATTGATAAATGCCGGCAAAACAAGAACAGAAGAATATATATCGCGTTGTGACTGATTATTTTTAGGCATTTTACAATTTGCCAAAAACGGTCCCGTCAAAACGTGAAAATAAAATGGAAAAATACTTTTAAGTATTGAGAATAATATTTTCTGCCACCTAAGTTCAGTTTTGTCACTAATCTGCAATGCCCTAATTATACGGACTTAGAAAGGTTTTTTATGCGAACGGTGGAGCGGAGGGCACCCTAAGGTCGGAACAGGGTTAGCACCTGGATATGGGCCCTGACCAGTCTCTTTCCTCGCAGGCGAAGAGGGATCGGTGCGCCAGGGTGTTGGTTGGGGTCCTCTTCGGCTGTGTTGATGTGCACGTCTTCGCGTGCAAAAGTCGACTAGTATATTCACGTTTTGACGGCACCGTTTTTGGCAAATTGTAAAATGCCTAAAAACAATCAGTCACAACGTGATATATATTCTTCTGTTCTTGTCTTGCCGGCATTTATCAATTTGCCTGAATTGGTGTTAGTCATAACGAAAAATGCATTTTATGCTCGCATTTTGCCGGCTTTTTATAAAATGCCTAGGAAGTTTATAAAAAGCCTAAATTTGCATTCCGCCTACGACATGTACATTACGAAAATGAAATTGAAAAAAAAACGATTTTTTGAAAATTCTAACTGTATATATATATATATATATATATATATATATATATATATATATATATATATATATATATATATATATATATATATATAACTTAATGAGTTTATCGAAATGAAACTATGACGAAAAATTAGTGCAGTTATCAGACTCGTGAAAAGTCCAATATCATAGATTTCTTAGGGCTTTGGCGAACAAATCAGCCTGTACCCCTGACAGTGCCGCTCGAAGATTTGGAGTTTTAACCCTGACCGAAAGGCGAAACATATCAGACCTAAGTACTATATACTATATTTAAACTTATTAACCACCAGATCGATTCACCCTCTGACTTTTTTAAATTTTAATGTTCTTTTTAGGGAACTAAGAAATCAGGAACTTTTTAATATACCGTTTAGATTAGTTTAGAAGAACAAACCTAGGACGCAATGCCCCATTGATTAGAATACAAATCACTAGTAATAAATATTGTTATGATATCGAGGTATTTTCTTCCACGATTGCAACAAGTCAATGTTAAGACAACTGTTTTTCGCACATGTTTGTTAATGTAATTGCATAAATTTGTTTAATTTTTTTGTTTATTTTGTGTTATGTTATAAAATAATGAAAAAAGCGGATGCATTTTGGTACTTAGTTCTGAAGTGTCCTAAATTTGTGAATAAATAAATAACTGTTTATGACATAATATAATAACTGGATTATAAAATGCATATCAGAAAATAAAACAAAATATAAAGAAAACACTTTTATTATTCCAAATAATCAAAATACATAGAAATTTCAGTGAAAACTGTTTTACGTTTAAAAACATGCCCAATAGCAATTATAAAATGTAATTAAACCTTCAATTTGGAGGGAAATAAACTCCACTATACAAAAATAACAGAGACGCAAATTACTTTTAGCACATCAAAAACTTTAAACCCCCGAAAATTCAAATTTAAATAATTATTTATTTTACACGCAACGATATTGTTTTTGACGTGAAGAAATACGTAAGTTGTTTGCTTAAAGCTTGGAGTCCATTTCCTTTAAATCGCTTTTTGAAGGCGGTAAAAATGTTTATTTAGTATCACAATGTTTGGATAAAATTAATTAAGGTAAAAATTAATAATTATACATACAATAAATGCCCGATAAATTGTTATTATTAACTCGAATAACTACACTGTCACTGTACACATTATAGGATAAATCTAAAAATAAAATTCCTAGTTCGTTAAACTTTCTATATAGGTACCTACATAAAAAAATATTTTTTTACAGGCAAAGGAAACAAATTTAATAGTTACCGCAACAAATATACAAAGAATCGCAGAGCCTTTTCGCCAAATTTAAAATTCGGTCAAGTGCAAGCTATACTTGCACAATTAGTGTTCCGTGCAATCAGCCCCCCACTTAACCTGAGCAAACCTCTGCCGCCGGATCTCCGCCCATCTGCCGCGCTACCCGCCGCCGACGGCACCAACGCCATATCACCGCGTATGCGCCAAGCACTGAATGACAAAAGTTATTCCTTACATCGTGAGAAACATTTTTCGTTCAAAAACTTTTACTCTAAAACCAATGGTTCATAAGGAAATAAACAATTAAATCATTTATAACAATTGATCGCGCTAGAATTCTTCAATCGTGATAATTTTGGTTCAATCTACACCTAATTCTCAATGGTTATTTTTTTTTTCAGATTTTTCTGAGCGATCCTTTTGGTCATAAGGGTGGGGGACAGCAATTTTTAAGCGTTTTTCTCGAAACATGTTTAAAAAAATACATAATATACAGGGTGTTGTCTAATTGAATGTCAATATTTCAGGGGGCGATTTTCGGGTCCATTTTAAAAAGAAAACTTCATATGAACGTATATCCTAAACGTCTTAACTTCTGAGATACAGGGTGGTAAAGTTTTCAAAAATAAATAGTTTTTTATTAATATCTGTAATACCACTTTAGATATTTTAATGAAATTTGGCATACATCTAGACATCTACCATGTATCAAGAGGCATTATTTAGTGTACCACAAGTTTTTTTATTTCCACCAGTGGCGTTCGTACGGAATTTCACCTGCCTATTTTGGCAGACATTGATGGTACGCCACTGATTTCTCGTAAAATTAAAATTATTCCTGAAATCCCCAATCATTTCTAAGCAAATTTGATCTCTTGAATTTTTTCAATCCGATGCACGGTTTTCGCTTAAAAAAATAAAAACCTTTTCTCTGCATGATCATAACAATATCGTTAATATGACAATATCACCATGCAGAGAAATAGATTTTATTTTTTAGATCAAATTTGCTTAGAAATGAATAAGGATCTCAAAAATTAACTTCCTTATTCATTTCTAAGCAAATTGGATCTAAAAAATAAAATCTATTTCTCTGCACGATGATATTGTCATATTAACGATATTGTTATGATCATGTAGAGAAAAGGTTTTAATTTTTTTAAGCGAAAACCGTGCATCGGATTGAAAAAATTCAAGAGATCACATTTGTTTAGAAATGATTGGGGATTTCAGGAATAATTTTAATTTTACGTGAAATCAGTCGCGTACCATCAATGTCTACCAAAATAGGCAGGTGAAATTCCGTACGAACGCCACTGGCGGACATAAAAAAAATTGTGGTGCACTAAATAATGCCTCTAGATACATAGTACACGTATGCCAAATTTAATTAAAATATCTAAAGTGGTATTACAGATATTAATAAAAACTATTTATTTTTGGAAAATTTTACCACCCTGTATCTCAAAAGTTAAGACATTTAGGACATACGTTCATATGAAGTTTTCTTTTTAAAATGAACCCAAAAATCGCTCCCTTAAATATTGACATTCAATTAGAAAACACCCTGTATATTGTCGAGGGCGTGCTTCAGTAAGCTTTCATTTGACGCCCTACACGATGCCACTAAATTATTTTTCCATTTCCCAATTTACCCTGAAATTATCCCCCAGAATTAAATTTCAACTTTTTATACTTTACGTCTATAATTGGGCCCCCACACTCTATCTCTGTGCTAAATTTCAAATTTTTACGTCGAATAGTTTTAGAGAAAATTGCCTGGGACAGACGGACGGAAGTGATTCCATAAACGGAACATTGAAAAATACTGCTGGTAAAGGTTCTTGCTCGACAAACAAGACGGGCATTAAAATGTTTATCGTTAAAAGAGTATGATGAAATTTAAAAAAAAGAGAAATATAAAAGTGACAAAACTATTTAAAATTTATACCTAACAAGGCAAAGCCATGAAAGAAATATTGGATCAAAATGACATATTGCATCTGCGCTATTTAGTTGTATTGAGATAAACTGTAAGCAGTTTCGTTTATGACAACAAACCCCTTTGAAGGGCAAGGGGAAATACTGCTGCTCCGCCTATTGTATTTACACCAAAACACAATTTCGTGAATGTCCGCCAACAGCCATGAAGAGCTTTGCGTGTTCTTAAATTCAACGATTAATTCCATCGCTGTGCTATGTCCCATTCTAACATATCCATTATGGCAAAGATAAAAACATCTGTTGCCATCAATGGCACAATCTGCCGATTTAGAAAGCTCATACTACTAAAGAATTAAAACCGAAAAAAAAACCACGATACACTTACAACGGTATGCTACGTTGTGACGTCACTTCGAGAAAAAATCTTAAATTGATTAGGCGCTTACCTGAGCAAATGAAATATGACAATGATATTTTAATAAACGTCAACTCAACACAGTACCCAACAATAAACTGACCTGTTCTTATGTACAAGGGGTGCAAGCGTCTAGTCAATATAAGATTTTTCTCGAAGTGACGCCACAACGTAGCATACCGTTGTAAGTGTATCATGAAAAAAACGATGTTCCTAAGGTCACGTGATCATTGCATTTCTTGTAAATATTTGAAAATAAAATATAGCGTAGATGTGGAAATAAAGAGACTGAAAATAACGTTATACGTAAGGCTCAATGCTCTTCTCAGAACTTATGACCGCTATTGTTATTCCGATTAGGATACATAATATACCTAACGAGCCTACTGTATATCAACATATCAGCGTAAAATTTCGATGTCAGTTCCATTCCCTCTTTATTCCATGAATAAAGCTGTGGCTTAGTTCAAAAATTCAATCTTTTTTATCTTTTTTTTTTCGGAATTCTTGACCGGCACGCGATCAATCAGTGCCTAAAACAATAAGTCGTGCCTGTCCATAATTAGGAGGAAAAAGATTGAATTTTCCAACTTTGCCAGTAACACAGTTCACTAAAAAGGCTTCAGATTTAGTTGTTTGAATTAGTTAATCAGTTGTGTCCTGTCACTGTTGATACGGTGTCATTAAAAACGTATCAGTTATTCTAATCAGAGATTTGCTCGGGTTTCCGAATGATTTTTATTTTGAAACTTTTGCTAAAATAAATTCAGTTCATTGTCTAAAATACATACTTAAATTGACATTTTCTTCATGAATTTGCAAAAAGACTCTGGAATAAATCTGCGGCTTGATGTAAGAAAGGCCAAAGGCAAAATTGACTGTTTTGAGGTTTTAACTTTTTTATATTGATATGATCTCAAAAACTATATGTTGTAGAGCATCTTGAAAGTTCTCCGGTAAACGTGTTACTGTTCTTTATGGTATATGCCATTTAAAAAAAAGTTGCTTAAACCAAAATTTACAAAAAAAATGACATTGGCCTCTCTTGCACCAAGCCACAAAAATTATAGTACAAAACTTAGTTGTCTTATTCTTACGCTTGTCAGTTTAAAACCTTGATTGTCAAGTTATACCGGTCTTAGTGATAGCGAATGAAGACTTTTTCTCCAGAAATTTAAAAAGAATAACTTTTAAAATAACTTAAACCGTCAATTAAAAAAATCTTTAGTTTTTTTACTGTGCTGAAATTGAGTAAAATGGAGAACTTTTAAAACGAAATCCATTTTAAAATTACTTTTCGTTACTGCAATTCACTAAAATTCAATCGGAATACGTAATAAGCACCCCAAACTTCATTTAGTCAGAGTTACTGTAAGGCTTTAGTTTTAAGAAATTATTCAGCCATTTTACATAAAGAAGGATATTTTTATCCGGTCTGTTAAAAAAATTGGAGCATTTTTCTCAATTCAATTTATACAGTGAGAACGAAAGGTTGGAATAAATTCGTTTAAAATTCAGGCATTGTTTTATTAGAAAAACGCTCGGACAGTCGTCAAGTTTTGATTTAAGGTACGCCTTGTTTAACTTAAATTTGATGTATACAGGGTAACCCAAAACGAAGATATCATATCACTTAATTTTTTAAAAATAAAAACCTCTTTTTTACTTAATTTATGAATTCTGCGTAAAATTTCAATCATACTTCATGTAGCATAGGTACGATATACCTAAGTTGAGCAGTTTTTGAAAAAAAGACAGTTTACCTTAAAAAATAATAAAAATAATAAATGGCAAACTTGTGGAAAAATTATTTTAACAAATATTGGCACCGACCTGCACCAACGTCCTGGCAATACCCGAGATATCTTCGAATTCTTCCACATTTTCAACTACTTGAGGTTCTATTAATCTAATTACCTGCCTTATTTGGTTTTTCAGGTCGTCAGTATTATTTGGGCTATTGGCGTACCCTTTGGATTTGAGGTAGCCTCACAGAAAATAATCTAGCGAGGTTAAATCGGGGGATCTGGCCAGCCATTTTATTGGAGCCCGTCACCAATCCATCGGCCAGAAAAAACTGTATTTAGATATTCACGCACCGGGCGAGTATAAAAAAACTGTATTTTTTTTTTAAAACGGTCCACTTTAGATAGAGGGTGATGATATAGGTGAATGATACATGAAATATGATTGATATTTTACGCAAAATTCAAAAACTAAATAAAAAAGAGGTTTCTATTTACAAAAAAATTAAGTGACATGATATCTCCTTTTTGGGTACATAAGCAAGGCGCAAATAAAATCTAATAAAAAAATGTCCTCATTTTAAACGAATTTATTCCAATCTTTACGTTCTTACTGTGTATAAAAGACTGTGCTCCTAATAAAATTATCGTTATTAAATCTCTTAAATTGTCTTCAACTGCAATTTTGCAGATAAAATGTATTTTTTTATATTATGAAAAAGCCATTTTTGACGGCCACACACAATTTTGATTGAGAAAAGCAATATTGAGAGATCTGAAATGTATACGAAAAAATCTAAAATAAAAAAATTGTAAAATAGGAAAAAGGAAAAATGAATTAAAAATATAAACCTTAAAACAAAACTTGGATACTTTACAATAGGGCCTGCACATTCTTTGGTGAAATAATAATAATCATTTTTAAATTAAAATACTACAAATACATGTTTAACAATTTGTAAGTGAACCTAAAACTAAATAAAAGTATTTAGAAGTAATATCGATGGCCCAGTACCATACAGCAACAGCAAGTTTAAATTCTAATCCTTTACTAGTTGGTAATATCAATTCTAAAAATTTCGAGTTGTTGGTTTATAAAACCAGTAAAGGATTAGAATTTAAAGTTATTTCCGTATTAATCATAAAATGTGTAAATGTAGACTTGCTGTATGGAACTGGGCCATCGATATAATTATCAAACATAAAAATATATATTTGTCGAAAATTATAATCAACAAAATAAAGAAAAATGTATATTACACAGGATGTAGCAAAACTATACTGACAATTTTTCAAGTTGTTTTTTTGGCTAAAAACAACATAAAAATGGTATGGTAACAAAGTGGTATTTTTCTAGGTCGTTTTGAGCCTGCGAATTTTATTTTGTGACAACACAGATCATCCTTTTATAAAAAGACAATTCTGTTTCTGGCGTTAGAGACTTATAGTACGGGAGGTAGTGTCAAATTTTTATGGGTGATTTCAGCATAATTACTCTCTATTCTGTATGGTAGTTTGTACTTGACAAACAACTAAAATAAGTGTTAGCTGGCGCGACTCTGTGGCGTGCGGGTGTAAGAGGCTGCCAAACTCGTAAAATTTTTTTTCTTTCCGAGTCATTTCAGCAAAGCTAAAAAGCTGTAGATTATTTATTTATAATATTTCCATCATGAAAAAATTTGTTAGCTGCATGGGGCAGGTGGAAAAACTTGTTAGCTGCCCATGTGAAAATGTATGAAAAGTACGGAAAATCAAGTTATTTCAGCAAAGCTGAAAATTGCTTATATAACAGTTTACGATCTGAAAATCGTATAAATGACTGTTAGCTGGCATTAAAATGTGGCAAAACCTGTTAGCTGGGCTTTCAAAGTGTATAGTTAGTCGCGGCAATTAAGCACTAAAACAGCCAAAATCTCGGAATTTTTTGCACTAAGACGGATCGGAATGCGGTTTTTTGAATTCGCTTCCAAAAATTATTTGTAAAAAATGTATTTGTATCTTATACAAACCGGAAATTGCATTGCTGCAGTCAAAAATGCATTCAAAAAATGCATTTTTTGAATTCGCTTTAAGAAAATTAAATAAGTTTCTTAATAAGACTCAGAATTGGCTCAAACCGGGTGCTCGGGGGTTTTCGAGGTCGCTGATCACGACTATGATGTTCAAGTTAACCCACAGCCGACCTGGAGCTCAGGATCGCTGATGAACGTCATCTCCGTGGGACTCTCCCAAAATTCACGCGGGGGGGGGGGGGGGGGGTGAGAAACTCGGCGCCCGGGGGTTTTTTGGGTTGTTGAATTCAAATATGGCATCGGCGAACACCCCCCGGACACCTGGTGCGCCGGAACCTGGACGTGGACTTCATCCCCGAGAGATTTCCTGACAAGATCCCAAAAAACAAACCGAAAATCGTTGTGTGGCGTTTTTTGGGGCGCTGAATCCAAATTTCACGTCGAAAACGACCCCCCGAACACCTGGTGCACCGGAACCTGGACGCGGACGTAATCTCAGAGGGTTTTCCAGACACGATCGCTAAAGACAAACCGAAAATCGTTATGGGGGTTTTTTTGGGGCGCTGAATCCAAATTTCACGTCGAAAATGACCCCCCGAACACCTGGTGCACCGGAACCTGGACGCGGACGTAATCTCCGAGGGTTTTCCAGACACGATCGCTAAAGACAAAATTGTCTTTAGTGATCGTGTCTGGAAAACCATCGGAGATGACGTCCGCGTCCAGGTTCCGGTGCACCAGGTGTTCGGGGGGTCGTTTTCGACGTGAAGACAATTTTGTCTTTAGCGATGGTGTCTGGAAAACCCTCGGAGATGACGTCCGCGTCCAGGTTTCGGTGCACCAGGTGTTCGAGGGGTCATTTTCGACGTGAAATTTGGATTCAGCGCCCCAAAAAACGCCCACACAACGAGTTTCGGTGTTTTTTGCGATCTTGTCAGGAAAACTCACGGGGATGACGTCCGCGTCCAGGTTCCGGCGCACCAGGTGTCCGGGGGGTGTTCGCCGATGCCATATTTGAATTCAGCAACCCAAAAAACCCCCGGGCGCCGAGTTTCTCTCCTTCCCCTCGTGAATTTTGGGAGAGTCCCACGGAGATGACGTTCATCAGCGATCCTGAGCTCCAGGTCGGCTGTGGGTCAACTTGAACATCATAATCATGATCAGCGACCTCGAAAACCCTCGGGCACCCGGTTTGAGCCAATTCTGAGTCTTATTAAGAAACTTATTTAATTTTCTTAAAGCGAATTCAAAAAATGCATTTTTTGAATGCATTTTTGACTGCAGCAATGCAATTTCCGGTTTGTATAAGATACAAATACATTTTTCACAAATAATTTTTTGAAGCGAATTCAAAAAACTGCATTCCGATCCGTCTTAGTGCAAAAAATTCCGAGATTTTGGCTGTTTTAGTGCTTCATTGCCGCGACTAACTATACACTTTGAAAGCCCAGCTAACAGGTTTTGCCACATTTTAATACCAGCTAACAGTCATTTATACGATTTTCAGATCGTAAACTGATTATATAAACATTTTTTAGCCTTGCTGAAATCACCTGATTTTCCGTACTTTTCATACATTTTCACATGGACAGCTAACAAGTTTCTCCACCTGCCCCATGCAGCTAACACATTTTTTCATGATCGAAATTTTATAAATAAACAATCTACAGTTTCTCTGCTTTGCTGAAATGACCCGAAAAACAATTTTTTTTTGCGAGATTCGCAGCCTCTCATCATCTTAAGCCACGCTTTTGGACCAGCTGACACATGATTATTCGATAAGCTATGAAACAACAATCTGTAGTAAAAAAATGAACTTTGCTGAAATGGTCCGATTAAATTTGACACTACCTCCCGTACTATTAGAACAAACGTGACGCAGAAGAGTTATCCTTTTGGTTATTTATTCGTGTGGTTATTCCATAGGTACTGTAAAAGTGTGGTACATACATACAAGATTGGAATGAACTACCTTTGAAAATGGATGAAATAAACAAGAAACTAGAATGAAATTAAAATTTTATCGCACTTTTTTATTGTTCGCCAAAGAATCGCTTGTAAAATTTTTTCGGTAGAGTTTTGCAACCCTTGTATAATCAGGATAAGGACAGAATCTTCATCATTTTCAAGTCTTCAAGCAAAGGCAATTAGAAATTATTAAGTAAACAACCAACCAAAACATACTTAAACGGGTCTATTTAAAATATGAATACTCTGCCCTTAACATCCCAATCAATACATTTTACTGTCACTACTTCAAAGTTAATCCTCCTGGTTCCCCCTAACTAGAAAAAAACAGACAACACACAAAGCAGTTACAATACACTAAATTATTTCACTTCCAGACGAATCAACTCTTCCATATTGTGACTGTGTGGATAGAGAGGGTGCCACCAGTCGAGAACTCTTATATTGATCACGGGATCCAGAATGACAGTAGTGACGTCAACTTTGGATTTTGAGGTGGAAATTATTCCGGATCCGAACCCCAGCTGAAGTCTGTGATAGCGGAATTTCGGAGCTGACGATAGAGTTAATGAGACAGATGTCAGCGTAAGACCTAAGATTAGACAAAAATACTGGTGAGTGGTGCGTGAATATATTGATTCTTTTCTGGTTGGGTGAAATGAAGTGTAAAGGAAAAAGTAGAAATGTAGGAACAGCTTATACAGGGTGTATAATAAGCATTCATATAATGGGAACTTTGTAAATCATAAGAACTACAAAATTTGACAAATAGGGAAAACAACATACAATGAAATTCTGAGTTTTTTTAAGTTGCAAATTTAAATATTTTAGTTTCTGTATTCTAAATACAAGAAATATATTCTAATTTTTTTTATGCGTAAAGTGGCCTTCATGATATCATCTACAAATTTCCATTTATTGAAAATACATATTGCTTATAGAATACAAAAAAACCAGCCAATTTCAGATAACAAAAAAGTATTCGTACACCTTAAGATTTATTTTTATATTTAGAACGTTTGTGCATTCCAATGAACGCATATAAAAAGGTATAGTTAGTTCAGCATAGGGGAGTGTATTTAAAATAAAAGAAATCTCTATAAGTTAATAACAGGAAGAAAAGGAAAAGAAATTAGTAAGGGAGCTAAAAAATCGTATAACCTATCACTACAATCAAGGAAAATCTATTCGGAAAATTGCAAAAATTGTTGGAAAAGCAGCAAGTTCTGTTGACTATGTAGTGAACAAACAAAGTAAGACCAACATTTTTCCCATATGCGTTTTGGGACACGCTGAATACATATTAAAATTGAGTTTTTAATTTACAAAGTTGTATAACGCATATTACCAATTAATTATTATAATTCACTCCATCTGTCTTATTTCTTTCAGGGGAAAACGAAATAATCGCAAATCTGACCAAGCTCATGGAGACTTGCTGCAGTTTAGATAAATAAGACTTATTTTGTTACAAGGCATACTATAATGCACTGAATAGCGCTAAGTAAAACACATATATACAGGTATATTAATAGCCAAATGGAGGAATTTCCCCTTGCCGCGCGACTGCAGCTGTTTGGTCCTAGGCATTTAAGGCAGAAAATATTTAGAAAATTTAGCTGTTTAAAATTCATGGCTGTGCTAGCCTTTTAATCACGCAGCTTGTTGACCGCCAATTTAAAATATTATATTTTTCGACTGGCTGTAGACAATCTGCGCCCTCCTGAGACCTCGTTTGGTAACTAGATGAAAATATGCTATTGGTTGTTCTTTAGCTATCTAAATCGAATACCAATATGTTTCATTTGTATTTTTTTGTCAAAAATAATTAGCTTAATAAATCTTGTTTATGTTGGTTACGTTATTTGATTCTTATAAATAACAAAGATATTTAGATAAGTGTAACATTTTATTAGGTGTACGAATACTGTTTTCGCCTACTGTAGGTTTTTTAAATATAATTTTTTAACCATACTTTTGAATTGTTAAAATTGGTTTCAAAGTTGTATTACAAGCCCTACCCCATCCTATTACGCCATAAAATAAAATGGATTGAGTTACATCTTTTTCATGCGTCTATCCTGGAAAGGCTTTTTATAGCAATAAATGCATGTTAATGAAACTAAAATAGTAGGAATAGTATTACTCCTCTTAAAAGACTATTTAAATATTTCCTTGAAAAAAAATCGATAAAAAAATAATTAAAATAATTACCAATAATAACTGGTGGAACATGGTTAAAATGCCGACAAGAGACCTCCAGTATTCGGCAATGTTCATCAGGATTTGCCGACACGTCATCCAAAATTGCTAATAAGTCCGGTGCGTGAGATCTGACTTTGGAATGTGACAGTGTATTGAAAATCTTCGGTTTCATTTTGAAGTAGTACATGTAGTGCTTGATTTTTTTATTGTACCAAAGCACTTGACATTCGTATTTCACGAGAGAATCTGGGTGTTCCTCGAACGTTGTAACAGGCTTGATACGGTCTACAAAGGGTTGGTACATCTGGTACAGTGCTCGGATAACGTTCGCTCTTAACCCGTATCGTCGTATGAGGCACTCAGGCTGTAGAGGTTCAGGCATGTTTTTGACACTTTTATAATAACGGCGATATAGGTTAAACCAAAACCTAAAACGTTAAAAATGAACTCTAGACTTAAGGTTAACGCTCACTTATCAACGCGGCATTGCCTCGCCTATGTAAGCGCACTTGTTAGAAACTCCACAGCAATCGAAACTTCGCGGGTCGAGACGAAGCAGAATTGATAAATGAGTAACTAGCCTTATTTTGTGATTTTAGTAGTTACACATAAAAAAGAACTGTGAAATAAGAAAAAGTACTGGAAAATAAGTAAATCTTACCATACCACACATTGGTTTAGCGACTGCTGTGGTTACTTGTTTTGTTTTATTAGGGTAAAATTAAAAAAGCACGCAGCATGAAAATGCGATGGGCAGACAAATAATAAGAATAACAATAGGACCCATCACGCCGCACAGTGTAACGAAATCGAAAAGTTCATTGGACATTGGTACTTTACTTCGCCGTTTTGCAAAAATTGTGGCATATAAAAGCATATATTGAAGTAAGATAGGAACTGTACTAAATTTAGACTTACTAGGTACCGGTTGCTCAAAAAATATAATTATTTTTCGACAAAATAAAAATAAAAATACTGCTTTCGGTTTAAAGCAACTATATAAGTTTAATAGATTTAAATACTAATTATAAAAAACATACTTTAATTACCCTAGTGGGCACAATCTGAGCTAGAGACTGATCTATCAGAACTGTATTCCTCAACGTTAGTTTCTTTAAAAAGTGTTCGGTTTCTGAGAACAGATATTTTTTTGCAGTATATTTCGGTTAATAAAAGTAATAAGGAGATTTAAAGAAACTAGCAATATTCTCGGAATTTATGAAACTCTTTATTTCTAGCTTCTGATGCCTCTTCAGATAAATGTTCAATAGGAATATAGGAAATGTTCTCGCAAATTCCCCATGTGTTAATAACATGTGAACACTTGATAGCATATAGTACCAACTATATAATGACACATACGCTTTGCAGTATCTGTTAAATATTCTCGAAAAGTATCAACATTTAAGTTTTGACCTGAATAAAGCGCTTAAAGAATTATAGCAAATTTTTGTTCAATCCAGTGATTGCTGCTGATTTTTCGTAATGTCGGAAAAAAGTTAAAGCAGAATTGCCGTCGTTTGTAGTGCACTCACTCTGTTTTACAACGTCTATTAGCATCCCAAGTTCATTACGAAAATCATTTAGTATTTTTTTTCTTTGCTCTTGTACTCATTTGTTTTCATCCTTAGTGGCATCCTTAATTAAATTACAAAGCGTACTTAATGAGTTAACTTATTACCTACTTCTTAGAATAATATAATGTTTAACAAAATAACAATTTAAAACTGACGTATTTTTAAAACTATGTAGGTAGGTACTTCGATTCATGAATATTTTATTTAATATTACACTAGCCACTTAGTAAAAATTAAATTAGTTAAAATTTACTTGTGACTTGTTAGAAAATTTAATATACTTAATAACATACCTGGAAACTCTTTAAAGCGGCATTAAAAAGCAACTTTGGATTCCTACATGTGCGACATTACTAAAGAAAAATAATTCTTTTTTCAATAATCGGACAAGGTCAGATGAGATTTTTGGATATTTCTAATGTATAAGAGTTGTGTAATCATCTAATTTATATGACAACTTAGGCACATTTAGGTACGCATTTTTTTAAGTCACACCAAACTTTGTTTTTTCTTCGACTAGGACCACGGTTTTTTAAAATTCCATATGTGAGTAAGTAAGTAAACTTTACAAATGTTTCCACAAAAATTTGGAAATATCAAAAGTAGTTAAGTAGCATGCTATAGCTACAACAAAAATTTATTTCAAATTTTTTATAGAACATATGAATTTTTTAAAGTTGGACTTATTTTCGCATCGTGTTTATTGCTCTCAGAAAAGTCAAGTTTCTGCTTAAAAAAGAAGTACTTTACGGTGATACATTTGAAAAAAACTGGTGAAATAACTGACTAAACTGCAGACATTTTACGAATAATCTAGAGACAAAACAAATTAAAATTCAATAGTCGCTGTTTTGCCCTATGTCTACGAAATATCAAATCCGTTACACTATGCGCCGCTCCGGTAAAGTGATGAAAATATCCAGAATAGTATATGGGCGACATATTAAAAATTCTTGTCTACCATAGCGCTGTCGTAGATATTATTGTTACGAATACATTTTTAATATGACCGCGTTTGAAGTCAAGGGGTAAATCACTACCTAAAATTTGTACAATAAAATGCCCTTTTTCAAAAAAATACCGTTTAATACCAGGGGCGGCCCGTGATATTTTAAAGTTGTATATCTCTGTTGCTATTTATCGGACCCATGCCAAGTTCAGGTTTTTTAATAGTGAGCCTACTAGGAATGTTTTGGTAAATGAAAAAAATATTTTGTAATTTGCGAAAAAAGTTGAATTTTTCAATTGGGACCTGGGAAAAAATTAACAGGCTTAAGAATTTTATTTATTATTTTTTCTAAACAAATTTTACATCATTTTGTCGGCAATTCTTTAATTTCAGGAGAAAAAGATGTGCTCGTAGAAAATTATATTATATTATAGGTTTAAAAAACTTTCTAACAAATTGTTTTCTCTTAAAATTTAAAAATTGTCGACAAAACGATGTAAAACTTGCTTAGAAAAAATAATAAATAAAATACCTAAACGTGTTCATTTTTTTCCCAGGGGGGCTCCGCAAAAATTCAACTTTTTTTTCGCAATTACAAAATTTTTTTTTTCTCTACCAAAACATTACCAGTAGGCTCACTATCAAAATCCCTGAACTTGGCATGGGTCCTGTAAGTAGCAACAGAGATATAAAAATTTAAAATTTCACCAGCCGCTACTGATAGGAAAATATCCCTAATTTTATTAGGTTGAAGCTAGCGGCTAGCTGCCGCAGCGATATTAAACGCGCTAAGTATATGATTTTGGAGCACGTACCTACTTCTTAAAAGTTATTAAAAATTTGTTTATTAAAATAATTTTGTAATTTTCAGTAAATAAGTAAGCTTAAAATGACTTCCTACAAGCACCTATAAGGGTAAAATAATGTGTGTAGGGAAAATAGTGACCAGCCCTTAACCTTTTTGGAAAAAATTGCTCTAAAACTAAAACCAATATTTATTGCAATATTTTTTTTTAAACACGCTTAAAATAACGTCCTACAAACATAGGGGTCAAATAATTTGTGTATAAAAAATGGCCCAGAGACCATCCCTTAACCTTTTTGAGAAAAATTGCTCTAAAATACACATTTATTAAAATAATGTAGCGATTTTCGATATACACGCTTAAAAAGACAACCTACCTAGAGGGGTAAAATAATTTGTGTATTAACAATAGCCCTAGCGGCCAACCCTTAACTTTTTGAAAAAAAAAATGATCTAAAATCTACATTTATAAAGATAAATAATTTAATAAAAATTAAAGCAAACAAATTTTTTACATTTAGATATTAAGAAGGATCATATAATTTAGTTTTAAAGAAACAATACCAAAACTACACATAATACTTGCTACTATGAGCTGACAGCAACGTCCATATACTCAAGTGCTAAGACAGGTAACTGTTTTCTTCTAAGAATTCTAACTTTGGTTGTTGATACATGACATATTACAAAACTCTAATCGACTAAAAAGTTATGTATAGTATTTACATACTCTTTCCAGGAGTGCTTTGAGCCAATCAGGGGATTTGCGAATTAAGCAGCTACAGATCTATTTACTCCCCGCCAAATAATTGGGCGTGCGCTGTTAACAGCAAATTTCATGAAGTAGTTAAAATAGCCTAGAAAGTCTCATCAAATACCTCATCATTATCCTTCAGTTCCCCTAAAATACCCTTTAATTTCCAGTAATACCCAAAAAATACCCTTGTTTGCAAAATACCCCTCAAAAAAATTAAATTCCTTCACCTCCCAGTTAGCAACAATGATCCCCAGGACGTCCCATTTTGATCCGCAACGTCCCAGATGGGATGATCCCAGCTAAGACGTCCCTGGGACGTCCCCCGGTCGTTAGAAAGGTCCCAAATTGGTCCCAAAGCGACGTCCTATGGACGTCTCATGTTGCCGTCCCAAGGACGTCAACAATGGGATTTAAAAAAAATCAATTTGGTAAAATTTTTTTATAAAGTGTAAAAATAAAATACTGTTGGAATCTTTATTGTATTTATGATTCTATATTATAATGACTTTATATTACCCCAAAATGCGATTTCTTTGTGTCAGTACTAGGACTGTTTGGAATTGCTACCGTGCTACTAAGGTCCTAAGATGATCCCATATATGTCCTGTGTAACCTTTATGGGATCATCCCAGATACATCCCGACCTGTTCCAAACGGACGTCCCAGGGACGTCCTTGGGATCTTATGGGACATTCCGGGACGTCCTTGGGACGTCCCAGGAACGGTTTTGTGTTGACTGGGCTTGAACAATAAAATACCTTAGTGTACCCCTCGTTTGAATCCCTAGAAAGAAATTAGGAAAGAAGCATGCGACACGAAAACGCAACAGGCAGACAAATAATAAGAGTAGCAACAGGATCGACCTTGCCGCGCCGGTAAACTTTAAAATGGCGGAAAACCCTAAAAGTCATTTTGCCCTTTTTTCTGACTTCTAAGTAACATTTGTGGACAATTCTTTAGTATAAAGATTAATTCTAGACATCGTAATTATTGGAATTTATTTTAAGTACCTATTTAGGTACTTCTACAAAGAATTACTTAAAAAGTATTATAATTTTCTTACAAATAATAAGGTTCTTACTTATGAAATTACAAGATGTTGTTGCTATTACTTACTATGAATTTATTTCAAGATAATTATTTTTTATTATAACAAAGTGTATGTTCGATTTAATTACACTTTTTCAATTTAAACAGCCCTTTTAATAAAATAAATGTCTTGTGTTCAAGTTGAAGGAGGTCTTAAAAGGTATTTTTATTTTGTTATACTTTTTAACTATTAACTGTTTCTCCTGTAGTAAACATTTTGAAAATAGATGGTAATATCAAAATTTGAATATTTTCAAGTTAACCCATGTTAAATTTTATTAAACTCAGATTTTAAAAATATACTTATGGGTATTAAAATACAAAAATAAAACACACCTTGCAGTACACACAACTTCAAAAGATGTCTTACAAATAGAGGCAAATGTACCGACATCCTCCGGCCGAATGTACTCTGATATAAGAAACCATATGTCTATCGGGTAATCTTTACCCCTATCAATGCCTCTATCACTTGTAGAGAGAGTTTTCTTTCTAACTCTGGGTTCAATTCTTTGTATAACATATGATATAGTGCCATCTTCATTTTCTTGTGCTACAAATTCACCCTCAAAATCCTCATCTTCCTTCTCCTCCCAACTTTTTGCAACTTCTTCTTTCAGCACATCATTTACATTATTTGATTTCTTAAGTCGGTTCTTTGGCACTGACGAGTTTGCAAAATCATTTAAGGTTACATCTAAAAATACATATTTTAATGAAGTACTTATAATCTTTAATCTATTTTTCTAGAAAACGCCAACTTATTATGGGTTCTGTTTTGTACTTTTCAAGAGATTGCAAGATATTGACTAGACTAGAAATGCTCTTTCAGTATAGTTGCAATCAAAATTATTATCAAGACTAAAGATTTAATTTGAAGGTAAATTACATTCTAAACATTTGATTATAATAAAGAGTAACCTTTGATTATACAATAGAATAACAAGAAAGGTTAATAATATGCAAAGGATGCAAACTACAACTACTACTCAAAACTTTACCCCTTAAACCCCTAGCGAAACTCTTTTTTCCAGATTTCTTGGATGGCATAATAAAGCAAAAACTAAACGTCCTAAAGTAACTATAAAACACAACGTTTTCGACATTTTAAAATAAAAATAAAATAAATACAAGAAGATTTTAAAAACTTGAGACCACCGCTATCATCGGCCATGATGGACTAACATTCCAGCTTACAGCTGACAGACGTCAAAATCAGCTGATTGTTGCTATAAAAATGTCTACGTCAAAACTTAGATTAGGTCAAATAAGACTTCAAAACATTCCAGGAAAACACAATTAATTTTCAATTTCAGAGCTATTATTTCCTTGTCATATTCCGATTACAATTTCTGCCATATTTCAGTTTGAAGAAGTCCATTTTTGTAATAAAATATTGCTTGTTTGCCGATTCATATTACTCCTGTGTTCACTATCGTATAACGTCACTCGGTGTGCCTTCTTTAAATCTGGTTGCCATCTCTACATGAAAGTAGGCAATAATTATGCCAGGAAAGCAGAGATCTACGTTATCGGCTGGAAAGGGCTTGTTTGACATGGATTTTAATATGGCTGTCAAGCAGAGCAGGTTTATGTATCTTGTGTATGTAGCTAGAGATTAGGGGATGGAATTTAAAGGTGTGTCGTTGTAAATAAGTGAAAATAATGTTCATATATGTAAATAAACAATTAATGACAGTGTGCTTATGTGAATATGAAGCCCGGTTTCAGTGTTTTCGGCCGCTGTCTGACTAAAAAAGCGTTGAACAGTCAGTCTAAGGGTTAGAGAATCGAGTCGTTAATTTGGGATTTTTCGCGTAAATAGTGTAAAAATAAGTAAACAAAATGTGGAATATGATGTGCGATGTTATGCCGACTATATCGGAGGACAGCATCAGCCAGAGAAGTTCGCAGTTCTCTGGTGAAGATGCAAATTTTGAACAGTTAATGGTTTCTATGCTTGACGAAAGGGATAAATTGATGGACAGTTTGCGGGAGACTCAGGAGAGGTTGGGAGAGACGGAAATAAAATTGTCGGAAGTGGAAAAGGAACGGGACTCTCTCCAGAGACAAATCGCAGCAAATTTACCACAGGTAAGGTACTGACAGGCGCGCATTCCTCGGCGCTATCGGCCAATGTTACTCGTTTTCTTGGAGTTTTATTGATTCTTCAGCCAAACGTTTTGTTTGACATTTTTAAAAGAAAAGTTTTCCCTTTAAAAATAAACTACAGAAATTCTTGTTTCTGAGCATTCCTGTCGTGATTTAGGGTAAAAGGTCCGGCCTAAACTCCGCCCTTAAGAAGATTCCAATGAGCTTTAAAGACCAGTCATTGGAGTTCATTCAGTTGTCAAATTCTGTTTCCTTGGTTACCCATATACCTTATTCCGAAATGCCTGGAATTTGCGGGATTTTTAAATATTAAATTTTAGCCTCTTCATACTTAAAAATTGAGTTAACAAAAACACGAGCAAAAACATAAAACATGAAGTGCTTTTATATTGTTTTTTAATTATTTGGCTATAAATTGACAATGTACATTATGTAAGCATCATAAAACCTTTTTATGTTTTACCTATGAAATTTTTCTGTAGGAAGCTAACAAGTTAATTTTTCAGTCATTTTGCAAATTTTTAAAGAGGGAAATTTACGTACCTACATATGTGTAGGTACTTGTATAAGTATTTTCCACAATAATAGGACTAAATTCATTTTAGCAACAAAGTCAAAAAAAATTATTTGGAATCCAATCAAATCACTGAGGTATTCAGGGTATGTTCCGAAAGTATCCATCTTGGTCATTTTGTGTCCCGTATGTGACCAGAGATAGATTGGTTCCTAAAAAAAGGATTCTTCTGTCAACCATACTGGTAAGTATTGGTTACTGTGTGGTAACTTTCGGAATATACCCTAAAATAACTCAAGTTCTTACTGATTGATGAAACTAGCCTATCTTAAATTAAACCAGTACTAAGTAAATCATAAACCTGTTTAGTTAATCCCGGTGTTAGATAATAATGTTCAGATTCACTAAAAAGGTTTAAGATTTAGCACTGGTTTACATTAAGATCTTCTAGTTGATCAGTTAGGTTTTGACAGGTTTTGTTCTGTCATTTTTAATAAATCGCCATTTAGATCTTAAGACTTATTCTAATATTTCAGTGATATGCTTGGTTTCCAAATGATTTTCATCTTGGAGCATGTTACTACAATGAATTAAGTTCTATTATTGTAGAAAGTACGTAAGACTCAAATTGCCCTTTTCTTTTTAAATTTGTGAAAAACTCAAAAGCAAATTCATAGTGGGTACCTATAAAACTTAGTTGCCTTATTCTTACACTTGTCAGTTTAAAACTATTGGTTGTCAAATTAGACCAATCTAGCGTTGGAGAATCTGGCTGTAGATTTTTAAAAATCATTTTTTCCTAAACATTATTGATGTTAAGTAGTGTAATTTAAAAAAAAAAGATATCTAAATCGCTCTCCTGTAGTATTCTAAAAAACCAGTGTATTTGTAATTCTGTAATTAATCGATGTCCCAATGCCATAGGCGAGGCCATAGGGTAATAATAATTCAAATATAATGTGGTATCATTTGACATGTCCTCATGTTACTTAAGTATTGTCCGAGGTATTGTCTGTCCAAAATATCTGCAACCGGCAAAGGAATTTAAAGAACGCAAGGGACGGCTTAAACAACGTTGCAAATTTGTTTGTAAACCAGATGTGGTAAGAAAAATTTAAGAAAATTTTATTAACAAAAAATTAAACAGTTTTTAAAAACTGGTTTACAAACAATTGGCAACTTTCGAGGCAACTTTGTTTAACCTTTCCCTTGCCTTCTTTAAATTCTTTTTCTGGTTGCAGATATCTTGGGCAGACTATGCCCTGTTACATGGTGCTATTGACATACCTATGATCATAATTCATTTGATAAAATATTTTCTGTAAGGGTTAAAACCAGACTGCCACGGAATGTTAGTTAGTACTTAGACTTAAAGTCTACATGGGCCATCCCAGAGAAAAAGAAACAAAAGAGCTAATATGAATAAGTATTCACAGGAGCACAATTTTTTGCTATTATGTAGGTATTTTTCTCATAAATCATGAAATATACTTCAATGAATGTGAAGAATTAGTGTCACAAGCCACAGACCCGAAATTATGCAAAAAATGAGTACCAAGTAAATAATAGAATAAAATTTTTTGCCAAAAAATATTTAAGTATGTATCAATATTCTAAAGAATCTTTTTATACTTACTAAAGTCTATTTATTTCGACGATAAACCGAATATAAACAGAAGCAAGCTGCCTACAAGTGATCGGTTCAAACGGTAAAATTGAACAGGGTCGCATTGAGAATGAGAAGGAAAACTTTAAACTGCAAAACTGTTTACAATTAAATAAAAACTTAAATAATTGCCAGCCTTGACAACCGAACAAACAAAACAGCGATTAAAAATCAACGCAAAAAATTAAAGCTACAAAACAAGCCAAAACTCGAAAGAAAGTTGCATAGCCTTTTTCACTAGACAGCCTAATTACAATCCTGCGAAATACCGCGGATAGCTGTCTGGCACGCCTCTTTCAATTTAATGTCCGGCCGGCCAATACGAATAGGAAGCTGGTGGAGGCTCGACGAGATCGTCAGACTATGACGTGTAGGGTTAATATTTACATCGGTCTAGCTCGGACATGGCGATACTTTAGTCCAATGGTATTCCATCTCATTCTTACTGAATTGAGCCAATACAAAAAAAAAACGTTCTTTTTTAAATTAAAAAGTTCTTACTACTATAAAAATAATAAATAAAATAAATAAAAGCTTTATTTGAAAAGATATAAGGAAAAGTAGATACTTTATATGTAAATTAATTATTGACTAAAAAAATCTTTCCGAAGTGGTGAAGTTTATCCTTTACTTGTATAAAAGTTGATAAATCCAACAATATGGGTCCATCTTGCCAGAATGTGTGGTACATATCTACTTAATGTCGTTCTCAACCTGGTACTCAATCAAAAAAGCTGTTAAAATACGAAAAGGTCGCCTTAATAATAACACACAAGGAAAATGGATAATATAGAAGTAGACAGGAAAAAAATTTCGAAAAATGTGGCAAGGAGTTTGAGGTAAAACTGATTTAGGTATTTACAGTTCCTAACAACAGGCAATCCATAACGAATAGTCACTCCATTTTGTTGGACATCCGACAATAAAGGAACAAAGTTAATGGAGGAACATCTGCGTTTTACGATGTCTTTCCTAATCAGTTGTAGGCGATAAATTGGCTTTAAAATAACATGATTATTGTAACCGATTTTCTAAACGTGCTTATTTTATTGAATCATTAAGTTAATTTTAAAAATGTTTAAAAGTAGGGTCACTTAATGTCAATGATGTAAAGTTTATTTTCATTTACTTGCTGAAGTTTGTTACGCGCATAGGCGTAGTTAAGGGGAGGCTTGGGAGTGTTTAACACCCCCAAAACTCTAATTAGCACCCCAAAATTTACGACTCTCGACCCTATGAACAAAATTTTTGACCATATGCTAAATAGGGTCAAATCAATATCAGTCAAATCAATAAAGCTTTATGGTCCAAAGAAGAAAATCTTGTTGACAAAGCATGTTTATAATTATTAAAAGAACAAATAAAAAGTAACTAAATGAAATCCATTATTTGAATATAGTACCTAGGTACATAACCGTACATAGGTACTTATCTCTTTTTGGATTTTTTTCATAATTTTGGGGGATTTTTTTTATATAAAATTGTATTAAAAAATAAGTATATATAAAAATACAAGAAACATAAGTTATAACAAACAAACAAATATAATAAAAAGTCAAATTCTATAGGGCTTCACAGTGTGCCTCGATTAAACTTAACCTAAAGGTCTTCCCATTTCCTTTTTTTTTCAGATTGTGTTAAAGTGATGTGGCCTAAGTAATTTAAGCCAAAAATTAAAATTCTAGATCAATAGTTTGAAAAGAAAACTTGATTTTACCAATTTTTTTTTTGATTAAGCGGCTCTATTTTACGAAAAATAGTATCAAATTTTTTTGAGGCGTATAATTTTCTTTCAAGTCGTGGAAACCATATCTTCTTAGTGAAAATGTTTAATATTTTTAAATGGCTTTTATAATCCTAAAAAAATATGAAAACATGAGTTTTTCGTCACTTTTTGGTACCTATCTCTCAAATGGTACATTCTAATACGATGGTTTATGAATTCATTTTAAAAATAATGCAATTACCCACAAATAAAAAAAAAACCTTTCTATCTGCTTCTGTTCATAAGATATATGTAGGTAATAGAAGGTTGAAAAATTCGAAACAAAAAAATTATGGAATCAGGATGTTGTGATATATCTCAATAAAATTACCTATAAGTTATGGTCAAAACTGTTCATTTTTAAAAAGTTGACTCAATTTCAAGCAAAATGAAAAAATCATCTTTTATCTGGAATAAAACCAAAGATGGGAGCACCGACGCGACGGTGTTGACAGTGCCAAC
Organism: Philopedon plagiatum; assembly: GCA_963971165.1. Classification (NCBI taxonomy): domain Eukaryota; kingdom Metazoa; phylum Arthropoda; class Insecta; order Coleoptera; family Curculionidae; genus Philopedon; species Philopedon plagiatum. The sequence continues at coordinate 9,266,490 of OZ020191.1, forward strand.
CCAGCGCTGTGCCAACCACGTAGAGCGCTGCATTAAATAGCTGTGTTATTAAGTTTTTTCTCGAGTTTTACTTACTGAAAATTTAAAATTAATTTCTTTTAATTTAATTTCCTTTAAATGAATAATTTTCACTGTATCATTCTATACAGGGTGTTACAAAAAGATGTTTAGAAACTTTAAAGGCAGATTCTACATCTAAAAATATGAAAATAAGTTTATATAAATAAACATGAATCCTCAAACGCTTCTTTTTCGAGATACAGGGTGTTTAATATTTTCGCACCTGAAGTATTCCGAAGAGTTAGGAGAAATATGCGAAGACGATTTAGAGCACGTATTGAAGCACGGAGAAGCCATTTCCAGCATCTACTGATTTTTTGCAAAATTAATAGTTTTTTATAAGCCCAATTAATTCTGCGTGAAAAGTGTCTCTTGAGCTTTTGTTGTTCTGACGCACCGTTTTCGAGATAAAAATAAAATAAAGATAAAAATGTACATATTTCTTGCAATAAAAACAAATTATGAAATGAATTTCTTTTTAATAATTTTTGTTCAGGAAACGGTGCTTTTTGATTTAAGATTATAGTAGATGCTGGAAATGGCTTCTCCGTGCTTCAATACGTGCTCTAAATCGTCTTCGCATATTTCTCCTAACTCTTCGGAATACTTCAGGTGCGAAAATATTAAACACCCTGTATCTCGAAAAAGAGGCGTTTGAGGATCCATGTTTAAATAAACTTATTGTCATATGTTTAGATGTAGAATCTGCCCTTAAAATTTCTTAACATCTTTTTGTAACACCCTGTATAAAAGGACAAAATGATACATTGAAAATAATTCATTTACAGGAAATTAAATTAAAACGAATTAATTTTTCACTACGTAAAACTCGAAAGAAACGTAATAATACAGCTATTAAATGCATTTGGTCACCGCTCTATGCGGTTGGCACTGTCAACACCGTCTCGTCGGCGTCGCGTCGGCGCGGCGTGGACATAGAGTTTCCGACAATCCTATCTTTGGTTTTATTCCAGATAAAAGACGATTTTTTTTTCATTTTGCTTGAAATTGAGTCAACTTTTTGAAAATGATGAACAGTTTTAACTATATCTTATAATAATTATTGAGATATATCACAACATTCTGATCCCATAATTTGTTTGTTCGAATTCTTCAACCTTCTATTACCTACGTCTTTTGAGCAGATGTAGATAGAGAGGCAAATTTCTTTTGATTTGCAGATAATTGCATTATCTTTAAAATGAATTCATAAACCATCGTATTAGATCGCATAATTTTCTTAGATGTTGCCGCCTGGCGATAGAATGATTTAAAAGTGAAGTTTTATCTGTTCTTTGTGACATAATCTAGGACTAAATCGCTTTGCTAATTTAATAAAATCATTTTTATTGAACAAGTTCACGGTTTGTTTGTAAAAACTCCCAGTGTGTTTGGGCAATATAAGCTTTTGATTAAAGATAATGTCGAAAGCTCGTTTCAGCCTCGTCTTTAACACCAATTAAGAGTTCCGAAGTTAATAAAATGTGTGTATATAACATTTTGTCTGGCGGACCAGACGTACAAACCTTACATACAGCGCAAGGAGGTCTAAACCGTTCGTTATCATGATATCTGGCCGCTGAAAGCGTGTTGACTTAAACTAATCGGTCTTTAAATGCTATTATTAGAATATTTTATTCATTCACTTTTTCTGTTTAAGGTGTATTAAGTCGGTGACACGGAAATCTATATGAAAATAATTTTTTTCTAGACGATGATTCTAAAACCGAGTCTCAAATCTTATCGGTCCGATTTATTCGATGTTTTTGATCAAGGGTTTAAATTGACAGGTGTAAGAATAAACATCGATTTATAAGGAAGGAGACAGACAAAACATTAGTAATTGTAGACCAATAAGGGTTATTTCAAATTTGGCTGAACTTCTCGAAAAATGCTTAAAGGCAAGGTTGATAAATTTTCTCAATGCAAACAATGTTTTATCAAGGAACCAGTTTGGGTTTATACAGGGAGCCGTTACGGAACACCTAAATGGAGGCAACAAATGCGTGGGCTTGTTTCTTGACCTCGCGAAGGCATTCGACACGGTCTTATACTCCATGCTTCTCACTGTCCTGGGGGCGTATGGGATTGCCAGGTTCCAAAGAAACAGTGCATGAGAAAATTTTCGAAAAAGCATGAGATTAAAAAGAAAAAGGTGGAAAAAGCATGAGATGGCGCGAATCGCGCCATCTCATGCTGCCAGGTCCCAAAGAGACAGTGCATGAGAAAATCTTCGAAAAAGCATGAGATTGAAAAGAAAAAGCATGAGATGGCGCGATAGTGGCCCTCCTCTAGCAAAGTTCATATTCGATTGCATGGTACATATTTTTACTTTTACTCAGTGTTGCTAACGACCTGATAATTATCAAAATCTACTATAATTTTGACTTCCATCTGATAATCGATATAGAGCCACCAACAGAAGCCTAATCTACCATAATTTATTTATATATATATATATATATATATATATATATATATATATATATATATATATATATATATACTGATCCAAACGGCTTTATCAGACCCGATACGTCTTACAGACAACCTCAGACCCACCAGTTCTATTAGAGTTGGGGGAGTGTAAACGGTGGATAAAGTACTTACGTCCTTTTAGAAAAAGAGGCAACATTCGAGGGGTAAGGAAAGAACAAAAATACAATTTGGTATGTTTAATATACGTCATTGAATCCGCACGTACTGCCCACTTTTCGAGCCCATCCAAAATACAAATAGTATTGTCTACCGACGTTAGTAAACCAAGCGATGTTGCCACTTTCGAAGTGTATGGTATGCCTTTTTTGGGCGCGAAAACACTGTGACACGTGGTTATTTGCATAAGTGTTAATAACAGGTGACTTGTTTAAGCGGTAAAGTTGTTTCTTATGTGATTAAAATTGAACAACCGAACAAAATTATTATTAGAATTAGCCACTAGCAGTAAATCAGGTGAGTAATTTGTAGTTTTTATTGGATGGTTTTAGATAAATCAACAAATAATATAATTATATGTATTTTTAACCGATTTCACTAAAAAGGAGGTTATCAATATGTATTTTTTTATTTATGCATAATTCTTGAACGGATTGACCGACTTCGATATTTTTTTTCGTTTTGCAGATGAGTTCTCTCGAATGGTTCCATTTTAAAGGTTTTTTTGCTGAAGTGAATTTTTGCGTGTGTACTTCGCAACGGCAGCACCGATTTCAATGATTTTTCCTGTTGTGTTAAGCATGATGGTCAGGTGGTCCTGTTGGTTTTTCACTTTTAAAAAATATAAAATAAAAAATAATAAACAGGAGGGATTGACAATTTCTCCAAAAATGTCACCTTACTTGTCATTTTCGGGGTTATTGAGGCCAAAAAATTTAATTCTGTGTCCCAGGGGGGGGGGATAAGGAGAAGCGACTGCCAATTTCTCCAAAAATGTTAACTAATGGGTGAAGACTTATTGAGGTCAGAAAAGCTATGTTTATGTAACGGATGTAAAAAAATTACTGCGGGGGAGGGGGGCAAAAGGAGCGCGTGGAAAATTCTTTAAAAATGTTAACTATGTCATGTTCGGGGTAACTGAGGTCTGAATATCCAATATTACATGGACATAACAAATTTAAATTGGGGGCAATAAGATGAAGGGGGAGGGAGAATAGGCGAACTAAAAAGAAAGAAATATTTTTTTTCATAAAAATGAACCGACTTCACAAAAGAAAAGGCACTAGAAAGTCTGAAATCATATTTTTACGAATTTGTAACTGTAGTTGATGGTTACTTAATTTTGTTGAAAGTTAAGTAACTTGTACACCGAAGTTCTAAACTTTGAAGTCGGCGCAATATTAAAGTTTAATAGGAGTCCTTAATGATAATACATTACTCATACACAAACATAGCTTTATTGTCATTCAAAAAACTGCAATTTTTTATTGACGAAGCCTGTTATACGTACTACTACGGAAAAAGAATTATTTAATAATTACTATAAAAGATTCTACTAATAAAATACCAAATGAAAAATAAAACATTTAAGAAAAAACACTACAAAAAACGTCAACAGGTATAAATGAATATGTCTACCTATATGTAACAAAATAAAAAGTATCAGTAGTGGCAGGACAATAAGGGCTTTCTGTAAATAATATTTTTAAGGTACAGAAATATAGATTTAAAATCATAAGAAATAGTAAAAACAAAAAATAAAAAATTTTACAAACAAAACAAAACAAAAAGAAATATCTAAAGTTAATTAACGCTATCCCTATAAAATTCATCAACGGTGTAATAGGCTTTTGCAACTAAACAATTTTGGACATTCCTCTTAAACTTTTTATGACAATTTATTTGCCTTATGTTGTCAGGTAGGGAATTAAAAAGTTTTTTTCCATTATAGAAAATTGCATTTCTGGTTAGCGATGTGGTAGGGATGGGTAGGACAACTGTATGTGTATTTCGTAAAAAGGTAAACCGGTACTCTATAGCCTAACTTCTTTTTAATAAGACATACAGTTTCAAGTATAAATAAACAAGCTAAAGTCAAAATTTTGTGTCCTAAAAAGAGTGGCCGGCAAGATCCACGAAAACCCGCCCTACACATAAACCTTATGGCTCTTTTCTGTACGAAGAAAACTGAATTAAAAAGATAATTAGAGAATGCTCCCCAGAAACAGATACCGTATCGCAAATGTGACTCAATCAAAGAAAATAGACATTGCGACTCATGGAAAATGTCAGTTCTTTAGCCACAATTCTTACAGCAAGGCAACCACTGGATGTCTTTTTGTTTAGGTTCAAAGTGTGGTGTTCAAGTTTTAATTTTTAGTCAATCAAGAGACCCAAAAATGTATTTTCTTGCGACGAGTTAAGAGCATTATTATCGAGAAGAATATTATTGATTTGTCATTTAAAACTTATAATATTTGTTTTACACATTAAGCGACAGATAATTAGCGTCACACCACTTTTTAATCGTAATTAAATCATTATTTATATTTTACTCTAAAATATTTGTATCTTTATTATGCCAAAGAATTGTCGTATCGTCTGCAAACACATTAATAAAATGTTAATAAAGAGTAATATTTTTAGTTATTTATTACTGAGCCTACTGATCAGCCCAATTGCGTTCGATTTTAAGTAATTTGTACACAAAATTCTAAACTTTAAAGTAAGCGCCACTCATTAATTGTTTTTGAATTATCATTACGGATCCTTAAACGGTGAAACTGCGCCGACTTGAAAGTTTAGAACTTCGGTGTACAAGTTACCCAACTTTGAACAAAATGAAGTTTCCCATCAACCACAGTTATAAATACGTAAAAATATCATTTCATACTTTCTAGTGCTTTTTCTTTTGTGAAGTCGGTTCATTTTTTTGAAAAAAAAAATTATTAACACGCTTTTATTAACTTGACCTGTAACTTCTTAACACTGTAATGAAATCTTACAACTCACTTTTCACCCACTGCTAATTGTAGAATCGATTTAAAAATAATGCAATTCCGGTGACAATACAATAATATGTTAAATATACAGCGTTCTTCGCAGTGGAAAAATTTTTATTATTAATTTTACGAAAAAAAGTGTCTCTATATAAAAAGTTCTACATCGTGAGAAAATAGCATTGGCACTCAAAAATTTGATCTCATACATACTGGGTGGGTTAAAAAATGTAGAAGTCCTAATACACGTGGAGCTAAAAAGACATAAAATCGTTATTTAAAGGTAAACTGCCAATGCAAATGTACTAGAGTTAATTTATTTATGTTAGTGAACTAGGTTTGGAACATGCATTAGGTCCCAAGAATACAATTAATTTTTTACTATCGCCCTTAGAAAAAAAGCATATGTTCATAAAAAGTTCTACATTGAGAAAAAAGAGCATGGTTATTCATAAATTTTGTCTAGGGCATATAGGGTGGCTAAAAAAAATACAATTTAAATCGTGACTTTCAGCTATTTGAGCCACCCTGTATTGTCCTACATCAAGTTATTAAATAACCATGCTCTTTCTTTACAATGTAGAACTTTTTGTGAAGATATAGGTTGTTTTCTTGTAAGGTTGATAAGGAAAAATTATTTTTGGGAGTTCGTGTATGTTACAAACTTAATTTACTAAAAAACTATAAAATACCCTTTTATGAGTAGCGCACTAAAAAGTTAGAAATAATTATTTTCCTTTTATAGTTAACAGAAAAGCAAAAAAGCAAACAGTGCGTCCCTTTACTCCTCACACATGCATAACCCTGTTTTCTGTTAACTTGTGCAGCTATAAAACATTTGGTCTTTAAATGGGTAATTACGTTTAAAAGCGTGGAGCGCAGTTATATAGCGGTCTAGGCATAATAAACAAAATGTAATGTATGCCTAGCATAGCTGTACAAGTTAACAGAAAACCGGGGTATACATGTGTGCGAAGAAAGGGAGGCGCATTTTGTTAGTTGCTTTACATTCCGCACGATGCGCACACTGCACACTCCGGTTTTCTGTTAACTATATAAAGAAAATAATTATTTCTAACTTTTTAGTGCGCTACTCACAAAAGCATGTTTTTTAATTTATTAAACTATAATTTATTTTCTTATTTTTTGATCAGGGTATGATCAGTAAGAAGAATTTATAAGGAGAGAATTAGATTAGAAAGATTTAGATTTTGGTATAAAATATATTTATAAAATAATTTTTTTTATGTTCTTACCGACATTAAACAAGGAGCATGTCTTTTCATGTTTATTTGCGTTTAACTTTTCTTTTAACTGATTTTGATTGACCATTATTTTTTTTGTAAACTATAAAATATTTTACTAAACACTCGAAAAAAAGGGAGGGCGAAGCAGGAATAATTTTTGTTAGTGTTCCACACAAAAAAATTATAAACAATTAAGTAGATACTTCTTTGTAAAGTACAAAACACAAAACATTATTAGCATTGCAGTTTGTAAAGTCCCCCTCCACCCGTATTCTTGAAACAGATAGTATACCACTTTTTAATTTTTGCACAATTAATTATGGATAAAAAATGAAAAATATGGTTAAGATTTCTTACAGTGATCAGTAAGAAATTTTGAATAAACAATAAAGAATATTTTTGAAGAATTAAAACATTAAATGTGTTTGTGCCGTGTGTCTATTATTTGTACTTACTACTAGGTTTAAAAAGTGTTGCGTTTGTTACCAATTTTTCAGGTGTACCCGCATTACTATTAGGATATTTAGACTGTAGAGAGTCATTACAATACACCTGTTCAACATTTCTTGTCCTTTTTAATTTCTCCAGTCTGCGATTAATAAACTGATCAACTACCTGTTTGTGAGTTTTTCCATTTTTATGATTTTCAATTTCATGTTCGGAACGGTCGATTATGTTACATAGTATACAGGAATTTCTTAATACCAATTTTCCTAGTTCCCTTTTAATTATACCCCGTAGTAAAGGATCTATAGAATTACAAAAAAATACAGTGTTAAATCTAGAAATGAACTTACTTATTAAAGTCATCTCTCAGATTTTTAGTACTTTGTACAATAGAGAGGAGCTTGTAAAACACCATACAAGTGTCACACTGAAGCCAAAAATTAATAAAAAATAATGTTCTAATCGACTTCGAGAGCTCTTTAATTTGATGTCATTTGCCTACTATCCATTTCTAAAGTTTTGACCCCTCAGTTTGGAAGCTTGTAAAGTAAAAAGTACAATTTTAAAAAATATAATTTTCACATATTTCGGTAAAGTTACTTGTCTCTATTACACATGTAAAACTTTGTAACCGTAGATGCCTTGGTGCTTTTCTAATGGGAAGGTAAGTGTAAAATTGTCACCATTTTTTCCCTAGTTCATCAATTACTCTATTGTAAAAATTTATTGTGACTTACTGGTACTCCCAGGCCTAACTAATTTTTTACAGGCGATAAAGTGAACCTTACTTTAGTCCCAAAAAATATTAGTTATATTTTTTTTTCTTAGGTTTGGTAGTAATATTCAAAAAATGATTGTGGTTATGTAATTACTACCAGTAATCTTACAGCAAAAATTTTTGTTTTTTTGTATTACATATAAAGAGATGTAACTTTACGTTTAACGAAAATTTTGTTTTGGCAGTTGTCATAAACGTAAATACAAACAATTAATTTGTGTAAAGGATAGCAGCATTGTGCTTGCGGGATGGAGCGGGGCGTCGAAGGTGCAATAGTATGGGTGTTAAGGTAATAATCATTAAAGTAATGCAATATAGTGACGGTTTTTTTTTGTGCTCTATATGATAAATTAGGTAACTGGTAAAATTAAGAAAAAATAAGTATATGCATTGGTAAATATTTACATTTATTTCTATTTAACGATTTTCGATTGTTTCATTAAGATCTCTAAAATAGGCAAAACGTGTGTAGTCGAACAATAGTAATTTAAAAATATTACGTCAAAGTGAGTAACGTAAATAGGCCAATTAGCTTTATTTATTTATAATTCACCTAAAAGAAAACAATATTTTTGATGTTCCCTTATTTTTATGATTCGCATATTTGGAAAATTGTAACAAATGCTGTGGTAAGTTTGTCTGCATTTGCTTTTGCTTAATAATAAAAGAAATATGTGAAAGTGGCCTGTTTACGTAGAATCACATCCGATTTAACTTTTAAGGTACAAAGCCCTGATAAAATTTAGTTAAATCTAAAACTAAAAATAACCAGATTGGATTACACCACTCTTTTTTACCGAAGAATACCTACACTTATGGATCGTTTTCTCCTTCTTCATCATTAATAAAGTCTTCATTTGAATCATCACCTTCATCTAAATTTATAATTAATGGTTCTACAACAACATCAACTGAGTTGTCTTTTTCTCTGTAGGATTCCTCAATTTTATTAGCGTGTCCAACGCAATTTTCCCAAACAGAATTTGGCACGTTCTGCATCGTTTCAAGACACAAATTTAGTACATTTGTGATTTTAAACGTAGTATTCAATTTTGCCACTTTATTTTTCACATATGCCCAAATTAATTCAATTGCGTTGAATTCACAGTGTGCAACTGGCAACCATAGAAGCTTTACATTATCATTACGTAACTCCTTTGCAATTGTATCTAAAAGATACGTTTTTGGAAAGTGATAGTTCTTGCATAGGTCTAAAAGCATTGGTTTGGTTAATTCATTAAACGTTGTAAATCCATTGGGCAATGTTGCTTTTCGCTGGGACATCCATTCTATTATTTTTTGTTTTGTCCAGGCAGTTGTAGGATTTCGAAAATTAGGATCCAACATTGTATGATACGGTGCTTGGTCAATTACGATTACTGATTTGTCAGGTATTACAGAAAGCACTGTTCTAAACCATTCTTCGTAATGTTGTTTATTCATCTCGTTATGGTAATCCACTGACGCCGCACTTTTTTTCCCAACGAAACACTTCAGGCAGTCATCCAAAAACCCATTTTTACTACCAATATGTAAGATAATAAATAACCCGTTGTCCTGATCCTGATGACCGTTTTATTCCACCTCTAAAGCCATTAATTTCATGTATACCACCTCTGTGTTCATCAAAATTATCCCGTTTTGTGGGATTAACTCTTTCAACCCAGCCAAACTTCCCTGAATGATTTGCACCGCACCATGTTTCATCTGTATAAAATATTTGCCAAGAATCTTCACGATATCTCTTTATGGCGTATAAGAATTCCGCTTTTCTGGCAGCAATTGTGTTTTGTTCCATTAAAATTGGTTTATTAATTAGTTTTTTCTAGGAAAACCCAAGTTCTTTAATCCATCGGTACAAAGTCATTTTTGAAAATTCTGGTAAATAATCGACATCTTCTTTCAATTTCTGTTAAACTTGTTTTATAGAAGGAAACCGACGCTCCAGGTAAACATTTAATATTGTTCTCCTTATGACGCCCTGCAAAATCTCATCACATTCCAGTCGGGGCCTTCCACTTCTCCCTTTTGATGGTATAATACCGGAACTTTTTTCTTCCGCAGTAACACGTTTAACGGTGTTTTCACTAATACCCAGGCAATCTGCTGTTCTTTTAACCACTTGCTCAATCAAAATATTTTCCAAACCGTTGGCTTTCTCTTATTGAAAGTACGCTCTGACTTTTAATATAATATTTATTCATTTGTTCAATGCACTGACGAGACATTTTAACGTATTAGACTGTAGTTTGATACCGTATTTTTGGTTCAGATTACATCAGGTATTTATATAAATTCGAACAAGATAATCTTAAAAATCGTGTGAAAACAATAATAATTTCAAATTACTATCTACCACTAAAACCAAAAATTTAAATCAACAATAAGTAGATATAAACAACCACAATCAACTAAATAATATTATTTTACAAATCTTTTCAATACATAACAAATAGATTAAATTCTAAACAAATAAAAATACATGGACCTACGGACTACAGACGACCTTAACGACGACGCCACCGTACTGTGAGTATGTCGGTAAAGGCGTTTGACACTTTGCATCTCTTTCTTATGTGGCTTTTAATATTTATTGCAATTTTTACAAGAACTAAAGGTGCTTTTTTTAATTTTGTGTAATAAAATACATTTGTATAATAATAACTACGTCTACGAGTGTAAAGATTTTTTATAAGGTTTTAAATTGTCCACAGTACAGCTGATACACAAACATCATTAAAAATAAAAAAAATACAATTTTAGACACATACTACCAATCTCTTGCGAAAGTATAGATATTTTTCTATCTACCTTCAAAATTGCATTTAAATAGGGAACAAATTAACCAATATATAGACATGAGAAAATCGTTTATCAGTATTAACGCAGTAAAATCGTTGTTTTTTTCTACTTGATTATGAATAAGTTCAATATCGTTTACACTACAATAATACATTTTTTGGCAGAAACTCTTGGATAACGTCCTAACAAGCTGTAATTTTTTCAGTTTATTCTGCCCCGTGGTTTTTTTGTTATTGACCCTCAGACTGAGGGGTCAAAACTTTAGAAATGGATAGTAGGTCTTACGTATTTTTTTAAAATTTTTACCCCCTCCACTTCCCCTTGAATTCTTTTTGCTTAATTTAAGAGATGTGGATCTATTGTCGCTCAATCGGTTTCTCTACCTTTGGTCGCTCCTGAAGTCCCCTTCAGGAATTCCAGGCGCAACGTGGTTTATCAACCCATTGTCCCTCCCAGCTTGTACTGTGACTGACTCCGATTCCGAGCCTAATCGGAAGCGCTGTAGCTTCTCAAGAAGCCCGGGAGAGCCATCCCGACTGTCACCGAATTCCCTTGAATGAATTGTGCGATCATTATGACCAATTTTGTTCCCTGAGTAAAATGCACGTCGAATGCAAAAACATTGAATGGTCCCACCGATTCCAAAATAATAAGATATGTTTAAGTTTTCATCAGGCACATCTTTAATATCAAGACAATCTTGTTTGGTTCAAATTTTATTTTTGGCAATCTGCTTTTTTGAAAATTTTTGATACGGCCATTATAATGTACTAGTTTCCGCCCGCGACTCGTTCGTGGTATAACAATTTTACTCCATTACAAACTCTGAACCCCCATTTCACCCCCTTAGGGGTTGACTTATTAAAAGCCACCACTTATTCATATCCTAGATTACGGCAACCGGTGTTTCCTCGTCAGGCATTATTTGTACATTATTTTATTCATAATTTAGATTTCTGCTGCTACGAAGAGCGAAGCGCGTTGTTGTCGATTCTACAGTTTTTAGTTTTTGCTTATACCTTACTAGCTTCCGTCTGCGACTTCTTCCGCGGTATAACAATTTTACTACATTACATACTTTTCACCCCCATAGGGGTTTACTTAATAAAAATTTTAAAACATGTGTTTAAACATTTATTTTTTAAAATACTTCTATGAAATTTTGAGTTAATAGAACCATCTAATATTTTTTCATCATATAAAGTTTAACCCCTGAATTTTGAAAAACCCTTGCTTAGTAGACGCCTACGTTATATAAGAAACCTCTGTGCAAAATTTCAAGTTTCTAGATCCAGCGGTGTGGGCTGTGCGTTGATATGTTGGTCAATCAGTCAGTTAGTCAGTTTCTTCTTTTATATATAGAGATTACTTACCACATTGTCTTAGGTTTCCAGCAGAATTTGCTACCAATCTACTAGGTGAAGATGTATTACTACCAGAAGAGCTAGATTGTATGAGACCAATTTTATATGTCTGTTCAACATTTATTTCACTCTGCAATTTTTCCAGTCTGGATTTAATATACTGATCGATTACTTGTTTGTGACTTCTTCCATTTTTATGAATTGTAATATCATGTTCAGAACGTTGTATTAGATTACATAAAACACATGAATTTCTCAATACCAACTTTTCCAGCTCTTTTTTAACTATTTCACGTAGGCAGGAATCTATAAAGATTTATAATTCACAGTATAAAATCTGAAGAAATTCAACGGTTCGGAAATAACCGGAACAATTAAAAAAAAAACTTGAAAAATGTTCTAATAAATTATGCAAAATATATCTAAACAAAAGGATATACAAGGCTGCAGAAATTATTTAATGAAGATGAATGAAACATTGGTATTTTCATACAGGATGTTAGAAAAATGCGCGGAAATATTTTAAATCAAAAATTATTAAAAAGTTCTCATGAACATTAGCCCGAAATACAGGATTTTATTTTTTTCCAGTTTTTTTATTTTTCTTAAATGTTTTTCAAGATAATTGTCTCAAAATATGTACAAGGCTAAATTTTATCTTAGTTTAAGGATAATGTACTTTGTTCGTTTAGGATAGGAATGACTTAAATGATAGTAATGACAAGATGCAAGGTTAAGAAACTGTTAGTGGCTGTAGTTCTTTCCTAAAATTAAACACATTTTTTATATTTTAACCAGATATTTACCAGAAAATAGAGAACTGATAATAGAATGTTTCAAAACAATAACAAAAATATAGCCTTTTCATATGACATCATAGATTAAGTGTCAATAAATTACATATAGATAAAATCTTTAATGTGTTAAACACCAGAGGTCAATAAGTTCAGCACCCCTCTATTACAGAATACTATCACAATTATAAATCAACCTTTATGTACTAAGAAAGGACAAGGTACACCTGTGGTCAAAACATCAAATATCTAATTCACAGTCTAAGTGCTAATTCCCTAAGAAAAGCCATTAGTAAGTGAATATAATCAGCTTCATTCAGAGGCTGGATCTGCTGGAAGAAATCTAATAGAGATGTGAGCCACAATAGATCGCGATGGTCGCAGTGGAGGGTCAGTTCTTGACCCACTCACCTTAATCCTAATCCTAATCCTAATCCTAGTAAGTGAATAGAGTGTGAAATAGATGTCTTATTTATTGGACGTGATTGTCCATAAAACAATACAGAGTACAGAGTAAATATAAATAGTTACGGATTCACACACATTTCATAGACTTTTGTAGTTCTAGTTTAAGTTCATGTATTTTGAGATTTTAGGTTTACTTTCTATTAGTTTCTAATTTAATACCTTTGTTAATTTTTACATGTTATGCCTACGAAAGAAGGTATGGATCTTTGCAGATTATACAATTCCATTATTTTCTGCATGGAACGCCTATGAAAGAAAGTCTAGAATTTACCACAATCATTTGCTTCTTTAATACGCCTTGTATACCTCTAGAATGTTTCGGAATTTTCCAGGACTAGCAAAAGGATATATAAAGGATCCAGACTAGCTTTCATTGTTGATTTTCAGAAAATAAAGGTTAGAAAACCAAAAGTGTGATCAGTATTTCGAGAGTCCAGAACAATATAATACAAAACACAAAAAATAATAATAAAAAAATTATTCTGAATCAAAAATGCACAAAAACAATTTGAAATCAGATTTAAACTTACCAGTTTTTAAAGTCTTATTAGCACCATTGGGACCACTTACATTTAATACTCTTTCATGACTTTGTATATTTTGAGTTTCATTGCTGTCCAAATTAGCTTTTATTTCCTCATAACTGTATAATGGTGGTTTATTTGTCTCAAAAAAAGTACTGCTTGCTACAGAGTCTGAAGAGTCACTGTCTGATTCATATAAGGCATGTCCTGCATGTAATTTATACAGTTCATTATAATTTGTATTACCCAGCTAAAAATACAAATACATTAAGTACTCCAGGGTTGGCAAAAATCATGATTTTTTTTAAAAAATCAAAAAAAAACAGATTTTTTTGATTTAAATCAGATTATTTTTATTTAAATCAGATTTTTTTGATTTTTTTAGGTTTGTATTATTTCATTATTGTTTGTTCAGATGTAACACAGTTACAATAGTAAATAATTAAAATGCAGTAAATATTAAAATAATGGAGTAGAAAATATAAATTTAATATTAATATTAATTCAAACTTCAGCAAACGAAACAGAAAACGGTAATTTTAAAATCACAAACAAAAAACAGTGGGTACATATTATATAGCTACCTATACCCTATACTATACCTGTTATAATGGTAGATAATAAAATCAAGTCGAGTTAAAATAAAATAATCATTCTCGTAATTATTATGTAATACTTAATAAAATATCATTATGAAGAAAAATGATTTAAATCATTGATTTTTTTCAAAAAAATCACTTGATTTAAATCACGATTTAAATCACGATTTAAATCATGATTTAAATCATTTGATTTGCCTCGTAGGGTATCTATGAATGTCACCTCGCAGAGTCAGGGAGATATTGGTTAATCGAGAGTGCGATAGAGCCTGATGTATATAACAAGATATTTGACATTCGTATATACTTTGTAGGTTCATAATATTATAAGTTTTATAAAGATTTACTGTGCTGTACCTCATAGGTAGTCCATATATTTTTTGTATTGCTTTATTTTGTAAGATTTGGATTGGTCTTATATAGGTTCCACACGCAGGATACCAGATTATCGCCAAGTACTGTAAATGACCATGTATTAGAGAGTAATAAATGCCCCTAACCAAGCACTTAGGTAGACAATAACTTATCCTTCTCAGAACACCAACAGGTGCTGCAATCTTTTTTCTTAAATTACTCAAATGATGCTCCCATGAAAGAGTCTCATCTATAAGAAGGCCAAGATATTTTATTATACAACTATATTTTAGATCCTCATTATTTAATGTAAGAGGTGTACCACCACCGACCCTCGTCTTACTGATAAACATGTACGATGATTTTTGAATATTAAGAGTTAGTTTATGCATTTGTAGCCATTTGGTAATTAAGTTTAAATCTTGTGTTATTTTTTGTTTAAGTTCAATTGTTGATTTGCCATAATAAACTATTGTGGTATCATCGGCGTACAGTTTTATTTTACCATGTAATTTGAGGTTAGAAATAGAGTTAATATATATTAAGAAAAGGGTTGGGCCCAATATTGACCCTTGTGGTACCCCATATTTGACTTGTTCTTTTGTACTGGCTGTATTGCCCAATGATACAAAAGCCATTCTATTTGAAAGATAGTTCGAGAACCAGTCGTGGCACTTTCCCCTCACACCCAGAAGCTCCATCTTTCTCAACATTATACCATGATGCACTGTATCGAACGCCTTCCGTAAATCCAGCGACACCAGAGCTGCAATCTGATTGTCATCAATTTTCATTTGTACCTCAGAGATCATATCTACAGACGCAGATACCGTGTCACTAGATTCCCGGAAAGCATACTGCCCCGAGTACAACATATTTTGACAATGCAAAAAACCTACCAGTCTCTGGTTTACAATTTTTTCAAAAATTTTTGACAATGAAGGAAGCACCGATATTGGTCTGTAATTGTTAGCTGCATTCTTATCACCATCCTTGAACAGAGGTCGTACTTTTGCTGTTTTGATCCCATCAGGAACTTCACCACTGCTGAGTGACTGGTTTATTATATTAGAAAGAATAGGTGCAACACCATCACAACACTGCCTCAACACGCAGATACTCAGGCCATCAAAGCCTGTTGCTTTCGCAGAATCAAGCTCCCTTACAAGCTGGGCAACTTCATCAGTAGTAGTTGGAGTGAGAGACATATTTTTATCACCAGCAAACTCACTCTGTACATCCAGCGGTACATCAGGTATCACTGCTGCCAACCTCTCACCCACATCCACAAAGTATTTGTTTAGGAAGCTACAAATTTGCTGTTGGTTTTCAATTTTGTTGCCATCATCCATAGTGAGGGATTCTATTTCACTTCCTTGAGAGCTTTTAGTTTTTTGTGATAGTATTTCGTTTATAACTTTCCTGGTTTTTCTTGAGTCTCCCTTTGCACTTGCAAATTGGTTGTTATAATACTCTTTTTTCTTTTTTCTAACCAATTTTTTCACCTTTTTTTCAATGGAAAAGAAGTTTAATTAAGTAATCTATTGAAATTGGAAAAGGCCTAATTAACATTTTTCTTTTAAGCATTGTTTAACTTAGTCTTTTGATAGTGTTGATTCAAAAACTTCAAGAGTTAAAATGAAAAAAATAATTATAAGTTTTTTTTATTTCAATCACTGGAGGAAGTACCTAAGTACTGTATTTGTAAATAAATCACTTCAAGATATTTTTTCAGTTTATCACATTTTGGGATACCCAGATTATGAAAAACATGTTTTCCTATTTCCACCAGTCTGTCTGTTGGTGTGAAAACTTAAAAACTCTAGATCAAATAAATGAAATATTGCTTGAAACCGGCTACACTTCCGAGACATTTAAGGCATGGCGAGGGGTAAACCGCTGGGGCATTATGGTGTACAAGCTCTTGGCATTAGTGGCATTATTGGCATTAGGGTGGCATTAGGGTGGCAGTATTGGCATTAGGGTGGCAGTATTGGCATTATGGTGGCATTATTGACATTATGATGGCAGTATTGGCATTATAGTGGCAGTATTGGCATTATGGCGGCATTACCGATGGCATTATTTTGACAGTAATAGCATTCCTGTGGCATTAGTTTAGATTTGGCAACATGTAGTTGCCAAATCTAAACCGCCCCGCCCAGAAATCTTTCTCTGTTTTTTTTCTCTTTCTTTGTTTTCGGGTGTGTTACTTCAGTCGAATTCGAGGATAACCGATAGTAAAACCTTCCTTTGTTGGTTCTTGTGACTTTTTGATACTGTTAAACATTTTTTTTCATTTTTAATTTGTGTATATATTCTGTAGTTTGCAACAAAATACAATTCAATGCAAAATGTATTTTTATACACTATACTTTAAAGTTTAAAAGTCGTTTTACTTAATATTTTGTTTTTTAAATTATTTTATTAATTCATCACAATTACGTAGAAATCTCATTACAGGATACCTCGCAGGACACAATATCATTTTTCCGAGCATTTTTCAGATGACTGCAAACTCCGGCAAGACAAAAATGGAAATCTTTTTATATTATTTTTATCAAGAACACGGTACAGAAATTACACAACGAAACCAACTAGTCTTGTTAATCATCGTGTTTTTACTTAGATAAACGCTACAAATTATCTCTAAGAAATGCAGCAGTCAGGTTTAAATTAAGTTTAGCTGTAGATTTTTTCATTTTTAGTGTTCCGTGAAACGGAACACTAATGGAATCACTTCGGTGTCCGTCCGTCCGTCCGTCCGTCCGTGTGTCTGTCACAGGCGATTTTCTCTGAAACTATTCGACGTAGAAATTTAAAATATGGTACAGAGATAGAGTGCGATGGCCCAATTATAGACGTGACGTATAAAAAGTTAAATTTTGATTCAGGGGATTAATGTCGGGGGGTAAATTGGGCAATGGAATTTTTTTTTTCAAGGGCGTCGTGTAGGGTGTCAAATGAAAGCTTATTGAAGCACGAATTCAACGATATATATAATGTATTTTTTTATCGCATTTTTTAAACATTTTTCGGGAAAACGCTCAAAGATATCCATTCCAATTGGTTTCATTCACTGCATAATTTTTTCTTATTTCGACTCTCCAGATCTTGCCTCTATTGAATATTTCTATAACCTCAATCAAGAATCGTGGCCTACAAAAAATATCACTTTTTTCTAGACCTAAAATTGCTTCTTGTACAAAAATTTTTGTCCCTCAAGTTTGTACATGTTTATTAAAAGGAAATGGTAGTTTCTGTGTAAAAAGCTAAATTTTATTGTAAATATTTTTTAACTTATGTGTACTTAGATGTTATTTTTATTTTGTAAGTTTTTTTTTTAATTATTAAGACTGATCTTTATGAAATTTTGGTTCCTAAACAAGGGAAGTATTTCAAATAAAATTAATTGTTTAAAAATATTTGTTATTTTATTAGTTTTTCAAAATTTGTATACACTTCTGCCACTGATTTGTCAAGGCCCAGCCCTAACTAACAAAGAATGCTGAAAATTTGCATACAGCTTTAATTTAGTCCCCAAGCGTCCAAAAGCACAGGATATTGCAAAAGTCACCCTCCAAGAGGGTAAAATCAATCCCTAAAAATTAAATAATTTTTCAAGTTCAAACTGCTCGACATAGAAAGCTAAATTTTGGCAAAATATGTTATACAAGAAATAATATACAAGAAATATACAAGGAATATACAAGGAATATACAAGAAATATACAAGAAATATACAAGAAATATACAAGAGATATACAAGAAATATACAAGAAATATACAAGAAATATACAAGAAATAATATACAAGAAATATACAAGAAATATTCAAGAAATATACAAGAAATATACAAGATATATACAGAAATATACAAGAAATATACAAGAAATGTACAAGAAATATACAATAAATATACAAGAAATATACAAGTAATAATATACAAGAAATATACAAGAAATACACATATACAAGGAATACACATATACAAGGAATACACATATACAAGGAATACACAACAAGGAACACACATATACAAGCAAGGAATACAAAAGGATATACATATACAAGCAAGGAATACAAAACATACATACATACATACATACATACAAGAAGTATACAAGAAATATACAAGAAATATTCAAGAAATATACAAGATATATACAGAAATATACAAGAAATATACAAGAAATATACAATAAATATACAAGAAATATACAAGAAATATACAAGTAACATACAAGAAATATACAAGAAATATACAAGAAATACACAAGAAATATACAAGGAATATACAAGAAATATTCAAGAAATATACAAGAAATATACAAGGAATATACAAGAAATATAGAAGAAATATACAAGAAGTATACAAGAAATATACTAGATATATACAGAAATATACAAGAAATATACAAGAAATAATATACAAGAAATATACAAGTAATAATATACAAGAAATATACAAGAAATACACAAGAAATATAGGAATATACAAGAAATATACAAGAAATATACAAGAGATATACAAGAAATGTACAAGAAATATACAAGAAGTATCAAGAAATATACAAGAAGAATATACAAGTAATAATATACAAGAAATATACAAGAAATATACAAGAAATACACAAGAAATATACAAGGAATATACAAGAAATATACAAGAAATATACAAGAGATATTCAAGAAATATACAGGAAATATACAAGATATATACAGAAATATACAAGAAATATACAATAAATATACAAGAAATATACAAGAAAATACAAGAAATATACAAGAAATACACAAGAAATATACAAGGAATACACAAGAAATATACAAGAAATATACAAGAAATATACAAGTAATAATATACAAGAAATATACAAGAAATACACAATATACAAGGAATACACAAGAAATATACAAGAAGTATACAGATATATACAGAAATATACAAGAAATATTCAAGAAATATACAAGAAATATACAAGATATATACAGAAATATACAAGAAATATACAAGAAATATACAAGAAATACACAAGAAATATACAAGGAATATACAAGAAATATACAAGAAATATACAAGAGAAATCAAGAAATGTACAAGAAGAAGAAAGAAGTATACAAATATACAAGAAATATACAAGATATATATGGAAATATACAAGAAATACACAAGAAATATACAAGAAATATACAAGAAATATTATACAAGAAATATAAAAGAAATATACAAGAAATACACAAGAAATATAGGAATATACAAGAAATATACAAGAAATATACAAGAAATACACAAGAAATATACAAGGAATATACAAGAAATATTCAAGAAATATACAAGAAATAATATACAAGAAATATACAAGAAATATACAAGGAATATACAAGAAATATACAAGGAATACAAGAAATACACAAGAAATATACAAGAAATAATATACAAGAAATATACAAGAAATATACAAGGAATACAAGAAATACACAAGGAATATACAAGAAATATACAAGTAATAATATACAAGAAATATACAAGAAATATACAAGAAATATACAAGAAATATACAAGGAATACACAAGAAATATACAAAAATATACAAGAAGTATACAAGAAATATACAAGATATATACAGAAATATACAAGAAATATTCAAGAAATATACAAGAAATACACATATACAAGGAATACACATATACAAGGAATACACAACAAGGAATACACATATACAAGCAAGGAATACAAAAGGATATACAAGAAGTATACATACATACAAGAAGTATACAAGAAATATACAAGATATATACAGAAATATACAAGAAATATACAATAAATATACAAGAAATATACAAGTAACATACAAGAAATATACAAGAAATATACAAGAAATACACAAGAAATATACAAGGAATATACAAGAAATATTCAAGAAATATACAAGAAATATACAAGTAACATACAAGAAATATACAAGAAATATACAAGAAATACACAAGAAATATACAAGGAATATACAAGAAATATTCAAGAAATATACAAGAAATATACAAGGAATATACAAGAAATATTGAAGAAATATACATGAAGTATACAAGAAATATACTAGATATATACAGAAATACACAAGTAATAATATACAAGAAATACACAAGAAATATAGGAATATACAAGAAATATACAAGTAATAATATACAAGAAATATACAAGAAATACACAATATACAAGGAATACACAAGAAATATACAAGAAGTATACAGATATATACAGAAATATACAAGAAATATTCAAGAAATATTCAAGAAATATACAAGATATATACAGAAATATACAAGAAATATACAAGAAATATACAAGAAATATACAAGAAATACACAAGAAATATACAAGGATTATACAAGAAATATACAAGAAATATACAAGAAATAATATACAAGAAATATACAAGAAATATTCAAGAAATATACAAGAAATATACAAGATATATACAGAAATATACAAGAAATATACAAGAAATGTACAAGAAATATACAAGAAATACACAAGAAATATAGGAATATACAAGAAATATACAAGAAATATACAAGAGATATACAAGAAATGT
Source organism: Philopedon plagiatum (assembly GCA_963971165.1). Lineage (NCBI taxonomy): Eukaryota > Metazoa > Arthropoda > Insecta > Coleoptera > Curculionidae > Philopedon > Philopedon plagiatum. The sequence goes on from OZ020191.1 coordinate 9,287,957, forward strand.
ACAAGAAATATACAAGAAGTATCAAGAAATATACAAGAAGAATATACAAGTAATAATATACAAGAAATATACAAGAAATATACAAGAAATACACAAGAAATATACAAGGAATATACAAGAAATATTCAAGAAATATACAAGAAATATACAAGTAACATACAAGAAATATACAAGAAATATACAAGAAATACACAAGAAATATACAAGGAATATACAAGAAATATTCAAGAAATATACAAGAAATATACAAGGAATATACAAGAAATATAGAAGAAATATACAAGAAGTATACAAGAAATATACTAGATATATACAGAAATACACAAGTAATAATATACAAGAAATACACAAGAAATATAGGAATATACAAGAAATATACAAGTAATAATATACAAGAAATATACAAGAAATACACAATATACAAGGAATACACAAGAAATATACAAGAAGTATACAGATATATACAGAAATATACAAGAAATATTCAAGAAATATTCAAGAAATATACAAGATATATACAGAAATATACAAGAAATATACAAGAAATATACAAGAAATATACAAGAAATACACAAGAAATATACAAGGATTATACAAGAAATATACAAGAAATATACAAGAGAAATCAAGAAATGTACAAGAAGAAGAAAGAAGTATACAAATATACAAGAAATATACAAGATATATATGGAAATATACAAGAAATACACAAGAAATATACAAGAAATATACAAGAAATATTATACAAGAAATATACAAGAAATATACAAGAAATACACAAGAAATATAGGAATATACAAGAAATATACAAGAAATATACAAAAATATACAAGAAGTATACAAGAAATATACAAGATATATACAGAAATATACAAGAAATATTCAAGAAATATACAAGAAATATACAAGAAATACACAAGAAATATAGGAATATACAAGAAATATTCAAGAAATATACAAGAAATATACAAGATATATACAGAAATATACAAGAAATATACAAGTAATAATATACAAGAAATATACAAGAAGTATACAAGAAATATACAAGATATATACAGAAATATACAAGAAATACACATATACAAGGAATACACATATACAAGGAATACACAACAAGGAATACACATATACAAGCAAGGAATACAAAAGATATACAAGAAGTATACATACATACAAGAAGTATACAAGAAATATACAAGATATATACAGAAATATACAAGAAATATACAATAAATATACAAGAAATATACAAGTAACATACAAGAAATATACAAGAAATACACAAGAAATATACAAGGAATATACAAGAAATATTCAAGAAATATACAAGAAATATACAAGGAATATACAAGAAATATAGAAGAAATATACAAGAAGTATACAAGAAATATACTAGATATATACAGAAATACACAAGTAATAATATACAATAAATACACAAGAAATATAGGAATATACAAGAAATATACAAGAAATATACAAGAGATATACAACGAATATACAAGAAATATACAAGAAATATACAAGAAATATACAATAAATATACAAGGAATATACAAGAAATATACAAGAAATATACAAGAAATACACAAGAATATACAAGAAGTATACAAGAAATATACAAGATATATACAGAAATATACAAGAAATACACAAGAAATATACAAGAAATATACAAGAAATATACAAGAAATATACAAGAAATATACAAGAAATACACAAGAAATATACAAGGAATACACAAGAAATATACAAGAAGTATACAAGAAATATACAAGAAGTATACAAGAAATATACAAGATATATACAGAAATATACAAGAAATATTCAAGAAATATACAAGAAATATACAAGATATATACAGAAATATACAAGAAATATACAAGTAATAATATACAAGAAATATACAAGAAATATACAAGAAATACACAAGAAATATACAAGGAATATACAAGAAATATACAAGAGATATACAAGAAATATACAAGAAAAATACAAGAAATATACAAGGAATATACAAGAAATATACAAGAAATATACAAGAGATATACAAGAAATATACAAGAAATATACAAGTAATAATATACAAGAAATATACAAGAAATACACAAGAAATATACAAGGAATATACAAGGAATACACAAGAAATATACAAAAATATACAAGAAGTATACAAGAAATATACAAGATATATACAGAAATATACAAGAAATATTCAAGAAATATACAAGAAATATACAAGAAATATACAAGGAATACAAGAAATACACAAGAAATATACAAGAAATAATATACAAGAAATATACAAGGAATACAAGAAATACACAAGAAATATACAAGTAATAATATACAAGAAATATACAAGAAATATACAAGAAATATACAAGAAATATACAAGGAATACATAAGAAATATACAAAAATATACAAGAAGTATACAAGAAATATACAAGATATATACAGAAATATACAAGAAATATTCAAGATATATACAAGAAATATACAAGATATATACAGAAATATACAAGAAATATACAAGTAATAATATACAAGAAATATACAAGAAGTATACAAGAAATATACAAGATATATACAGAAATATACAAGAAATATTCAAGAAATATACAAGAAATACACATATACAAGGAATACACATATACAAGGAATACACAACAAGGAATACACATATACAAGCAAGGAATACAAAAGATATACAAGAAGTATACATACATACAAGAAGTATACAAGAAATATACAAGATATATACAGAAATATACAAGAAATATACAATAAATATACAAGAAATATACAAGTAACATACAAGAAATATACAAGAAATATACAAGAAATACACAAGAAATATACAAGAAATATACAAGAGATATACAAGAAATATACAAGAAATATACAAGAAATATACAAGAAATAATATACAAGAAATATACAAGAAATATTCAAGAAATATACAAGAAATATACAAGATATATACAGAAATATACAAGAAATATACAAGAAATGTACAAGAAATATACAAGAAATACACAAGAAATATAGGAATATACAAGAAATATACAAGAAATATACAAGAGATATACAAGAAATGTACAAGAAATATACAAGAAGTATCAAGAAATATACAAGAAGAATATACAAGTAATAATATACAAGAAATATACAAGAAATATACAAGAAATACACAAGAAATATACAAGGAATATACAAGAAATATTCAAGAAATATACAAGAAATATACAAGTAACATACAAGAAATATACAAGAAATATACAAGAAATACACAAGAAATATACAAGGAATATACAAGAAATATTCAAGAAATATACAAGAAATATACAAGGAATATACAAGAAATATAGAAGAAATATACAAGAAGTATACAAGAAATATACTAGATATATACAGAAATACACAAGTAATAATATACAAGAAGTACACAAGAAATATAGGAATATACAAGAAATATACAAGTAATAATATACAAGAAATATACAAGAAATACACAATATACAAGGAATACACAAGAAATATACAAGAAGTATACAGATATATACAGAAATATACAAGAAATATTCAAGAAATATTCAAGAAATATACAAGATATATACAGAAATATACAAGAAATATACAAGAAATATACAAGAAATATACAAGAAATACACAAGAAATATACAAGGATTATACAAGAAATATACAAGAAATATACAAGAGAAATCAAGAAATGTACAAGAAGAAGAAAGAAGTATACAAATATACAAGAAATATACAAGATATATATGGAAATATACAAGAAATACACAAGAAATATACAAGAAATATACAAGAAATATTATACAAGAAATATACAAGAAATATACAAGAAATACACAAGAAATATAGGAATATACAAGAAATATACAAGAAATATACAAGAAATACACAAGAAATATACAAGGAATATACAAGAAATATTCAAGAAATATACAAGAAATAATATACAAGAAATATACAAGAAATATACAAGGAATATACAAGAAATATACAAGAAATATACAAGGAATACAAGAAATACACAAGAAATATACAAAAAATAATATACAAGAAATATACAAGAAATATACAAGGAATACAAGAAAGACACAAGGAATATACAAGAAATATACAAGTAATAATATACAAGAAATATACAAGAAATATACAAGAAATATACAAGAAATATACAAGAAATATACAAGGAATACACAAGAAATATACAAAAATATACAAGAAGTATACAAGAAATATACAAGATATATACAGAAATATACAAGAAATATTCAAGAAATATACAAGAAATATACAAGAAATACACAAGAAATATAGGAATATACAAGAAATATTCAAGAAATATACAAGAAATATACAAGATATATACAGAAATATACAAGAAATATACAAGTAATAATATACAAGAAATATACAAGAAGTATACAAGAAATATACAAGATATATACAGAAATATACAAGAAATATTCAAGAAATATACAAGAAATACACATATACAAGGAATACACATATACAAGGAATACACAACAAGGAATACACATATACAAGCAAGGAATACAAAAGATATACAAGAAGTATACATACATACAAGAAGTATACAAGAAATATACAAGATATATACAGAAATATACAAGAAATATACAATAAATATACAAGAAATATACAAGTAACATGTAAGAAATATACAAGAAATACACAAGAAATATACAAGGAATATACAAGAAATATTCAAGAAATATACAAGAAATATACAAGGAATATACAAGAAATATAGAAGAAATATACAAGAAGTATACAAGAAATATACTAGATATATACAGAAATACACAAGTAATAATATACAAGAAATACACAAGAAATATAGAAATATACAAGAAATATACAAGAGATATACAACGAATATACAAGAAATATACAAGAAATATACAAGAAATATACAATAAATATACAAGGAATATACAAGAAATATACAAGAAATATACAAGAAATACACAAGAATATACAAGAAGTATACAAGAAATATACAAGATATATACAGAAATATACAAGAAATACACAAGAAATATACAAGAAATATACAAGAAATATACAAGAAATATACAAGAAATATACAAGAAATACACAAGAAATATACAAGGAATACACAAGAAATATACAAGAAGTATACAAGAAATATACAAGAAGTATACAAGAAATATACAAGATATATACAGAAATATACAAGAAATATTCAAGAAATATACAAGAAATATACAAGATATATACAGAAATATACAAGAAATATACAAGTAATAATATACAAGAAATATACAAGAAATATACAAGAAATACACAAGAAATATACAAGGAATATACAAGAAATATACAAGAGATATACAAGAAATATACAAGAAAAATACAAGAAATATACAAGGAATATACAAGAAATATACAAGAAATATACAAGAGATATACAAGAAATATACAAGAAAAATACAAGAAATAATATACAAGAAATAATATACAAGAAATATACAAGTAATAATATACAAGAAATATACAAGAAATACACAAGAAATATACAAGGAGTATACAAGAAATATACAAGAGATATACAAGAAATGTACAAGAAGTATACAAGAAATATACAAGAAATATACTAGATATATACAGAAATATACAAGAAATACACAAGAAATATACAAGAAATATACAAGAAATATACAAGAAATAATATACAAGAAATATACAGGAAATACACAAGGAGAACATATAAGTATACAAGAAATATACAAGTAATAATATACAAGAAATATACAAGAATTATACAAGAAATATACAGAAATATACAAGAAATATACAAGAAATATACAAGAAATATACAAGAAATATACAAGAAATATACGAGATATACAAGAAATATACACGAAATATACAAGAAATATACAATTACTATGTAGGTCTCCAGATTATGGAACAAACTGCCTGCAGACATTTTCCCCTCCCCTCCCAACCTCCAAACCTTTAAATCCAGTATCACTTCTCTTTAGACGCCGATGGTAAGTTAGCACTGAGGCTTGTCTACGTGAAAAAACTAAATAGCAAAAATACTAGTTTTTAACTATGTTTAAAAACTAATAAATAAAAGATTTTCCCGATAATTACAGGCGATTAACGTGAAGTGCAAACACTGTGATAATTATTGTCACATTCTTGGCTAAAATACCAAGGTCGTGCGACCATGGCTTAGTTAAACAAGAGCGCGCCCGATTCGTGAACTCCACCCAGACGACTTAAGGGCGTCAACGCCTTCTTGGTCTATATAACATCGTGATTTTTGATGACCACATTTTTGCTTCAACGAGGCTACATGAAGAGTACTGAAAGAGTACTGGTCAGTACTGGTAGTACTTTTGTATAACACCTTGATCCTGCTGGCAGGGCGCATGTAAAATTTTCGTTTCTTTTTATAAATATTTTCTGTAATACCAACATATATAAAGAAATAGGCAATGACTTTAACAATACATTCTGAACACAATAAACTTAACCTGTTAAGGTTAACAGGTTAGTACTACACTAACGTAGGTACGTTAGTGTAGAATAATGGATTTTGAATAGTGTAGTGTGTATCTAGTGGGAAAAGTCCAACATTCCCTGACGACTCAGTAGATTGCTGGTCGAGGTAGTTCGGATTTTGTAATAATTATAGACACAGCTGACACATTAACAGATTTTTATTTTTTTAAGCTTATAAATTTTTCGGAACAAATATCTTGTTTGGTTAGTAAATCAGCAGTCAAACTTGAGATTTCCCCAGTTTAAAAATATTACTAATTAGTAATTAGTAACTATTATTATTATTGTTAAAAAAGTTTGTGGTAGAAGTGTATTCTGAACAGGCCAATACCATATAATTGTGATGCAGAGAAACAGCGTTTTTCATGGGAATGCTGATTCAAAAAACTGGGGACCTGAATACTACACAATTATTCCTCTGATGCCTTCGCTCAACCAGGCCAATATAATAATAATAATAATTTTATTGTGCCAAAGTTCACAAAACGACAAAATACGCTGTATATTAGTGTTCTAAACCTACAGTTGATATGAACAATATAATCAGTGCCTTGCCAATTCCACCTTTTGCTACATTTGTTTGTTACTGCAGACTTAGAATTTTGTAATTTCATTTCAAAATATCCACTATCATAATGTTAATAGACAGGCGTTTATTCTTTCGTAACAGTAGTTTCTTTCTTGCTCTATGTGGAAACACACAAACCTCATTCACAACAATGTGGACCTAGAGGAATTTAGAGAGAAGGAATATTCCCATTAAAAATAATAAACTTTCGAAGTACTTTTGGAGTGCTGTTTTATATATACCAAAATCTTCGAAACCTTCAAAAGGACACTGTATTTGTTGCAAAAATTCAATGAATAATTTATTCGGCATGAATTTCTTACTCTAGAGAGAACCAAAATAGGTCAAAGTAAAAAAGAAAATATGGGGAGACCCATATTATTATTATTTAATAATAATAATAATAATAATTTATTGGCGTCATATACGCACACACAGTCATAAAATAAAATAAAATTTAACATTACACTTCTTTCTCTGTAAGATACAAACACTAGATAGTTAACAAACTGAATCAAACAAGTAACAATAAGGACCAATTATTAGAATGACATTTGGCAATATAGTCAAACATACATTTATTACAAACACAGTTAATGCAATAATTCAAAGTCCCTAAAATTTAAGTACTCGTCAATACTATAGAATGCCTGACTGATTATAAAATCCTTGACCTTCCTTTTAAACGTGAATAAGGGCAGGTCACGTATCACAACAGGTAGATTATTATAAAAAGTTACTCCCCTCTGGGCCAGGGCCATCTCTGGAGTCGTCTAAATACAGGCACAAGCCCTTGCTTGTTGCCGGTGTCATGATGGTGAACTTCCTCATGTCTCTGGTGTTCACTGAGATGCCGTTTAACAAAAAGCAGGCTCTCCAAGACGAACAGGGAAGGCAGAGTATTAGGTATACATATTAGGTATACAGAAATTAAGACAGAATTAAATTATCATTCATAAGCACATGGTTATTGGGCAGTAGCTATCTTCAAATAGGATATACTTAAAACTTTTACGTTTATAATCTGTTAGCAGTACCTATGCTAACAGAGTTATATTAAAAAAAAGTTTAAAGGCAGTGAAGGTTTTGAAGATTTTGGTAAGATCTATTATTATAAAACAGCACTCCAAAAGTACTTCGAAAGTTTATTATTTTTAATGGGAATATTCCTTCTCTCTAAATTCCTCTAGGTCCACATTGTTGTGAATGAGATTTGTGTGTTTACATAGAGCAAGAAAGAAACTACTGTTACGAAAGAATAAACGCCTGTCTATTAACATTATGATAGTGGATATTTTGAAATGAAATTACAAAATTCTAAGTCTGCAGTAACAAACAAATGTAGCAAAAGGTGGAATTGGCAAGGCACTGATTATATTGTTCATATCAACTGTAGGTTTAGAACACTAATATGCAGCACATGAGTGTATTTTGTCGTTTTGTGAACTTTGGCACAATAAAATTATTATTATTATTATATTGGCCTGGTTGAGCGAAGGCATCAGAGAAATAATTGTGTAGTATTCAGGTCCCCAGTTTTTTGAATCAGCATTCCCATGAAAAACGCTGTTTCTCTGCATCACAATTATATGGTATTGGCCTGTTCAGAATACACTTCTACCACAAACTTTTTTAACAATAATAATAATAGTTACTAATTACTAATTAGTAATATTTTTAAACTGGGGAAATCTCAAGTTTGACTGCTGATTTACTAACCAAACAAGATATTTGTTCCGAAAATTTTATAAGCTTAAAAAAATAAAAATCTGTTAATGTGTCAGCTGTGTCTATAATTATTACAATTATACAAAATCCGAATATTTACATCACTACCTCGACCAGCAATCTACTGAGTCGTCAGGGAATGTTGGACTTTTCCCACTAGATCACACTACACTATTCAAAATTCATTATTCTACACTAACGTAGGTTAACAGGTTAAGTTTATTGTGTTCAGAATTTATTGTTAAAGTCATTGCCTATTTCTTTATATATGTTGGTATTACAGAAAATATTTATAAAAAGATAGGAAAAAAAATCTAAACAAACCCAAAACAACGAAAATTTTACATGCGCCCTGCCAGCAGGATCAATGTGTTATACAAAAGTACTACCAGTACTTGCTCTTTCAGTACTCTTCATGTAGCCTCGTTGAAGCAAAAATGTGGTCATCAAAAGTTCACGATGTTATATAGTCCAAGAAGGCGTTGACGCCCTTAAGTCGTCTGGGTGGAGTTCACGAATCGGGCGCGCTCTTGTTTAACTAAGCCATGGTCGCACGACCTTGGTATTTTAGCCAAGAATGTGACAATAATTATCACAGTGTTTGCACTTCACGTTAATCGCCTGTAATTATCGGGAAAATCTTTTATTTATTAGTTTTTAAACACAGTTAAAAACTAGTTTCAAAACTTACTGTTTATTTTTGCTATTTAGTTTTTTCTTAATGCGGTACTGCCCACGTAGACAAGCCTAAGTGCTAACGTACCATCGGCGTCTAAAGAGAAGGGAAATGCAACCCACTGATACTGGATTTAAAGGATTGGAGGTTGGGAGGGGAGGGGAAAATGTCTGCAGGCAGTTTGTTCCATAATCTGGAGACCTAGGTATGAATGACACAAACAAGGATACCGTGCTGTTGGCAAAACAAAAAATAGGACATGGGACTATTATTAGAAAAGCAGGTTCTGGCCCCCCTAAAATTTCTACTGAAGATCAAGATAGAAGACTGCTTAATTATCTAAGGGATCATCCATTCGAAACTGCAATAAAAGCGAAAGAGGAGACGAACTTTCCAGGTTCTGCAAATACTGCTAGAGACAGGGTTCGAAATTCCGATATACGAAGTCGTTGTGCTGCTAATAAAATATTTTTAATGGAGGATTTTGGAGGATTTGGAGGATTTTAAACAGGTTAGGTTAGAATTTGCATATGAATATTTAAATCAGAATAATTTCTGGGAAACAATTATATTTTCTGATAAGAAAACTTTTCAATCATGGAATAATGGGCGAATTTGGGTTTATAGGCCATCCGGCAGGCGGTATTGTCACGCTAGGGGTCGTCGGGGTTGATAAATTAGGCTGCGGTTTACCAAAACACTTATATTGATACCAGGTACAAGCACAATAATACACTTACGTCACTAAGTTGGGTAGCGTAGCGTACTATATGTAGTATAATAAATAAAGCATACAAAATAATAGAATAATTCTTATCAAACAACACTGGTCATATGGGAGTCTTAATATTCTCTTCTTTGTAGTATTTAACAGTCAATGAGAAGCCCACAGAAAAAGTCAATCAGTTGCGCGGGTGAAAGCTATGGCTTTCACCCGCGGCTTAGTTAGCGTATAAGTTATACAGGGTGCCCGAAAAGTCTTAGTATGGGCAAATATCTTTGCTATTAGTAAAGGTAGATACAACAAATTTAAGGTGTATCTTATTGGTTAATAAATCTACTTTTTTATGTAATTTAACTTTTTCAGCCCCCTTGAGGGGTGACGCTAGGGAGTTGAGGTCAAAAATTGCAAAAATTCAATGTTCTTTTGTGTTGCACGAAACTGCACTAACCTGCACTGATTTTTTTAATGGGTGTCTTTTACAAAAAAAAGTGTAGGTGAGTGCAGTTACACGCAACACAAAAACGCAAACCTATAGAGTAACAAACAAACGTTAATAAATCTACTTTTTTATGTAATTTAACTTTTTCAGCCCCCTTGAGGGGTGACGCTAGGGAGTTGAGGTCAAAAATTGCAAAAATTCAACGTTCTTTTGTGTTGCACGAAACTGCACTAACCTGCACTGATTTTTTTAATGGGTGTCTTTTACAAAAAAAAAGTGTAGGTGAGTGCAGTTACACGCAACACAAAAACGCAAACCTATAGAGTAACAAACAAACATATTTTCGCGCTTAGAAAATAGATAAATAGTCCTTATCTATTTTCTAAGCGCGAAAATATGTTTGTAACAAACATATTTTCGCGCTTAGAAAATAGATAAGGATACCTCCTTATCTATTTTCTAAGCGCGAAAATATGTTTGTTTGTTACTCTATAGGTTTGCGTTTTTGTGTTGCGTGTAACTGCACTCACCTACACTTTTTTTTTGTAAAAGACACCCATTAAAAAAATCAGTGATAGAAGAACGACAGCTATCTAGGTACATACATACACAGAATAACCGCGGATGGGGTTTAGAATAGAAGAGGACAAATCAACCAAATTTTGCAAGATTCGTTAAAATGTCACTCCTAATAAAAATTTTTGCTTGTACAATAAATCAGATTCACCCAATGAAAAATTTAATTTCTTTTACAAAGAGCAAAAAGAAGTACTTGTAAGAGTAAGCATACTGTGTTTATCACTTTCTACCAAAAGAACAAATATAAAATATGTCTTAAATTAAGCCATAAGACGAAGTACAAAACTTCATTAAAAATTTTAAATTATTAAAAGTCGCGAATTTTATCACATTATTTTTTTAAAGTCCCAACTATTCTCTCTCACATCTTTAACCAGAGTACTAGTTTTTACATATTAAACAATAATGACATCTATGGACATGTTTGTCAATGTCTTTATTAAATGAAGCAATTATTTAATATAAAATACGTATAAAAAATTAAATTTTCATAACGTGAAATCTTATTTATTTTACAAGCAAAAGCTTTTATTACGAGTGACATTTTTATATATTTTGCAAAATTTCGTCCATTTGTCCTCTTCTAACATACTATATATGTAAATGTATCTAGAAATACTTATTTTTACAATTGTCTTTGTAGGTGGATTATAATGTAATTTAAAAATAATAAAATAAATATCCGGTTTGTGGGAGTGGCATTTCATTTATTTAAATTAATTATTCCTAACGCACTCTTAAAAATATGTTGGTAGTGATAACTAAAATTTAGTCAATACAGCCTTTTCTTTTTGTGAAAACGGACTCAACCGAAATCTAAGTCATCGTAAGTAATACAAAATTGTTGCAGTTGTACTAGTTAAAACAGCTAAATATATCAACTAAAGAAGCATTTAATTTTAGTCGCAGTAACTAATGGTTGGGTTCAAACTAACTGAAATATATGTTATTGATACTAAGATTTATGTTGTCACTCTAATTTAGATTAATTTTTCTAACATAGACGAAGGTTGTTATGACCTATTTTATTAGTAAGCAGAATTAAAAAATTTAGTTAAAACAGCTAAATATGTTAACTCAAGAAACATTAAATTTTAGTTGCATGAACTAATGGTTTCTCAGGTATGACCAATAAAACTCAATACGTTTAAAATAAAATTATATTCAGATTATATTTATGTTACATAAAAGAGCTTTCATACAGAACTAAACTTAAATTCCACTTGAACCTATAGGCCCCCAAAGGTAAACATTCGTCTCGCTGACAGGCACCACTATGCCTTCAATTTATGACCATAAGCATCTGATGTAGAGCTGGAGCAATTCGTTCCTAACATTCGGCCATATTGCCATTGTTTCGCCCTCGAAACACCATGTTTTTGTCGTCGGCACAGGCCAAGTGTTTTACCTGTGAAAAACAACAATGTAAGAAATTTCAAGGATTCCAAAATGTATATCTCTGTTCCTAGTTACAGGACCCATACCAAATTTATTGGTTTTAATAGTGAGCCCACTGGAAATGATTTGATAAAGAACAAAAAAATTGTAATTTGCGAAAAAAAGTTGAATTTTTGGTGTGCCCCTCCTAAGAAAAAAATGAACACGTCTAGGAATTTTATTTATTACTTTTTCTAAAGAAATTTTACATCATTTTGTCCACAGTTTTTAAATTTTGAAAGAAAAAAATGTGTTTGATTGGGTTTGATTTATTTACTTACTTTTACAAAATATAATACAATAAAATGAATCAGTTATAGTTTTTAGTGGGGTTGAAAAAATAACTACTTACCTTTAAGCTCGAATATCACGAATAAAAACAACATTAAAGCCCGTACTTGCAACGTTTAATGGAAAACACGGCGCAATATCGCAGCAGCCAAAAATAAAAATGTCGGATCAACCCGCTAACTAACTGACTTACTGATGCTACCACTCACGTAGGTATGGATGGGGAAGCACCCGGCCCGTGCTCACAACTAAGAAGGCATTGCTGCCAAGTTAAATTATTAGTCAATAATGCTAAGTTTTCGTATAGGTAATCACGAATGGTTTTTTTATTTAATGGAAATGTGAGCGAAGTTGTTATAACTATTTAATAAGTTGATAATAAAATTAAATCTCAAGTAACAAAATAAATATTTTGTCCCAACTAATATCATGCAACTTATTTTCTTGTGTTGTAGTGACTGTTTTTAAATGTAAGGAAAACTTATAAAGCCAATATTTTTGCTATTTTAACTAAAAATACTTAGTTCCAACAACTTAAGTATTGCAACAAATGAAAATAAGTTAGGAACGCCAACTCATTTTTAAGAGTGCGTGATCCTGTTTAAATTATGGAATTTATCTATATAATGAGAAACAAACACTACCTATTGATCGACATTTAAGCACGTTTAAGCAAATTAAGATGAAAATAAAATGTATCTATCATAATATCTCTAGTGCTGGGTAAGAGGGACTTAAGTCAGAAATTTCCAGAAAATGAAGTTAAAGATTTCATTACTGTTTGTAAATCTGAACACAATTTAATTCTGTTAGTATTTACTGCATGTTTTTTTTATTAAGGATATGGGTTTATTAAAGGTAAATACTAACTAATTGGTCCTAAAGTCTGGAGTTAGCAAAACTTAGGTCAGTACTAGGGGTATTAATCCCGGGGTCCCGGGATCCCGGAGTATAAACCGGACTCGAAAACCCCGGGATCGATTAATATTTTCGTGATTAGTCTCGAAATGTTCTTTAGCGACACCGACAGCGATGAAGACACTGATGGTATGGAATAAGATGGAAGTTTCGGAAAAAAGTGACTTTTTGCAAGTAATTATTATCAATAATCATGACCTCCACATATTTTATTTCCCCAAATTTTCCCCACGTGTGATTTTTCCCCAAAATTGCGAAAAAATTCCCCAATCTGGCAAGCCTGTCAAACATCTAAAATATTAAAAATGACATTACATACAATCTATCAAAATAATTATTTTACAACCTTCATTTTTGCATATTATATTATTTTAATGCAAAAATTGATTTGCAATGGGCTTGATTAAGTATATATGCTAAGGATATTGTTTAAATCTTTTTAAAGGTTAGTCGCATTGTTCAATAAGTTAAACAATACATGTTTCTTTAAATATTTAGTTATTATTAAAATTTTATAGTAATATGACCTAAAGATTTCTGGATAACTTTTAAACAACACACTTATTTTTATCGGATCGCTTCCTCCTGTATAATTTCCACCGCACGTCACTGCCGTGTAGGCTGAAAAGTGGTTAATTACGGCTGTATTCTCACCTTGATTAAAGCTTAACATTAAAACGAAGAAAAACTACCCAAGATAATGTTATTAAACTAAAAGTAATTAAATGTGAAATAAGAGGCCATCAACTCTTTATTAGGTATTGAGGAGTGGCATGAGAAAATTACATAAAAACTGAAAATCCGAAATGGAAAATGGTATTTTTAATGCAGAAAGACAATTAAGTATCAAACAAAGTTTCCCTTATTAATGTTTTATTGCTTTGGGGGTGTTTTTTTATTTACTGTCATATTATTACTGACAAGTACCTATTACTTATTTAAAATTATTTTGGGGATTCGTTATAACCCCTGTTACAAAAGTTTTGAGAAAAAAAATTAAGGTGCTGTCCAAAAATAGGGATGCAGTACATCAAGTCATCCTTGGAATTTACTGTTGCTACGGGTTTTGCCATTTTGTTAGACATGTCAAATTGTTGACAGTTCTTTTCGCGATGGCATACAAGTTAGATATTCGCAGAAGTATTTATAGACTTGTTGGGCAAATACCCAAAAAGGAAATAGCAAGACTTTTTCAAGGCGAAAATATTTCAAAAGCAACGATATATCGAACAATTCGGGAATGTGAAGAAGGAATCCCTTGTGTGAACCTCCCAAAAACTGGTCGACCACGCAAGTTATCTCAAGCACAGCAGAACAGGTTAGCTCGAATAATGAAAAATTCCATTGGAAAATCTACAAGAAAGGTTGCTCCTCGTTTCCGAATTTCCAACGCCACCGTTTGTCGTTATAATGCTAGGAGCGGTATAAAATACCGAAAGAGAAAAAAGGCGCCCAAATATACTGATGCCCAGATAGCAAGGATACCCAGATGCTGCCGCAATTTAAGACGAATTCACTTCGCGAACAACAGATGCGTTGTCATGGATGATGAAAAATATTTCACCCTTAGCCATGCAGAATTACCTGGAAATTCTGGATTTTATACCGACAACATAGAGGAGACCCCAAATGAAGTTAGATATAAAGCCAAAGCTAAATTTTCAGAAAAACTATTGGTTTGGTGTGCCATATCCGAAAGGGGAATATCCAGGTCTTTTGTTAGTCGTGTAAGAGGAGAGGCAGTGAATGCTGAAGTCTATATCAGAGACTGTCTCACAAAATTAGTTGATTTTATCAACCAGCATCACGCAGATGGAAATTATATGTTTTGGCCGGATCTAGCATCAGCACATTATGCTAGAGCTACACTTGACTGGTTGGAAGCAAGAAACATTCCGTATGTGCCCAGGATTGATAATCCCCCGAATCTTCCCCAAGCCAGACCAATTGAAACTTTTTGGGCTCGATTGGCTCAGAACGTCTACAATGACGGTTGGGAGGGCAGAAACGAGCAGGAACTTCGGCAGCGAATCATCCGGAAAATAAGAGAAATGAATATACATGACGCCCAAAACCTCATGAGACCAGTTCGACATATACTGAGAGTTGTTGAAGAACACGGACCCTTAGCGGCATTAAACTAGATGATTTTTGTAGAGTAACAATTGATGTTATAAATATATTGTTGTACAATAAAAGTTTATTCAGTTTTAGAAAAGTAACTAAGGCCAAACTTTTTCTCAAAACTTTTGTAACAGGGGTTATATGCAGATTTTATTTAGAAAAAAATATAGAATAGTATCCAGCTAGTTTTATTTTTTTATTTGTTGTTTTAACATATTGTTAATAATTTTTTAAAATAAAGTGTTTACTAAACTATGGTGTATTTCCTTAGTATTTTACCAATTAGGCCTTCTAATTTATGATAATTTGTATAACAAACGTTTAATCGTTCCATAATGGCAAGGGGTGTAGATTAGTCCTTTTTAGAAATTATAATTGATAACAAAGTGCTACAATGCCTTAAAGCTTGTGTGTAGTCCTCAAAAAAGAAAAAATAAAAAAAGGAATTATATGTAGTAACCCATAGTTTAAATAATCAACCTAAATTTTATATTTTATTAAAGATTTTTAAAGCAGGCCGAATATAGGAATAAGCTAGCGTTTTTTATTTTATTTTTTCTAATTCTTTAGATTCCTACCCAATTTCTACACAATTTATGAATAAGAAACCCCTTTGTAAAAGTAAACAATAATAATCCACCAAAATTAATTTTAAAAACAAAACATGATAGGTAAGCCCATTAAATTTAATTTTTTAATCCAATAGAAGAACCTATATTTAATATAAGGCTGGCCCAATAACAAATTAAACATGAAAACGGTTAAGAAATAGTATTTTAATAACTGGTATGCGATTTCGCGATGTTGCCACATATCGGGTCCAGTAACGTCGGCAAAATATAACTTCGACGGATTCGTGTTTATACATAAACTGTTTCAAACCCTCGCGCCCCCTAGGCGGTAGATGCGCGAACTAATTCTGTTTATAAAAACACATTTTTACGGCGTTATTAAGCCCATCTAGAATTTATTTCCCTGCATCCCCCAACACTCCTAAGTACTTTTATATGCTTAAACCTTACTAGACCCGGGGCCGGGTCTGGTAACGTCGATTTTGGTCTAGTAACGTCTACTGAGTATATCAAAATGGGTCTGTTTCAGTGGCGAAATAAGTGTATATATATATATATATATATATATATATATATATATATATATATATATATATATATATATATATATATATATATATATTTATTAACAGATTTTTTTATTTTTTCCGGCCTTTAATTTAAAAATTATTTTTATTAATTTACACCTTAATTTTAAAAATGAAGGAAGATTCTTACGGAGTTTCTTTTTATAAAAGTGGTAATACTTTAACGAATGTGCCACATTTTTGTATTTTGGTGAAAACGCAAGGTGAAGAGAACTAAAAGTTTTTGAAGAAAATTAGATAGTTGTGATATTACAACATAAAAAAGCGTTGGTAGGCTGGTTCTTAAAAATCACATCAAATCACAAAGAAAAATCTGATAATTTCTCCTCAAATCTGATAATTTTTTCATTTGCTTCTGATATTTTTACTACTGCCCATTGGTAACACTGAATCAGTTATATCGGGCAAAGCGTAAAAGACAAGCCACGAACGTACGACGCATGAACGAAACTAAAGCCACCAACGTCGGCAATTTCAATTTTAGCACCAGGCCGGGGAATCACACGCTCCACCCATGCATGCTAGTTTGTCCACTAGAGGGTAGGGGTCAGCCTCACAAAACTCGAGATGAACTACCATTTACAGTTACCTATTTTGTTTTGTTTTAGTTATCTTTTTCTTTATTTTTTTTCTTATAAGCCAAAAAGCATGAGATTTTGCTACTAAAACATGATATCATGAGATTTGTTTGGAAAACATGAAATCTCATGCAAAAGCACGAGACCTGGCATCACTGATGAGGGTTACCGTGTTGCCGGCTACCTTAGGGGTCGAACCCAGCACGTCAAGACGGGGAATGCGATCAGTGGCCCGGAGACCATTAAGCATGGAGTAAGGTACTTGGCCCACTACTCTTTAACATCTCTGTAAATGCCATTTACATAGATAATAATCCAATTTGCTACATACTTGGCACTGGTCCACCATTTTTAAAATTTTATGGATTAACTCTTCTTAAGAAAAACCTAAAATCACCTAAATTTTTACTACGAAACGTATGTTACGATCTGTCAAAAACTTTACACACAAGATTCTGCACCTTGACAACTGATCCAGTCATGAATGAACGGGACTACGGCACTTGCTACGGAGAAAAAACGCCGTTGCCACTTTCACTCTAAATTTCGTCACGATCCAATGGAAATAAATTCCTAAAAATTCATTATCTCGAAAAATAATGATATTATGGGTATATTTCATTAATCCTTATATACGTTAGCCTGTAGTATTTACGATTGCAGATATTAATCTACAGTAATTTCATTATTTTAGTATAGTTTATCAGTCTGAAAATAAGTCACATAACTGAAAACCTGGCAACAGCCGTTCTCAAAAAGTAGATGGGAGGCCGTATAGTTGACCAGATTAAATGTAACTCTGGCGCCTTTGATTGCTCTAAAATGCAAATACTGATATCTCCCCCTTGATTCTAAATCTATGATCAGAATCTAACTGATCAACTCGAGAATCAAAATTTAAACCAGTACTGACCTTTTTAGTGAATCCCGGAGCAAGTATACGTTTTCTGGACATCATAGACTGCTGAGGACAACTATAGTTGATTATTTTATTAACGTCCAGCTCAATTAAACTAATTGGGCACTTGTAGTGTGACAGCACTCATGTTAATGCCATTGCCAAAGATGACTCTAAACTCATAAACTACTACTTGATTAAAAGTTTTGTGCTACCGGCTCTTAGTATACTAGAATCAACGTAAGAATAAATATTACAATTGTCATTAGATATGTCATTTACAGGATAGTGAAAACAATCCTGTTTCTTTTGATCCCATTTTTAAAAAACGAGACAAAAATACACGTTTCTTTATAATGACATCCGTCATCACTCGATATAGTGTTGCTTTTTTTTGCTCAAAACTGAAGTTCAATGTGGAATACTTGTTAATTCTAGAAATATCAATATGTATGTATGTAAAGCATTCTTATAAAAATCCTGTACTATCAGAAATTTATTTCTTGTTTGTTACCTGAATCGGCAAGGAAAATTTTAATTACTAAAGTGAATTTTTTTAAGAGCATGTAATCACTCCATTGTTACAAAATGGTTGATAAGTAGAGCTTAATATATCTATTTGCCCGCACGTAATTACGTATTTGCTTAATTTAGACATATTTCTTTTATTGCAGGTATTCTTTTCACAATGTCGATGGAATTTTTTTTTGTTTCCGCATATTTTTTTGGTTCAGCAAGTTTGTAGTATATGCTGTCTAATAGGGATGTAACGGGTAGCGCTTTTTAGGATCCGGCCAAACCGGGTACCCGGTCCCGGGTACCCGGTCTTGCGGAATATTACTATTGGCAATATCTTCTTCATAGCAGAAAAGTTGCTGGAGCTGCTACAACCATTTGAACAAACAACTAAACATTTCAGCAGTACACACTGTACTATATCGGAAGTAATTCCTACAGTTTTTTCGCTAAAGAGGTTTTTAAGAGAAACACAAGTTCCAGGCTTAGGATCCATGCAAGAAAATCTTATGGAAGGATTAAGTCGAAGGTTTTCGAATATCGACACGAACAATAATTATCTGGTTGCATTTTTTACTGACACAGATAATTTGAAGGAAAAAGTAATAAAATATATCCTTGAAGCAAATTTGTTAATCCAAAATAATGAAGTTAATTTGTCATCCAATTCAGATTCAGATGACAATGTTCCTCTTAGTTTGTATCCAGATAATCCATCCTCATCAAAAAGACCTAGAGAAGATAAACGCTCAGTTTGGGATGTGTTTACCAGTATTGCAAACACGCGAGATACAAATAAAAAATCATCTGCTAAAGCACCAAACATACAACAGGACGTGGAGGATGAAATAAGTTCATATTTGGCGTTGCCGTTAATTGATAGACAGTCAAGCCCATTTTCGTGGTGGCAAATAAATTCGCAGAGATTTCCTAATCTAGCAAAGCTTGCTAAAAAGTTTCTTTCAGCACCTGCCTCAACAATATTTAGTGAACGGTTGTTTTCAGAAGCGGGTAATATTTATGAAGAAACCCGAAACCGACTATCCTCTGAGAATGGTGAAATTTTAGTTTATCTTCATCACAATTTGCCATTAATTGATTTTAGTTATTAAATGTTTTAACAAAGTTTATTATTATAACCTTTTAAAATCTGTTTTTTATGTATTTTTTATCATCACAAAAATACACCGTTTCAGTTCTTTTATGTTTTATTTTATCAAAAATAGAAAACATAATAAAAAAACCGGGTACCCGACCGGGTAACACCTGAACCCGGCAAAACCGGGTATCCGGCCTTCCCGGCCGGGTACCCGGTTTTGGCCGGGTAGACCGAGTACCCGTTACATCCCTACTGTCTAAGTTATAATTACCCTGCTTTCTTAAGAGAGTTTCTTAGTTATTTGCCCATGACTTTCCAGTGTAATCATAGAATAACGACATATTAAAGCTGGGGTCTAGATCAAATGAACGAGCAATAACGATTGCTGAAGATTGCTGCTGCCCGCCAGCACATGATCGAATTCCGTCCTCTACTAGCAACTGTTTTCATGTTCGGTATTGATCGAGGTAGTTGAAGCTCATAATAAAATTATTTTCTTAATAAGCACACAATTAACATTACAACATATTATTTTATAGGTACGCCTATGGCAATATCATAAAATGTTGCTTCAATGCTAACTCAAGGTACCTCAGCGTTAGAGGCTTAGGACAAACGAGCCGCTCGAGAGTTATCCTTCTTGTTATTTATTTATTCTTGTTTGCCGAGGCGTGCCAACTACACTCTAATGAGAGTTCATTCATATCCGTTTCGATCAACCTGCGCAGGTCCACCCCAACGTGTGTAATGTCCTTTAGAATCTCGAAAGTTTTTAGAAGTTAGTTTGGTATACTGTTCATTTAGGATTAGGAACTTACAGTGTCTTGATGAGACAGTTGAGAAATCCAGTTTTGGAAAGTTTTAGAATATATAACTGCGTTTCTAACCTATTTAGGAGAGGAAATAGGAAACGATAGAGGGTAGGTATTATAACGCTAAATTTTGCGAGAAATCAGAGAACTTAATCATTCCCATTTACATTAGTCGTTATAGTGTGGTCATCGTAGAATGGTTATCGATTATTATTGTTTAATAAAGTTTAGTAGAGATTAGGTGTCGGAGAGGGTTTTACAGGATTATCAGATGGGAAAGTTACCGTAAACGGGATTGTTAAGATTTGAGTGGTTATCGAAGAATGTTGGGTATAGGGATAATTGAACAAACATCTTAAATCAGAGTATGGTATGTGCACTTTCCGATAACAAAGATAATTCTGAGGGTTTCCATTAGTTTTTAATCGACATATGAAAACCTATTGAATTTAATTTAAAATGACAAATCTCCATAGAAAACCACGTCGGATATTTGTTGTTAATGAGCGATGGCTTGCTTCTGTTGTTTGGCGGGAGAAAAGCTAATTGGTTAGCGCATTCGTGTGCTATTGACATTTTGCGGCCACGTGCTATTCTGTCACAGTCAAATACTGAGGTTAGTCATGATCAGGCGCGGCCCGTCCATAAGGTCATTAGGTCAATGCCCCACCTAAAATTTTTAATGATCTAGCTAATAATTTAATTTTTAATTTAAAAAAAAATAATCTTTTGTTTCAAAAAAGTGCAAGTTCCATGCGAAAACTCCTCAAGAAAGAATCAAGCCAAGCCATCGTCGAAAGATTCCAAGCTTGCTCCGGGCTGGGTCGTATTTTAAATTGACCTCATAGGTTTATATGGACAATATAAATTCATTAAAGCTAACAAAGAAACAGACATACGCGCTTTAGGAAGTTAAAAAGAGACACAGTTGGTCGACGGCCCACCAATAATATCAGGCCACTCCCACTATGGAAATACACTCAAACCGCCCCGTAAAATATACTCTTTCAAAACATTTGGTTCGGAAAAAGAAAAACTAATATGCGCATTGTATTTGCATTGTATTATTAATTAGCGGTTAAACATAAAAAATTATAAATACGATCTCTGTCAGGCTAGCGCTAGGCATCAAATATAACGGTATCGGACCCGTTTTCTTACATTACCCGCGTAGTCCAGAGGTAGAATCTTAGCGAGTTGACCAGAAGGTCGAGGGTTCGAGTCTGTGTTGGGGTAAACTTTTTTTTTAAATTTTTATTTCAAAAATTAGATAGGCTCTAAAAGGTATATTGCCAACAAGCTGTTTGTTTAATAGTGACTTTTGGTAAACGGCAACCATTGTTTCGGGTTCTCCAATACTGGAAAAAATCCCTTAGGCCAGCCCTGACTCTAACACAGCAATGCAGTAATCATTATTACAGTTTCTACCAGTGTATAAGACTTTAGAGACTTTGGTAACTGAAGTTTAATGCTAATTCCAATGCTAATTCAAGTACATGACCCAAAAACAAACAGCTCTAAACGATCCCAAAAAAGCTAAAGTAACCACAGTAATGGGAAAGTTCATTGCAACCGTTGAAAATTTGAAAGAAGACTTTAAGAGATTATCAGATCGCGAGCGGTAACAAAAGGGGAAACATGCTAATACAGTTCTGTATTGAATCAAATTTACAAGTATGAATATATACAATTTAATGGGCTTTTGCCCATAAAGTGAGATACTGGGAAATCCCCAGCCGACAGTAAAAATAACATAAGCGATAAAAATGGCTGATTTCAAAGTTAACCAGCGTTTTAGAAAATTTAATTACGTCTTAGTATTATTATATTTATAGTTTTTTTTTATGTGGGACAGCCCATGTATCCTTCAAGCCTAACGTAGGTACCGTGGGCGTCTGAAGAGAAGGGAAATGAAATATTGAGAGGGGATTTAAAAGATTGGAGATTGGGAGGGGAAGGGAAAACATCTGCAGGCAATTTGTTCCATAACCTGGGGACCCTAGGTATGAATGAGCGAGAAAAATGGAATGTTCTTGGTTTTTGTTGCTGGACAGTAAATGGATGCATACGAGAAGCGCCTCTTGTTGTTCTGTTAGAAACAATCAGGGGAGAGGGGATGATAGCGGTTAGTTCTATAGAAAAGAGACGGATCACCAACAGCTTGTAAGGGATATTAGTGACAGGCCGAATTTACAACACAAAGGAACTCGAAATTTCCTTTAAAAAATTATGTAGGTTTTGACATCTAGCATTTGGACTATAAGTTCCGATCCCTGCTTTATGATGCTCCTTTTTAAAAAACCCAAAAAGATTAGAAAATATTAAAGATGCAGAGGCAGAAAATATACATTCATTTGCATTCCATTATGTTAATAATTGTTTTTAAAAAATTTACGTCTTAAAAAAACCACGACTATTTTATGTCTAACAATCGTGCCCATGTCCAATCGGTTGTTGTTTATTATTTTGTAATAATTATTAGTGAGAAAATAATTGTGCAAATGGAAATTACACGAGCTTAACAGGCTATTATTTGCAAATGACTGTCTATAAAATTGGCCAACCTATCGCATTGTATGCAATGCATAATCCTAATACGAAATAAAAAATACAACCTATGTACAAGTTAAGTAGAACGACGTATGTATATGATCACAAATAATTGACATTAAGATTTTTTATATCTGAGACAGCCCACGTAGACTAAGTCGTAGAGCCTAAGTACTAACAAACACAGTGGGCTTCTGAAGAGAAGGGAAATGAAATCTATTGACACGGGATTTAAAGGATTAGAGGTTGGGATCTGCAGGCAACTTGTTCCATAATCGGAAGACCCTGGGTATGAATGAGCCAGAGAAGTGGAATGTTATAGGCTGTTGTCGGTGGACAGTAAATAATGGATGCTTATCTAACCCGCTTCTTATTGTTCTGTTGGGAACAGTCAAGGGAGGAATTATAGCGGCGAATTCTTCAAAGCATAATATAATTAAATTAGAAAAAAGACGCGAAATCCGCTTATCCTGTTTTATATATAAAATAATTTTAACTCAGAAACCTAGATATTTATTTGCAAAAATTGAATTCAGGAATAATATTCATAATGTTAATACTAGAAATCAGAACGCAATAGAAACACCTCAACATCATACTGAAAAATATAAGTCTTCGTTTAAATACACATCTTGTGTAATTTTTAATAATATTCCTTCTAGTCTAAGGGGTTTAAGCTATATAACTTTTAAAAATAATATAAAAAATTATTTAGTAGGGGTAGGATTGGAAGAATGATTTCTTATAAATCAAAATCCTACCTATTTATGCCAACTAGTATACCACTGTCATTTTTTGGTTTTCTTTTTTACTTTTATCAATTTTATATTTATATTTAAATTATTTTTATTGGCATAAATAAACATCTTTATTATTATTATTATTATTATCGGTAGAAAAGGGACAAATCCCCAAATGCACGGCGATGATCGAGAGAAGGGAGTTTTCTTGTACGGAGGATCAGTGATTAGTCGATTAGTACCTACAATGGGTCACATCACACATGCCAAAGGTACGTATTTGTGTCTTTGGTAGGCAGATGCACAGTGCCGACATTTTTTTAACACAATTCCTACAGCACGTTACGCCTCAATTTAACTTATGTAACAATGCCTTTTGTGTGAATGCAATTCCTACATCGTGTAAAAGAACACACAATTCTTTTTTAGTGCACAACTGCAAACGGGTTGTTACGTCACTTAATATTTTGTGTGCATTTTGACCCTGAATAAAGGAAATGCGACCTAACAGCGACGTTTCCAATGATGCATTTCCATGCTAGGAATAAAATGTTTACTGGGGGGATAGGTGCATAGATCTACGTCTGTTATCCAGCTCTTGATTCGAGACTTGTCTGGAAAAATGAATGTTGGAGTGAAGAGTAGGTACTATCGTCAGCATAATTGTGGATGGAATTGGTAGTTGAAGAGAGCAGGTCATTAATATGAAGAAGAAATAGGGTTGGTGCCTGGACTGAACCTTGGGGTACGCCAGCATTGATGGGATGGAAGTTAGATGAGTGACCATCCACCACGACAGAGATGCGCCGATTACAGGAACATAGTTTGGGAGGAAGACCGTAAGAAGGTAGTTTGTTAAGAAGTGCGGCATGCAATACTTGGTCAAAGGCCTTGGAAATATCAAGAGCAAGAATCTGATATTCGCCATGACATTCGAGAGACTTGCTTCAGTTATGTCTGACAAAGCTAAGGAGATCAGCTGTGGATCTTTGGTGACGAAATCCTTACTCTATGTCATGGATGATTTTGTGTTTTTCTAGTTATTTTAGAATTTGTAAGTTGATCGCTTTCTCCGTAACATTGCTGACAAGAGAGAAGAGAGATAGGTCTATAATTGGGTGGAAGGGACTTGGAACCTTTCTTCGGGACAGGCTGCACACGAGCAGTCTCCCAGCTATCTGGGAAGATACCCTTGTCATAGGAGATCTGGAAAAGACGAGTTAGGATGGATGTATGTTCTGAAGCAAATTTTTTTAGAACAGTTGCGAATATGCCATCTAGACTGCAGGAATTTTGGGTGTCAAGGGACAGAAGAATTTTTTGAACTTGTTTGACCTTAAATATTATGTCGGACATTTGGCGGGGTACAGACGTACCCCACAATGCCCATGTAGAAAAATTGAAACATTTTTTTTGCTCCTATTTAGCTGTTTTCTTGGTTAGGCAAAAAAAAAATTTTATTCATCCTCGTATCATCCAGACAGTATAAGATATTAAAATAATCCAAGATACCAAAAAGTTAAAGGATAAAGTAACAGAATAAAATCCCATGGTTTTTTAAACGATAAATTATTTTATTGAAAATTCACAACTTACGGAAATTCCAAATCCAAATTCTATTAATAATATGATATGTCCCTAATTTTGTCCTCAGAGTCACTTAACCGACATGAGCAAACTAACATGCTATTTCGGATAATATATCCCTTTTGATAAATCATTTCGGTTTTGAACTTTACCCTCTCAGCAAATTCGTTTCGAGTTTGGGCAAATACAAATAAAACCCTTTCGGCCATTTTTGATGTTGAATAAATTATAAATTTTAGCTATTTTTGTATAATGGGCTTATTCAGAATTTTTTTTATTTGATAATACAAAAGTGCTTCATTCAAAGACCTTATCCCCATAGAATTAGAATTTTTTTAAATCAAATTCACCCTCTGAATACTCTACTCCAATTACATGATCGGAAAAAGGGGCTTATTAAACATTTTGGGTAAGCAGCATCTCACAATTTATGTTATCCTGATAGTCCAAACTTTTTGATTTTGACGAAGAAATTAAACTTGCACCTGGAACAAATCCTGTTGAAGAACCGGCATGCAAAATAATAAACCGTTTTCCCTGGACCACATCCTTTTTTCTTTTACCGCTTTTTATGGACTCGTCGTGCCAAGATTTTGATCCACTTCCGTTTGAAAATATCCATGTATCGTCTAAAAATACTAAGTAATTTTCTGTATATCTTTTTAAAAACTGAACACGTTGACTTGCTATCTCAGACAGTTCACGTAAAAACCTTCTGTGGCAATCTTTGCTATAGCAAAAACCTAAGTTTCCTATTAACTTTGATAACGAACCAAGTCCTATTTCCAAATACCTCTCTTTTTTAGGGCATCCTTTAAAACTGGAAGGGTTACATTTCTCTTTAGTCTATATAAACCATAAATCACATTTCGTACTTTCATTTTCATACTTTCACTCAAATCTTCAGTCTTTCACTTTCTTCGTTTACACTTTTTTGTATTCTTGGGTATTATATTATGTTTTTTTCGCAGACAATTTTCTGCACAATCCTTAAGCTGACTCCCAGTGCTTTCGCCGCTGTTTCCTGAATATTGTCGGGTGAAATTCCATTCTCTTTTTCATTTTCAAAATAATTTATCAGATTAAGTACAATATTTTTAGCTTGGAGGTGTAAGAAGCCAAAGAATTGCTTCTTGTTTTAGAAATTTAAACTCTGAAAGTTACGAAGCAGGCCCTTGTGTGCATTGTATCGGTCGAGTCTATGATTGCGCGGAGTAGTTTTATACCTTGAAAATAAAATAATTTGTATTAATGTATGGTTGGCTATTCTGCACATTTTAAAAATATTTTGAATTTTACGGGGTGCGTTCAAAAAGTAGGGTGTCACAAAGTTCGATTGTTTAAATGGGGCACCCTGTATTTAAATGGATTTTTGAATTCTACGTGTATAACTTTTTCACTATTGGTTTAATATACGAAAAAGTCATAATTTTCAAGATAATTCGACTTGTAATGAAAATTTAGCATTTGCAAGCATCTCCTTGTTGTGAAAATACTACTTAAATTTTTACTCCAAGCGATCCATAATTTGTACCCTGAGTAAATTAAGTCAAAAAAACATCCACTATAAAATATTTGACATTTAATTTACAGTGTTATATTTCTAGATCGAAAGTCAGAAAGTTTCTAATTAAAAAATGTCACTTTTATCAAAGGAACACCCTATATATTTTTCTGCCATCTTATAGCTCGTCAAAAACTCTTCACATTTTGTAAAGAATGTCCTATCCCTATCTCTAATAGTTTTTTGAAATATCTTGATTTTTCGGGATTTTCTATTCTCGTTTTAGCCTCTTTTGTCAATGGATCTCAGTCTCAGTACTCTCAGTAGCCATGGAAAACAAATGAAAATAATGTTAGTGGATGACATTAAGAATCAGATCGGTTTTAAAGTTAAGCGTTTTTATTGTAAAGTTTATTGGCCAGTTATTTATAGGTACTCAAGAAAGATGTCCAAATAATGTTGTAGAGAAATAAGTTCAGAAGAATCCCCAAGTTAGTAGCCGTAAGTTAGCTTCTGTGTGATACGTCACAGTCAACGGCAATGCGAACAACGCGCAAATATAAATACCACCCATTGAGTTACATCAGGAACTTCACGACGAAGATTTTCAAAGGCGCGTAACTGGAGAAAGGTTACGTACCCAAATTGAAGTAAACCAAAATTTTTTAAAATTTATGATGTATTCAGATGAGGCTACATTTAGAAGTAATGGGGCTGTCAATAGACACAATATGCATTATTATGCAACGGAGAACCCACACTGAGTCCGTGAAGTTTTACCTGTCTCGCCCGAAACATAAACCATATCGATTAATTCATTTTTGGAAAAATTCACTTTGAGTATGAATAACTGCACAATAAACTTTACAGTAAAAACGCTTAACTTTAAAACCGATCTAATTTTTAATATCATCCACTAACATTATTTTCATTTGTTTTCCATGGCTACTGAGATCCATTGACAAAAGATGCTATAACGAGAACAGAAAATCCCGAAAAATCAGAATATTTCAAAAACTATTAGAGATAAGGATAGGACATTGTTTACAAAATGTGAAGAGTTTTTGACGAGCTATGAGATGGCCGAAAAATATATGGGGTTTTCCATTTGATAAAAGTGACATATTTTAATTAAAAGTTTTCTGACTTTGGGCCTAGGAATAAAACACCCGTTACTTAAATGAGATGTTAAATATTTCATAGTGGATATGTTTTTTTGACTTAATTTACTCAGGATACAAAATATGAATCGATTGGAGTCAAAATTTAAGTAGTATTTTCACAAGAACGAGATGCTTGCAAATGCTAAAATTTCATTAAAAGTCGAATTATCTTGAAAACTACGACTTTTTCGTATATTAAACCATAGTAAAAAAGTTATGAATTACACGTAGGATTCAAAAATCCGATTATACAAATCATCAAATTCGTTTAAAAATATAACTTTGTGACACCCTACTTTTTAAACCCACTCTGTATAAGTCAAAATATTTTTAAAATGTGCAGAATATCTAACCATACTTTAACACAAAAGCTTATTTCGATAAATCTTATCTTCAAGGCATAACTCGTTGACTCACCCGGTACACATTTTTAAAGTCACCGTAAATTATAATTGTATCGTCTTTTTGCATTTAAAATTTGCGTATGTCTGTTTTATTTATCTTACATACGGATTTTATTTAGAATGTATGTATAACTGAACACGTTGAAAATAGCCTGCAGATGTTTTCCCATCCCCGGCAAACCTCTAATCTTTTAAATCCCGTAATAATAGATTACATTTCCTTTCTCTTAAGACACCCATGGCACGTCAGTACTTAGGCTTGAATATTATTGTCCTAAATAAAAAAAATATAGAAGTTCTACCCTATCAGTCAGTTTCTTGATTTCAAAGACGGTTTTATAATAACTTTTTCTTATTACGTACCTATAATAAGAGTGCTCCGCCTTTTATATTGCCCATTAGTAAGGCCCCTTCTGGAACATGCTTCGCGTCTGTCGTGGTCACAATATGATTAATAACCACTTAAATAAAATTAAGCAAGTACGACGTAAATCTTGCCGCCTTAATAGCCGTTTAAAATGCATATTACGCTAAATGGTAGAATTTAGAATTTAACTAAAAGTAGAACAGTCAAGGTGCAGAACGAGTTAAAGTGCTGTAATAAAAAAATACTTCTATACACTAATGAACTTTCGTTATGGTCTACTCAAAAAAAATAGTAATGGCTACCTTACTTAATTTTGAAAACCTCCTTCCGCCTACAGAATTAGAATTTCATTTGGCAGTTATACCGCCACCTCCTGTATATATCCTGAACTAACGTATATTTAGTAGTATCACAACAAATTTGTAGATGTCGCCATGTATTTTCAATTTCAGCTTAAATGTATAATATGCGGGAAAATCCAAAGATCCAAACAAAGAGGTATGAAGAAATGGATAAGTGCCTATAAAACTGGTTCTTAATCTTTAGAGTGCTTAAATTTTAAAATAGGTCGCATGAACATATAACTTTATGTATTTCAAATCCTTCTTTCTACAGTTTTTTAAAGTTCGTGATAACGGTCTTTTGTTGATTTGTCCCTAAAAAGAGTTCACTGTGGTACCAAATTTTTTTCTCATTTTTTTGTATAAACCAAGCACTTCTTCATACATGCTATACAGTGAGAACTTAATTTTTAGTGTTCTGTGAAACCCCACCGGAACACTTATATAATCACTTCGATGTCCGTCCGTCTGTCATAGGCGATTTTCTCTGAAACTGCTCGACGTAAAAATTTGAAATTTGGCATAGATATAGAGTGTGGTGGCCCAATTATAGACGTCAAGTTTAAAAAGTAAAATTTTGTTTCTGGGGGATAATTTCTGGGGGTAAATTGGGCAATGGAAAAAAAATCAAGGGCATCATGTAGGGTGTCAAATGAAAGCTTATTGGAGCACGAATTCAACAATATATGTATTTTTTATTGCATTTTTTTAAACATTTTTCAGGAAAAGATACTTACAAATTGCTGTCCCCCACCCTTATCACCGGAAGAATCGCTCAGAAAAATCTGAAAAAATCATGATCATTGAGAATTAGGTGTAGATTAGGCAAAAATTATCAGGATTTAATAAACAATTTAATTGTTTATTTCCTTATAACTGCTAAACCATTGGTTTTAGAGAAAAAAGTTTTTTGACAAAAAATATTTCTCGCGGTGTAAGAAACAACTTTTGTTCTTTGACGTTTTTCAAAATTTTTAATTTGGCCCTCCCAGCTCCGCGCATACGCGATATGATACGGCGTTGGGGCCGTCGGCGGTGAGTAGCGCGGCAGATTGATGAAGATCGGGCGGCCGAGGTTTGCTCAAGTTAAGGGGGGTCTGATGGCACGGAACAGTAATTGTGCAAGTATAGCTTGCACTTGACCGATTTTTTTCATTAGAAAAACTTTCGGACACTTCAAGTTTTGATTTTGGATGCGCATTGTTTAAACTAAATTTGATGAGTGTGACCCAAAAAGAAAATATCATGTCACACTTAATTTTTTTAAATAGTAACCTCTTTTTTTATTTTATTTTTGAATTCTGCGTAAAATTTCAATCATATTTCATGTAACTTACCCTATATCTAAATTGAACCGTTTTTCAAAAAAAGACAGGTTACCTTTAAAAATACATAATAAAAGTAATAAATAGCAAACTTGTGGAAAACTTATTTCAACAAATGTTGGAATTGGCCTCCACCAACGTCCTAGCAATACCCGAGCCGATCTTTGAATTCTTGCATAACATTTTGAACTAGATACTTGAGGTTCTATTAATCTAATTTTTTGCCTTATTTGGTTTTTCAGGGCGTCAATATTATTTGGTCTATTGACGTACACTTTGGATTTGAGATACCTCCCAGAAAATAATCTAGCGGGGTTAAATCGAGGGATCTGGCCGGCCATTGTATTGGACCCCGTCGACCGATCCATCGCCCAGGGGAAAACCGTGTTTAGATATTCACGCACCGGGCGAGCATAAAAAACTGTCTTTTTTTCAAAAACCTTTCAATTTAGATATAGGGTATGATACATGAAATATGATTGAAATTTTACGCAGAATTTAAAAATGACATAAAAAAGGTTTTTATTTAAAAAAAATTAAGGGTTACATATCTTCGTTTTGGGCCTGTATATATCAAATTTAGTTTAAACAAACAATGCACACCTAAAATCAAAACTTGACGTGTCCTAGCGTTTTTATAAGAAAAAAATGCTTTTTTATGCTATTTTAAACTAAACCTTTACGTTCTCACTGTATATGCATGACTGGTTACGTATCCATTACCTAAAATAATATGTATGTATATAAAGTAACCTCATTACTTAGCCAATAATGAGTTTAAAACCTAAAAGCTGTGAGCAACGTTAAAATAGTTTTATTTAAAATACAATATGCTTGGCCAGTAGTACATTGATGCATTTACTGCCAACGCCCGGTGACAGGTGTGCCTGGGTGGCTGCATGGGCCGATTCAATTTCGATCGATCGTACTTTATCTGTTTTTACATAATCTAAGACTCAAACATATTCTTTAAATTCAATGATTATAAAATAGGGGACACTATCAATAATGTTCTGTCATACATTGTTGTCAGTTTATAATAGTACTTGAAGATTATGAAAATGTTCTAGGAAAGTTTCTTTTAAAATATTTTATTTTTTCCCAAATTCGCAAAGTAACAAACAATGTTTCCTCTAATAATTCACAACGGCCCATTTTTATAAAAGCTTTTTGAAGTGGAAGGGCCCGAAAATATGTCGGTCAAAAGGGAATAATAAGGTTAAATGATTAGAACTTGCAGTGGAAAGAACAATATATTTGTTTGAAATAGGAAATTTGAAAACTATTTTTAAATTTGGACAAATAATTTTTTTAAGTTCAAAAAAAACTGACCAAGTAAAGAAATTAGAAAAGCAACCCTGGATTAATTAAAAAGCTTTAGGACTTAGAACTAGTACTGCTTTAAATTTAGATCTTTAAGCGAATTCCCGCAAAACTTACTTTACGGGTAATAAATTTTCTGGATATTTTAAAAATACAATATAACTTACTAGCTTGCGCCCGCGACTTCGTCCACGGTGTAAGAATTCTACTCCATTACAAACTTTGAACCATCATTTCACCCCCTTAGGGGTTGATTTATTAAAAACTCATCTAACTTCCATCCTATCAACGCTGGCGTCCCTCAAGGTTCAGTCCTGGCACCAACCCTATTTCTTCTTCACATTAATGACCTGCTCTCTTCAACTACCAATCCCATCCACAGTTATGCTGACGATAATACTCTTCACTCCAATATTCATTTTTCCAGACAAGTTTCGAATCAAGAGTTGGATAATAGACGCAGATCTATGTACCTATCCCTTTCCCAAGATCTCCAATTAATCTTAGACTGGGGCGCCAAGAACCTTGTTCGGTTCAACGCCTCCAAAACCCAGTCTTGCTTCCTGTCACGCAAAAAATCTGGCAACGCTTACCCCATCCACATGAATGGCCAAGCCCTACAAAACAATGAAACATTCGATCTTGTTGGCGTCGCTTTTGAACATGATCTCAGCTGGCACAAACACATTACTTCAGTAGTCACATCGGCAGCTAAAAAGCTTGGTTTTCTCTTTCGAGCCAGAAAATACTTCTCCCCTTCCAACTTATACTTTCTCTATGATTCCCAAATAAGACCTAATCTAGAGTACTACTCCCACATCTGGGGAGCGGCATCACCTTCGACACCTAACATCCTTGATTCTATCCAGAAGAGAGCCATTTGACTTATCAATGACCCAGCCCTCACGAGAAAACTCCCTTCTCTCGCTCATCGCCGGGCTGTTGGGGATTTATCCCTACCGCTACTTCCACGGATTTTGCTCTGAAGAACTAGCCGGTATTATTCCCCCCTTGACTGTTCTTAACAGAACAACAAGAGGCGCGTTACGTATGCATCCGTTTACTATCCAGCTACAAAAGCCGAGAACAGACCACTTCTCTCGCTCATTCATTCCTAGGGTCTCCAGATTATGGAACAAATTGCCTGCAGATGTTTTTCCTTCTCGTCCCAACCTCCAATCCTTCAAATCCCGTGTCAATAGACTACATTTCCCTTCTCTTCAGACGCCCACGGTACATTAGTACTTAAAGTCTATTTGTTTGGAAGATAGACCGAATATAAACAGATGTACGCTGCCTACAAGTGATCGGTTCAAACGGTGAAATTGAACAGGGCCGCATTGAGAATGAGAAGGAAAACTTTAAACTGCAAAACTGTTTATAATTAAATAAAAACTTAAATAATTGCCAGCCTTGACAACCGAACAAACAAAAAGCGATTAAAAATCAACGCAAAAAATTAAAACTACAAAACAAGTCAAAACTCGAAAGAAAGTCGAATAGTCTTTTTCACTAGACAGCCTAATTACAATCCTGCGAAATACCGCCGATAGCTTTCTGACACGCCTCTTTCAATTTAATGTCCGGTCGGCCAATACGAATAGGAAGATGGTGGAGGCTCGACGAGATCGTCAGACTATGACGTGTAGGGTTAATATTTACATCGGTCTATCGTCCAAACAAATAGACTTTGGGCTTGAATTCTACGTGGGATGTCTTAGATGAATAAAAAAAACTGTAAAACACGTGCTTAAACATTTATTTTTTAAAGCACTTCTATGAAGTTTCGAGTTAATAGGACCATCTAATATTTTTTCTCCATACAAAATTTAAATCCCTGTTTCACCCCATTAGGGGTTGAATTTTGAAAAGCACTTCCTTAGTGCATGCCTACTATATAGGTATAAGAAATCTCTGTACAAAATTTCAAATTTCTAGACCCAGCCGAGTGGGCTGTGCGTTGATATCTCAGTCAGTCAATCAGTTTCTTCTTTTATATAGAGATTATGTTCAAAAATTCTTAAAACTAAACTAAGGTAAACAATTTTTTTTATTAGATGCATCTTCGAATATCCGCGACTATTGCTTTTTCCGATAAAAGGTAAATGTTTCCGGAATTCATAGTTTTATGAAAAAGCGCTCCGAAGATTGGAGAAATCGATTAGAGTAGGATAAAATGCAATATACTTTTGAAAAAATTATGTCATCTAAAATAATTTTTTTAATTGAAAGAACCTTCTAACCGTTCAACCTTGTTGGTAGAAAAGAAGTCATTTTTAGAAGCCTCTAGTCAGCATACACACAAATTCAAAAATATGGTTATTTTTCACCGAGTTTTCGCCATAATAATAATATTATGGCCGTTTGATGAAAAGGGTGAAAGAAGCTTGTTATATATGTCATTAATTTTAATCATTTCAGGAGGGGTGTTTTGTATAAGAACATAAAAAAATATACGTAGCCAATGAAATTGTTATTGGTTTAATAATGGTGTAAAAGAAAAAGAACCTTAAAAGATTTTTGGGAAAATCCAGATTTTGCAATTAGGAAGTTTCCATTTTTTTCATTTTCTCTTAATACATAGCCCTAAAAATGTAAAAAACATATGTATTTTTTGTTTTTAATTATCTGTAGAAATAAAAAAGTTATCGTCCTTCAAAGTCTGAGATGCTACGCTCACGTTGGCTGAGGCTCGATGACGTCAATCGACACCACGCCGTCAACAGCGGAATAGGCGCCCGTTTAATCTTTAGTGTTATGTTATCACAGATCCATATAGCTACGCAAATATGAATCTGTGGTGTTATTCTTACCGGACAGGATACAATGCATGAAAGTAAACACGCGAAAGCAGCAGCGGGCCGCTAGCCCGGCGACCATGGGGCGACAGAGTTCTGTATTTTGACATCACGGTCGATAAAAGCCGCGCGCGAAGTTATTAAATAAGAAATTGAATAAGTTCGTCAATTTTGAAGATATCGAGATAATTTTTTTTTATTTGACAAGTGAAAGACTATTAAATGATGTTGAAGTTACTCGATATTTCTGACGTAGGAAACTTCCTAATTTTAAAGATATTCATACAGTAGGTGCGACTGCTTGCTTGCTATTTTCAGGGGGTATTTTATCTAAAATAAACGTTATGGCTATTGGACAATAGAAATTTTTCTTCTTTTTATTAGGATATTGTTATGATAATAAAATTTGGGCCAGATCTCATTTTCGCACTCCCCAACAAGGGCGCGCTTTAACAACGTGTTTGTAAAGTGGCCAACCCTTTTCGCTCTTCATGTATAAGTTAGGGCTTTAAAAGGACCACTTTAGGAGTTAACCGCACTTTGCATTTTGATTAGTTTTGATTGCAAATATTCCGACAACATTCACTTGAAAATTACCATAAGTGCCCCATGGCCAGATATATGGATAGCAGCTTGTTTGTGGGTCGATCGCCGCGGGCTTAGGGATTTTGAGGAAGAAGGAGGTATAGTTACTTGAAAAATTGCCAATAAACCGGTTGGGAAAACTAGTAATTATTACATTCACCGAGTTGTCAGGAATCGCCAAAGCGTAAATGAGTTAGGTATTTCAAATAACCCGAATTTTGTTTTTGGAAAAATTTTCTTTATATTCATTTCAGTAGAATAGTTTTTTTCTTTGTCTAGCAGACCGAAACATTTATGAGCCTTATTTACTTTTAAACGCTCCAAACAAATTAACAACTTTCGGAAGACAATCGAAATTCTTCGAACATGTTTCAGTTTTAACTATCCGTGCTACATTTGTGGCCGGAGAATTTCCCAAAGGAAATGCCCTACAGTTAACGCCACGTTTTCCGGTAGGTAGACAATACCAATCGTGTTTTTTAAACTTTACGTTTATATACAGTATGTCCATGGATGGGGTTTCGAAGAGGACAAATGGACCAAAGTTTTCAAGATACGTAAAAATGTTACTCCCAATAACAGTTTTTGCTTGTAAAATAAATGAGATTAATGTTATGAAAAAATTATTCTTTTCTGCAGGGAGAATAAAAAACGTTATTTTGCGTAAGAGTAAATATACCTCGTTTATCATAACGGATCCAGTTTTTTTAAATTTGATTACCAACTTATGTACTGAACTTCTGCATATTGTACATTTGGAAACTTTTCTTGAAACTTCTCAATAATGTAGCGATAACAATTATTCTCGCCATTTATGTAATTTTATTATTATTATTATAAGTATTCTTTGCTGTAAAGACAACATTTTTATTATTTTAACAAATACTTTACAGTTATCAAAGGTGACAATGTAACGGACCAAGAATTCTGTTAAAATTTAAAACAACTTTTTTACTTATAACTTTTTGCATCCAGATTTTAAAAGAGGCAACTTTAGGGCACGGCCAAATCAGCGACTTTGTCGCTACGACGAAAACGCTGCGACAAATTTTTATGTCGCAGGAATATTTAAGTCTGGCCAAATTAAACGACTTTCAGTTAGTTTTACAATGGACGCGGAAGAGGAGGCATTGTTAGCGATTGCAGTTTCTAGATATCTCAGGCGAAAGAAATTGAAAAACCAAAAGATTTGTAGTTCATCCTATCAATATGAAGAGAAAGAAACACGGCCAGTTTCACACTTTATACAATTTGTTACTAAAGGACGATGCAAAATTTTTCGCTTATTTTCGGATGTATCCCAAAACATTCGAGGAGTTGTGTGAATATGTGGCAAACATCTTTGCTGCTTGAAATACAATCCATTACTGAATGTCTGAGCTGGTCGCAACGTGTAGCCCGACGCTAATCTGGCCACTTGCATTAAAAACAACGGAGAGCGTTTTTGTCGCCGCCGCAGAAAGTCGCTCTCGTTCGCGACAGTGCTGCTGTCGGTGCACATGAAACGCTAGATTTGGCCAGGCCTGTTTAGTTACATTTGTTGTCAAGCTGCGACTGAGTCGCAGCGTTTTCGTCGCAGCGACAAAGTCGCTGATTTGGCCGTACCCTTACTCTTAACCAAATTGTACGTTTTTGTATTTTTTGCATACCCTGTACAAAAAAACAAGTTTTTGGCGTCGTGGGTCTTAATAAAGCAAGCAAAAACTTTTATAAAGAATGACCTTTTTTCGTATCTTTCACTTTTTAGGTCTATCCCAGCCGTGGACATGCTGTATATATACAGCGTGTTACGAAATTCACTGCATATATTGAAACTGGTAAATTCTGATTTGAATTCGGATAGGGAAAAAATAGTCATAAATGGCGCTTCGCGATAATAAGCTAGGTATCGCCCCTCAAAAAAAGATTTAATCAGTGCACACCACTGGAAATAAAACACATGTCCATATAAAAAACAAAAGAACAGTGAGCTAGGTCTAGGTTGTTGTGTTGCCAGGTCTTTTAACAATATTTCTGTGTAACAAGTTTGAGGGAATAATATTTTTAATACATTACCTTTAAAGAAAGAAATCCTACCAACTCTTCCAAAATTCTCAATTCCAAAATGTTAAAATACTGCCTATAACACAAATTTAATAAAACTCTCTAGAAATAAACCGTTTAAACCAAATTAAATACCCCAACTTCAACTATACTCGATTTGAAATTGGTTGATAGTAATAAATCATTTTTAGCAGCCGATTCCATAGGCGCACCTACCTGACGTGCCGGTTTGAACCCTATTTACTTATCCGAATAATTTAGTAATCATTATTGTCATAACAGGTAAAAATAATTATGCCGAGAATTCCGGGAACAATTAATACACAATGTTACTTTTCAGGTAGTTACGAAAAATTAGGTACCTCTACTTATTGGTATAAAACTGTGAGTCATTTTAAGAGCGAACAAACCTAATGCGAGTATTCTAGGACACACATTTGGGTAATTTTTGAAAATGGAGAGTCTTTCAGGATTTATTCCAGTTAAGCGAGCTGCGAAATCAGCGCTAAGCATTAGTGAAAAGATTATTGTGCTTAATGTATTTAATGCACTTAGATATCAAAAAAGTGCAATAAGTATCGATTCTGCAGTGGAACTTTGTTCAAAGATGACAGGTATTGGAAAAGCAACCATCTACAGGCTGATGCGGGAAGAAAAGACAGGAACCGTGACGCCACCAAAACCATCTCCAGGAAGGCGAACAATACCGATCGATGAGGACGAAAAGGCCATCATAAGACGAAAGGTGCATTCATTCTATTTCAATAAGGAGATCCCTACTTTGGATAGAGTTTTAGGGGCAGTAAAAGAAGACTTTCCTGCAATCAAGAGAGATAAACTATGGAAAGTTCTAAGAGAAATGAATTTTAGATGGGAAAAACATAGTCGGAAGTCTCATTTGCTCGAAAAAGATGAAATAGTATGTTGGAGACGTAATTATTTGAGAAAAATAAGAAAATTTCGCAATGAAAACAAAACAATTTTCTATTTGGACGAAACATGGCTGAACGAAGGCTACACAGTTGGAAAAATATGGACAGACAAAAATGTGACTTCTCACCGGCAAGCATTTTTAGACGGTCTATCAACAGGAATAAATCCGCCCTCTGGAAAAGGAAAACGATTAATTATAACTCACATCGGTAGCTCCAATGGATTTTTAGAAGGTGGACTATTATCATTCCAATCAGTTCGTACAGGCGATTACCACGAGGATATGAATGCTGATGTTTTTGAGGAGTATTTCGAACAAATGATAGAGCTGATTCCACCTGGCTCCGTCATTGTGTTAGATAACGCTCCGTATCACTCCAGAAGATTGGAGAAGATGCCTACAACTGCTTGGCGAAAAGCAAAAATTATCGAGTGGCTTGTGGAGAAACAAATACAATTTGAGGACAATATGGTTAAAAAGGAGTTGCTATCAATTGTAAACACCCATAAACATCGGTTTCAAAAATATGTTGTTGACGAAATGGCCAAAAAACAAAATATAATAGTGCTTCGGCTCTCCCCCTACCATTGCGAATTAAATCCGATCGAACTGGTATGGGCTCATGTGAAAGGTTATGTGGCTAGAAAAAATACCACTTATAAAATGAGTGATGTTCAAAAACTCTTTGAAGAAGCGCTTCAAGAAGTCAACGCGGGGAAGTGGCAAAGATGTATAGAGCATGTACTAAAGGAGGAGGAAAAAATGTGGCAATTGGATAGTTTACTGGAGAAAACGGTCGAACCACTTATTATCAATTTAGGGGAAGAAGACAGTCCCTCAGATATTTCATTTTCTGATGATGATTAATTTAAAGCGAAGAACTGTAATGACTTACTACAAATTTTATAGAATTTCAAATAGAAACATTTTTCCAAATTTACTTGTTTATTAGTTGCTTTATTGTTATTAGTATTATATTTATTCAAATACAAGGGTAACAAATTATGCCACACATCCGAATGTTCACTAAATTATATAATTATTGTGTTTAATATAAACTTAAACCCACCCGAAAGCACGTGCATGAGTGCAAAACATCACAGGTAGAATACTACCGCTTATTGTTCGAGCCTCGGGTTAAGCTTTGTATTCGACGCCCTTATCAGATCTATAGGAATGGAAAGTTTAATAAATGCAAAAGGGTCTAGACTTTCAATGTATATACTATTTAAAACTTGGCAATTTAGGTGGACCACTCTGTGTACGTGTTTGACGGATTTTAATGATTTATTACTATCAACCAATTTCAAATCGAGTATAAATTTAAAATGCACCTCACTAAGCGACGAAAAGATATTTTGATAATTAATATTAAACGGCTTTAACTTTTGTTAATATTTAACGGCTTTAACTTTTTCTTTCACAAATTAAGAAATAAATAGCAAAAATAATGTAAACCGTATTAAACTGGTCAATATGGATCCATACACAGCTGACGCTGACGCATGAGTTCGGTTCGGCCAATCGGAATCACTCTAGCGGACTGAATGGGGTCAACAACCTTTTAGCTTGGCTTCGTGTACATCTAGCACCTGCTTAACTGCTTAGGCAACTATACAAACGCGTGTATATTTTTCTAAAGCAATCCCTACACGATCATTATTACCGTCAGTATTTCACACAACAGTAATACTGTCAGTATTATAAAAATATTCGAATAATCTGCAATAATTTGCGTGAATTTACTTCATTCGATCAGTCTACACGATCAATATTACTGAAAATATTTTTTAATACTGACAGTAATAATGATCGTGTATAGGGTCTGCTTTAGTACTAGAAGGTAGTTTTAAATAATAATGTACTTAGGTAGTTTCCAAGGGTACTAAACTAGTGTCTTTGTTATATATATATATATATATATATATATATATATATATATATATATATATATATATATATATATATATATATATATATATATATATATATATATATATATATATATATATATAGGGTACGTAGTTCCTCCGGGACATACAATCCTGGATAAAACCGCGCGCCTTCACCAAATGTCACGAGTGGGCCTCGGATTTATTACTAAACAACTGGATAAACAACGAAAGT
Source organism: Philopedon plagiatum (assembly GCA_963971165.1). NCBI lineage: Eukaryota > Metazoa > Arthropoda > Insecta > Coleoptera > Curculionidae > Philopedon > Philopedon plagiatum. Next base: position 9,328,893 of record OZ020191.1, read on the forward strand.
AGTTTAAAAAATTATTTCAAATTGTGTCAACTTTTATTCGCAGTGTTTTTGGTATATATGTATATATATATATATATATATATATATATATATATATATATATATATATATATATATATAAATATATATAGAGTATATATATAGAGTTGAAAACCCCATATTAAAAAAAATAGTATTATTCTTGAGAATATGGCGAATGAAATTTAAAAAAATATTTCATACAAATGATCTGTTAAATTTATGTTGATTTTCTTCTTCCGTTCTCCTAAATATGTATATAACCAACATCACAAGTAAATTTAAACTTTTTGCAGAACCATAATCAGTTCATATTTTTTGTTGTCTTCCGAGATAAATCATCTTGCTTTATTCATGCGACCGCAACTTGAATCGTCCATCATTTCTTGTTTAAAGTTGACATATTCAACTTCACCTAAAAAATAAGGCCCCCAGGCTGTTTTATTTTGTGTACACACGTTACATAAAACATACACACAACATCCCACAATCTGTATTTTATGATGTTTTATAACTCCTGGTAAAATAAAATATGTATTATGTTTTTTCTCTCGGAATATCTAGACTGGAACAGCCACCAGCAGCTACTTTACATTTAGATGGCGTCAAGCAACAAAAAGGACAAAAAGCGACGCGTCCGCAAAGTAATTCCGGGCACGAATAACGGTGATTAAATGCACGGGTTTTTGTACCATTGTGCATGGTCTAATATGTTCGTGTCTCGATTACTGCACAAGAAAATTTCGTCTGCAGGAATAGAGCAGGACAATCCGTTTTTTATCTATTTTTACCACTGATTTAGAATCAACTAAGATTCACGTTTTCGAGCAATCAGGGATTCCCAAGTTATTTATAAACCCCGCGAACTATATTGTCCCCCACCTACTTTTTGGGAACGGCTGTTGCCAGATTTTTAAGGCATATTTTCAGATTGATAAACTACTGAGCCTGTGGGCTTTACTGCTCCCCTATCTAACCGCGACTTCACCGTGAAGGAGATCCTGGAGAAACTGAAAAATCTGGGCATCTCTAAGAGAGCTGGACGGTATCCCTCCGGTGGTTCTGAAGAATTGTTCCGCGTCCCTCTTTGCCCCACTGCGCATTCTGTTTCAGAGGTCCTTCAGCAGCGGCCACTTTCAATCCATTTGGAAATTTTGAAACCTGGTACCAATATTTAAGGCCGGCGATAGGACAGACATACAGAACTACAGAGGTATTTCGATACTGTCCACTGTTTCCAAAAATTTCGAATCTGTCCTCATAGATGAGCTCATTTATACCTTCAGAAATTACGTCATTCCAGAGCAGCATGGTTTCTTGCGGGGACGCCCCACTACAAATCTAGCAGTCTACCAGGGTCATCTTGTATCAGAGACAGTGAGATAGTAATCGACTTCTTTACTCCATGATATTAGTCTCCGGTGACAGGTGATTATAGAAATATAATATTTAATTGTGTACCCCGGAGGAATTCAACCTATCCAGTCCAGATAAAAGTAGCCTAACTTCTTTTCTGTGACGTAAGCTTCCTCTGTGCCACGTTTGATCGCGATCGGTTGCTCCGTTGCGTTGACAGGATTGAGTAACAAACACATTTTCGCATTTATTATTAGGGTAAGGATTGTCAGTAAACATTTTCGTAATTCTTTATTCTCAAAGCGTTGTAAAAATCTCATTATCCGTTTAGCATCCTAAATTTACTTAAGTTTCCCCCTTGTCTAAAAGGGTTTATTTTCTAAACAGATTTTCGGAGACCGCAAGAAAAATAACCTCGGCCCGCCACTTTGATGTGAAAATGGAATTAGTCAGAAGGTTTTTAAAACGAGTCGAATTTTCTTTTGACAGTATAATAAACTTACTGATGGAACATAACTTTGTAATATAATCATTCCGGTAATGTTTTAGACGGCCTTTAAGAATTGAAAAGAAAAAAGTTTAAGAAAAGGCGGCACGCGGCGACAGGAAAAGAAGTTTCTACGATTACAAACCTTTCTTTTTGTTAACGGAAACTCTTCAGGGGAGGATTTAGAATTTCATCTGGGGGGGGGGGGGGGGGGGCGGTGGACAATGTAACTTCGAACTACACAAGAGTACAGACAAAAAAAAAAAAAAAAAAACGGGCAAGCTCGAGTGCGAGACTACCTTTTTATTTTTTAGGATTGTAAGAAATGTGCAGTATTTCATAATGGACGAAATATCTAAACCTGTTCTTGCGAAAACAGAATGGTTGTCATCCTAACTTACCAATATTCTAGCATTTTTTTAATTACTTATACCTTCTGTCCATTTACTCCATTTGGACTGATGAAAATTTTTCAAAAACACGTTTTTTCGAAAATATGTTTTCTCGAAAACAGAACTTTTTCAATAATACAGATATTCGGAAACTACATCCGACAGTGTCGAAGGTGATGCCCATTGACATTAAAAGAACTACAGACAAAACATTTCATTCATAAAAGCGTTTCGCGCCAAATCATTCATCCGTTTGAAACATTCAATGTGAGAGGTAGGCACAGTGGAAAACATAGCAACACTGTCCAACATTCCTTGCGGCTGCCTCTTCCAACACCAGTGGCGTGTTTTGTTGTAATAAATTTTTGGTACCCTAATATTACTAATGTGTAGATATATGTAAAACTACACCAATGGATTCGATACAACTGAATACAACCTCATTTACTTGTGAAAAGGAACTTATCGGTTTAAATAGTCCAATTTTTTGCAAACTTGACACTGCCGCACCATATTTCATTTTTTTTTTCGCAAAATAATGTCAGCTTCTTTAAGAAAAACACTTAAACGATTCTCGCAAACACAAAATAAAACAATTCCACTTTCGAATGAATGAATGATCCCTTGTGTCACTTTTTAATTTATAGTAAAACTGGTAGTAAACCGTCAAATAGCGTTGTCAGTTTTACTTAATAACTTAATAATTTATCACAGTGAGAAGGGACTAAAAGTTTATTCGGCTATGATGCATAAAATAGAACAAAATGTGAGTATTACTTTTTTTTATTACTTAATACTTATTTATGCTAATTTTAGTAGATGAAAATGTAGTCAAATAAATGTGTATGTATTGCTCGGATGGCATCAATCAGGACATTTTGTACCTGCACTACTTTGGCAACCGTCTGCAGTTGACCAGTCAATACAATCCACCAGTTTTTAGTGCAAATTCAATGACTGATTGCTTTGAATAGTAAATAACTTTGTCTAGGTTTTTTAAAGTCTATGGTGATGCCGCTCCCCAGATGGGGGAACAGTCCTCTAGGTTAGAACTTGATTTTAGTATAAAAAAGTAATATGCAGGTTCGCTTTAATTTGGATAATCCCGATATGAACCATTCTAAAAAAAATTGGAAAGACATGGTAGTTGTACTACAGGGTTATGGGTAAGAAATTAAAGTAACTTTTTCCTTTGACATTTTTCGAAATTTTGAAAAATTTGGAAAAAATGTCAAATTGGACGGTTACAAAAATTCACGTGATTGTTCGTTCATGTGCATGTTATTTGGTATTATTTTTTAAGCAAAAACCAACGGCAAAATCAAAATTTACTTAAACGAATTCATAAATATATTTCCCATATAATGCGGACTTTATGTGTGACAGCGTATATGTATGTGCCACCATATTTTCGTGCTGTAGTGTATACAGCTGCAGGAAAAGATTAAAAATCATTGGCTAGACTAACAGAATTATCGCCTTTTAATTCACGTACACTTGCAAAAAGGCAACCCGAAAGTCGGGCCATTAGATTCGCGCGGCATACAAACGACGTGATTTTACTTGGGATAAATCTCCAGCCTGGAGCGTTTTAGGACCATCTATTAAAATAAACTTTTACGGACGTTCGTTTAAAAATACGACCTAAAGAATTATTAAAGTTACTCTAATAAAACATTATATCTTCATATAAAAGTTCCAGGCGGAGTGGCTCGTAAAGGACCGATTTTAAGAGTTATTTAGGTATTTATAGTTTATAGTGAGGATATTAGGTGGTATCATAATCGAAGTAACGATCAAGATAAGGTTACTTTTAATGTGGCCAACTCTATGATACTCCGCCTACTTTTTGAGAGCGGCTGTTCCACGCTTTCAGTTATGTGGCAGATTTTCAGATTGTTAAAACTATAATAAACTGTAGGTCAATACTGCAGTCATAAATACCACAGGCACATAACTAAGGATAGATAAAATGTACTCATATAGCATTATTTTTCATAATAATAAATTTTCAGTAATTTATTTTCATTGTATGGTGGCGGAATTTAGAGTGAGAGTGACAACGTCGCTTTTTATCCGTAGCACGTGCCGTAGTCCCGTTCGTTTTTGGCTTAGACAGTCTATTACAATATTACTAGCGTAATATCATAAGCCCTAGCTAGCTTTCGGACTGTTGGGAATTCCGTGGGTTCGGCCTGCTGCTTTTGGTTGCTGTGTCATAGATCATTGATCACACAAAAGGAGAAAAATATTACAGCAACCAGGTTGCCATTACATAATGAATAAAATAAACATTTCTAAGGATACTAGGTAAAATTGTGAAACTCAAAAAGTGCACATAATGAAACAACGTTAAAAGTAAACTAAAGTACTAAATATTTAATTAAAACAGAAAAGGCATTGTGGAATACGAATCAGATGTAATAGAAAAGAAAATGATAATTTTGTAACTAGCTCGAGGAAGTTGCAACGCATTTACAGTGCTAGAACACTATCTTAAATCAGTTTTCTTTATAAATATGGTTATTCAAAACATTTGGCTTTTTTTGGTGATCACAAAACTAAGTATGTACGCATCTTAGATGTCTTTTAATACTCGAACTCTGGAACACCAAGAGTTGGTTCCAAAACTTTATAAATATATGCATTTTATAATTCAAAATAAAGAAAGACTATTAGCTAAATAAAAAAATTACTATTAGCTATCTGAATCAAGTTTCGAACATCCCAGTTTATCCTCTGATGCACTGTCATTAGAAATTAGTTGCCGACTCTTGGTCTAGATATTTACTTAAAGTTATTTGCTAATGGAAAAAACCAAATTCCATTGTTTACTCAGTATCACTTTGAAATAAAACATCATAATGAGGTTTAACCATTCTAACTTCAGCTTTCTTTTCGCACTCATTTTAATACTTTATTTACTTTTTTACAAATTTAAACAAACACTACAGTCAGTCTATAAACGAACTAAATGGCATCCTGCAGGAGATCTTTACCTCACGACACACCAATCGAATTTAACGATTGTGATACTTTTAAACCCGCTACGAGCTTTTCTCAGTATTTGCACCATTAGATCAAACGCCGACGACGACGCGGCTTGCATTGATGTACTTTGACGACAGACGTTAAATTCCTTTTTTAATTTTTATTGCGTATTTACTATGTACTAGTTTATTATTACCTGCATTTTTGTAAATTTACTAATATTTTAGTGTTAAGTGATCCAAATTTAATGTATAAGCTTGCCGAAAAAGTTGTAAGGCCAGTAACGGCGAATGCGAGGTGCGGGTGAATCCATAACGCTAAGAATTATTTGGCGCTGTTAGCTATTTATTTTTGCAGTTGCTATAAAGCGATTTACTTTACAAGTAGAGTTTTTTTATCATTACAAACGCCACAACCGTAACAAATTTTCTCCGATATAATAAATAATCATTTACCTGCTACCCCGTGACGTTCATGGGTTCACATGTTTGCTACAATTTATTTGCATTTGGAAAAACATTGTCAAATAATTAATTATGCAGTGTTTGGACATAAAAAATTATTTTTGCAAAAATATACGTTTTCCCTGTGTAACGCAACTGACCCCGGGTTGTCTCGGCGAGTTGTGTTGGAGAGTTTTCGCACTGCATTTGCAGAAAGAGTTAGTTGCACCAAAGCATTGTATTTGTATAGGTAATTATTCTCAATTACGGCAAATATGAACTCCAGTAACAGTACAATTACATAAATTAAATGTTTCTAAATATATAATGAGCTTTAAGTCTACTTTTAGTTTATTAAACTAATGGAATAGGAATATAAAAAATAGTAATTTACATTTTTATTGGTGCAAGAAACGTGGTCCTAGAATAAAAGCTATCCTAGAATAAAAATACTAAAAGTAAATACGAAATGGCAATGAATTTCTTGCTAATGCTTGTTATTTTTATTGCTGCTAGTTCACACAAATAAATGAATGGAAAATCCCAAAATCCGCTCCTTAGTTACCACATTACAATCTGACCATATTCTACATTCGGCAACATCGGAGAGGCACTCGCAGTGATAGGAGAACCATGTTGATGGGGCGGATTTTATTTCGATTCTGATTTGGCCAAAGCAAAAATCGTGCAGTGTTGCCAGTTCATTCAGCACCACTTTTTTATCATAAGAATAAAAGAAGAAAATAACTGTTGTCCCTGTCAGTTATGACGATCGCGGCTTTTTCTTGTTTGATTCTTACTTTACTAATGAAATTGCCGGAGTGATGACATCACTTGCGTAAGATGATGATATTCGCCTAGCAAACTTGAATTTGAATTCCATTTTCTACACAATTGTGTCCGCGCTGTCTAATAAGGAAAAAGGAAAAAATTGTGAAACAGACCTATCTTGTGAATTTATTAGTTTGAAAACTTTTTGGGTTACATTCAATTTTTTTTCTTCTCCTAAAAGTATCCTATTTCTAGTTTTAATATTCCCTGTAATTTGCATTTGTTTAATTTAATTAAATGATACTTCTAGACCAACGATGCAGCAGCCGAATATTCCCTTCAAAATTTAGATTTCCCAAAAGCCATGCGTCGCTCGTATTTCACTTTGTCGATACCTCTCTCTACAAATTGAGATTTTTTCAACTTTTGGTCTTCTATAAATCTTGTTATCTAGTATATTAGCCCTGATATTACCCTTTGCTCCTCCCGCCCCCGCATTGCAATCCCCGGAGGTTCAAAGGGCTCGTTTTTTCCATCAAAAAATTTCCTCAGACTTTTCATTTTGCCCGTCCCACGGGCAAATTGCGAAAGTGAGAAAGAAAGCTCTCGGCGGATTCGGACAAAAGAAGGATTCCAACGCAATATGAATGGTGGAGAAGGTAAACGAAATAGTAAATTAGTGATGTTACCATATAGGCCAAGCAATAGAGCGATTTGCCGTGACATTAATCCTATTAGAAAACCGTCTGTGCCATCATCTAAAAGACGATCCGTAGATGATTTCTGTTATATTCGCAACTCTGAAATTTTTTCCATTAATTTGTTATAAACATTTTTGAGCAAAAAAACGCGATTTTTTTTAGTTTTTTGCTAATAAAATGGAAAGTAATAAAGCAATCTTAATGGTCTAAATAGACGATTTGTAGAGAATAGAAATGCGAACAAAATGAGATTTCGAACATCTCGATCGGATATGTAGCAACTGAGAAAATCCGGAAAAAACGGAAAATTAAGAGTTTTTTTTTTTAAATTCATAAATCGATCCTTTTTAAACGTAGAGGGCTCAAACTTTGGAAAAGAGTAGTAATTTATAGCTACTTTATGTGTGCAAAAACCCGTCGGTGTCCGACGATTAGTTTAGCCACAATCGTCATTTTAATTTTTAATACACTCTCCTTCGCTCCTCTGCTCTACCCATTAGTCGACCGCTTTCGCGCGCTCAGCCATTTTCACGCATCTTTACGTGCATTTCCAACCGGTTTCGTAGCATTTTATGGAAAAATTAAAATATACATTTTGTTCAATTAAACTTGTACGTTTCAAATCCGTTTCAATAATTAAAATCGGACGATCCATAGAGCATCCAGACCTGTTGCAAAATAGTGTATTGAAAAATTAAAATGACGATTGTGGCAAAACTAATCGTCGGACAGCGTCGGAGTTGTGCACACATAAAGTAGCTATAAATTACTACTTTTTCCGAAAGTTTGAGCCCTCTACGTTTAAAAATGGCCGATTTATGAATTTAAAATAAAACTCTTAATTTTCCGGATTTTCCGGATTTTCTACGTTGCTACTTATCCGATCGTGACGTTCGACCTCTCATTTTGTTCGTATTTTTATTCTCTACAAATCGTCTATTTACACCATTAAGATTGCTTCATTACTTTCCATTTTATAAGCAAACAACTAAAAAAATCGCTTTTTTTTTGCTTAAAAATGTTTATAACAAATTAAAGGAAAAAATTTCAGAATTGGAAATATAACAGGAATCTTCTACGGATCGTCTTTCAGATGATGGCACAGGCGGTTTTCTAATAGGATTAATGTCAATTTTTCAATTTTGTTGGGTTTGCTCAGGATCTAGGAAAACTACTTAGTTTAAAATTCTTTTTCAAAAATGGTATTTTTAAAATTAATTATTTCTGAAAATTGTGTTTCTAATACTTTCGAAAAATTGTTCATAAATCTAAAGGACTCCTGGGAGAAAATATATTTGTAAGAACACTCGTAATTAACCAGATCGGTCAATCGATTATGAATCGGTATCGGATGGTCAGTATCGTATCAGCTTTAAGTATATTATTGCGTTAAAATTTTCATAAAATTTATTTTGTCCAGGCTTGGTCATGAAATAAATAAATTTAAATCAAATTAATGAATATGAAATTTCGCAACAAAGCCTTTCTGGGCATATTATTGTCTTTATTATTTTATTAACATGCAGATTAAAATTTATATGAAAATAAATGGTCATGAGCGAGCTGGGCCTCGGGTGGTTTCTCGTACTTAGGTCGGTCACGTGTGAAAGTTGAAAAAAGAATCTACGAAACATTTTTCAAGAATACATTTTCGAGGGTCTATTTTTTGGAAAAATATAGATTTTCCAAATTACCTTTTTATCAATTTTCAAAAATTCCAATTTTAAACTACATATATCCAGAGAATGTTAAAAACAGAAAAAATCCTGAGCAAAGCTAAACAAACCGGCGTAACCTTTTTTCTTCCTTTACAGAATTTTTCGGAACACATTTGTGGAATATTATACATTTTTTCTAAAATGCAGTTTTTCTATGGGTCTTAGTATGGACTCTATCTTTGCTATTAATAAAGATAGAGGCACCAAATTTTAAGTGAATCTTATTGGTTAATAATTCTACTTTTTTATGTAATTTAACTTTTTCAACCCCCTTGAGGGTCCGCACGTGAATAACTGTTGTAGACAATGTGATCGATCACGTGCCTGTCAAAAATTCCGAGCAAAATTATAAAAAAGATTTGACAAAACAGCGACTCGGCGGCTTGCGAAAATGGGACTTTTTATATTGGAATAAATTATGCGGAAAAGTAAAATAATTTTTTTTAGGTGAATTATCCTAATAAAATAATATTTTAAGTTTTTAAATGACTTACTTAAAACGATTTATGCAGTAAAAATAACACATGCATCAAAAATATATATAATAGGTTAGAAATGTTAACTCCTAAGTAAAACGTGGAAACACGAAATTTTAATAAAAATCAATAATAGTACGCATCGTACCACCAGATGTCGCTCTAGCTCGTTTTCTCGTGGCGGGTAGTTTAAAGGTTGGGTTGTTTAATATATCAATTTTTTTTTAAGCTAGAATTTGATTGTTTTAAAGACGATTTATTTTTTTTTTTCGTATTACACAATACAATATAATGTATTCAGTAAAACCAGCTATAAATTGGCGATTTTACTGATTAAATTATATTTTAGGGGAAATTACCTATAAACAAACTAAAAAACAATAATAGTCTCTAACAATCAAAGATACTTATAAACCCTACACAGTATAATATGTAAAATATAAATTATATAATAAAAGTACAAAGTATGTATGTACATGTCCGCCTTATTTACCAAACAGTTGTTATCACATTGATATTAAAATAATAGCCCAAAATGCAAATAAATGTGTTACGTTTCTTTTATCTATGAGTAGTTTTCCTTGTACCTAAATCTGTAAATTTTCATAAAGTTGTGACTATAATATTTTTTACTAAATACCGTTAACTCCTGGGCTTGAAAGATAATCCCCATTTTTTACGACTTCATGTTAGCATGCTGAAATTCATGAAGGAATGGATAACTACACAAATGTAAATCGTGCATTGAAAACAAGCCTACCAGGATTTATAAAAAAATAGGGATTGCATGGAAGAAAAATTTAAAAAATTAACAGACAACATTGAGTTGAGGCTAAGTAATTTCTCTGCCTGCACTGCAACCCAGCATTATTTAAAATAGGTATTATATTGTTTCAACAAAAGCAGAATTTCAACAATGAACGTGAAGTGTGAAGTCTACTTGTCAGGGGTACATATAAATACGTAAAATTGAGAATAAGTTCTCTAAACCACCTGAAAATTCCTTATACAATAAGGATTTGAACAAATCATGGTAAAACAGCTATTCTCCGGGCTATATGCCCCTCCGAGCGCTGGATTACATTCCAAAATTTGCCGTATTTTGGCTAACACTGTTAGACAACAAAATACTTGGTTTAACTGCAAGAAACTACCAGGAAGAAGGAAGCTTTTTCTTTAGTTAGGATGTCGTTACCTGCATACCGGTTTCGAACTCTTTAGTTCTCATCAGTACAGGATAAAAGCAGAATTCTTAAAGAACAAACAAAAAGAACAATATTAAAAAAGGCTCTTTTGTGTCTATCAAGGCAGGTTGAAAAAATAATATTTCTGGTGAATTTTGACCTGCTGAACATGATGGAGCAATTAGAATTACCGGATGCTTCCGGGAAAACCCTTTTCTTTAGTATCAATTAAATTCTAATCGCATCACGTTGTTCAAAATCCGTTATAAATAATATTATTATCTTTCACTTTTGATACATTGACAGGCAAAAAATTGCCTTTTTTACCTTTAACACCATTTTATAATTAAAACAAAACCTACACTTTCACTTCACTTCACTTAAAGCCATCCCAAAATTTGCAACAGTTTCTATGTAATAAATGAATTCAAGAATTACAAAAATAGGGAATAAAATTGTTTAAAACTATAAAATAATTATTGCATCGGCCTGTTACAAATCGCGGCGAAAATTGACAAACGTTTACACGTCAACTGTCTTAAAGTCAAAGAACAAGTAAAATGATGGTAGTCTACTTGCAGAAGAATTAACCTACAGGGCCACGTAGTGGTACGATGGACTACTAATGGTGTAACGGTCGTGTTTCAGGAGGGGCTAGAACTGCAAAAAATCCGACGTTGCCATTTTCGGATTTCTTTGTCTTGCACCGGTAAACTTTAATTTCCTTTGCAGGTAGATCAGCCACGTAGCCCAGTGGATAGAGCATCCGCTTATTGTCCGAGATGTGTTGGCTCGAATCCCGGCTCGGCCGCATCTTTTTTTTATTTTAACGGTGGATCGGAGGGCACCCTAAGGTCGGAACAGGGTTAGCACCTGGTTAGGGGCCCTGACCAGTCTCTTTCCTCGCAAGCGAAGAGGGATCGGTGCGAAAAAATCCACTATTTTAAAATCTTCGAGCTAGCGCACATGTGGCAACGTCGGATTTTTTGCAGTTCTAGCCGCTCCTCGTGTTTCTACTTATTCAATTCAAGTTTCACCCATGTGACATGCATATTCCCTATTGTGAAGTACACACGTAAAATGACTGGTCCTTAGCACGTGCAATGGCGTGCATGTCCAATAGACAAATACCCCAATTTGTTTATTACACTTAATTTATTTCTGCCAACTACGAAACAGCAATAATACGTCACTGGGTCCAAACAAATAAGTACATTATGCAACGCCCCCTTCTTGGGGAATATAAATGTCTGAAAATTAGAGAACTTTATTGCCCCATTTATTTACGACAATCGTAAACGTCGATTCAAATCGGGGAACGTACGAATACAGAGTAGACTTTAACGATAGACTATAGGAAATTAGGATTTATACCTGGTTTATACAGGGCGGTAAAATTCGCTAGTGTCCACAGTGTCCTGAATTCTTTCATTTAAAAATTTAAGGTATAATTCCATTGAGGAAACCTTGGATGAATTAAGAATGGATACGGGATGATTTAACATTCTTTGAAGCCAAAACAAACCATTATAAGCGATACTGTAAACACAATTTGTAAACATTGGCCACATCTTATTTTACCTTATATTTTTGTACAAAAAATACGTTAGAAGCACCACAAGATTTACTAAAAGTAATAAAAGCCCTAAAATATTTTATTTTCTGCTAAATAATAATAAATTTAGGTTAGAAAGCTCTAAATACATTATGTCTAAAGGCTTATTTAAAGTCGCTCCGAGTCATTTATAAATCTATAAGTCGCACTTTTTCTTTTCTAGTTTATTAAATAAAGACACATCTGCGTGTAACCGAGTGTTCAGATGTATTTCCTAAGCAACCAACAGAGACAGCAACACTTCTGAGCTCCAACACTCAAATGCTATTTTATCTCTTTCTACTACCATTCTTGATTCAATGACGTATTTCCTAAAGTTCGTAAACTGCACCTCTAGGGTAAGATGTTTTCATAACAAACAGCAAATAAACAGGCTACACGTTCGATACGCTCACAGTATACGGAACACCGAATCCTTTCTAGTTCATCCAAGGAAGAAACTGTGATCGAACCTGAGCAAATTTTCTGGAGTTTCCAAAAATATATAACTTGTCTCGGTTTTATTAAATATTCCGTCGAGAAATTCATAAAAACTGAGCTAGGGTAAAATATTTTAATTTTTATGTCCCTCTTTTCAAAAAGTTTTTATTAAATCAACTGTATCTTCTAATATAAAGCGAATTCCCCCAAATATTGTTTGATCTAACAGCAAATTTTCTGAAAATTCCAAAAAGATCTAACTTTTTAGAGTTCTTTTAAAGGATTTTGACCAGGAATTAGTACGAACTGAATCAAGGTAAAAATATTAAATTTGTATGACCCCCTTTGCAATAAATTTTTATTAAATTAATTGTATATTCTAATGTAAAGCGAATTCGATGGCAATTTTCTGGAGATATCCTAACAATATCCTGAATTTTATTTTTAAATTTGAGGTACAATTTAATTAAAAAAGGTGTCATCCAATAAACCTTATACAATATACAGGGTGGCCTACCGAAAACTTTCCACCCAGGTTTATTTTCGTTTAAATAAATAAATTTAAAAACCCTGGAACCGTAGAGTTTAGTCTTCAGGGTGATATATTTTTTTGGTATTTTCACCCACCATGCTTGAACCCCTAAGCCTTTCACCCTTAAAATCTTAAATGGGAACGGGGTCGAGTGACACCTTATTTTAAAGGGAATTGGATTGCCTTTCCGACGGGGTCCTTGCTCGTTGAAATCGGATCAGTAGTTTCTGAGAAATAAGACCATAAAAAAAAAATTTTAAAGTAACGAAATTTCTTACCAGTTGCTTCAATCAAGTAAATGCTAAAAATGTTCACCCCTAACCTCCATGCAATTACATATAAAGATACTGTTCGAAATATTCGCGAACATTATGAAGCATTTCGGGAGTTATTTGTCGGCACTCGTACACTATTCGTTGTCGCAAGTCTTCTAAAGAATTGGGCTGTGTTGCAAGGAAGGGCGTACCCAGGATCTGAACTAGCGGGGGCAAGTCATATTATTTTCGAGAAAGGGGGCGGGAGGCGAATGGGTTTGCGAAGATCATAGACTGTTTTTACTTGTGGGGGGGGGGGGGGGGACAGCTGTCCAGGAAGAGGGCGGGATGCGAATTCGGTTTGCGAAGATCATAGGCTGTTTTATATTTTAGGGGAGCAGCAAACCCCCGCCCCCTCCCTCCCGTCGCTTTGTACACCCTTGCTGGGTTGTATTATTTTTTGATTTTAAACGTCCCCACAAGAAAAAGTCCAGTGGCTATAGATCAGGAGATCTTTCAGGCCACCAATCCATCTTCCTGGAAAATTGTCACCCAGATACTGCCTTATAGGAAGTTTCGCAGCAAAAATTCAACTGTTTTTTTTCGCAAATTACAAAATGTTTTTTTTTTCTTTGCCAAAACAATCCTATATAGTAGGCTCGCTATTAAAATTAATATAATTATCGCTATCGTCTTCATTAAATTCACGACCCAATTTTATTTTGTAGGGATGAAATTAATCCTTTTTAAAAATTCTCTGGATAGTTGTACACGAAACACCCGACACTTCTGCCATTTTCCTCGTACTAAGTGTGGGATCAATTGCAATATGACCCAAAGCAGCAATTTCGACAGCTTCATTTCTTACAGAATTTTTAGTATTTCTTTTTTTTTGTTTAGCACTGATCCTGTTTCAGGAAATTTTGCCAATAATTCTCGCACGAGCTATCACTCGACCCCTCTTATTACTTAAGATTTTAAGGGTGGAAGCCAGGCTTAGGGGTTCAAACATTAGGGGTGAAAATACCAAAAAATATGTCCCCCTGAAAACAAAAGTATACGAGCCCGAGCGTTTTTTAATTTATCTATTTAAACGGAAATAAACCTGGCTAGAAAGTGTTCAGTGGGCCACCCTGTATATAGTCACACTGGTTTTTTCTTTTGCATGCAAATTCTTTTTGGCATATGTTTTCAGTTAAAATTCAACTCCAAAATTGAAAGCGAGGGTTTGAACTAAATTCGAATGCCTGAAAAGCAGTCATTATTTATGAGGATTTCCGTGGATTTACGTTCTTGTGCAACCCCAAAAAGGATTAGACAGGGCGCAGTGTGGTTTTTCAGTAAATGTTCAGCTTGGATTTCTGATATTTGTGGCAAAGTTGGAGATATTCGGCGTTAGCAACGATGGCGAGTTTTTGAAACATCGATTTTTTTAACACAACTGTTTTACATTTTTTGTATGCGACGGTCTTCTCTTTTGAAGACCGATATTAGCATTACTTTATCTGATTTTCACCAGACATTTCAACCAATCATTTGTAAATGTTTTTGATATCAAAATTTGAATTTGGCGCATTTATAACCAAGCTTCACACCAGGTTTCTCTGGTTACAAAAATTTTTCCCCTTAGCATCCTCGTGGTTCATGACCATTTATCAGGTCTTACACCATCAAAAATGTGACCGTTTAAGCCGAATTGGAAATTGGTTTGTAATACGATTGTTTTATTTTAATTGTGATGTAAAAATATTTTAATATGTTCTACTGTTGTTCGTTCAAATGAATTTCTGACTGGCATCCTGACAAGTGAGTAATAAGATAAGCTAAATATAACCAATAAAAATAAATGCAAGTAAATTAAAATTTAAAAAAAATTTCACCATTAAATTTCAAAATTAAACTTTAAATTAAACTCTTAATCTGTATCTAAACCTTTTTATTCCTTACTTTCAGGAAGCACTGATGATGACCTATAAGGTCGAAAGCGCTCTGCTAATAAATTAAAAATGTTTGCACTTAATACAAAGCTTTGTTTCATTCAAGTTTAAATTTTGTTACCCTCTTTCCAACAAAAAAATACTCGACTGAATCTTCTAATCTCAAGCAAATTCCCGCGAATATTACTTTATAATTTTTGCATATTTATTTTTGTTTTAGGTAAGGAAGAGATAAAAGTAATTTTATTCATCCCATAAAACTTTAAAGTATGAACGACCTGCTTTGGTTCGGTTGTTCAGCTATAAAACTGGTAAGTAGTATAGGTAGTAAAACGATGATAATGGAATCAACTAAAACTTAAGATTTTTATTCAAGTTAATATACGTCGACTTATTTAAAGGTTATCTTTTATAAATCGACTTTTTGATAAAAAAAAGCTACTTCAGTTTGCCTTATTTGGGTTTGCCCATGGATGAAAAAGAAATAAGGATGCGGAATGAGTTCACACGCTTTGCAGTGACAACAAGCACTATTATAGTTCAGAAGAAATAACTGTATACTTTTGCCTATAAAATCTTCCTGTAGTCCGATTTTTATTATGACACACTCAACGGGGGGTCGCCAGTTCGCGTTTATTATATTTTCTCGCGTGTAATCGAAATTTAATTGTAATTTATTCACTTTTGCGTGTTTTTGGCTTTACCAATTACTTTCTGAGTTATAGAACTATAATTAGTTTTTATTAGTTTTTATCCCAAACAACAAAATTTTGATATAAAACCTAAAAACCTGTGTACTACATTTCACTGCAAACAAGTAATTTTTTCTGCAATTGTTCTGAAAATATTTAAGAGACACACTACTAACTTCAACTGAAAATCAACAGTTTTAAACAGCATGCGAAAACGTTTACATACGCCGTGCGAGAACATTTACGCACGCTGCACGGAACACTTTATTATGAACCAATCATTCGCCAGACCCATCTTCCATACAATATTGAACAAAAGTTTCGAAATTTAGTATATAACTTGAAAGCTGTCTCCTAGCAACCAATTTCATTTGTTTAATTGACGGCGTTATCTCAACTGCCACACAGACAATCGAAAAGATTTAACTATATAGGATAAAAGTGCCGCTTTCAAGTAAAAAAGTCCGTAAAGCTGCAGACAAAGACCCGTGCAGCAAGACAAGGAAATGGACACCTGCGACCCGTGAATTAAGTAAATACTACTGACCAAATATTTCGTATTTTAAGTAGAACTATTTTAACATTGTTGACGGCCTTTAGGTTTTATATGCTTACATGAATTTAATTTTTTTTATGAGAACCTCTAATTTGTAGAAATTTATATAAAATACATATTTATATATACTGTAAGTACATTGTATCTACTTTAGGAGAGCTTTGTAAATATTCCTTATACAATAAAGCATGATTTGATTTGACTAACACTCATATAAAACCGCCCTTAGAACTTTGAGTTGCCCTACAAAAACTACCCCACAATCATTTTTTATAAATAACGCAAGTACAAATGTAACGAGGATTGATACTGCATGTTACCTGATACTGATATTTCATTTTAGACTGCTTAATTACAATTTTTCTTAGGTTAAACTGGAGTGCGCTTACTACTGACATATACTTATTCAATTTAATAATTATTAATTTTACATTCTAAAACAGAATTCATCCAAGAGTAATTTAGTTTAAATAACTTACTTCTGTGCATTTTTAAACGATTATTGAAATACAATCAAAATTTAGTCGAAAAGATTACGTCCATACACCGTAAAAGGCATATTACTAACTGAGATGTTATGGTGACAGATTACTGCGGTTCTAACATGGCCAATAATAGAAGTCTCACTGACCAATAAAGAATTTTGAAAGCGCCTTCGGCCCAGGTCTACAAACGTCTCACTTGTGTGGAAAGAGTCATTTTAACAAGCTGATAGTAGAGAGTAATATCGCGTCCATATTTGATTTTTCGTGCTTGGGTTTGCCAAAACACGATCTTTTACAAATTTAAACGTTTTTCTGTTATACTACTGGCCACATTGTTACGATGCAAAGGAAGGAAGATATAATATGCATATCAAAAAGAATTTTTGTGCCATAGCCGATGACGAATAACCATAGTTCATAGTTTATGGATGCGTATGAAGTAAGGACATAAATCTTTTAGAAATTTCCGATATCGGAAAGTTGGCAAAGAACTAAATGCATGATCTATCGAGTATTGAACAACTTCATACAAGCCGTTTCGTTTTATGCTGATGTATTTTAAATTCAATTTAATTTTTCTGCATATAGAGGGAAGCTATCGATATAGTTGGAAGAAAAAAATTAACATGATCAGGATTCACTATTAAAAAGGTTTGAGACTGAATTAAATTTGGATTTTCTTAGTTGATCAGTTAGGTGAAGTTTTCGTCGTGTCATTGTTAATAAGCCATCATTAAAAACTTATGAGTTGTTTATTATTTCTGCGATTGTTGTTTATTATTGTTGCTAAAATGAATTTTGTTCTATTATTGTGGAGAGTACATACTTAAATTGCTTTTTTCCCTATAAAGTTAAAAAGAAACTGAGAAACAAATTTATTGTACAGTTGTTGGTTGTATTATTGTTCCACTTGTCAATTTGGACCTTAATTATTAAATTAACCCAGACTTAGCAGTTGTGAATGTCGCCGTAAATTGTTATTACACTGAAAAAATCGTTTGGACTTTTTTTCACCCAAAATTGCAGCAAAGTCTTTGTAGAAAAAGTTCCTCCAATTGAATTATTAGTAACAACAATTTTTATACATTTTTATACACTTGTAGCAAATTTTGCTACAAATTGGTCTTGGACGTTTTTGGGAACAAATTGTAGGAAAAAGGTACACAATTGTAGTAAAATGTCCTACAATGTTTTCTTAGTGTAGTATAGTTTTCATTAACTGTAATTAGCAATAAGAAAGTTAAACATGAAAGAAAAGAACTTATAAAGCGTTGCGGCTCTTCTAGCACGATTGACTACCTGCATCACATATTATTCTAGATACTTACGTGTCTATTGGGTATTCCTCGGGATACTCAAAACACACTTGAGGGTTATCACAATCATCACTGTTAATTGTTTTGAAAATATAGATACTTGTATCGGTGTAAAAACTGACTTTATTTTTTTACCGAGGTATTTTTTACGTTTTCCCGAGATGAAATGTTTAAAATTTATACTTTACACTGTCCGCCGATCCAACTTCTCTACGTGAAAAAATATAAGCTCAACGATTCTATTAATATAGTAGCTCCGCATAATATCCAACATTTACATCGACTGATTTGTTAAAAAAATTCTTTTTGGTTCACCTGTATGCGATGCAACAAAGTGGAGCAATTTTCGAGTCAGCGTCTACCTTACAGATAGTAGGTCATCTGGTCACCACACCTATACATTTTAAATGTTTAAAGGTTGGTTGTATCAGATAAAAAAAGTATATTTAGAAGAAATATTTTTTTAAGTACCACAGGGGGCGTAGCTCAGATGGTAGAGCGCTCGCTTAGCATGCGAGAGGTACCGGGATCGATGCCCGGCGCCTCCAAAGTTTTTTGTTTTGAATATTGTTTTTAGTTAATTTATAATCTGTTGTTTTGTTATTTTTAATGATCATTTTTTCCTTTTTGCGCAGGTGTTCAATTATTATATTTGCGCCTTTATTATTATCTACCCTTTCATAAAAATAGGTTTTTACATTATTTCTGTACTATAATAATAATTTAATAATCATTTTTAACTCCATCCATTCATCTCTGCTTTGGTCTTCCTCCAACTCTTTTTCCATACATTTCCCTTGTGCCGACATAATTTAGAGGAGACATGGTAGATATGGAGGGTCGAAATAATTTGTTACCAAAAAAAAAAGATACATGCTCGGACAACTTCAAGAAACCAGCCCGGACATCTCAGACACCTTCAAACCCTAAATATCGTCCACAATCTTCCTGCACAGGGAGGCTTCATCTCTTACTTCTTGGAGTCGTGATATCCATAACAATATTATTTGATCTTGCGGGCTCAAGGCTAAACCATTCTTCTTATTTTAATCAAAAAAGTTGTTTCCATTGTTAAGCTATTTCAGTCAGACAATATAACTGTTGCGGTTTTGGGATGGGAAACTACAACACGTAAATTATTATGCATTACGGTGGAAATTGTCCGATAAAACCTAATCCGGAAGCTTACAAGTCCAACCGAAAGAGAGAGGGAGATAAGACGACAACGGGCTGCGGCCCTGTGAGGTCAGACTTAATCATTAAGATTAAGACCAATTAAGGGCTCGAGTGTCTCACGAGGCCATTGTATACAGGGCTTAAACGAGCTTAATAAAATCCCCATTTCAGTCTGGGCTTAGTCCTTTTGCTAATTGGAAGATATGAGGTCCTGTGTGGTATTAAGTACATTTATACGAAATTGGTTTAATATTTATTGATTCTTTCAATTAAAAAGATATTTTTGGGTCATTGTTTGTAACAGTTAATTCTTGCGTTATCACTTGCTTAATATTATATTCGTATACGTAACACTGTGGGACAGAAAAGTGGGTAGGAAAATATTTATATCTATACAGAATACTCCTGTATATAAACAAAATATATTTAGGTGTCCAATTTTGACACATGCAATTTTTTATATATATTTCAAATTTTAGATACATACTCGGGAAAGTCAAAAATGTTACACATAATTTTTTTTTAAAGGAGTAGATTTTTAATTAACAGCTGTTGAGCTGTAGATATCAAATCGAACAATCAAATCAGCCAATAAAACTAGGGAATATTGTGAAAGCCAAGTAAAAGTACAAACAAAATAATTAACACAAATAAATTAATGAAAATTAAATTCTGAATGCGCTAGGTTTAAGTAAAAATAAAATAAAAAAAATAATATTGAAAATAATAATAAAGCAATTTTGGAGGCGCCGGGCATCGATCCCGGTACCTCTCGTAGGCTAAGCGAGCGCTCTACCTGTGAAATTACTTAAAAATATATTTCAGTGAAAGTAAAATTTAAAAAAATAATAATGAAAATAATAATTAAAATGATTTTGGAGGCGCCGGGCATTGATCCCCGTAAAGTATATTTCAAGATGTTTGGCTATGAGTTATTAACTGCAATAAAACTACCTGACGTTGTGTAGTCAAGTGCGTAAGCACTACTCCAAACTTGCGGTACAGCTAGAAATGCGATTATTTATGTTAATATTTTTAATATTTAAATACACAGAGTTAAAAACGTTTGAGTTTAAAAATGGTTTAAAAGTAAAAGATGATGTTGAATATGCCCAATAAGATTTTTATATAAATTTATTCAAATTCAAAAATTATAATATAAATAAATTTGCCCTGAATATATTAGGATAATGTCTTAACAGGTTTCCGAATAGTTAATCTATTATTTATCGGATTTGATACGATTCTTCTTACTGTAGTCAGAGGTATCTAACTTAAACTACACGTTTCAGCCGCAGCGGCACTAACATTAATCCCCCTGTTAACCAAAGAATTTGGTTTTTCCTAGCATTCTAGTTTTTCCTAGCATCGACGGATAAATGCTTTTTCTTCAGCGTAACACTAGCAGAATCACTATCTACATTTTCCTACGAACGCCACATAATGCTGATATCACGTAAATATCTTATAATACACCTGAAGTGTTCACGTGCGAAATAAAGACTGATTTATTTGCCTCAATTTTCGAAAACTTGAAATAGATACTTACCGATAACAGGTACAAAAAGTCGATTAACAAGTAAAGTAAATTATGTTTATGGAAGGAATGTGTGAAGGCTGTGTGCACTTTTTAAGTATGAATGAAACAAAGCTTTGTATGAAGTGCAAACTTTTTAAAATTTTTTAGCAGAGCGCTTTCGACCTTATAGGTCATCATCACTGCTTCTTGCCAGGATGCCAGTCAGAAATCCATTTGAACGAACAACAGTAGAACATATTAAACTATTATTACATCACAATTAAAATCAAACAATCATTTTACAAAACAATTTCAAATTCAGCCTAAACGGTCACATTTTTGATGGTGTAAGATTTGATATAAATTTTTTTATCAAATCTTACACCGTCAAAAATGTGACCGTCTAGACTGAATTTGAAATTGTTTTGTAAAACGATTGTTTGATTTTAATTGTGATGTAAAAATATTTTAATATGTTCTACTGTTGTTCGTTCAAATGGATTTTTGCACTTAATACAAAGCTTTGTTTCATTCAATAATTGAATGAATCAAAGCTTTGTATTAAGTGCAAAAATCCATTTGAACGAACAACAGTAGAACATATTAAAATATTTTTACATCACAATTAAAATCAAACAATCGTTTAATTATTATATTTATGTCTACCTCCCACAGAGCAAGTTTAAGGCGGCGTCCATGTTGGCCAACTTAATTTTTAACAATAACGCTATGAGTGTATTAAGTATAGATTCATATTCTGCAAGTAATATTCAGTCAATTTTTTAGTTTCAACGTGTATATTGATTTTATTCAGAATATTCCTGTTTTAAAAGATCTATGGTGACATTTGTTCTGTCAATCCTTTGTAAATACAATTTTCCTAAAATAAATCATAAAATATTTTGAAACTTTTATTAATACGTTAAAAAATGCCTATAGAATATGAATCTATACTTAATATTGTTATAATGTTATTGTTAAAAATTTTAAAGCCGAAAAACCTTGTCAAAATGAAATTAAATAGGCCAAGATGGACGCCATGTGGAGAATGCCGCCTTATGATATTTTTATTTTAAAATACAAATTATTACAGTGCGGTCCCGTCGACTAATACTGAAAATTCCAGGATCTACACAATGAAGCCGACCAGGTAGTTTTATTGCAGTTAATTAGTTAAATATCTTTAAAAATACTTTACCTCTCGCATGCTAAGCGAGCACTCTACCATCTGAGCTAGGCCCGCTATGAAATATTAAAAAAAATGTTTAACCAAAAGTAAAATAATAAAAAAATAAAAATAATAATAAAACAATTTTGGAGGCGCCGGGCATCGATCCCGGTACCTCTCGCATGCTAAGCGAGCGCTCTACCATCTGAGCTACGCCCCCCGATGGTATTAAAGAAAGTGTAGCAATAAAAAAAGATCAAAAAGTACCATTAGTTTGACCTAGAATTAAATACTCCAGTAATCTTTAATATAACAACAAACTTTCATCAGAATAGTCAGTGTAAATAATTCAACGTAGACATTCACATCTTCAGGAGTGTGGTTGTTTTCTTGGTGATACTGCAACCAGAAAAAATTGTCGAATAAAAGCCAAATTCTCTAACGCTGTAGACATACCTAATCTAATCTCTTTGGTACCTAAATAACTCGAAAACAAAACGTGGGATCGAAAAACGGAAAATCTCAAATACTTTCTTTTTGCAATACATTTACCTAAACCTAAAATCACTGTAAAATGGATATATTTGGGAAAAACTGGAAATTTCGATTTTTGACTCTATATTTCACGGTTTTAAATTTTTTGTGGGGTCAAAATAGTTCAAATTAAAATTCCATATACGTCATCGAAAAGAGATCGTCGAAATATATGATATCCATATTTTTTAGTTTCTTCATTCTTTATAAGAAGGGAGCAATCCCGATTAAATTTAGATTTTTTGACTTTTTTTGCCCTCGACATCGGTACATTTGAGTCACTCTGTATTTTCTCCTATCTCATTTTTTCCGAATTTTTTGAAAACTGTCTTATAAAGGGATATTCACACTTTAAAATGGATACAGAACGGGCCATCCAGGAGCGTATTAAGGGGTAAAAACCGAATTTTCTTCATTTTTTCCGACAAATCCTATTTTTAACCGACATTATTCCACGCTATTTTCCTTATTTTGTGATTATTTTTGGCTTTATTTTATCTGTTAATTATCTAAGAATACCTGCCACTAATTTAAATCGCTTATTTTTTCGTTAAAGTTTTAAATAAATCTGTTTATTTGCATCGGAGACATGCAAAATTTGAAATTTTTTGAATTGATGATTGATTTTTGACTAGATGTTTTGATACAATAATTAAAATTAATAATTGTATTTACATTTTTTTATATACACATGTTTTGTAAAAATTAGAAAGAATATTGTGTGAAACACGTTAGGAAATGCAATTCTGTTTAACTTGTATAATTTTGAGGGATTTCTCTTCGCTCGAGCTCGTCCCTCAAACATTACAGTCGTTAAACAAAGTAAAGCGTTTCTTAACTTTTTACATAAATAGCTATTAAATAAAAAAAATTTAAAGTACGTAACGAAAACATTATAATTAAATATTAATAGTTGATAGTTAATTATAATGTTTTCGTTACGTACTTGAAATTTTTTAAAAATTATACAAAACAGTAATATATCTAAAGCCCTTTGACATTTAACGTACCTACATGACCTCTTGCATAAAAAGTATTTTCATCTTTGCGTCGGACATGTATACTCCCTATATAGGTTAATTCTTTTTAGAGAGCAAAAAGATGCTGTGTGTAAATAATTAATGTAGCTTCATGCTCGGCTTTATGCATTTTATGTCGGCGAGAGAGCTGTCCCGGCACGCGCGCCTGGATGCGTCAGGGATCCACGGGCGCGTCGCGACGCTTTTTCCCGGTAAGTCGCCGCCAAACGACGACGCTGAGCGGACGCGTGACCACGCCATCGTCCCGTGTTATTACAGAAAGTCGGAAAGTTTTGCGCGAAAGTCGCGAATGAAAGTTTGAAATATTCGCGTTTTATCTAAATATTTTTCCATTTTGCTTATTATGTAATCCTAAAAATATGTGAAATTGGTGTAAATGAACTTTTAAATAAGAGTAATGTTTGAAAATATGTAGTTGTGGATAAATTTTACTCATTTTTTTTTTAAAGTAATTTTACTATAAGGTAAAATATTTCAATGTCGCTGGTTTTGTTTGAATTAAAGTAGAGCTGAACTTGAACGGCCAGATTCTCCAACGTTAGACCAGACAAATTGGACAACCAACCAACTAAGTTTTATATTATGAATTTGTTTCTAAGTTTTTTTTTTGCAAATTTATCTCGAAATTTATAAAGAAAATGGCAGATTTAGTACGTGCTTTCCACAGTAATACAACTAAATGCATTCTAACAACACGTTCCAAGATATAAATTATTTGAAAACCAAGCAAATCGGTGAAATATTAGAATATCTCATAAATTTTTAATGATGACTTATTAACAATGACAGGACAAAAACCTGTCAAAATCTTAGTACTAAATCTTAAACCTTTGTAGAGAATCTGAACGTTAAAATTTAGAACAATAATAATGATAAAAATTAGAACTTTTGATTCGTTTATGTCGTTTTGTTTGATGTCATTTTTTAGGAGTCAAAACGTGTTTTTTCTGGGATTTTCTTGATTTATAAGTAGTACTATTTTGGGATACTAGTAAAACTAAGTTGAACTTGTAAAATTTCCACTATATTTTTAAAATATTATTTAATTATTATATATTATATAATAATATAATTAAAAATATAGGGGAAAGTTTACAAGTTCAACTTAGTTATACTAGTATCCCATAATAGTAGTTATGGATTTCCACCTAGTATCGGCTGATTCAATTAATTTATAAGTAGTACACTTGTGCTTCTGTAGTCGGGCCGTCCTAAGACTTCCGCCTTAATCTTAAGAAGCATTAATAGGGAATATGCATATATGTTACCCAAATAAACCTGATTTTTTTATATTTATGGTGGGTGTTGGACAAAATGCACCTGGTAGCGCAAAATTGCAATCACGGTAGCGGAAATAGCCAAGATGCCTCTGGCAACGCTACTCATTTTACTTCACGATACGTAATGGTGTTTTTCCTTTTGTTATTGTGTAATATTGCATCCCCCCTGCCACAACGAAATAGGTTGAGTTCAGGAAGCTGCCACCCCCCCTTCCGTTGTGAGTTGGATACGCCCTTTATACATTTTGTTTCCAATAAGTGCTAAAAAAGGAAAAGTTCACAACTAAGTTTGCTGTATCTGTATATGAAAAAGCATAATCATAAAAATTGGCCACCCTGGGAGATAGACAAACGAATAGATACAGAGACATACCAATAGATACAAATTAACTCTTCAATAAAAGGATCCGCAAATAAGCTCTATATTAATAATTGAATTATTGTTTTTCTTTTTATAGTTGATCAATATATATATATATATATATATATATATATATATATATATATATATATATATATATATATATAACTACATAGTATTGGATTAACTCAATAGCTAAGAAAATATTTTAGCAGAATATGTATTTTTTATTTTAGAAGCTGTCAGCGATATCATCTGATGTCTTAAATTTTATATTCTCTTTTGATGTCTGTCAGTGAAAGTTTTTCAAAGAAATTTGAAACAATATGTGTTTTTTTCTACTCCAGTACTCTAATATTCACATTATATGTCTTCGATATGTTTCATAATAAAGTTCATTATGTTACAAATTTTCATTATGAAACCGCTTTATTAGCCAATTGGAAACCCATACTTTTTAAATCAAATGACCTCTTTTTAAGACAAATGATCTGACTTGAGACAGTTCTTTTACTAAAATTTGCATTTTTATTCAAACTTTTAAGAATATTTAGATTAGAAATTATATCAGACTAGCTTTCGCCTGCGACTTCGTTCGCGGTATAACAATTTTACTCCATTGCAAACTTTGAACCCCCATTTCACCCCCTTAGGGGTTGATTTATTAAAAACTGTAAAACACGTGTGTAAATTTATGTTTTAGAATACTATGAAGTTTCGGGTTAATAACACCATCTAATATTTTTTCTCCATACAAAGTTTGAACCCCGCTTTTACCCCCTTAGGGGTTGAATTTTGTATATGCCTACGTTATGTAAGAAACCTCTGTGCAAAATTTCACATTTCTAGACCCAGCGATGTGGGCTAGTGTAAATATCCGTATTCTTTATATATCCGGATAATACGGAATCGGAATCAACTAATATCCGTATCCATCATCCGAATACGTATCCATTTCTTGAGCTGCGCGAAGCGGTTCCGAAACATGTATAATATATGGAATTATTTCGGATACGGGTAGATAGATGGATGCTGTATCACATGATTCGAAGTCGAAAGTTAGGGATAGTAAGGCACCGTCGTTTGTTCTCGTTTGAATTCGGTTCGGGTAAGGCGGGCCGTGTTTAACCAATGGGTCTCATCCCATATAATACCCGTTACCCCGATAAGTATGCTATCTTTTTTGAGGGAATGTCATTAAAAAGAGAAAGCATAAGATCAAATATGCCAAATCGCAGACTGTGTTGCTCGCTTACACTCGATCCCGATTCCGTTTTCTCTTTGCACTTTGCATTATTAACCACCCGAATGCGTATTTATTTTGATTCCGAATCCGTATTCAAGTTCTCGGTCGGTTACGGATAATACGGATTCTTTAAATATTCGTATCCATCGGATTTTTGAATACGTATCCTTACGTCACTAGTGTGGGCTGTGAGTTGATATGTCAGTCAGTCCGTCAGTCAGTTTCTTTTATATATACAGGGTGCCTAAAATAGGGAATACCACCATTGCTATCTCCGAAACGGTAAAAGATACGAGGTCGGTTAAATTAGAGAAAATGTGCCACTTTTTAGTCCCTACTCATATTTCATTTACGAAGTTGCCAAATTCTCTACAGTTTCTTATCTATTTTTTAAAAAGTCAAATATTTAATTCTTAAATATCTCGAGAACTATTATAGTTAGAAATTTTTTTTAACAACAATCACATGCTTTTTTGCCTTCTCTAAAGTAACGTTATTGCTTTGTTTATATAATTTGTTTTTTATTGAGTTACTGGTACTAACTTGTTTTTTTCATGTGGTGAATTGTGCCTTAACATGGAAGGTCCCAGGTCTGTATTGTTCGAAAATCCTGATGATGTTGCTATTCTTGATCAAACCGGTAATATAATAATATTTTCAAGTTATACACAGTTGTAAAGGGTATAAAGTATTCTTTCAAAAAATGGAGAAGAAAGTCCAGGTCTGTATTTGAAAAAAAGAAGTTAGTGTCAATAACTCAAAAAAAATCTATTATTAAAAAAATCCCCTGTAGATAGGAAACTATAGAGGATCTTTTACCGTTTCGGAGATAGCAATAGTGGTATCACCTATTTTTGACACCCTGGTTATGTATATTATATATATATATATATATACAGTGTAAGTTTTTGACATAGGCTAACTTTTTTATTTGAAAAGATAGACTGGTACTTCCAAAAGAAAAGTTGTATGAATTAACCTAACTAAGCAAAATCAACAAAACATTTTTCTCCAGCGTTGCCAGATTTCACAGTAGCTACTTAAACAATATTTTTTAAATGACAACACCGCATTTTTTTATCATTATTCAAGAGATCTCAAAATTATGAATAAAAAATTTGCAGTAACATTTTTTTATTCGAGTAGCCGTTTTTGAGCAATCGGTCCAAAAAAATTCAAATAATAGCATTACACCCGATACCTGTATTGGAAAATATTAACAGTAATATTGTAAAACGGGTTTTCTGATGCAGACTACAAGAAGGGCATCAATTGGAGCATGTATTGAAGAATTTGTACTGGGTTAGCCCTCAAATAAACGTTTTGATACCAATAGACTGCGGATTATTTTAATTTTTTTCAACCGATTGCTGAAAAACGGGTACCCGAATAAAAAAATGTTACTACACATTTTTATTCATAACTTTGAGATCTCTTAAATAATGATAAAAAATGCGGTGTTGTCATTTCAAAAAATATTGTTTGTAGCTACTGTGAAATCTGGCAACGCTGGAGAAAAATGTTTTGTTGATTTTTCTTAGTTAGGTTAATTCATACAACTTTGCTTTTGGAAGTACTACTCTATCACTTGAAATAAAAAAGTTAGCCTATGTCAGGTTTTAAAAAACTTACACTGTGTATATATATATATATATATATATATATATATATATATATATATATATATATATATATATATATATACAGGGTGTCCCAGGATAGGTGTTACGATAGGACATATGGGTCAAAAAAGTTTGAATTTGAAAATAGCATTTTGGGAACATGCCCCGCTTGGTCCAAAACTGAGGAATACAAAATTTCACTCGGATTGGTATTATACAGGGCGAGTTATAACTAAACATAAGAAAAATGGCCAAGAGTAAAGTACTCTTATTTTTTCAAATGGAACAAAAGCTTAGTAGAAAAAGTTGTTCAGAAATGAAACTAATATTATAATTTGAAATTAGAGCTTTCTAGTCAATATTTTTATTTTCGTCAAATTTTTTGTAATGTAATAGTACATTTTCCACCAATATCGTATTACAATACATTATTAGGCTATACCTGGTAAATGTACATATTACATGTTAGAAAACGTAGTTTCCAAGTATAATAAAAAACCGAATACGATAGTGGTGGAAAATGTACTATTACATTTCAAAAAATTTGACAAAAATAAAAATATTGACTAGAAAGCTGTAATTTCAAATTATATTAGTTACATTTCTGAACAACTTTTTCTACTAAGCTTTTGTTCCATTTGGACAAATAAGAGTACTTTACTCTTGGCCATTTTTCATATTTTTAGTTATAACTCGCCCTGTATAATACCAATCCGAGTGAAATTTTGTATTCCTCAGTTTTGGACCAAGCGGGGCATGTTCCCAAAATGCCATTTTCAAATTCAAAATTTTTTGACCCATTTGTCCTATCGTAACACCTATCCTGGGACACCCTGTATATATATATGGTATAGTGAATAATTTAATTTGTTTACCTGTTGCTCAATTAAATAAATGTTTTCAGTTTAATATTTATTAGTAATAAAAGGTCGTAGAAAATGGCATTCGTAACGAAACTCGCTGGTGTCGTACCCGCTCGTACTTTATGCCTATGTATTAATAGCCATAATTACATAAACGTTCACGGAAAAAAAAATGTTGTAGGTTTTAATACAAATGTAGAGACTTTTGCTCCAAATTGTTTGAAAAATAGGGACAAGAGCAATTTGTTGTGAATTGCTTCATGATATTGTTCGTTTCCTTTTGAATTAATTGTACGAGTATCTAACAAAAGTTACAACAGAAAAGTAGACAAGGAAGTTTAAAATCTAAAAGAGTGTTGTAGTAAAGTCGTTAAAATAATGCTTTGTAAATGGAGTTCAATTTTTAGGTGCATATAATTTAAACATAGGAGTAAAAAATCAAATATATTGTTCGAGTAGTTTTAATAATTTGTTGTATAATTTACTACAGTAATTTTTCTTCTTCCTGTTATTTATATTAAATGAGTTTTAAATTCTTGATAATATTTTTTACACAATTTGTCTGAAATACTTTACTACAAAGCTATGACTATTTTGCAACTATTGTGTTACATTTTGGTACAGCGCTGTTGTAAAAACTTTTAAAATTATTGCACCGGATTTTCCACTGCTGTTGCTATATTTTTACCTGATTGCGTCATATTAAAATACAAAATTGTTTTAAAAATTAACACGTCTTTGTAGTAAATTCGTTAATACAATATTGTGTAGTTTCTAGCTTCTCCAGAAGTTTTAGCACCCTAAAATCTCTGTTATGGCACATGGGACCCACATCAAATTTGGTAGTAGTTAATAAATCCATAAAATTAATCTGAAAAATAAATTTAACATAATATTCTTTTATTTTAATTTTTTTCACAGCAATAAGTCCTTTTTTAACCTCTCAAATCTGATTAGGGTCCCGTATGCTATAATTATAATTATAGCATACGGGACCCTAATCAGATTTGAGAGGTTAAAAAAGGACTTATTGCTGTGAAAAAAATTAAAATAAAAGAATATTAAATTAAATTTATTTTTCAGATTAATTTTATGGATTTATTAACTACTACCAAATTTGATGTGGGCCCCATGTGCCATAACAGAGATTTCAGGGTGCTAAAACTTCTGGAGAAGCTAGAAACTACACAATATTAGAATAAGATTTAGAAATTCTAAAATTCATGGATCGGCTGCTGTTTTGACCCTTTCATTTTGTTATATTAATTTATTATAATTACCTAAATAAAACAAATTACTTTAGAAATAAAATCTTTTTTTTTATTAAACTGTTTAATGTGGCAACATGACAGCTTTCTATAAAGCATAATATCTAGTTGAAACATAATACCTTTTCATTAATTTGGAAAACTTTCTTGCATGAACTGATGTACTATTCTAATATTCTTGGACTTGTCCAAATGAACGACTGTTATTTTTCAGCTAAAAAATTTTTTTCACTGACGGTACCTTCTGAAATAAAACATTTATTAAAGTTAAAATGTAAAAGCTCCACACCTCGTTATGAGTATCTTATAATCTGAATGTATTTTTTAAGCTTTGTTTTACAAATTATATAACAATTATAAGAGAAAAAATTTACAGCAATAATGTGCACTGTGCAGGTCTCATTTTTTGTCCTATAGCTAGGCATTTTTTATTCGTAGACATTTAACTGATTTATTTATAACTTAAAACTTTTCAAAAAAAAAGAAAACATTACACTTACCTGTATCTGCGTTTAAATTACTTGTAGTTTCAAATCATTGTTATTTAAAGAAATTAATCCATATTGTTTCAGGTTCCTTCGAATATCTCCTGAAATATACTCAGTATGATAAAATAGCTCTCAAACCACTATAAAAAATATGCTGCATGCCAAAATGGCAAATATTTCGAAAACTAGTCGACTTTAGGGTCATTTAACAGGTATGACTTTTTTGTCTTTAAGACAAATAAAGGCAATATAATAAAACTGTTTTGTAACCGCCACTTTGGATGCAGGAAGCAGGATATCCCTGTGTAGGGTCACGTACCTACCTAGGTATATTGCCAAAGGTTTTAAATTTTAAAAAAATTTTGATTTTTAAGTAAAAATATATTTGTAGAATATCGTCGTTGATGCACGGAAAAAACTGCTATGCTATTTTCAATAATAGTATTATTCTTGACCACTGTCACATTAGATATATTGAAGTTAATATTGTCTCAACAAAACATATTGTCAAAAGTTAAATATTTATTAATAGTTTTAAAAACTATATTATTCTTACCCTTAAATACATCAATGAAGTGTACAAATCCTCATTCGGTTAACAGTTGTGTCGGCCATTTTATCCCGTGCCCATGCAAAGTTTTTCGCCGATTCCTAAACACTGCAAATAAGATGTAAATGAGGACCCAAAACAACCAATATTAGTACATTATCTACTGGTAAAACTTACCTGTAACTTCTCAGAAAATAATTGCAGCGAAAAGGAACCAAAAGCGCGAAATTTACTTAGTATCTAACATAATCCAGCAAGTCATAAAACCTGTGCCTGCTAGAAGTAATAGAAAAAGAAAGGGTTGAAACCTGCAAAATTTTTGCATGCCGTACTAATGCAGTCGAGTCATTGCCGATATCAGCCGAGTTTTCCCGAAAGAGAATGCAGTGTTGCCACTGTAGTTTTAAAAAATATATTTGACCTGTTTGGTAAAAAAAATGTATTGTCTTTTAAAACGTGGCACTGGAATAAAATTTGCTTCATAACATGCATGGTGAGATGCAAATAAAGAATTAAAAAATAAATCAGCATAATGAAGTCACACTAAAGCGCATTTTCATATAGCCGAGTGTCGACTTCCTTCGTCAGAAAATTTACTTAAATAAATCTTTGAACTTCGTAATTAGAAACCACACAGTATTTATTATTATTTAGACATTATCTTCAAGCATTTTAAATACAATCATCAAGCAGGACAACAATGAATAATGGTTTCGTAACGAAGTGATACTAATAAATAATAAACAGTAACCTGTATTGTAAACCGCTAAAATATTGCAGCATCGGCATCGCCGCCTGGCTTATCGGTGCAACCTATAAAATTGTTCACAAATCGTAGTAAATTTTAAATATTATAAAGAGTTTTCTTTCATCAAAATTCCAAATTACTGCTACATTTAGCTACTATTGCTTTAACTTAATATGTTGTGTCATTTACTACAAATTGTTGTAAAATTTACACTAAAACTTGTGCTTGCTTAAACAAAATAATCAATTAATAAAATAGTATATTTGTATTTATTTATATTAACCTACCGTTAAAGTCAGTATGAATTGATTTTTATTCTACACTTTTCCGTGTATTTTATTTTTAAAAAAATTGTGCTTAGTAATATTTGCAGTTATTACGTATTAAAGTTTTGTGTTTTAAAAATGTATTCAGTTTGTTATAAATTGTATAATTTTAAAGGTTATTTACTTTACAAAAAGTAGAGAAATAATTCAAGTTTTTGTCTACAATTTGTTGCCAATATCATGTTTCAATTAGTGTAACAAATTGTGAAAGAATTTATGATAATACTGTCTATTTTCTGCAATAAAATTTTAGTATTAACAATACTATACATATAATTTCTTTTTATAGAATCCGAATTATATTTACAAGTATTAGTGTAAAATTGTACTACAAAGACTTAAACACAACTTAATGGTACAAATTACAACTGGCAAATAAACTTTTTTGCATCCTCTGAATAAATATTTTTACAATTGTCTGAGAAAATGTTACAACTAGTACAAAATGAAAAGCACCATAATTGTTGACATTTTTGATTTTTGATTTTTTTCCGTGTTGCATAATATAATGAATATACTATTCTTCCTTACAATTAAAAAATATTATAAAACTACAAAAGGGGTGCAGGGTGGCAATAGTGAAGTTGTTCGTTTGCTTGGTTCTAATTTGTGTTATAAGTTATAAGACAACAAACCAACTATAAAGATCTAAGGAAAAAAGCAGATATTCACGTATTTAGATCACTCGAACGTATATATTTTAATAGTCACAGCACGTCTATCGGCAAATATGCCCCTATGCTTTCTACTGCAAGCGTTATAACATCATTACATTTCGTACGGAATGTCAGAATAAAAAGAAGAAATTATTCGAAATAACTAAACCTCTCTCCTTATATGCATGTACGTAACTAGCACAATAGATTCCAATTTTAGACGTTTCCTCTATGGCAGGAATTGTTAGGTCCTGCAGGAATTGTACGTCGCTATACATCATTTGTTCCTGTGACAAGAAGTTGCACGTATGCATATTAGGATAATAGTAAAATATACTTGTTAAATGATCGAGAAATATAGATAAGATGTTCCATATCGACATGTATAGTCTATATGATAACTTGTTCTTTAAATTCTAATTCCCCAGTTAATATAAATAAGTTTAAACTTATTTATATTGTGTAAAATGGAAAAATAAATAAAAAGCACAATAACTTAAATTTTTTCTTACAACTTCATTCCTGGAGTTGGTTGGACGCAATTATCTTTACTATTTGATCTAAATCACTTGGCCTAGGCATATTTCTGCTTTGCCCAACCCAACCTTCTGTTATTCCCTCCGCAATAGGTAATATGCATAAACAAAAAAAAATAATTTTCATACAAAATTCGAAACTAAGCAAAACGTGATACTATTGGTTGTGACGTTACAAGTCATGTAAATGAAGTGTTATAATGGCTGGAAACATCCGTAGGGATTTCACCTGCCCTTTAAGAGGATATGTGGGGTGGTACCAACTCGACCCAGGAAGAATTCCCTTCCTTGTTTAGAGCAGCAGGGCACGTCGTTCCCTGACGGTCACCCATCCAAAGAGTCACCGTGCCAGGCGTCGTTTAAGGTGGCATTTTCCGATCGCGTTCATAGTGGCCAATTTAATTTTATTTTGACATGGTTTTTCGGCTGTAAAATTTTTAACAATAAGTATATTAAGTAGGTATATGTAGATTCATATCCTGAAAGCGATTCACAGTCAGTTATTTAAAGTTTCACCGTGTATAATGATTTCATTCAGAAGATTAATATTTTAAAAGATCTATGGTGATATTTTTTCTGTCACTAGAACCTCAATATTATTTTTAAATATTGTTTTCGTAAAATAAATTATAAAATATCTTGAAACTTTTATTAGTACGTTAAAAAATACCTGTAGAATATGAATCTACGGTTATTATTGTGAGAATATTCATACGAAAAAAAATAAAGCAAATAATTGTACTAAAAATAACTAATAATTTTAGTACTAAACTGTCGTATCAGACAAAATAATATTTTTGAAAATCTTCTAGTAACATTTCGACAAAAATCATATTAGAAAAGATTTGTTCGAATATCTTTAACTAAATACAAATTGAAACTAAACTTTTGAGGCAAGAAGATTTTCTTTTGCTTCTCCTGTAAGATTTATCTTGTTTGAGTTAAGACGGTTTTGAATGGGATGTATGATACATGGTCACATTCCGCTTTTGTTGCTCGTCAACAGTTCGGCTGATAGACGTCAGGAAAGTCGTGTTGTGACCTCATCACACTTGTTCAAGATCGAAACAGTCTACTTGCACCCTTTTGTCTATATTTTAATCCAGCGAAGACACAAATACAAAAACTATTTTACTGCGCAAAGTCTTGGCGTATTAAAAATGCACCGCAAAATTTAATAAAATGCAAAATTTATTAAATGTACGGATGAAAAAGACTCCGTTTCCTTGCCGCATCGGCCCAATATAAGTCGGTTTATGCTAAATTTCATTTCCTGCAGGACTTGCCTTCCTGCAATACAAATTATTTACTGGTTGACGTCTGCAGTTCCCTGCAGGAACACTAATATAAGACTTATAGACACGTTTCGCTGCTATACTATTTAAAAGAGGATTATAACTAAATTAGATACTAAAATGAATGAAATATTAATACAAGAACGTTTTTTGCATCAGAGAGTGTTTGTTACTAAAGGCTCTTACAAAAATTTTTCCGGGATTTACTAGATACTGGTTTAAATTACGTTGTTGATCAGTTTTTGTCCGGTCACTGATAATAGGTCGTCATTAAAAACTTACTAGTTTTTCTGATATTTCTGCGATTGCTTGGTTTCCAAATCATTTTTCAATTGAAATTTTTTATTAACATGAGTATAGTTCCATTAATTATTTATGAATTTGCCAAAAAGGTCAGAAATAAATTAATATAGCAATACTTGGTTGCCTTATTCTACACATGTTAATTTAAAACTTTCATTGTTAGATTGGACCGGTCCGGTCTTGCGATAGTCCATCTGTAGTCTTTTAAAAATTATCATACTATGCAACCAGCTTTTTAGAAATTTCTGTATCGCCATGAACTAATGTTTTTTCTCCGATACTTGTTATAAACAACCATAGGAAATTGAGATAAAAACTTACCCTTTAGATTAAATAATATACATCTTGGTATGGGCAAATATATTTGCTTTTAGTAAAAATAGAGACACCAAATTTAAGGTGTATCATATTGGTTAATAAATCTACTTTTTTATGTAATTTAATTTTTTAAATCCACTTGAGGGGTGACGCTAGAGAGTTGAGGTCAAATATTTTAAATGCAATCCTGTGCCGTCTGGTACCTCATTTTAAAGGTCTTAATATATAATATATTAAAATAGATAAATTTCAGATTTTTATTTTTTGAAAAATACTAATTTTTCACACCCCTTCTACTCGTAATATTGTTTTTCACTTTTTCGTACCAAGTAAAGCTGACATATTTTCCGACTTTTAAAACTTTATTGTCAAAATTTCAAATGCATTTTTATGTATTTTTTGAGCTTTTTTGACATATTTCGCCCATTAACATATTCTTCAGACTCTGAAATGTACCTGAGTCAAGTTTTATCTTTATGCTTCTAATGGAATAGGGCATACCATGGGGTTAAAAAAATGCACTGTATATTATTATGTGTACGTATATTTTCGATCTTGATTTTTAGTAGGTGCTGTGTAGTAAGTGCCACGCCTTCTATTATATCAACTTATTCTTGACATTTATCTTGGACTAGATGCATATATTATTCTAGTTTGTGAAAGTAGTTCGATATGCCGTAAAATTTTACAATTTATTATTTTTCGATATCAGGGGGCGTAGCTCAGATGGTAGAGCGCTCGCTTAGCATGCGAGAGGTACCGGGATCGATACCCGGCGCCTCCATTTTTTTACTGGCGTTTTAAGATTCTTTTAGAAGGGAATTACGATACAGATACTTAAATCTTTTTTGTCCATTCCTTTACACGATATTTGAGAATTTTGCATTCCGTTGAACTTTAAATTTAGTAGGAGTAATTATAATGTATAATAAAATCTGAAAAAAAGGATAGAAACTGTTTTTTGTATTTTTTTGGAAAATATCTTTTCTTTAGTGACATTAGGAAAGGTGTCAACAGACGCAACGTGGCCATCTGGCCATGAAAAGTGACTTTCACTAAAGGTACGGTTTCCTCGGGGCGACCATGGTAGGCGTTCGTCGCTCGGCGATGATCGCGAACCACTGCTAATGGCAAAGTGCCCATATAGCCCCCTGGAGGGAGACGATTACATTGATTTGCCATTGAGCAGTGGTTCACGATCATCGCCGAGCGACGAACGCCTATCATGGTCGCCCCGAGGAAATCGCACCTTAATACTTGAGAATAAAAAAAAATACAATTGTCTATTGCGAAAAACTTCTACACCGTCTCCACCTAAAAGAAACAGCACTGTAAAATAAGCACATACCACATATTATCTTGAAAAGAAATCCTAAATTATACTTACCTGGTGATCATATTTCTATATGAGTGCTGTCTAAGCATCCATCAACTCTTAGAAATCTTGCAATGTTATAAAATTCATTTTGGACTCTGACTAGATCAGCTCTTTGTGGCATTTGTATATATTCTTCTGCTAGCGATGCTATTGCCGTTGAAACTTTATCAATTCAACAGTTACTTGATGCATTCCCATGAAGTCACCAAAGCTTTGTTGATGACCATTGCAGGAATAAAAGTTCAATGTAGTTAACAACTGACTAATCGGTGAAACACTGATATTTCTAAAAAGACAAAAAGTTAAATGTTGACCATAGTATTTAATTTAAATTCCTTACAAGTCATTATCAAATTCCAGTTGTTGCTCTATTCTGTCCAAAATTTGTAGTGTGGATGATTTCGTCAACTTCATCTGTGAACGCTTTTTTGACGGTACATAACAAAATCATTACTAAAGGGACTTTTAACGATAAGCTGGCTTAAGTGCTTACGATGCATATCGGCCTTATTGAAACTTATTTTTACTATTACTATTTTACTATTTTGTCAATTTCAGAGCTTCTTCCAAAAATTTGTAAATATACGTCGTCAAAGTAATTTTAAAAAATATTTTTACATCGGCAATTAATTAGTATATTAATTGCCGTGTGTACATTTAAAATAAGTTACAACCGAATTATACCCCAAATATTCAAAATAACGACTTAATAATTTAAACAAATACAACAAAATTTTTCCTCATTATTTGTTTTTACCTCAGTTTCTCTTTGCGCATAATTTAGACTCCCAGGAGAGATGCAATCCAATTAAAACCGAACCGAGGAAAAGCTAAAGCACGCGACCGAACACAGACCACACGGCAAACCGGATTT
Organism: Philopedon plagiatum; assembly: GCA_963971165.1. Classification (NCBI taxonomy): domain Eukaryota; kingdom Metazoa; phylum Arthropoda; class Insecta; order Coleoptera; family Curculionidae; genus Philopedon; species Philopedon plagiatum. Next base: position 9,366,786 of record OZ020191.1, read on the forward strand.
TTAATTTGTATGGAAATTGTTGGCGCAAGATAATGAAAAATACTCCCCTTTCTTTCTTACCGATACAAGATCAAAAATCGAAAATCTTCGACTACACTTAAACTCATTAAAAACAATATTGAACCTGGAAGTTGTTTTATATGGTTTTTAAATAAATTGAAAAGTTTGATTGTTTTTTTTTTTATTAGAGAATTGTAGGACAATCGTTTGGCTTGTCGGCGAATATGCTACTTTTGCTATAATTTTAAGAAAATATTTTTTTCAATTTTTTGCCGATAAACTCTAGTTTTTTGAAGATATTTGGAAAACATCTTTTTCAAAAGTACATTTTGTCGTAAAATATTTTCTAACCTATGGGCTTATTCCGCAATTTTTTTATTTCGTAATACAAAAGTACTTCATTCCAAAAGCTTATTCCTAAAGAATTAGAATGTTTTCTGATCAAATTCTGCCTCGAAATAGCTATCAAACATCGCTCATTAGAAAACGGGGAGATGGGCTTGGTGACGTATTCCCACAACCTTCCATATCACAACGGGGGTTGTTGCGACTGAGACTAAGGCTGTGTACAGGGTCTTCCAACGAGGACTGAACAGGGGCTCATTTTTGAGCTTCCTTGTATTTAAAGAAAAATCTAAAATAGCCAATCGATGTACTTTTTCCTGCAGAATTCAAAAATGAAACCAAAAATTTATTTGAACCAGAAACAAAAGAGTTACGCTATGGATAAGGTGTTTTTTAAATGGAACATAGCTTTTTTTATACGATTTTCGGAACGAGTGATTTTTTTTATGTCCGTTCTGATTAAAATATTTAATATTGTGACAGCTATTTTTATTAAATTTTAATGTTTTATCCAGTATAATTTAACTTCAACCTGTTTGAAACATACACTAGGTAATAAAGGTAAAATCACCTTGAAATCCTTCAAAGTCAAAAAATTTGACAAATTTACTATAATATTGCCGAAATGAAATATTCATTAGATGAGAGATTGCAGATTGTTATCTTGTTCTACAAATGCATTTTCTTGGCATTTGTAGAACAAGATAACAATCTGCAATCTCTCATCTAATGAATATTTCATTTCGGCAATATTATAGTAAATTTGTCAAATTTTTTGACTTTGAAGGATTTCAAGGTGATTTTTACCTTTATTACCTAGTGTATGTTTCAAACAGGTTGAAGTTAAATTATACTGGATAAAACATTAAAATTTAATAAAAATAGCTGTCACAATATTAAATATTTTAATCAGAACGGACATAAAAAAAATCACTCGTTCCGAAAATCGTATAAAAAAAGCTATGTTCCATTTAAAAAACACCTTATCCATAGCGTAACTCTTTTGTTTCTGGTTCAAATAAATTTTTGGTTTCATTTTTGAATTCTGCAGGAAAAAGTACATCGATTGGCTATTTTAGATTTTTCTTTAAATACAAGGAAGCTCAAAAATGAGCCCCTGTTCAGTCCTCGTTGGAAGACCCTGTACCATTGTCAAACTTAACCAATCGGTATAATGCGGTAAACCAATGGTAACACTGGTTCCTGAAAGAACCTATTTTACTACGGAACGCAGATCGGTTGTTTCGGTTAGATTTCTGTTTATTTTTACGGATATTCGACTCAACCTAAAAACATACCTCTCCTCCTGCTTCCAACATTTTAAAACAGATAATTTTTAACATTTGTGAAAAAATAAATTTAAATTTAAACAAGAAAACAAAACATAAACAACAAAATGACATAACAAACCGAAAAACCAGCGGGGAAGCATCGGCTCCTTCGGTGGCATTAATGACAGATATTTTTCAGGAACCGCGTTTCCAATCTTACCAACTCTTCAGGTTACCGATACTAACCGGACACAAAACCGTAACCGAAGTTGACAACGGTACACGCCCTAAGTAATAGTCTGTGGTTTTAAGCTTTGATGTAAATTTTTATTTGTTTGGTCCATTATAGTTTCTGTTTCACCAGCATTCTAAGGTTGATTAGGGTACAACATTAAAACGTTTTGATTAGATTGTACATGCGTGCTTTTTAGGTTTTGTGAATTACATGTTTCATCGATAATAGTTCCGCGGTTAACCGTTAGTTCCCATTTGTAATGCAGTTTGAGAATTAGTTGATTAAAATCATTTTTTGAAAGATTTGGTTCGTATAGAATGTAGAAATTCTTGTTAAAGGAAGGTTGTAAACTGTTTTAAAAGTGTCTTTTATCTTAAGACTTTATTTTTAAGACTTTCGTTTTGCTGCTGTTGCCTATTTTGCAATTTTGTTTCAAATTTGGATACCTCACGTTTCGTAAGACTTCCTGCCAATTTTTGTTAAAGTTTTCTTGTTGTTTAATATAATTGATATACCGAATATAGCTAACACCCTCTAATGATGATAACAAATAATAAAGTCTTTGTCAGACCAGCGGTTTTTCACAGAAATTGTATTAAGTTCTCTAAGAAATAAAATACAACTGTTAGTTTTCGGCAGAAAATAGGTGCTTGGAAATATGGAGGTTGTACTGGTGTAATATGGATCTTTAAAACTTTTTCCAAAATCATTTTTACTCTTTTTTAAGGGACAAACTTGTATATTATCACAGATCCATATAGCTACGCTATATGGATCTGTGATATTATATATTATTTAAAACATTCAACCTGAAAAATTTATGGTAATATAGCTATTTTAAATAAAAGGAAAAGTATGTAAATTTCAAATTGTCATTAAAAATACAAGATGCTTTTTGACGGTGCCAGATTTGTTTTTGTTTTTTTGAAAATTAGAATTAACTTATACCACTACTTTTCTATTATAAGCGTAAAGTTAAAATTGACAACTCTTATCTTATATAATTTAATTGTAATTTAATACTTCATTTCTTCAGATTCTAATCAGATCTTTATCTGTGCTTAAAAAAAGTATACTCTCTCCGGAATGAGCAGAATTAATACAAAATGTAAAAACTTATAATTTTTTATATACCTACAGTGTATCCCGCTTATCATAGTCCACCCCAATTTCTCTGTAATAAATAATGCGATTTTCTTCAAATTTGGGTGTTAATTGTATGTTGAAAATATAAAATATTTGGCATAGTAAAAATTTAGGTACATTTATCATTGACGTGCTGTTTTAGAGGGTAGGAGGGGTTCGATTTTTCAGAAAAAGGTACATTAGGGCTTATTTTAAATAATTTTTGTTGTCATAGTTAGATTCAGCATCCCCAAAAACCCCTTAACCCATATTCTCAAAAAAAACGTGCACAAAAATAACGCTGGTCAGACGTGCTTTCTGAAGTTGAAGGTTCAACACACACATTCCCTGTTAGTACTAAAACGGCTGATGGGGCGCATGGCGGTGTTGCCGTATCCTTAATTTAATCCGCCTAATTGCCCACTTCATTCAGTTGTATTTCGTAGAATGACGTCAGGCGGGAAACTAAATTTTTTGAATTTGGTCGAATTTTAAACCTCAATATTTTTGTTATTATCCGTTCAACCGTCGTAATTTTTTGTGTATATACGTATTTCGATTGATTGATTGTACAATAATATTAAAGTATTTTAATTGAAAACGCGAAATTGCTGAACGAACCCATTCAATTTGTGAAAAAATGTGTCTTAGAAAGGCGGCGTTGTCGAAAAGAGAATTTTATTTTTGAAAAAAAATATTTTGAGATAAGTAAGAAATAGATTTAAATATGAATATAACGGATTATGGATTTAGTTTTCCTAACAATGATAAAAAGAGGCTACAAAAATCATTAATCTAGTTGGAAACAGAAAGGCCTATAATAAAATAAATGCGGTGTTGTTAAAATTAGCATCCCTCCTGTCGGTGATTAATATTTATGCCTTTCGCAATGCCAAGACGGAATATACCCCTTACTCATGACAAGTAATTTGTTAAAATTATTTGTGATGGCGTTAAACCGGGTCTGGAGTTTATTAAGCTCTTTGGGCTTAAGTCCATAAATTTTAGAATTTGGATTTAGAAAGTTTCTCATTTTTAAAAAGTAAAAAGTATTGAATGGTGTAATATTTCAATTTTTTTTTGTTATTGTCAAAACGGAGCTGCAGAGATTTTTTTAATTCTGATGATGAATAATGTATTACTTCCAGTCGGGAGGGGAGGTAAACCATTTTTCTCATTAGGTGATTGATTAAAAAATTGTTAATCGTGATAAAAAATTCTGTTTTACATAATTATATAAAAATAGTTCCAAGCTCTGTAGTAAGAGAAATAAGACGGCGACGGAACCATTTCGGTTTTAAAACTATAGTTTGGTACACAGGGTGTCCGAAAAGTCTAGTATGGGCAAATATCTTTGCTATTAGTAAAGATAGAGACACCCAATTTAAGGTGTATCTTATTGGTTAATAAATCTACTTGTTTTATTTAATTTAACTTTTTCAACCCCTTGAGGGGTGACGCTAGGGAATTGAGGTCAAAATTTTTAAATGAAATCATACCGTGTTGTACTTCATTTTAAAGGTCTTTAAAAAAGAAACATTTAACTGCAAACCCGAGGTCCGTATCTTAATTCGATTTTTAATGGCAAGTCCTTAAAAATTCAAAATCGTGAAAAAAAAAAATAGATTTAAATACCTTTATTTTTCTAAAAGTTGTTTAAATTGACCATCATTCACTTTTTGGCAGTAATAAAGTCGATATTGGAACTCACTTCTCACATTTTCGAGAATGGCAGGTGTTACTTCTTGCCAGAGTTCTACTCTTGTCAATTTAAACCATTTATAGTCAAATTAGACTTAAGTTGTCAATGTAGATGTATACATATGTAAGTAATAAATATGTTTGAATGTGTTTTATCAAATAAACTTTTATTCTTTTTTAAGATTCAGTTCACTTATAAAACTAGAGACCGGATTTCGATATTACATGACTGTCGGGGTCGGACTCAGGTAATTGATAGAAAAGGAAAACCAAATAAAATAAATATTAGATGTCAGGTTGTATTTATGAATTATTGGTCCCAAAAAATACGAAAAACATGTTTTAAGTGCGCCGCGTTTATATAGGAAACATTACTTTAAAAATATTTGTAGGTAACCAATGTGATCGAAAGTTGGTACAACTGATATAATTAATTATGATGCAAATATTATCTTTTATTATAAATATTATTGTTTAAAAATGAAGGAGGCGCGGCGGCGTGCCGTAATTTTGAATAATTAAATAAAACTCGCCTATGGATGCAAATAACCGCAAAGACTTTTTTCTACAATGTAATACTAATAACTAATTTTCCCACTACGTGGGACGACTATGGGTCCAGTTATTTATTTGCTAATGGAAAAAAACAAATTCCGTTCTTTAATTATGAAACTAAATGCCTGCAGATGTTTTTCCTTCCCCTCCCGACCTCCATTCCTTTAAATCCCGTATTAATAGATTACATTTCCCTTCTCTTCAGAAGCCCACGGTACGTACGTACTTAGTCTTGAAGTCTGTGTTTACTGTCTCAGATAGAAAAAAGAACAAGAATATCGAAATCTTAAGTATTTTATAAAGAAATCCCGAAGTTCTTTTCTTCTTTAATAAATTCCGTCGCATTCTTAAATTTTCACGCGGTTGCCTCGGTTTTAAAAATGTCGTTTAGCTTGAGGTTATATCATAAAAGAAAACCCTTTATACTTTCATATTCATGTCGCTGATACATTTTTAAATTGACTTGGAAATAAAAGCGTTACGGGCGGCGGCGGCGTCGTGACTTCGCCTCAATATTATTTAAATGAAGCTGCTCTGGAGAGAACCTTACCGAAAATTCAGGGTTTAAAGTTACATTTGCATATCTGTTAAATAAAGACGTAAAAGTTGAAAATTGTCAAACCTATGTAAAGATCGAAAGTAAATTAACTTTAAGTAGCTTCTGTTTTATTTTTTGCTTTTTTTTAGTTGCAAAATATGCAACTTAGTTTTTGAATAAACAGCATCTATTTTTTATTTTCGATTTTTTTAATAAGCTTATAGTCGAGGCAATGAAGCACTAAAACAGCCAAAATCTCGGAATTTTTTGCACTAAGACGGATCGGAATGCGGTTTTTTGCATTCGCTTGCAAAAATTATTTGTAAAAAATGTATCTACTTTGTATCTTATACAAACCGGAAATTGCATTGCTGCAGCCAAAAATGCATTTTTCGAAGTCGCTTTAAGAAAATTAAATAAGACTCAGAATTGGCTGAAACCGCGTTCCCGGGGGTTTTCGAGGTAGCTGATCACGATTATGATGTTCAAATTAACCCACAGCCGACCTGGAGCTCAGGATCGCTGATGAACGTCATCTCCGTGGGACTCTCCCAAAATTCACGCGGGGAAGGAGAGAAACTCGGCGGCCGGGGGTTGTGTGGGTTGCTGAATTGAAATATGGCATCGGCGAACACCCCCCGGACACCTGGTGTGCCGGAACCTGGACGTGGACGTCATCCCCGAGACTTTTCCTGACAAGGTCGCAAAAAACAAACCGAAAATCGTTGTGTGGGCGTTTTTTGAGGCGCTGAATCCAAATTTCTCATCGAAAACGACCCCCCAACACCTGGTGCACCGGAACCTGGACGCGGACGTCATTTCCGAGGGTTTTCCAGACACGATCGCAAAACACTAAACGAAAATCGTCTCATAATTTGACACATTCATTGATGTGCAATTCTCGCCTGTTTGTCGGTTTGTCTTTAGCGATTGTGTCTGGAAAACCCTCGGAGATGACGTCTGCGTCCAGGTTCCGGTGCACCAGGTGTTCGGGGGGTCGTTTTCGACGTGAAATTTGGATTCAGCGCCCCAATAAACGCCCCATAACGATTTTCGGTTTGTCTTTAGCGATCGTGTCTGGAAAACCCTCGGAGATGACGTCCGCGTCCAGGTTCCGGTGCACCAGGTGCTCGGGGGGTCGCTTTCGATGTGAAATTTGGATTCAGCGCCCCAAAACTCGCCCACACAACGATTTTCGGTTTGTTTTTTGCGATCTTGTCAGGAAAACTCTCGGGGATGACGTTCACGTCCAGGTTCCGGCGCACCAGGTATCCGGGGGGGGGGGGGGGGGTTCGCCGATGCCATATTTGAATTCAGCAACCTAAAAGACCCCCGGGCGCCGAGTTTCTCTCCTTCCCCGCGTGAATTTTGGGAGAGCCCCACGGAGATGACGTTCATCAGCGATCCTGAGCTCCAGGTCGGCTGTGGGTCAATTTGAATTCATCATTGAATCATAATCGTGATCAGCGACCTCGAAAACCCCCGGGAACCCGGTTTGAGCCAATTCTGAGTCTTATTAACAAAGTTATTTAATTTTCTTAAAGCGACTTCAAAAAATGCTTTTTTGAATGCATTTTTGACTGCAGCAATGCAATTTCCGGTTTGTGTAAGGTACAGGGTAGATACATTTTTTACAAATAATTTTTGGGAGCGAATGCAAAAAACCGCATTCCGTTCCGTCTTAGTGCAAAAAATTCCGAGGTTGAGTGCTTCATTGCCTCGACTATTAACAAATTGATGGGCAGTTATATCTAATTATTAAAATCGTTACAATTAAACACACAGTTCTTATAATTGATGATTGACCCGCCCCCGCTTGGTCCAGATACTATGTTGTTAGTGGTTGCGGAAAATGTAGAAGCGACTACTTCTTTGTTGTCAACATTCTCCTTCAATTTTGTGACAAGGTTTTGATGAAACTGCTGATTCAGTTGTAAATAGGATTTAATAGAATTAAAGTTACCATGTCCTGTTCCTCCAGCTTTCGGTAAATTTGTAGCGTGTTAGTAAACTTTAACGTTCAGATTCACTAAGAAGGTTTCAGATTTAGTACTGGTTTAAATTAAGATCTTATAGTTGATCAGTTATGTTTTGACAGGCTTTTGTCCTGTCATTGTTAATAAGTCGTCATTAAAAACTTATGAATTATTCTGATAGTTCAGCGATTTGCTTGGTTTCCAAATGGTTTTCATCTTGGAACGAGTTGCTTTAATGAATTTAGTTCTATTATTGTCGAAAGTACGTACTAAAATTGCTATTTCTTTATAAATTTGCGAAAAACCTCAGAAATAAATTCTTAATATAAAACGCAATTGTCTTATTCTTACACTACTTGGCAGTTTAAAACTTTTGGTTGTCAAATTAGACCGGACTAGACTTGTTTTTTACATCAAGACCAGCTTTTTTTGCTGACGTTCTAGTCCATTTCAAAATCTCGCTTCTCCCGACCGGACTATTCTTATATCATTTGCCAGAATGTTCCCAGTCAGGATTTGGATTGAGGAAGAGGCGGTTGATTGTAATGTGTTGGAATTTCTCTTTGAGACCAGTTTCTTATACAATCTGTAACAAAAAAGAAAACATTAAAATTAATGTATTTCTATAACCTGTAAAGTTTAAATAATTTTAGGAATGTATATAAAGCTGAAGAAAGGACCTACGGGTCCGGAACGCTCTCCGGACACCCGAATTAATAGTTTTTCATATGCCATTGAAAAATAGGTATTTCAAATGGTATTAATTTGCGGGTTATTCAGTATTTTTCTAAAAAAAAAAAAATATTGAAATTTGAAAAATTGAATAATAAAATGTCAGTTGTATGCAGTGTTGCCAAAGTTGACTGAGTTTCCTATAGATATTCTGCGCTCGATATTGCGACATTGCGGCTTGAAACAAGTTAAGAGGAAATCTAAAGGATTATTAAGAATTTCAACGTATGTACATATATAAATATATACCGATATCGATGAAAACTGAGCAAACCTGAGAAAACGCTCCGGAAGCAACGCAATAGAAAATAATAATATTACAATGCTATTATTTATTTTCATTTTTAAACGACGACCGTAAGTAATCACAACTTACAACTAATAACTGTATTTTTGCTTTAATGCCAAAATTTTACCAAAAAAAAACAATAATAAATGTGGCAACACTGTGTTTCCATAATCCAAAACGTCAATCAAAATTGATTTTCACCATAACCTCAAATATGTTGCAAGACCATAAAATAGTTGATAATAATCATGTTTTTCACTAATAAAGTGATTTAATAGTAAAACTATTGTTTTTTCCACATTAAAGGTCATTTGTAAACGTAGGATATATAAAAATTAATAAAAAAAATGTGTTAAAATTCCAAAATTAAAGGTGTCCGGATAGTGTTATAAAACCGGACCTACCTTACTGGACAAATATCCTCATTTGTAGTGTTCTTAATCAACCATTTGCTTCCCGTCAGTTCGTAATCTCCACTCTGGCAGGTTTTTGGAAAAACTGGACTGTACTGGGTTCTGTTACTTAACTATCTATCATTTAGTTTTTCTTCTTGGAAAACTCCTTCAAACAGTTTGTAGCTTTCACCTCCACGAAATGCCAACTCATAAGACATTACGCATTAAACATTTTTTTTCTGAAGGTCATTTAGGGTATTTTCGTTGTATAAGTTTACCATTTTTAGCAGTTCTTGGTGCGTAAAAGCTGAGGAACTGGTTTTTCCTTTTATCCAAATCGCTTTATAAGCTACGTCGCACAGCGTCTCTTGCCTTCTTGAATCTAACATCAGTAAAAGGATCAATAGCCACACCAAACTCTGTATTGAACTTTTCTTGAACAAGTTTAGCCGTAACGTTCCACATTTTCTTTGTAAAACGACCCATTTTTTTCCATGTTATTCAACCAATCTTGTAAAATTAAATAGAGCTTCTTTATTGATGTACTCTTGTCCATACTGTACTGTTGTGTCAGCAAGGAAGTCTTGAAATTGTCTCGTGTCTCCAAACAGAAGGTTTTGAACTTTTGGTGTTCTTTGGGGAAATAATTTGACAGCCAGATTCTCCAACGCTAGTCCGGTCTAATTTGACAACCAAAAGTTTTAAATTGACAACTGTAAGAATAAGACAACTAAATTTTATACTATGAATTTATTTCGGAGTTTTTTCGCAAATTTATAAGGAAAAGGGCAATTTTAGTACGCACTTTAGACGATAACAGAACTAAATTCACTCTAGCAACCCGTTCCAAGATGAAAATCATTTGGAAACCAAGCAAATCGCTGAAATATCCGAATAATTCATGTTTTCAATGACGTCTTATTAACAACGACAGGACAAAAACTTGTCAAAACATAACTGATCAACTAGAAGATCTTAATTTAAACCAGTACTAAATCTTAAACCTTCTTAGTGAATCTGGGCGTTAATATTTTAATTAATTTCTTATAGCGTTGCTGCTCCAAATTGCGACATTTTTCAAAAAATTTCAACAAAGATGCGGGCGTTTAATATTGTTGGTCTTTGTATTGCTTTATTTATTTTGCATGGAAACGACCATAACAATCAAGAATTTTTCTTTTTGTGACATGACAACGAAGCTCTTGTTACTGAATTTTGGCATTTATTGTGACAATGAAGTTTTATACTTACGGGGGTATACCAAAAATTGAAAATTTTAGTTCATGAAATTCTGTCATAAAATACAATTTGTGCAATGAAAATATATCTATAATTTTCATTGCAGTTGTTATATTACTATTGATTATTCTTTTATATATTGGTCAAAAAAGTTTTTAGTTTCTTTGTAAAATTTTAAAATTGAATGAAGAAACTGAGCAACTACACTGTCAAAGAAAAAACAAAATAGTAGTATGAGCGCGAAAACAGCTCCTAAAACACTGACGTAGGTTACAAAGGAGATGTTTTTTAAGAGAATCCGAAAGAGAAAATAAATCAAAACAATTTTTAATACAAGAAAGAAGGAAAATATTAAAAAGAAAGTAAAATAATAAACATTAAAACAGTTCTGGAGGCGCCGGGCATCGATCCCGGTACCTCTCGCATGCTAAGCGAGCGCTCTACCATCTGAGCTACGCCCCCCATACTAACTAAAGTTAATCACCTTAATAAGTGCCCAACACCTGTCAATTATTGATCTGATGAAAAATTTTAATTACCCAAAACTGAATATGTTTCGAGTAGTTCTTGCTAATTAAAATAAATGGGTGCGGACATGTTAGGCAAGCCAGTTCAGTGGGTGTTTGCAAAATTGACTTTATATTTGGTACCTATTAAATTTTAAGCCTAACTAATGATACAAGATTTACATTGACAATGGTAAAAAGCAATATTAATATCTTCCAGCTTTTACAATTCTAAACGTTTTAAATTACACCCAAATTAGATTTATTAAAATTATTAAAATTTTTTCATATCATGATGACGCAAATTGAGACCAAGTTACCTCCATTGTTCAAAGGGAGATAAAAATATGCAGTTTAATTTTATTTACATATTTAAATTAGCTTTATTAAAATATACGAATGAATAACAAACCACGGATATTAAGTTCTAAAAAATTCAGCGGTATCATGCGAAACAAATTAAAATATAAGTTCATAGTAAAAACCTTAAATTAAATTGTTTGAAACTCCGGGTAAATATCATATGGCCGGTTCCGATGATGCAACTAATGGCGGCGACAAATTTGCAGAAATACATACACATTGTAAGTTGGCAAGAAAAAAATCACTAGAGTTACTAAATTGCAAATAGTTGTACCAAAATAGAACATATTCTATTTCCATACAGCTGTGTTACTGCTACTGATTGCATAGTATATCCGCTTCAAAATGCTGCATTTTACAAATTGTCGCGACCAAGTTGCACCGTGAGAGCAGGACACTATCCTTATAAAAACAAATATCCACAGTTTACTCTAATATGAAAAAATATTACTGTGGTCCAGCCACAGAACAATATTGACAGTTATATTGTAAATACTTTAACAAAATGTGTGTGTCCAAACCCAGTGACTTTTTCAGACTTTGTGGGTATCTACAAGACAAAAGTTGAACTGATGACTTGTGCTAACACATATTATATCGCGTCGATATAGAAGATAATTGACAATATAATGAAAATGCAGTATTAATTATGTGCCAAAAATTTAACGTCCTGTAAAAACCCATCCACTTAAACGTACCGTACCACCGCACTCGTCCAAGATGTTTTTCTCGTTAAATAACAATTTAAACGACATGAACAGCACGAATAATAATAATAACACGAGCCCGGGTATAAACGGCAACAACCCCTTTCACAACCCCGTTCATAACCCCGTTCACAACCACGTTCACAACCCCGTTCACAATCCCGTTCACAATCCCGTTCACAATCCCGTTCCGGAACCGGTATCCATACCGGTACTCTCGCCCAATACGCCGTCGGTTGGCACTACCGGAGGGAATAATGGCAACAATGGATACCGGCTACTGTCTGCTCAAGGCATGGAAACTCTTCAAGCCTTCTTGAGGGAGCATGGTAACGAGTGCATCAAGCAGTTTGTTAAGGTAGGTATGTTTCGAAAATATTTTTTTCTGCGACTATTTAATAAAACCGTCATTTTCATGCAATTTTTGAAAAATAATATTACTCAATTACAGATAGTGAATAATGAGTCATTATTCATGGTATGTGACCAATCACAACAAAGCATGCTTATTATTTACGCTTCTTTGAACCAATCAGGAAGTAACTTTAACAAATTTGATTGGCCGTTTTTGTCCTCCAAAAATTAGCTGATCGAGGAGGTGACAACGCTATCTCCCTTAATTTGAATCGCTAATATTGGTCCATTGTTAGCAATAGCAAATGACTTTTTATTTTAATAGCGTCTATCACTGGTGGCCTTTTAAAATTCTCAAAAATTTGATCAATGAGAAATTGCTCCCCCCAATATATATTATATAAAAGAATTGTTATCGGTAAAAGGGCAAACAAAAGTAATTAATGAGATCGAATAACCCGAATGGGATCCCTCGTAATAGGGCCGCTTTGTCTCGATACCGATGTCAATTCATCATGACCCGGGCATGGCGTTTGATTTTGCCTTGTCTACAAATTTGTCTTTTTATTGACGCTCTCGGTTTTTTTCCTCTTGATTTATTAAACGGTCATCCATATATGGCAGTCGTAGATTGTCTTTTTAAAATTGACTTTTTGACTGAGAAGAATCGAGTCAAACATTAATCGAAATGGAAAGCTTACAAGGTGTGAGGAATTTAGGGGTTTTTGCACTGATAGACCAAGAGATAGCGGCTACGTCTAAACCATTGACCTTCTGCAAGAGGAGACGCAGCTGTTCATTTATCAGTGATGGGCGGTGGGTAAATAGTGAAATAGCCTAGAGGTAGGTAAATAAAATTTGGCCATATACCGGGTATATATATATATATATATATATATATATATATATATATATATATATATATATATATATATATATATATATATACATATATATACCGACACGGTCGGGTATATACCGACCGACGCGACGCGGGAGGAAGATTGGATATATACCTGGTTTGTACCCAATATATACCTGGTTTATTCCCGATATTTATTATTAGTATTATTTATTATTACTATTTCTTTACGAAACGGCGCCGCTGTTGCAGCGACAAGACAGCACAAATGTTAATAAAAATGTTAATTTTGTTAAAAATTATATACATATTTATGTATCCTTATGGATTTTTTAATGTAAGGCTTTTTATAAACATTTACTTTTTTTGTAAATTCGATAATATATAAATAATTTTAATTTTGGCTCTTCCTCTATGTTTCAAACCTGATTTACTAACATAAAAAAATTAACTCTAGTACATTTACAGTGGCAGTTTACTTTAAATAACGATTTTGTGTCGTTTTAGCTCCACGTGGATTAGGACTTTTACAGTTTTGAGCCACAATGTATGTCTTTTTTATGAGAGGGCATTTTTTTCGTAAAATCAATAATAAAAAAGTTTCCCATTTGTTAAGATGGTTTCTGGACACGCTGTATATATATAGATTACAACAATGCAACTGCATAGGGTATTGCCTGTTGTTATAGTAATGCCTTTTTTACGAACAATCACCTCTATTTTTTATGTCTTCATGATCTACAGTTATTTCATAAAACTGGCACCCTATGATGAGATACCATGCATGATACCCCATTTAATAAGTAGTAAGGAGCAATACACTACACAGAGAGAAAAAATTAATTTACACAAGTAAAATTTGTTTCTTTCAATTAAATTATTTAATTGGTATCGAGCAATTAAATATATAATTCAGCGAATTTAATTATTTAATTGGCAGGTTTAATTAACTGAAGTAAATCATAATTTCTGTAAGTAAATTTACACGATAAAGTAAAATATGACTTAATTGTATCAATTATCATTTAATTCATTTAATGTGAAGGTATGATACCTACAACTAATATTGGTTAATACAAATATCTTAATTTAATTACGTGAAGTAAATCTTAGTTTTACTAAGAAAGATATATACTATTTGCAATCCCGATATAGTTCCCAAAAAAATTGATTCAGTTTTTTTAGGTTTATTTGCTTTACATTAGCATTTGAAAAAAGTTATGTATAATATGCTATTCGTTAAGCAAATCATTATATACTAGTTTAGTATGAACGCATATCTCAATCTATTTTTTAAATGTTTGGCCCTCAAAAAATTTAGTGACATTTTTTCTGACACCATGATCGTAAATTTTTTGCGGGCCAAACAGTTAAGAAATAGATTGAAATATGCGTTCATACTAGCCTAGTAATGATTTGCTTAACGAATATCATATTATACATAACTTTTTTCAAATGCTAAAGTAAAGCAGATAAACGCAAAAAAACTGAATTAGGTTGACAATACCAAACATAGCGGAGCCAAGAGAACCTTAAGCAGTAAGAAAATATTTCTTGAGGTTAAAATATAGAGCTTTTATAAAACAAAAGATGAAAATGTCTACTTTCGTTTCACATATTTATTGCATTTAATGTGATACAATCATTTTTAAAATGACACAATAAAACCCTGCAATAAAGTCGCCATACAGAAAAGTATATTTTTATTTTTTGTTCTATAAAGGATCTATACTATAACGCCAACAAATATTTACCAAATACAAAGAAACTTTAAATTTTACTTATCACTGAATACATGCATATCTTGGTACATTTATAGGTATATCCCTACAAAATAAAACAACAAAAGGCTATTATATTATCCATAAATATATACACTAACAAAAATAAACCAAATGGCCGTCACTTTCACTGTTACTACCGGAGTAGCCGCTTAGTCTGCCTTCTCATCAAGGGACGATGCGTAAATGCGATGCACGCCGGGTTGATTTATGTCGACGGGATGGCATGGCGGTTAGGGCTAGCGTAAAGAATAATTTTATTCTCATAAGCCGCGATTTAGTTGTCAGGAATAAACTTTAATTTTTGGAATTACATATTTAGTTCTGTTGTTCCCTTATTAGGAAAATTAAATTATAATTGTCAGTAGATATTCTTCGTTATTGCGCCAACACAATTTAATTTGTACAATGAAACGTTTAATACAATGTTTAATTATGCGAATTTTTCTATTAATTATTAAAGCTTTTGTTGGCGGAAAAATAATTTAATTTTTTTAAGAATATATTTCTCAACTAAATATTTTAATTACAGTAATTATGCAAAATATAAAAGAAATTTTGTTGCAAGTATCGCTTTTTTATTTGAAATATGGTTTTATCCAGGGAATTATTTTTTTATTTAAAAAATTATAGAATGTGATTTAATACCCACCAACTTATTTTTTCTCTCTGTGTAATATTGAATACAAACTAATTAAAAATATGATCAGAATTAACCGCTAACTCAATCAGTTTTGAATAAGAAAATTTAATTAGATATCTAATTTAATCAACCACCAGTGTTAATTTTTAAAATAAATCAGTCTTAGACCTGGATTCAAACGGAATTGTGTTGATTTTGATTAAAACTTAATCATTATTTTTGCCCGTTGCAACTCTACAAGCTGCATTGTCCGCGAAGTTTGCTGCACATTTGAAATAATTTTATTAATGAGTTTATCGAAATATAAGTATGACGTAGAATTGGTGCATACCTTCAAACAAGATTAACGGTTTTCAGAATCGTAAACAGTCAAATACCCTTCAAGGGATAAACAAAAATTTGCAAATTCGCCTAAGAGTAAAAGAAAATCTAATTTCTGACCACGCTACTGAGCTTCACCCCTCCCCATTTCCCTTGGTTACAGCCCTACTGCACCAAATAACTCGACAAATTAAAGCAAAACATTAACAGCCAGATTCACTATCATTTAGTCCATAGGTTTAAATTTTAAACCTATGGTCTAAGTCTTAAACCCTATTCACTAAGATTTAGACCCCTGCAGTGGACTAAAATTTAAACCCTGTCGCTAAACCTGTCACGTGACGAGAAAACAACTGAATTTAAACCTACAAATGTCAAGTAATGACGTAAATATTATTTATTTTTATTATGCGAGTCGCTGTTTTCTACTAAAAAAGAATTAAGCCATTATATTATTACAAGAATTTACGGAAAATATCATTTGAATTTACCGCCGAGAAGATATTCATGCGAGGAGGCCCCTAAGCGGTGTAAATACGAACACAAAACATAACCTCAGAATTCCATGTGACACGGAAGGTAATATTTTGATGAAATTTTTACCTTTTCGAGTTTTATTTTACTTGGCGTGCATTATGCCTTACCAGTTAATGTTTTTATTCCACAAAGAAGACAAGGATCATTAAAAATGGGCAAGGTATCGACTAAGTTTGGAAAGTAAGGGGCCCCACAATAGCAAACAAATTTCCAAGCCATTTATTTTCTGAAAGGACCGATGTACTTACAGCCTTTAATAAGGTAATATTTATATTTTAAAATATGATGTTTATTGTGGAATACGTGTTTCTTTACTTACAAATGTATATTTCTTTTAGAATCTGTGGACAAATAATGAATGAAATATGGGAAATGTTTTAAACAAACCTAAGCCCATACAAGTAATACAAGTATAAATATTCAGGCAGCTAGTGATGTTCAGATTTCTGTGAAAAAGGTAAAAATTATTTAAATGAGAGATATTTTATAATGGAAGTTCTATTTTTTCCATATTTTTAGTTGTAATAGCAACCAAAGATAGTGCTACTCAGTATTTAAAAAAGCCAAATATTCATATTTTAAAAAATTTAGCAGTTTTAAAATCTATTAAAATAACTGGATATTTCTGTTTTTTGATAAGATTAGGTACCTACCTCTTTTAAGTATGTTTATAATTTTAATTATTTATAAATTACACCCAATTTTTAAGCTTCTTATTTATATTTTTTAACTGGAAAAGTATTTTCTAATTGTTTTCTTTTTTAGATAAATTGCTACAAGAGAAAAAACCAAGAACCTGGGACAAACAAGAAGAAACATAAATTAATCTCTTTAGCTTGTATTAATGTTGTTTGTTATTTTTATGCGTTTTATTTAATATATATTGTAAAAAAACTGTTATTGCAAATTAAAAAAAGTATTGCTGTACCTATTTTTTATTAAATACACCAGTATATTATGATTTTTATCGATAAGATCATTTTTCTCGGAATAAAACACATTCCTATCTTCTGTGTACCTATTTACTTACCATAGAAATTTAAGACATAGTGCCATTCAGAGAGAGTAGCTTTGTCAATACAAAAAAAAACATATTTTGGGGACAGCTTACATACCTAGTGTGTACCTTGAAAGAAAAAGTACATTTCAATCTTGCATATTTATTATTTAAGTTACAGATTTCCACATGTAAAATTAACATATATATTTCTTGTCTACTTGGAAAAACTTCAGTAGATTTCTTTCACGTGTGTAGTTTAGATTCTCTACTCCTTCAAGAGAACATTTTGTACTTGCTTATAACACCAAAAACCGTAAAAAGGATCTTACTAAAACACAACAATTAACGGTGGTAAAGAATTAAATTGAATATTAACTAAACCATTTGCTATTATTTAATGTTCATAAAGTACATAGTCTATGGTCTTACATGGGTGAAAAATAATAATTACATTTCCATAACTCATTTTAGGTATCTTCCTATCCACATTACATTCATCCAATGTTCAATTTTGAGAAGATAAATTTACATTTAGTAGTATCTTGAATCGCATAGTAGGCATTGGTGCAGCTATATGTCAAATTAAACCCTTGTCAACTTAGACCTTCCTTAAACCATCAACAGGTTTAAAATTTAAATCCGATTCACTAACAATTTAGTACTAGTTTTAAGACAAGTCTAACTTTAAACCATTTGAATAACAAAACACCAACATCAACCTGCTGTGTTTTTGAAATATCTTTTAGTACACATTTCTTCGAAAACATGAGCGACATCAATAAACGTAAGCTTAAGGGAAATTTTACAAATAAGGAAGAAGAAATATTAGTAAAGAAAATGTTCTTTCTGGGAAGTTGTCCCCTGCTACCCCACCTTTAAAGCGGGAAAATACTTGGAGGGAAATTCAAACGGCAATTAGTTCCGTGAGCTTCCAAAGAAGGAACTTAGCGGAAATAAAGTGCAAGTGGAAATGACCCAAATTATGTGCCAAATTAAGATGTAAGTACAGGTTTTACTTTCTTATTACTACAATATTAAAAAATAAGTATGAAGGTATTCTATTTGAAAAAAATACATGCGAGTTTCAGAAGAATTTATATAAAAATTGGCCAAAATTATATAGTGAATATTTTTTATTCTTTACGCACTTATGTTAAAATCGTTTATCTTTAATTATATACTTACCAGACAAATCAACAATTTTGTGCATATACAGGCCGTCGAAAAGTGTCAAATTTTGCGTTAATTATTTTGTTTAAAATTAATGCCAGACGTTAAGCTCGTGAAACTCGCATAACCTCCATGGTTTAATAGAACATTCATTTAGGTAATAGATTTACTAGTGGTTGCGAAAAGAAAGAGCTGCACGGCTACTGAAGGTGGGCCCTCTGATGCCCCCGACCTTAAGCCCGAGGACGATATAATATTAGAAATTACTGGGAAAACCTCGGTCGAGGAGAATTCCTGAGGGGAAACAAGTTGAATTTCCCAACATTCAAGCTATTCCTGAATCTTTCCGTAAGTAAAAATAATCTTTGTACCATTTTTATATTAATATGTACATACTTGCTATGCTATAAATAGATTTAAATAATTAAACAATGCTTTTTTCTGTATTTAGCCTCCGGAAACACCCAATCTATAACTGCAACTTCCAGCAGCAAACTTCTTGGTACAATTGGTAAATAAACAACACGCAATAATTTAAAAATACCAAATATGTATGTCTGTACGTGAAAATGTATAATTTCGGGAGATTTATATTATTAGATTATGCAAAACAATTTTAAAAATATTTTAGTTTCGTACTTCTCATCCAGCGGAAGTGACTCCTCCATTTCCCCATCCCCTCCAGAAATCGAGGACCCTGGAGAAGAAAATTCAGCGTGGACACTGTCCAAAGAAACGCAAACTTACACAGAGTATGTTATTGTACTTATTAAATATGTAAATGGATTAACTTTAGATTTTTTAGGATGTCAGTTTACCAGCAGAATTTGCAATTGCTGGAAATTAATAAAAAAATTCTGCAGACTTAGGAAAGACAAACGGCCGCGCTAGAAAGCATAGCCAGCTCTCTTCTAGTCAAAGTACAAAAAGTACTCTTTTCCGTATTCTAATTTACGAGTAAATGGAAAAATTCTGCGTCTCCGCTTTGTTGCTCACACTGAAACTGCATATGGGTTCCTATTCCTAAGAACGTGTCATATGACATGTTTTTATTTATCTCGGTAAATCCGAGTAGTATACAAGTTGTATCGCAAAGGAGGGTCCACAGTATTTTAATATTCTCATGTGTTTCTTTTAGTACAAAAGACCTGATTTTTTTTTTAAAATCGGCCAATAATAAAAAACCGTTATTTGTAAAAATATGGCAAAATGTTATTAAGAAAACTTGTCTAGAATTAAAAGCTGCTCAAATATGCAATTATGTCTTTTATTTCAAAAACAATTTTTGTCAGTATCCCACATATTCTTGGATTCTTTAAAAATGGGCTCCTTAAATTGCGTCCTAATTAAATTGAACAGGTGGAATTTAATTGTGTGTAGTGTTACCAACTTTTTTTTAAGAGTGATTTTTTTATTCCAAAATGTTTTTTATGTTGCAAGGGCAATTATTAAAATCTACCCAAAACAAAATTTTTTTTTTTCGTTTGTGAAGGTACCAAAGTATTGAAAAAAACGATAATTATCTTTCGTACACTTTAATAAGAATTGTCCTTGCAACAAGAAAGGCTATTTTCGAATAAGAACAAATAAGAAGTTTTTAAAAAGTAGAGAGATTTAAGTTTGTTTTTCCAACAGTACGCTACTCAATTTCAGTTTTGTCGAAATTTAAGGAATCTTAAAAAAAAACAATAATACGGAGGTTACTCAAAAAACATAAAAGAATTATTTTTCTTAGGTTACGACATGAATTGATATTTGAAGATAACTTTTAATTCTAAAAAAATAAATTCCATTAGGTGCCCACTTCTTGATCCACGCTGTATAAGGGACCAAAAATACCATTGAGCTTTTTTCTTGACATAAAGCAAAAATAGATAACAATTGTTTTTATGGTGCTCACCCGTATGTTTGACCCAAAGTTTATCAGCTTTTGAACTATATTAAACATTAATCTAAATCATTTAAATAGCAGACAGTTAGTCCGACAAAAATGAAAAAAAGCCAGTGTTTCGTACTTTAGTGGCCTAAAACGGAATCTGAAAAAATCTCGAGAAGCGATTTTTTCCACGATTAGATTAGTTTTTCTTCCTTAGAAGGAAGTAAAACTAAAACATAATTCGTTCATATGTATGTACTTACCCAATGGTGTGCCGTCCAAGGGGCTAGGGGGGAAGCCCATCTCCCTGCACTCGTAACGGCGCCCTCGCGCCCCCACGGAGATTCAATGCCTATAACCACATACTCTCCAATAAAAGGAAAATTATTTGGCGCCCCCAAATCATTGTGCCTCCTCCGCCTCTAAAGGCACGGCACGACACTAACTTACTTACATTTTTTACTCACTATAGCTCCCATAGCGACCATATTTATATAGACTTGTGCGTTAGGTTTTTCCTAGGAAAAGTAGGCCTTATTTGTATGTAGCAATAGCATCATAAGGTACAATCCACAAGTCAGACTTACAGAAACTGTGCAAGTTAACTTTCAGGTGCAAGGTTAGATGACACCATTGTAATTCGAAATAAATGGAATAACTAACGAGCGTCTGCACGTTGACTTGCAGAGCTTGTGTAATTACATAGGTAGCTAAAACGTTTAAGATGTCCCTCGCCGAATTTGTTTTGCTTTCAGTATGTTTCATATCAAAAGTTAATTGAGGCTTTTTGTTTTGGCGAAAAACAAATACGCAACTCCACATTTAGGACTCCAAGTGGGTGTTCTCCAGAGGCGCAATTAAGGGAGTTCATACCCCCCCCCCCCGAAATTTAACCAACCCCCCCCCCCCAAATTTAACAAGTGTAACATGAATAGCAAATAATAAAAAATATCAATGTTCATATATATACTATCATACTCACCTATTAAAATTAATATGCGCGTATACAGAATCTTTTTACTTGACATCAAGCTACATTAAATAATAAGTTTAGTCTTGTAATTTAAATTTGTGTTCAAGATTTTTGACAAAAATAAAATTACTCTGTACTCTATTACACCTATGGAATCACCGGTGTCAGTCCGTCTTTCCGTGTGTCTGTCACAGGCGATTTTCTCTGAAACTATTCGACGTCAAAATTTGAAATTTACTAGAGATAGAGTGTGGTGGCCCCATTATAGACGTGAAGTATAAAAAGTTGAATTTTGATTCTGGGGGTTAATTTTTGGGGGCAGATTGGGAAATGGAAAAAAATTTAAGGAAATCGTGTAGGGTGTCAAATAAAAGCTTGCTGAAGCACGAATTCAACAATAAATATAATGTATTTTTTTAGGCATTTTTTAATCATTTTTCGGGAAAAAACGTTTATAAGCTGCCATCCCCACCATTATCACCAAAAGGATCGCTTTGAAAAATGTGAAAAAAATCATCAAACAATAAGAATTAAGTGTAGACTGAACCAAAATTATCAGGATTGAAAGATTCTAGCGCGATCGATTGTTATAAACAATTAAATTGTTTATTTCCTTATAATTGCTGAACCATTGGTTTTAGAGAAAAAGTTTTTCGTCAAAAAAAATTCTCACAATGAAAGGAACAACTTGTGTCAAACTCATTTTTCAAAATTTTTACGCGATGTGATACGGCGTTGGTGCCGTCACTAGTTGTGCAAGTATATCTTGCACTTGACCGATTTTTTTATTATTGGAAAGATATATTTTTATTGTTACTGTCTATAAAATGGGCTCAAATATACTTACAAAATTTATTTATTTTATTATTAATTTTTTCCTTCATTCATTGTCATATTTAATAAATCGTATACATTAATTTTGTTTTATTTCGTTTGTTAAAAATAAAAAGCTTGAATGGTTTTAAAAATGATATATAAGTGTGAGTAAACTTTACGAAAGTAAAAGCTATAAAAAAGTATCTTTTTTACAATGAAAAAAAAACCTTGCTAAAAGAAGCTAGCTGTGGCTATATTTTGTTTCATATAATTATCAGCCATTTGGAAATTTGTCAGTGACTGGTTTATATAAAAACCAACAAAGCTGATAAAAATACAGTTGCTTGTATTCATTAAAGCATTATATAAATTTGATTTTAGAGTAGGCCTACTACTTGATGACAATGATAAGTAGGTTGTCACAGTTAAACTATTTGGTTAGCTAATTTACAATTGACTGCATCGTGCAGTCCAAATTATCTAGTAACTACTCCTTAAAATGCTTAGACTTGCTCGAGACTGCTCTTGCCAAGGGCGGTCCTAAGGGGGGGGGGGGGTGAATACCCCTAGAATCTTGGCTTCCCCTGGCATGGTACGGACCGCGAACAAAGCAGTTTGTAAATATTTTAGTTGGTTAACAAAAATTAGCACCCCCCCCCCTGAGTTTTAGTCCAGGATCGTCCTTGGCTCTTGTGAATTATACAATATCGAGTTTTAAGAAAAGTGTACGTGGAAAACCACAGAAAACCATGTTCATAACAATTTACAATAACCTTATCTCAATACTATAATCAATATAAAAATATTAGCTTGCACTATCTAAACTTCAAGCCCTTATTTGTTCTTTCTTCCGGTGTTTACCTAAAACAGAAAAATGCATAGTTAATATTACATGACTAATAATAAACTATGTTATCATGCAACAATAAGGGTAAAAGTTTGAAAGTGTTGGCATAGTTACCAGCAAAATAATTTGTATGCCATTTTATTATTCCAAATTATATTTTTAAAGGCATCATTGTCCTTGCTGGTAACACTGCTGGCACTTGGATAATTTGACACTAAAAGACGTTACCAACGCTCTACAGATGTTTAAAAAAACAGCTGATAAGTATATTATCTGAAAAAGTCACAAGTTTCTTAGATCTGTGAACCTGTATAATGTCAATTAAAAAGTGATAAATGAAAAACACACTTCCCTGAACTTCTGCCGACTATCATTCTTGAGTTGGCAAAACGTTACAGGAATAAATTGGACGTACCACAATACCAAATTTTATAAGGTATCATAATCCTATGTTACTTATTTTAACTTTCAAAAATAATAAAAATAAACAGTGCTCACCAAGCAACTATCCATTACCATTCCATTGCGTTGTTTCAAAGTAGGGTTGAGTCGACTATTTTCCCAAATAAAGCCATCATGACTACCTCCAGGCCATCTTACACAGACTTAGTAAACTTTAAATCTGAATCATGCATGACTTGTATGTTGAGGCTTTTCTATTCATGTAGTTGTCTGGATCTACCTAAGACTGCATAATTTTATATAATACATATTGTGTGCCTAAATTCATAAAGCAAAAAATTAGAACAGCGAGTTATATCCAAAATTGTACAGTCTCCTATGACAATATTGTTTTTTTATCTAAGACATCCCACGTAGACTTCAAGCCTAAGTACTAACGTACAGTGGGCGTCTGAAGAGAAGGGAAATGTAGTCTACTGACACGGGATTTAAAGGATTGGAGGTTGGGACGGGAAGGGAAAACATCTGCAGGCAATTCGTTCCATAATCTGGAGACCCTAGGTATGAATGAGCGAGAGAAGTGGTCTGTTCTAGGCTTTTGTAGCTGGTGGACAGTCAAGGGATGCATACGTTACGCGTCTCTTGTTATTCTGTTAGGAACAGTCAAGGGGGGAATAATACCGGCTAGTTCTTCAGAGCAAAATCCGTGGAAGTACCGGTAGAAAAGAGATAAATCACCAACAGTGCGGCGATGAGCGAGAGAAGGGAGTTTTCTTATGAGGACTGGGTCATTAATGAGTCGAATGGTTTTTTTGGGTAGAATCAAGGATGTTAAGTGTCGAAGGTGATGCCGCTCTCCATATGTGGGAATAGTATTCTAGGTTAGGTCTTATTTGGGGAACATAGAGTGTATAAGTTGGAAGGGGAGAAGTATTTTCTGGCTCGAAAGGGAAACCCAAGCTTTTTAGCTGCCGATGTAGCTACTGAAGTAATGTGTTTGTGCCAGCTGAGATCATGTTCCAAAGTGACGCCGACAAGATCGAATGTTTCATTGTTCTGTAGGGCTTGGACATTCATGCGGATGGGGTAAGCGGTGCCAGATTTTTTGAGTGACAAGGAGCAAGACTGGGTTTTGGAGGCATTGAACTGAACGAGGTTCTTGGCATCTCAGTCTAAGATTAATTAAAGATCTAGGGAAAGGGATAGGTGCATGGATCTGCGTCTATTATCGAACTCTTGATTCGAGACTTGTCTGGAAAAATTAATATTGGAGTGAAGAGTACTATCGTTAGAATAACTGTGGATGGGATTGGTAGTTGAAGAGAGCAGGTCATTAATGTGAAGAAAAAATAGGGTTGGTGCCAGGACTGAACCTTGGGGGACGCCAGCATTGATAGGAAGTTAGATGAATGACCGTCAACCACGACAGATAGGCGCCGATTAGAGAGCAAGCTACCGATCCAGGTACATGGTTTGTTAGGAAGACCATAAGAAGGTAGTTTGTTAAGGACTGCGGCGTGCCATACTTGGTCAAAGGCCTTGGAAATATCAAGAGCAACAATCTGAGATTCGCCATGAAATTCGAGAAACCTGTTCCAGATATGTGTGACAAAGCTAAGGAGATCAGTGTGGACATTTGGTGACAAAATCCGTACTGTCTGTCATGGATCATTTTGTGTTTTTCTAGATATTTTAGAATTGGCAAGTTGATCGTTTTCTCCATAACTTTGCTGACAACAGAAAGCAAAGAAATAGGTCTACAATTGGATAGAAGGGACTTTGAACCTTTTTTCGGGACAGTCTGCACACCAGCAATCTTTCAGCTATCTGGAAAGGTACTTTTGTCATAAGAGATCTGGAAAAGGCGAGTTAAGATGGGTGCAAGTTCTGGAGCGCATTTTTTGGAACTATTGTATGCCATCCAGACTGGAGGACTTTTTGGTGTCAAGCGATAGAATTTTTTGAACTTGCTTGACCTTAAGAGAAAGGGTAACACAAACTAAAACTAATAGAAATAAAGCTACTGCTGTAAGGATGCCTTATTCTAAATGATTAAGTATCAGTTTATGAAAAGACAATTTCCACAACTATGTTGTTTTTACAATTTTCTGTAAGTACTCTAGAAGAATAATTACAGAGACTTATTCATGGGGGGGGGGGGGGGGGTTGGGGGAGCGTCTCCTCCGGTATGCGCTTGAGTTAGCTAATTAGAGCAAGAGTTGGCTATTAGAACTTCATACCAAAAAACGTTAGCAGCTGAGTTTGGGAAAAATTCACATAAAGGTCGACAGTTTAATCCCAGCAAACGCAAAGAAAGTTCTACCAGTTATAAAAAAAAATCGACAGTTTTGCTCGGAGAAAATTTATAAAAAAAGGACAATTTTGGATGTGTATCTGCGGATAGTTGGATATTTTTCTCCACTTGCCCCCCTCTCCCCAAACATAGTGCTTTCAATACGCCCCTGAATAATTGTAAGCGCAAATTGACCCTATGTTTTAATACCTAATAATAATTGAATCGCCATACCTGTGGTTTCTTAATTCGAATATCTGTTCCATCGATACAGCCTACTATGTTGGAAAATTTAGCGATGCGGTAAAATCCTAAAAAAATGTAAATTTTAATTAATTAGTACGAACTAACAATATTTGTTGTGTGACACAAGGCTGAAGTAGAAAATTTATTGCTTACAAAATTTTAAATACATACAGGGTGATTCACGGTCGATGGTAGGTTAGACGTTTATGGAGAACGGAACGCGGGATTTTTTTGAAAATTTGGCAACGTGGGTAATTAGCTATGCTCTGTCCATCTAAAATATTTTCAGCATTGCGACGTTGCCGCTTCTATCAAAAAGTCCTAGCAACTTTATTTTTTTAAATGGAACACCCCATATATTAATAAATTTTTAGAATCGCTCTTTTATTACAATACTTTTTTGTTAATATTACCCTATACCTATCTCTATCGGTTTTCGAGATAAAAATTAGTTTGTGTTAAATATGGTCCAAAACATGGCCCTAATTACACGTAAGTAAATTAGTGCTCTCAATTCATGGAAAGTTGATATTTTGGCGGTAGTTTAGACAGACCCGATGTATTTATTTTTCACCATGAAATCGACTCCATATCATACAGGGCGTGCTAAGATTACTATTATTTCCGTTGTTCATAAAAGGGGTCAAATGTTCGTTTTTTTAAATGAAACCCCCTGTATATTAATCAATAAATTGAAAGACGAAGAAAAACGCTTTAAGATGGTACATCATATTCCTATACCTAAATCATCAAGTTTTCTTAATAAAAGCGCTTTTTTGTGAAAAAAAAAATAAAGACTTTAATTTTAAGTAACCATGGATATCAAACATCAAAATATCAAACTTACGACATTTTGACGACTGTGTTTAAAAAAATCTCCCAAAATGAACGCAGATAATCATTATTCAAACGAAGTTCTTATGAAATTATTTATTTTACACGGACAATGTGATCAAATCATTGCCAGAACTTGCAGAAAATTTAACCAAATGTATCCTGAATTGACACAAATGAACGAAAGGAAGTTTGTAAGATTACAAAATAATTTCATTAACATGTGAAAATAAATTAAATAACAAAATTAGGAAGGTTCAAAAAACAAAACTGTAAACAAAATAAGAAATTTTTACAATAAATGCTGGAAATGTTGTCCATTACATTCTAAACATTTTAGTATGTGCTTTTGTACGCGACTCGTAGTTGCTTTTTCAATTTCATGGGGATCCAGATCTTCAATACACCGAACTATTCGCCGTCGCAGTTCTTCTTTGGTAGGCACTGGAGTACTGTACACTCTTTCTTTTAAAACACCCCATAAATAAAAGTCAAGCGGCGTGAGATCGGGGGATCTCGGTGGCCAATCCCACGGCCCTAAGCGCCTAAACCAACGATCGTCAAATATTTCATAAAGTACCCTGGAAACTTCCTGGGTGCAATGAGCTGGCGCTCCGTCCAGTTGAAACCACGAATTCCTATAATCCTCTAAAGATAAATTTTCGACGAAATCGGTAACAGTCGTCCTTAGTATTTCGAGATATCTCTCAGCATTTAAAGTGGCATCATAAATAAAAAAGCTAATTTTGTGCTTTTTTAAAATACAAAAAACATTTAGGTCAAATTTTTCTTGAAATCCCATTTCTTTTGTCACGTGAGGATTATGATCAGCCCAAAAATGCTTATTTCTTCTATTAAAAATCCCATCCCTTGTAAATTTTGCTTCGTCGCTCCAAATGATTTTTGACAAAAACTCCGGATCCTCTTGTATACGTATTAAAAGGGTTTCGCAAAAATGCACTCTACGTTCAAAGTCTTCTGCTTTGAGGGCTTGCACTTTAGTAAATTTAAACGGATGCATTTCGTGATTTCCCAAAATTCGTTGTATTGAAGCATATGATACACCCAAATCTTTTTCTGCACTACGAATGGAAGCCTCTGGATATGCATAAAAATATGCCAAAACGTTGACAATATTATCTTCATTTGAAGTAACAGGTTTTGGTAATGTTAGAGGCGCTTTTAAATTTGAGCCATAGTTAATGAAATTATTTTGTAATCTTACAAACTTCCTTTCGTTCATTTGTGTCAATTCAGGATACATTTGGTTAAATTTTCTGCAAGTTCTGGCAATGATTTGATCACATTGTCCGTGTAAAATAAATAATTTCATAAGAACTTCGTTTGAATAATGATTATCTGCGTTCATTTTGGGAGATTTTTTTAAACACAGTCGTCAAAATGTCGTAAGTTTGATATTTTGATGTTTGATATCCATGGTTACTTAAAATTAAAGTCTTTATTTTTTTTTTCACAAAAAAGCGCTTTTATTAAGAAAACTTGATGATTTAGGTATAGGAATATGATGTACCATCTTAAAGCGTTTTTCTTCGTCTTTCAATTTATTGATTAATATACAGGGGGTTTCATTTAAAAAAACGAACATTTGACCCCTTTTATGAACAACGGAAATAATAGTAATCTTAGCACGCCCTGTATGATATGGAGTCGATTTCATGGTGAAAAATAAATACATCGGGTCTGTCTAAACTACCGCCAAAATATCAACTTTCCATGAATTGAGAGCACTAATTTACTTACGTGTAATTAGGGCCATGTTTTGGACCATATTTAACACAAACTAATTTTTATCTCGAAAACCGATAGAGATAGGTATAGGGTAATATTAACAAAAAAGTATTGTAATAAAAGAGCGATTCTAAAAATTTATTAATATATGGGGTGTTCCATTTAAAAAAATAAAGTTGCTAGGACTTTTTGATAGAAGCGGCAACGTCGCAATGCTGAAAATATTTTAGATGGACAGAGCATAGCTAATTACCCACGTTGCCAAATTTTCAAAAAAATCCCGCGTTCCGTTCTCCATAAACGTCTAACCTACCATCGACCGTGAATCACCCTGTATATGTACAAAATAAATGTATGTAGATTCATGTACATATAGTCTGTTAAGACTTGAAAAAAAAAACAAAACCCTTTTATTGAACTTACTTTAGAGATACTTCTGATATATCTACTGTATTATGTGAATGAATAATATGACCAGTTGTAGCATTTTTTCAGTGTCATTTGAACAGAGTAAAGATTATTTGTACTCAAAAAAAGTATAGCTCAACGTGAGAACGGAACCACCTAAAAATACATGAGGTAGAAACAACAATACACAGTTCATAGGCTTTCACGTTTCTGTCGTTTAAAAATGGTGAACTTTTTTTAAAAATTATGTTTGTATTGTGTACCTAGTTTTTATGTAATATGAAAGGACAAAGCACCACTCTTACAGGCGCGGATTAACTATTCTACAAAATATTATAAACAAAAACAAACATATGCCGTCTTTGTAAGGTCTTTGAAATAAATTATACTACAAAAATATGAATAATAGGCCAATTCTAATAATTTGTAATATAAAACTGCAAGCCTTTATGGGAATTTTTGATTTACATGCTCTTAGATTATTTCTGAAAACATTCCTTACACATCTCACTGCGATCTTATTAAAATTTGCGCCGGATCGTTTTGGCTTTAAAAGGAAACAAATAACAATTTTTTTTTTTCAAAAAACATCTCTTCTGAAAGTAATTTTTTTTTCGAAAAACAGCTTTTTCGAAAGAGGAATAACGAAATTTGTCAAAAATGTTATCTCACAAATACATATTTTGAACGTTTCCTCAAAAAGGTCCTGAGAGCTTTTTTGAAATAATTCATGAAATATTTTGAAAATATTTTCTCGAAAACACGTATTTAGAAAGTACATTTTTCAAAAGTATCTTTAAAAAAATAGTTACATTTTCCGAAAATATATATATTTTTTTAAATAGTATTTAAAAACTGAAATTATAACCTCTAGGAGTTTGGAAAATATTAATGAAAAAAAAATACGAAAAAAGATCTTGAACAAACCTAAACAAACTTTTTTTGGATTTCATCAGGTTTCCTTAGGTTTGGTGCGTTACTTTCTCGTAAATTGTGTGTTCCAAAAAAATTCATTTTTGAAGTGTTTTAAAAAATTTTGAAAAATTGGTTTTAGAAAAATTCCACTTTCGTAAGTGCTCGTATATCCCCCAAAGCATAAATATTTAACATAAAAATGCTACAATATTTACAATTTCATATTAATGAAACAATTTTGTCCTGATGTTGCATGCAAGCTAAGATTACCAAACTGTTTTTTTAACAAACATCTTTTTGATGTTAAATTACGTTAATTTTTTCGGAAAACAGCTTCTTCGAACGATGATTTTTCGGAAATGGGCCTATAAAATTTTTCCGAATGTATCTTTGTTTAAAGAATCTTTCAAAAATACATTTTCCGAAAATGCATTTTTTAGACAATGGAAACACGTCCGTCGGTCACAGGCGATTCTCTCTGAAACTATTCGACGTAAAAATTTGAAATTTAGCACAGTGATAGAGTATGGTGGACCAATTATATACATGAACTATAAAAAGTTGAATTTTAATTCTGGGGGTTAATTTCGGGGGGTAAATTGGGACATGGAAAACAATTTTCAAGGGCATCGTGTCGTGTAGGCTGTCAAAAGCTTATTAAAGCACGAATTCAACAATATACATATATGATGTATTTTTTTATGCATTTTTTTAAACATTCTTTTGGGAAAAACGCTTAAAAATTGCTGTCCCCCACCCTTATCACCAAAAGGATGGCTCAGAAAAATCTTTAAAAATCATGAACATTGAGAATCAGTTGTAGATTGAGCGAAAATTATCATTGAAGAATTCTAGCGCGATCATTTCCGCGTTTATTTCCCTATAACTGCTGAACCATTGGTTTTAGAAAAAGTTTTTCAACAAACAATATTACTCAAGAACAACTTTTGTGCCTTCACACTTTTCTAAATTTTTAATTTGGTTCCGCCCATATCCGATGTGATACGGCGTTGGTGCCGTCGGCGGCGGGTAGCGCGGCTGTTGGGCGGAGATCGGGCGGCCGAGGTTTGTTCAGGTTAAATTCGTTTAGGTTAGTAATAAATGGAACACTAATTGTGCAAGCGTAGCTTGCACTTCACCCAATTTTTTGTTTATACTTACCTTCTGTCCCTTTCGACGATCCATAAAAAATTTTCGAAAACCCATTTTTCGAAAGCACGTGTTTTCGAAAACATATTTTTTCGAAAACAGAACTTCTTCAATGATACAGTTATTCGAAAACTAGCGATGTTTTCCAATTTTTTTTTCGGAAACCATCTTTTCGAAATTTTTTAAAAAGCACTTTTTAGAAACTACCTACATCTTTTTAAGAAAACAGGTTTTTCGAAAGTACATTTTTTAAATATTGTTTCTAAAAAGACTTCAAATATTCATATTTCAAGAAAATCTTTTTGGAAAAATTAATTTACTGCGTAATGCATCAGACCCAAGCAAACCCAAGCAGACCCGTGGAAACATAGACCTGACCGAACACAAATACCGTTCGTTTAGGTTAGTTAAGGATCTTTTTCTGTTTTTTTTCATCGGCAGTTCCTAAGCTAGTAGAGCTGATAATTTAATTTTTGGAGAAAGATATTTTCGGGAAATGTATCTTCGAAATTCATTTTTTGAAAAAAAAATAATTGTACCTAGATCCTTTTCTGAAAAAGCTGTTTTCGAAAAACTTTAACATCGACAAAAATGGTTTTGAAAAAACAGTACCTACAGTTGGTCATCTTAGCTTACACCCGGCAGGACAAATTGTTTCAATGAAAGCGTAAATATTGTATAATTTTTTTTATTATGCCTTCTGCTCATTTGGAGGGATATATTTACGGGAGTGCAATTTTTCGAAAACCAAATGTCCAAATTTTTTGAAAGCACTTTTCAAAAATACATTTTTTCAGAAAATATCTTTTTCGAAAATTATTTTCTGAAGCAACGGCTTTTTGAAAAAGTAATTTGCTATAAATTTAGCGTACCAAACCTGAGGAAACCTGATCAAAAGAAAAACAGTTTTCAGGATCTCTTTTGTCCTCTCTCTTTTAATTACCATTTTCAAAGCTAGTAGAGTTCATAATTTAATTTTGGAAATGTTTTCGAAAAAATAAATTTCCGGAAATTTGTGAAAAATCGGAGTTGCGAAATATGTGTTTTAGAGAAAATATTTTCAAAATATTTCAAGGACCCGTTTTTAAAAAAGCATCTTTTGGAAAAGCTGTTAAGAGATTTTCGAAAAAATGTTTTTTCTAAATACTAAAATAGTATGAGGTTTCGAGAAAATATTTTCGAAAAATTTCGTAAAAAATTTCAAAAAAAAAACTTTGAAAAAGATGTTTCTCGAAAAAAAACCTATTTGGTTATTTGTTTCCTTTAGAAAAGCCAAAGCGATCAGGCGCAAAT
Source organism: Philopedon plagiatum (assembly GCA_963971165.1). Taxonomy (NCBI): domain Eukaryota; kingdom Metazoa; phylum Arthropoda; class Insecta; order Coleoptera; family Curculionidae; genus Philopedon; species Philopedon plagiatum. Next base: position 9,399,232 of record OZ020191.1, read on the forward strand.
TTTGATAAGATCGCAGTGAGATGTGTAAGGAATCTTTACAGAAACAATCTATACAGGGTGTTGATGTTAGAAATTTTAAGGGCAAATTCTACATATAAAAATATGAAAATAAGTTTATATAAACATGCATCCTCAAACGCTTCTTTTTCGAGATACAGGGTGTTTAATATTTTCTTTTTTAATTTCTCGAAAATGGGTTAAGATATTGACATGAATTTTGGTACACGCCAGTATGTAATTAAAGGGTACCTTTACGTGCAAAAATTTCTTTTCTAAAGTACTTGCATCAGTAGCGTGCATGCTGGAAAGTCATTATTTTTAGCGAAAAAAATGGCACGACACTGATTTTTTTCAAAACTGATATCATTTTCTTTAAGCCCAGTGAGTTCTGCGTGAAAAGTGTCTCTTAAACTTTTTTGTTCTGACGCACCGTTTTCGAGATAAAAATTAATTTATTTCTTACAATAAAAACAATGAAAATGATTTTTTTTTTAATATTTTTGGTTTAGGAAACAGTGCTTTTTGATTTAAATTTATAGTAGATGTTGGAAATGGCTTCTCCGTGCTTCAGTACTTGCTCTAAATCGTCTTCGCATATTTCTCCTAACTCTTCGAAATACTTGAGGTGTGAAAATATTAAACACACTGTATTTCGAAAAAAAAAAAAGCGTTTGAGGATCCATGTTTATATAAACTTATTTTCATATTTTTATATGTAGAATCTGTCCTTAAAATTTCTTAATATCTTTTTGTTACACCCTGTATAGGAACATCAAAAATGTCAAAAAAGGCCTGCATTTTTCATATTTCATATTTATATTATAGATATTTTATTCATATTTTTGTGGTAAAATTTATTTCAAAGATCTTAGATAGATGGCAATGTTTGTTTTTGTCTCGGTTTTTGTTTATAATATTTTGTAGACTGTATGAATGGTTAATATTTGCTACAATATTTATTTTTATAAAATTTAATAATAAAATCATTTTTGTACAAGGCGCCCCCTAAATCCGCGTCTTGTTTACGAGTTAACTTAAAATGTTATGTAAAACAGAATGTGTTGCAAAAGGCTTTCTATCTAGGTATACTTATTGGTATAAAAGACTTTATTTCACGTATAGTTTATTTAGGAAAATAATTATTTGAGAAATTTTTTGTTGTAAAGCAAATCCTTATCAAAACATTGATTTTCAGATTTTCCCTTTTCTTTTTTAAATCAGCAAAAAATTATTAAAAAAAATAAAAGTATAGGTATCAGTGTTGAATTCAGGAGGAAGCCCGGGGGGATCCCCCGGAGCAAGAAAAGTCCCCCCTGGGGAATATCTGTGTAAAATATAGAAATTGATTTGCTTAAAGCATAGTTCACCTACATTGTTTTACTAACTCAATTTCTTATAAACCAAAGCTACATTAATTTAATTATTTTTAATTTTATTCCCCCTCCCCCAATTAGAATGTTTCTCCCCCCAGAAAAAAATGTCTGGATTCAACACTGATAGGTATGTATGTGTGCTAAGCAACGTATGTTGTTTTTACAGCTAACATTATCTACTTTTTTGAGCAATGTTTGAAGTTTTATTTACCTTGTTTGATATTGCTTATGTAGTCAGCATCGTTTAAATTAAATGTAATGAATCTGTCTGCAACTTCCACAATCTTTCTGCAAAATGCACCAACAGATCTGCTGCAGCTTGCTTGGCCAATCCTTACAGTATCCCCCAAAACATTTTGGAAAGTTCCACTCGCTAAAAACTGCAAACACGCGAGCACCTGAACTATAACGGGCAGAGTTTGTGATCTTCGAGTTGCCCTGTTCAATGCGGGACGTACTAAATTGCATAATTCCAACATTTCATTGCGGGAAAACCGGTAGTATCTAATATAATAAAATGGACAATAATTACTAACAACGCAGCCAAGTATTATAAAATTTACCTTATCAGCTGATCGTCAGGTATTAACAATGGATCAACGGGATATCGGAACTGTCTCGGAATTCGTCGTCTTCCTGGTTCGATATTTTGGGGGCCCCTTACTTCCAGTTCTTCACGATTTCTTCTTCCTGATGATTTGCTTCTTCTTCATCGTAAAGAACCATTGCCAAGTGTGCCATTATAGAACGCACAGACAGTCACAAACAAATAGGTATAACGCAAAAATCGTTTAAAAAGACAACGGTCTTCTCGTTCGCAGAAGAATAAAAGCAAAATGCTAGGTTATGCGGACCGGTGTCGGTCGAGGTTGGAAACTTTTTAGCGGGAAACGGATATAGAGCAAGTAAAAAGGCGGCTAACTTAAAACTTACCGCGGATTGAACATATTGTGGGATAATTTTACTTTTATTGTGTTTATGATAATAGTAAATTGATTTTAAAATCTCTTAAACCCGCACAATGTATAGGACTAAAATTTTGGTCTAAATTGACACTTGTAGGTTTAAATTCATTTGTTTTTTTGTTAGTGAATAGGAAATTAAACCATGCATAGGTTTAAGGAGCTTAAGACCGGGTTTAGTGGAGTTTTAAATTTAGTCCACCACAGAGGTCTAAATAGCTTTGTGAATAGGGTTTAAAAGTTAGGCCATGGGTTTAAATTTTTTTTTGCAATAAATCCATTTTTTTAGGGATATTATCACAGTAGCGAATGTAAAATGGATGTTGGTGTAGAAATTTTGGCGGAAAGTACTTTATTTTTTACAAAATATCCTTTTTTATTTTCAAAATTTGCTTCGAGCTGTCAATTTTCCGACATTTTTCAAATAATCAGTATGCTGTTGATGCTCATTTGTCAATTTAAACCAAAATGTTAGTGAATTGGCGACTCCAATTAGGGAGACGGCAACACCGTTCTGGCCAACTAGCGGCCGTTTTGGTACTATACGGTATCCATTTGGTTTTGAGAATGATGACAGAAAAAACAATTGAACAAGAATTAACCCTATTGGTCAGTTCCATGGACCGTTTACACCAGAACATATTTTAGTGATCACAATATTCATCTTTTCTTTCCTGATAATCACGGAGGAATCAGAGTTCTTTCTATCCGTGTTGGCGAAAGTGCATTAGACAAAGACAAATAAAAAAAGGATTTGTTCAAATTTTTATCGTACATTCTTTGCTTGCGGAAGTATTGCTGGTTATATACTTCGAAAGATAGTCATCGCAAAATTCTTTTTTTTTCCTGATAAAATCCCAGCGGAATCCGGTTTCTTTCTATCCTTGTTAGCAAAAGGGGCATTAGTAAAAGACAAATAAAAACGATGTTGTTGCCAATAAAAAAGAATAATCAAACATTTCGTCACATGCGGCTTTGTTTGTGCGCAAGTATTTCTGGTTGCCTATAGTGAAACAGTGAAAGTTTAATCGGCGTTGTCATAAAAATAAATTTCTAACCTGACAAAATCAAAATACTTCCGTAAGTTTTATGATTTTATAGCAAAAGACCTTTGTTTTTACTGAACCCAAACAGCATTTGCAAAAATCTCGTTTTTATTAAAAAAAACAGTGTCAGCATAGCCACATTAACCTTATTATTTTATAGCATTTGTTATATCCCTGTATATTTACACCTACCTTACCAGTAGGATTTTGATGTATGTTGTCAAATATATGAAAGGTTTAAAAGAATTAATCAAATCCTTTTTATTATTTATTTTCTAATTCTATCTGTACAAGCAATACAATAAATTGGCGACGAGATAAACAAGAGCCATGCGTATATCAAGCTAGTTAGTCAATACCAGACATGGATCAGAAGCAGTTCCAAGAAATTTTGTCCATAATGATGGCGAACCAACAAGCTCTCATCGAACAGTTGCAACGCCCCGCATCAGGTATGCAAAATAAAGAAGATTTTCGAACTTACAAAGATCGTTTCGAAAATTACCTTAAAATGAAAAATGTATTTAATGACAAACAATTTTCTGCTGAATTGCTTTTGAACTCAATAGGTTCTTCAACCTTTTCTACTCTCGCTGCCCTGGTAGCACCTAACAAACCCAATGCATTCGAATATTCCGTACTGCTTAAAAAGCTTGAAGACCACTTATGTCCCAAGAAAAATGTTCTGTTATCACAGCATAAATTTTTGTCCTCATACCAGCAAGATAATCAGTCAGTAGCAGAATATGTTGCTGTTTTAAGACGCCTTACAATTGATTGCGAATTTTTTTCATCTTGTGCATGCAATTCAAATATATCAGATATTTTCCTTCGAGCGCAATTTATCAGAGGTATAAGGGATACAACAATTCGTGAGGCACTGCTTCAGTCTGACGAAAAATCTTTTGATAAATTAGTGGAAAAAGCTATGATTATAGAATCTTCCAAAGTGGATAGTAGAGAACTGTCTTCCAGTAACATTTCATCAAGCATCAACAAACTGAATCATTCATCAAGAAGCAGACATCAATCATGTATCAACACACAGAATTATTCATCAAGAATCAGACGCCACAACCGTTCACAGACTCGTAACAGAACACAATCTAAAGCAAGAAAACAAATTAATTATCATGAACTGGGTATCGACAACCACTGCATACGTTGTGGAAAAGAAAACCATCTTGTAAATCAATGTCGTACCGACCCAAAAAAGCTTCATTGTAATGATTGTGGAAAATCGGGCCACGTTAAAAAAGTTTGCATTTCTACTTTATTAGCAAACAAAAACAAATCGAGAAACTCCACCCATCAAGTTGAAGAGGAAATCGCTCCAGAACAAGAAGAAAATTTCGGCATTAACAAAATTGTTGACATTTTTGAACAGTCCCACAGTGACATCAAAAAGTTTTATGTTACAGTGTTTATCGAAAACAAGCCGACAAAATTTGAAGTTGATTCAGGAGCAGGATTCACCTTAATTCCAGAATCCAAATACAAAGATTTAAACCTGAAAATACCGTTACAAAAATGTGACATTGCTTTCAGATCATACACTAAAAATATTTTTTATCCAATAGGGAAAGCTACGGCATCTATACGATATGAAAACAAAACATCAAATGAACAATTTTATGTTGTTCCGGATAATTTCGAGCCCTTGTTAGGTCGGATATGGATCCGTCATTTAAACATTAACCTTCAACAGATTGATGGCATAAATTCTGTCACGAATCATATCCAGTCTTCACCTTCTACTTCTGATGACCTAGTAAAACAATTTCCTAATGTTTTTGACCAAAAAATTGGATTAGTGCCAAAGTTTACGGTAACTTTACATCTACGTAAAAATGCCAAACCAGTTTTTCATAAAGAAAGAGAAGTTCCCTACGCACTGCGAGAAAAGGTCGAAAAAGAGTTAGATAGCCTGGAAGCAGCTGGAATTATTTCAAAAGTTACCCATAGCGACTGGGGTTCACCCTTAGTAGTTATTCCAAAAGCTGATGGCGGAGTTCGTCTTTGCGTAGACTACAAAATTGGTGTTAATGAAAAGCTAGTAGCAGCAAATTATCCTATTCGAAAAATTGAAGAGATCCTTCACAGTTTAAAAGATTCACGGTATTTTTGTCGACTTGACTTGTATAAAGCCTACCTGCACTTACGAGTTGATGAAGAAGGTAGCAACATTCAAACCATTTCTACACACCGAGGTACCTATAGAATGCATCGACTTTCTTTTGGAATCAAAACTGCCCCTTCCGAATTTAACAGAATCATCGATCAAATTCTCTCTGGCTTAGCAAAAACGCATTCCTATTTCGATGACATCATTGTACATGGATCAACCAAAGAAGAATGTCAGAAAAACCTCTACGCTTGCTTGCAAAGACTTCAAGAATTCGATCTACATCTAAACAGTAACAAATGTGCGTTTTTCGAAACTTGCATCGAGTATTTAGGACACGTTATCAAATACAATGAAATATCAAAATCCCCAAAGAAAATACAAGCTATTCTAGACATGCCAAGGCCAACAGATACTCTTGGAGTTCGAAGATTCCTTGGAATGGTTACATACTATAATCGATTTATTCCTGACGCTTCAACAAAAACATATCCATTACGCAAACTTCTACAGAAAAACACGAAGTTTAGTTGGAACAGTTCTTGTGAATCAGCCTTTATCAACCTAAAAAGGGAAATTGCTAGTAATCAAGTTCTAACTCCATACGATCCAAATTTGCCCTTGATTTTAGCCTGTGATGCTAGTCCAGCAGGTGTTGCGGGAGTTTTTTCTCATGTAGTTAATGGTGTAGAAAGACCCGTTGCATTTGCATCAAGATCATTAACTTCAAGTGAACGAAATTACAGCCAACTAGATCGAGAAGCCCTTGCTATTATGTTTTCTGTGAATCATTTCTTCATGTTTTTATTTGGGAGGAAATTTACACTCGTCACTGACAATAGTCCTCTTACCAGAATATTTCATCAAAATTCAAAGTTACCCGCCATGAGTTCTGCCAGACTTTTAAGATATGCTTCATTTTTATCTGGATTCGATTACGAAGTTCAGTACAGAAAGGCTTCAAATCATATGAACGTAGACTGTCTTTCTAGAGCACCTGTTAGTCAACCACTCTATTCTACAGATAAAATATTGAATGATGAAGTTAAACAAATCTGCTATGAATCAATTAAAGAAATATCCAGTTATGGCCTAAACTACGACAGTATTCGAACTGCTACCGAAAATGACCCGATTTTGTCAAAAATCAAATCCGATTTAAAGAAAAACAATGAAGCTGGAAATGAGTACACTTTAGAAGACGACATCTTATTTAAGGGTCCAAGAATTTTAATTCCAACTTCACTTCAACCATTAGTCCTCGCAGAACTCCATAATACTCACATAGGCATCACCAAAATGAAACAGTTAGCAAGACGATATTGTTTTTGGAAAAATATCGATAAAGACATCGAAAATATGGTAAAATCGTGTCAAGCATGTGCTGAAATTAGAAAATCACCATCAAAGGCTCCGTTGCACCATTGGGACCCACCAGCTGAAAACTGGGATCGTATTCACATCGACTACGCCGGACCATTTCAAGGTTTTCAATTCCTGATTGTTGTCGATGCTAAATCCCGATGGGCCGAAGCTAGAATTATTCGTGACGCCCCGACGTCTGGAAAATCCATTGAATTATTAAGAGAAATATTTTGTTTCCATGGATATCCTCGAGTTATGGTATCAGACAATGCTAGAATTTTCACAAGTGACCAGTTCAAATGTTTTTGTAAAGAGAATGGTATATTTCAAAAGTTTATTGCACCAGGTCATCCTGCCACCAACGGATTAGCAGAACGTAATGTACAGACCCTGAAAAATAGACTAAAATGTATGTCTAAAGATTGTACTCCTATGAAGAGAAAAGTTGAGGAAATTTTACTAAAATACCGAGCTACGCCACTTGTTTGTGGAAAGTCACCTGCAGAGTTATACCTAAAAAGGAATATCAGAATTAAACTTGATGCAATACGACCACATAAACACATTAAATCGGAAGAACAACTACCCGGAACACGCAAATTAAGCGTGGGAGAAAGAGTCCAAGTCAGATTCTATGAAGGGAACAAAATGTTGTGGAAATTTGGAACCATCACTAAAAAGTTTGGTTTATTACATTATCAAGTACAGTTAGATGATGGCTACTCACAGAAAAGACATATAGATCAAATACGGAATACATTGGTTCCTAAAAAGACAGTTAAATTTGCGAATGATCCCCCTCAAAGCTGTGAAAATGAAATACCCAAAAATAACGAAGACTATTACCTACCCTATCTGCCTCAGTCACAACAACCAGTAGATCAACGCCGCATTCCAGACCGAGAAATACATAATGATCTTGAATTACCCGAAGCCGATGTAGAAAATGAACCAGAGCGAGAGCATATAAATGAACCCGTTCCTGAACCGGAGGTTGAGCAGCCACTTTCACCACAACAGTTAAGATCACAGAGGCATCGCCGTCCAAACTCTCGTTATGAAGATTATGTTTAGTTAAAAAGTTATTTTTAATGTTTTAAATAGCGTGGGAGACTGTTATATCCCTGTATATTTACACCTACCTTACCAGTAGGATTTTGATGTATGTTGTCAAATATATGAAAGGTTTAAAAGAATTAATCAAATCCTTTTTATTATTTATTTTCTAATTCTATCTGTACAAGCAATACAATAGCATTTAAAATTGTTTCCTGCCCAAATAACAATACTATCTCTAACCAACAATTTGCACTAAAAGGATCGGAGGAAAAGTATTTAAATAAATAAAGGAAAAATTTCAAAAATGAGTAAATATTTTTATTAGGATAAGCAATGTATAAGGTTAAAAAATATTCCCTATTCTCCGATATATAATGAAAATGGATCTATAATATAGCCTACCTGCGAACAGTGATGTTTGTGTAAGTTAAAGACGCGATAAAAGTTGTTTAATCGATTATGCCAAGTAGTTTCACAATTTTTAACTGTAAATGTTGAGTCTTAGTTCCAGAAGGATAGATACACTTTTAATGACACTGTGACTTCAGCTTTAAACTGAAACCAAACGTTTCTAAAGCGCAATTTTCACTACTTTCTCAGTAACTAAAGAAATCTTCTGTAATGCCCACTATTCTCAACTTTATATCGGGTCGGCGTTCCTGTTACTTATTCCCATAACGCCCAGTCCAAGTAGTGTAAAGGAGAACAAATATGTACCTTGCTTAATATTTCAATAGTTGATAGTCCCAGATTCATATAGCACAGGAATTTAAGCTGCTAATACTTTATATAAACTTTTTAAGTATATTTTTATACTGAAAAAACAACTTATATCATGGGACAGGCTTCAAATAATATGACATATTAATCTTTCACATAACCTAACTTTCTACCAGCTGTAAAAATTTTACGAGTGTGAGAGAGAAAGAAGACGACAGAGAAAAAAATGAGAGAGAAAGAACATGAGAGAGAGACATAATTGATCTCTTCGTTGTAAAATGGGTTTCTGCCATCATTCTCAAAACCAAATGGATACCGTATAGTATAACGGGGAATGTTTACGTTTTTTATAACTTTTGTAGCATTTTTGAAACGTCGAATTTAGTATTATTTAAAAAGTTTTTTTCGGAGTGCTCAAGTATATATAAGTATGACTACGAAGTACAACAGAAACAATAGTAAAACTCAAAAATCATTGTGAAATACCTTGTGTACACAGCAGTTTTTTGCCCCCGTCGTTCGGTAAATTATGCTCAGTGTTTCGTTGATGTTAAGGCATAATATCCGCCCAAGGTTATGAAATAGTGTACCATAACAGTTTTCTAGGTTATATTATTATTTTTGTGTACCAATTCATTGTAATTCTTGGATATTATAATGTTTTTTCTCATTTTTTCCAATGAAATGCGTCGGGGACACAAATGAAGAACGTGGCGTCCTCATCAGCCGATTTGCTAAACTACTATAACGGGGAATCAGCTGATGGCGGAGGAGTTCGAGTTGACGCTTGGAACGGTCCGAGAACACAATTTAGACATTGTATATTACTTCTTACTTTGTCATCTATATAGGATATGTTAAGAACGTATGTCTGGGATTTTGTCGGCTCGGATAAGTCGCCGCCCGCGCCTCTAGCGACCACTTTTGTAGCTAGCATATCGGGGCTTGTTTACCTCTTGTTTATTTATACCATTTTTAAAACCTCAGAATTAGTCCTATTTTATAATTTTTGTTACGAAATCTAAAGTATATTGAGAAATAAAGAAGAAACGTAACAAAAACAGCAATCAAACCCAAAAATCATGTTTGTATAACTCGAGTGGGAAAGTCGATTAGTAGCCCCGCCATTCGACGAACTGGTTAGTGTTTTTCAATGCCTGTGCATAAATATCCGATTTACTCGTGTAAAAGACTGTGCATTGACTATTTCCTCAGTTCTCTTAATATTTCTGTGTAATAGTTCGGTATAAGTTTCGCTTATTACATTTTTAAAATGCAAGATTTTTAACCTCAAAAGACCAAACCACCGACCGAATCAAATCAAAACAGTGTGCAAAGGTGTGTAATTTAAATGAAATTTGAGTAAGTTTAAGCTCACATCCCTTTTTATCAAAAAAAGCCCTAAAAATGGAGTGACCATATCCTTAATGATGGAAGAAAATACCTATGGACAATACTGGAGACAAACCTAAATATGAGGAATATATAATAAGGTTTTCCTACAAATGAGTGACAGTGTACTTCTTACATTTTACACTACGAGATTAATTCATTGCTTCTGATGGAGGTAGGTAAATTCATCATTTTTAACTAGTTAAGAATTGTGAAAATGTGTTTGTTAATAAACGTAACTTTTACCATTTTAAAAGGCAATGTTGAGGGCAATGTATTACAATGTTCTGCGTATTCTCATAATATATAAAGTACGATTCTATGCACTATAAAATTCTATTTTTAAAAGCAAATTACATTTTTGTACTCCTTAACAAATCTAATGACTGGCAGATATAGGTAATAACTTGGTTTCTATTATAGATAGACAATATAATATTGTCAGTGTTCATTTTTGAATGTTTTGATGACCATAAAAGTATTACTATTATATTAGATAGGTAATTAACCTATAGTTGATTCTTTTTTAAACTGCTTTAATAATGTAAAAATGTCCCTACATGGGGATTGATACTGGAGTTATACGAAGAGTTATAGTAAATATGAAGGAACAGTAGCTGATAAATATTCTAAAATTTAAGTACCCACTTCTGATTTATTATTAAATAATAAATTAAATACAATTTTGTTTATAAACCTAATTAACATTGAACTACTTTAAAATCATCTAGTGGGTATTTTGGATTTTCAAGTCTCCTTACTTTACATGTCTTTGAAAATAGTTTTGTGATATTTATAAATTTTGTTCATTTTAGGTAATTATGCTAGGCATGCAAAATTAAAAAGGGTTGCTCCCAGAAATTACCAGTATAATCTCTGTTTAGTACAATTATTGTGAAGCTAAGAAATACAAGAACTGAAGCATCAGTAGGTAAGTATGAAATTTGGTTATGAAAAGGTGAGCGGGGAAAACAAACTAGTATCTATATAATTTTATGAATCAAGTATTTTTACTTAGTTTTACAAAGTAGATATTTACAAAAAGTAATAATAAATTTTCTTTATTTATAAAATACTGCATATATGTACACACAAATAAGACATGCATAGCAAAGTTTAGCCTCAGGCTACTCGAACAAAGCTGCTTGAACACTAAGATGTACTAGAGTTAATGTATGTAGGTGAAGTATGCCTCGAGGCAGCCACCAAGTGCACTAAAAGCAGGTCTTTTTCAAAAGTGCAGGTTTGTTACATGCATAGGAAAGAAGGAATTTTTTTTCAGCACTTGATATAGGTATTCGTTTATTATTAAAAGCATATTTTTAAAGAGGAAGAGGAAAAAAATACATTTAGTATACCTAATTAATTCATTTCCAAAGCCAAAAATTCATTCACAGTACACACAAGGTCCCTTTTCTATTGGATATTGGTAAATAGGTGAAAAAATTGGAAAAAAAATGCTTTACATACTTAATTTAAAAAACGTTAGTCTTGGCGAAAGGTTCCCTGCTGTCTGTTTTTGGAAAAGACCTGATTGTATTTTCACTCATTTTTTTACCTGTGTGGCCTGCTTCAAATATTTTTTTAATAACAAATATTATGTCACGTACAGGTGAGAAAATTGCAAAGAAAATTTAGTTTTTGGGAAGACCTGCATTCAGTGCATCTGTGTGGCAGCCTGGAGCCTAATTTCAGTTATATTCAAGATACTAGTTGGTACCCCCCTTTAAAAATGTATGCTATAATAATAATAAATAATTCATGTTATGTTATGACTCACAATGGTGTTTACACAAGTCAAGATGGGATGTTTAACTATGTTTCTAAGTCTGTTGATTTGATAAAGGGGTTTAGGCCTTTTTAAAATTTTTATATCAATATCAATATTATGTCAACTGTACATTAGTTTCTGGTTCTTACCTCATATATTGTTCAATTCACCAGTCCAATTTTTCTAAACAACCCAAAGACAATTATGAGAAAAATAAGCGTCACGGGAGTTTTGTCCTAAATATTAGCGGACACCAAGTGTATATACACCTAGTTCTGACCAATCATAGACATATGTAATGTATTATGGTTCTCACTAACCGTGACTGGCTACACCTAGGTGTAGCCGATTAGAATAAGGTTAGACCTAATATAGTTCTAGACTACTGCGACTGGTGATACCTAGGTATAGCCAGAAATAGGTTACATCTAGCGCGCGCATTCAATATTAGCCGACACTTAGCTGGTACACCGAGTTCTAGCCGGCTGTGACTGGCCAGACCTAGGTGTATCTGGTTATAATGAGGTTTGTAATACGTTACACCTAGGACTAGCCAACTGCTAATGGCTACACTTAGGTGTAGCCGCACTTAGGGTTCTACCCGTAACATATGTACTTATTATAAGAAGTTAATGAATCGAGGCTAAACTATGAGCCAAACTACCCCTGTTGTTCAAAGTATTATACAATTTTATTAAGTTCCTTAGCATTAATTAATTATCTTACATTTATAATTTGAGGACAAATTGTTAGATGTTTTAAAAAAAATCTTAATTTTTATACTCAGTACGCCACTGACTATCTTTTATTTTCACGCATTAGAACTAGTTACTCTACAACTATTTGTGAAGAAATTAGAAACCTCCGGTAGGTATATTACTTTACCTCAGTGTTTTTATTTTTTTTAGGAGAGTTATGACATCGCTTGTTTCAATGAGCTTTTGTGAAGAAAATTGTGTTAATTTAAATTAAACACTAAAATAAACTTTTCATAAACATATTTTTATGTCCTGTCGATAAGCTATAAACTTTAAAAGCAGTACCTACTATATACATACATACAGTGTCCGCCATAAAGTTGGCTACATATGGGAAAATTTTTATTATTGATATTTAAAAAAAACTGTACTGGGGATTCATTTCTGCATGTCCGACAACCAAAAAAATCTATTTTAACACACGTCGTGTGATCATTGGTTTGGCGGAAATTTAAAAGTAAGTTGACGGGGTCAAATTGACAAGATATCCAAAAATTTTACAGGCTTCCCACCAAAATTTTTAAATCGAATTCCCTGACATTTCCCGACTTTCCAGGTCTCCTTGAACACAATTTCCGAGAATAAAAAGAAGCTAACCGCAAGAAAATTGTTTTTTATAGTTAATAGATGGTTTATTACCTACTTTTATTGCCTTATTTTCAATTTTGTTATGAAATGAAATTATTTTTATCGATAAGACACACCCGGATTATTTTTAATTTTTTTGGGAAATGAAATTATTTTTATCTATAACTGGAAAAGGCAAATTTGCCAGGTTTTCAACTAGTTTTCCCTGACCACTTTTGAATCCCCTGACATTCCCCGACTTTCCAGAAAAGTGGGAACCCTGTTATATAAACATGGATCCTCAGACGCTTCTTTTTCGAGATACAGGGTGTTTAATATTTTCTTTTTAAAAGTTTGTTTTTAATTTCTCGAAAATGCGTTAAGATATTGACATGAATTTTGGTACACGCCAGTATGTAATCAAAGGGTACCTTTACGTGCAAAATCTTATTTTCTAAAGTACTTGCATCAGTGGCGTGCGTGCTAGTAAGTCTTTATTTTTAGCGAAAAAGATGGCACGCCACTGTTTTTTTTTTGCAAAATTGATATTGTTTTCTTTAAGCCCAACTAATTCTACGTGAAAACTGTCTCTTGAGCTTTTTTGTTCTGACGCACCGTTTTCGAGATAAAAATTAATTTATTTCTTACAATAAAAACAAATAATAAAAATGAGTTTTTTAATATCTTTTGTTCAGGAAACTGTGCTTTTTGATTTAAGCCTATAGTAGATGCTGGAAATGGCTCCGTGCTTCAATACATGCTCTAAATCGTCTTCGCATATTTCTCCTAACTCTTCGGAATACTTGAGGTGTGAAAATATTAAACACCCTGTATCTCGAAAAAGAAGCGTTTTAAGGATCCATGTTTATATAAACTTATTTTCATATTTTTAAATGTAGAAACTGCCCTTAAAATTTCTTAACATCTTTTTGTAACACCCTGTATATATTCAAAAGCTAGTACTACTAGTAGTAAAAGAAGTAGTACTTTAATACGTCAAATTAACCTCACTCTAGATAAAGAAAAAGGGCAAATAAAAGTTTTTCCAAAAAAATGCACCACTATCGTCTGGTTACATAAACAATTTAATCACAAATTAAACTAATTAGACACTTGTAATGTGAGAGCACTCATTTTAACATCATTGCCAAAGATGACTTTAAACATCAATTAAATTTACTACTTGATTAAAAGTTTTGTGCAACCTGCTGTATGACCAGTAACCATTAAATGTATTTAAAAATTTAATCAAATTAACAGTTTCTTGTTTTTATTTGTAGATTATTTGAAATATATCTAGGACCATAGTTAACACAGATTCAAGTTCCTAGAGTTAAGACTGACAAATGTACAGAAGCATCAAAGCAATCAAAGGAAACTGCCATACATTTGTTGAAGCCCCCTAAACACCTTTTCTTGTTTTAAAAAGATTAGCTTACCTTGATAAGTTATACATTGCTTTTTTCTTTTAGACTTTGTTTTTACATTTACTCATATTGTGCAGTTCTATAGTTCAATATATGGATGTTCTCGCATTTTCTCTTTTTAGACTTATACTATTATTATAAAAAATCAAATCACTTCACAAATCATTTATTTTTCTGAATGGATTATATAATTGTTTAGCTAAATACAAACATTTAATAATAAAAGATTGTTTATCAACTGTTTAACAAGAATGTTACTACTAGTACTAAATGTTATAAAAGACTGTTTACATTTAAAATTTAAAACTCAGAATTACCAGTTGTAGTTCTGGAGTTTGTATTTTATTTTATTTAATTTGTATTGTAAAAGGTAACAATCACATCATACATAGTTATTCTCGAGTCAAGGAGTAATTCATTATGCTTACAACTGTTGACATATTATTATATGTTGAAATACAGCGCTTATTCTAAAAAAAAAATGTTTTTTCTAGTGTTGAATTTTAAGATACAAGGAACTTCCCAGTAAAATGAACGACTTAATTTCTTTATACTCTAATCTCTGTTTGCCATTAACTGCCAACCTTTTCTGGCACACATCATTTCTTTTGTCTGGTGGTCTCTAGGTGAATTTTATGATCAAGAAAGTGTTAAGATATTTTCTGATCTGTCCAGCAAAATTCGGCTCATATAGTAAGCCTACTGCTGTCAGTATGTATCCAGTCCTAAAATTTTTGTCAAATAGTTAAAAAACTACAATTTACTTAGTCTTACTTGGCTCAAAATTAGGAATGCCATAAAATAGGTTTATATTATGAGATAAAGTATAGCTTGCTGGAGTAAAAATATACCAATTTAGATCTACTAATCTTCATATAATGTTGCTTCCTTAAACAGTTATAGGCCTTAGAACTTTGTGTTTTACTTTACACTGCATTGACAACACCCTACCCACCTAACAAACCAGAGCACAATTGTACTAAGATAAGTTTGTCTAAATCGGTGTATTTTGACTCCAGGAAGCTACTATTAAAATATGTCGCATTCGTTTCCAGACACCCTTTATATACAATATCAATTAATGAAAGTTTCTGCTCACCAAAGAAATTAGATTCACCATAAGAAAATTTTAATTTCTTGTATAGGGTGCTCCAAAAATGCAAAAAATAAGGAATTGTGTCAAGAATAAACATGCGTTATTTAGAGTTTTAACACAAAATGTTATAATAATAATAAAATCGTCTATTCAAAATTGTGCTACAATACATGATAGACAACGCATCAAGCCTATTATCTAAAGTCATGAATAGAATATGGTTCCAATTGAACTAGCAATTTCCTCACAGAATGAAGGAATTAATCTTATTTTTTCGGCAAGTAAAAACTTTTATTAATAATGACATTTAGTCTTATCATTAAAAATTTGGTCCTCTTGTGAACCCCATCTGTGGATTCTGTACATTATGCAAAATAAACATTTTAAAATTTTTTAAAATTTTCTCTTAGTTTTTTAATGTTCATTTATCACATGTTAAAATATGACAAAAAGTTACTGTGTTGTAAAGGAAATAAAAAATGAAATACTTCCGCTGGTAAGGAAAGTAAAAAAATAGTTGAACTTTCTATCACTGAAGGTATATTTTTTTTAAATATTTATTTTTAGTTTTTCTTTGTTCAGAGTAACATTTAATTTGCTGGGGTTTGCTATCTATAATATAGTGCAAGATCAAATTTTGGTAATGAGGTAGGTACCTACACATTTTTATATTTTAAATTTTTCATCCTGTAGAGTGTAGATCATGTAACAGATTGTTTGACCATCGTTTTCGAAACCAGCAGGATTCCTTATAAACAGCAAGTAACTTCTTTGAATAATAAAAAACTTGGAGTTTTAAAAGAAATTCACTGACGCATAAGTGCTGCAAATTTTGACTCGAGACCAACAAGGGTTTTTTCACAATCTGCATACTTAATAACTAGAGAAATAGAAATCCAATGTTTTAAAATATTAGTTTTTACAAGACGCAAATGATTAGGAAAAAATATTTTCAGTAAAAAATTTCCATGATTATTTCACTCATGTGTTAAAAGTCCCATAAGATGAGTAAAGTTTTTTAAAATTACAGCGATAATTTTTTGACGTTACGTCAATTAAAAACATTACACCGATAATTTTTTTCTTTTAATTTAAAAGTAAGGTTTGTTGTTTAAATTGTTTAATAAATATTCAATTCATATTTTTTGTGTTTTCATTCGTGAAATAATCCCTAAATATCACTCGAGCAGTTTGTGTTTTCATTCGTGAAATAATCCCCTAAATACCACTCGAGCTTTAAAATTACTGATAATTTTTCACTCTTACGTGTTTTCTTTGCAAATTTATAGAGAACACGCAATCGTGAAAAATTATCGGTAATTTTTAAGCTCTCGTGGTATTATCCCCGAAAATTTTTGTACTAGATAAATTTTCAGTAAATTTAAAAACACGTGTATTTTTGTGGAGCATCGTTTCTTAAACTGAGGGCAGCGAGCCTCAGAAGGGTCGCGATCTGATAAGGGGGGGGGGGGGGGGGTCGCAATCTGTCAAGAAAATAAGGCACGTATACTAAAAATCCTTTTATTAAATAATGAATTTTACACCTTAGTAATGTAAAACTGTGATAAACATTAAAATGTACAGTGAGGGGGTAGTAAGGTTTTTTACTTTATTTTTTGGCTTTTTCGGGGGGTCGCGACTCTAAAACGGTTAAAAAACAATGCTGTAGAGAATTTAGTTTAAAATATAATGCACAAATCTGAAGTGAATCGAGATATTTGCGGTGCTTTTTAGCTTGGGGTTAAGTACATGTAAGTAAGTATTTTACATAAATA
This sequence comes from Philopedon plagiatum, assembly GCA_963971165.1. Classification (NCBI taxonomy): domain Eukaryota; kingdom Metazoa; phylum Arthropoda; class Insecta; order Coleoptera; family Curculionidae; genus Philopedon; species Philopedon plagiatum. The sequence continues at coordinate 9,416,668 of OZ020191.1, forward strand.
TATATATATTAAGCAAAATCAATTTTTTTAACAACCTGTATGGAATATTAATACTTTCTTGATGACAATCCATAAACAGTAACTTGTTTTTAAATAAAAAGAAAAATAAAAATTTAACCCATTGAGCAAAACCTATGTAAGTATATATTAACATAAAAAATATAACTTAAATTCAAGTAGTTTTTCATTTTTTATAAATTACCTTATGCATCCAGACTCAATATAGACTGAGGTATATAACTGGAAATTGAAGCTCCCTTTTTCTTGTTCTATATACACTGAATGTCAGTGGAAGATAACTCTTCCATTTCAGTTAAATTAGATCTAAAACAGAAACAAAAACTAAGATAATTAATAATGATTGATATTCAGTGGCATACCTTGGGGGCTAGCGGGCAGTCAGCCCCCCTCCGCCCTAGTTCATGGCGCCCCTAGCTACTAAAATTGTGCATCTAATAAAAAGTATTCTTATTTGCAAAATAATACCAATTCACCCCCGCCCCAAAATGGTAGGTACGCCACTGTTATCATCTTTTAATCACTGGAAAACCTCAATGTCATGCCCAATTTAATTATGAGTTATACAACCTGGTGCAATGTAACATAACTGCTGGTATATGCTTACACTTTTTCCCTTACAGGAACACCTCATATTCTTAACTTCTAGCTGATCGTGAATAATTTTAAAAGTTCCAGTAACTTCATGAGGTGCAGAGTTTAGAGATGTTTGGAGACATAGGGACAAAATTTTAATGAACGAATCTAAAACAATAATTCCAAAATAAGTTACGTAATATGTATAGTTATTTGAACAACATAAAAAAGGTGGCATTCACACCAAAATATGTTTGCCCTAGAAAGTACTGGCAAGACCATAAATATGTTTTTTAAGTAATAACTTACAAACTTTTTTCATCATAACCACAATATTCATCCCTTTGGTATTAACAATATCGCATAATCGTATTTTGTTAATTAAAAATTCCAAGGGTAAACTACCCAAAGATTAACTCACACAATTGTGGGAATCAGTGTATTGACAGCTACCAAAACTTATCTTAAATTGCACTTTGCGTTATGGCTACTATTAACACTTCCTTATGTAAAATTACTTACTTACCGGTTTTTTCTAAAATTCCACACGTAATTATGTGTTTGGCCAAAGTTTACAGAATATATATTCTGTAAACTTTGGTTTGGCGTTTAAAAGTTCTCTCCCTTCAATCACATTTCTAGAGGCAGGGGTTTCTCAAGAAATTTAAAAAGAGTCAAAAGGGTTTAAAACATGATCGCTATAATGTCGTAACCCACAAAAAGTTTAAAAAACAATACGATTTTAACTAATAATCACGAACTACGAGTAAAGCACAGTTTGTTGTCATTAACCAAAAAGTAAGGTTGAGGTTAGTTTGACAAATGTCATGAACTTTTCAGAGAAGACATGAACCCAAATTATCGCATAGGTTTCTGTAATTTTGCATCGAGTGGGCCATTGTTCCCCGTTATATCAGCTGATTGCAGCGGTGGCAACGCTGAGTTTCCTTAATTGGAGTCGCCAATAGGGACTAACTCTTAAACCTGTCGGTGGTTTAAGAATGGCTTAAATCTATAGGTTTAAAATTTAGACCTGCTGGATGTTAGTGAATCTGGCTGTAAGAATTTGTCTCCTAATTCCGTTACGGATATCTCGACAATTACATTAGCGATCCCGACCACAGGGACCGCTCTCCGAGTAGAAATAAGATTGCCAAAAGCAAATGCAAGACTATGCCGTTTCACGTTCTTCTGGCACTTGTTCGGGAAGTCCATCTTTGCATTTCAAATTAGCACTAAAAGTCCTGCAGAAGTCTATGTACTATTAGGGTGCTTTTTTTCGACTATTTTTTTCCCATCGTGAAATTTTGTTGCAAATAACAAAAACAAAATTGCCTGAACGTTTGAGCCCTTAATATTAATATTAAGTCCTAGACCAAGGCGTGTAAAGATTTCCCATTGAAAATACACGAAAACTCTGATTTTTTATCTTTAAATTTCTATAGCTCAGCGGCATTTTATGGCATCAGTAGGTATAGCAGCGCTAAACTCAGCCAGTTTAGAGCTGCATTACAAATAGAGCTCTAGACATCCATAGACAGAGCTCCAGGAGTTGATGCAAGGGTCGATGACCTGCACACGCAGTAGGTAGACTTTCACTTCACTTTTACAGGGATTTAGATGACGATCTGCTGTAGTCAGTCGATTTAATCTTTATTAAATTGAAAAAAAGTTTTCGGACCGAATGAGTCTTGAACCGCCAACCTTCCGATTAGTACTTCAACGCCGTATCCTACGAGCCACCGAGATATATTAATAATTTTACCTTTCAAGTGTGAGACAATCGATATACGTCGTAGCAAACTTTTTGTAGTAAAGTCAAAATAACAAAATGATGATTTTAAGGGCTAGGATAAAATGACATAATTTACTAGTTTTAGAAATCATGAATCTCCACGTAGGTATATTACTCACATGACGGTACTATTAAAATCAATTACAACGCAATTAAGGTTAAGTAGATAATGATTAAAAGTGTGCGGTTTTAATAGCAGCATTGTTAGGAATAATTATAAATAGGCCAGGGGTTGATCTATGTATGATGATGTGAATAATATTGTATAGAGTACCAGCTTAGAATAAAATAAAATATCTTACCCAGACAGCAACCTCAAAAAGTACTACTACATCCAAGTTTTGCTTTAATTTGACGATCTTTTAAGAACTGTAAGTAATGATAATATTGTATGTGAATTAATGTTCTGCTACTCTGCGAAATCGAGGGTGATAGAAACACTACAATAAATTCACGGGTATGGGCTCGAAAGTTATGGGATGATTTAAACGATCACTCACTATGGGTAGAGAAATACGTGTAACGTAGTAGAACAATAGAAGAAAAGTGATCGCCAAGTCTTCAGGACAAAATGACTCAGTATATGTGTTTATGTATTGAGGATAGACTGGAGAAGATATTAAAATAGACAAGGGTGAGGAACTTTAAAATAGATTGGGTTTTCCGCCAAAATGGTGAAGGTGTTACTGTAAGCCGCAGGTTTAGGAGATATATTAGATAATTATAAAAATAATAAAATAAAAATGACCGTACAATTTATGTTTTATGTATTAATACAAAACTAAAATAAAAAGTGATAGAATCAGCCGTTTGGTATTATTTGTAAAATGACATCCCAGATATGGTATAAATAGAACAAAAGTATGGGTGTTTTCCGATTGCACTCTTGTATAGTACTTGTTTAATGCTAAACTAGAATAAAACTATTAAAACTAACGTCGATATTTATGCTTGAAATTATGCAAGCAGATAAAGGGGCCCCTTTTTTATTTAGGGGTATAGTACACTGTTTGAACTTAAAACATGATGCAGATAGAAAATATATATTAATTGCGTAATTCGAATATACGCAATACAAACACTCTAATGCTCCTGTTTATTATCAGATTATACACCTCTGTTCACACTTGAACAGACTGACAACTGTCAAAATAATAGATTACGGGATATTTCACCTATCCATTATTTTGGTGTGTTTAAAAGTGTTGCCAAATCAACAGGCTTTGGTTTGTTTGTCACAGTAGTAGATAAAAATAGTTGGCAAGCAGATTAAAGTAGCAAAAAATTTAATAAAAATACCAACAATCTAGATATTTAATATCTACCAAAAGTATTATACACATTAAAGCAAAAAACAGTGAAATAATAAGTAAAGAATGACTTAATTAAAAGTTAAGTATGTGTAAATTAAAACAATCGTATATTTATAATTCGAAATAGAATACCGACAGGACAGTAAATTAACAGATAAATTTACTATATATAAAGCAGACAGAGGGTTTTTGTTATCTAAATAGTAATTTATAATTAACCAATCACATCTTATTTAAAAGTCAAAAATGTCCCTTCGATATTATTAATGAATGTCGTCTTAAGAGTTTTCTGATCGTTTTTATTTTCTGAGTGTTAAACACAATAGCAATAGGGAGCTAAAGGTCTTAAATTCTACATTATAGTTATATAATACTGGAAGTAAGAAATTTTCACAACTTAGCCTAAGTATTTTGTAACAGTTAGAAGATAAAATTTTAAAACAGGACATTAGTCGTGAACTGAAACTCTTGTTCATGCCCCATTCGATTTTATTTAAATGGAGAACGAAGTTTCGAAGCAAAAACCACGTTATTATTTAAACAAATTAATTCTATATTTTATTACAACTTTATATATATTTGTTATACCCCAGAGTTTATTAACGTTGTTGCGAACCTCCCCTATTGTTGACCGAATACCGCCCAGTAGTAGTCCTGTTAATGCCCTATTGCTCCCCAGATAACGTTATGACGCTGCTCTGTATGTGATATAACAAGGTTTTGAAGGATAAAAAGAACATGTAGAGAATAAAGGTTTTAGTTGTGAACTGTATCTGTTCTTATTAAATATTACGATTAAAATTCCTACGTCATCTAAAATCACATATGTTCTACACTTTATCCTCACTTATTTTAAACATTGCATTTATATTTAATTTCGGCAACTAGAGAAAATGTTCTGATATTGTTTTATAGAGACAATATAACGCCTCTTACCGAAATGGCTTTCGCACCCTTGATATATTTACCTTATAACTTAAAGAAATAATTTTTACTAGTGTTAATAAATAGAACAATTGTATGGTGTTTTTCCGATTGCACCCCTGTATAGTACATGTTCTAATGCAAAACTTCAATAAAAGTATTAAAACTATCGATGATATTTATGCCTGAAATTATGCAAGCAGATAAAGGGTTTATATTTTAAGCTTATAGTACACTGTTTGAACTTAAAACATGTTGCAGATAGAAACGTGGCCTGCAGAATAATTAAATTTAACACGCTGGTCTTAGTTAAAAAGCTCTACCGTCGTGCGAACGTATCGACAGAGGCCCCACCTTCCAACCCCTATATGTTTACAGGCCTACATAAATTATGTCTTGCTATACACCATTTAGTTTTATTTTTATTTTTAATATTAAGGTTTACTTTTAAGCGCTATAGGCTTTAAAGATTTTAACTAAAAAATAAATACCTATTAGGTGAACAAATAAAACATCAGCTTGTGTTACTATCTTTATTTAACCATCAGTGTACATCTTACTTAGTAAAAACATTGCATTCATAACTAATACTATTAATAAATCTCAATACCAAGTTGCTTCAGTTCTCTTAAAATACTCATAATTTGAGGTGTATTAATGCCATCCGTATTATTCTCTTCCAAACATCGAAATTGGTCTATCGTGTCGTTGACATCTGTGTACTCTAATATAGGACTCGCCGTCTAACTTCCTGAAGTCCTCCTCCCCATTTTTCTACTTCGTAGCCCCCATCGCAAGTGTCTTGGCTGTCTTCGATTAATTTTCTCCTTTGGATTTCTTTTTGAAATTTTAAAAATTTTAAATATTTCGTATTTTTCTTTTTACCCACTATATTATCCAATTCTTTATAAGTGCTTCGGGGAGGAAATAGCTTTTTAATAATATTTACATACTTCCAACCAGACGATGAACTAATGCGTTCACTCCGTTTAAAGTTTCTTTTGTGGGCATTTGTTAGAACTAAAATGTTTCTATAATGTAAGAGGTCGCTATCGGTGTACTCTACAGGGTGTTCCTCAGTCAGGAGATTTAGTAGGCCATCTGTTAACTTAAACTCTACCCCACTAATAATTAGAGTATTTCCTTTAAAATCAGTTGGCACATTTCCAAGAAACCAATTAGAGCACACCTCCCGAAATCCAAACACGTTTTTATTAGACATTTCCATCAACTTTAAAGTTATTTTGCTGCTAGCCATCTTATCTCTTTGACGTCTAACTTGATAATGAAGCTTTATTACTGATGGTAGGATATTTATTAACGCGTAATGGCGTCGTAACATAGACGTAAAATAGACGTAACATAGACGTAACATAGACGTAACATAGACGTAAAATACTAGTAGCATACATTATATTATATATAACCTTCACGTATAAAAATAGTCGTAAAATAGACGTAACATAGACGTAACATAGGCGTAACATAGACGTAACATAGACGTAAAATAGACGTAACATAGTCGTAACATAGACGTAACATATACGTGTAGATTATATATAATATAATGTATGTTACTGATTTAAATGTTCAACTTTTTAACAGATTTTTAAAAATCAGGTAATATTTATTGACAAATTTTTTAAAAATTTCACCAGCCTATTTTCAGTTATTATTATTATTATTATTATTATTATAGTGTCTAATTATTAAAATCAAAATTAAAACAGATACTAATTTTTTACGTTTTCTGCTTTTTAAAAACCGTAGGGGACTGAATCAAAACCTCTAAATTTACGTTTTAAGGAGTTGGGCTTATATTCTTTTGTCACCAAGAAATTCCAGCTCCTTCTTCCGGAATAGTAACAAGGGGTACCTCCAATAAAGTTTTAGTCATCTCTGTTTGAATTTTTCCAACATCTCTTCTAATTTTAGCTAATTTAGGATCCTTGTCAACACACGCCATTGCAACAACTAATGCCCTTGGCAAACACATATTTTCCGTGTTCTTGATGGTGGATAATTCCTTGTCTCATGCCACATTCCTCTTCAACCTGTTGTAGTTTTTTCCTCTACCTTGACCAGACGGCAATCGTACACTTGTTACTTTAAGACAAAAGGATTCCGTATTCAGACCCAACGAATTCGACTGATAAATCTTGCTTATCACATTCCAAACATCCTCATAATTTATTTCTCCGGCTGGTTTAAAGCGAAGCCCTCCTTCACCACGACTAAAGTCCTTGGAGCAAAAACTAAATCCAACATAATCCGATGGTTGTAGGCCCTCTGTAGATCTCTGAATAACTTGGTGAATCGCTTCTCGCACCCAGCCAACCGGTTCAACTCCTTCGGGCACAGGTTTCAGCCTAAACTCCAATGCACGACCAGTAACATTGTATCTTCCAACTTTCTGAACGGTATCCTTAATAACAAGAAACTTTTCCATGTTAACTAGACACGTCCGTAAACTTCAGGAATCAGGAAACTAATGCGAAATGCTGTTTGCCACACCTCTATTTATAACTTCGGTTTGGCAGAAAAGAAGAGTGTTCAGAAAACAGGAGGGCGTTGCGAAAACCAACTGAAGTCCTGCAAAAGAGTTTAAGGTTAGTATGCAGTATAATTAAATTATCGAGTACTTACTAACAATATTAATAAATACGAAAACAAGACCAAGCGTTCGAGAAGAATATTCTCTGTAATAAATGTTTACGGTTTTACTATGCAGCAGAATAATATTGAAATGTGTCTGTTCTCACACCTTAAAATATTTTAGTTACCAGGAAAAACTTAATTACAGCAATACATGTATGTAACAATTAAACAATTTACCTCACCCTTTAAAAGAAAGAGAATTTTACCCCCACTACTTCGAAATTTAATATTTTACTTATCAGTTGAATATTCTAAGTACCTGCGACAAAAACAGTTATCGCTTTACCTATTACCACTTTTCTGTACTTTTAGGAGGTTAGATAGAAATATTTTTATACTTACCAAACGAAAATAAATTTCAAAGTTTCTAGTGCTTGAGCCTCGGGCACACACTCGCTGTTAAATAAGCAGGAACAGGACGGGGATATCTGTAACAAATAACACAACTTTTACATCTTAGCTGTTAATATTTCGTCTAATTAAAATATTGACAAGCTATAAAAGTGTAAATAGCTTCAAAATGTATCTGAAAATGTTAGATTTGAACAGTCTGTTTTGTCTTACCATAAGAACGAAAATACTAATAGTCTTCTTTTTATTTTTTATTATCTTTGTCTTTTAAAACACTCGAACCGCAAGTGGTCCTTGGATGATACGGCAAAGCTGCTTGGCACTTTCACTATCTCGGTCAACGGTGGCGAAACAACTGTAAAAGGAAATATCAACTAAGAAGAAACACAATATAACGCAACGACTTAACACCCCCAGCGAGTATATCAGCTAGTTCTCCTGTGCGGGTTATACACGATTAGCATACCTATTTAAATGAAAATTTCCTGCTCTGGTATGGGAATACGTACAAAAACAATAGTCATTTAAGCTTGTATTAAACGAATGTGCATCTCCAAAGCAGCACGCTTTATCAAAATAAATGAAAACTTACCCCTTCCCAACTCTATTCTTCTAGACCACTCTTTAATCGTCATTTTAAACCCTCTACCTTCACCCCCTTTAACCCCATGTGAGCGTGCTATATCTTAGCAAATTCAAAAGTTTTTGTTCATCTAGACACCAGGCACTACATCACACCCTACATTACTACTTACTTATGAACCGAAAAATCAAAATCACTCCTAGCACCCGCTTAAAATACCAAAAATATTCCTCTCTAGATATCGAATGTCACAATATTACTGTCCTTACTTATTTTTACAGATTTATCTTTTAGCCAAAAAATTTGAAGCCCAAGTTTATCAAAATAAATAAAAAATTGTCTTTCCTCTACTCTGTTTTTCTAGACCGCTTTTCTAAGTGTCAGTTATATAAGCCCTTTGCCCGCACTGCCTCCAACCCCAAATGAACGCACTAAATCTGAGCATAAGCATTCACTACCAGATTAACTCGAAGTGTTTTCTAAGTCTAGATACTATCACTAATCACTTAGGTACTAAAAACTCGCTCCTAGCACCCTTTTTGTTGTTGTAAATACTGTTGCGCTTTCATCAAAAAGGTGCTTTTTTACCAAAAAACAGAGCAAGAATTACCTACTCTCCTCTATCTTTTCGTTACAGCTCGCCCTCTATACCGATAATAGAAGTTTGAGCCCTTCCCTCCTACCCTCTAACCCCCACAGAGACGTGCTAAAGTATTTTCAGCTCCTTGCATGCTCTCAGCACAAACTCATACTAAAAAAGTCCGCTCCTAGAAGCCTTTATAACCTGTAACAACGCACGCGCATCTCATTATGTCCACAATATTTTTAAAAAAATTACTTTAAATCTCAAAACTACAAAAAATATTTTCTAGCACAGGTTTAGCAAAAAAAAATCAAGTCAAAAGAAGTAAAAATTAACATAATAATATGTACATTATCTTCAATTATGGAATAATTGAATAAAAAAAAATCAATCTCTGATTAGATGTCCTATGTAAAATATGTACCTAGCTTTTAAATTCTCTTCTTCTGTATCCAACGCCCTTTTATTCTACAGGGTAACATTTATATTAGAAAGTGTCGGAAATTCTAAGTTTTAAAAAGCTGATAAATATGTTCAGGCAGGCCTACGTAATAGACAAATGTCAATTCTAGCTGTACTGTGTAATATACGCAAGCCACCCACCTTCTGATTTAAAAACGCCTCTTATTTACCTAATAACAGTAAAAATGTAATATCCTAAAACGATAATTTAAAAAATAAATGAAATAATTCATATATCATTTCTTATACCCTGTAGTAAATGGCACAATAATTAAAAGCGTATCCCCTAATTAAATTTTGAAATGTTCATATACAAAAATCATTTTGAATAGCTAAAACAAGTAATAGATAACAATGAAGAAAATTAGAGTCTTTCCGGTCTCGACAGGTTTTGACAAGTCCGGACAAGTTTAGCGAACTACGAAAAACTACACTAGTTAAAATCAAAATACTGTATATTTAAAAAAGGTATTGTTTAGGACTGTTAGCTTTTATTATCTTTCCCTAATTGCACTGTGCTTCTTGGATATACTCGTACATACATACGAGTACTAGGGTTTGTAATTCCACAAGATTTTTTCTAAGTCCAAAAAGGATAAAAAAAACAAGCAAATATCTCAAAAACTGTGCCTTTTATCAAAAAAATAAACGCAATTTTACCCCCAAAAGCCCTGCCGACTCTGGCAACGCTTTAACACTTCAGGTACGTTTCAACCCCCTACGCCCAAGGGTTCCATCCCTCCACACCACATATCCCCTCAGGGTATACCCGTAAACTGACATAAAGTAGACCGAGCTATTAAAACTTAAGCCACTTACCTCATAAATCCCGCCCGTTTATAGACCTCCAGACTAGACACTATGCGACACAACACCTTCCACACATACTGGAGAAAATTCTCACCCTGCGACCTTATATAGTAAAAAACCAACTGACGACGTACGAAATAGTTTAAAAGAGAGGGGGGACACTTTAAAGTGAATCCTGCATATATCCTTGTACAATATGGGCGGGTTGGATTACATACTAGGGTATGTAATTCCACAAGAATTTTTCTAAGTCCAAAAGGGATAAAAAACAAGCAAATATCTCAAAAACTGAGCCTTTTATCAAAAAAATAAACGCAATTTTACCCCCAGACCCCCTGTCGACTTTGGCAAGGGTTTAACACTTCAGGTACGTTTCAACCCCCTACGCCCAAGGGTTCCATCCCTCCACACCACAAACCCTGCAGTGTACACCTGTAAACTCACATAAAGTAGTCAGAACTATTAAAATTTAAGCCACCTACCTTATAAACCAGCCGACTAGACACTTCGCGAGACAACACCTTCACATACTGAAGAAAATTCTCACCCCGCGACCTTATAAAGCCAACTGACGATGTACGAAATAGTTTAAAAGAGAGGGGGGGATTCACTTTACAACACTAAATCCCCCCACTCCTTATATGAAGGAGTGAGGGGATATAGTGGGGGGATTTAGTGTTGTAAAGTGAATCCCCCCCTCTCTTTTAAACTATTTCGTACATCGTCAGTTGGCTTTATAAGGTCGCGGGGTGAGAATTTTCTTCAGTATGTGAAGGTGTTGTCTCGCGAAGTGTCTAGTCGGCTGGTTTATAAGGTAGGTGGCTTAAATTTTAATAGTTCTGACTACTTTATGTGAGTTTACAGGTGTACACTGCAGGGTTTGTGGTGTGGAGGGATGGAACCCTTGGGCGTAGGGGGTTGAAACGTACCTGAAGTGTTAAACCCTTGCCAAAGTCGACAGGGGGTCTGGGGGTAAAATTGCGTTTATTTTTTTGATAAAAGGCTCAGTTTTTGAGATATTTGCTTGTTTTTTATCCCTTTTGGACTTAGAAAAATTCTTGTGGAATTACATACCCTAGTATGTAATCCAACCCGCCCATATTGTACAAGGATATATGCAGGATTCACTTTAAAGTGTCCCCCCTCTCTTTTAAACTATTTCGTACGTCGTCAGTTGGTTTTTTACTATATAAGGTCGCAGGGTGAGAATTTTCTCCAGTATGTGTGGAAGGTGTTGTGTCGCATAGTGTCTAGTCTGGAGGTCTATAAACGGGCGGGATTTATGAGGTAAGTGGCTTAAGTTTTAATAGCTCGGTCTACTTTATGTCAGTTTACGGGTATACCCTGAGGGGATATGTGGTGTGGAGGGATGGAACCCTTGGGCGTAGGGGGTTGAAACGTACCTGAAGTGTTAAAGCGTTGCCAGAGTCGGCAGGGCTTTTGGGGGTAAAATTGCGTTTATTTTTTTGATAAAAGGCACAGTTTTTGAGATATTTGCTTGTTTTTTTTATCCTTTTTGGACTTAGAAAAAATCTTGTGGAATTACAAACCCTAGTACTCGTATGTATGTACGAGTATATCCAAGAAGCACAGTGCAATTAGGGAAAGATAATAAAAGCTAACAGTCCTAAACAATACCTTTTTTAAATATACAGTATTTTGATTTTAACTAGTGTAGTTTTTCGTAGTTCGCTAAACTTGTCCGGACTTGTCAAAACCTGTCGAGACCGGAAAGACTCTAATTTTCTTCATTGTTATCTATTACTTGTTTTAGCTATTCAAAATGATTTTTGTATATGAACATTTCAAAATTTAATTAGGGGATACGCTTTTAATTATTGTGCCATTTACTACAGGGTATAAGAAATGATATATGAATTATTTCATTTATTTTTTAAATTATCGTTTTAGGATATTACATTTTTACTGTTATTAGGTAAATAAGAGGCGTTTTTAAATCAGAAGGTGGGTGGCTTGCGTATATTACACAGTACAGCTAGAATTGACATTTGTCTATTACGTAGGCCTGCCTGAACATATTTATCAGCTTTTTAAAACTTAGAATTTCCGACACTTTCTAATATAAATGTTACCCTGTAGAATAAAAGGGCGTTGGATACAGAAGAAGAGAATTTAAAAGCTAGGTACATATTTTACATAGGACATCTAATCAGAGATTGATTTTTTTTTATTCAATTATTCCATAATTGAAGATAATGTACATATTATTATGTTAATTTTTACTTCTTTTGACTTGATTTTTTTTTGCTAAACCTGTGCTAGAAAATATTTTTTGTAGTTTTGAGATTTAAAGTAATTTTTTAAAAAATATTGTGGACATAATGAGATGCGCGTGCGTTGTTACAGGTTATAAAGGCTTCTAGGAGCGGACTTTTTTAGTATGAGTTTGTGCTGAGAGCATGCAAGGAGCTGAAAATACTTTAGCACGTCTCTGTGGGGGTTAGAGGGTAGGAGGGAAGGGCTCAAACTTCTATTATCGGTATAGAGGGCGAGCTGTAACGAAAAGATAGAGGAGAGTAGGTAATTCTTGCTCTGTTTTTTGGTAAAAAAGCACCTTTTTGATGAAAGCGCAACAGTATTTACAACAACAAAAAAGGGTGCTAGGAGCGAGTTTTTAGTACCTAAGTGATTAGTGATAGTATCTAGACTTAGAAAACACTTCGAGTTAATCTGGTAGTGAATGCTTATGCTCAGATTTAGTGCGTTCATTTGGGGTTGGAGGCAGTGCGGGCAAAGGGCTTATATAACTGACACTTAGAAAAGCGGTCTAGAAAAACAGAGTAGAGGAAAGACAATTTTTTATTTATTTTGATAAACTTGGGCTTCAAATTTTTTGGCTAAAAGATAAATCTGTAAAAATAAGTAAGGACAGTAATATTGTGACATTCGATATCTAGAGAGGAATATTTTTGGTATTTTAAGCGGGTGCTAGGAGTGATTTTGATTTTTCGGTTCATAAGTAAGTAGTAATGTAGGGTGTGATGTAGTGCCTGGTGTCTAGATGAACAAAAACTTTTGAATTTGCTAAGATATAGCACGCTCACATGGGGTTAAAGGGGGTGAAGGTAGAGGGTTTAAAATGACGATTAAAGAGTGGTCTAGAAGAATAGAGTTGGGAAGGGGTAAGTTTTCATTTATTTTGATAAAGCGTGCTGCTTTGGAGATGCACATTCGTTTAATACAAGCTTAAATGACTATTGTTTTTGTACGTATTCCCATACCAGAGCAGGAAATTTTCATTTAAATAGGTATGCTAATCGTGTATAACCCGCACAGGAGAACTAGCTGATATACTCGCTGGGGGTGTTAAGTCGTTGCGTTATATTGTGTTTCTTCTTAGTTGATATTTCCTTTTACAGTTGTTTCGCCACCGTTGACCGAGATAGTGAAAGTGCCAAGCAGCTTTGCCGTATCATCCAAGGACCACTTGCGGTTCGAGTGTTTTAAAAGACAAAGATAATAAAAAATAAAAAGAAGACTATTAGTATTTTCGTTCTTATGGTAAGACAAAACAGACTGTTCAAATCTAACATTTTCAGATACATTTTGAAGCTATTTACACTTTTATAGCTTGTCAATATTTTAATTAGACGAAATATTAACAGCTAAGATGTAAAAGTTGTGTTATTTGTTACAGATATCCCCGTCCTGTTCCTGCTTATTTAACAGCGAGTGTGTGCCCGAGGCTCAAGCACTAGAAACTTTGAAATTTATTTTCGTTTGGTAAGTATAAAAATATTTCTATCTAACCTCCTAAAAGTACAGAAAAGTGGTAATAGGTAAAGCGATAACTGTTTTTGTCGCAGGTACTTAGAATATTCAACTGATAAGTAAAATATTAAATTTCGAAGTAGTGGGGGTAAAATTCTCTTTCTTTTAAAGGGTGAGGTAAATTGTTTAATTGTTACATACATGTATTGCTGTAATTAAGTTTTTCCTGGTAACTAAAATATTTTAAGGTGTGAGAACAGACACATTTCAATATTATTCTGCTGCATAGTAAAACCGTAAACATTTATTACAGAGAATATTCTTCTCGAACGCTTGGTCTTGTTTTCGTATTTATTAATATTGTTAGTAAGTACTCGATAATTTAATTATACTGCATACTAACCTTAAACTCTTTTGCAGGACTTCAGTTGGTTTTCGCAACGCCCTCCTGTTTTCTGAACACTCTTCTTTTCTGCCAAACCGAAGTTATAAATAGAGGTGTGGCAAACAGCATTTCGCATTAGTTTCCTGATTCCTGAAGTTTACGGACGTGTCTAGTTAACATGGAAAAGTTTCTTGTTATTAAGGATACCGTTCAGAAAGTTGGAAGATACAATGTTACTGGTCGTGCATTGGAGTTTAGGCTGAAACCTGTGCCCGAAGGAGTTGAACCGGTTGGCTGGGTGCGAGAAGCGATTCACCAAGTTATTCAGAGATCTACAGAGGGCCTACAACCATCGGATTATGTTGGATTTAGTTTTTGCTCCAAGGACTTTAGTCGTGGTGAAGGAGGGCTTCGCTTTAAACCAGCCGGAGAAATAAATTATGAGGATGTTTGGAATGTGATAAGCAAGATTTATCAGTCGAATTCGTTGGGTCTGAATACGGAATCCTTTTGTCTTAAAGTAACAAGTGTACGATTGCCGTCTGGTCAAGGTAGAGGAAAAAACTACAACAGGTTGAAGAGGAATGTGGCATGAGACAAGGAATTATCCACCATCAAGAACACGGAAAATATGTGTTTGCCAAGGGCATTAGTTGTTGCAATGGCGTGTGTTGACAAGGATCCTAAATTAGCTAAAATTAGAAGAGATGTTGGAAAAATTCAAACAGAGATGACTAAAACTTTATTGGAGGTACCCCTTGTTACTATTCCGGAAGAAGGAGCTGGAATTTCTTGGTGACAAAAGAATATAAGCCCAACTCCTTAAAACGTAAATTTAGAGGTTTTGATTCAGTCCCCTACGGTTTTTAAAAAGCAGAAAACGTAAAAAATTAGTATCTGTTTTAATTTTGATTTTAATAATTAGACACTATAATAATAATAATAATAATAATAATAACTGAAAATAGGCTGGTGAAATTTTTAAAAAATTTGTCAATAAATATTACCTGATTTTTAAAAATCTGTTAAAAAGTTGAACATTTAAATCAGTAACATACATTATATTATATATAATCTACACGTATATGTTACGTCTATGTTACGACTATGTTACGTCTATTTTACGTCTATGTTACGTCTATGTTACGCCTATTTACGTCTATGTTACGTCTATTTTACGACTATTTTTATACGTGAAGGTTATATATAATATAATGTATGCTACTAGTATTTTACGTCTATGTTACGTCTATGTTACGTCTATTTTACGTCTATGTTACGACGCCATTACGCGTTAATAAATATCCTACCATCAGTAATAAAGCTTCATTATCAAGTTAGACGTCAAAGAGATAAGATGGCTAGCAGCAAAATAACTTTAAAGTTGATGGAAATGTCTAATAAAAACGTGTTTGGATTTCGGGAGGTGTGCTCTAATTGGTTTCTTGGAAATGTGCCAACTGATTTTAAAGGAAATACTCTAATTATTAGTGGGGTAGAGTTTAAGTTAACAGATGGCCTACTAAATCTCCTGACTGAGGAACACCCTGTAGAGTACACCGATAGCGACCTCTTACATTATAGAAACATTTTAGTTCTAACAAATGCCCACAAAAGAAACTTTAAACGGAGTGAACGCATTAGTTCATCGTCTGGTTGGAAGTATGTAAATATTATTAAAAAGCTATTTCCTCCCCGAAGCACTTATAAAGAATTGGATAATATAGTGGGTAAAAAGAAAAATACGAAATATTTAAAATTTTTAAAATTTCAAAAAGAAATCCAAAGGAGAAAATTAATCGAAGACAGCCAAGACACTTGCGATGGGGGCTACGAAGTAGAAAAATGGGGAGGAGGACTTCAGGAAGTTAGACGGCGAGTCCTATATTAGAGTACACAGATGTCAACGACACGATAGACCAATTTCGATGTTTGGAAGAGAATAATACGGATGGCATTAATACACCTCAAATTATGAGTATTTTAAGAGAACTGAAGCAACTTGGTATTGAGATTTATTAATAGTATTAGTTATGAATGCAATGTTTTTACTAAGTAAGATGTACACTGATGGTTAAATAAAGATAGTAACACAAGCTGATGTTTTATTTGTTCACCTAATAGGTATTTATTTTTTAGTTAAAATCTTTAAAGCCTATAGCGCTTAAAAGTAAACCTTAATATTAAAAATAAAAATAAAACTAAATGGTGTATAGCAAGACATAATTTATGTAGGCCTGTAAACATATAGGGGTTGGAAGGTGGGGCCTCTGTCGATACGTTCGCACGACGGTAGAGCTTTTTAACTAAGACCAGCGTGTTAAATTTAATTATTCTGCAGGCCACGTTTCTATCTGCAACATGTTTTAAGTTCAAACAGTGTACTATAAGCTTAAAATATAAACCCTTTATCTGCTTGCATAATTTCAGGCATAAATATCATCGATAGTTTTAATACTTTTATTGAAGTTTTGCATTAGAACATGTACTATACAGGGGTGCAATCGGAAAAACACCATACAATTGTTCTATTTATTAACACTAGTAAAAATTATTTCTTTAAGTTATAAGGTAAATATATCAAGGGTGCGAAAGCCATTTCGGTAAGAGGCGTTATATTGTCTCTATAAAACAATATCAGAACATTTTCTCTAGTTGCCGAAATTAAATATAAATGCAATGTTTAAAATAAGTGAGGATAAAGTGTAGAACATATGTGATTTTAGATGACGTAGGAATTTTAATCGTAATATTTAATAAGAACAGATACAGTTCACAACTAAAACCTTTATTCTCTACATGTTCTTTTTATCCTTCAAAACCTTGTTATATCACATACAGAGCAGCGTCATAACGTTATCTGGGGAGCAATAGGGCATTAACAGGACTACTACTGGGCGGTATTCGGTCAACAATAGGGGAGGTTCGCAACAACGTTAATAAACTCTGGGGTATAACAAATATATATAAAGTTGTAATAAAATATAGAATTAATTTGTTTAAATAATAACGTGGTTTTTGCTTCGAAACTTCGTTCTCCATTTAAATAAAATCGAATGGGGCATGAACAAGAGTTTGAGTTCACGACTAATGTCCTGTTTTAAAATTTTATCTTCTAACTGTTACAAAATACTTAGGCTAAGTTGTGAAAATTTCTTACTTCCAGTATTATATAACTATAATGTAGAATTTAAGACCTTTAGCTCCCTATTGCTATTGTGTTTAACACTCAGAAAATAAAAACGATCAGAAAACTCTTAAGACGACATTCATTAATAATATCGAAGGGACATTTTTGACTTTTAAATAAGATGTGATTGGTTAATTATAAATTACTATTTAGATAACAAAAACCCTCTGTCTGCTTTATATATAGTAAATTTATCTGTTAATTTACTGTCCTGTCGGTATTCTATTTCGAATTATAAATATACGATTGTTTTAATTTACACATACTTAACTTTTAATTAAGTCATTCTTTACTTATTATTTCACTGTTTTTTGCTTTAATGTGTATAATACTTTTGGTAGATATTAAATATCTAGATTGTTGGTATTTTTATTAAATTTTTTGCTACTTTAATCTGCTTGCCAACTATTTTTATCTACTACTGTGACAAACAAACCAAAGCCTGTTGATTTGGCAACACTTTTAAACACACCAAAATAATGGATAGGTGAAATATCCCGTAATCTATTATTTTGACAGTTGTCAGTCTGTTCAAGTGTGAACAGAGGTGTATAATCTGATAATAAACAGGAGCATTAGAGTGTTTGTATTGCGTATATTCGAATTACGCAATTAATATATATTTTCTATCTGCATCATGTTTTAAGTTCAAACAGTGTACTATACCCCTAAATAAAAAAGGGGCCCCTTTATCTGCTTGCATAATTTCAAGCATAAATATTGACGTTAGTTTTAATAGTTTTATTCTAGTTTAGCATTAAACAAGTACTATACAAGAGTGCAATCGGAAAACACCCATACTTTTGTTCTATTTATACCATATCTGGGATGTCATTTTACAAATAATACCAAACGGCTGATTCTATCACTTTTTATTTTAGTTTTGTATTAATACATAAAACATAAATTGTACGGTCATTTTTATTTTATTATTTTTATAATTATCTAATATATCTCCTAAACCTGCGGCTTACAGTAACACCTTCACCATTTTGGCGGAAAACCCAATCTATTTTAAAGTTCCTCACCCTTGTCTATTTTAATATCTTCTCCAGTCTATCCTCAATACATAAACACATATACTGAGTCATTTTGTCCTGAAGACTTGGCGATCACTTTTCTTCTATTGTTCTACTACGTTACACGTATTTCTCTACCCATAGTGAGTGATCGTTTAAATCATCCCATAACTTTCGAGCCCATACCCGTGAATTTATTGTAGTGTTTCTATCACCCTCGATTTCGCAGAGTAGCAGAACATTAATTCACATACAATATTATCATTACTTACAGTTCTTAAAAGATCGTCAAATTAAAGCAAAACTTGGATGTAGTAGTACTTTTTGAGGTTGCTGTCTGGGTAAGATATTTTATTTTATTCTAAGCTGGTACTCTATACAATATTATTCACATCATCATACATAGATCAACCCCTGGCCTATTTATAATTATTCCTAACAATGCTGCTATTAAAACCGCACACTTTTAATCATTATCTACTTAACCTTAATTGCGTTGTAATTGATTTTAATAGTACCGTCATGTGAGTAATATACCTACGTGGAGATTCATGATTTCTAAAACTAGTAAATTATGTCATTTTATCCTAGCCCTTAAAATCATCATTTTGTTATTTTGACTTTACTACAAAAAGTTTGCTACGACGTATATCGATTGTCTCACACTTGAAAGGTAAAATTATTAATATATCTCGGTGGCTCGTAGGATACGGCGTTGAAGTACTAATCGGAAGGTTGGCGGTTCAAGACTCATTCGGTCCGAAAACTTTTTTTCAATTTAATAAAGATTAAATCGACTGACTACAGCAGATCGTCATCTAAATCCCTGTAAAAGTGAAGTGAAAGTCTACCTACTGCGTGTGCAGGTCATCGACCCTTGCATCAACTCCTGGAGCTCTGTCTATGGATGTCTAGAGCTCTATTTGTAATGCAGCTCTAAACTGGCTGAGTTTAGCGCTGCTATACCTACTGGCATCGCTTTGACCATAGACAAGTATTTCTCAGAATTGAACGCTCTACAAAAAGGCCCATTCCGGCAAAGTCGTAACTCACACCGGCGAGGTAGTACGGGCCACTAAACCTGATTTTTCGCTTTTATCTCGCAAACGACAAGAGATACAGAAAAAAATGTATAAAACAAACTTGTAGGAAATTCAATTTTCTACAAAAAATGTCCTTAGTACTGAGTCGCTTGATGGATAAATGATGGTCGAGTGATGGATAATGAAAGAACGATATTTTTATAATTTAACGCGATTTTCGATAAAAATTTGAAATTACAAAAACTATATATCTCCAGAAATATCGATGTTAGCGACTCAGTACTAAGGACCTTTTTTGTAGAAATTGAATTTCCTACAAGTTTGTTTTATACATTTTTTTCTGTATCTCTTGTCGTTTGCGAGATAAAAACGAAAAATCAGGTTTAGTGGCCCGTACTACCTCGCCGGTGTGAGTTACGACTTTGCCGCAATGGGCCTTTTTGTAGAGCGTTCAATTCTGAGAAATACTTGTCTATGGTCAAAGCGATGCCATAAAATGCCGCTGAGCTATAGAAATTTAAAGATAAAAAATCAGAGTTTTCGTGTATTTTCAATGGGAAATCTTTACACGCCTTGGTCTAGGACTTAATATTAATATTAAGGCTCAAACGTTCAGGCAATTTTGTTTTTGGTATTTCCAACAAAATTTCACGATGGGACCGAAAAAAAAAATAGTCGAAAAAAAAAGCACCCTAATGTACTATATCTTTAAAATGAAATAGTTACGTAATTTTTGGTAGGGAGGAAATCTGTATTAGATCATCATTGTGGGTGATATATTTCGACAAAAGTTTTATCTCTGTGTGGTAACTTACACCTAAAGTAGAAAAAGGCACTACAAAAATTGAAAGACTCACTAATATAAAAATATTGAATGTCGACAGATTTTCAGGATTTATGACTTTACTTTTCGTTTCGGTACTTAGGGTGGCTCCATCTCGTAGGATACTTTTGGAGTGGAAAGTAAACATAATATTGAAGCGTAGGACAAACTTTTAGCGTTTTTTTGTAAGAAGGATTTTTTTATTTATTCACGAAATTCTTAACACTACCAAATAGTAAGCACGTCGAACTAGCGAATTAGAGGGTTTAGTTTCAGAGGTGATATAATTTTAGGCGGTAAAAGCTATAGCTACAGAAAAAAACTGGGTATCTTCGACAAAAAAAGGATCTAATCAACTGATCATTAGTAGCTCACTCTCTTAAGTAAAGAATGAGATTGCTTTTATGTTATATCAAAAAAAGCCAGACAACTTTTCTTGGTCTGATTAAATTACCGATGCGAACTAAGCAAAAAATACAGCAACTTCGGAATTACATTGTCTACAGCCAAATTCTCTTAGTCTATTAGTTTTCCTTCCACAATTACCATAAATTTCAGATTTCTACTTCCGACCAGTGACGTATCACGACAACCATAGCAAAAGGTGGTTTCCAGTAGATTTATCTCGGCGTTTCATGGAATGGAAAAGCCGCGACCTGGTCGCATATTTTGCCGAAGTTCTAGAATGCGACGTACTAAAACGCCTAAATTTACGATGACGTATTGATCTGGGCCTGTTAACGATTTATTGCGTATACAGTGGCGAGGTTTTGGGGGTTGTTGTTCACAGTAAAAAATTTAGCTGGTTAACCTCGAGTGATTACATTTTTTCGTTAAATTTCTTTATTCGATTTTTAATCAAGCCGTAAATCAGATTTATCCTCCCAAACTAATAACTATGTACCTGGATCGGTGACTCTCTCTTTAATTGGCGCATATCTGTCATGGTGGACGGTCACTCATCTTACCCAAGCAAACCCGAATTTCGAGTTATGGCCACCATACCCGAAGGTCATATTTATAAGAATACCAACAGGCGTTTCTCTCTCTGTTATGGTTGTCGTGATATTATAAATTATTTAGGCGTTAGTCAGCCCTGTATGAAAATTTTCAAAAAAAAGTTAATAGACAACTTCACACCACTGGCACTGACGCGGCGCAATTCTTTTTATTAAAATACCCTTTCCAATGTACTTTAGACCTCGTTCGGGTTCATTTGAAATGTAGTGGCTTAAGTGATAATTTGCAATGCAAAAACCTTCTTCCTGCAAGATTTTCAGAACGCGGAGACGTGAAATTACAAATGCACTTCAAACAATCTCATTGCCGGTTTTTCCATACAGTCACTGTATAGAGGAGGGTGCTAAAGTAGTTGTCAAGATATCGCCCGCTCTTAAAAAAATTTATTCTGTTTTGTGTACACTCCTAGACATAATGATTAAATTTTAAATCAAAATCATTACAATTCCGATTAAATCTAGGTTCACGCCAGATTGGTTTAAAAAAAGTAACTGGTTATTGGGTAAATTAAGAGATATTTGATTCAGTTCTTATTCAAAATTGATTAAATGTACAGTTAATATTGATTACATTTTTAATCAATTTATATTAAATAATATTGCTGCCCACTCCTTATTAAATATGGGTTTGCTTGAGATCTCATTATAGGGTTTGATTGGTCAGTTTGATAGGTCAGTTTTATGAAATACCTGTGGAGCATAAAGACATCAAAAACAGAAGTGCTTATAAGAATGATTATATATAATCAAAATTCTACCTTTTTGTGCCAACTAGTGTGTTACTATTGTTATTCATTTTTGTAAAATATTTATGCATGATATTATATTGTTACTTTTTACACTATTTATTGTTTACTGGCACAAATAAATAAATATTATTATTATTATTATTATTATACGTAAAAAAGACATTTTTAATTATCAAAAGGCAATATCCGTTGCAGTTGCATCACTGTAATATACAATATACATACATACTTAATAAATCATACATCCTAATCGTTGTTACAGAAATAAAATTAAAGGTAAAGAGAAATTTAATTATAAGAACAGTATTATTTTTTGCAAGAAACATATTATTTTCTGATCTGATCTGATCTCAAATGGAGTGATGTGTTCCCAAACCTGTAGGTAGTGGAATGATGAGGATCCCCACTTTGCAATTGACTATTCTTGCAAGACAAACGTTTGGTGCGGTGTTTTTAAGAGCAAAATTGTGGAGCGTACTTTTGTCGGGAAAATATTACCGGTGAAATTTACTTGAATTTTTTGAACACGGAATTTGAATTTTTTCGTCTACGCCTGAATATAAGAAAACATACTTTAGTTCCAACATGACGGTGTTCCATGTTACAGCTCAGCAAGAGTGACAGAATTTTTAAACCGCACATTTCCACAGAGGTGGAAGGTCAGAATTTGCTTGGCCACTAAGATTCCCAGATATAACTCCTCTAAATGTTTTCTTATTGTGGTGATTCTTAAAAGGAAAAGTCTAATTCCACAGACCTTTCGACTGCATAGACCATTTAGAGAGAATTATCAGAGAATGTGTCCAAGAAATTTCCCCTCAGATGATTAGAAATGCAGTGGCGGAACTTTCACGACAGCGACGTACAATAGTTTTTCCGAAAAGAAGAGGTGGCCATGTTGATGTTTAGTGTTGTATTTCATAAAATGATATTGTTTATTTTGGTAATTTGATATTTAAAAAACCTGTATTTCAAAATTCGTTTTTAAAAAATCCAAAGGTACGTATGAATGACCATAAATTTATCTTGTCAAATCTTATATTCGATCACTTTTCAGTTTTGGATGACACTTTCTCTCATTATTGTACTTTTCAATTAAAATTAATGATAGTTTTCCTTCTACAACATCTATCGGTTTTACTTTTGTTTACACCCCGTATATGCTGGTCATACATTTTGATTTGAGTATTATTTTCTCAACAAGCAAAACTTTTTGTGAAGAATAACATTTTTCTGTAAAGTCAAAAATAAAAAAAGTTTCTGGACACGCTGTATTAATTTATTTTGCTTGTATTTCAATATCTTTTTTACATGATTTTGCTGCTGGGGCTTAAGCCCCCCATATAGAAAGAGCTAGCCACGCCTATGCCAGTCAAGTACAAAATAACTATTGTCTTCCACTTCAGCCAATTATTTTGTACTAGGCTGTTTTGGGCAGTATGTTTTCGAAACAATTTTTGGTCATATAGTGTAGTTAACTCAAAAACAGCGCAAGATGGAGTTATCTTGTTTTTGCAGCACCCCGTCGCAGGGTTGAACTGTTAATGGATTAGGCCCTTATTGACAAATGCCCCTACAAATCCGATTTCGATAACTCTCGATTTCTACTTCACCTACACAACTACACGCCTCGATTCTTTTCTGGTTGAGACGTAACCTATATCTCGAAACTCGATTAATCCTTCCGGCATAATATAGTCCCCCCGAAAATTGCCCTGGTAATTAAGTCTGCTGCTGCTGTCGAAAGACCTGCTGAAACAGAAACTCATTAACGGCCCTGTATTCGATGTTTTGAAAGCTGCTTTGAAACGTCGATTGAAGGGGGGAATGTGAGAAAGCTAGTTAAGTAAATAGTGTGGTAAAAACAGAATCCTATTGCATCGAATTACCTTGTTGGCGAAGTCGGTTGGTAATTAAACTTGCGTTGGGGAAGAGCCTTAGGTGTTTATGAGAAGATAATTAGGCCGTTTATGTGAAAATAAAATCAGAAATATAATAAAAAAAAAACAATGAAAGTGGAAAAAAATACTAGATGTAGAGTGATTACTGATTTAGGAATTTCGTTTATCCTTTCCACATAAATGGCCCAGCCCTACCGAGAAGACTTTTGACTAGTTATATCCACTAACAGATCAACGTCATTAGACGATCCCGATTTTTCCCTGCCACAACACCTTATTGCCGAAAAAGTTAGTCAATCATCGGGTTTCTGGCTTGGCAGAACTTAAAATAATCATACTTTAAACACACATTTCAGCGTTGATTTGGATACTAAAATATGTGGGATGTATTGAATAGATATTTATGTCACTAGTACACAACATAGGGATTTATTGAACGAGTCTTTTTAGTTAGAGGTAATAAAAGGACGAGTCCGTATTATGTACGTGTGTAATACCAGATTTTATGTACGATTTCATGCTGTACTGTTTTTCCGAAATTTTTCAATAATTTTTACCTAAAAAATAAAATACCAGTAATGAAAATATAGGTACAATTCAATATTGCAAAGATTGCTTTGAATTTCGTTACCGTTAGTTCCCGAAGCCTCTTTTGATTTTTGTCTCTCATAAATGCCACGACAGAAAGTGTAAAAAGTAACTTCGGTAAAAAAAAATTACCGAAGACGTTAAAATTATTGCAAATACTGCAAAGTACCCCTTGCTACCATCCAAATCCAGTCATTTATATAAAAAAAAAACTTATGTATGCTGCTTACAGACAATGGGTGCAACTAAGAATATCAAGGACACTTCTGAAACCTGTAAACTGGCGTACTTTAACAGCCATAGGTGTTTATTGTACTAGTACAATATAAGCCACTTTATGGCTTAATAACTGTGCCATAAACAGCACTTTTATAGTTATTTATGATATAATTGTTAAAAGTACAATTTTACGGCACGAATTTGAAAGTTTGCAGAATGAGCGAAGCGAATTTTAACACAAATACATATCATACAAAATTTTTTCTACAAACGTCAATAAAAAACAATAACGCAATTACAATTTTTAGAAAGTTTAACATATTGGAAACACATAGTTTTAAGTAGCATCGTAGATATAATATAAAATTATTAAGTTGACATTTGTCAAAAAACCTGACAACCATTGTTGGCGTCGTAGTTGTTTACGGAAAAGTTGAAACGTCCTGTCAGTTAATTAAAACGCACTGGTGTAGTTTTTGCTTTGCTTGAAATGCAAGTATGGATGAAATCGATCCACTTAAAGAAATAAATGAAGCGTCCAATCGTGCTACATTGGATTTGCTTTTCAAGTTGTTTGAATTGTACCATTAATATTAACGTTAATAAATAAAATACAAATATAATTTGATGTTTCCTTTTAAAATATTACATTTCTCTTTTAACACTAGTGCCATAAAGTTCTTTTAACACTAGTGCTATAAAGTACTTTTAACACTAGTGCCATAAAGTAACATTTTTAAGGCCTCTGCGGGGTGTTATAAAATGCATTTTTAACACGTTTGTAGAAAAAGTTTTTTTAATTATTAGGTACTCTCAACCAATGTATATGTGTTAAACAAGTTAACCCTACAGTGTACAGTGTCAGTCCTGTACTTGTCTCAATCACGGTTGCAGTAACAATCGACAAATTTCCCCCTAAGAGAACAATTTTTAGATAGTTCCCTTAATAATTTCCAAAATTTTGGTTAAAGGCGTTCCTAGTTAATAACGTCAGTACCGTAGTAACATGTGAAAACTGTAATAAGTGGGGTAATATAAAGGCTGTTACTCGTTTTATGTCGTTTAATCTCTTTTCCGCTGCAGGTGGTTGCAGCTAATGTTAAATTTGCTCTCATTTTGTGCTCAAAACCAATCTGTGGTACTGGTCAGAACCCGCTACCCCGTCAGTTTGCTGCTCATTGATTTTTGTGATTGTTATATTTCCCAGGTAAGAAAATGTAATTATGGTTCCTTGCCTTGTAGTGTATTGTTTTTGATTTTTCTATTATTTCAATAAATACAAGAAATGTCAGTTTCGTGGCCGTCAGTCTCGTGCTAAATTGTAGTAACAAAATTAACGATTTATTCAAATTAAATAATTCAGTCAGTTAGTTATAGTTGACTGGTTCACGTACAACAAAAAGAGTACATATACGTTCTACCTTATTTGGTAAAGACCTTATGTTTTTATTATTTACACATTTTTGATGTAGGACAAAAATAGTGTAGAAATGACTCATTGTTGTGGCAATCACCCTTAGACACAAGGAAGTATAAACGCCATATGCTCGCTCGAGACACGTATCCTTTTTCTACACAGCAATTGATTTCACGAACTTTCTGAAATTACGTAAGAGAAAAAGGTCGTCCTCACCTAAGGCGAAACGGGATAAATAAATTTTTTTGCCTGTTTTATCGTCCCCCGCAATAAATGACCGAACCGAGTTTTTGTTTGATTAAATTTTTTACAGGTAAAAGCTTTTACCATATTTATGTTCATTAAAAGGGATAATATAGTCGAGTAATTATACAGTGGTTGGAAAATTAAAAAATGCTGACGATTTGGAAAAAAAAATTTGCCAGGCGGAAAGAAGTCTAGATAATGCTGTGCAATTCATGCTCCCAATGGGCTCTTTCAGTAAACGTGAGTTTCATAACTTTTAATATATAAAATCTTAAACCATACTTATAGGTACCGGTACAGGGATATCCAAATAAAAGTGAACAGGCCTTATAACTTTTTTATTTTTAAAGATGGGAAAAAATGTTAAATATGAAAGTTTTGGGGATTTTTATGGATCATTTATATATCTTATCGGCAAAACAATTGAGCATCGATTAAAAAAAAATAATATAAAACATCGATTTTATCGCTTATTTTAAATCGGATGGTATGATTTTTATCATATTTTTGGATTCTAAGAGAAGTTCTAGATATATTTTCTATAACATACCCTATGCGGTTTTTCAATCGTTTTTAAAATATTTCAAGTTAAAAATTATTTGGCATAAATATGCTTTAAACGTAACTATCCAGGTTGCGAACGAAATACCTGCTACCTTTTTAAATTTTCTTCGTAGGTATGTCAAAGTTAATGTCAAGGTTGACAATAATACTTTAGTCACCGTGAGTTATTATAAAAAAAAGTTGCAAAATAAGAAACACATGAAAAAACAAATCAAAAGTTTAAAAGATTCTCCAAAAATGTAGCCACGCGTTAAAAACAGAATAGCCCGTCCGTATAAATGGTATAAAGCACAGTGAGAATGAGTATTGAGACTCGCCACGCGTCGCGTCGCAGAAAACTCTCTCTGCTTGCCGTGTTGCTACCGCAGTGGTATGTCGTAGTGCATTGTCTGAGAATCCCACGCGCCAATCTCGGGGTGTTGCCGTTTGAAGGCCATGGCGTTGTCGAGCTGGCGGGAAGAAGAGATGTTCTTCTCGTTGTCTTGGTTTTCTCTGGTAAAAGCTTACTGTCTACCGGCCCGGGGTTTCCATTAGATCTTCGACTCCCCGTACTTTAATGCAAGAACATAACTCACTGTCTTTCTCGTCCGCTTTGCCACTAACATTTCCTTTTGCATAAGATTGATGTTTTGACCCAGATAAAACCAGACCAAATGCGTAAGACTGTCAAATGTCGTGTTCAATCTCAATGACCTTGAGGCGCAGCACTTAGGCTGCCTGCACCATCGCTTTGCGATAGTGCAGGCGTCTGTACTATACGGCAGTTACGTTACATTTGAAGAACACACGGCAGTGGCTGTGATGCTGTGATTTAAATTTATAACCTCGGTCCCCGTAGTTGATGCCACACGGCCGGCCGATCGTCTCGTCAATCCTTGGCTCGCCGTCGCATGAAGTACAGACGACATTGGAGCTTTCGCATCTGGTCTGGTTTTATCTGGGGTTTTGACTTAACTCAGTATACTAGAACTTTAATTCTAATTATATAATAAGTTAGTTATACACTCTTTGACATAAAACAGTTTATGTTGCGAACCAAAAAAAAAATATATATTTCTATGTTCATTCGGTCTTAAACTCCTTTTAAAACTGCCAAGATTATCGAATAGCCAAGATATAAAAGAAATACGGCCCCCGGCTTGTGTTTACAAGCTCGGGATTGGACATTTTTATTGCTTTATCCAAAATAATAAAGGAACTGTAGCAATTCTTCTCTTTTGGCATTTGACTGGGTAGTTTAATCGAACGGGGTCCGCATACTGTCTCACCGGAGGGCACGTTCGACACGACACTATTATATTGGCGGTATGTCCGCTGAGATTTTCGGGGCCAATCGGACGATCAGTTTTCCTATGTGTTTTAGCCTATCCCCAAATAACGACAAGTTATTGCCACCTACCCAAACAGGAACAGGGGGTATATTCCGGTCAATGTCCTGTATTAAAAAGTCTGAAAAGTCGTATTCGAAAGTGTATAGAGGGTGTTATGAAATTCACTGCATATATTATTGGAATGGGTGACTTCTGGGCACGTATTCATGTTTTAGGGAGGGCGCTCCTCGATAGAACGTTGCTAAGGTATAAACGCTGTGACCAGTGTTGCCGCAACCAATTTTGCTAATGTACTAAAGTTCCAAGCGAAAATGTACCAAATAATGGCTGCGGTCAGCGGTCTCAGCAGTTGACCAGATTTCACAGATGGCATGTGACATGCCTTCAAATTTGATATAAGTAATCACGTGATCGCTGCCAAATTCAACCCGTTGCCGAGACCGTTGATCATCAGCTGAACACAGCCATAAAAAATGTTAGCATGACACTATTAGTATGAGACTGTGTGAGTCCACACCTGAGAAAAACAACAGAACGGAACAAGAAATGCAGCGTTCTGATTGGCTAATGAAAAGATACGGCGGAATTCAAGGTCGTTTCGTCTGAGAAATAAGGCGGTCGTAAATTGGGCACGAAGGTTACCTTCTCCATAACATGAACTTGTAAACTGGGCGCATGGTTGGGTTGGGTTAGGTTGGGACCTAAAATAGCTATTTTTCGCCCAATTATATTTAAGCATTCTCATCAGGTAGTTTAATTTTTTGGCTCTAACAATTCTACAATCTAAGGAATAATAGAAATTCATGGGTTTCCAATAATATTTTGGTCGTTGAAAAAATGGTGATATAGTTTTCAAAGAAATAGGAATATTTTTGAACTCCAATAAAGTCCATATTTAAAGAATTATTTTTTGGATTATTTCAATAATATTTTTTTGAGACAATATTAACTTTAATATAACTAATGTGACGGTGGTCAAAAATAATACTATTATTGAAAATAGCATAGCAGTTTTTTCTGTGTGTGAATACAAACACCATTTTAAATTTTATTGTTTATGGGTAAGCGTATCTGCAATTTCTAGTTGCAAAATCACACTATAATGTGTTTGGCTTTCCTAATGCCTGTGCTTTCTTGGGAATGTCATGTTTATTAAAACTAGACGTTGTCATTTTTAATAAATGAATACGTTTTTGGTACTCAGTTGTTTAATAGTGCTCATAGTGAAAAATACCGTGGATTCTTTTAAGCATTGTATTTAATTAGTTTGATTGGGTTGGGTTGGGTAAAAATAAGAGAAACATTCGTTTTCAGCTTTTAGTGGTGCGAGTAGGGACAAAATACCGCGGAATCTTTTAAAAATTGTGTTTAATTAGAGTTTGTTTTTTAGTGTTAATTGTTAGTCAAGCGTTAGTTTCTTGCAGTAAATTATTGGATGTACTGTGCTGTCAGATTTTTTTTTTGGCATATTGGTATTTGTTAATCTTAAACATTTTCAAAAGAGGTGTCTTTTAAAGGGATTTTACTACAAAAGTAACAATAACATTATTTCTTATGCTGACTTATTACACAGAAATAATCATTGATCGAATTGGAAACTTGTTCGGTATATACCTAATCTGTTTCTTGCCAGTGGCGGGTACCGCTAGTTCGAGAAAGTTTCAGGGGCTATTACCAGCTTATTATTGCGAAGCGCCATTTATGAATTCATACTAGGATTTACGGTTTTTAATATATGCAGTGAAATTCATAACACCTGTATAGTCCTTTTTTTTTTAAACAGTTCATAGAATTTTACATGTTAACTTTTTAACCCCATTTTAGACTTTGTTTTATTGGAAGTATAGGGTCAGTACAGCACGGATCTCGATCTTTTTATTATTTACAGAATGTAAAACTTTACAAGTTTTAACGATTGTAAAACACAAGATTTTTCTAGACGTTGAAAGAGTCCCTTTATATTTGCATTAATTGTTTTCATATAACAAAACTCAAACACCTTTATTTAATTCTCTTCGCTAAAACGCCAGAACTTTATAAGCAAACATTAGTTTTCCCATTTGAGCAGAGTCGCATTACAGTAGTATGATTATTAGTTTAGAGAGTAAAACATTAATAATTTTAAGTCATCCATCATCGCGCGGCTTTAATTCAAAACTTTAATTTCTAATTTCAATATTAATCAAAATTCAATTCCCGAATGCAAATCTTGAATTTATTGTTCCTCTTGAAACTCAACTTTGGAAAACTCTACATCATGTCATTTGACTCTAATATATTCTTAATCAATTTAAAGACATAGTAAATCCATTTCCGCCACACACGTACATGTTGGAATATGTCAAGTTAAAATTCGTAGCACAGTTTCTACGTTCTAAATCAATATAAGAACATATTCTGGATTCCGGGATAATAGATTTATATCCTACCAATGCAACGGTTTAAAAATTAATTATATTTTTCCGAACTACGAAAAGTTTTCAAAAAACAGTTTTTAAAAATATTAATTTTTCAAAGTAAAGTTTCTGGGAATACAAATACTTTTTTTCGAAAACAATTATATTCCTTTGAAAAGCAATTGAAATTTTTTCAGTTTGATCCTAAAAATCTCCCAATGGAGTGGGTATATATGTATGTGTCTTTACAACTCCAGTTTCTCTTTTCTTCCATCCAAAATTTTTACAGGCGAAACTTTTTAGAATTCAGTGGCATTTTTTGTTAATTCGATCAACCCTTATCCTTTTTGTTTGACCCTATTAAAAAGAGACAAAAGATAACAGCTGATGATCTGATTAATTGTTGGTCGGTTGGTTAATCGGTTACCATCCGATAAGTATGCTATCTTTTTTTGGGAAATGTCATTAGAAAGGGAAAGCATAAGATCATTGATGCCGATTTGTAGATCGTGTTGTTCGCTTACACTCGATCCCGATTCCGTTTTCTCTTTGCACTTTGCATTAGTAACCACCCGAATGCGTATTTATTTTGATTTCGTAACCGTATTCAAGTTAAGATAATACGGATTCTTTTAATATTCGTATCCAACGGATTTTTGAATACGTATTCTTACATCACTAGTAGCAACCAGCCTTCAATCTAGCAAGTGGTTTGTACTGATGTTACCAGGTGATTTTCCACTAAACCTGCTATTTTTAAAAAATATTTTGATTTAGATGTAGTTTGTCTAGATTACTCTAGATAGTATTTGTCCTTCATCATTTGCCCTTTAAAATGAAAAACCAGATTTTTTTCTGTCCATTAGAGAAAAGTAATATTTTTGCCCATTGACTTTCAGCAAGAAGATAACACCAGCTAGCCTTTTGTCTTGTTTCATACATTGTGTGTGTGTATAGGAAGAAAAAGGAAAGAGAACGCTAAACATCGCGTGCCATCGCTATGACTTTCCGAGCCGTCTGTATTCCACCGAGCAAACCTGTGAAAATTCAGTTCCTGATGGAAATAATCCATTTTGCTACACACTTGGCACTAACGCACCGTTAACGTTCTAGATAAATTCCTTTTAAGGATAACCAAAAATCACAAAATATCACTTTAACAGCCATGTTTAAGCCATGAATGAACGGGACTACACTTCCTACGAAGAAAAAACGACGATGCTACTCTCACTCTAAATTTCTTTTCTAAGCTTGGAAATAAGTTTGTTGGTATTGTATTTACATATTATTTTGTAGCTAGCAGGAACGGTACTTACTGTGTGGAAACATTGGAGATTTAAAGAAAAATGTTACGAAAGAGTTGCAATGTCATATAAAAATTAGCCTTTGTTAATATGTTGTGTGCAAAGGATTTGTGTACAAAACCCTAACGTACCTTAAGGGTTTAGAGTGTGCCTTTGGCATGTGAGTATGTTTATCGTATAGTCTTTGTCCAAATTGTGAAGGGACCGCGTTGGAGTAAATAGGTATAGTTATAATTTAATTTTACGGTCTGCTAGAGAGAAACCCAATTACAGAAGTTATTTGGCCCACATCTCTAATTTAATAATAAAAGTATTTTCCTCAAATAATTTAGGCTGCTGTGTCGACCCGGCTTTTATTCATAAATGTGAATGTGCCCCTTATTTTCAAGGATTAATTTATAATTTGGTGATTTAATGTCAGTTATGTAACATCCCACTTCTGATAAGCTTAAAGGTGAAAAGGGCAGTTGCCACAAAACTTAACTACTTCGAAGCTATTTTTGTACGTACTAAAATTATCATTAATTTTTTTTTCGTTTTAGCAGAACTGACAAAATTGTACTAAAATAGTATCCTAGGACTGATATTTTTAGTTTTGTGAGTAAAATGTGACAAAAAAACACACGAATCTGATGCCCTGGAAATTAACTTTTGTCTTAACTGGATATAACGAAAACTAAAAAAACTGTAAACTAAAAAAAGTCGAATAGGACAAGGATCGGAATTACTTTTATTTTTACTAAATTATTAAAAAAAATATATAAACGCGCACGAAAGTGACGGAGTAGTGGGTTACAGCAAAGGAAATATATTGGTGTTAGGAAAAAATGATAGTAAAATTGCTAAATATGCACTTGCTTGCAGCAGAAATGATACTATTAGATATGCAACACGTCTTAACCTGAATAAGCGATTCCGCCTTTATATTATCCCCCCTTTTTACAGTATTATCATGGTCACACGGAACTGACGTTTTTTTATCTGAGAGAGCCCGCGTAGACTTCAAGCCTAAGTACTAACGTACCGTGGGCATCTTAAGAGAAGGGGTATGTAATCTATTGACACGGGATTTAAAAGATTGGAGATACAGCTCTTGATTCGTGACCGGTCTGAAAAAAAGAATGTTGGAGTGAAGAGTACTGTCGTCACTGTGGATGGGATTGGTAGTTCAAAAGAGTAGGACATTATTACTTTTAAGCAGACTTTTTACTTTTGTTGATAATTTGATCAGCTTGATTTTTTTCAATCAAGGAGGCACTTACCCTTACATCGCACTTCTGATAAGCTAAAAGGTGAAAAAATGTTCCCTCCATATAGTATTTTTTTTTGTTTGGCGCGCGTTTTCATTTCCTAAATACGTATGCTCGGATTTTGCTTTAGGCTGATCAACATACAAAATGCAGCATGCAAAATTAAAAACACAATTCCGGAAATTTATTCTGGAACGCGTATCTAAACCGATCGTCCCATGGCCCGAGAGAATCTCGGCGGACACGCCATCAATATGGCTGTCGTATTGGACGTATCCTCCGGCGGGACCGACTACCAACAATTTCAATTACTACTGATCAATGAAGTGCTGAAAGAGAAAAACCGCTGTACAGTTTTAATAACACTTTCTTAACCATTTGCGGGATGGAAAAATGCCGAATTGTTGACTGTAAACGCTCACAAATATTATAGTTACAAAAAGGATGATGAAGAATGTATTGTAATAAACAAATAAAGAATACATAAAGACGTCAATATGCAAACGTAACTAATGGGGCCTGTTGCCACGATCGCAATAAACAAGAATTTAGAAAAAACTAGATGCGAAAAGAAACATATTACGCTTTGTTTCGCTCGCTAGATTTTAACTTGATGCTGTCTATTATGTATAAATGACAGCTCCCAATTTTAAAATAAAAGTATCGAGACCATCAGATACGATCAAATTACACGTCCCTACCAAACGGCGCGCGATCCCGATTCATGCTTCAACGAAGAAGCTGAGTATCGATTTTTGCCATGCGCGACCAAACGAGGTCTCCCACTAGCCAAGCCGGACTCAGCTGGCTACACAGTTTTCGAACTATAGAAAACATTAAAACTCCCAACGGAAGGCAATAAGTGCATATGGTCATGTGAACCAAAGGTGGCACCACTTATTCTACGGGAGTAAAAATAATATAAATCCGAATGACCAAAACTAACTGTACCTAATACTGTTGACCACTGCCATTTTTTCGAATCTGGATATTAAATTTGATACAGCCTTTAGAGCCTGACGTTTATTTTTGCTGGGTATTTGCTTCTAATCACAGCAACCACAGAGAACCCAACTTCACACAAGTAAGAGATGAAAAATAGCTCTAAGATTTTCTGTACTTTCCTATTTAAAAAATAGTATTTATCGTTGATTGAAAGCCAAAATTCAGTTAATCCCATGCTGGCAAATTTTTCCTTTCAGGGTTTTGTCACATGCTCAATGAGAATTTCCTCTTCTGCCACAGTAAACTCGGAGGGGCCACTAGTAAAAAATGGATCTTGAATCCATGCATACTTATGGATTTTTTCATTTTTAAAATATTTGTCAAAACGCAAATTACGCTGTGATAAATGTTTTTCAAAAATTGATTTTATATTTTATGAAACTTAGCTTCATCGGTAAGCAAAAACAGCTCCAGTAATGAAAAACAATCTTTGTCTTCGTCTCCATTCATTTTCCTTTGCCATAGTTATAGTTTTTTACAAGAGTTTGAATTTTTTTAGCGCATTTTAAAATGTTCATATTTTTCCCTGGATTGAGAGATATACAACATTCAGCTTCAACTTACATGAAGTAATGTATTTGTGCCAGCTGAGATCATGTTCGAAAGCGATACCAACAAGATCGAACGTTCCATTGTTCTCTGGGGCTTGGCCATTCTTATAGATGGGATAAGTGTTGCCGGATTTTTTGCGGGAGCAAGACTGGGTCACAGATTACCCTATACTGTGACTGGGTTTTGGAGGCGTTGAACTGAACAAGGATTTTGGCACACCAGTCTAAGATTAATTGAATATCTTGAGAAAGGGATAGGTACATAGGTCTGCGTCTATTATTCAGCTCTAGGTTCGAGACTTGTCTGGAAAAATGAATGTTGCTGAAGAGTACTATTGTCAGCGCAACTGTGGATGTGATTGGTAGTTAAAGAGAGTAGGTCATGAATATCTAAAACAATAAACTTTGACTTTCTACCACACAAGGTATGGGGTCATATAAGATATTCACTGGTTTCGCTTTTGTTGATAATTATCAGTTTGGCTCAGTGTTCGGAAAGTTGTGTGGTGACTACACCAGATTTTTTATAACAAATAAGTGAGCAGCAACAATGCTAGAAATGCCAAAACAGTAATAATGAACACCTCTTTCGATCAGGTGCATCTTTTGCATTCAATTTAAATGCACATTTCGCATAAATTCAATCGAAAAGTTTTACAGTCTACCCACATTTTTAGTTAGTTTTACAAAACGTTTTAAACTTTGATACAGTTGCTAGAAACGAAAATCCTTAAACTCTGTTCGCGCTTACAAGAAATACTTGCATGTAATTTACGACTTCAAGCGCGAGATAGCAGCAGTAACTGTGATATTTGACATTTAAAAGTTTTGTTCGGATAATTTCTAAATCCGGCTTAGTTCGGATTTTGCCAACGAGAGTTTTAAATCGTCTAAATCTTTGGTGGTGCTTGTGTGAATGTAATCGATAGCCAAGCATATGAAAATCAGTGCAACGTGTCTACAGTACGTCCAAGGATGGGGTGGACAAATTATGGATCAAAAAGTGAAAGATACGAAAAAAGTTCATTCTTTATAAAAGTTTTTGCTTGCTTTAAAATAAGATCCACGACGCAAAAAATTTGTTTTTTGTAGAGGGTATGCAAAAAATACAAAAACCTAAACTTTGGTTAAGAGTAAAGTTACCTTTTTTTAAAATTTAATGCAAAACGTTGAATAAAAAAGTTATTGTAAATTTCAAAAGAATTCTTATTCCAGATTTTCAAGTAAAAATTTTGAAATTTCTAAATTACGCTCTTAGAATCAAAAATTTTCAGTTACATTGTCACTTTTTTATTTGGTTACACCCTTGATAAATGTACTTATTTGTCAAAATAATAAAAATATTGTGTTTAGAGCACAGAATATTTATAATCCAAAATTACAGAAATGGCAAGAATTGCTATCACTACGTTAT
This sequence comes from Philopedon plagiatum, assembly GCA_963971165.1. NCBI lineage: Eukaryota > Metazoa > Arthropoda > Insecta > Coleoptera > Curculionidae > Philopedon > Philopedon plagiatum. The sequence goes on from OZ020191.1 coordinate 9,452,887, forward strand.
TGAGAGAATTCAAAAAAATTTCCGAATGTACAATTATGCAGAAGTTCAGTACATAAGTTAGTAATCAAATTAAAAAAAAAGCTGGATCAGTTAGTGATTTGAAGAAGACTAAGAAAAGATACGACGAAAACGATTCTTCTATAGTATTAATTTTGCAATCTATTGATGAAAATCCTGTTGTGTTTTTAAGAAAACAAAGAAAGAGCCATATGTAAAATGTGTTTAAGGAAAATAAAATTCGTCCTTTTAAACTAATTTTTAACCAAACTTTGAAAGGTGAGGTCAGTTACAAACGCTTGGATTTTTGTTTGTGGGTCGGCGATAAAATTCTAAGTAACAGCGTGAACTTTCATAAACTAATAAAGTTCTCAGATAAGTCAACCTTCAGCACAAACGGCACTGTAGCTTCTCAGCATGTGAGATACTGGGTAGGGAAAATCTACAGTTTAGAATTGCGAACTGCCGCAGAGTGGTTCCCTGAGCCAATCTGGGAGATCGAAATTATTTATGTAAATTTAGCACAGAAAACCACCTTTTAGGGTATGTAAGACAAGTAAAATTAATCAAACACAAAACTGAAGGTTATAAAAAGAAAATTGAAAAAGGACACTGAAAATCTTCTTCATAGTCTTTAAAATCCCTATTTCCTGTGATAAACTTTAAAAACATCTTCAATTTTTCTAACGGAACTGGCTTGGCCCCTCCACACTCTATATAGGTCCTGGCGTGGGATGCCGTCATACAAAACTGAAACAAACAAAAACTTGTCAGGAGAAATTTTGCAACTGTCAACTTTCACTTGACATTTTCATCGTTGACACAACTTTCTTAACTACACAGAACCACCCAATTCGAAACTCAAGAGAAGACTGAATAAGAGAATAAGTGTAAGGTTATAACCAATCCATTGTAGGTTATCTTTCTGTTTTACAATGCACTCCTTTTAAATGACCCCTCATAAAATTTACTACCTGCCACTATAAAAGGGTTTAATGAACCCATTGAAAAGTGGTACGTATTAGGGCTTTATGAATATTTTTTCTATTATTAGAAAGGTATTAGCATTGTGAAAATAATGGGCTGAACAGGGTTACAAAAATCGTGTCGGCCAGTGATTATTATTTAATATTCTATTAGCAATTTTCTTTAACCTGTATGGATCTGTAATTTTGGAATTTATAAATATTCTTTGCTCTAAAGACAACATCTTTATTATTTTGATAAATACGTCACAGTTATCAAAGGTGTAATCAAATAAAAAATGTGACAATGTGACTTAGAAAAATTTTGATTTTAAAAGCATAATTTAGAAATTTCAAATTTTTACTTGATAATCTGGAATAATAATTCTTTTAAAATTTAAAAGAACTTTTTTATTTAACGTTTTGCATTAAAGTTGTAATAAAGCAGCTTTACTCTTAACCCAATTTTACGTTTTTTTATTTTGCATAACCTGTACAAAAAACAAATTTTTGGCATCGAGGATCTTTCTTCTCTTTTATAAAAAATGACCTTTTTTCATATCTTTCACTTTTTGATCCATTTGTCCTCTTGTCTACCCCATCCGTGGACATGCTGTAGAAACTAGATATACATATATTTTTTAAATTTTACATAGAAGCACTGTTTGTAATACGGCTTAAAAATACTGATAAATAATGATTTTTAATGAACAAAAAAAATTCTACGGTTATTACGTTTAGTTCAATAAAAATCCTGATTTTGTTTGGTCTGACTATAAGAACATATTATCACCATTAAATGCCAGAGGCTACTAGTGCTGATCCCAAAAACCAAAGCAATTTAGTTTTTTATGGCAATGCCAATATTGCCAATTCAACGCATAAAAACAAAGTGAACAATGTTTCAGTGTCAGGTTTAGCGACGGCTATCAAGGCGTCAAACATCGTTTTTCTAAACTTAGATCTTAGCAGAAAAAAGCACCGTCAGTCCCGACGGACCTTTAAAACTTTTACACGATCTGGCCATAAAAACCTGTTGAAACCGAACCAATTAAGCGCGGGGATTCGTTCGCCAAAGCTCGATAATCTGATGGGAAACCAGCAGGGTTGCCAGCACTTTTAAAAACAAATCTACTAAAAATCGATCTCAATTCTATCAGAAATTTACCAAAACTGTAAACCACTTTCGATGCACAGACATTCGAACGACATGGTGAATTTTTCTGAATGGGTATGAAACTGTTGAAAGAAATGAATATGTATTCTTAAGGAAACTTTAATAAAACGCGAAAATAAAACTAAATCTTGCCCGGAATTTCATTTGAAAAATATTCGACGCCGGATTACAGAACGCCATTCTTGCAGTTTACGGTGGTCGCTAAGATACTTGTCAAGCGAAGAAAAGAAGAACACGTTCCAAAATTTGGAAAAGAAAAAGGAGCCGGTCGCTTGTATTTTTTATTAAAAACCCGAATTTTTTAACCATATTTACAAATATACCAAATATTCTGTACTATTTATTAAATCAGAAATTTACCCGTTATTTGGGGACTCCAATTTACCAGATTTGGTAACTCCGGGAAACCGGCTACAGTTTAGCACTTTGGATAACTCAGGATTAGGGATACAGAAAAAAATACCGAAATAAGAGAGTCGATTCAGCAGCAAATTCGAGATTTCTGTTAGTGATTGCAATTCCGCAGTGTTTTAGATCCCGCAGGGCATTTGCGGCATGGGTTTTAATCCCGCGGGATCCCGCATAGGTTTTTTAATTTAATAAAATTCGATAAATTAATGTTTATTTAATTAATTATTATTGAACCAACTTTAATTTTTTATTATAAAAATCAACAAATAACCGTATTTCAGTTAAAAAATTATATAACTTAAAGTCTATCATCTCTTAACTATGCTACTATGACTATAAGTCAGTCAAATTTCTTATCAAATAAAGTAACACGTAACTTTGGGCAAATGAACTTCAAATGTTTATACGCGGGATCCCGCATAGGTTTTTTAAGTTTATAAAATTCGATAAATTAACGTTTATTTAATTAATTATTAAACCAACTTCAATTTTTTATTATAAATATCAAAAATTAACAGTATTTCAGTCAACAAAATTACGTATTTTAAAGTCGAGCCTCTCTTAACTATACTACTATGACTATAAATCAGTTAAATTTCTTATCAATTAAATTAACAAGTAACTTTGGGCAAATGAACTTTAAATGTTTATTATTTTTCTACCTGAGATAATAAGTCTTACGAGTTTTTATAGTAAATCACATTAGTTTGATGGTAAGTAAGATACTTATAATACCTGAGCAGTCTCATTAATTTTCATATTATAATACCACGGATATTTGGCAAATATACGTTTTCGTGTTATTTTTTAAGAGTTTCCGGCTTTTTCATGGCTATGCGGATCCGCAGCGGATCCGCACAGCTGGTGCGGGATCCCGCAAACCGTTAAATGATGCGGGATCCCGCGGGATTGCGGGATCCCAATTTGCGGGATTGCAATCCCTAATTTCTGTGTTAATTTGATGCCTGCAGTGTAAGTTCGGTCCAAGGTTTTTTCCTGACACCTAGTATTTAGAAATCTGGGTGTTGTAGAACTGAACAACTTTTACATTAGAGAGATTTGTAAATTATTTTTATTTTAACCCTTAACTACGGACACCTGTTTTTGTTACACAACTACGGACCAGGAGTCTCTAAGACTCCATTTTAAAAATGTTTCTTTTTCTGTTCTAATTTTTTATTTTTTTTTTGTGTTTACAAATAATATTTGTTTTACTTACTTTTAAATAGTTTATTGCAAAAAAGATATGAAATTATAAAAATACCAGCTACAAAAGAGGATAAAACGAAAAAGTATTTTTTTTTTATATTTTTAACCTTCCATCAAAAGAAAACTCGTTATTCTTATACTACTTAACAAAATCAAATTTATGATGCTAAATTGTAACTACAGAGGTCAAATATATTGGAAAATGATAAAACAAAATTCTAAAGTATAAAAGTAAAAAAAACTGCAAGTCATGTTTTGGAGGCTAATTTAAACGTTTATTCTCGTTCATCGCAACACCGTATGCAACATTTTCTTGAGCACTGCAGGCAAATGGGTTTTTTGCATTCCATGCAAGTAAATACAGTCTTTCTTTTTAAGCTAGAAGGACATATGTAGCAATATTTTCGAATCTAAAGGCGTTCTTCATTATTTGGTTCCTGTGGCAGTGTGGGTATGTGCAAAATCCGAGAAATTAGAGATTTTAGTTCCCTATTTGTCTGAGGTTTTTGCAATCTATTACGTAACCGGTCTTCTGTTAACTGACTTGCTAATCTCTTAACAAAATGGAAACGTTTCATGTCATTTCCCGGGAATGATGAATATAATATATGAGTTTGTGGGCTTGGGTTCGAATATTTCTTTGAGGTTCTGTTGTACTCCATTTACAACGATTCTTTCCATATAGGTATTTTTTTTCTTGTCTTAACTTTTTACTTTTAGGTTCACTTATATCCTCATCGGAAACCTCAGCATTATCACTGTCAGGTAAATACTCAAGTTCATCGTCACTAGCCAACTCATTAACGTCCTGTTCGCTTTCTGAGTCATGGTCGCTTTCGATACACACTTCTTCGTTTTCAAGGTCACTGCAATCACTGTCTGTATCGTCATACCATTTCAACACCTGTTGCTCGAAATTCCTATCAAGAACACTGAGGCGTTTCGACGTACCGGGCATAGAACCTTCCATGGTTTTTCCAAAATATATCACGTTACTACGGACAGGGAGTCTGATAGACTCCCGACAAGTCAAAACTCGAATGCTGCAAATTCCACGCAACTGCCGCTTTCAGGCGTTATGAAGCACCGAAAGCCAGAGAGGTACACCAAGCGACGGTGGCGTATAAAAGTTGTGGTGGGCGTAGCAGCCCAATATGCATAGCGTGGAGTCTGGCTGACTCCCTGTCCGTGGTTAAGGGTTAACCTATACATTTCACTATGCCGAGTACCTGCAGTAAAGCTCTTTTCAAACTTTTTCGTTGCCTTTTAACAAAATGGTAAGTACTTCAATAAATGTAAATATACATATTTTAAGATTCTTAAAAGGCACCAGAGTGGTTTAAATCCGAAATAATTTTGGAAAAAAATAAAATTTTACTAAATTACGAATGATTAAAAAAACATTGTTTATTATTTTATTCATTTGATTTACAATAAAAAATGATTACTTAAATTTAATTAGATTTAACAAGTGGCTCTATGTTAATAGTTGGTTAGATGATTGATCGAATTTTTTCGACTTTCTATAGGAATGCTATGCTATCACAACTTTACTTATTAATGATACAACACTTGCACTTACAGTCGGAGAAGTGTTTTCTGCTCTAACATTTGATTGTACCTGATGCCACATATGCTCGATTTGGTTAAAAATACAGTAATAGATGGGGAAGGGCTAAAACCGTATGACCCATATCGGCAGCAATTTTATCAGATACTAAATACATTGTCCTCGGAAAAAAATATACCCTTCTCCCCCGGGTTGCACAAAAGGCTATTAAAACATATTAGTGGTTGTCACCCACTTTTTATTTGCTTATATAGAAAATGCTGTCAAAATTATGCAGAAGAACTTTTTTCTTGGATTTTCTTTAGCGCTAGAAATGCTCTAAAAATCAATTGAAAGTTCAGATTTTCTAAGCGAAAATCATATTTTCGGCGAGTGACATTATCGCTTTCTGGCAAGTCTATCTATCTTTTTTGCTGTATTTAGTATTAGATTAGACGGTACGGTGCGATTCATATCAATTACAAGATAGACGTCCAGAGCAAATAGAAATATTTGTGTGTTAAACCTTAAAAATGTCCAGTGATAATATATATAAAGGCTAGAAGTGTTAAATATTAACAAACATTCTATTCTAAGTGTAAATATGACCGGTTCTCTAAATTTTCATGTAATTGTTCGAGAGCAAAACTGACGTGGCTTGTGTAAATTAAATAAAGTTCACTTCTGTTTCCAATATAAATAATAGTTTAATTGGATTAAGTGAACCCATTATTGTAATTTCATTATTGCCTTTATATTTAATATGAGCCTTTGAAAATATGTTTGGCTAACAGGAAAACTACTCTAAATCGCAATATTAAAACTATTTTGTAGTTTTATTTGAACCAGAAATGAAACAACGGCAAAGGGAAATCTAGCAGGAATTTTCAAAGAATATCCTCCGGAATTGACTTCTAAAAGTTGCAATATTTTGAAAACAATATTACACAAGTTTGAAATAAAGTTTTCCGCCAAGAGAGTTGTTCTTTTAGTTTAGACGTCTTGTTCGATATTTCTATTTCGTGTAGAATTCGGAAAAGTTGAGGTAAAGGGCTAGAAAGTTTTTTAAATGGAAACTTGTGCTATGTCAACAGGATAAACATGTCTGTTTAATACTATGTCAAGTTTTAGCATCTAATTTACAAAAATTTATCGTGGGATTCGTTTAATACTTAGTACGCGAATTCGCTGCCGCACAGGCTGCGATATTTTCTATCATTGTCAGCGTCATAAAAAAATCGCAGCCGCTGCAACGGCGAATTTGCGTTGATCTGTGGGATCCTACAGCGGGTTGCGGAATGGAAATTTAATTCGAAAAATTTCAAGGTTTTTGACCCAGCGGTGTGGGCTGTGGGTTCATCTATCAGCCAGTCAGTCAGTTTCTTCTTTTATCTATAGAGATTATAATTTTACACAAGAGCAGAAAATGGTTTTATTTATAAAATTTTTGAAGAACTACAATGTACCTAGTATAAAATTCAAATAGTCCATATTTTATGTTAAAATTCACATTATAAAGCAGCTTTATTTTTCTTACATTTATTTTATAGAGTACATACTTCGATATGAAGGTAGGTACCTACTTAATAAGGATATAGTAAATGACCATCTGAAGTACAGAAGTGTATAAGTTTTAATTTCAAATATTGAAGAAATTTTTTTCTTTCAATATTTTTATTGGAATGCAAAATTTTGCCAAATTAGTACCTCATATTTTATCAAAGATTTTATCAGAGACGTAAATTTAATCTTAGCATATTGTGGAATTGGTTCGATTCAGAATTAAGTCCTTTCTGTGTTAACAACAAAGAAATAAACGTCTCCAGGGGTTTCTTAGTGGCAATAATTGTCTGTTAAGTCAGTGAAGATGAATAAATCATTTCGGGCAGTTTCTGTATACGAAACGGCATGCTAAACTGGCTATCCTTTGTTTTTAACACTAAATTAGGATTTAATACCGGATTATAAGTTTTGTGTTAGTGTCTCACGTCCGGTTGCACAAACAATTTGATCACAAATTAAACTAATTAGACACTTGTAATGTGACACCACTTATGTTAACATTATTGCCAAAGATGACTAACTAAACGTCAATTGAATTTACTACTTAATTAAACTGTCTTAGCACTAGTGAATTAGGTCGAAATAGTATATTACATAACAAGTGTTGAAAGTGACATTTTTCACACGAGTGGGAATGTTAATTAATCCCACGTGTGTGCGAAAATTACTTTCAAACGAGTAATGTACAACATTTTTCCTACGACCACAAAAATATTTACAAAAAACCCCAATTTCTGTCTTTTAAAACCCTCACTTTCAACACTAATATTTTCATCAAGTGTGCTGAAAATAAAACAAATGAAATTGGCTATTTCAATGTCATGTTGACAAGTACTTTTCAACACACGTATTGAAAAGTACTTTTCAACACGCGTGTGATATAAGGCACTTTCTTGCCAAGTTAACCGTGCTTTTTTACTCACTTTCATAGGTTGCGTATAGGAAAAAGTTATTTACAGACATAAGAAAAAAATCGGTAAAAAAACTCTCTTGTAATTATTTCAGTCGATAAATCCCAAATAAAAGCAATTTCATTAAAATCCAAATAAAAATATCAGTCCAATCCAAATGGTGGCAAGCAACATAAACAACCGAAAAGGAAAAGCAAAAAAAGGAAGTATCTTGTCTTGAGAAAACACTCCGTCTGGTGTCTTGGCGTAATTTAATGGCCGCAAATGGACTCAGATTTACAAAAAGAAAAATATAAAGTATTTTCTAGAGAACAACCTACTACGAAGATAAATATTTCGGTTCAAAGGGCAATTAGGAAACCCAACAGAAGAACTCTGCGAAAGAAATATAATATATTGTTTTGTTGATGGTGTCGGTTTACTGTGTTTGCAGATGGTGTAAAACTTTTAAAATATTTTATATAAATATTAAAAATGTTTCTATATTAAAACCGTAAGATTAAACTTCTTTCACTCTTTCAGTTAGCTTCACAAAAGTAGGGTTTTTCATATACATTAGGGTGTCCGTTATTTACCAAGTTGATTTTTTTTCTTGCGACGCCCCCTAAATTTTTAGTTTATCGTCTAAAAAAAATGTCAGACCAAAATAAGCCCTTAATATTCAGAATAAACCTTGCCCTAAAGACGATACATTTCCCATTTCAATTACATGGGATTTTGCCACTTTTTACAATTAATTGTTTTTTTCTCGGGCAAGATGACATATAGCAATGAGATAAATGTACTTATGGGAAATTGAACGCCCTACAAAAAAGATCTCATATAATTTTTCGATTAATTCACTCCTTCAAAAGTTATTCAAGGTACTAAATGCGACTTAGCGCGCTTGCGTGAATAGAAAATCCGTGTGTTGGCGAGAATGATTGTAGTGTAATTTTGAGTCACTTACTATATTGAAGGAAAATTTCATGAAAGTTTACAAAAATTTATGAAATTCAATAAAAATTAGTTGACTGCGTGTTATAAATGAATAGTCTCAAAAATGATTCAAACTAGAACCAGCTACCTGTCATATTATTTTCCATGTTTAAAATTTTTTTACCCTAATACCACCAAAATTATCTATTTTTAGAAATAAACTAATAACTTTTATCGAAATAATAATCACTTTGCCCTAAAAGTAAAAAAATCTGAAAATTTACATAGAGTTCAAATTTCACCTTGAATAACTTTTGAAGGAGTGAATTAATCGAAAAATTATAAGAGACCTTCTTTGTAGAACGTTCAATTTCCTATAAGAATATGTATATCTCATTGCTACAAGTCATATTGCCCGAGAAAAAAACAATTAATTGTAAAAAGTTGCAAAATCCCATGTAATTTAAATGGGAAATGGATCGTCTTTAGGGCAAGGTTTATTCTGAATATTAAGGGCTTATTTTAATCTGACATTTTTTTTTAGACGATAAACTAAAAATTTAGGGGGCGTCGCAAGAAAAAAAAATCAACTTGGTAAATAACGGACACCCTAATATACATACATATAGGTAATACCATAAGTGATATAATTTTACCGGATTTTTTTTTAATTGTTTCCGAAAGTCTATTGCTTGATTTTTGATCAGTGTCATGAGATGAAATTGCTTAAAGCCACAAACTTGTTATTAATCAAACATTTTTCCAGGGATAATTAGATTACGAATAGTATTCGATATGACTATTTCACGAACAAATAATTAAGGCAAAAAACAAGGACAAAACATATTTTCATTTAAACCGGAATACGTTAACAATCAACATATTTAATTTGTATTGTAATTGTTAACAATATTGAAAGCTGAGTTGAGAAGATTTAAATCAGCGATTAAAATTATGATTTTAATCAAGTGATTTTTAAGTTAAAAATCATTAAGTATTAAAATTAAAAAATTAAGCTAAAATCAGGAAAAACATATGTATTCATAAAAATAAATTTCAACTCCTTTTGATACAAAAAAAACCTTGATGCATTTTCATTCTTATAATATTCATTATAATACTCGAAAAGGAATGTAGCTGCTTTTTACAAAAATAAAACTTTAAAAAAATCCTTTTAATACAAAAAAATAGAGAACATAACCTAAAAGTAAAAACAAAATATTGTTGCACTTTTATAATATCTAAGTGTCGTAATGCCTAAAAAGGAATACTAGTTTAGCTGCCTTTTCATTGCCTAGCCTGTTTCTAATATCTGAATGAACGAGTCCATAGGAAGAAAACATCTTTTATATATCTGCAGAAGATGCACAGGCACACAAAACAGAAATCACTATAGGTAGATCTTGCATAATTTCTGGAACATTTTCTTGGGATCTCCACCACTGTACTGCTGAAACATTTTAAATTATTTCATCCGAAAACATAGTTTTGTGAAAAGGGTCCGACCTGGCTTCCAACTTAATTATCAGTGGTAATAAGCCTGTGTCTGCAAAATGTTCGGCAACAGTATCTAGAGCATCTCTGTTTTCTTCAGCCAGTAATAAATATTATTTTTTGTTTATTGTGAGATTATATATATATATATATATATATATATATATATATATATATATATATATATATATATATATATATATTAACACTGGGTGAAGTAGCTGGCGCGAGCCACTACATCTTACCCATCCTTTCCGAACATTTTGGATATAAGGACTATCTTTGATTCTGGTCAAATCGTGGTCTGTTCTTCAGCCACCCTGGGTGTAAGCCTGCCCGCTGATGGGTAAGGGCCCAGAAATCGATAGCAGGAGGTCACCCAGACCAGAATCAAAGATAGTCCTCATTATTTTTATTTTTCATTCACGGGCTTTTCGCTGCACTAGCGAAGAAGTAAATATTCGCATTTACATTTATTATATTACCTATAGGCCAAGAAATCTTCCATTTTTCTACTATTGTTGTACAATGGTGAATTTGTACCGTCGACGTCGAGAAAATCGACATTCGACATACTTTCGAGTATTATTGTGTTAGCAGCCAAACATTTTTGGAGCAACACTGGGTGAACTAGTTGGCGCGAGCCACTACATCTTACCCATCCTTTCCGAACATTTTGGATATAAGTACTATCTTTGATTCTGGTCAAATCGTGGTCTGTTCTTCAGCCACCCTGGGTGTAAGCCGCTGATGGGTAAGGGCCCAGAAATCGATAGCAGGAGGTCACCCAGACCAGAATCAAAGATAGTCCTCATTATTTTTATTTTTCATTCACGGCCTTTTCGCTGCACTAGCGAAGAAGTAAATCTTCGCATTTACATTTATTATATTACCTATATGCCAAGAAATCTTCCATTTTTCTACTATATATATATATGTATATATATATATATATATATATATATATATATATATATATATATATATATATATATATGTATATATATAGTTGATATTGATGTAAACTTCTTTCCTCTTTAAAGCTGTCAAAAGTAGCCATTAATTTTTTCCACGTTTGAACTGCTAGAGATAAACTAGCACCTTTCTATTGTATTGCGTCAAGTGCTATAGAAATTGGTTTTAGTAACTCTAAAAAGTCTTCAGCCATCCCTTTAATATAGATATCGAATTCCTTTTTGAATATCTCTGGAGAAATTTCTTCTTTATGCTCTTCACATATTAATAACAAGTTTGGTCACTCAAGGCAATCTGAAAGTGTATTCCATTCCAGTTAAAAATAAACGATTAGTTGTTACGCTATTATTTCGTTTACTTGAAAGTTTTTACAGTTATCAAACTGGACAAAAACTGACATTTGTGTCTCTCACTAACCACTTAGCACTATTTGCACAACTTTTTGAGCCACCCTGTGTAGTTTTAGAAAACACAGAGTTATATTCTATTCTTCCTGTAAAGTTTCCCTGTATCTCGGTTTCGTCTTTAAAATACTCGGTCTTACAGTAAGCGGCTTCATTACGTCTCCATGCCCGTTCAAAGCAAAGGCGCATGTATAATAGAGCTTCCTCTGCAGCTCATCTGGACAATCTTAGTCCCAGAGAGAGGCCGTAGCATAAATATCTTTTATTCCTAAAGCTGCGGCACTCTTCTTTCGTTTGGCTGACTTTTGCTGTGGCATTTTTCTTTTAGCGTTCAGCGCATTCGACCTTTTTTAAAACGTATGTCGGTAAATAGATCAAGAGAAGTATTAAACTCACTAAAATCCTTTTCCTGCAAAATTTTTGCTGCAGAATTCATAATAGATTTCACACAGTTCTGCTTTTAATCTTCTCCACTTTGTTTTTCATGCTAAAGGCCCTTCCTTAAGTAGTTTTGCAAGTTCCGATACAGGTGTGGTTACTAGCAACCGATAATTTCTTTCGTCGCAGGCCGTAAATTGATGTCATATCATATTCTTCATCTTTACGGTATTAATGGGAACCGTTTTTTGTACAGCTTCTTCTATTTTCTCCAAAGAATCTTAACCAAAATGCGACATTTTAAACACCGACCGATTGACAATAATACGACATCCACAAGCTTCCGGTTTAATTATTTTTTTACATTGATCACAACCGTGGTAACCAAGTTTATTCAATTTAAAATAGGGTTCCTTTTTAGGGATTCACCAAACCTAAAAAAAAAAAACGATATTTCGAATCGATTTTAGATCGTGGTCATGGAGATCGATTCACTATTTAGATCGACTTAAGAGATCGATCTTTTAAAAAATCGAGCTTTGGAAAAATTTGGGCGTAGGAGAGGGGAGCCGGGAGAGTAAACAGTATCCAATCCAAACCAATGCTATTTAAAACTCAGTATAAGTTGTACAGTTGTGGTTAAAAAAAAGAAAATATTTAAATTTTATATTTTTTATGTTTATTTTTAAGTTATAGACGGGTATGGAGGGGGAAATATTTGATTTAAAATGCTATCATGAAAAACATATTAATTTATTGAAAACTAATAAAATAGAAAACATTTGAACGAAAAAATGACAACCGTAAATAACAAACTGTCCATAGATACCGATCGACCTGACCGGCATCGGTGTTTTGTACGATTTCAGATTTGAGTTTTTTTCTAGAAAATGTTAGATGGCGCCGTTTAACTATTTCCTTATTCCTTTCCTAATTCTTTCTAGGATCGTTTTGATCGTGGCGCAACGACCCTATCGTTTGTAAAGAATTACATATAAATATTAATTTCCAAATATTAAAGTTCACAGACATGAAAATACCAGAAGAATCGATTCTGTGTAAAATCGCCGATCTCATTGCAGGATCGAAGGGTAAAAGATCGATTCTGAAAAATCGATTTTCATTTGGAAAAAATCGATCTTTCCAAAAAATCGATTTAGATCGTGAGTCCCTAGTTCCTTTAAACTTTTGCTTGGTTCTCAAATAATTTTTATCTTCGATCGTGTTGCTATTCAAAATGAGTTTAGTCCTACATATTATTGTGGAAAATCCATTTGCAAAAGTAAATAAATAAATTCAAAGTGCAAACTTAGTTGTGTTATTCTGAACTTGTCAGTTTATGTTTAAAACATTCGATTATCAAATTAGACCGGTCTAGCTATAAAAAATCAGGCCGTTACAATTCAAAAGTCAATTTACGAAAAATTGTATTTCGAAAAAGTTTTGTTTATGCAAAATTGTGTTTTCGGACACTTACGATTTTAATATAAGTATTTTGTTTTATTAGCCCGCAGGTAAAAAATATGCAAAACGTATATTCCAACGAGGTATACCTCTTGCAAATAGAGAAAATAAAATTTTTCTTTATTATCGCGAATTTTCCGGAAAAGTCACGTACGGCATTTTCTTGCGCATAATAAAATGTGTAGAGTGAGAGCTACGGCTTGCGGTAGACCAGAAATTATATTTAGACCCAGCGGACTAAGGGATTTTTATGAGGAACGTTGTACAGTCATAAATTCTTGCCTTATATGTACATATATAGGGTTTAAAATTTATTTTCTTTCCGAGTTTATTTTTTTATTTTTTGTTTCAGGTAATGGATCAGTATACATAAAGATATACATATGTAGTGAACAGCATAAAGTAATGGTGCTAAAGCATGCATTGTGAACAGGCAAGGTAAGAATTGCTGTTAAAGCAGTCCAGTTTGGTAGTTTTAAAAATGAAATAACAATTAGGTATAGCAAAGAATGGAAAATACCATTGATGTCGAATCAAGGATATATACCATTATTCACAATTTAAAACAATCAGGGATTCCCCAAGTTATTTATAAGCCGGCAAACGATATCGTCCCCCTTTTTGAGAATGGCTGTTGACACACTTTCAGTTATGTAGAACTTGCAGTTTGATAGACTCTACTAAAATGATGCAATTACTGTGGGTTAGTACCCATCTACTCATAAATACCATAGGCTAAAGCGTATGACTAAGGATTAATAAAATATAGGTACCAATGTACCATTATTTTTCGTGATAATAAATTTTTAGTAATTTATTTTCATTGCATCATGACGAAATTTAGGGTGAGAGTGGCAACGTCGCTTCAGGTGGCGTCGCAGAGTGTAACGAAATTGAAAATTCGTGGACATTGGTCGCTGTTTTGCAAAAAGTGTGGCATATAAAATCTTATATTTTAGTACGTTATTACTGTACTAAATTTAGACCTACGTAGTACCTTACTAGGTACCGGTCGCTCAAAAAATATAATTATTTTCGACAAAATAAATAAAAAAATACTGTTTTCGGTTTTCTAGATATTTTAGAATTTTCAAGTTGATTACTTTCTCCATAACTTTGCTGACAGCAGAGAGAAGAGAGATATGTCTATAATTAGGTAGAAGGGACTTGGAACCGTTCTTTGGGACAGGCTGCAAAAACAGAATTATACGTTACAACACAAAGGGACTAGAAATTTTCATGAAAAGATCTGTAGGTTTTGATGTCCCTATCTCTTAGTCTATTAGGAAATATCTCCTGTTTCCTTTATTTTTGAAAGAATTTATACCTCAATTTAAATAATTCGTGATTACGCAATTTCACTTTATGCGGCATGTTAGAGAAACGCCTAAATTTAAATTAAGGCATCCCCCTAGTTTGACAAAAGTTTTTTAAGATAAAGGCGTCAGGTAAATGAGATATCTTAGGAATCCCTATATTAGACGCAAAATCTTATTTTATTTTTCGTCTTGGTTCCAAAGTAAAATCTACATCCTCCTTCATATCCGTCCTTTGTGTCCTTAACATTATTTTTTAAATAAAGTAAATTTTGGAAAAGTGTTTTGCTTACAATTTAGTGTTAGGAGTACCTATATTAATGCAGTTTTAATGCACCTGCTTTAACGCGAGTGTCATTAAAAGTAAGGAAAGATCTCTACAAGAAACTTACCAATTTTTTTTTTGGAAAAATTACATTTTTCCGCCGATTGTTGAAAAATTTTGATATTTCTAACAAAATTTGTTGCAGAAAATCTGTTCTTAACTATATAATCTAAGACAAGATCCTATTTACAGGCGGTCTAAACGTCCTTTTTCCTTTCACTTATTTACCACTGTTTTTTAATCGTTTTAAATGTCGATCAGCTATTTATTATTATTGAAGCCACTGTCACAGTCTGCTCGTCTTATCCCAAACCGGTCATATAGGTTTGTCGATGTTCAATATGGGATTTTATTTTGTCCCTGGCTTCTTTTGCCCTAATGTCGTTATTTGTAAACAGGTCTAGTCTTCAATTTAGTTTATTTAACAGAAAGGAATACAATCGATATGTAGGTGTTGTCGTTGCGCCTCGTGAAGTTTAATTCTTTTATGAGTTAAGGTTCCCACGCACATGTCACGGCATTTTGACGTAGTTGAGATATTTTTGATCCATTTTGTTCACCATCATAACAGAGAAAACCCAAGACAGAGAGAAGAATATCTCGTACTGACTTCATTCGTAAATACGATTTGCTTTCTATGACCTCCAAAGCGGCTTGGAATGCTTTGGAATGCAAAGCTGCCACCGGCGTGCGTTTCAGATTTTGGGTTATTATAAAAAATGCTGCAAAATAAAAAACACATATGAAAAACCCAAGCAAACAATCAAAGATTTAAAAGATTCTCCAAAAATGTAGCCACGCGTTAAAAACAGAATAGCCCGTCCGTATAAATGGTATAAAGCACAGTGAGAGTGAGTATTGAGACGCGCTGCGCCGCACAAAAATCTCTCTGATTGCCGTGTTGCTACCGCACTGGCTATTGTCGGGGTGCCAATCTCGGGGTGTTGCCGTTTGAAGGCCTTGGCGTTGTCGAGCTGGCGGGAAGAAGAGATATTCTTCTCTCTATCTTGGTTTTTCTCTAATAATAATACATCAATGCTGCCCCACTAAACAGTTGCTAACACTACCCGCTGAAATTCAAGAGAAGTTCTATTTAACTTACGTGGTAAAAACCAAACAAAAGCGGAAACAGTGGTCTCAAATAATGGAGATCTTCCGCATTTGCAAAAGCAGAACGAACTTTTTTTAAAACGTTTCCATTGTTTACAGCATTGTAAAATAATGTATATCTTCGAAAATTTTCCTAAAAGCAGTTTTAAAAAAAATTAAATAAATTTTCGGAAGAACGTATTTTTGAATTATGTAGGTGTTTTTTTTTTAAATTTCGAAGAATTCTTTTCGAATTAAAAAATGACGTCTGTTTTACTTTCACCCAAGTGTAGTGTCGACCTTTATAACAAACCGCCCTATTGTTCCCTCTCTGCGTTTCTTTATTGCGGCATAATAGCAAAAGTGTTTCAAATCATTTTCGTCACTTGTAATTTTCCAGAGACAGCCTCATAATATCCAAAAAGCAGACAACCAAAGCGGGAGGTTTATTAATCATTACGGCCAAAACAAAGCCGTCATGGCAGGCAGAGGCAAAATTGAACAACAATAACCGAATTCATTATTCTTCTCAGCTTTTGCAGCTGCTAAACAGGGACACGAGCAATTGACTTTTTTCGATGAAATTGTTAAATGTACGACCGATGACTGTATTCTGGAGTAGCTTTCGAACATATTTATCACTACGCAAACAAAAAACTTCCCCATGCCGAGTGTCTCTTTTTCTCGAGTATATTGATTTGGCGTAAGTATCTCCTTATTCCGTGTTAATAAAAATACGTACCTAGTCTTTTAAACACGGGACTAACTTTGTGCACAACACACCATTAATTTTCTTACGGTACATGTGGGCTGTGTTTGGAGAGTAAAAAAGCAAAGGTCTTATCAAATAAAAATGTAACTAGCTTGGGTTAGTAATTTAAAAAAATATAATATTTTTATAAAAAAGAATCTGCCATTTCCCATTGATTTAGCGTTTAAAAAAGTTTTTGGAGGCGCCGGGCATCGATCCCGGTACCTCTCGCATGCTAAGCGAGCGCTCTACCATCTGAGCTACGCCCCCTGTGACAAATTAGCTTTTAACTACCTACCGTTACGGAAAGCTGTCTCCGGAGCTGATCTGTTTTTGGTTTATTATCCTTTCTCTCCATGTTACGAATCCCACAGACTGGCGGGCAAGGTCGTTTTCAATGTCGAGACGGACGAGAAAAGAATTTTAACTACCTATATAGCCAGACACTTACTTTTCGTAAATTGTTATCCATCTAATGTTATTGACGTGCGCCTCGAGTAATATTTACATAATTTGATAGAATAAAGTTTGCAAGTTTTGCAAAGGTTTTATTATGAAGTAATTTTTTTCTACACCTGCTCTAAAAATATCTAAAAAATAACTACAACTGAAAAATCAATAATTTCAAATAGCGTGCGAAAACGTTAACATACGCCATGCCAAAACGTTTACGCACGCTGCAAGAATCAATTATTATGCAACCATTCATTCGCATTCGCCAGACCTCCCTTCCACACAATCTTCAACAAAAGTTTGGAAATCTAAAAGTTGTGTCCTAGCAACCAATTTCATTTGTTTAATTACTGACGGCGTTATCTCGACTGCCACCCAGAGAATCGACAAGATTTAACTACTTATATAGAATAAAAGTGAAATTTTGTAAAAATAATGATAAAAATGATTTGTAAAAATCTCGACTAGGATTATTTCGAATCTACTCCTCCAGAGATAGCAGAAAAGCCACAGAAGTATCCCAAGATCTGCTTTTTTCAGTTTTAAGAGAAAGACTGTATCTATATACAGGGTGTTATTAAATTCACTGCATATATTGGAGTGGGTGACTCCTGGGGTAGTCTAAAGACATGCCCAATACTTTGTCCCTCAAATCGCACATTTTTTTTTAAATGTCCAAATACCAGACCTTATCGTTGAAGAGCCTGACGACATAGGATCTAATATTATAAAGAAAAAACAAATTATCCAGCCGGGGCATTGCCAGACTTAAATATTATCGTGACATCTCAGTATTTTATCAGTTTTAGTGAAAACCGAAAATAATCCAAATTATTTTTAATTCCACAGACGCATTTTACGAAAAATGTGTATGTTAAATAGCAATATTTTTATAAAAATTCTCTACTTAATATCGTAAAATATGGACCACTCGTGAAATCGGTTGAAATTGTAACCAGAACGAAACAGGCTATGTTATACTTTCAACACAAAGAAATATGACTTACCCAATATTACGTTATTAATGAGATGAGCATTATCCCTACTAGCTTACCTTTCTGCCAAAAAAAAAAGGTTAAAAACCAAAACAAATAACACTAAT
The DNA here is from genome assembly GCA_963971165.1 of Philopedon plagiatum. Taxonomy (NCBI): domain Eukaryota; kingdom Metazoa; phylum Arthropoda; class Insecta; order Coleoptera; family Curculionidae; genus Philopedon; species Philopedon plagiatum. The sequence goes on from OZ020191.1 coordinate 9,471,338, forward strand.
TGGGGACAACTACACAATACATTACAGCATTTGTCAAAAAAAAAAACGTTGAGATGTGTCTAAATCGCTTTCTTGCACTCGCAAACGTTACATAATACGTAAATATTATTAGTGTTAAATTTAATTTAGTTTTCAACAATATTAGGCTAACTTAAGAAACACTATAATCAAAGCACAAACTAGATAAAGCTGAGCGAAATGTTAGTTAACAACGGGTCGACAAAGGCCATTTTTTAGGTAGCAAAAAGGCAGTACATTATTATTTAAAACTAACTTCTAAAGAAAAAATATTGATATCATTCATAATATGCACGCGTGCTTGTATTTTTGCCTATGCAGTAGAGCACATGAAATAAACAAAAGCAGACAGGGGTAAAATTATTTCAGATATTTAGATACCTCTTTCAACGCTAGTCGCAGGAAGTTTGTTTTTGTTTCATGTAAATGCGAATTGCAAAATTGGTGAAAAAACAATAAAAAGATTGAATTACTGAACGCTTCTATTATTTCCTCATAATTGTTTTTTGGGTTGCCTATCTTTTGTTACCTCAGGGGTAAAAGAATATGAAAGAATTAGGCTAGGCCTCCATTTGCGATCTCTAGACGCACGATTTTATAGTCGCAAAAATAGAACTCATTGTTTCAAATGCACATACTTGCGACTAAACAATCGCAGCAATTAAAAAATTGAAACCGGTCCTATTTTCGCTGCGACGCGACTGAAGCTCTATCCAAAGAATCACACGGATGGTTTAGTCGCATTTCCGAAGCAGCCTTGTCCTGGTCTGTATTTAAAACACTGCAAATACTCGTTAAAAAGTCTGAAAACGAATCTACCGGAGGTGATGATGGGCGAATATTAACAGTAATTCATACCGAGTTACTTATTGAAGAAATTTAAAAAGACTTTGCAGGGTGCTTACATAAATCTTTAAATATGTTGTAAAACTGCCCTTTCAATAATCTTGAACTTATTATTGAATGTACCCAATAACGATGCTTCCGCCGTTTACTTCTCGACCGAAGCAAAAGAGCGAAATGACATCCATTGGAAAACTGTTCTACTTCAACGATTTATCTATCGCAGTGTGTGCACCTTGTAGATATTCTGCGGCAGCGATTAGAACTCGCAAGTGGATACCTAGCGTTAGATAATAATATGTCAAGTAACTTGTTTAGGTGGACCGCAAGAGTTGTGCTGTTTAATAAATAGCTTTTTAGTTTTTCAGTGCTGATAGTAAAAAAATACCGTGGATTCTTTTAAGCATTTCGTTTTAATTAGTTAGTGGACCGTTATTTATAATAATGGCTATACCTACAATTTTGTTAGTGTTGTATAAGTTTAACGTATAACCTAACAAACCTATTCTATTTTTTTGGTAAAATCTTTATACAGGAAGTGAATTTTACAGAGATTTTACTCTAAAAGCAACAAAAACATTAGTTGTCGTTTTTAATAGTGCAAATAGTGACAAAAAGCGTGGAATCTTTATGTTTAACTTTTGTTAATTGTAACTAGGTATTAGTCGAGGGCTCTTTTTTGCATTAATGACTGTACTGTGTTATTAGTGCATATTATGTTAACCTAAAACATTTTCAAAAGAAGTTTATTTTAAAGCGATTTTACTTGAAAGGGAACAAAAACATTACTTTTTATGCTGACTTGTAGCATAGAAAAATTTATTGATATTTGGCAACTACTACTATGTACTATTAAAAATTAATAAATTAAGTTTAAATTATGACATGTCTTGATCTGCCTTAAAATATGCTATTTTAAAAATAACTTCACCAAAACAATATCGTAGGTTTGCTATTTTTAAAAGCGCTAAAAACTTGTTTTACCCATCGCCAGCCCGTATTAAATATTTACAATTAGTGAAATTCACATAAATAATGTAAAAAGTAATTCAAAACTTTATTTGAAACATGATTTCACGTATTATGTTTTAACTTAAACTTTTACCGCCCGTTTCATTCTAAGGAAATAATACTTCCTTACAGTTGTTAGTGACGTTAGTGCATTGCAAAAGTTATTAAAAAACACGACAGTTCTGGAGGATTTCCCGGAATGGAAAATTTATTGTCACTTAATATTATCCTAGGGATTCATAATTTAAATCGATTTTTTGGAAAGATCGATTTTTTCCAAATGAAAATCGATTGTTCAGAATCGATCTTTAACCCTTCGATCCCGCAAGGAGATCGGCGATGTTACACAGAATCGATTCTTCTGGTAGTTTCGTGTCTGTGACTTTAAGACTTAATTAATATTTGGAAATTAATATTTATATGTCTTTACAAACGATAGGGTCGTTGCGCCACGATCAAAACGATCCTAGTAAGAATTAGGAAAGGAATAAGGAAATAGTTAAACTGCGCCATCTAACATTTTAAATTAGTATGTTTTTCATGATAGCATTTTAAATCAAATATTTCCCCCTCCATACCCTTCTATAACTTAAAAATAACATAAAAAAATATAATTTTTCTTTTTTTTAACCACAACTATACAACTTATACCTAGTTTTAAATAGCATTGGTTTGGAATGGCTGTGTTTACTCTCCCGGCTCCCCTCTCCGCCCAAATTTTTCCAAAGATCGATTTTTTAAAAGATCGAATCGATCTCCATGATCACGATCTAAGATCGATTCGAAATATCGATTTTTTGAGATTTGGTGAATCCCTATTATGCACCACAACAGATTTATCATAATTGTAGTAGCGATTTTCTTCTGACCCCTTGATCCGACTGTAAAAACTTTTTTAGGTTGTAGGTTCATTCTTTAGGAATGTAAGTAGTAGACGGGGGACAATAGTAACATGTTTACTTTCCATATCAATGAGTCTCATACTAAAAAATGTATCCTAAATTACTTCTCGACTATTGATGGAATATCTTATTGCCAAGGTTTTGCGAAAATATTGTAGTTTATCACTTAGGTTTAAAGTTAGTTTTTCGCGATTTAATAAAGTCGTGCCACTTGTTAAAATCGTCCCAACCCTGGGACAATTGTAACACCGATAATTTATATTATATTTTCTTTTTTTAATAGTAGAATGCCACGAATAAGAGCAAGAACTACGGAGAGGGGTAAAAAAGACCTCAGCATTTATCAACAAGCCTTGGAAAAAGTGCCGAATTCGTGCTGCTGCAAAAAGAAGAACTTTGTCATGTATCCCTTTTGAGATATAGACAAAAATAGATAAATATCGTAAAGAAAATAAACCAGAAGCAAACGTTACAATGGGATATAACATATAACAACTGTAACAAAATATTTAACTCTGATCAAGAAAAATCTATGGTGGAATAGTTGTACCATCGGCATTGTCCCCGAGCATTGTAGTAGCAATTGTCCCCAAACACCATGTCGATGTTCAGAGCGTTATAGCTTATTTAAAACACGCTAAAATAATACAAGTGCAGCAGAAAAGTATAGCCTAATAAGCACTTAATTATAACCATTTTCTTTTTAAATTATTGTGTAAATGTCTAAAAATTTCTACTTACGTGAAAATTTAGTTTGGTGGGAGTAAAAAACAAAATCATTGACTATGGACCGTTATTTGCTATGAAAGTCAGGCAAGTACTAACGGCTAAGTCAAAGGTGGTTGCAAAAATGCAGGACTAGCGGGATATAGTGTTGCCAGGTCTACTTTCGAAAATATTTTCGAAAATATTTTTACTGTTACTATTGTACCCTGTTACTTTTGTCCCCGGTCTACCCTGCACCAGTATTGTTTGACAAAAAATCAATTTTGTACAGTATACAGGGGTTTAACAATAATGTAGATTATACCAGCCATAACTGCTGCACGTTCACAACTAGACTGTAGCCTCATCTATTCTTAACATGGTACTTTTTAATTCACTCTGATCTCTCAGTTATTTTGAAGGAGATACAGGTTTTTTTTTGAGTGATGTTTTTTACTTAATGTATTAAAATAACAACAAATAAAAATTACTGTATTAATTTTATTAAGAAAATACAGCAATTATTATAAACCAATAAAATTTAAAGTAACACATACAAGAACATAATCTTAACATAAACCTTTAAAATAGGTACACTAATAGAAAATTGAACAGTTAAGAATTCTAAAAGCTAAAAGGACCTTTAGTGTCAAGAGCGAATATTACCACCGTTTGCGCTTATAAAGGCGCGTATACATCTGAGCACGAACGCGAACGAGGCATGCGATGCCAAACGAGGCATGCGATGCCAAACGCTTTAACTTTTTTTGATTGCGAACAACAAACGCCGAGGCACCGAACGAGGCGCCGTTCCCATCCTCCGTCCGTACGTTCGTTCAGATCAGCTGCGGAGTATGGAGAGCGTCGACGATGTGGTAGTAGCTAGTACTGCGTTTATATTGACGGCGGTTTTATTAAAAAAAGATTGAATTGATGTAGCCTTTACTTGATGAAGATCCATTATTAAAATATTTAAAAATAACAACAATATTGTTTCAATCTGCACTAAATTTTTAGTCATAAACATGACAATTGTTTCGACAACACAGTATCTTCGTCGGATGGTTGGTATAAACTAACTGTTCTCATTATATGTATTTAAGGTAAAAATTTGTAGGTAAAAATTTGTTGAGTATTTAATACATATAATAAGAACAGTTAGTTTATACCAACCATCCGACGAAGACACTGTGATGTCGAAACAATTGTCATGTTTATGAATAAAAATTTAGTGAAGATTGAAACAATTTTGTTGTTATTTTTTAAATATTTTAGAAAAAAAGACGCTGGTGGACAACCAGAATATACCAAAATAGACTTATCACGCGAGGAAAATTATTTTTAAATAGTATGTGGAGGAAGATGGTGGCCATTTTCGAAATTTCACGAGAATGTCTCCCAACGACTTAATTTTTTTGTTGGAATCAATTCGTGAAACAATATCAAGAAACGATACATATTTACGAAAATTTGTTACTCCGGAAGAGAGATTGGCTATCACATTCAGATATTTGGCAACTGGTGATTCATTTATTAGCCTACAATATCTTTTCATTATCCCAACTCATTTTTAATTGAAACCTAAACCAAAGTTTACAAAATTAATTTTGTAAACTTTGCCTAAACCACAAAAATAATAAATACGTACACCACACTACACTGACTTTTTAATTTGAAACTCAACGAGGCAAAACACCGTCCACACCTGAACCAAATTCTCTTTGATGTACCGACTCCCGTCGAATGGTATCGCACGGCCTCGCTCCGAACGTCGTTCGGCCGAATGCCGTTTGCCTCTCCTCGGTGATACGTACACACCTGTACGTGAGCGGCGGCTCGCTTTTGCCTCGTACCCGTTCGTGCTCAGGTGTATACGCGCCTTGAAGTCGTTGGGAGACATTCTCGGGAAATTTCGAAAATGGCCATAATCTTCCTCCACATACTATTTAAAAGTAATTTTCCTCGCGTGATAAGTCTATTTTGGTATATTCTGGTTGTCCACCAGCGTCTTTTTTTCTAAAATATTTAACAAATAACAACAAAATTATTTCAATCTTCACTAAATTTTTATTCACTAACATGACAATTGTTTCGACATCACAGTGTCTTCGTCGGATGGTTGGTATAAACTAACTGTTCTTATTATATGTATTAAATACTCAACAAATTTTTACCTAAAAAATACTGTGTTGTCGAAACAATTGTCATGTTTATGACTAAAAATTTAGTGCAGATTGAAACAACTTTGTTGTTATTTTTAAATATTTTAATAATGGATCGTCATCAAGTAAAGGCTACATCAATTCAATCTTTTTTTAATAAAAAAGCCGTCAATATAAACGCAGTACTAGCTACTACCACATCGTCGACGCTCTCCATACTCCGCAGCTGATCTGAACGAACTAACGAACGTACGGACGGAGGATGGGAACGGCGCCTCGTTCGGTGCCTCGGCGTTTGTTGTTCGCAATCAAAAAAAGTTACAGCGTTTGGCATCGCATGCCTCGTTTGGCATCGCATGCCTCGTTCGCGTTCGTGCTCAGATGTATACGCGCCTTTACAGCTTGACACTGACGCACGCCTCATCTTCTTTCGTTTTGATTTATTTAATACATTCCAGATTTGAACAAGCCTCTGTCCTACCTTCCCAAATTGGTGAAATTTTTGAAGTTCCTAGCCACCTACTAAGGATGTCCCAGAGGTGTTCAATAGCGGCGTTCGGTAATTCAATTTTTTCCATCGTTTTGCTCAGAATTTTTGACAGGCACATGACTCATTGTTGTAATCGTACGACTGACCACGTGCCTGTCAAAAATTCCGAGCAAAACGATGAAAAAAATTGAATTTCCGAACGCCGCTATAATGGGATTTAACTCCAGACTTCTCGCAAGCCACACAACATTTACACCCACGTCGTAAAGGCAATTTTCATTTTTTGTTATTTTTCAAAGTGCATTAAGCAAAAAACATAACTTTTTAAATGACGTAATTTTTTATGTGTGTTTCGATCAGGCGCGGCCCGTGAGTTTCTTTACAGGTGGGTCAAATTTTGTGGGCAACTAGTACAAGCCTTTTTAATATTATTTTTTTATAATTTACTCACCTTTTATGTAGTTAAATGTGTTTGTATATCAAATCGATCCTTCTATCCTTCTGTTGGGAGAAATGTTCAATCACTAGCTCATTAAAATTATAAATACTTCTAATAAAAGGTTTCTCAATGCTTAACATAGCTAAAGCGCTTATCCTTGACTTCTCCATTGTATTTCTTAAGAAAATCTTAATCCTTTTTAGTGTCGAAATGCACCTCTGACTTTCCACTGTCGTCATTGGAATAGTACATAAAACCTAATAATTTTACGCTTTCCGAAAACGTTTCACTAAGGTTTATTTCTAACAAAAGCTGTAAAATAGCAGCAGCACCCCCACTATTATAAAAATCTTCACGACTAAATAAAACATGCAATTCTGATTTAAGCTTGGAAACGTTTATCATCTCATAATTATTTTTGATATATTTTAAAATGTCTTCAGGAAAGTCATTCTTATAATCAGCAAAATTATTTGTATTGATCAAACCTGTGACAATTAAATATTCTGTAAAATTAAAACGACAGCGGATTTTTGACCAAATTGTATCGCATGTTTGTAAAGAAATTCTTCTTTTGGAGTCTTCCGGATTTTTTTTAGATGTACTTGCCTCGATGTTAACATTTGCGTCTGTAGAGATAACACTTTCTCTAATTTTTTGAATGTTAGAATTAAAATCTGCAATATATTTACCAATCAAAATTGCATCAATATCAGATTTTTGCAATTGACAAAAAAGTATATCAACATGGGGCATAACAGAGTGAAAAAATGACAACCAGTAGAAAAGTCAGAAATATTCTACATACTTGGCTTAAAATACCTGTCTTTCCCTCCGTATTTCGTGGTCTGTTTTAGATCCAAAAGAGGTTTGGGGCGTCCTTTTCCTTTAATTTCTAAACGTTTTTCAAATGTTAATGAACTACTTATTTTACACTGCAGTATTTCTTGCATTGCTAAAGCCATTGTTAACATAAGTACTCAAGTATACTAGTACTACACAACAATCCAATAATATCGAAACAAAACACATACTAAAATTCTAAAATTAGGTCAAAGCCGAAACACTTCAACTTAATAAAACGGCAAACAAAAGATTGACGTTTGCGGTATCACAAACTGACATTCTGACAGCGTCGAATGCTGTGTTGCCAGATTACTGTTATTACTGTAGGTTTTAATGTTTTATAGGCACAATACAATTATTATTATTATTAGTAAATATCTTACAATAAAATTAGGTAAGCTTATATTAAATGTATAAATGTATCGCGAATCGCGAATATTGTTCTAATAATAAATTGGACAGACTTAAGTTACTGAGTCAGAATTTGCGACAACCCGACACACAGCGCGGCGGCGTTGACAACCACGCGCGCCCCGAAATCGATATTATTGGTGGGTTGTTGACAAATTGTGTCTCTTTTTAACTTCCTGAAGCGCGTATGTTTGTTTCTCTGTTAGCTTTAATGCATTTTATGTAGTCCATATACACCCATAAGGTCAATTTAAAATTCGGCGAGTCCGGAGCAAGCTTGGCCTGATCACCGTTGTATACGGTGGCTTGATTCTTTCTTTGGGAGTTTTCGCATCGAACTTGCACTTTTTTAAAACAAAAGATTCCTTTTTGGTTTTAAAAAATTAAAAAATAAATTATTAATTAGATCATTGAAAATTTTAGGTGGGTCATTGACCAAATGACCTTAGGGACGGGCCGCGCCTGGTTTCGATTGACTGATTGTGCAATACCATCAACATATTTCTTGAAAACGCGAAATGACTGAACAAAGACATGGGAGACAACTTTGGAAAAAGCAAATTATGTAGTAATTTCTTGAATTAAAAAGTACTGTCTGAATACTGATTCCATTTTTTATATTATACAACAAGAAAGTTGATGGCGGTGTTGTAAAAACAAATATTTTATTTCAAACAAAGAGAAAAACTTTATAAAGTACACAAATTATTCAAAAATGAACCACAGCACGAGCAAAGTTTTCCTTTATGAAATATGCGGGAAGGACTGTGACAAAATATACATATATTTATTTTTTTGGGCGGGTAATATTGTAACGGAGAGTAGGAACATATTTGATATTCGGGTCATATCTCGGATATTCAAGTTTTGAGAAAGGGTCTAATTTTACGTGGAACTCGTAACTTGCTTCAAAGTGGTCGTAGAGTTGGTGCTGCATAGAAAAGTTTATTCAAAACTTTATAAAATCTATCTTACGAATTGGGACAGTGTTATGAGAAGCTGCAACTTTTGTAATAATTTGTTTAAAACTTAAAAGTACCGCTAAGTATAGTTGTTTTTAAAGTAATAAAATGACCGACTTTATGTAGTGCAGTCCTACAATTTAATAAAAATGTGTAAAACTTAGATTGTTGTAGTAGATACCTAACCAGCCCAAGTATAATTTAAGCCTAAATAATAACGTACCGTGGGCATCTGAAGAGAATGGAAATGTAATCTATTGACACTGGATCTAAAGGGTTGGAGGTTCGGAGGGGAACTGAAAACATCTGCAGGCAATTTGTTTCATAACCTGGGAACCTTAGGTATGAATGTGTAAGAGAAGTGGGATGTTCTAGGCTTTTGTAGCTGAACAGTAAAGGGATGCATCCGTAACGCATCTTTTGTAGTTCTGTTAGGAACAGTCAAGGGGGGAACGGTTAGCCCTTCTGAGCAAAATCCGTGAAAATATCGGTAGAAAAAGGACAGATCCCCAACAGCGCAGCGATGAGCGAGAGAAGGGAGTTGTCATAAAATCGAAGATGATAAGGATACAACGTATATACACTATATACTTGAAAAAATGTTTTCTTACAATATCTGCAAGAATTTGTACTAAAACAGTAATTTCCTGCATTGTTTTTATACAAATTATGTGCACATTTTCAGGTTTCCACAAATTTTGGAAAAAATCAACAAAAGTTTTGCAGGAAACATGAAAAAATTTGTTTCAAATAAAACGTTCTTACAGTGTATATTAGAATTATTGATTATTTGACAATATCGAAAATTAATGGAAATTTAATATGCAGATTCCCAAAGGCTATTTTACATAGTGGTAATTAACTCTCAATATCAGTATTTAGTTAAGGGCATTGTTTAATAGCAAATTTGACCGAAAGTACACAACAATCAACCCTGAAATTCCGAATAATTATAAAACGTCGTACAGTCAGTGGTAATCAACATCAATATCAGAAAACTGGTTTGTCTAAATAAATAATACATTACTCGCTCACAGACGAGACAGATTTAGAAACATGAAAGAGATACCACACTGAGAAAAAGCTAATTATTCCTTATAAGAATTCTTAAACTCCTTATGCAACTGTTTATTACTAAATGGGACAGCAACGCGCTTTGTTACTTCAATACAACTAAAATTGCTAGACTGTCTTACTGTGGTAGCAATTGATGAGCCAGTAAAAAATTGAAATCATAACTAAAATACAGCTTTCTAATAGGCATTAATCCCCTAGACCCCTAGCCAGTCAGTAATATTGGGACTATTATGTAGTTTTATAACTGTAATAATATAACTTACAGTTGTAATAAAACTGGACAACGATCATAATAATATTATGATTATTGTGCCGAAATGGTAATTCCGCCCTCTTCTGGGATTTTAAATAATAACAGATATAAAAGACTTTTTACAGTTACATGACAATCTTGCGAAGGTAATAAAGCGTTGTATTGTAATTATTATTAACGTGTAGTAGTAAGAAATTAAATTTTTACCCTTATATGAAAGTTGTAGTAGTACTGGACGGCATAAGACAGAATTATATTGGTAATGTTATTAATGCATACTGTTTATAAATGACGTTCTAGCAGTTCAGAGATTGCTGTAGTTGTTAACCTGTGTTGCTACACCAATAGTTTAAATAATACTGATTAATAAACAAATTGTTATACGTACAAAATAATTCTTAGCAGTACTGTTTTATTCCCTCAGAGTGTGAGCAACACCAACGTTGAAAAACAAATAATGTGTGGTGAAGCTGCAATAAAACCCCTGAATCTTAAAAAAAGACAATCAATTCAACCTGTAGAACAAAACTGACATCTTAATGACAAAGTATCCAATTTTGGAAACTATTTCCCTTTCCATGTCTCTTATGTTCTTATTAAATCTATCAAAAGCCGAATTTGTCGATGTCATAAATCTTAAACCCCCAACATTGTCTGATGTAATTTTAGTTATTCCCGAATTTCTGACATTCAAACCAAAACATGTGTTGACACAAAGTAAAAGGAGGTAATGCAAAGGGAGTTTATGTCACCCTAAAGGGGGGTTTTATCGGGAAGCGCCGTGTAACAACGGTTATAAAATGAGGTATGTGCGCGAGGAATGCATTCTTTATGTAAGTGAACATTGTACAATTTTCAGTCAGAGATTGATGTTGATTTCATTGGCTGCGCGACGTTTTATAACTCTTCGGGATTTCAGGGTTGATTCATTACTGTGTACTGTCAGTTAAATTAACTGTATATGTCAAGACATACAATGACATACATTTCTTAGGGGCAGTATTCAACATTAATTGGAATTTAATATTAAGATATTAAATTCCAATTAATGTTGAATACTGCTCCTAAGAAATGCGAGCCTGAAATTTTCGAACGTATACACACAAAGCATAAAAGGGCTTGATAATTCTCTCATAGATTTGCATTACGTTTTAAGTCGGTAACATGAAGTTTGGAAAAGTGTACAACGTAACTTTTAGATCACATCCAACTTTACAACAAAAATGTTGTTTAAGTTGAAGAAGTGTAATTCAATTGGTTCTGTTGATATTCATTTTATTTTTCTGCCCTTTACGTTGTCGTGTCGCGTGCGTCTTTCGTAATTTTACCCTAATAAAACAAAACAAGTAGCCACAGGCTTTCCGCACAGTGCGGAAATCGTTTTTGCGTTCAATGGTAATTAATGTAAATACGAGTAGATATTTTAGAAACAATATAGGTTGTACCTAATTTTTTTGAACACTCGCTTTCGACCATACTTTCCATACATAAATAAACCTAACTCATTACAGAATATTTTGCTGCTTCATTATATTATATTAATGGCCAAATAATTAAAATGCTAATATTGCCTAACGACAGAGGTATGTATATTTAGATATCGAAACATGGCACGTCAATGATATGGCCATCTGAGGATCTGTACGTAATATGCATATCATGATGCTGACCCACATTGCTTAATCATGAATTTCATTAATCTCTCCCGCCAAACGTGCAGCTGATACGTGATAGGGGAATGTGTCACTTTAGCCGGTTGTGCCAGAAAAATGTTTAATTTGTTACACCAGGTGGATTTATTAAAGTTCTTCAACAGGATCTCTAAATGATAAGTGATCAATAGTAATTTTCTTAGACTTTTCTTTGCAACCATGTCATTGTGTTAAAGTTCTAACATTTATGCTGGTGTTTTTTTAGAAATCCACATTGTTTTTAGTGTTTTTTAACAGTAGGTGGCTAACAATTTAATATTGACCTTTGCGGAAGTGGAAAATTGTAAAATTCGGGACAACCATAATTTTGTTCAAATTAAATGTAGATAAAGACCAAAATAAATGGATAACAGGAACATTTAATTTATGTAGATAATATTAAAAAATATTTCAGATTTATTTGGGTTATATGCATATTTCCCATTGTATGTTTAGTCATTGGAGAACTAACATTGGGGGCAGTTTCGATATATGAAACGCTATGTTATTTTTTTTATTATACCGTATTAGCAGAGTAGAGAAATAATTCTACCGTGTTCTACCGTGGTATTAGGATCTAACACTGGATTAAAAGTTTTGTGCAAACTCATAGATGTCCAATAAGAAGCGTGCCTTCAATCGAAAATTATCATGGAATCGACTGCTTGAAATAGCTGCATTTTGTAACACGGTCACCATCGCGGAGAGGTGAAAGTGTTTTAACGATATATTTTTGATTAATCGGAACAACTAACTGTTCTGAATAGTTTTTTTTTCTTTACGTCATTACAGGGGGCGTAGCTCAGATGGTAGAGCGCTCGCTTAGCATGCGAGAGGTACCGGGATCGATGCCCGGCGCCTCCACTATTTTTTTATTTTTGCATTTTTGGTTTTTTAACACTGTTACTCAAAATTGCTGAAAAAAAGTCAACGACTTTTCGATGTAGACACACATAATAATTATTTAGGCAAGTCGTGCCGAAAGTAAGTCTCTTTCACACGCGACATGCCAATTGTTGGACAACAGGGCAAGTGCACTGTGTCATAAAATAGTTTATATAACTATATATATATATATATATATATATATATATATATATATATATATATATATATATATATATATATATATATATATATATATATATATATACATATACAGGGTGTTTCAAAAAACATGTGCCATCGCTTAAAGGGACATTCTTTGAAAGAAATTAAGGCAAAAAGTTCTTATGAACATGGGTCCGCAGATGCTTTGTTTCAAAGATACAGGACGTTAAATTTTTAAATGGTCTTTACATGTTAAAACCGATGGTTGGGAAAACTAAACCAGTAAGACGGTTAATAAAATTACATTTATCTCCTAAACGAAATGAAAATTGAAAAAATATGAAGAGACAAGTTTTGTTAAGAATTTAACATACTATATGACCGATATACGAAAATGTGAAGAAATCAGTGGCGTACATGTTTTTACTGGAAAAATATTGTACCGTCTTCTCATATGTACGCCCTTGGAGGACCTGTCAAAGTCTTTTTATGGTCAGAATTATGCTTAAGTTAAGTACTTTACACAACGTAAATTTCATCAAAATTGATGAAGCCATTTTGCAAATATTTTGGAAAAACTGAAAAAAATTTAAAAATTTAACACCCTGTATCTTTGAAACGAAGCATCTGCGGACCCATGTTTGTATGAACTTTTTACCTTAGTTTCTTACAAGGAATCTCCCTTTAAGCGATGGCACATGATTTTTGAAACACCCTGTATATATATATATATATATATATATATATATATATATATATATATATATATATATATATATATATATATATATATATATATATATATATATATATATATATATAAACTCAGTGGTTATTGAGACATCAGTCTATTCGGGCATCGGAAGTAAAACTTTTTTTACTACGCCAAGCTTTCGAAAATGTTTATTCTCTTTATCAAGGCTACAACACAGAGTACAGTTAGTAACTTAATTAAATTTACATTATGGTGGACATTACCTAGGGTGCAAAGTGAGTTAAAAAGACCTTCGTAACATCTAGCACAACAGGACAAACACTCCAACCCAGGTCTTACAATTTAATTATACTTTATTGCAATTACATAATTTCTTTTCGAGACCCTTGAGGTTTGGGCCACATGGTTTCGTTACAGTGAAGCAGTCAGGTTAAGATCTAGTGTGTCAACAGTGTCACAACTGTCGGTCTAGAAGGCTGGAGAATATTGCAGAATGTTCCAGTCTTCCAAACAGACAGTCGCGCAACAGATGGCGTTGGTCAGGAAACCCGTTCTGTTTTATCAATGTTTGTTGGTTATGAGTTAATATGCCAGATGGCGTAAGCAGAGTCGCCTCCCACACCTGCCACATGCAGATGGCGTCAAGCAACCCACCCAGCATATTTTAAATAAAATGTTTTTTATTTAGAAAGCTGTACTGTCTCCCTTGTCACCTAGGGAGACAGCACACCTTTCTCTTGGGCTCCTGAGTAAGCAATTCATTTTTATGTGGGTTGTTACACTTTTGATCTTAGTCTTATCATATCAATCTCGATTATTTTCTAAAATTCTGTTTATAGCGGGTTATTTTATGATTATTAAGGACAAAAGTCAATGAAAAACGAACAGGGGAATTTATTTTGTCTGGTGCTTTCAAGACAGCTGAAAATTTGAGGTGAAAATAAACTGAGTACGTTGTGCTCGTTTTACTTTAAACGTCCAAAGAGGAATTGTGAGACCCCTCTGTGGTCTTATTTTTGTTTAGAGTGACAATATACGAGTAGATTGAGCTTAAGTCTGAGATGTCCCTCTTTTTATTAAGACAGTTTGGTGTCAAGTGTGTTTCTGCCATTTCTAAGAAGAGTCTTTTTCTCAGTTTACTTTCTGTATACATAGTGTTGGTCTCTGAGTAGTTTGGATCATGACCAGTTTCTATATGATGTTCAGCTAAGGCACAAGAGGGTTTTTTTAATCTGCAGCCGCTCTTGTGTGAGGTTAGTCTGTCCTTAAGCACTCGAGACGTTTGTGTAACATATCACAGGAAGAACAAGGAATACTATACACGACGCTTGATTTGTCTCCTGTTTTTACTTTATCTTTGAGTTTTGTGAAAATGTTACCTACGCAGCGATTCTCTAAGACGGTAGGCAACATTTTCACAAAACTCAAAGATAAAGTAAAAACAGGAGACAAATCAAGCGTCGTGTATAGTATTCCTTGTTCTTCCTGTGATAGGGTATACATAGGACAGACGTCTCGAGTGCTTAAGGACAGACTAACCTCACACAAGAGCGACTGCAGATTAAAAAAACCCTCTTGTGCCTTAGCTGAACATCATATAGAAACTGGTCATGATCCAAACTACTCAGAGACCAACACTATGTATACAGAAAGTAAACTGAGAAAAAGACTCTTCTTAGAAATGGCAGAAACACACTTGACACCAAACTGTCTTAATAAAAAGAGGGACATCTCAGACTTAAACTCAATCTACTCGTATATTGTCACTCTAAACAAAAATAAGACCACAGAGGGGTCTCACAATTCCTCTTTGGACGTTTAAAGTAAAACGAGCACAACGTACTCAGTTTATTTTCACCTCAAATTTTCAGCTGTCTTGAAAGCACCAGACAAAATAAATTCCCCTGTTCGTTTTTCATTGACTTTTGTCCTTAATAATCATAAAATAACCCGCTATAAACAGAATTTTAGAAAATAATCGAGATTGATATGATAAGACTAAGATCAAAAGTGTAACAACCCACATAAAAATGAATTGCTTACTCAGGAGCCCAAGAGAAAGGTGTGCTGTCTCCCTAGGTGACAAGGGAGACAGTACAGCTTTCTAAATAAAAAACATTTTATTTAAAATATGCTGGGTGGGTTGCTTGACGCCATCTGCATGTGGCAGGTGTGGGAGGCGACTCTGCTTACGCCATCTGGCATATTAACTCATAACCAACAAACATTGGTAAAACAGAACGGGTTTCCTGACCAACGCCATCTGTTGCGCGACTGTCTGTTTGGAAGACTGGAACATTCTGCAATATTCTCCAGCCTTCTAGACCGACAGTTGTGACACTGTTGACACACTAGATCTTAACCTGACTGCTTCACTGTAACGAAACCATGTGGCCCAAACCTCAAGGGTCTCGAAAAGAAATTATGTAATTGCAATAAAGTATAATTAAACTGTAAGACCTGGGTTGGAGTGTTTGTCCTGTTGTGCTAGATGTTACGAAGGTTTTTTTAACTCACTTTGCACCCTAGGTAATGTCCACCATAATGTAAATTTAATTAAGTTACTAACTGTACTCTGTGTTGTAGCCTTGATAAAGAGAATAAACATTTTCGAAAGCTTGGCGTAGTAAAAAAAGAGTTTTACTTCCGATGCCCGAATAGACTGATGCCTCAATAACCACTGAGTTTATATATATATATATATATATATATATATATATATATATATATATATATATATATATATATATATATATATATATATATATATATATATATATATATATACAGGGTGTTTCAAAAATCATGTGCCATCGCTTAAAGGGAGATTCCTTGTAAGAAACTAAGGTAAAAAGTTCATATAAACATGGGTCCGCAGATGCTTCGTTTCAAAGATACAGGGTGTTAAATTTTTAAATTTTTTTCAGTTTTTCCAAAATATTTGCAAAATGGCTTCATCAATTTTGATGAAATTTACGTTGTGTAAAGTACTTAACTTAAGCATAATTCTATATACCTATATATATATATATATATATATATATATATATATATATATATATATATATATATATATATATATATATATATATATATATATAGGTATACATCCATGTCCAAAAGGCATCAAAGGCAAAAGTGCATCAAATAGCAGTAAGTTACGAATTCATGGTTGCTGTTAAGTGCGTATAAATAAATTGTTTTATTTGTGATTTATTTGACATCCAAAAGAAGCGGGACTGGAGCTTCAGTAAAATACTAATTTTCGACGAGACAGTGAATGAAGTAGCGATGGGTCATTCGTTCACTTTCAAGAGAGCCCGCTCACTCGTTCAGCTCACTTGGAAGAGTCGTTCGCAAGGAGTCGTTCGATTAAACGAGGGCTGCTACCCGTATCTCCGAGCTGCGAATTGCGGCGCTTTTTACTTTAGCGTGACACCTGCATTTGTTCATGTTCATAAAATAGAGCAAAAAATGCTATGAATTACACATTTTCCACTGCCGACGGCACGCTGCGTAATTGTGGCGCGGCGGCTTCAAACAAAAATAAAATAAATATTAAAATATTGGAATGATTTATGGCTTTTTTTGCAGGGCGTTTGAGTTTGGTGGGTACTAATATAATAATACCTAATACTGAACCAGGCTTTTAATAAATCATTTGATTTGATTTTTGGTTGTTTTATGCATTAGTTTGTGGCTTGAGTTTTAACCTACCCGCAGTATACACCTCTGCTTAAAAAACGTTGTAGCAGATTTCCGGCAAAGTAATTAATCGTTAATCGTAAAATAATAGTAATACCAAAGACGTACAAACTGTGTAATGTATTACCATACAGGCCGCTAGATGCTCCACCACTCTCGTTCTATTATACGACTCCGACTGAGCCGCTCCCGGCTAGCGCTCTTTGCGGTTCGCGCTCTCCGAGTTGTCCGAAACTCGCGAAAGCGTGGAGTGGAATTTCTACGGAGCGAGCCAGATATTTTAACGAGCGGTGAACGTATCGTTCAGTTGATGGGAGCGGCTCATTCGCGACTCTTTGAAAAGAGTCGTTTAAATCGAACGACTCGTTCGCGAACGACCCATCGCTAGAATGAAGAATCATCAGAGAGCCTTCAATCCGATTTAGAAAATGACATTTGGTAGCATTCGTAAAGTATAAAATAACATTTGATTTTTTTTAGTGAATTGTATGCCTTTTTTGTGTGTCGATACTGCAAATTCTTTGTTTTTTTACAGGAAATGACTGAGCAACACAAACATGTTTAAAATACTAAAATAGTAGTAGTGGACGCTCT
Organism: Philopedon plagiatum; assembly: GCA_963971165.1. Classification (NCBI taxonomy): domain Eukaryota; kingdom Metazoa; phylum Arthropoda; class Insecta; order Coleoptera; family Curculionidae; genus Philopedon; species Philopedon plagiatum. Next base: position 9,489,212 of record OZ020191.1, read on the forward strand.
TAAGACGACATCCGACCTCCAGTTTGCACAATAAAATAAATTGATTATTTAACAAATACATTATTCATAAAAATAATGGAAAAACATTGAATTATTCAGAGGGTGTTGTCTGGCTTGAAAATCGTGGGCGTACAGAGAAAGCAGTAAGGCAATTTTCGGCTCAAATAGATTACAAGCCAGGTATTATTACATTTTTTGCTCAGGTTGGGTTGGGTCACATAAAGAACGCTTTTAGAGTATTAAGCATATTTTCGCCTTAAAATGGATAATCCCATTACTCTTATTTATATTTTTAAACATTGTTATTGTTCAGCTATTTACTATAAAAACCGATGACTGTCCGGTGTTAAGACATAAAAAGGACATATATCAGAATTTTATTTCATACTTTTTCTTTTAAACCGCACTGCAAAAATTCAATACGTAACACCTTATAATGTTTCGTTCATTCTACGGTTGGCTTTTACAGTTGGGAATGCTCGGTGTATCTTTAAAAATTCTTTTACAGCTTAAAGGCAGAAAACTGTCTCATTCCAACACCAAATTATTTTTCACCAAAAATCCCGATCGACTGAGCATTTTAACGGGATATTATTTTTCCTTATAATCTGTTAAAGCCCGGAGGCTTTAGGCCAACTCTGTGTTAAGTGAAAATTTCATTGAATCATAGGTATTTTCTTAGGATATCGAGATTTTAAGGAGAAAAGCGGTAAGGGGATAAGCTATCGATGTCGGGAAAATAGGATTATTTTATTTAAAAAAATATTGTCATAAATTGTATGTTGCAAAGACTGTCGTTTCACTGTTGCTAAGTCGTTCCGACTATATGGAGAGTGCGGACATAATTATTGCAATTAATATTTTTAGATTATTAATAAGTCAAAGTGCATTTTCGAACTTTAAAAGGGGATATTGTAAACAAATCATAGAAAAAAATGCGAAGTTTGAGGCCAGCTAACGTGCTAAGTATTTGGGAAAATCATGCAAAAGATCTATCATTTTTGGAAGTATACTTAATTGAACAACAAGCCAACACACAGAATGATAACATAACCAAACAGGCTGCAAGCTTAAACGACGATTCAACCTACGAAAACCAACTGCAACAGCACAAAGTGTGTCCGCGAGAAATTGATGTAATATTTCAGCCAACAATAGAACCCATTGAATTAATATTTGTTATTATTTCTCCAATACCTTAGCGTTCAGATTCACTAAGAAGGTTTAATATTTAGTACTGGTTTAAGTTAAGATCTTATAGTCGATCAGCTATGTTTTCACAGTTTTTGGTCCTGTCATTGTTAATCTGTCGTCATTTAAAACTTATGAATTATTCTGATATTTCTGTAATTTGCTTGGTTTCCAAATGATTTTCATCTTGCTGTAATGAAGTTAGTTCTATTTTGTCAAAAGTGAGTACTAAAATTGCCCTTCTCTTTACAAATTTCCGAAAAAGCTCAGAAACAGATTCGCAGTATAAAACTTAGTTGCCTTATTCTTATACTTGTCAGTTTCAAACTTTTGGTTGTCAAATTAGACCAGACTAGCGTTGGAGAATCAGGCTGTATATGTTTTATCGGAGTGTTTATTTTAATTGAAATGATATAAGAATTATTGACTTAATATTTACATTTTTTATTTAAACTGTAGTTCTTGTTCGTTTAATAAAATATATTGTAATTTGAATCACACCGCCTATTTCTCGCCCAATTATATTTAAGCATTCAAATCAAATAGTTTCATTTTTTGGCTCTAACAGTTCTATACTCCAAGGAATAATAGAAATTTATTGATTCCCAATAGTATTTTGGTCATTGAAATAATGATAATAGAGTTTTCAAGGAAGTAGAAATACTCCAATAAAAAGTCTATATATTTAAAGCAATATTATTTTTTTGGTTATTTCAATGATGTTTTATTCAGACAATATTAACGTTAATACAACCAATGTGCCAGTGGTCAAACATAATACTGTCACTGAAAATAGCATAGCAGTTTTTTCTGTGAAACCTGACAAAAAACATTTTGACTTATGCTTATGACTATGACCTATTGCCGGAACCACTGTGGACCGGCCTAATTTCACAATAAATAGCTTTAATTTATAATGGCGGTATTCTCCGTAGTGCTTTAAGTTAACTTATAAATAAAGCCAGCCTAAAAAATGTAAAATGTGTGTTAAAATATGCTATTTGTCATAAAAAAAAAAATAATAAATTCTGAACTTAGTGGCCTTGTTCCGACACTTGTCAATTTAAATAAACCCTTGATTGTCAGATTAGACCGGTCGTAGCCCTAGTGAGTATTATCTCAAAAGCCATTAACACACTTCATACCTCGCTTCATACGCGTCGAATATCTGCAACGCGGGCACGCACCTACCCGTAATATTAGAAATATTCCAGGCGCATCGAACTATAAGAGGGTGAAACACCCTTTATTAAATTGGAACAGAGAAAAGCGGCGAGCGAGGTAGGTATTAATGTTCTGTCCAGTGGAAATGACTTAGAAATAACGGATCGATCGATACGGTCCAGAAAATGTAAACTACACGAACTCGGAAATTGGTATTGCTAGAACGAAATGTAGGCGTGTAAATCAAAATGTGCTTCGGCAAGATTTAGGTTTTGTGAATACCATTATAAGTAAAGTGAATAGAAATGAAAACATTATACAGGGGAGCGGGATTGTTCAGTCATTTTGCGCTTTCAATATATAGTGTGTCTCACGTAGGTATTGCCATATGGGAAACATTTTTACTGAAAGTTGAAAACAAAATCACTTTGGTGTAGAAATGTTCTGCATTTTTATAAATTAAGAATCCCTATGGAAAAAATCTAAAAATACCCATAGTTAGGGTTGTCAACCGTCCCGATATATCGGGACTGTCACCGTTATTGGAGTCCATGCCCCGACGTGCCGACAAAAGTTCACAGTGAATAAAAAATCGCAACTGCGAATGAAAATTTGCGACTTAGCTCATCTCTATCCGGCTCTGATGACCTGCAGAAGTATTGAGATAAAAAGGTACTACGACCCGAAAGAATATTACTTACTTCTGGCACTGACGGCCAGAAGAAGTATTGAGATATGGGGGTAGGTACTACGACCCGATAGATTTTAACAGGACTTTGCCTGGAGAAATAATGGGTTCCGGGATACCGTTGACCCGGAAGAGTTTAACAGGACTTTGCCTTCTTATTACTTCTGGCACTGGCGGCCAGAAGAAGTATTGAGATAAGAGGGTGCTGTGACTCGAATAGCACTGAGATGAAAGTTCTTGAGCTCTGATGGATCGAAAGAAAATAAGGACGTTACTTTGCCTTGTTGGAGTTGAGCTCTGAAGGCTCGATAGACAGTAAGGACTTTTCTTTGCCTTAATGGGGGTTGAGCTCTGAAGGCTCGAAAGAGGAGAGGGGGGTTCTGTGACCCGAATGGCACACTTGGAGAAGGTTCCTTGAACACCGGAGGCTCGACAGAGGAACAGAACTTAAATGGGTGCTGAAGACCCGAATGGCACACTTGGCCGAAGGTTCCTCGAGAGAGGAACGGATTTTGCTTGTAGAAATTGTGGGTTCTTTGAACCGAGAAGAAACAGGACAGGACTATGCCTTGTTTAGAAATGGGTACTGGTGACCTAGAAACGAAACTTTTTCCCGCACTCACCCCGATGAAGTCACTGACACACTTTACGAACTTTAGTCACGTCCTCGCTTGACGCGACGCGACGACGGCTCTACACCGATGAGTAGCTGCGCTGACGGACGTGCCGCTCCGGCGGCAATGAAGCTGAAATGAAAAGTACCACCCCTTGGGAACCCGCCTGTTAGGGGATGACCAATTTGGCAATGACGCATAGGAATTATATTTTAGCAGATATTATTTTATTTGTTAGAAAAATGGAAGGGGTGGAGCGTTGATGCCTTGGTAGGACTAGACGAAGAACTAGGAGTAGGATATCTGTAGCCATGTTTGATGGCCTTTTTCATTTAGGAGGGGTATATTTTTAAAACGCTAAAGCAATAAAAGTTAGAGATAAGAGATTTTCTAACGAAAGTAGGCATTTGAAGTTTCGCCGACAAAGTTGCCGGTTTGGAAGAAATACATAATTGAAGGAAAGATTTTCTTTAGATATTTTCTCCGAAATGGGCTTTCTGTGTAGCCGACTACTACGTATTTAAAATAAAGGGTAAATATTGCTTTTTTATTGATTTTTAATATTTATTAGGAATAAAGTCAGAAAAATAGAAATTAAACGAACTGTAGGGTTTCTCCAACACAATCCCTGGGCACAATGCAAATTTTATATATATTTTAAATTATCATGTGCAGAATTTTATAAGTATATCTAAGATCAGAAAGATGTTCTAAAGAAAATCACCTCATTGGAGAAATATAAAACTGGCAAATCCTAAATAATTTTTTGATATAGTTTTAGTATAAAGTTAAATTTTTTTTTTATTAAATTTGCCTAACCCAACCAAAAATATAACTACATCTTTCTCTACTGACCATAAGATGTGGTAAAGTATAAATAAACTTCCCATCTATTATTATCAATGGAAAATAGAGCTGTCGCTGTCGTACACTGTCAAAAGGGATTTTCTTTAAGCAATTTATCGGTCTGTTTTACAATTTCATTGGAAAATCCACAATTTCCGACTCTCTGTCTATTTGGTCTTCCCTTTTAGTTAAAGAGTGTAACTGACACCGCAGTAAATTTGTTTATTTTCACAATCGTTGAATGAGTTGAATGATAATGACAGTTTTTTGTTCATGATTATTCCCAGGATTTACTAGAAAGGTTTAGACTGGTTTTAATTTAGATACTCTATTTGCTAGTTTTTGACAAGTTTTTGTTGTCATTGTTAACAGATTTTTAGTGTTAGAGAATTTGGACGTATATGTTGAACGAAAATATATTTAACAAAAAGAGACTAATTTAAAAAGCGTTTCAAGGAAAAGCATGCCATGTTTTGCTCTCGTCACCAAGTACACGAGCTGAGAGAGCGTTAACAATAAACTACATTCCACCCTCTAATAGAAGCGCTAGAAGAAGAAGAAGCTTTTCGTTTATCATGAATAGTGTGTATTTGAAACGATTCGAGGCCCTTTTTGCTGTGACTATCCAAGGGAGCCCCCAATAAATGCAAAAGTCTCAATCCTGTGTGCGTTAATGGATAAAAAGAGAGAATATACTGAAACCGTCGATGACCTTTCAGGGAGAGGACAACAGAGAAAGATATTGAAACGAGAGGACAAGGTTATTATTGCTCTCTTTGAAGCAAATCCCCTGCTAACATTGGTATAGTCACAATTTTTAGTAATTTATTTCCCTTGCATGGTAACGATATTTAGAGTAAGAGTGGCAACGTCGCTTTTTCTTCGTAGCACGTACCGTAGTCCCGTTCATTCATGGCTTAAACAGTTGTCAAGGCATACATTTTTTGAAATATCTACTGTAAGTAAATAAATACCATCATTCAGATACATTACGATACATAGTTAGTATAAGTGTCTTTTACCGAGCGAGAAAATGTATAGCAAAACGAGGCCAGCTTGACCGGGTTTTTTTTTAAATTTTTGAGATAGGTGACTAAGTATTGTATACTATCTTTTGCACAATCATATTAATCTTTACGAAAAAATACAAAAACTGGTCTAATTGGTATGAAATAATGAGCGTTCGTAACATTTTAATGGATTATGCGAAGTTATGTCTGTTGCTATGCAACGGGTTGTGGTAATTGTTGTTACTGTCAGCTTGAATTTGTCGATTCCGATTATTCAAGAAATTTTTAATACAGCGTAACAGAATGAATCTAAATCTTGAGATGTTTGGGGAAGAAAGTATTAACGAATCGAAAAATGTTGATATTGAAATCGAGGAAGGATGAAGAGCCCGTTCTTCACAGCTGATCCCACTAAAATCATGTGAAGGGTACGAAAGTGCATATACAGTTTTTAAAAACTGTCTACACAAGAAAAACAGTGTAATGAGAATCGCATATTTTGTTAGGAAACATTCAAATTTAAAACCTCTTGCAAGTTTGTGGGCTGAATTAGGGATTCACCAAATCTAAAAAAATCGATATTTCGAATCGATCTTAGATCGTGATCATGCAGATCGATTCACTATTTAGATCGCCTTAAGAGATCGATATTTTAAAAAATCGATCTTTGGAAAAATTTGGACGTAGGAGAGGGGAGCCAGGAGAGTAAACAGTGTCCATTCCAAACCAACCAACCAACTTATAAGTTGTATAGTTATGATTAAAACAAAAGAAAAATATTTAAATTATATATTTTTTTGTTTATTTTTAAGTTATAGAAGGGTATGGAGGGGGAAATATTTGATTTAAAATGCTATCATGAAAAACATACTAATTTATTGAAAACTACTAAAATAGAAAACATTTGAACGATAAAATGACAATTAAACGAAAAAATGACAACAGTAAAATAACAAACTGTCCATAGATACCGATCGACAGCGCTGTTTTGTACAATTTCAGATTTAAGTTTTTTTTCTAGAAAATGTTAGATGGCGCAGTTTAACTATTTCCTTATTCCTGATGTAATTCTTACTAGGATCGTTTTGATCGTGGCGCAGCGACCCTATCGTTTGTAAAGAATTACATATAAATATTAATTTCCAAATATTAAAGTTCACAGACATGAAAATACCAGAAGAATCGATTCTGTGTAAAATCGCCGATCTCATTGCAGGATCGAAGGGTAAAAGATCGATTCTTAAAAATCGATTGTCATTTGGAAAAAATCGATCTTTCCAAGAAATCGGTTTAGATCGTGACTCCCTAGGCTGAATATTCAATGCTAAGGAGAACAATCAACACTGAAAAAACATTGTGGGATATTTCACTACAATTGTGTACCTTTTTCCAACAATTTGTCCTCAAAAACGTCCAAGACCAATTTGTAGCAAAATTTGCTACAATTGTATGAAAATGTATAAAAACTGCTGTTACTAATAATCCAATTAGAGTAAATTGCTCTACAAAGACTTTGCTACAATTTTCTGTGAAAAAAAGTCCAAACGATTTTTTCAGTGAAGTTGTACGTCCAACTTTAATTTAAATAAGTAAATTCTATATTGTGTTCTCTTTTTTTTAGTCAAATTTTAGCTGCAGATATAAGCATAACTTTACTTACTGCACTTACCGGCCTAGATACGGCTTAAGTACTTGGTTGCTAGGAAAAATAATAATCGTTCAGTAAAATCAACTTGTTTTTGTCAGTAATGACAGTAAGTGACAAAGAACATGATTGTGCACAAAATATATTTAGTAATAGGATTTAGAAGAGTTTAACAACGCTAAAAGAAGTATTTTATTACTTGTATTTTGCTGAAATACATAATTTCTACCCTAGCACAGTTTAAAGAATATGTAAACTTTGCTCGTAGGTACACTGAAAAAACATTGTGGGACATTTCACTGCAATTGTGTACATTTTTCCAACAATTTGTTCTCAAAAACGTCCAAGACCAATTTGTAGCAAAATTTGCTACAATTGTATGAAAATGTATAAAAACTGTTGTAAGTAATAATCCAATTAGATTAAATTGGTCTACAAAGACTTTGCTACAATTTTGTGTGAAAAAAAGTCCAAACGATTTTTTCAGTGTAGGAGTAATCTGTGCCGTAGGTATGTATATAAATACTAATAAATAGCATCATTATAGATCACCTCCGAATTGCGAATCAATGTTGATGTTACAGTTTAACATGGCTTTAAGGCCATGTTAATTTAATTAATGATGTTTACATAAGTAATATAAAAACATTTTCGTTTTTCCGAAAAAGAAATATTTCAGAAAGGTTCTCTTTCTCGCGACAACTTTGTTTATCATTTTATGATTATTTTAATTGTCGACGATTACCTCATATCCTTAAATTTTCGCGCAGAAGGGTATATTCGGAAAATAGTATAAATATTTCCCGCTCGGTCGGTAAATGAACGCAAATCAAAGGCTCAAATATTTACAAAACAACTACATCCCTGGCTGATTCACATATTCGTGCGCGATCGTTTAGTCGCATTTACTGCATTCAACGTTTAGTGCATCGAAAATGGAGTGGTCAAACGAAACGACAATGGAATTTTTAACTCTTTATGAAAATGAACCTGTAATTTGGAATGCGTCCCATCCGCTTCACAAGAACAGGAATGAAGTATTTGCCGAGAGGATTCAAGAAAAATTAGGTACCGATTGTTCCGCCCAGAACGCATCATTGATTCAGCAATTAAATAATTAGCAAATATCGAGGAGGTGAGTTTGTCAATACAATAAATATTTAGACAAATATTCGCGTATTTGCCAAATACCCAAATATGTGGAGCCGGCTTAATACTAACAACATATAATTTTTTCCTTGTCTTTTCTAATATTTATATCTTCAGTAATTTTTGCGTAGAAGCTAAACTATATGTTCTAGCCAATTCACAAAAATTAAATGTAAACGTAAAAAATCCCCTTCAGTTTCCAATATAGAGTTTAATTCGATTGAATGAAACAGACCCGTTGCCCTACCGAACACCCAAAAACATTGAAAAAAACGGCCGGGTATTTAGCAACAAAACACGGACAAGCCGCCGAGATCCAATTAAAAGCCCCGCGCGGTTTTTCGGGCGCCGACAAACTAAAAACGAGCCACAGGCTTAATTTACTAAAGTCCGCATGGGCAATGCGAATTATTTGCTTTATTTTGGCACGATGCTTTGTCACATAACGGAAGCCTAATTACAAATTTGTTTCCTCGTTATTTAACTAACTCTCCGCGAAACTTTTAACGGATGACGGCGCGACAGCGGTTGCATGAGGCGGCAACGTTATGGTAATTGTTTTTGGTTTGTATTTAAGCGAGCATTGTATTAAATAATGTACAAATTATCAGCATTAAGATCAGGCGCGGCCCGTGAATTTTTTTACAGGTGGTCAAATTTTGTTGGCAACTAGTGCAAGCCTTTTTAATATTATTTTTTTATAATCTACTCACCCTTTATGTAGATAAATGTGTTTGTATATATCAAATCGATCCTTCTATCCTTCTGTTGGGAGAAATGTTCAATCAGTAGCTCATTAAAATTATAAATACTTCTAATAAAAGGTTTTTCAATGCTTAACATAGCTAAAGCGACATTGTACTCCGCCATTGTATTTCTTAAAAAAGTCTTAATTCTTTTTAGTGTCGAAAAGCACCTCTCACTTTCCACTGTCGTCATTGGAATAGTACATAAAATCTCTAATAATAATTTAACGCTTTCCGAAAACGTTTCACTAAGGTTCATTTCTAACAAGAGCTGTAAAATAGCAACAGCAACCGCACTATTATAAAAATCTTCACGACTAAATGTTTATCATCTCATAATTATTTTTAACATATTTTAAAATGTCTTCAGGAAGGCTTTCATATAATCAGCAAAATTATTTGTATTAAACAAACGTGTGACAATTGAATGTTCTGTAAAATTAAAACGACAGCGGATTTCTGACAAAATTATATCGCATATTTCTAAAGAAATTCTTTTGGAGTCTTCCGGATTTTTTTTTAGATGTACTTGCCTCGATGTTAACATTTGCGTCTGTAGAGATATCACTCTCTCTAATTTTTTGAATGTTAGAATTAAAATCTGCAATATATTTACCAATCAAAATTGCATAAATATCAGATTTTCGCAATTGACAAAAAGTATATCAACATGGGGCATAACAGAGTGAAAAAACCCAACCAGTAAAAAAAATCATTTTCTAAGTACGTCTTTAAAGCTCCTGCTTGATTTATTGAAGTTGTGTCAAATTCAGTGTTCATTATTTCCTCCAAACAATTTAATCAAACCCAAGCGCCCCCCAAAACAAATCCTGGGTGCGCCTATGTATATTAGTATAGATAGATAATTCACTTTTAAAAATAGTTTCCTTTTGCTTGTTGAGAGAGAAACGGCAACGTTGTGCTAATTGTTTATGTCTCTTGAATGCTTGTTTGTGCTTATTGTAATAAACAAAAATAATGCATTTTTAGAACCTGCGTGTTTTACCATTGGACCAGCAACATCTGTCGACAATCCACCTGCATGCTCACTTTCACACGAGGTTTTTTCATATTTAAATTTAGATCAAAATCCGTTCAGTGATTTTTGTGTGATGTAAAAACAAAGACAAATAGATGCAAATAGTAAATTCACCAGTTTTTGTTTGCCCTCTTGTTGTGTTTTTTATACGCTAAAAGCCAGAGTTATATATTTCTATGATGATTCCGATGAACTACAATTATTAGTCGTTTTCAAAATTATAACATTGATATTTGCAAAGCTGATTGTTTGACTTTGATTTTACCACCTAGCCTAGTGATAACTGGACTGAAAATGACCAAGTCAGTTTCTTGAAATTTCGGAAATGAGCAGAGAATTTAAAGGTCTGTAAAAGTGTCACTAGCCCCTTGTTTGATGCAATAAATTACAATGTGGCGTCCGCCTAACTTCCGGTTCGCGTATTGGCATTCTGTACTGATATTTAGAGCAGCAGTACTCTGAATCGTAGTATATTATTCGCCGATTTTACCAATTTATGGCCGGTTCATCGCTAGAACCTTTTTCACCAAAATTCAGGTTAATCGATTCAGTCCATGGATTTATTAAATAAAAGGATACCGGATGATTTAACATTCTTTGAAGCCAAAACAAACCATTCTAAGCGACACTGTAAACACAATTTGTAAACATTGGCCACATCTTATTTTACCTTGTATTTGTGTACAAAAAATACGTTAGAAGGATTACAAGATTTGCTAAAACTAACAAAAGCCCTAAATTACTTTATTTTCTGCTAAATAATAATAAATTTAAGTTAAAAAGGTTTTATTATTTATAGGTTATGATATTTCTAAAGGTGTTTATTTATAGTCGCTCCGAGTCATTTATAAATCTATACGTCGCACTTATTCTTTTCTAGTTCATTAGACAAAGACGTACGCGTAACCGAGTGTTCAGACCGAGGTTCAGCCGTTTTCCTAAACAACCAGCACAGACAGCAACACTTCTGAGCTCCAACACTCCAATGCTGTTTTATCTCCTTCTACTACCATTCTTGATTCAATTACGTAGTAATTCGTAGTCTTGTCTATGTTCGTAGTTCGTAAACTGCTCCCCCAAGAGAATAACAAACAACAAAATATAAGGCTTCACGTTCGATACGCTCACAGTGTACGGATATCGAATCCTTTTATTTAATAAATCCTTGATTCAGTCATCTCGACGCAATTTAGACCACACACACATCAATATCAATATATCATATCACCCCGAAAATAATCATAACTGCTTCAGAACACCTTAAAACGTAAAGATGCGCCAATAATCGGAATATCTGACTGATTTTCCTTACAGATCAGAGCAAAGCAGAGAATGTATGCAGGCTGTGTTCGAAAAGCAAGAAAGTATAGCACAGTCAAAACACGTTATAATTTTATTATTATATTTATTTTTAATGATACAATTCTGCAACATTCTCTGGATTAAATCAAATTATTTCGTTTACATTCAGGGATTATTAAAATTCTTTCGTTCACAACAAATTTTATATAAAACGATTCGGTAATTCCTGAAATAATTCCCTTTTACCCAAATTTTGTTCTGCATTCTGCAGCTTTTTTGCATAGTTGCTGCAAAATCCACCGAAAGAAACAATTTTCTCTATTCTTTACCAAATATGAAATACAATTATTGCAGTGGCGGCGTACCTGTTTTGAAAATTGTCGGCTATATTCTCCAACGCTAGACCGGTCTAATTTGCCAACCATAAGTTTTAAACTGGCAAGTATAAGAATAAGACAGATAAGTTTTATACCATGAATGTGTTTTTTAGTTCTTTCGCAAATGTATAAAGAAAAAGGCAATTTTAGTACGTACTTTCCACAATAATACAACTAAATTCATTCTAGCAACACTTTCCAACATGAAAAGCATTTGAAAAACAAAGCAAATCGCTGATTTCCAAAATAAATCAACTGATCTAACTGATCAACTAGAAGATCTTAATTTAAAGCAGTACTAACTCCTAAATGGTGAATCTGAACATGTATGTTATAATTTATATCAAAAAATTACCACATTACAAGTGCTTCTATTTTTCACCAGTTGGTGACTTACGTCGCTTGACGTGGCGTGGTTCATTGATACATCTGATGAATCTAAAAGGTGTAATTTTGGGTGTATACGTTTCAGGCAGGTCGAAATTAAAGCATTGTAAACGTAGGTTATTCCAGGAACGTCTCTACCCTTATTGTTCGAATTAAAGTCAAACTTTTTTAGAGCTTGCGCTAGTAGTTGTTGGATTCTTTAAGCGTTGCCTTTTTCTAATCTTTCACTTGCAAGGATATATGGCTTTGTTGGTGAATTCTGTGTTAATACTAAAATACATTAAAACATTTCCTAATTGGTTATTTTTGGTATCTGTACTTTCATCAACTGTTATCCAAAGTTTTTTTTATTCTGTAATGCGGACCTAATGGTAGTTTCCATTTGTTCTTTGACTCGAGGAAAAGCGTACCGTAATTGCCACTAGGTCGGTAGGGGCCACTTACGTACGAATTTTCTCCAAAAAGATCGCAAATGTTCTTTTTGAAGCACGTAGAAAGGAGTATTGCAACAGCTTAATTCAAATATTAGATCATATTAAAGCCCCAATAAGGCATCTGCAGCTGCCAGTTTCAACACATGTTTTTTACTCTGAATATGTTGTCTGCAACTAAAGGAACTCCAACCCACGATTCAAGTGTCACAAACAGAACATTTTATAGAAAGCGATATAAAAATCTGAACTTTGTACCCAAATGGCAAAGAGCGACGAGATCTTGCCATCGCCATGGCATGCTAAACGCGAATGTATCCGATAAGCAGCCCGCCGTGATACCAGTGCTTGCTACTGCGAAACCGACACTAGCCGCTCTGCCGCCTGCTGGCCTGTCGTCGACGTCGTCCGTCGCCTTATAATTCCAACCCTGAAATTACCTGGGTCTGCAAGGCTTTAGATAGATATATTTTACGTGATTTTTGGTTTTTCCTGAGAAAACTTGATCTTTGTCCTGCACACGCACAATGTATGAAGTAAAGGAAAGGCTAGTTATGAATGAACGGCTGCGTGTCCTCTTGCTGAAGGTCAATGAGTAGAACCATTACCACAGTTTAAAGAATATATATTTCTGTAAACTTTGCCAATGCTTAGGTAACATAAAAAAACGATTTGACGTTCAGTGCGTTCAGTCCGAGTCTTAAACATTTTCAGTAAACCCCGGTGTACAATTTTTGCTATAAGATGAACATCTTAATATTTTTGCAATTATTATTTAAAATTCCAGACGCTTATGACTGTCTCTATTTTATAATAATAAATCCCATTATTCTTTCGGAGCTGCCATTTGGAATGCAAGACGCGTATCACGCTACTCATCATAGCATCGTAATATGGAGAAGGAAAATTATCGATAAACACTATATCGATTGCATAGATATTTCTCGTGACTTTATATAAAGGGTGTGCTAAATTTGGCGCCATTTATCAACAACTTAACCTAGAAATTTTATCTTTTTTATATTTACAGGGTATTATTAAAACCGGTAAATGCTGGTCTGAATTCAGACTGAATAAAAATATTCCTAAATGGCGCTTCATGATAACAATAAAGGTAGATATCGTCCCTCAATTTTTTTTAAGTAATTGCGCACCATTGGTAATAAACACAATAAGGCCAAATAAAAAACCACGAACAATGTCAGTTACATTGGCGTCGCCAAGTCTCTCTACAATATTCCTATGTAGCAGGTTTAAAAAAATAATATTTTTGTTATCTTTAAAGTAAGAAATTCAACTATGTCAATAGACCTAGACCACCAATTTATGTCGATGTCGATGAAAAACTGACCCCATCGGGAAAACTGAGTTCAGGGCTAATTTGCACGCGCTCAGCAACACCTTGCTTTATGCAAAACACCCTGTTTTTGCTGGCCTACTTTATTTATTAATTACATTTTTTTCTTTTAATTCAAGTACATACTTAAAGATACTCATCACAGTATCTTTGACAATTATTTAACTTAACTTTACACTTTTTTTAAAACAAAGTGCGTCACAGTCTGTTCTAACAATCCGCAGACGATTAATGACCTGCAGTAATTCGTGAAGTTATTAGTGAAATTGAACCGCAATTTTATTGTGCCAAAATGTTATTGACAATTTTACGCAAAGAATGGTCATCTGTTGGTCACTTGGAGAATATTATTTTTAACTGTAATGTCTCTACTTTTTGATAAAATAAACAAGCATTCTATTTTTATAAAATTGTTGGTTTTATCGTAGACTAAATAATGCATAGACGAACACTGGCATGTTACAAAAATGAACCAAAAAGCAGGTCTCCCTGGAGACGTTTTGGGGGTTTACCGGTTTATGGCTTAGGAATTTGTTTGTCCACCATTATATACATATGTATATATAGGTACTATATAGATATATAATGGTGAACAAATTCCTAAACCATAAACCAGTAAACCGACCCAAATGTTTCAAGGGAGACCCGCTTTCGGTCCCATTTCGATGTATTCGAGAATTTGTCTATATTCTTCATAGTCTCTGGTTTTATTTAAAAAGTAAATCCCGAACTACCTTTGGGACACCCATAATAACAAGCAATGCAAGTCAATTTGTTGATACTGGAAAATATATTCGTACAATATTTAGAACAATAAAACCGTTTGTTTTTATTGCTGTTTTAAAGCCGAATGGGAAAGGAAATTTGATGTATTCTGCGGTGACATATTTATTGTAAATTTTCTTTTTATAGTAAAATACTGTTTTTATAGACCTCATAAAAATGCCTTGTTGGTCATATATCATTTCTTGAGTCTGATTCGCAATAACCATGAAAAGGAAATTCAGCTGGAAAAGGATTTTATTTTTAGGTGCGGGGACAATGAGCAATGTTTTTATGTTTGCAGTCGTATTATCAAAATCCAGATATTAAACCAATATTGACTGTTTGATCCCAATTCGCAAAAAATATGTTCGTTTCGTCCTGTTTTTTGCTTTAAATTATTATAGAACAGTAAAATCAAAAGCAGCCAAAATACTGTTGCTTCCAACAAGATAGAATTTTCTCGATTTTCCCATTTTTATTTATACGTCGCTATATAGCAATTTAAAGTCCATCATCGAGCATAATATAAATGAGTCTCGAATTGGAACATTTTGAAATCTGATCTTTCAAAAATTAGAGATGTGTAAAATTTAATCCGTTTAAAAATAGACTGGCTCAGTGGCATGCTGTGGCAATTATCAAGGGGAAACGACCCGATTAAAATAATTAAGAAAACATTGTATCGACTAGAAAATCCTTTTTTAATAAACTACATATGACACACAGTCTAAATTATTGTCCACATTCACAGAAGATGGCCCCTCCATTGCAAAAAGAAACAAGAAATATACCCCGAAAAATCCCTAAATACACTTAAAATATGCAAGTCTATCGTCTACTGGCTTAATTTCGTAAAGTTCAATAATGGACAAATATAACGAAGCCACTTTCCAATCTCAGAATTTTTATCTTTGTATTCCTGTATTGAACCTAGATTGTGAATTTTTCTATACCATGCTTGAGTTAGCTGAAATTGACAGCCTGTAAATAAGTAGCAACAACATTCAAAATGAAAATTTTTGGAACAACAAACAACCCAAATCAAAAGTTATAGAAAAGGAGCATTTTGTGAATAGTTTATGACAAAATTAAGTGTAAACCGATCAAATCCGGGTTTTTTCAATGTTCTACTGTACTTTTATTCAAACTATGCATCCTGCAAAGCAAGTTTGTGTTTCAAAAATACTCGTTTCAAATATATTTGGTTTAGACGAATCACATTCTTTTTATTTTTTTGACATTTTGTATATTTGATTTCATCTGTGAAAACGTTCTTTATGCGTGCAAGAACTTTTATCAAGAATAACCAAAATTTTCTTAAAAATAGAAAATTAAACTTTTTTCCATATGACGGGAACTTTGTGGATGCAGCTGTACAAATAATTTAATCTCTATTATATAAAATAACACGTCCTGACTGACTGACTGACATCGTCGCCGAGCCGAAACCGCTGAAGCTATCTTGTTAACTTGAAACTTCATGGAAGTACTCCAAAAAATAAATGATTAAACATTTGTTTTACAGTTTTTAATAAATCAACCCCTAGGGGGGTAAAATGGGGGTTCAAAGTGCAAGTTGCAATGGAGTAAAATTGTTATACCGCGGACGAAGTCGCGGGCTCAAGCTAGTAAATAATAAATCCACACAATCATTGAATCATAAGTTTTAATTTTTGCAATTAATGTTTGATCCAATAACTATTTAATTTTAAAAAAGCCTTGTTTAAAGGAACTACACCACTGATATATCGATTTCCAGCAACTAAGCCAGAAATATTTTAAAACGAGACCGAGCACGCGTGATATCTTCATGCCTATGACGCTCGTGGCTTTTTCTTGATTGACTCTTACTTTAACGGGTGACGTTGCCTGTAAGCTGGGTCAATAACAACCTACATGAAGGCGTAATGGCCGGTCATTGCGAAACGCGCTTCCAGGTCCAGGCCACGTCGACGACGCGAGAGAAGTCCGTTGCGTTTGCGCAGTAAAGTTTTTTACGTTAACGTAAGATTTCAAAGAAATGACAAGAACTTATTTCTATATTTTTATAAAATTATAGTATAATATTAAAAATTATGCATTATTATTTTGATGTAAAAAAAAAATTTTTTATCTCCAAAAAGTTTAGGGAAGCGGTGCTTCCCCCTCTTCCGTTGATCGCACGCCTCTGGACTGGCTACTAGTTTAGTTATTTTATCAGAAATACTCCCAGGACTTAGAACATTTTGTATAACCATTTAATTTTCCAATGGAAAGGGCTTACGTCCCGAATCGAACTAAGTTGACGGGGAATTGGCATCAGATTTTGATTTTAGGCGTATGTGTTTTTCTTTGTGAGTTTTTTATAGACGTTTTTGAGCTTGTCACTCAATTTTGATTCGCACAGTAAAATACCTAAGTAGTAATTCTCGATGTTGAACATCTTTGAGGATAAAGCAAAATTACACACCGGTATAACAAAGCAAGGGTATATACTATAAAAAAATGTAAAAAGGGCCTTAAACGCCGTATATCAAGCTGGCCAAGCAGCTGATTTTCATCGGCAAGCCTTTGACAAGACAACATCGGCGCTGTCATCATTGTCATGCACTGAAAATTTCGTGTTTCTAGATCACACTCCTTCGGACTGAAGATCGAGAATAAACCGTCCTTCGTCTCCGTACCGTTAACTAAAAAATATGGATATCACGTATTTCGACGAGCTCTTTCCGACGATGTATATGGAATTTTGATTTGGATCCATTTTGACCCCGAAAAAAGTTAAAAACCGTGAAAAAATTGGATCAAAAATCGAAATTTCCAGTTTTTCTCAAATCAGTCCATTTAGGTACCAACCGTTCTAGGTATAGGTAAATATATTGCAAAAAGAAAGTATTTGAGACTTTATAAATTCACGTATGAGTCCGTTTCTCGGTCGGACATTACTGTACAATACAGTACCTATTGTAGTAGACACGCAAACTACTGTCTGCATATTATGCATAAATGTGTCTTAACTTCGATTTAAACTGTTCGTCCGGAGTGTTAGTGTCTGTATTTTGAGTTTCGACTAGGAAGATGCATTCCTTGAAATAGTGTCGTTCACAGCAGATTATTCTGAAGAAGGTCACAAGAATGACCGAAACGTGAAATAATAACATGCAATAACATTAGAAAGTTTAAATAAAGAAAAAAATAGTAATTATTCCGGATCTTTAAATCCCAAGAAAATATATCTATAAAAAAATATATAAATCTGTTTTTTTTTTCATTACATCTTAGCTGTTATTCTGCTTATAATTTTGTAACGATAAAAATGGCATTGACCGTCAATAAATAAATAAATCAATTCATCTTATATATCGTTGAATTCGTACTTGAATAAGCTTTCACTTAACACCCTACGCCCTACACGATGCCCTTGAATTTTTTTTCCATTGTCCAATTTACCCCCTGAAATTAACCCCCAGAATCAAAATTCAACTTATTATACTTCACGTCTATAATTGGGCCACCACACTCTATCTCTGTGCTAAATTTCAATTTCTTACTTCGAATTGTTTCAGAGAGAATCGCCTGTGACAGACACACTGGCGGACACCGAAGTAATTCCATAAGTATTCCCTTTCACGGAACACTAAAAATTGATATGGTGAAAAAGTCAACAGCGACGACAAGACACACATTTTCATCACCGACGGGGGGGGGGAGGGGGGTATATAGACCGCCGAAGGCGGGCTATAAAAAATGGCAAGCAATAAAGTATGTAACTATGCGCATGCGGGAACATTCCCTGGAAATGTAACCGAGAAAATGCCAAAAAATCAGGAATCTGCACTAGCAAAAAAATTAGGTAATCGTTGCATTTTTCAAACCTGAGCAAAGTTAGTAGAAGTGCGAATTTTTACTTGAACACCCTGTACGGGGTGTGATGCTGCTGTCACTCTACAAAACTGGACCTATTATTTTCGTTTTTGCCGCGTCCTGTTGCCCGGTTTTATTAAAACCTGTCTCGAAAGTTTGTGACGCATTAATCAACGATGAAGTTTAAATTATTATCTCAAAATACATTGAAACTACGGCTTTCATTAGTACGGCTGAAGCATTGGTGCTATATGTTTTTTGTCATTGTGTTGTTTATTAATTACAGGGTCCAAGTCCTAGAAATTTATTACTAAACATCAAGGAGTAAACCCATGGATTTATTAGGACTGGATACGGGATGATTTCACATTCTTTGAAGCCAAAACAAACCATTCTAAACGACACTGTAAACACAATTTGTAAACATTGGCCACATCTTATTTTACCTTGTATTTTTGTACAAAAATACGTTAGAAGCATCACAAGATTTACTAAAAGTAATAAAAGCCCCAAAATATTTTATTTTTCTGCTAAATAGTAATAAATTTAAGTTAAAAAGGTTTTATTATTTATAGGTTATGTTATGTTAGATTATTTCTAAAGGCGATTATTTAAAGTCGCTCTGAGTCATTTATAAATCTATATAAATCTATACGTCGCACTTTTTCTTTTCTAGTTCATTAGACAAAGACGTACGTGTAACCGAGCGTTCGCAGACGTTTTTCCTAAGCACCCAGCAGACAACAACACTTCTGAGCTCCAACACTCCAATGCTATTTTATCTCTTTCTACTACCATTCTTGATTCAATTACGTAGTAATTCGTAGTCTTGTCTATGTTCGTAGTTCGTAAACTGCTCTCTCAAGAGAATAACAAACAACAAAATATTTATATTATATAAGGCTTCACGTTCGATACGCTCACAGTATACGGATATCGAATCCATATTATAATAGATCCATGAGTAAACCAGTTCAATTTTTACCTCATTTTTCACTGTGTATACCGACTGTTACTCAATTTTTCGCCTTTGTACTCTGTTATGTCGACCATTTTTCACTTCAACAACCGGTATGTATTAAGTTTTTTTTATCTGGGACAGCCCACGTAGACTTCAAGCGTAAGTACTAACGTACTGTGGGCCTCTGAAGAGAAGGGAGATGCAATCTGTTGATGCGGGATTTGAGGTTGGAACGGGAAGGAAAAACATCTGCAATCAATTTGTTTCACAATCCTGAGACCCTGGGTGTGACTGAGCCAGAGAAGTGGAATGTTCTAGACTTTTGTAGATGGACAGTAAAGGGACAGTAATGCGCTAATTGTTGTTCTCTTAGGGTCATTTAAGTGGGGAATAATAATAATTATAATTAAACGTTTATTTACCCAATCATAAAAAATACAACATGCAAAAGAAAAATGCTATAAACTAAAACACAGGCACTGTTAAGGCGATTAAAAAAATAGCGAAAACACTTTTATTGATCGTACAAATATCTATCCAAAAGAAAAAAGATCAGCCACACAAAGTCAATATATAGAAAAGAATGAGGAAGAGTAAGTATATAATACCAAAAAAGAATAGGGTAGGTAAAAGAGACGTGGACAGAGAAGAGAAGAGACTAACCAATTGTGAATTAAATTAAAAACCAAACCCTTGTAGGTACAAAAAAAAAATCTGATAAGTGCATGGGGTACATAAGAAATCCAGAGTTTTTTAAAGTTCATATATTTATTATTGTTGATTAAATAAAGTATGTTTTAACTTATTATTAAAGGATGTCCACATGAGCGCCCATAGGTGGGGCAAGGGGGGGGGGGGCAGTTTCCAATCCCCTGGGGTCGGCTTCCATGGTGCTTTTTAACAACTGCGCAACTTCGTGTTTTTGTAACATACGGTTTTTGGGCTGGTTGCCCCCCGTGAAATTTACTCTATAGGCGCTCATAGATGTACAGGATACTGAGAATTTAGTAAAATTAAATTTATTTATATAGTCTGCTACACAATACAAGAAAAAAACGTTTAAAAAATTCTTTATGATATCGGGGGTTTCTTCATATATTTTTACGATGAATCTTTAAATTATGCACGTCTGTTCTGTAGACGATCCTTTCAAGTAAGAAAGGAGGGCTTCTATGTTTAAGTGTTTTGTAAAAGAAGCAGTTGCATGCAGTATACGCCTGTTGTACATATTGAGCCATTCTAATTCTATAAGTTTATGGGAAATTCGCTCTCTACGACGGATCCCAAAAATTAGACGCAGGCATGAATTTTGAAGTTCTTCTGATCAGACCTATCCAGACAGGTGTATTTTCTTTAGATCTGTTTTTAAACAATGCCTATTTTATGTTTTATGCCTAATTTAACATCATTAGGTATTTTGGAGAATATTTTCTATTCCATCACTACCGAAAAGCACACCAATCGACTAATTTGGATTGGTTTATAGAAGATGTTTTCTGCTTTCATTAAATAGATTTTTTAAATCAGTATTAATAGCGTTATTCGCAGTATTTACTTGGGAGGGATTATAGGTCAGAAATATCAGCGTATCATCTGCGTACATGCGACAGCTGCAATACTAAAAGGTTTTTTTGAAATTAGGAAGTATACACAATATAGAGCAAGGGTTCAAGTTTACTACCCTGAGGAACTCTGGACACAACATCCATTTGACATTTGACTTATTTCTATTATTTTTGAGTTCTTTTTAATAGGAAAGATGAAATAAATTTGATTGCCGTATTACTAAGACCTATATAATGTAAAATAGATAGCGGTATTTGGTGACTTATCATATCAAAAGCCTTAGAATAGCCAAGATGAATCAAAATAGCAGCCTTATGATTATCTGTCACATTTGATAAGGCTGTCGAGCAGCCGTATCCGGCTCTGAAACCTGAATTTGGTATAATATTATTTATGTGCAGATAGTAACCAATCTGGCTCTCCATGATATTTCCTAAAACCTTCGAAAGCGTTGGCAAATTGAACTAGAGAGCAGCTGGTTCATATCTGTAGGATTTATTAACTTTCGGTTGGGATAACATTAGCTTGTTTTCATTTAAGTGGAAATTTCTATGTACCTGTTTATGCTATGTGTTAACGGGCGTAAAATAACGGGTCAGCGGTTAGTTCTTCTGAGCAAAATCCGTAAAAATATCGGTCAAAAAGGAATATGCGCGGCGATGAGCGAAAAAAGCGGATATTTCTGAGAAACTGAGTCATTGATGTGTCGAATCTCTCTCTTTGGGATAGAGCTAAGAATGTTGTAAAAGAAAATGCTCGGGAGGAGTTTGTCCGTTAGGTAAAGAATGAGTTGAACCATAACTCAGTTTATAGGTGGTTGTCAACTTAGGAGATAATTTGACATCACTTTTATTTACAGAATGTTTTTTTCTAAATTCCTCCTCAAAGTTCCTACATTACGTTCTATTTGTTTTCTTTGTATATGCTTGTATAGCTTAAGCACTATAATATCAGAAAAAAATAAGATAGATCTTCTCTGATAATATCAACCGGGTTGGTATAATGAGAAATGCAGGGCGAAGTTTGCTGCAGGAACTTGGAAAGTAACAAACTTATTATAAGATTAAGTCGACGGTAATACTAAAGGTAATGCCGTTTTAATACGTTGAGAAAGCCACAATGTTGCTCCCTTCAAAACAAAATATAACTATTTGATCTTAATTGTGTTACCTGCCTTTGATGGGTTAATGAAAATGTTTATTTTAATATTTTAATTCATACGCTTATCGTAGATGCATTTGTTAACATTGTGGAAGTAAATAACAATCAGTACTGATTATAAGGGTGTACTTAATTTTGGCAGTCTGTACTGTATTGAACTGTGCATATTTTATTGATTTATTTTTTTAAATCAAAATTATCAGGAATTTAATCAATAAAAAATCAATGTTAATACCACAGGTGGTATAATTTGTATAAAGATTTTAAGGTTGTTAGGTAATGTGGGTTAACATAAGAAACAGGTTTGTCATGTATTAAAAAAAATTCTTTGTCGTGGGGGGCGTAGCTCAGATGGTAGAGCGCTCGCTTAGCATGCGAGAGGTACCGGGATCGATGCCCGGCGCCTCCAAAACTGTTTTATTTTTATCTTTTTTCGCGACCGGTAGTAGAAATCAATTTATCTGATGTCAAAATCATGACAGAAAAAAAAGATTATCGCCTAAGTGAATAATTTTTGAAGGAAAATCCCTCCACTGAATTTTCAATATAACTCTTAGCCACTACTGTAGATATGGTAGAACATTTAAACTTTTAAGCTTTTTTACTAAGGTATACTAACATCGCATTTTCAGTAAAGTTTACTACATGCTTTTCTGAACACCACTTTTTAAAAGTTTCATATCCTGCTTCGTCTAACTTCCTTGAATTTTCTGGTAGTAAATTGACTTCCACAGCATTAAACTGCTTCAGTAATTTCTTCAGGTTCTTCTACTTAAAAATCTTTAAAATTCATATTTTACCACAAACGAAACTTTGTTTATTTGAATGTTGACAGTTGTTTATTTAAATTTTGACAGTTTTCAAGGACTTTTTTTCAACTGATCAAATGCTAGTAATAATTTTAAAATCAATAAATATTAATGAAATTAAGTTTCTCGTTTTGAACTGACAAGGGTCGTAAATAAAATAATATATACATTTCGGGAGAGAATGCTATTTTTCCTTCAGGGCTTTGTAGCCCTTTGGGTACAAACTGCACCTCAGGACAAATCGAGCATTTCTTTCTCTTGACGTAGAATGTACTTTTACCACTATTTTCTCATTATCTGACTTTCATTTAAACGGTTTTTTTTTGTAATAATTTCTAGTGTATTAACGGGTTCAAAAAAAAAACAGCATTGTTTTTTTCCCAGTGGTCTCCATGGGAAAGGTGAGAAAATGATGAAAAATTAGCGACAAACGTTATTGCGAAAAATAATTTTCTTTAACTTATTTACTATAGTTTTGTTTGTCAGTTTGGCAACAAACTAATTTTTTGCTGCATTCTTTTAGTGGTCGAGTTTTCGTATGTCGAACTATAACCGTTAATTAAAATTTTATACGTTTTATTACAAATTAATCTAAAAAATGAATTTTCCCAAAAAAAAAAACGCTCTTTTCGGGAAAGAACCGGCTTTTTATTTGTTTTTTTTTCGAGACTGAAAAAAAACCGGTTTTTGTGCAGTAATAATTTCACAGCCGATTATTTCAGTCATTTGAAATAAACCAATCACAAAGCTTAGTTACACTCTCAGCCAATAAAATCGTGATTACAGCGACAACTTTCTAGGGGAAATTATCTTTTGTGTTTTTGACGAATGAAACACGACTTCCGATCAAAATTCGGGAATTCGGATGTCTAGCGTTCTCTCTCTCTCTCTCTCTCTCTCTCTTTCCTTGTCCTACTCACGCACAGTGTATGAAACAAAACAGAAGGCTAATTATCAATGACTGGTTCCTCCTACTGCAGGTCAATAATATTATTTATAACTTTGTTGTCAAGACAGTATCTTCGAAAAATTGCCAATAAGATCACAATTTTTTTGGTATTTTACCTATAACAAAAACAAAAATTAACTTTGCTTTTTTATCGTTGGCTCAACATTTTAAAATAAAATCAATCTTGACTGACAATATACAGAGTCCATATAGGAAATTGCTGGAATCGTGTCTTATCGTAAAACTAAATTCTCTGCAGGATTCTGTACCTTTTTCCTTATTTCCTTTCAAAATAAAAGAATGGCTATTTACCAACATAAAGGATATAAAAGTCATGTCGTAAACCCTAAGACTACAAAAGTAAAACAACGGCAGCACAATATCCTATACAGCGAACAGCGAAACCAGTAGAGTCAAAAGTTTTAGGAGAATGTTTTAAGGAAACGCAGTAAAATCCGTTTTTTGTTATAAACGGTATTCCAAAACAGGGACCACAATTGTTTAAAGGTTGGGGAGTTTATCCCGCACTTACCGGAAATCGAACAATGTTCGTAAAATATGCTACCTAATTTGTAGATTTCTAACGACTACCTAATGAGATTAGGTGAGATTGTTGCTAATGAACAGTTTAGCTGTCTTGAAAACGCCGAAAAGTGACACCACCAGAGTTTAATTCATACGCCATTTCGTTTATTATTTAAAAGCTGGAAGCCAGTTCCTTAATTTGTTGTCTATTTCTAATTAGCGCTTCCATGCCTCTCGGGACATGGAATACGCACACCTGAGCAAACCTGAGATTTTCTACGACTATAAATAATTTTTTATTTGAACTAGAAGTTAATTGGGTTTTCTTTGTTTCAGGTAAGAGAAATACGATGTGCTGTTCTTAGAACAGATTTAAAGGAGGTGTACAAATTGGCAAGATGGATTTTCTAGCTGGGTAAGTGTACCTAAGTTAGGTATGTAGGTATGCCTTTTGTTTTTGTTATGTCCTGGCCAACTGATTAACTTTTATTCATTTTTTTATTCAGTTTGCAAAAATAATTTATATTTCTTATAAACATTCAAGACAGAATTGCCACGTAATTTACGTGTGAGTAACATTTATGGGTGATTGCCACAAAAGCGAGTAATGTTTACATTATTTTTGTCTCCGAAACTGAAGGCCACGAAACTGACTTTTATCTTAATTGGTTTTAATAAAAATATAAAACAATGCACTACAAAGTAGGCACTACAAAGTGCCTACTAAGACAAGGACTATCGAAATCACTTAGTCTTCGGTCTATAACTCACGTTTTGCGCAATCACGCTTGTCACTAATGAGCTTTTACTGTTGTCATTTCAGAGGTTACGGAGGAGGAGTTTCACGGATTTTTGAATCTATCTATATACACTTGTAATGGCCCTTCTTTTACGTCCTTTTTATAAATGGTCCAAAAATCACCATTTTTTGCTAGAGTTCATATTATATCGAAATAAATCCTACTCGGACTTTTGCTTATACATATTTTTTTACCTTTTTCGCACGGCTGATTCATTGCTTTTATAAAGTTCAAGGCTATAAACCTCTCATCATAATCCTAAAGGGCCTCAACGAGCCCTTATGCGCTGCTATATAACATACGAATTTCTGGAATATTGTACAACTAAGCAAAAGATCGTGTACCGTAAAATATAGAGCCACTTATGCCGTGTTAGCGAATCCTGATTTTGTGTGAGAAAACCGATGTCTGAGGACAGATAGGACACGAATTTCGGTCGCCCATGGATAAGGAGGGGAGTTTTTGGGATTCGATAAGAGATTGAAGGCTTTTGAAGTGATGTTTTCGTCAATAGGTTGGGGAAATTTAGGAGACGTGTCAGATGCATAAGCTTATCTGTTGTATGTCATGTAAACATGCCTCAGCACACAAAGGAAAATAAAAGTACACTGAAGAGAAAGAATTGGGACCCATCACTGCAAATCTGGCTTTTTTGTTGCTTAATTAATTGCGATACAAAGGAAACCACTTATCCACACGCTTGGCAGTGATTTTTCAAGTTTACGGATAAAGTCCTTTAAAGAAAAACTAAAAGTCACTTAAAATTTCAGTACAAGTATATTCCGAGCTGTCAAAACCGTTGCCAAATATTATGCCTTGACGACTGTTTAAGCGATGAATGAAAGGGTCTACGGCACGTGCTACGGAGAAAAAGCGGCGTTGCCACTGTCCCATTAATTTTTGTCACGGTGCCATGGAAATAAATTACTAAAAGTTTATTTTCCCAAAAAAGAATGTTTTTTTGCCATATTTCATTAATCTTTATTCATATGCTTTAGCCTAGTATTTACTATTGCATATATTATCCTGCATTACTTGCTTTAATTTAGTATGGTTTATCTTTCTGCATATATATATATATATATATATATATATATATATATATATATATATATATATATATATATATATATATATATATATATATAAAAACTGACAGCCTGGCAAGAGTCTGTCTCAAAAAGTAGGTGGGGGCCAGATTAAGAGTAACTATTAAATTTTTAATTTCTTTAAATGGCTTTCCTTGTTTCCAATGGTTCTTACATAACTAAGATTTGAACCATTAAATTGGCAATATTTAATATCACGATAAGTTAAAGTTTTCCCCTTCTTACTTTTTCATATATATTTTTTGGAATTGCATTTTCTTTCTCAATATCCCTTTTAAAAAACCCCCACGACATGCTTTAAATTACTTGCCACAGAAAAACTATTAATAGTCCAACATTAGCCATCTCATGCAAGAGAGTTTTTTTTAATTAAAACTTTTAACCCAAGTTAAAGTAAAACAACCTTTTATCCCACTAACTAAAAAGAAAAAACTTTTTCCTATAGAGGAGGGCAACATCAAAGAAAATCAGCTAAAATACTAACGTGTTAGTGTTCTTTCGGCATATTAGATTGGGAAAAGACTTTTTTTGTACAAATATTTCCATTGGATATATCTCTGGTAAAAATAGAGTTGTTAGATTTATAAATAAAAAATATTATTTGGATTGGATTTTATAGACATGCCTGAAATTATTCACTGAGGGCCACAGAATTTCGTGAAAGCTTAAAATGTAAAAAGTTTATAAAAATATTTGGTAATTTTCGGAAATCAGTTGTTTTACAAATGCTGTTCAAATTGGTTTTGGTTTTATTAAACATTTTTTACGAGAGCTGCGAATTTGAAAAATTCAGATAACTTCCATATAACATTGATATACTTAATAATGCTGTCATAAAAAACAATATTCAGTTAAAAGATGAAATTATTATTTTACAGAAAAAATGCTAAAAATTGTGGAAACATTTTTAATTTTATTCATCTGAATTTTTTATTTATTTAACAAAATGAAAATAAGCCTCCGCTGTATTTTCTAATATTCATAACGTTACAGTGGTCAACAAGATTTTAAGAGTTGAAATAATTGGTACCCATCCTTACTGTTTTGTCTCTTTTTTTGTATTTAAAATTATTGTTGCCCAATAGGCAATATTATGCATGTACCTAATCCAAATAAGTCTGCAATATATTTTTTTTTGTATTTTCTACACAAATTAAATACAGTATGTAACAAAAATATGGAACATTCATCCGATTTTTATGAATTTTTGTACGCTTAGGTATGAAATTACCCAACCGCATTGTTGTCAATTTTACCGACATACAATTAATTTATCTTGCTGGTGACTTTGCCAGCACTTCAATATAGCCGCTCTTATATAGACTAGGCTTTGTCGGAATTAGTTTAATATCAGTCTCTCTCACATAAGAAATATCGGAAATATTTGGAAAGTGAAACTGCTTTTTATGTAGCAATTTTTAGTCTTAATACCGCATTAATGTGGAAAATGCAATCTTCATATCTTTAGCTGCTTTTCTGATACTACTCATTTTTTATAAGTTCGAGAACGAGATATTTCTGAAGAGAGACGAGTTTCGCCATTTAATGGGTGATTTGAAGCAAGATTCTGAGAAATTCTTTGACTACTTCCGAATGAGTTTGAACTGAAAAAACCAAAACACCCTGTTACCTGTTACTTCTTCGATATAAATTGCACAGTGTCGCATGAAAATCCAAGCCCATCGGGATTGAGTCGCAGGTCTGAACTAAATGCACGTAGTCGCATGATGAAGTCGCTTCCAGTGTGAGACCGCTAATTACATTCTCAGGGTCGGGATGATTCGTGCGTAGTTGTGCGATTATATACGACCAAAAGCCAAAAGTCGCACGTAGTCGGTTCCAGTGTGAGACGAGACCACCCTTTAATAAGTGTAATCGCTATCACAGGCGGCAAATGACTATAGTGCGGACGAGTTCGCAGTAAAACGTCCTCCCGTAACAAGATCATTTGGCTTTCTATGAAACGATTCACTGTACTCGCCTGATCCACGTTGACACCCTGACCCTACGACACTTTTTTACCAGTCTGATAGGATTTATGATTTAGCAAATAAAACTACACAAAAATCATGTCTTGAATTTTTCGCTTACATTTGTCATTTTCGATAAAAACAAAAAAATGTAAAGTTATGCATAATATTATTTGTTAGTCTAATTTGTTGAAACTAACAAACAAGAGAGTCATGGAAACAAGAACATTTCTTTAAACAAATCTAACAACTAGCAAGTCTCCTCTTTATACATTAAAAATTGCCACCAAGTTTCAACCTCATACTAATTTGTGTCTTCCAGTTACTTAGGAAAACCCTTAAAAAAATTCACACACCCTGTGTATTAAAAACAAAGTCGTTTAGGACCTATGTTTATATGAACTTTGTGTCTTAAAATTGAGTAAGGAATAATACCCTGAAGTTTGGCCACATACTTTATTAATACCCTGTATGTCCCTTTTATGTTTTTGCAACCTAAGGTCATTGTTGTTTTTTTTTGGCAACGTACTGAGCAGGAACAATGTTTAAAAGAAACAAAATGTTACAGATAATACAAAACAATATTAAGACAATGTGGATGTTCTTATTTCCGACAGTAAATTTTACCAGTTAAAATCTGTAAGGAAAGTAAAAAAATAATCTCGGTCTTAGAAGGGAAGACTGCAGCCCCATAGCCCACCCTCTGGGTGTACCCTTGCACAATACCTTGATACTTGGGTTGGCTTGAAGCCGATTGTAAAATTTTGAGTAATCGTTTCAAGCTGCTGTGACGAACGTTAAGTTTGATAAATTGAGTTACAGTTCCATCTGATCTCCTTAAAATTTTCTAAGTAATTATGAATATTTCTATCAACTCGCGACGGAGCTATGCTAGAAGCGTACATAATCAAAAGACTGTTGGTAAAAGGGTAATTTATCATCCCAAGGCATAACATTTTAGGCTTGAACAGATTATATTATGTGATGTACCGACCATAAAACAGAAAATTCGCGAAAGGAGTGTACGTCAAGCATTAATATCAAAGTTTCAAACACAGTTTAGTAACTTAGTTTATCTTACATGTAGAGTGAGAGAAAATATTTTGTTAAATTACTTAATTTAGCAAGCAGTATAAATTAGCCTTAAAATAAAAGAAACATCATATGCCTACCATCATTTACACCAACTGTTCCTATCCAACTGTTATTCGTAAAATAAAATTAGGAACGCTGCCGAAACTCCGTTTTCTTTAATAAGTACAATACTGGCCACTAGACAGTAATACGATCTTTGTCTACGCACGTGCAGGTTGCCAGCTGTAGTAGATTGCCTATTATTTTAAAAATATTTTATCGAGGAACAAGTGCTAACTTGTTGCCAATACACCTTTTAGAGCCGATCTAATTTTTTAAATAACAAAAATTTAAAAAAAAGTCCACCCTATTACAGCCTCGAACCCACGACCTCTTAGTCAACTCGCTGAGATTCTACCTCTGGACTACGCTGGTAATGTAAGAAAACCGGTCCGATGCAATTATATTTGATGACTAGCGCTGGCGTGGCCGAGATCGTATTTATAAATTTTTATGTTTAACCGCTAATTAATATTATTAATACAATGCAAATACAATGCGCATATTAGCTACCTAATTAGTTTTTCTTTTTCCAAACCAAATGTTTTGAAAGAGTATATTTTACGGGGCGGTTTGAGTGTATTTCCATAGTGGTAGTGGCCCGATATTATTGGTGGGCCGTCGACAAATTGTGTCCCTTTTTAACTTCCTAAAGCGCTTATGTTTGTTTCTCTCTTACTTTTAATGAACTTATATCGTCCAGTTAAACCTACGAGGCCAATTTAAAATACGACCCAGCCAGGAGCAAGCTTGGATCTTTCCACCCAATCAAACTGTATATCCCCACAATCATTTCTACTAAAAATCTATTATATTATTATGATTAACCTAGATAAAACAAAATGCCGCTCGCACCCGAATGCTTTAGCCAAT
Source organism: Philopedon plagiatum (assembly GCA_963971165.1). NCBI lineage: Eukaryota > Metazoa > Arthropoda > Insecta > Coleoptera > Curculionidae > Philopedon > Philopedon plagiatum. Next base: position 9,519,623 of record OZ020191.1, read on the forward strand.
CGGCTGCCCTCCCGCGAAAGAGCAGACACTAACCGTCGCTCATTGGCAATGAGCTTTCGACGTAATTTTAAAAATTTTTGAAATTCAATTGAATTTTAATAGGTTGTTATTTCTTGAATAAAAAATTATATACTTAACACCTTTGGATTCTTTTTATTAAAAGAAGCACATAGTAGCATACCCTGAGGTGCAGTGCCGGTTTGCCCATTAGGCACTCTAGGCACGTGCCTAGGGGCGCAGAAAGCGACCCTCACACCAAGATGAATGTACGCCGAACTTTCGTTGTTCTGATCACGCGCTATGGCCAATAAAAAATAAAATAAAACAAAAATGAGTATTTTATGTGTATTTTTAAACAAATAGAGGTTGGTATGAATGGTATGGGGGGGGGGGGACGCCAAAAAACATATAGTGCCTAGGGGCGCACAAATTCATAAACCGGCATTGCTAAGGTGGTGATGTTAAAATTATTAAATTTAGGTTTAGTAAAAGCGCCCATTTCGTCTAAACATCTTCCTGGATCCGAACTAGAACTAGTGCTATCTGTGCTAATAAGAATTTTTAAATAATTGAATGTTCATTATTTAATGGCAGTAATTAATCATCCTAGGAATTAAAATATTCAGTGATAGACTTTAATATAATAATCTTCCGACGTTTAATAGAAAATTTTAGCGATCCATCCATTCTTATCTAGAACAATCAGCGTTGACGGAGGGATATACGTAAGAAAGAGTGATGAATGAGTTCTACTTTGACAGATTATAGGTACAGTGATCAAAGTATTAAAAATTAGAATTGTTTTTCTTAAAATGTGCTGATAGCGAAATAAAAAATGACTATAAGTTTATTATTCTCTTGAAGTGTGCTGATTGAAAATGCAAAATTTGTCAGATGATCTGTCATCCATGTTATCTCTCACACTCAGGATCAGGTAGGTAGACACAGGTAAAGAAAAGATAGTTTAATACCCAACGCTCTGAGAATCTTCTATCAGTACTAAAAAACCTCAGATTTTAACGCGTTGCTATTTGGAATACTTAGTCCTTAGAATTTGAGCATACGTCTTGCAGAAATTTTTTGTGATGTCTAAATGGTCGTGAAATATACAGGGTGTTATAAAATTTATGAATTTAAATTGAAGAAAAATATTCATAAATGGCGCTTCACAATAATAAGTAATCGCCCCTTAAATTCTCTCTAATCAGCGGTACCCGCCACTGGTAAGAAACACATGATACGGAATAAGTTGCCAATTCTATCAATAGTTTTTTTATGTAACAAGTAAGCATGAGAAATAAAGTTATTGTTACCTTTGTAGTAAAGTCCCTTTAAAATACACTTCTCTTGAAAATCTTTAAGATTAACAAATACCAATATACCAAAAGACACTGACAACACAGTACAGCCATTAATTTAATGCAAGGAACCGACGCTTGATAAATAAATTAACCCTAGGAAGAAGTTCCAGTAACGAATCAGACACAAAATTTAAAAGATTACACGGTATTTTGTCACTACCCGCACTATTAAAAACTGAAAACTCATGTTTTTTTATAAGTTATAAGTAAAATCTCTGTAAAATTCGCTTTCCCTAGAAATATTTTTACATTAAACTTAACACACTTATACAATACTTACAAAACAGTAGGTATAGCCATTAATGAAAAAAACATTCCACTAACTAATTAAATAATTGTATTTGTTACATGCAAGATCTCACTATGAAGTGTTGTTTGGGCTGCCTAGGCCAGGGTTGGGGAAATAGATTCAGGAAAGGGCCATATAAAATAATTACATTTAGGCGGGCCAATTAGAATTTATTAGAAGTAACAGAATAATAATCAAATTTATAAATATATTGTTTAGACGTACTAGGTTGGTGTGACAAATGAAATTTTGATTGTTTATTAATTATTTCGTCGAAATTTGAATGTTACTAAATCTAATCCGCAAAACGTACTCAAGGTATTCGTCAATTTGTTTTCACGACGTTTCGTTGTTGAAAATTCCTGCTCGCAGATGTGTGTGGATTTGGCGCGGGTACACTGACATTAATGAAAAAATGTCGACTTTTTGGACATAGAAAAAATAACACACGTACATACATAATATGGGTTTATTTGATTCGTCCAAATAGCTATTATCGACAAAATGTATTTCTGAAAAACTGTTTCTTGAAAAACCGTAAAGACAAAAAAAGGTTTGAAAAAATATTTTCGAATAATCTTTAGTCGATTTTTCATCGGTAACAAGTGTATCGGGGTTTCATTTTTCCGGATTTAAGAACATTCTTTAAAAGTATCCTAATTTTTTTTGTCATACTCTGTACAACAGCTCTCCAACCACCCTACTAATAAGTCCCAAAACAAGCCTGATAGGATTTCATAGTGAACGCTCTATCTCTCTCTGTAGAGCTGTGCGAGAGCGACGTATAATTATATAAAAGATTCAAAAACAGTTTGATAAATGAGTCTCTTCGACAGATTAAGTGCATTAATGAACGAACCGAGTGAAATATTGAAAATTAAAATGGGCGCATTGTTTTAAGGAGCTTTGGTCGCTGAATAATTAAAAAGTCGCGTTTTGGTTGACAAGCGATGCTTCTGTGAATAAAAGAGCTTTTTTGTTTTGCTCTGTCGATTATGAAAAAGATTTTTTTATTGCATAGCTAATTTATCATTAGAAAGAAGGCTTGTATACGTAAAATTAAATTTTCTGACATTGCGTTAAAAAGAAATTGAAAAGGAACTCCTTCGTGGATTCAGTATGAAGATTTAAAAGCTAATACTGGTTAAAATTGATATGTTATAGTTGAATAGTTTTGCTGTGAATGACTTTGGCTCAAAAAAAAAATAATGTAAGATATTTACAGGTACACTACATCACTGCCTTTTCACAGGTTTGCTCGGTAAAATATAGGCAGCCCGGTAAGCCCTAACGGTAGCGCGCGGAGACGGAGTTATAGCTTCCTTTATCCTACACACAGTGCATGAAACAGACAATAGGCTAGTTATGAATGAACGGCTCCTTCTCCTCTTACTGAAAGTCAGTGGTCAAAACCTAAGTGACTAACTAGAAGATCTAAATTTTAACCAGTACCTACTAAGTCCTAAACATTTTTAGTGATTCTCGAGGTTCCTATATGATTTTTTAAATCCAAGATACACTATTCCCTAATTTTACGGTGCTAAATTTTTATACCTCATATATTTTTTATCCCCGCAGCCCAATACTTCAAGCACCAGTAATCGTATTTTTCGGTAAAGTGCAAACCTCACTCGCCACAGCACCACGTTGGTTTCATCAAAAACAAAACGACATTCTCGTCCAGAATTTCCTTCGCTCTCTGATATATTTATAGAAGTGCGTGTTACGGTCTCTCCCAGCAATAAAAGTCACAAGTATAAAATAACACCTTTCGAAAGTTCGAGGGATGCTTGTAAGTCATCTGTGACCGTTTCGTGAAAGACCTGAAAGAGCCATAACGGCTTCCTATGCCATTTCTTCTGGCATTCTTTTTCTGTATTTATGCTAGAGCAAGTGTCTACGAAACAGTAAAAAAGGCTTTGTTCTAAAAGTTTCCAGCACAGGAAAATTATAAATAAGTATAGGTATAAGTGTATTTGAGTATTTATTTGTGCAATATGTACTAGAGAAATAGCGATAATGTTTGAAGCGAACCTGTGGACTAGTTCTGTTACTTATTATTAAGTGTGGTAAAAAAAATAAAAATTCTGTAAAAAAGCAAAAACATAGGCGTCAATACCGTTCGTTGTAAATATTATTGGCTCTCCTTGATATTATTATATTTCAAGAGATAATCTTGTAAAAGAAATCCAAAAATTGAGCTTAGCGGTAAAAAACATTCCGTGTAAGCAAAGCTTGGGCTGAAGGCAAGGTAAATATGGTATTTCTATACCAAAAAGGTAAGTAATCAGTCGAATGGAAGGAAAGGTCGGTACCTAGTGTTTACACAAACGGGGTTTTACGGAGGTATTTTCATCGTAAAGGTACGTTTTAATGACCAAAGTTTAATTGGACCTTTACGATTGTAATTTCTAAAACCATCAAACAAATTAATTCGAAGTCACAAAAAATGTTTTCCTTGGCATCCTCGAGTTTCATAAGCTTTAACAGCCCCTACTAAATTTTTTGGAAAAATACTTGATTATCCCGTATACAGAGTGGTGCAAAACTCTATAAACGAAATTTTACAGATGGTTCTTGGGTCAGAAAGAAGAAATAGTTATTTGTATTGGGAGGTAATTGTGCCACCAAGAATAATATTGTACCTGGTAGGAATTTAGGATTTTAAAATTGCACAGGTATTCGTGCCACCAGAGAAATGGGCCTCTACCTGACGGTGTAATTACCCGTAGGTATATCTAATTCGATTATCAAATCTCCCACTTACATTGGGTTATATTAATCAGTCTCAAATGGTCTTTAGTACATATCCTGCTATTTTCATAACGGATCTTATCAAAAGATTTACGGAAATGAGCTTTTGCTGGTCAATGATTTTAAATTTAAAAAAGAAAAGACTAAAAGTGGTGAAACATTTTGGCGGTGTATAAAACAAAGAGAAAATTGTTCTGAAAAAGTGTTTACTGTGCTAGGACCCGATCGTGTAATCAGCAGAACAGGAAATGACCACAGCCACGAAGCTGATACACAAAATGTAAACCGTCACGTTGTATCCACGAGCTACAAAAGGAAAGCCGTTGAAGACATCGCAGAAAAACCATCAAATATTATACGAAAAGTATTGCCGGGACCCTTAGCAAAGGACATAGATGAAGTAGTTCGGGTTCTTGAAAATTACAAGCCCAAAACGTGTAGAGGCGAAGACTTTTTATTTTTAAATAGTGTAGAAGAACAGACATATTTTAGTATTTTCATGTGTTCAATCTTTCAAGACCCTTTAAATTCAATGGCAGTCTGTTATGGAACGTAATTGCATAGTAAGGACAATTTTTTTCACTCAAGGTTAACTATGTTCTGGATAATAATTGCAGTCAATATTTTACACAGAAAGACTGCTTCGAAAAGTTTACAGTACGCACTACTCATATTCCGAAACTAACGATTATCACTACGACTGTAATTGGACTGGCTCTTTACCGTTACTGCGTATTAGCTTTCTATCCCTCAATTAATTTGTGAAGGGATTATTCTAATCCCTCTCAAACCTTCCAAGAACGCGAGCCAATGTGTTAATGACTGTATGTCAGTAGGAGCTTTTTTTCTTATTTTTTCACTAGAGATTTTGTCACTGGCGATTTTCGTCACCCTGAATTGTGTAGTTGGGATCAAATAACGTCGGTAAGAATTGTAAAAATGCAGTTGCAAAGAACAAAAATAAGCCTTAAATATACGTTTTATTACCTTGATTTCATTAAAAATGCCTTCCGTAATTTAAGCAAGTCCGTAAACCTACAGGACAGATCTCGAGAATATCTCGAGTCCCTCGTTACTACTCGTGCACCGCGACTCGGTCATGCATAATTAATTCGGGAATAAATATTCAGGAGAGGGTTAGATGGGTTCTAATATCGATTTAAAGCTGGTTTCATCGATTAACGGGCAGTAATGGGCATTAAGTGGTAAAGGAAAGAAGGTCGATAATTATATAATTCGTATAGTAAAATTTATATCCGTTTAGGAAGGCTTTACCTTGGGATTTGCCAAAAAATCTACCACCGCACAGTGCACAGAAAAAACACTATCGTATATTGAATTGGATACCCATTCACTCAATGACACACTCTATTGCGTATTGCACAATGCAAATTGGGTTTATTTCAATGATTAGTTTATCATTGTTAACCAATAGGCTATAAGATTACTTGAAATATAAGGTTTCATTGATTTTTAACGGATCGTTCAAATATAACAATTATTTGATGCCAGTAATACCCTGTTCTAAATTCAATGCAAACTATCATTGGTTTATCTAAAAGTGGATTATATACATTTTTCCGGAAGACAATTCAGGACAAATAGTTAAAAGTCAAGATAAAATGATAATCTCACAAGCGCGATCAATAAAAACATCCATTTGATTAAAGTCCAAAAATATCTGCAAAAAAAACCTTTCAAACAACAATATTTTATTAAGAAAAGAATCAGGCACCTGCGGTACTAAGGCCACATATAGAGGGATTTAAATATTAATTACTCTTTACGATATTACCAAATAAAATATCCACTTTTAGCACAATATTTATACTGCTTTTATCGTACTTAAAATACTCTTTGCCACAACTCGAGTGAAATTAGTCAATAAGCGCCAAAGTTTTATTGGTTCAATTAAATTTGTTCTTTTTGAACTTAAAGCAACCTGACAGATCCCTGACAATACATATTTTGAATTATGACCTATTGCCGGAACCACTGTGCATCGGGATTCGTTAAAAATGTTTTAAGACTTTGTGCTGGTTTAATTCTAGTTGATCAGTTATGTATCGATAAGTTATTGTCCTGTCATTGCTAATTATTAGTCGCAATTTAAAAATTTGCGAATTTCGGCGATTTACTTGATTTTGAAATATCTTGGAGTGCTAAACTGAAGTTAACCTTTCGTGAATATGACGCCGCGACAACTTTATAAAATTTAAGAAGTACTTGCTTAAATTTTTATGTTTTTTTATAATGAATACCCACACTATTTTTTAAAACTCCTAGGGAAATATATCGGAAATGCATCGACTGAATCAGACTTATAGGGATATGTACAAGTACATATAGGTCTTTAAATCGCAGCAGGCGTGTATGTTACAGTGTTACAGATAAAATCGGCAGGGTCAGCACTGCCCGGGCAATATCAGCGTTGCTGGGCAGGCTTGCTCGTGTTTGTGTTTGCTCAGGATCTTTTTCTGTTTTATTGTACAGAAAAGGATCCTAAGTAAACCAAAGTAAACTCAAAGTGCAATAATGACATTACCCCGGCTATGCTGATTTTACCCGGACTTTGCTCGTAATGCCCGGACCAAGTTGCAACATTCTTTTGTTGCCGTGAGTGGTTGCATATGCGTTCACATGTGGACACAATGTAGCTGCGATTTTCTAGTAGAAAGCGTGAGTTCCGCCAACATGAAAGTAAAATCACCATGATCTATCCAATTTGAATTGAGACTGATGGCAGAAACCCATTTGATAATGGAGAGATCAATTATATCTCTCTCGTGTTCTTTATCTTTCATTTCTTGTCTCTCTCGTCTTTTTTCGCTCTCGTCCTGGATTTTCATGTCTTTTTCTAATGCACATTCACCAACACGGACAGAAAGAAATCTGATTCCTCTGTGATTACCAGGAAAGAAAAGAAGAATATTGCTATTGATACAATATGTTTTCTACGTAAATTGTCCATGGAACAAACCAATAGGGTGAATTCTTGTTCAATTATTTTTGCTGTCATCATTCTCAGTTCAAATTCGATAGGCCATAGTTGCACCAAAATGCAATAAAATGTTCTATATCCATGAAACTGTGTTGCTGGTACTAATTGCACAATGTGTATGCTTTAAAATGCTGCAACTTACGAATCGCCGCGACAAAGTGAGAACCGGGCATAATATATACATAAAGTTAAGTAGGATTCGGTTTAACTTAGGGTTAGGAAAGGATCTCTTTCGGCAGTAAACATACCCGAACTTTAATTATAAGCAAATTAAAAAAAATACATATATCTACACTTAATTTCCTTTTGTTTTTTGCTGTACGGATATTTTTAAATTTTTAGTATTTTAGCTAAATAAATGTTTTTACATATGCAGATTAATTTGTTTTCCAAATAAATTCTGGAAATAGCTTTTTCACGTGGAACGTTAAATACTGTATTGCATTAATTAAAAATACTAGAGCTGCAGAGGTATTAATGAACAACACTCGTGTTTATTATTTTAACGTTCACATAAACAAGTTTAATATGATAAAAACATTTTATTACTATACATACCAAAAGCGACATATTTTATTACTAAAAAAATATAACGTTATATGATTTAATTTCTCTTTTAAGCGTGTTACTATTTCTTATTTAATTGATTGTAATTTTTTATTATAATTTCTTTTAATTGTGAGCACTTCCAAATAGATATGTAATTCTTTATTCGTTTCTTAAAGAACATTTTCGACTAGATTTGCAATAAGTGCTCGCTCTAATTTGACTGCCAAGTAAAAATAATTCCACTAAGTTTTGTACTATGATTTTTTTAGTTTTATCGCAATTTTATAAAGAAAAAGGTAAATGGAATTACGTATTTTTTCCAGTAATAAAACTAAATTAATTTCACCACGAACCAGAAATAATAGGATATCCTATAAGTTTATTAGCCTTATGAATTCTTTCCAATAGTTGGTCGCGTGTATGAACTTCTTCTTTATAAACCAAAGATTTAATAGGTCCCCAAAAGAAAAAATCCAAAGGGTTAAGATCAGGGCTACGTGGAGGCCATGAAAATTCACTACCATGTCCAAGCAATCTATGAATTATTAACCATTCATTAAGAAAGTTGCGGAGTGTGGCTGTAGAATGGGGTGGTACACCATCGTGCATAAACCACGTGCCTTGTCTTAAATTCAAAGGGATATCTTTGAGTAGGTTTGGTAGAATATTGTTTAAAAACTGCAAATACAGATTACCGTTACGTATTGCAAGTAATTCAAAAGGTCCAATAAAAAATCGCCAATAATACCGCACCAAATATTAACTGAAAACTGCTGAAAATGCCGCGTATTGACGTGATGATTTTGTCTGGCATCGAGAGGAATCGTTAAAAAATGTCTCATAAAATAAATAATATAACTAATTCCATATCCTTGCGCGTTTCGCTTATATCAGAACTTTCGGAACATCCCTCGTATAAAGATTTAAAGCTTAAAACTGTTCCTAGACATAAGAAAAAAGAACGAAATAAAATTCGTAAAGCAAACAAGTTCTACCGCCGGTTTTAGTGATTTTTTTGCTGCTTTTACCGGCCAAAACCAGCATTTTATGGATTACCGCGACCACTCATTCATTGGTTTAATGCTGTCTCGATTTATCATAATCTGTTAAACCGAAGTTTAATGTGTTTGCTTTTCACGATGTCAAAGTTATAAAATCGACAATAAAAGAAATATTTTCGTCAAAGCCCTTTATTGATATTATTAATAATGTCTGCGGATTCAATGTTATATCTGCCTATTGGAAAAAATTGCGTTAATAAATCACAGAATTACCACCATGTCGTTCATTAAGGCGATCCATTTTATCTTTATTTTTTTCTTATTTTTCTTTTTAAATAAACTTTTTATTTTTGGTGTTATTATTACCGTGGATATTATATTAAAAATAAATTATAGGTTAAAGACCTAACAAACAAGCTTTAACGAGGAGCGCGTTAAAAATAATTATTTTTCTTTTATAGTTAACAGAAAACCGGGGTGTGCAGTGCCCGCATCGTGCGGAAAGGAAAGCAAATGCAGTTAACAGAACCGGGGTATGCGTGTGTGCGGAGTAAAGGGAGGCGCAGTTTGCTAACTATAAAAGGAAAATCATTATTTTTAACTTTTTAGTGCGCTACTCATAAAAGCGTGTTTTTTAGTGAATTAGGTTTGGAACATATAGGAGGTCCCAAAAATAAAATTAATTTCTTATTATCGACTTTACAAAAAAAGTACCTATATCTTCATAAAAAGTTCTACATTGTAAAAAAAGAGCAAGGATATTCAAAAACTTGATGTAGGACAATACAGGGTGGCTCAAAAAGCTGTAAGTCACAATTTAAATTTTTTAGCCACCCTAGATAAAATTTTTGAATAACCATGCTATTTTTTCACAATGTAGGGCTTTTTATGAAGATGTAGTTTTTTTATAAAAATAATTTTAATTTTGGACCTCCTGTATGTTCCAAACCTAATTCACTAACATAAAAAAATTAACTCTAGTGCATTTGCAGTGGCAGTTTACTTTTAAATGACGATTTTATGTCTTTTTAGCTTCTCGTGGATTAGAACTTTTACATTTTTGAGCCACCCTGTATATACTAGATTAACTTTTTGAACGGCAGTGCTATTTTCTCACGCTGCAGAACTTTTTATAAAGGGAAACTTTTTTTGTAAAATCAATAATAAAATTTTTTCCATATGGTAAAAATCTAAAAAAAAAAAGATTTTCTTTAGATATTTTATCCGAAATGGGTTTTACCGATAACTGCGTATTTTTATGCAAGTTAAACGAGATACGAGTTTGAATTTATCATTTAAAAGGGATTTTATTCCTGCTTGGTTATTAATATGTATGTGGAATAAAAATATATATAGAAATTACACGAACGGTTGGGTTTCCCCAACAGAGTGCCTTTTGTACGTACAAACGTCAAATTTTTTTATGTCTCATACTAAAATTACTGTATCTACTTATATAAAAAATTTTGTGAAAAACAACCCCCTTGCGAAAACTCTCCCCTTTTTCAATATCAATGTTGGCCTCGACATAAACATTTATGGCAGGACTCCAATTTTCAAAAAAACTGGGCTACCACTGTAGTACTGTTACCGGTATACTAATTTTTTTACACCCTATATATATATATATATATATATATATATATATATATATATATATATATATATATATATATATATATATATATATAGAAAAATGGAAGATTTCTTGGCCTATAGGTAATATAATAAATGTAAATGCGAAGATTTACTTCTTCGCTAGTGCAGCGAAAAGGCCGTGAATGAAAAATAAAAATAATGAGGACTATCTTTGATTCTGGTCTGGGTGACCTCCTGCTATCGATTTCTGGGCCCTTACCCATCAGCGGGTAGGCTTACACCCAGGGTGGCTGAAGAACAGACCACGATTTGACCAGAATCAAAGATAGTCCTTATATCCAAAATGTTCGGAAAGGATGGGTAAGATGTAGTGGCTCGCGCCAACTAGTTCACCCAGTGTTGCTCCAAAAATGTTTGGCTGCTAACACAATAATACTCGAGAGTATGTCGAATGTCGATTTTCTCGACGTCGACGGTACAAATGCACCATTGTACAACAATAGTAGAAAAATTTTTCTACTATTGTTGTACAATGGTGCATTTGTACCGTCGACGTCGAGAAAATCGACATTCGACATACTCTCGAGTATTATTGTGTTAGCAGCCAAACATTTTTGGAGCAACACTGGGTGAACTAGTTGGCGCGAGCCACTACATCTTACCCATCCTTTCCGAACATTTTGGATATAAGGACTATCTTTGATTCTGGTCAAATCGTGGTCTGTTCTTCAGCCACCCTGGGTGTAAGCCTGCCCGCTGATGGGTAAGGGCCCAGAAATCGATAGCAGGAGGTCACCCAGACCAGAATCAAAGATAGTCCTCATTATTTTTATTTTTCATTCACGGCCTTTTCGCTGCACTAGCGAAGAAGTAAATCTTCGCATTTACATTATATATATATATATATATATATATATATATATATATATATATATATATATATATATATATATATATATATATATATATATGTTATATGCGCTCTTCACCACGTGCCGTGGTTGACCTTCAGTCTCACGAGTTATTGCGGTCATATTGCAACACCTCTAAGAATGCATTGTAATCAGTATCCTCGTTTCGCAATGTTCACGAGTCGAAGGTACTGAATCAGCACTAAATTATATATAAAAACCCATGTTTGCTTTTATAGATAGTTCATACTCATTTTAGACCGTTACTATGTCCATTTGAAATTCGATATTTAAAGTTAAAATAAAAAGTAATAAATTGTTTGATGTAACGAAGAAATAAAGTTTTTTTAAAAATAAGTTTTGTGAAAAAGTGATTTAACAATTTGGCGCAGTCGCTGTAGGATCTGTCAACGCTGCTAGAACACGAGGCTTTCTAACTGGTAGCCGGCGGATTCCAATCCCTCAACAGAAAGAACCTGCAAACATTGAGACGCTCTCACTTGGCAAACTACGGAAGGAACACCTGGTGAAGCCCCTGGTAGTCAAGGTCAAGAACACGACGCTTCGATGCTGCTGCTAGTATTGTAAGTAAATGAATCATCTCGTTTTTGTTTAAACTGTTGATTTTCTTTTTGTGTTAAGAAACTGTTCGATTTTCTAAGTTTCCCTGTTTTACAATATTTACCGTATTTTTACCGTATATTTTCGAAAAATATTTTATTTTTAAGCAACGTACTACATTTTTGAAAGTAAAACAAAAAAAAAATGGCTCCTCCAGCAGATTCTCAAACAACTGCTGCGGCTAACACTAGCCAAGCGGAAATCGAGCCTTACAAACTCTCAGAAATATTTTCAATCGTTCCCGAATTCGAGGGTGACCAGATCTTTTTGGGTACATTTTTGAACGCGTGTGATCATGCCTACAACATGGCAACTACAGATCAAAAAACACTGTTAGTGATTCACATAAAAAATAAATTAAGGGGTAGAGCTGCACAGCTTATAAGCTCTAGAAATCCTAGCTCATATTTAGAAATAAAACAACTTTTAAATCTTCACTTTGGGGATTCTAGGGATCTTTCATCCCTTATTCAAGATTTACAAAGGCTGAAACAACTTTCTAACGAGTCACCGCTTACGTTTTATAATCGCTTACAGGTTTTAAACGCAAAAATGCACGCATTTATACAAAAATCTATTTTAAATCCAGATCAAAAGAAAGCGCAATCGTCTTTAATAGACACTATGGCTCTTAATGCATTATTAGTAGGGCTAGAACCTAAGTTAGGGCAACTTATCCGTGCCGGTAACCCTTCTAACCTTTTAGAAGCACAAGCGCGAATCAGGAGAGAACTCCAACTGTCTTACCTCGAATCGAGTAAAACCGACAGACCTAACCCTCCAAGACAAAATTTAATCCCGAGAAGACCACCACCTCAGCCTCTAAAATGCTTTAATTGTGGCCGCATTGGACACACAGCCAATCAGTGCCGTAGCCAACCAGCACAACGCTACACTCCGCCTCAAAATTCTAATTTTCAGAGGCCAGTGAATCAAAACCCAACCTCAAATTTTTCCCATCAAGTTAGTGCGCAAAATCAACATCAACCCAAGCCACAACAATATTCAAATAATTTACCCCAAAATCGACCCCCATTTCCAAATAGGAATCCTAACTTCCGGCCTAATCCACAACGAACTTACCATGTAAATGCCAATGACTACCCACAAGACGAATTTTCATATTACCCCGACAACTACTATTATGGCAACGATTTTCAAGAATATCAAGACCCCAATAATTATCAACCCTCTTATGCTAGTGACGAATATCCCATGGAACCCTTTAACCAAGACAATTATCAGGATTTTCTTACGCCCCCTGTCCAACAACACCCACCTGGAGAGAATTATCAAGAAATCGACCCCATGATAGAAATCCAGAACCAAATCCATACCATGAATTTGGACAACATGGATCCCGTTCTGAATTTCCCAGATCAAAAATTTCTCTAAATCCTCTTTTAACTGTCAACTCAAAAAATCTGTACTACATAAACGACGCTACAAAAAAATTTAAACTTCTAATAGATTCCGGTGCTGGAATATCCATTTTTAAAGAACACACTGTCAAAAATTATCGCCAAAGGTCTCCAGAAAACGTCACTATTCAAGGTATAACCGATCAAAAACTTGCTATTAAGGAATCAGCCCTCATCCCTTTTGACGACGGCAATCCACATAAGGTTTATATTTATAACTTAGACATAGACTTTGACGGTATTTTAGGCCTAGATTTTTTAGAACATTATGAATGTGTAATCGATATTAAATCTAAGCAACTTATTACAAATTTTAAAACAATACCTTTATTTAAAGTTGACGATATTCAAAATAAAAATAAATTTACAGTGTCATGCAATAAAATTTTAATAGAAGCCCGTACAGAAAGAATTTTTAAATTAAAATGCGACCTTTCTAATACCGACGCTTTACTTATCGCGCAAGAAAAGGACAAAGTTAGACTCCCGAATGCTCTAGTCAAAATCAACGCACATGGCGAATTTTACACATCTGTTATTAACGCCAACGCGATACCAAAAGAAATTGACTTTTCGGAGTTAACGCTAGAACCGGTAGATGACACTGCCGAACCATTCTATAATCTTAACACCGTGAACAAGGAAAAAAATGAATGTCAGCATGACAGAATATCCTTTATTAAAAATCAGCTAAGAACCGAACACCTCAACGAGGAGGAAAAAGAACTAATTACCAATTTGTGTTCAGATTTTGCGGACATTTTTTATCTCGAGGGAGACGCTCTGACGTTTACCAACGAAATAAAACATTCGATAGAAACGAATGGCGCTCGTCCTGTCTTTACCAAATCCTATAGGTATCCTCAAATTCATAAAGAGGAAGTGAAAACTCAAATAAATAAAATGTTACACGAAGGTATCATCCAACCCTCCGTCTCACCGTGGTCATCGCCAGTTTGGGTGGTTCCCAAAAAACTGGATGCTTCTGGAAAGCAGAAATGGCGCGTTGTAATCGACTACCGTAAACTAAACGAGCTGACTGTAGATGATAAATACCCCTTGCCTAACATTTCTGACCTTCTGGATCAGCTAGGAAAGTGCCAATACTTCACAACCCTAGATCTCGCCTCTGGATTCCACCAGATAGAGATTGAACCCAGAGATATTGCCAAAACAGCCTTCTCTGTTGAAAATGGCCATTATGAATTCGTCCGAATGCCTTTCGGCTTAAAGAACGCCCCGTCCACATTCCAGCGTGTCATGGACAATATCCTTCTAGGAATTCAAAATGAGCGTTGCCTAGTATACATGGACGACATAATAATTTATTCTCCAACTATCCATGAACACATTTCTCGTCTTACTGAGGTATTTAAACGCCTTCGGAAAGCAAATCTCAAAATTCAACCTGACAAATGTGAGTTTCTGAGAAAAGAAGTCGCCTATCTTGGACATCTCATCACTCAAGACGGCGTTAAGCCAAATCCCGCCAAAGTTGATTGCATTCTCAACTTTCCTGAACCAAAAAACTCCAAAAATATCCAGTCTTTCCTAGGACTAGCAGGCTACTACCGCCGATTTATCCCAAATTTTGCCAAGATTTCAAAACCTCTGACGAAGTTATTGAAAAAAGACACCCCTTTCACTTTCGACTCAGATTGTAAATCATCTTTCAATGAGTTAAAACAAGCCCTTGTTTCTAACCCCATTCTAGTCTATCCAAATTTCGAGGAACCCTTCCTGTTAACCACAGACGCAAGCGCATTTGCTATTGGTGCCGTACTTTCACAAGGCCCAGTTGGAAAAGATCTTCCCATTGCATACGCTTCCCGAACCCTGTGTAACGCGGAAACAAAATATTCGACCATAGAACGCGAATTACTTGCCATTGTTTGGGCCGTAAAACACTTCCGTCCCTATCTTTTCGGCAGAAAATTCACTCTTATTACGGACCATCGCCCGTTAACATGGTTATTTTCCATTAAAGATCCAGGAAGTCGTCTAGCAAGATGGCGTCTAAAACTGGAAGAGTACGACTATAAGATAGAGTACAAACCCGAGAAAATAAATAAAAACGCTGACGCACTCTCGCGAATAAAGATAAACTGCTTCCAACAGTGTGCAAAATTTCAGTCTAAAGTTCACGTCTCTAATGAAGACGATAAAAATAGGCCCTCCACTAGCGGTTTACAAAGAAATTCCGACAACGAAGACGACGACAGCGAAAACGAAACAGACCTCGACAAAATCAAAGAAGAATACAATACTTTTGTCCATCTCTATAAAACAAAATCAATTATCGATTACTCAAAATTTGAGATTACTAACTCTCAACTTCTGGACAAGTCCCACAAAAACGTAGTTACCTTCTTTTTGCAAAATAAAATGGAAGATCTCCATTACAAAATTATTGACGATATTTTCGAAGAACATCCCGAGTTTCTCCCCAACCAAATAAACATTCTGTCAAGCAAAACGGTCAAAGATAGGAAATACCTTATCATTCCCTTACGGTTTGACCCCAGCAACGTGGTATCTCATTTATTTTACATTTTATACAAATGCCAAAACGAATTTGATATCGCAAAAACCTACTGTGTAGAAAACAACCTAAATTTACCTATCTTAGAAATTTTTTCATTTATCTTTGACGAAAAAGAAATAAAACTTAAAATATGTCAAAACATTGTTGCAACCCCTGACCACGATCAAATACCCATAATCTTAGACCAATACCACACGGGAAAAAATAACTTACATCGCGGAATAAATGAAACTATAAAACGCGTAAAAGAAAAATGCAATTGGCCCGGTCTTACTAAAGACGTAGAGAAATTTATAAAAGCATGTGAAATTTGTCAAAAAGTCAAAATTTGTCGAAAAAACCTAACCACCCCTCTTGTAATAACGGAAACGCCAAAAACACCATTCGAAAGAATTAATATCGACATATTTGAATATCCAACGCGAAACTATGCGCTTACGATTAGGGATGAATTAACTAAATTCACTCAAGCATATCCATTAGGAGACAAAAAGGCCTCAACCGTAGTCAATACTTTATTGGTATTTTTCCAGCATTACGGTACGCCACTAAGAATCCATTGCGATCATGGCCGTGAATTTGACAATTCCCTAATGAAAGATCTCTGTGAACTTTATGACATAAAGTTAACCTTTTCCAGTGTTAACCACCCACAATCAAACGGTTCTGTAGAAAGATTTCACGCAACTCTTACCGAGATGCTTAGAGCCCATACGGCAGAAAACCCCGACGAACATCCATTCAATATTCTCCCTTACGCAGTTATTTGTTACAACAACACCAAAAATAAAACTCATGGTTTTTCACCGTACGAACTAATTTTTGGACACACGTCCAGTAGACCTCCAGAAACCCTGTATAACCAAAAAGAACTTATCTCAAAGTACATTAGAGATTTAAGTAACCGGATGGAGTACTACTATAAAGTCGCGCGAATGAAAACGGAACAGCAAAAAGAAAAAGCGAAAATTAGATTCGACCGATCTGTCTCAGACAAAATTCCCGATTATAAACCCGGAGACAAAGTGTACATTAAGGAATCCCAGATAAGAGATAAGGCACAAAATAAATTTAATGGTCCTTTCGAAATCTTAGAAGTTTTCAAAACATCAGCCACCGTGCAAAATCCCCAGACTCAGCAAACATCCAAAATTAACTTTGATAGATTAAAGCCATACTACGAATAGTCTCCTTCTTTTCAGACTCTTCGGGCTGCTATCAGTCACTACATCTCAGTACACCGTAACGTCGATAAATATCACCATAGGACTCTTTTTCCATGAAGAAAGCACCATTAAAATATCAAACGATAAATGGACACTGCTTGTCTACAAAGAACTCCAGCCCATCAAAGAAGCCATTTCCAATAACGACAAAATTCTTTCTAATCTGATCAACGTCTTTCAGGCCCCCAAAATGTTAGCCTTTAAAGCCGAAATTCAAACCCATATCAGCCTCTTGAAGCAAATTGCTGACTCAGTAAACCTAAAATACAAGGAGGTTATGACGGATACGAAACATTACAATTTTCGAACAAAACGCGGCGTATTTAATGGAATAGGTACTGTTTGGAAATCAATAACGGGTAACTTAGACGCATCAGATGGCGAATATTTCAACGAGTGCATAGAAAAAGTGACTCACGACGAACGACAAATCGAAAATCTATTAAAAAATCAAATTTCGGTAACGACGTCTGTTATTAGAAACTTTAATTCAACCCTTCAGAAACTTCAAATAGACGAAGAAACCTTTAATAATGACATAGTAAAAATTCGCGAAGCTATTTTTAACATTTCTGATGTTATGGTCTTTTATGAAGGTCAGTTACAAATAGTGAACTTGTGTGAATCATTAATGGAAAGTTATGTATTTTTGGAAGACTCTCTTAACGATATACTAGATGCGATAACTTTTGCTCGTTTAAAAATTCTACATAGTTCAATTATCACCCCTAGAGATCTTGTAGCCTCTTTGCAGGAAATTTCTCGTTCCTTAGTAAAAAATAATTTACCACTACCCACGTATGGATCTAATATTGCGGAATACCTAGAAATTATACAATTAGAAGCATACCAATCAGATTCAAAAATAATTTTTGTTTTAAAAATTTCTCTAACTGATCATGAAACCTATACCTTGTACCATCTGTATCCAATCCCAATATTAGATAATCGAACAGGTCTGCATCACATTTTACCTACAACTCAAAAATATATTGCGCGTGATGATGATTCATTGCTCTATATATCTTTCCAAAATCTGGATAACTGTATGCAATTAGGAACCAACACCAAGATCTGCTCCGACGTGCTTCCGTATCCCATTGATACCGATGCCATGTGTGAAGCACAACTACTCAAACACCTCAGTAAACTGCCAAAAACCTGCCAGACTTCACTCCTTTTTGCCAAAGAGTACAATGTTCAAGAACTAAGCCAAAACTACTGGTTAATCACCGTTTCTGACCCTTTGCCTGTGACAATAAAATGTGAAAGTAAGAACGTTGTCACCAAGTTACTAAACACCAACTCCTTACTGAAGCTGCAACCAGGTTGTAACGCCTTTATTGGAAACACAAGGGTACATGCCAAATATCCCGTTGACAAGTACAAAAATGTTACTTATCAAAATCACCCGGTAATCATACCTTATGATTGCTGTAGCCACCTACCCGAAAAACCACACATTCCCGAGCTAAAGCCACTGAAGCTTAACAAAATTGATGTAGACGATTTGAACATTGCCCAGCATAAGCTTAATCAGTACTCCGACGAATTGGACAGACTGATTAATGAACCCTTCGTGACCAAGCATCTCCATTGGTTCACAATACTCACCATCACATTAATTGCCGTCCTGGCTACCCTCTACGTCCTTTACAAATGTAGGCGCAGAAGACCCCGCAGAATTGGAATGGCCATCACCAACGACGACCATCCACAACCACCTCCAATGCCCAAATCCAGAGAACTAGTCCATCAAAAGCTACGTAATTTACTTCCAAAGAGAAGACCAAGTGCCCGCTCTTCTAGTGAAGCTTTAGAAGAAGAAGTTGAACTCCAAAATAATGAACATTGAAAAGCTGCTGCAAAGCACCATCTTTTTTTTAAAGGGGGAGTTGTTATATGCGCTCTTCACCACGTGCCGTGGTTGACCTTCAGTCTCACGAGTTATTGCGGTCATATTGCAACACCTCTAAGAATGCATTGTAATCAGTATCCTCGTCTCGCAATGTTCACGAGTCGAAGGTACTGAATCAGCACTAAATTATATATAAAAACCCATGTTTGCTTTTATAGATAGTTCATACTCATTTTAGACCGTTACTATGTCCATTTGAAATTCGATATTTAAAGTTAAAATAAAAAGTAATAAATTGTTTGATGTAACGAAGAAATAAAGTTTTTTTAAAAATAAGTTTTGTGAAAAAGTGATTTAACAGTATATATATATATATATATATATATATATATATATATATATATATATATATATATATATATATATATATATATATATATACTTATACGCTAGCGAAGCCGCTGGTAAAAGCTGGTATTTAATGAAGCATTTGATCGTATTTGCATCTGTTCAGCCATTTTAATATCTTTTTTAAAACAAGCTATAAAACTCGGAACACAACTTGCTTTTGCAGGAAATAATTTAGCAGCCACATTTATATTAGGCTATAAAAAGCGCCTCAAGATGTGTATATCTGTTCTCCCCTACTTAATCCTACCCATTCACCGGTGTACCTGAAGTAATGCCCCGTATATTTTATCTTCTATTTATTGCTGGGTGTTTGAAAACGGTCCCTAAGAAATTAGGTGTAGGTGAAGCATTTCCTTGCTTGTTTGAAATAACCACTTCGGGGTACAATTTCCCTGAGAATTTTGTAGGTTTTTAGTCGTTTTCTCCCCTATATACGTATTGACATTTGGGGACGTCGCGTACGCAAAATCTGCGACTGAGATAATAAAAAGAGATGGGAGGTAGAGAAATAAAAATCCAGGCGAGTTTTTAGGGGAAATAAGAACACGATTACCGCGTATAAACAAAAAGACCCTCATGCACACAAAATGTAGTATCAAAGAGGCAGTCATTAAATCAGTGGTAGACTATGTTCCCTGGATAAACCTAAATGACTGCTATATTTAACTCAATGCTGAATTTATTCTTGTTTTGGCAATGCCGATTATGATTGATGTAAGAATAATAACTGGTTTGCAATAAAAGGCAATATTTAGGGTAAGATAATTTATATTTAAACACTACTGCTCGTCAGAAGGCTATGTTTACGGCAGCGACATATACAAAACGCCTTATTTGATTTTTTTTATAAAATCACAGACATTCATTTTATTTTACTCTTTTTGATTTACAATTATAATATTATAATTTATCATTGGATATCAGGGATATTCAAATAAAAGTGAACAGGCCTTATAACCCGTTTTTTACAATTCCGCATAATCAGGGCAGCGCCCATAAAATAAATTATTTTTGTCAAATACCGTATACGTACGTACTTAATTTTCGGCATCGACGCCTCTGGTAACAGACCAAAAGTGGCCAAGTTTAATAATCATTTAATATTATAGTGCTATTTCTTTAATAGTAATGCTTTTGTTACCATTGCTGTTGATATTAAAGGCAATTGTAAATTGTATTAGTTGTCATTATGGAAAAAAAACATAATTATATTTAATCGAATAATGTTTGATAAAATAGGTCAATTTCTTAATGTACCCTTGATCAAAGTATTTGACTTTTATTGCTTCAAACTTAATTACACAGGACCACAAATGGGAACCGAAAAAAGTCCTTTGGCGAGATTGATATCCTATATGTAGTTTGGTGCGCTGATTACGAATCCGAGGTCCATATAATCCCAGCACATCACGTTAAAGGTCATTTGAAGGTCAAATGCATATATTACGGAAAAACAGAAAATCTGACCACGGATTCGGAAAGAGCGGGAAATTTTACGTCCAAATATGTAGTTTTTAGTTTTTCCAACATGACCCTCCAAGGTCATCTGGGGGTGAAATGACTCGCCGATAGACCAAATTCTTATTTCCCATATACATCATCACCTTGAAAGTGACGTGCTGGGATTATATGGACCTCGGATTCGTAATCAGCGCGTCAAAAAACCTAAAGATACCTGACTAAGTTGTACATAAAAGTCTGAAGTTGTGATGATGTACCTATATGGGAAATAAGAATTTGGTCTATCGGTGAGTCATTTCACCCCCGGATGACCTTGGAGGGTCATGTTGGAAAAAATAAAAACGACATATTTGGACGTAAAATTTCCCGCTCTTTCCGAATCCGTGGTCAGATTTTCTGTTTTTCCGTAATATATGCATTTGACCTTCAAATGACCTTGAACGTGATGTGCTGGGGTTATATGGACCTCGGATTCGTAATCAGCGCACCAAAATACATATAGGATATCAATCTCGCCAAAGGACTTTTTTCGGTTCCCATTTGTGGTCCTGTGTTATTGTTTAAATCCTAAGTTTTCTTCAGAGAATGAAAACGTATTGTTTTTTCTGTGATGTGAAACCTATATACCTATTAATAAACGAATTAGTAAAAAAATATAAGACTTTTCTGCGTACATTTTCTTCTTTATGTACTGTCAGAATGATTTTCAAAGGTTGTTTAAAAGAACCCCATGATATATATGGAAACCTATTTGACTAAAAATTGATTTATTCTTTATTCAGTTCCACGGAAATGGAAACATTACCTTTACTCGAGATGCAAGTCTGATGGTTTGAATATCAATATCCAATATATCACTTTTGATGTTTTCTCATTTTCGGTAATACTGAGGGAATTTTTTAAAACTTTTTGCGAACATTTACTGATACAGTACAACGAAATTTGAGGTAGTTTTTTACCTGCATTATTTAGTAGCAGAATCCCTACCTCTAGACATCTGTTTCGATTTGTTAAAAAATGATTTGGCCTAATGTATTTTAGATGTTTTGTAAGCTACACCTGATCGATTTATTTGCCGCTTAAGGAAAATTGAAAAATTATACCCAATGCATTGGTATTCAAGGCAGGTTATTCGAATAGCAATAACCAATTTGCACTTTTATGTTCTCTTTTTTACATACGTGAAACATTTTTTGATAAGTATAAAAAGAGGAAGCTCCATTGAAGTTGTTATTATTATTATTGTATAAAAGGTAGTATTCAGCTTTATTTAACGATTGCATAAACATTAAACATAAGTAAAATCTTTTTATAAGGGTAGACAGAAAAAGCTGCTAGGCTATTTTCAATAATAGTATTATGTTTAGCCACTGTCACGTTGGTTATATTAAAGTTAATATTATCTCAACAAAACATCATTGAAAGAACCAAAAAAAATATTGCTTTAAATATAGACTTAGTATTGGAGTTCAGAAGAATTTATACGTCTAGCAACAAAAATAATATTTACGATTTTTCATTCCTGAAGATTGACCAATTGGTTTTGGGTATAGGGGAGCAGGGGGTAATGGGAGCCGGCGGACAATAGGAGCCACGAAAAATAGTATACCTACTAACGCTCAAATCACTCGAAAACAAGCCGAAAGTCTCCGTTATTGTCCAGCTAAGTCAGTCGATCACCGCCAGATGCTCAGTAGCACGCGTACGCTCGTGACAAGCGGAAGTCTGTTTTGTGCTCGGCGCTTACAAAAATTACGATCTTTAGACATCACGGTAAGTGGTTTAATTTTATTTATTTTATTGAATTCTGTGTCCATTCTATAGCCAGATACATGTGTTTTTGAGTACAAGTTTAAGGATCGAGGTAGAGAAGAGTTTGTTCTGGTTATTTTTGCGACCTTCAAAAAGGTGGATTTTCGGGTAATTGGAGCCTAAGTGGCTCCCATTACCCCACTACGGCTATTAATCTTCTAAATATGATTTTCATTGTTCCAGATGCCCAGAAATAGGAAACGAACGACTTCAAAGATTGGTTGGACGACGACTTTAGAAATTGCAATAAAACTTATACAAGATGAAGGCATATATGTACGTAAAAGTGGCACAACAGTCAAATATGCCTTATAGTACTTTAAAGAAGCGATGCAGAGCAGCAATTGCCAATGATGATACTTATAGTCGTCCTACGAGTCTCGGAAGGAAACCTGTATTCACCAATGAACAAGAAATGATCCTTGTTGACCATCTACTTAGGATGTCTAATGTGTTTTACGGTCTAACTAGGAGCCAGACTTCTCAAACAAAAGACTGCCAACAGGTATCTACAAGCTTTATTAGTGCCCTTAGTGTATTGAGTCCACAACCACAAATAATCACT
Source organism: Philopedon plagiatum (assembly GCA_963971165.1). Lineage (NCBI taxonomy): Eukaryota > Metazoa > Arthropoda > Insecta > Coleoptera > Curculionidae > Philopedon > Philopedon plagiatum. The sequence goes on from OZ020191.1 coordinate 9,543,008, forward strand.
AATCCCACAAAGGCCTCCAGAAACAAACAGCATTCGGAAATCCTGACCAGTGATGGATATATTTGAAGAAAAAAAGAACAAACGAATAGAAAAGGAGAATAAAGCAGTTAAAACAAAAAAGAATAAAGAAAATAATACCAAATCAAAAAACAAGAATAAAACAACTAAAGAAAAATTAAATAAAGCTACCAGAAATCTATTCCGGGATGGTAGTTCGACTGATGAGTCTTCTGTTTATGAGGCTGCAATTTGTGACGATCAGTCTGAGTACTCAGATGAACAAAATTAGTGCAGTATTTGTTCAGGCGTTGGAAAAAATAACGAACTATGACATCGTTGCAGAAACTGTGGTAACTGGGCCCATTCTGAGTACTCAGGATGTGACGACCCAAAATACAATATTTGAAGATTTTGCTTAGGCTAATACAATAGGTACAATACAATTTTTCATTGTTTAAATGTTTGTTACTCTAGTATATATTTAGATTTTATTGTAATAATGACACTAAAGGGATTGTAAGACCTAAAATAAAAGAGATGGCTCCCATTACCCATATAGACAATTTTTGGCTCTCATTACCCGAGACGTGGGGTAATTGGAGCCAAAGATATTTTTTGCAAGTTACCTTTAAATTTTTGAGTTTAAATTGCAACAGTATTATAGTTATGTAACCAAAGAACTCATTTAAAGTCATAATAATAAATGATTACAACAATTTGTTGTTTTTACCTAATATTCTCCTTAGTAGGCTCCAATTCCCCCACGCTCCCCTTACCCAGCAAAACAACAATAGCACTAAAATTGCCGAACGCGTTCCAAAGTTTTTTAAAATCGAAATGTTTTAAAAAAATAGCTGGACACCCTTCATATCGCAAAATCCAAATTATTAATTTATTTTTAAAAAGTTTATTAACCGTCGCCGAATTTTGCTCAACTTATAACCGCTCGTTTTATATTAATTTATCCCTTTTTCCCCTCACCGCCGCACCAGAATGAAAAGCCCTATAAATTTCAAATTTTACTTTACGCTAGACTGCGAGGACATTATTTGCAGTTTATATTGGAGCATAAGACCGTAATAACTTCGTTTGTAACCCTTTTAAAGTCCTGATTTATGGAATATTTTATGCTGAAAAACGTTTGAAATAAAAAAGTACATCTTTATTGTTGGCATATTTCTACTGCCGACCGTCGGCTGTTTCAAGACGCTTAATAAGAGGTTATCAGAACTCTAAAAATCGGCAGGGAAACAATGGATGCAAGTTGATACTAGAACAGAAGAAAGTTAATTACCCATTCAACTTAATTGACTCGAAATAATATTTTGCGACACTTAAGTAAATGCTTAGCAATGGTCGCTGTAGTGATTGTTACCATGACAACGGTTGTTATGGTGATTATCGCCATGTCTGAAGTTCCTATGGATACGGTATTTATATTATTATCTGAATTATCGGAATTTGAACAAAAGAAGAAAATGAGAAGTTTATTTATTAATAGATTTTGTTTGCAAAGAGAGAGTTGCCTTATAAATATTTGTAATATGATATGCAAACTTCCTTGTAAAAGTTTTTCTTGCGGTTCCAAATGGTGTTTTAAAACTTTTTTCTGGGCTGTTAAATGTAACCCCTTTAAAAGTCGGTATGGATTTGTAATCTCATTAGAATTATTCGCCGAAAACCCCATTAAAACACACTAATATTGGTATATTGCTAATCGATTTTTGCCATTTTCATTACACCCGTTATGCGAGGTCTCTATAAAGTGGCATCATAAAATATAGTAGCTGATTACAAAAACAAAATGAATTAGCTTAACTACTGCGACATGTGGCCGTAACATTAATTTTTGATTACTGACGGTCGGTAGTTGAACTAATTGTGAATCAACGAATTACATGTAGGTAGAAAACAAATGATTGATTGATCGTATTGTTTGTACGGTTAAAATTTGTACGGGGTGTCCACGTAAGCGGGGGTCTCGATATAATCTAGATAATACGTAGTTCTCTCTTTGGTAATTTTCGCAATCGCCAGCGATTTAAAAGATTATGGTTTTTTGATTAATATCATTTGTAGTAATTGTAATTTGTTTATTGTCAATTTCATCTATTCTTCAATAATTGTTGCAAGTATATCCAGCCTGCCTGTCTGCAAATTTGACTATCTTTCAGTCCAATTTTTATGCTCTGAAAAGAAGCATGAGCTATACCCCACACCTGCCACCAATGCTATTAGGTATTGGTTATTGAAATATTAACAGTTCCGGGCAGATTTACTGTTGCTAGGCCCAGTTTAATTATTGGCTGTCATCAAGAGAAGACGAAGCCGTTCATTGATAATAAGTCTCATGTTTGTTTTTTTACGTTGTGTGTGTGTAGGACAAAGAAAGGAAAGACTTAACGACTTTGGCCATGCATGAACGGGACGACGGCACGTGCTCTTGCGAAAAAAGCAACGTTGCCTCCCACTACAAATTTCGTCCCCATGCAGTGGATGTTTTTTTAATCCTCTATCTACCCCACACCTGCCACCAATGCGGAGAGGTATTTTCCATTAAATCATAAATATTTACTGCCAGATTTAATGTTGCTAGTACCGGCTAAATTGTTGTTCTTTGGTAAGGGAAGACTGAACCGTTCATTCATAGGTAGCCTTTTGTTTGTTCCATACATTGTTCGCGTGCAGGACAAAGAGAGAAGGGAGAGAGAACGCTAAACACCTTCAGTCATGAATGAACGGGACGACGGCACGTGATCTTGCGAAAAAGCGACGTTACCACCCACTATAAATTTCTTTACTATGCAATGGATATTTTTTTAATCCTCTACCCCACACCTGCCACCAATGCGTCGAGGTGTTTGCCATTAAATTAAAAATATTTCCTGCCAGATTTACTGTTGCTAGTACCGGCTAAATCGTTGTTCTTCAGTAAGGGAGACTGAACCGTTCATTCATAGATAGCCTTTTGTTTGTTCCATACATTGTTCGCGTACAGAACAAAGAAAGAAGGGAGAGAAAACGCTAAATATCTTTAGCCATGAATGAACGGGGCGACGGCATGTGCTCTTGCGAAAAAGCGACTTTGCCACCCTCACTCTAAATTTCGTCACTATGCAATGGATATTTTTTTAATCCTCTATCCGACACCTGCCACCCATGCTGCGAGGTATCTGCCATTGAAATATAAATAAACATTTACTGTTGCTAGGACCGGTTTAATCGTTGACCGTCAGCAAGAGAATACTGAGCCGTTTATTTATCATTAGCCTTTTGTTTGTTCCATATATTGTTCGTGTGTATGACAGAGAAAGGAGAGAGAGAGAGAGAGAACACTAAACATCTTTAGCCATGAATGAACGGGACGACGGCACGTACTGTTGCGAAAAAGCGACGTTGCCACCCTCACTCTAAATTTCGTCACTATGCAATGGATATTTTTTTAATCCTCTACCCCACACCTGCCACCCATGCTGTGAGGTATCTGCCATTGAAATATAAACATTTACTGTTGCTAGGACCGGTTTAATCGTTGACTGTCAGCAAGAGAATACTGAGCCGTTCATTCATAATTAGCCTTTTGTTTGTTCCATACATTGTTCGTGTGTAAGACAGAGAAAGGAGAGAGAGAACGCTAAACATCTTTAGCCATGAATGAACGAGACCACGGCACTTACTGTTGCGAAAAACCGACGTTGCCACTCTCTCTCTCTAATTTTGTCACCATGCAATGAATATTTTTTTAATCCTTAGTCATATGCTTTACCCTGTGGTATTTAGGATTGCAGATATTAACCTATAATAATTGCGGTAGTTTAGTATAGTTACAGTATCAATCTGCAAATATGCCACATACCTGAAAGTCTGGCAACAATCGTTCTCAAAAATTAGGTGGGGGCGAGATTAAGAGTAACCCTGGAATCTCTTGATCGCTCTAAAATTTAAATTATAGTATATTGTCCTTGTTTCTATATGAGTTTAATAATGAAGAGTAAGAGTAACGCAACGAATAGTTGTACTGTGAATTCATTTTTGAGTTGTTTCGAAAATTTATAAGGAAAATGGTCATGTTTTTTCCACAGTAATAGAATTAAACTTATTTCGGCAATAAGTTCTAAAATAAAAATCATGTGGAAACCAAGCAAATCGCAGAAATATAGTTTAGTGAAGATTTAATAACACTGGCAGGATTAAAACTCGTCAAAACCCGAGCCCAAAGTGATCAACTAAGATCTAAATTTTAACCAACAGACATGTTCAGCATACTTTTTAAAGCAGGAATTTAAAATCTCTTTTCAAAAAAATCCTCTACGGACCCATCTCCATAAACCTTATTGCAGACAGGGACATATAAGATTAAAACTACCTTAAAAAGGACTAAAAATTTAAATTAAGGTATTTTTAAATATAGAAGCAAAGGAACGACTATAAAGGTATATTTTCATAATGGACAAGAACTCCTTTGAGACAGAAACTTAAGCAATTTCTAGAGAGCAGAGAGAGTTGAGTTCAAGGTTAATGCTGGAATGTCGATAACATCTCTAATAAAAGATGGTCCGGAACAAGCCTTTATGGCACTTAAAAGCGAATTTTAAGAATATTTTATGGTTTTTCAGTATGGGGATTTAATCAGTAAAAACATAAAAGAATAATTATATATTTCGCATTTTGTAATCATTCAACAATGCATGCGGCACTTCCCAATAAACTACTTACGGTCTCCTTCCCAAACTATGTACCTGGATCGGTAGCTTTCTCTCTAATCGACGCATATCTCTCGTGGTGGATGGTCACTCATCTAGCTTCCATCCTATTAATTCTGGCTTACCCCAAGGTTCAGTCTTAGCACCAAACCTGTTTCTTCTTCACATTAATGGCCTGTCCCCTTCCACAGTTACGCCGACTATAGTACTCTTCATTCACTCCAACATTCATTTTTCCAGACAAGTCTCAAATCAAAAATTGGATAATAAACGCGGATCTATGCGCCTATCCCTTTCCCAAGATCTTAGACTGGGGTGCCAAAAACCTTGTTTACTTCAACGCCTCCAAAACCTAGTCACGCAAAAAATCGACAACACTTACCCCATCAACATGAGCGGTAAAGCCCTGCAGAAACGTTCTATCTTGTAGACATCGCTTTCGAACATGATCTCAGCTGGCACCAGGGTTGATAAAAATCATGATTTTCTTTTTAATCAAAAATCACCGATTTTTTTTTAATCGTGATTTTTTTGTTTCTTTTTTCTAAAATTTTTATTTTGGACTAATTTTTATTAATACACATAGGTGTTTTCTAACTGTTCGTATCTTGTTTAGTCAAACTTATAATGAAAAAATATAAACTTAAATAATACAGAAACGAGACAAAATTCGACAAGTCGAGTCGGAAAAATTCCGTTCGCAACTTCGTTGAATCTTGCAAAGACTTGCGAAAAACGTTCGACTATACAGGGTGTTACAAAAAGATGCTAAGAAAATTTAAGGGCATATTCTACATCTAAAAATATGAAAATTCTTTTTTAAATGTTTCTTTTTAATTTCTAGAAAATGCGTTAAGATATTGACATGACTTTTGGTACACGCCAGTATGTAATCAAAGGGTACCTTTACGTGCAAAAATTTATTTTCTAAAGTACTTGCATCAGTGGCGTGCGTGCTGGTAAGTCTTTATATTTAGCGAAAAAATGACACGCCACTGATTTAAGCCCAATTAATTCTCCGTGAAAAGTGTCTCTTGAGCTTTTTTGTTCTGATGCACCGTTTTCAAGATAAAAATTAATTTATTTCTTGCAATAAAAACAAATAATGAAAATGATATATTTTTTTTAATATTTTTTGTTCAGGAAACGGTGCTTTTTGATTTAAGTTTATAGTTGATACTGGAAATGGCTTCTCCGTGCTTCAATGCATGCTCTAAATCGGCTTCGCATATTTCTCCTAACTCTTCGGAATACTGAGGTGTGAAAATATTAAACACTCTGTATCTCGAAAAAGAAGCTTTTGAGGATCCGTGTTTATATAAACTTATGTTCATATTTTTAGATGTAGAACCTGCCCTTAAAATTTCTTAACATCCTTTTGTAACATCCTGTATACAGGTGTTTTAAGTACCTACCTATCCTGATTTTAGCTTAATTTTTTAATTTTAATCATGATTTTTTAAAATCATGGGGTAGTCCTCACAAGAAAACTCCCTTCTCTCGCTCATCGCCGCGCTGCTGGGGATTTGTCCCTTTTCTACCGATATTTCCACGGATTTTTTTTTTGAAGAACTAGCCACCAAAATTCCCCCCTTGTCTGTTTCTAGTAAAACAATAAGTGATGCGTTACGTATGCATCACTTTACTGTCCATCTACAGATACCCCAGAACATCCGACTTCTCTCGCTCATTCATGCCTAGGGTCTCCAGATTGTGGAACAAATTGTCTGCAGATGATTTTCCTTCCCCTTCCAACCTCCAATCCTTTAAATCCCATGTCAGTAGATTACATTTCCCTTCTCTTCAGATGCCCACAATATTTAGGCTTGAGTAAAGGAGGTTGGTTTTCTCTCCTTCTGACTTACATACCTACACTGTTTTTCTCAAATAAGATCTAACCTTGAATATTGTTCCCACATCTAGGGAGCGACATCACCTTTGAGACATTATTTAAATGGTATCAATAACAGGCTCGTGTAACATTGTTTGCAAACTACGCACATTAAAGAACAGAACATTTTACTGGTTAAAAATAATTGTATTTAGAATATCTATTTATATTTAAGGCAAGACAAAGACACAAATTGGTTAAGGGCCCCTCGTTGATTAAAACTGGAAAAGGAAATAAATTAAATGAACTGAAATCTGGCTTCAAAACAGACAATGAACTTAAATTGTGCAAATACAATGCGTCTGGGTTTCTGAAAATTGAAAAGCAACTGTTGCTGGATGGGGATAATCATTCGGAAAGGGGTGAAATGGAGACTTGAGGGATTTCGTTTGCGAATGTAATTTTGAAGGAATACACAAAGGACGTTTATTAAATTTTATCGTGTTTTTAGGCGTTTAAAAATGCGACAGCACGACAGGAACGGGACTTGAACATGCAAAGGCTGTTATCTAGAACTGCATGAGTTAAGAGTTTGGGTTCTTTTGTAGTCGAGTTTGCGGTTCGGAGGTCGTGGGTTCAAATACCATTTCGACCATGGCTATTTTGTAACGATCATCAGTGTGAATGCAGTGCTTGTGGAAAGAAGCGTAAAAAATGATTTTACATCAATAGAAGCTGGGTGAGATCGGATGTCTCGGTGGATAAAGGCACCGTTTCACCGTTCTGGGAGGTAGAGAACGGGGGGATGTGGCTACTGAACTGATGTGTTTATGCCAGCTGAGATCATGTTCTAAAGCGAAACCAACAAGATCGAACGTTTCATTGTTCTGTAGGGCTTGACCATTCATGTGGATGGGGTAAGCGTTGCTAGATTTTTTGCGTGAGAGGGAGCAAGACTGGGTTTTGAGGGCGTTGAACTTAAGGTTCTTGGCACCCCAGTCTAAGATTAATTGAAGATCTTGGGAAAGGGATAGGGATAATCCAGCTCTTGATTCGAGACTTGTCTGGAAAAATGAATATTGGAGTGAAGAGTACTATCGTCAGTATTACTGTGGATGGGATTGGTAGTTGAAGAGAGCAGGTCATTAATGTGAAGAAGAAATAGGGTTGGTGTCAGGACTGAAGCTTGGGGGACGCCAGAATTGATAAGATGAAAGTTAGATGAGTGACCGTCAACCACGACAGATATGCGCCGATTACAGAGGTAGCTACCGATCAGGTACATAGTTTGGTAGGAAGATCGTAAGTAGGTAGTTTGTTGAGGAGTGCAGCATGTCATACTTGATCAAAAGCCTTGGAAATATCAAAAGCAACAATCTGAGATTCCCCGTGAAATTCGAGAGATGTGTTCCAGTTATGTGTGGCAAAGCTAAGGAGATTAACTATGGACCTTTGGTGACGAAATGTGTACTGTCTGTCATGGATGATTTTGTGCTTTTTTAGGTATTTTAGAATTTGCAAGTTATTCGCTTTCTCCATAACTTTGCTGACAGCAGAGGGAAGAGAGATTATAATGATTGTTCCATCCACTCGAACGTGACGATGCCGGCATACTGTTATGTGACCTCAATCGTGGCCAAAGTAATGTTTTATTTTCCATAACAAAAAGCATTATAAACGACACTTCTTCTGGTCACGACCGTACCTAGCCCAAGAACTTCCTTTTTGTATTATAACTAAATCGCGAGCTTACAAATTAATAAAATTAACCCATAATTTGTACAACTTTAAAACCAAAAATTACAAGACAACGAATAGGCTTCCCTGGACACCAACAAAAAGCCTCAGAATGCTGCTTCTGTATGAATGAAAGTCTGCAGTATCTCTGTACAGTATTACTTAATTAGCCTAAACAAAATGAAACACAATTAAAGCGAATATTTAGACGCGTCTCCATGACAATTTGAACCTGACCCGTGGGAGACAAAGTCGAGACTAATTGGCAGAACGGCATAGGCGCTAATTGTCTAAGGGCGATGGGGAGAAATCTCGTCTCATTTTAGCCAGACCATATTATGGGTTAATCGCGGCAAAGAACATTTTAGGCTTTTTAAAAGTATTTCTATGTTCCTTTTTAAATTATAGTGATGAGAGTTGTCAGAGAGATTTTAAAAATTTCCCTAAACTTAAAATTTTTCCCCAAAAAACACGGTTTTAAAGAAATTTCCACAAAAGTACATTTTTAATTAAAACCTGATAAAAATGGTATCCTTGCAATGGATTTTTGTGATTTTGCGTTGAAGTTCCGGACCTGCTCCCAGCGTCTTATGCTCTTACGGCAAATTTTCAGAACTGTCGAAGTGGAATAGCAGTTCTACAGCCTCTATCAAATTTTTGTAAAAAAAAAATCATTGACAATGGAAAATTAAGTTGTACTATTTTTACACTTCAAATTGAACCTCTGGTTTTTGCAGTTATTTTAAATAACTAGTGTGCTATAAAACAGAGTAAAAATTGACAAATGGTTACATTAAATTTTTTTAGAAACGAAGCTACGAATGTTTTTTTAAGAGCGCCCTCTGCTATCAACTGCACGAACTATTTTTAAAATTATTTTTAATAACATTTAATCAGGTTAAATTTGGTTAACGCAAACCGAAGTTACAGCCCTTTAAGTAATTTTCATTGTTACCCCTCCCCACACCGTTATCATGGTAACTACGAAAAAATTGTTATGACAAAATTTATACAGCCAGATTCTCCAACGCTAGTCCGGTCTAATTTGACAACCAAAAGTTTTAAACTGACAACTGTAAGAATAAGACAACTAAATTTTATGCTATGAATTTATTTCGGAGCTTTTTCGCAAATTTATAAAGAAAAGGGCAATTTTAGTACACACTTTCGACAATAAGAACTAAATTCACTCTAGCAACCCGTACCAAGATGAAAATCATTTTAAAACCAAGCAAATCGCTGAAATATCCGAATAATTCATAAATTTTCAATGACGTCTTCTTAACAACGACAGGACCAAAACTTGTCAAAACATAACTGATCAACTAGAAGATCTTAATTTAAACCAGTACTAAATCTTAAACTTTCTTAGTGAATCTGGACGATAAAGATTACAGATATTACAGAGAATATAAAAAGTTAATTTCTGACGTACAGCGCATCGAAGATAGTAGAAAGTAAGATTTTTGTATCATAGCATAGCGACTACGCCCCCTAGCGATAGAATTAGGAACTTAAAAAAAATTTCCGGTGAATTTTCTTGGTCATATTTCTTAATAAATTTTTTACCCCAAAGTTGTATATTGTATGGTTTTAGATATTCAGGCGCCCGCAACCCTGAGTGGATCACCCTGTATACCTTTCAGTACCTTTATCACCTTTTTCTAGTTTTAGGTATAATTCAAGACATACGGGACATTTTCAAAACTTACTGCAAGGTAGTTTTTTTTTGATCTTATGTTTTACGTTATGTACTTTTTATAATAATAGAACTAAATTCATTCTCGCAATGCTCTCCAAGATGAAAATCATTTTGAAACCAAGTAAATCGCTAAAGTAATAGAATAATTCACGTTTTTAATGACGACTTGTTAACAAAGGTAGGACAAAAACCTGTCAAAACCTAACTGATCAACTAGAAGATCTTAATTTAAACCAGTACTAAAATCTTAAACCGCTTTTAAAGAGCCTGTAAAAAATATCGACAACACTTCTCAATCGCCTTTTATTAGCAGCCAATAAATCTTGTGGACGATGATATACAGAGCATTTTTAAAAATCTTTAAAAAAATTATTACAAACAAATATCTTATTAAAAAATTTCTTATAAACAAATTCAAAGCCTACTAGATTTTTTACAATCTGGAGAATTTTCAAAAAATCCCGAATAATTAAAATTTTATCTTAGCAAGATTATATAAAATGATAATTTCAATTTTTTTTTTAAATTTTAAATCGTCATCAAATATACGACCCGGGTAAAAAATTTCCATAGAAGTCGACGATTTTTGGCTAAATAAACAAAAAGATATCTCCATAACGATGGAACTTCATGAATTCGTTTGCTTAAAACACAAACAAGGTATAAGGTACAATGTAAATATCACCAACGGTAATTTTTATGCTGAAAGCGGCATATCTTTCTTTGTTAAAATACACAAGATAAAAATAAATTTATTACGTAATATTTTGCGGAATGGTCAGATTTTTTGATGAAAACAAAGCAGATGTTCTGCCGCACAAAAGAATTCTGATTTGCTATTTGAATTTTAAAAATGTTACCAGGGAATTATAAGAGAAGATAATGTACTCTTTAATAAACACTGTTTTCACTTTTAACTAAGTTTTATACTATGAAATTATTTTCGATTTTTTCCCCAAATTCGTAAAGGCAATATATGCATATATCCCAAATAAATCTGAAATATCTTTTTATATTCTCTACATAAATTGAATGTTTATGGCGGTTGCTGTTATCCATTTATTTTCTACGGCAAATTTTTGCGCGTATTTCGAATCTTGTAAAACGTGATCCCATTGGCTGTGTCGTCATAAGTGTTTTTATGACTCATAATGAGTACATGGCGAATTTCAGTGTTATAGGGTCATCGAAAAATCAATAAAAATGGCATTTAATGCCTCATCAAATAAAATATCCCTGCACTTAAAGTAGAAGGTTCCTAAAATAGTATTCATGTATATTTCAAGCCGAAATCGATCTAGGAACCTTTCAATTTTGTAACAAAAACACTCTCACTCTCTCTCTTTAAAAATTCGAAAATTTTCAAATTTTGCTTGTACTCCCACCCCAACCCAACCCAACCCAAAAATAGTCACTAAATAAGGAAAATAGTGTGGAATAATGTCTGGTAAAAATCAAGAAAATTCTGTCTTTACCCCTTAATCATTAGGTACGCTTCATGATGGCCCGTTCGATGCCGAGGGCAAAAAAGTCAAGAAATCGAAATTTATTCGGCGATTGCTCCCTTCCTATAAAGAATGAATAAGAAACTAAAAAATATGGATATCTATTTCGACGAGCTCTTTCCAAAGAGGGGTCTTGCCAATGGCATTTTTCGACCTAAAACAATTCAAAAGAATTACTTGCCATTTTCCGATCCTCACCAGTTTCAATAGAGTTCCGAAGCTCCGGGTCCTCCACATCCCCCGAAAATTTACATGGATTTAATTCACTTTTGCAACCTGTACCCGATATCAACGGAATTTTTTACCGAAACGACATGCACTGTTCCTCTAGCAACGCAAAAAATTCAATTGCTTCCCCTCTGTTTCTCAGAAAAACAAACCTGTTTGACTTTACGTTAACATGTATATTGACACTTATTTTTGCTAATCTCCTGACGTCATTATGCACTGAGGAAAAATAGCTGTTTTTTAAATTGTAAAAAATTATACCGAATATTTCCCTCATATGTTAAAGTTCCTATAAGAGAAATGCAATTTTCGCAAAATTACAGCGAAAACAGCACTGCCAGAAATCGAAAATTGCATCGCAAGTTTATATTGTTGACGAAACGTCAAAGCGGGATTTTATTGTTAACAAACGTCAAAAAATGTAATATTCTGACAATTAACGTCATCTCAATGCATCAACCACCATGTCTACGAATTCAAAGCAAAATATTGTTAATTACAATAATTGTACTTTTTATTGCAATTCTTGTAATTTTTAAGCATTTTAATTTTATTGTTAGTATTTTCTGTTAAATAAAATATTTAAATTTACTTGATTCGAGTTCTTAATTAATTTGGGAAATATTCAAATAAATTACACTCGTGCATCAAAATAACCAGATAATTTTTTTATTCAATGTGTTTTTTTTACAAATTGCAATCGTTTGTTTTCATATTTTACGAAAATGCCCTCCTCCTGCGGAGTCGGGCTTTTTCGCGAAAATATGAAAACAAACTCTTGCAATTATAAAAAAACACATTTCATTCAAAAATTATCGGTAATTTTGATGCACTTGTGCACTTACCCCCGAAAAGTAAACATTTTTTGTAGCTAAATTATCCTAGTAATTTTCTTCAAAATATTTTTTTTTGGTTTGTAATGACTTCCTTAAATGATTTATGCAATAAAAAAATTCATGCATATTTCTTATTCATAGTTGAGAAATACACCAAGTCAATAAACAATGATCAAAGCTGTTTTGCTCGACCTCCAAGCAAAATTTGTGATTTAAATATCAAGTTAATTTCAGAACCGGCCATCTCAATGTAATATCTGAGACAATATCTAAGACATTAACGTGCATATCTTTTTATTTCCCAGTTTTGAAAACATGTTTCTCGGTACGACAAACGTACTTTTTCCACTGCTCATTGGAAACAAATTTTAACGCCGTAGAACACATACCTTTCATCTTATCATATGTGGATTTCCTCTTTAAGATTATACAACCAGATTCTAAAACGTCAGACCGGTCTAATTTGACAATCAAAAGTTTTAAACTGACAAGTTTACGACAACTAAGTTTTATAATATGAATTTGTTTTTCAGTTTGTTCAAAAATTTATCTAGAAAAGGGCCATTTATAGTACGTACGTAAATAATGGTATCTTCGTCTTCTTTTAAGTTTGAATTATATTTGTTTTTCCTTTTTTGGGGAAGAGGGGCGTAAAACATGTCACCTTTAATTTGGGTGGCCGACTGAACCAGAAGTTATTTCTAAAATGAAATTTGAAAAATTAGAATATAAAATGTGTATCATAGTTAAGTATATTATGATATTTAATAGACAAAACTCTTTAGTGTCTGAATTTTATAAAATAAAAGTACAACCTTATCATATGTGGATTTCCTCTTTAAGATTATACAGCCAGATTCTAAAACGTCAGACCGGTCTAATTTGACAACCAAAAGTTTTAAGCTGACAAGTGTAAGAATACGACAACTAAGTTTTATAATATGAATTTGTTTTTCAGTTTTTGTCAAAAATTTATATAGAAAAGGGCAATTTATAGTAAGTACGTAAATAAGTAAGGGTATCTTCGTCTTTTAAGTTTGAATTATATTTGTTTTTTTCTTTTTTGGGTAAGAGGGGCGTAAAACATGTCACCTTTAATTTGGATGCCTGAGTTAACCAGAAGTTAATTCTAAAATGAAGCTTGAAAAATTAAAATATAAAATGCGTATCCTATTTACGTATATTATGATATTTAATAGACAAAACTTTTGGTGTCCAAATTTTATCAAATAAAAGTACACACTGAATATTCTATTCTACTCTAAAAGAGCGCATTAGAACAGACTACTGGTTAATCCTAAAATAAATTTCAAAATGTCGAAATATAAAATGCAGATCATACATACATGTATTATGAATATCTTGCTTAAATAACAGTAAAATGTTTTAATGCGTCATTTAAATTTATGAAATGATTATAATATACCGTAATTACACAAACAGTTACAACATTAATTAAATAATAAATATAAAATTCGGTTTTACATCCCATGTGCGTACGTTTTTACATTAATTTATAGCGATAATAAATAATAAAACATTTAGAACATAAATTAAATATATAACTTCGAAACTGAAAAAGCGTTTTCGTGTTATCAAACCTTCCTGACCTATACAGAGCAATTCGAAAACGGATTACGGCTTTTCTGTCATGCCTTCTTACCCTTTTGGAAATGATGACGTATCGGAGCAACAGAGCTTGGTATTTTATTGTCTGCATTTTTAGAAAATATTTTTGTTGTATTTTTACCTTTATATCCGGCATGTTTTCCAGAAGTTAGTTGATACCATGGATCTATTATACTAAGGATTCGATGTTCCGTATACTGTGACCGTATCGAACGTGAAGCCTTATATTTGTTGTTTGATTTCTCTTGGGGGAACAGTTTACAAACTTTAAGGAAATACCACAGGAAATACGTAATTGAATCAAGAATGGTAGTAGAAAGAGATAACATAGCATTGGAGTGTTGGAGCTCAGGTTGAAGAATCACACCGGTGTGTCACCCGGCGAGGATATCGAACGCAGCCCAGAAGTGTTGCTGTCTGTGCTGGTTGTTTAGGAAAACGGCTGAACTTCGGTCTGAACACTCGGTTACACGTACGTCTTTGTCTAATGAACTAGAAAAGAAAAAGTGCGACTTATATATTTATAAATGACTCGGAGCGACTTTAAATAAACACCTTTAGAAATAACATAACCTATAAATAATAAAACCTTTTTAAATTAAATTTATTATTTCGCAGAAAATAAAGTATTTTGGGGTTTTTATTACTTTTAGTAAATATTGTGATGCTTCTAACGTATTTCTTGTACAAAAATATAAGGTAAAATCAGATGTGGCCAATGTTTACAAATTGTGTTTGCAGTGTCGCTTAGAACGGTTTGTGTTGGCTTCAAAGAATGTTACATCATCCCGTATCCATATTATAATAGATCCGTGGTTGATACAGTAATAATGACTGTGATATTATCAAACTATCCCCAGAATTCACTAAAAAGGTTTAAAACTGGGTCAGTTCAAAATTTAAACCAGTGTTTAAATTTACATATTATAGTTGATCAGTAAGGTTCTGACAGGTTTTTGTCCAGTCATTGTCGATACGTTATCGGTATAAACATGAGTTACTCAATTACTGCTGCCATTTTCTTAGTTTCTACGAGGATGGGATGAAAAGCTTCCTTTTCTAGAAAGGGCGCAGTTTACTGTAATATTGGCAAGTGACGAGTGTTTATGTGAACTTGATTTATTGCGTAAAATTTATTTATTTTTTAAATTAAATCCAAATTCAGTTAACCATAATTCCGTAACCGAAAGAGCAAATAAAAAAAAATTGTACACCGACGTAGTTTTTTACGTATGTAGATTCCAATTTTATAAACAGAAGTACATTTAAAATTCCAAAGTTACCTCCCACCCCTTAAAATAAAGAGAGGGGGTAAATGTCAAAAATATGTTTAAATATGTTCCCATCTCCCCATTGATTCACCAAAATTTCATGAAAATATTCTAAACCGTTTTCGAGATATCGCCTATTAACACTTTAAACCACTCACCCTGTGCAAGATAAGCATGGATTTATTAGGACTGGATACGGGGTGAGTTCATATTCTTTGAAGCCAAAACAAACCATTCTAAACGACACTGTAAACACAATTTGTAAACATTGGCCTCATCTTATTTTACCTTGTATCTTTGTACAAAAAATACGTTAGAAGCATCACAAGATTTACTAAAAGTAATAAAAGCCCTAAAATATTTTATTTATCTGCTAAATAATAATAAATTTAAGTTAAAAAGGTTTTATTATTTATAGGTTATGTTATTTCTAACGGTGTTTATTTAAAGTCGCTCCGAGTCATTTATAAATCTATACGTCGCACTTTTTCTTTTCTAGTTCATTAAACAAAGACGTACGTGTAACCGAGTGTTCAGACCGAGGTTCAGCCGTGTTCCTAAACAACCATAACAGACAGCAACACTTCTGAGCTCCAACACTCCAATGCTATTTTATCTCTTTCTACTACCATTCTTGATTCAATTACGTAGTAATTCGTAGTCTTGTCGATGTTCGTAGTTCGTAAACTGCTCCCCCAAGAGAATAACAAACAACAACATATAAGGCTTCACATTCGATACGCTCATAGTATACAGATCTCGAATCCTTATTATAATAAATCCATGAAGATAAGCGACTAAAAAAAAAACTTCTGACCACACTGTATCTGGTAATAGGTGGTCGACAGCAGATGTTCTCTTCGGCTTCACACTTTAAGGTTACTCGGATTTAAAACCACCCATATTACCTGATGTAATCTAAAACCCGGCAAGTGTGTGTTTTAAACTGTAATAAGCTTTTAAAATCATAATTAAAACATCAGCGATACGGAAGGACCGGAACGGGGGATAATTAATGACTTGCCGTACATCTATCCATCAATTAGGTATATTCCACTTTAACCTACAGGGAGATATTTGGTGTTATTTCTAAAATACACACCAAAAAAGTGTTTTTAATTGGTCTGTTTCGCTTTTTTTTTGCTTATTGGAAAATGCGATAAAAAGTATGATTGTACAATAGCTATTTACCAGTTAGAAAATGCTTTACTACGTTTACCGAGTGTATGAGTTAAACAAAATTGCATTTCCTAACATATTTCATAAAAGATTTGTTGTAATTTTGACAAAAAATATGTAAATAAAATTATTAATTTTAATTATTGTATCAAAACTTCTAAGTTGGCATCAGGCGATAAAAAAATTTTTCATCGAGTAGGTACCTACCTAGTAGGCAGTTGTCTGGGTTGTCATAATGTCGGTCGTTTTGAAGTTTTATTTGTAAAGAAGCATTGTTAACACTTATAAGACTTTTTTATGTTCTGACAGCCCAGGAATACCGAAGTCTAAGTACTATATACCGTGGGTGTACTGGGGAATCGACTCACACATCCAGAGCTGGAAACATCCGGGGGGATTTCACCAGCCCTTTAAGGGGATGTGTGGGATGGTACCACCTCGGTCGAGGAAGAAATCCTCTACCACCTTCCAATTCTTAATCAATAAATGCGTTCGTGAGTTCAAATGTGGCCACATTTGAACTCACGAACGCATTTATCAACAGTGAAAAATGAAGGAACCGAGTCCTTCAGACCATTTTGCATCTTATTGTGAATGTCTGTTACTGATTAGCTTTTCAAAAAGAAATACAGTGAAACTTCTATTAACGAACACTTTTTAAGTCACCAAAGATTCCTTATGTAGGTACATACCTATATAAAATAAAATACCTCTTAACAATGGTTCCGGACAATTTATGATTTACCCATATTTTACTTGTAGCATTTACCTTTCGTCAGCGGACAATAAGCATTAAAATATGCAGACCAACATACTAATCATAATTTTGTTGGAAAAATCTCCCGACCCAAAAGTAGGTAGGTACCGAATTTCTCAGGGCTTATGGTAGGTATTAGTGGTATATTACCTTTTCCTTAGGGACTATTCACTTTTATATCGAAAATTCTAAGAAAAATTTAATTGACCACTCTGAAATAACCTACATATGTAATTTAATAGGCATTTTGTGAATTTAGTTTTATTTGTCTATTCAAAGAGTAACAATGTCTTAAATGAAGATAAAGGTTTCGGGTTTGGAAGATAAATTATCAGTGATGGAGTGCTCTGAAAAGAATAACTACAGTGTTCGGGTTTAGGCTGAAAAATTTCAGATCGGAAAGATTGCAGTGTGACATTTTAAAGAAAAAGACAGAACTGAAAAAGTTATATTTATACTGAAAATGGTAATCCACAGGGAAAACTTTAAACTGAATGTAATGCTATCGATTCTGTAGCAACGCAAAAAATTTCTCAAGTTACCTTGCATGTTGAATCAGAAATTGTAAAAATCATAGTCAAAAGCAAAAACAAACGAAAATTTACTATTTACAGCGTTAAACAGCTCTCAAAACGAAACTAATGCACGCAGTGATCTGAAATTTAACGGACGGTCTGAAGGAGTGACTTTGCCAGCGTGCATCACAAAAGTCTGAAACGGCGCAATCTATCCGTCATTCCACGAACTTTTCACAGTCCATTCCCAGTAAACACACGTACGTTTTTTTAACGTAATAGCAACGTGTAGCTGGTTGATAAACCGTGTACGTTAGATATTTAACCGTTAATTATTCGTTGATAAAATACCCGTTAATATTAACGTTAAAAATGTGTAATTGTTACACTCAATATGTATTCAGAAATTCAAACAACGTTATATTAACTGCATTTAAATTATTTGTTAAACATACGTTCTCAACGTTAAAAAAATGTTTACATTAACGAAGTAATACAATGTAAAACAGAACAAAACGTTTATAAGAGGCATTGCAGACACGTTAACCATTAATTAACATAAAACGTTGATAATGTGTAATTTTTACACCAAAATTTCACACCGTGTTGATAGTAACGTTATATAAACATAAGTTTAAATATTTAGAATAACATTTATATTAAACGTTTATTAAAGGTCTCCTTTAAACTATTTTAAAAGGCTTTGCACGCACGTTAACTATTAATTAACATAAAACGTTGAGAATGTGTAATTTTTACACCAAAATTTCAAACCGTGTGTATAGTAACGTTATACAAACATAAGTTTAAATATTTAGAATAACATTTATATTAAACGTTTATTAAAGGTGTACTTTAAACTATTTTAAAAGGCTTTGCACGCACGTTGACCATTAATTATCATAAAACGTTGATAATGTGTAATTTTTACACCAAAATTTCAAACCGTGTTTATAGTAACGTTATACAAACATAAGTTTAAATATTTAGAATAATAATTATATTAAACGTTTATTAGAGGTGTACTTTAAACTATTTTAAAAGGCTTTGCACGCACGTTACCCATTAATTAACATAAAACGTTGATAATGTATAATTTTTACACCAAAATTTCAAACCGTGTTTATACCCAAGCAACACACGATTAAGCCTTATCGTTGATTTTACGTATATTCAACCATTTTTTGGTAATTATTTGGTTATGGTATATTGATTAAACGTTAACGATAAACGTATATGTTTTCAACCATGTAATATACGTCTATATTATACTATTTTGGTAATATATTTGATTATGGTATATTAATTCAACGTTAACGGTAAACGTATATGTTGTCAACCATGTAATATACGTCTATATTGTACTATTTTGTTTTAAAAATAATTGTACAAATATGAACTTTCGCATATTCATATGAGTTTAATGCTGTTTCATGATATACAGCATATGGAGCCACTTAAACCGTCACAAGTCGTTAAACAATATTAAGGGTGTTATTAAAAGGTATATGATATACGTTTTATACACCAAATTTTCTACTTGAATTAAACGTGTGCGTAGACTTTATTGTTTCGTCATGTTTCGGGAAGAATCGCGTATCTCCGCGCCTTTTTGGGCCAATCCGTAATCCCGACTTTGTCTGGTGACGATACACGCGGTTCCCATTGGCTTCGTTAGTTTGCCACATAAATCAGACAAGATAGTCAAGATACCTAGAACAAACGCCGTTTTTGGATTATGCAGCCGCCATTGATTTCTATAAGTAATTATTGTTTAAGTTTATTTTTCGTGTGTGATTGAGAGTCATTGTGAGCTAATAAGGCAAGTATTTACAGTTCAGGTCATCTGTTTTCATTAACATTTGTGTGTTATAATTGCCCAATTATTATTGTTGCGATATTTTTTTTGCTTTATTAAAATTAAAGGTGCTGTTCCACAGTAGCTTGCCATAGGGTCACCCCTTTGCAAGATCATTCTAATTATACCTAGAAAAACGAATAGCATCTAATTTTAGTAAAAAAATAAGAATAATAAAATAAATGTTAAATTTTTGATTATTGCTGGTATAATTTTGGTTGAGTATTAACCTATATTCCACTATAGAAATTAACTATTAAGTATTATTCTCAAAATTCGCCGAAAACCAAAATGGTAATTATTCGGATTAATGGAAACAGCGAATTTTTTTATGAAATTTTGCACAGACCCTAATTTAGGGTCGTAGAACACGAATCCGAAGTCAGTTTTTGGCGGTCTCACAACTTTTAGGTTAGCTTTTTCTATAGATTCCTTTAAGTTTCGACACTCACTTCAACATATCTGTAAAGTTATAATTTTTATTATTTTTCGTCACACAAAACCCCACATTTAGGCAAAAATAGCTAAGAAAATTGCTTTTTCCTATAGAAAATTCCATTTCAACTCGCTACTAGCCACCATTATTTTCCCAGCTGTCAACAATATTCCTGTGTCCGGCCTTGGAAAATCAGTTTAATTGGAAAGGAAGACACCACAAAGTAGCGTTCGAAGGAACGGCCACAATGGCCGTTGTTTACGGTAAGGGTCAGCACATAAATATAAAAGTTGAATATTGACTTTTGAGCAAAATCACGGTTTTTGAAAAGATTCATAACCTGTGTTCTAAACTAAACTGAACTATCTTTTTAAAACAAAGGTCATTCGTTTTGATTTTAAATGGTGTACAATTTTGCTAACAGTTTTTAAGCTATCTATCAAATGCATAGAATGTCACTTACAAATATTCAGTAGTGTTGCTCACAGCTCCGATTTTAAGCATTATATCAATAATTTCTTGCTTATTGAGTCAGTTATTACTTTATTAGTTTCTTTGTAACACGCACAAAATCCTCTATTTGATAGTCCAATTGCCTGCAGCAAAGTTTCCGCCACGAGCCTTTTACGACTCTTAAAACAAATTATGCCTGAAATTAGATATACACATGAGCTAAACTACTGAACATTTTGCAAGGGCAGTGTCTATTTGTACAAAAATATAAATTATAAAATTATAAAAAGGTTTTAAGTGGCAACGAATAACTTTTCTTGTTTTTCCGTTAGCAAATTACTTTCAAAGTTTTCGATAAACAACAATTCTTGTCAAAGAATACTGTGCGTAAACACAAAATATATAAAAAATGTAATCCTGATCTCTTGTTCAATATTAGTTCTTATTTTAGAAGCTGCAAAATTAAATTTTCCGACAAATGAAAAAAACGATATGCGCGTTTCAAGGAGTGTAAAGGAATGGTTGAAGCACTCAGCTACAAGAATGAAACAGGGAATGCGAAACTAAAATACTCCAACAAATAGATTATGCTTGTGAATGCCAAAATCGGCAATAAAAACATTTTTTTCTAATATTAGAAGTTTATCCTGTTTTATAGTATGTAGTATAGGACGATGAAAGAGCAAAAACCTAATTGTCGTAAAAAACGCTTTTGATTTGAATAAATTAAAGTTATCTATTCCGGTAAATATATCTAGTAGTAAGCCTCCGTACAGTAGTTGCAGGTATTTCTGGCTTTACATCTTTAATAACGTTTTTGGGGCAATTAAGTTTTTGCTGTTCTACTGAGTTTTCATACATAGTGTGTTACAAACTAAAATTTGTTCATAATTTTAAGAATAATTTAAAAAGGTAGCACATAGGGTATGCCACTTAAAAAGGGCATATTTGACTTTTCATGCCGTTTTTGGGACATACCTTATGTTGGAAAATCTTTTAAAATATGGAGAACTTACAATTAGCGCTTCTTAGCTTTTTTGTATAAGTTGTGCATTTCCTAGATATTTTTATTATTCCAGACTTATTAAAAGT
This sequence comes from Philopedon plagiatum, assembly GCA_963971165.1. Lineage (NCBI taxonomy): Eukaryota > Metazoa > Arthropoda > Insecta > Coleoptera > Curculionidae > Philopedon > Philopedon plagiatum. The sequence continues at coordinate 9,564,740 of OZ020191.1, forward strand.
TAGGCTTTCGGATATTTTAATCTTACTCAAAGTTATTTATATCTATGTTATAATTTACACACAAAAAACAACAACCAAAACTTCAAAGGTACCGGCACTTTTCTTATGAAAATTGGCTTAATAAAATTTTAATATGATGCAGTACAGGTCAGTAGAATCAATTTTGTCCATGGGCACAACTCTGTCCTATGACTAGTTTCGGCGCTAGAGAGCGGTAAAGTATATGTTACAACGCATAAGAAAACAGCATAAAATATTTGTTTTACGTATTATGCATTTAGAATATTTTTTTACAATAATTAAAGTTTTATTTTGTATTTGATATCTTTCTTAAATATTATACAGGAAAATTCAAAAGAGTGTATGAAAAAATTGGCAACTAGTAAGTCAAGGGTAAAACTTAAAAAGTTGAGGGGTTTCTGCTTGTGTAATATGATACGTGACATATTTCTCAAAACAAGAAAATCTTTAGTGTAAAGTATGACACGTGACATGACATAAGCAAAAACGTTCCATGTTTTACCCTTGCCGACATATTAATCAAAAAAGAGGTCAAATATCAAAGAGAACTTTAGTTATTGTAAAACATTTAACTCGGTGCGTTATATGTAAAAAAAAAAAACTTTTTTACCGTCTTTCCATGTGCTTTCTAACAGACTTTTTCACGCTCTAGCGTCGAAATTGGTCATAAGACGGAGTTGCGCCCATGGACAAAATTGATCCTGTACCACATCATACTAAAATTTTATTAACTTTCACCGGAGGTCAGTTTCCAACAGAAAAGTGCTGATACCGTTTGTTACTTAATTACTTGCAACATTGCTTTTTACGTTTATCGTAGGTTCTGAAAAAGCATAAATAAATGGTATTTCTAAACGTAAAAAAACATGTAATTTTTACCCTTATTAAAACGTTATCTATGTGTAATAATTTAAGCACACAAATAACGAAAAACAAACCTTTAGATTTAACCATATTTAACGTTTATTTTTTAATTATTTGTAACGTTTATTGTACGTTTGTAAGAAATATAAATAAAATGATATTTATAAACGTAAAAAAATATGCATTTTCTTATTAGATATATCCATTTTATATGTTCTGATTCTAAACGTTTGTTCTAGCACGTTATCGACAACGTGTAAAGCTGCGACATTTTAAAGTTGAATATACGTAATAAAACTACGCTTTAATGGTATGGTGTTTTGTTAATTTAAACGTCTTTTTAACGTACGTGTGTTTACTGGGTTCTTGTAAATGGACTTTAAATCATGCAGTGCATTTCAAAGTTCTACGGAATATCAATTCTACATGGTCTCCACTCTCTTAAACTTTCATAGTGTGTGCTCTTACCTTTACATACCTGAGCTTCCGACTTAATCAAAACCCATTTGAGTCATGCACCCTCCTAAAATTTAAATTATTCAATATTTAGAAGGGTTGGCCGTACTTACGCATTCGATTAGGGTTTCACGATTAACAGGGGATATTATATTAGTTTAATTGGCCTAAGGCTATTGCGTGAGCTTCGACCCTTTTAAAAGCCATCGTTTCTATTTCCTGAATAATGGGAACTATAAATAATAAAACGATTTTTTATTATGTATACGAGAAATACACTGTTACTCTGCAGGAGCAAAAACAAACGAAACCGCCGGTTATACGATCTAAAGTTTGATTTCATTGTCACAATCAAGATGAATATTGTGAAAACGGCAACTTTCTATGTCTAACAGTTACTGGGATATCTCGTATTATCAATAAATGAATTTGGAACACCCTGTACTTTACCTACATATGTATAACCTCTTGCGGAAATGTATGAAATTTATTCGCACCATCATACAGCGCGCTTTTGATACCTCTTGCACACAGTTTCGGGCTAGAATTTCGGGTTAGATGAGCTCGCTAGCGATGGGTCATTCGTTCACTTTCAAGAGAGCCCGCTCACTCGTTCAGCTCACTTGGAAGAGTCGTTCGCAAGGAGTCGTTCGATTAAACGAGGGCTGCTACCCGTATCTCCGAGCTGCGAATTGCGGCGCTCTTTACTTTAGCGTGACACCTGCATTTGTTCATGTCCATAAAATAGAGCAAAAAATGCCATGAATTACACATTTTCGAGTGCCGACGGCACGCTGCTTAATTGTGGCGCGGCGGCTTCAAACAAAAATAAAATAAATATTAAAATATTGGAATGATTTATGGCTTTTTTTGCAGGGCGTTTGAGTTTGGTGGGTACCGAGACCGACACAATAATATACTAATATAATAATACCTAATACTGAACCAGGCTTTTAATAAATCATTTGATTTGATTTTTGGTTGTTTTATGCGTTAGTTTGTGGCTTGAGTTTTAACCTACCCGCAGTATACACCTCTGCTTAAAAAACGTTGTAGCAGATTTCCGGCAAAGTAATTAACCGTTAATCGTAAAATAATAGTAATACCAAAGACGTACAAACTGTGTAATGTATTACCATACAGGCCGCTAGATGCTCCACCACTCTCGTTCTATTATACGACTCCGACTGAGCTGCTCCCGGCTAGCGCTCTTCGCGGCTCGCGCTCTCCGAGTTGTCCGAAACTCGCGAAAGCGTGGAGTGGAATTTCTACGAACGGACGAGAGCGAACCAGATATTTTAACGAGCGGTGAACGTATCGTTCAGTTGATGGGAGCGGCTCATTCGCGACTCTTTGAAAAGAGTCGTTTAAATCGAACGACTCGTTCGCGAACGACCCATCGCTAGAGCTCGCAGGCCAAGCGCAGGAGGCGATCAGGTGATGGGAGATATCCTTCGGGTTAGTATATTTTTATTTTGTGGTTTAAATATAAGAAAACTATTTCCTGGCTGGTTTTACACAGGTAATCAAGATAACCGTTTTACCAAAATATGATAAAATAGGGTTAGGTTATGTATGAAAAATGTCGTACGAATTTATCTGACAGCCACTGTACAATTGATCCAAATATGTTGCTTTTATTGCTTTAAACCTAATTTATTGTTTACATTAATTTATTCAAAAAATAATAATGTATTTAATAAAATAACTATTTTTGGTATTAAAATAATGCCTCTTCTGTGTGTGCGCGCAAGTATATAAATTTATATTATTTTGTATATTCCTTAGCATCATAAATAAAAAAAATTGAAAAAAAAATCTAATATGTGAATAATTCATGATAACAAGCCGCCTGCAGTAGAGGTCACGTGATTTTTGCCAAACAAAACATTTTCCAGTCGCTTTGCTTCCAATTAAGAAAACCCCAAACCACTCTTATTTTAAATTGCAATACAAGATAGTCAATTTGGCGGTGAATAATTAAAGGGCGGCACGCAATTAAATTCCCCAACTTAATTATCATTCCGGTTCTGGACGACTGAATCGAATGAAAACATTTTGCAATGTATTCTACCCCTAAATAATTAATATGAACATAAATATCGACAATTCCCAATAGCCGACAGAAAATTTGAACTAAACAAAATTATGTTGTGTAGTATATACAGCGTGTCCAGAAAGTGCTAAACTCATAGAAATCTATTGGAATAGAAACTGTTGTGTTGTTAACAGGGCCGGTCCCTGGGGATCTCAATAAAAATATGATATACTATGTTGAGCTTTGTAATTGCCGCTTTGCTAATACATACATGTAGTAAACACGCGTTTCGGGAATTCCCCGTATCTCTACATCAGTACATAGCGGTATACTTAAATCGAGATACTCAATTCGGGGAACCCCAGACATACAACGATTCTCAGACATAAACCGAATTGAAACAAATGAATATGAATCAAAAATTATCTGTAATAAGATTTTCTTTCCATTGCTTTGTTCTTTTCGCTTGCATGAAAGATCGTTTTAATAAGTTTTAAAAGGTTATTTATTAATTCATTTACGCAACTTGAAAGCAAAGTGTAGTTAGTAGTGTTAGGTATTTCTTAACTCTATTACTTTTTTATGTGGAAAAAAACTTCTTACGTAAAACTCTGCATATTGCAGAATATTCTGCAGATCTGGCACTGGCACTGGCCTTAGATGACTTTGCTTTCTGCTGGCGCTCTGGAGCTGTTTTAATTTGCAAGGGGTGGGGGTAAATGCATTCCCCTCAACCCTCAATTTTCGCCTCTGGTAGAACCCTTAATTTCGCTCCCAGTATATGCTCTAGTCGCTTTACGGTGCTGGTGACTAGCTGATATCGCAAAACAATCATAATAAAATCCTCTAATTGGAGTCGTTTTTTATCCAGAGTACACTTAACGTCCCGACAAAACCAACATTCAAATTTATGATCTGTTCCCTCAGCAGGAAACGTACCTCGCATAAATTAGAAGATTGCTTTTCGTAGGCCGACATTATAAATTTTATAACCGCGGTTGCGGAGGCAAATTGGGATGGACATTTTGGCCTGTAATGGATGACCGTGAAAGGGAGCACATAAAAATCCCAAAAAGAGGAAACAATAGCCATTATGTTACAAAAATAGGGGACTAAGCCTTTGTAATTAGCACGACAGCAAGCAGTCGACGTCTTAAATCATATTGCTTCAGCTGTAGGCAGATGCTGATCCAATGTAGAATTTAAAAGCATGTCGAATATCTGTCAGGTTAGATCAAATAATGTAAAACATAATTTTTTATTTTAAATCTATGTTAAAACAACACAAGAAAATATTTTTGTATCAAACAAATACAGTATCTACTATGTACTTGTATAGCAAAAGTATTTAAAATTAAATCTAAAATATACGCGAAGCAAAAATAAATTTTTGCGTTGAACGTATCGTTTTTTTTGTGATGGTTGATTGAAAAATCTTTATTTTATTTACCTTTTCGTCTTGATTTCTTACTATGTATACAGGATGTTCGGAAAATTCGTTCGGAAAAACTTGGAGCGGTGATTATACGTGGAAAAATAATTGTATAGTTCTATAAAATAAATTTGGAAGTCTCAGTATTTTCGGATTTTTTATATAAAATCGCCTATAACTAGCGTAAATGCTATATTGTGCGTTATAAATTTCACATAACTCACAGCGTGACGTCATGCGCGAACCCGGACGAATTTGACACGGTTTGGTATCATATTATCTTCCTTTTGTTGGATCATGACGCAGTCAAACTACAACGAGAATAGTAACGTATGTACTAAAGTTTTGGGAAAAACAACTTAAAAAATAATTGTATTTTTGAAAAATTACATTAATCATTTATTATAAAAGAAAATCCCAACTTAATTAACGGCCGAAGGCCCGTAGTATTCAACTGCGTGAAGCTTTATGTGTGCACTTTCACATCCCGTACCTCGTTGTATTACATTTTTTACTCAGATGTTCATTGTGTATAGCGAAATAAAGTCTGAAAGTATATCGTTGAATATATATTATTCGATTTCTCCCTCCATCAACGTGTAAATTCGTTTTTACTTTTATTGACTTTTTTCTTTTCTTTGCAGGAATTTGCCACCCTGACGAAAGAACTAAACGCAGCGAGGGAGCAGCTTTTAGAACGGGAAGAGGAAATAGCCGAGCTCAAAGCGGAAAGAAATAATACTCGGGTAAGTGATGATAAAATCCCGCTGATTCCGATATACCCCGATTTTCTTGTCGGTTATTGGAAAAGTCCCCATTCACTGGTGCTGTTGATGGTTTAATATGTTTGAAGCAGTTTTTTTATCAATATAATATTGTTTTGGTGTAAAAACTCCGAAACGAATGACTTATTTTGCTTCTAAAACTTACAATTCAATTCAGTACCTCCAGATTGATCGTGCAAAAGTTTGTTAGATCAGTAGTGTAACACAAAATCGTATAGAACCCGTCCTCCACAATCCCCAATCTAAGCGGCGGGCGACTACATGTAAGATAATTTTTTTTTCAAAAAAATTAAACTTCACAAAGAAAAAGCACTAGAAAGTGAAATAATATTTTTACGTATTTATAGCTGTGGTTAATTGTAAACTTAATTTTGTTCAAAGTTAGGATAGGCCGAAGTTCTAAAATTTGAAGTCGGCGCAATTTTAAAGTATAATAGGAGTCCTTAATGATAATACATAAATAAATTGTTAATAATGAGTACTATTTTTAGATATTTATTACTTAACCTTATGGTCAGCCTAATTGCGTTCGACTTTAAGTAATTTATACACAAGAGTTCGGAACTTTAAAGTAAGCGCAACTCCTTTTTAATTGTTTATAAATTATCATTACTGATCCTTATACTGTGCTTCTATTACTTCTTCCTTTTTGGTTCAGCTGTTCTCCCTCCCCCCTTCATCTTCTCTTTAAATTTGTGATGTCCATTTAATATTGGATTTTCAGACTTCAGTAACCTGGAAAATGACCCATTAGTTAACATTTTTGGAAAAGTTGGTAGTCGCTTCTCTTTATCCCTCCCCCTCCATCCGTCAATTTTCTTAACATCTATTACACAAAATTAATTTTTTTGACCCCAATAACCCCCAAAATGATAAGTTAGTTATCCTTTTTGGAGAAATTGCCAATCGCTCCTTTTTACCCCCCGGGGTTCATTCTTTAAGATCGGTGAGACAAAATATATTTTCTGACCTTAATAACCCCGAAAATATTGTATTAGTTAACATTTTTGGATAAAGCCACTTCTTGTTATCCACTCCTTTAATATATTTTTAGCATCTGTTAAACAAAATTAGATTTTCTGACCTCGATAACATCGAAAATACATTAATTAACATGTTTGGAAAAATTCCCAGCCGCACCTTTTATCCCTCCCCCGTAACCATCTTTTAACATTTGTTAGAAAAGATTTAATATTCTGGCCTCGCTTGCCCCAAACTTTCCATGTTAGTAACATTTTTAAAGAAATTCCTAGACACTTCTATTTTTGGTTTTTTTATTATTTTGTAAAGTCAAATACCAACACGACCAACGGACCGTCATGCTTTACACAATGGGGAAAAATTATTGAAATCGGTGCTGCCATCCGAAGTACACACGCAAAAATTGACGATTTCAAGAGTTTTTTTTTAGTTTTTCGCAGTTTTTTTTTTAGGTTTCCACTTACTTTAACAAAAAATCCTTAAAATGGGACAATTCGGGAATAATAATAATATTCGGGAAATAATCAACAGAATAAATTATTAACACTCCAATTTAAAGTACACCAGCTATATCACTTTTATTTACATGTAATGTGTCGTCACAACCAATACCATCACTTTTCGAAATTTGTTCGAAAATGTGCAATAGATAGTCTACTACTACTTACCTACAAATGGCCCTCCACTGTGCTAAGTTTGTGGGGGTGTATATTACACCACTGTTGTATACAGGGTGTCCGAAAAGTCTTAGTATGGGCAAATATCTTTGCTATTAGTAAAAATAGACACCAAATTTTAGGTGTATCTTATTGGTTAATAAATCTACTTTTTTATGTATTTTAACTTTTCAACATCCTTGAGGGGTGACGCTAGGGAGTTGAGGTCAAAAGTTTTAAATGCAACCCTATGCCTTGTGGTACCTCATTTTTAAGGTATTCAAAAAAGATACATTTTAACGCAAACTCAAGGTTCGTATCTTAATTCGTTTTTAAATGGAAAGCCTTTAAAAATTTAAAATCGTGAAAGAAAGTATACATTTATATACCTTTATTCCTCTGATTACTTTAAAAGTTGTTTAAAATGACCACCATGAACTTCTAGGCAGTATTAAAGTCGATTTTGGTACTTTCTTCTCACAATTTCGAGAATGGCAGGTGTTACTTTTGGGCAGAGTTCCAAAATCGACTTTATTACTGCCTGGTAGTCATTTTGAATAACTTTTAATGTAATAAGAGAAATAAAGGTACAATTTAAATATTTAATTTTTTTTCAAGTTTTTTAATTTTTAAGGGCTTTCCATTTAAATACCAATTAAGATGCGGACCTCGGGATTGCGGTAAAATGTTTGTTTTTTGAAGACCTTTAAAATGAGGAACCACACGGCATAGGGTTGCATTTAAAATTTTTGACCTCAACTCCCTAGCGTCACCCCTCAAGAGGGTTGAAGGAGTTAAATTACATAAAAAAGTCGATTTATTAACCAATGAGATACACCTAAGATTTTGTGTCTGTATCTTTACTAATAGCAAAGATATTTGCCCATAATAAAACTTTTCGGACACCCTGTATGTGTTCAAATTATTTCGTTATATCGAAACTTATTTTTAATTTTTTTCCGATTTGACAAAGGTTTTTTTCCTTACTTATAAAGGTTTTTTTCCTTACTTATCTACTTTATTTGTATAGAAGCTTTCAGAATTTCAATAAATATTTCACAACTTTCAAAGTTCTCAATTTCCCGACTGCTGTAATGAAACAAAAACTCTAAAATGTTTCTCCCCAGCTTTTTCAATACTTAATGTTAGATGAGGAATCTCTTAAACAATTTAATTCTCCGAAGAAACATTAAGTAATTAATTAAAATTGAAATGGCACTGCAGTAAAGAAAAATATTTTTCCTTCGTTACGATACTACGAACTCGGAATTGGTGCCGCACTTTATAACGAATGCAAATAGCTTGTGAAAAGTGTACAAATGGAAGTTTCTTATCTCCATCAAGTATCTGTCTTATGCCTATTTTTGTTCACACAGAAAGGATATGTTTTTCAATAATGGGTTATCATTTCAAGCAACTCTTCCCTGGTGTTCACTGGCGTTAAATAAGTCCTTTGAGATGCCGCCAAAATAAGAAATCTAACGGATTTAGGTCAGTAGATCTTGGTGGCCACAAAACAGGTCCACCTCGACCCATCCAACGTTTACCAAACGTATCTGTTAAATGGCGACGCACTAAATTGTTAAAACGTGGTGGAGCACCATCGTGCATAAACCTCATCTGAGCTTTAACTTGCAAGGGTACATTTTCTAAAAGGTTGTTTCAATTTTGTTTAGGTTTGCTGAGGTATTAATAGATGACATAGAAAACTTAGGAACATCATTAATAGTTTAAATTAGTCAAAGTGTTGTTGTCAGAGTATTGGGAAAATGTGGCAGCTCATCAGGTAAACCCAATGTTCAAGCCAGTACATCAAAAACAGTTGTGTCGAGTTTAGAAAATGTTGCTGACATTGAAAGAGTAGACAGTGTCATTGACGTTGAAGAAACTTCCACTTCAGTAGAAACTTCATCAAATCTTAATAAAAGGAAATAAAGTTGGTGCAATGCACGTTTAACAACTGCTGTTTTGCTGTTAAGAAAATATAAAATTTGGCGTTAACTTTAAGAATTTAACATGTTAAACCCTATGGTCCAGTTAAAAAAGATGCACTGTAGATGAACACGAGAAAATCTTATGGTCCAGTTAAGAGGACGTACATCAGAGTAATCTCTTTGTTATTTAATTTAAGACTACTGAACCAAACTTGGCATTCTTATTTTGAGAAACCAAAAATGACAATTTTATTTGAAAATTATTTTAATGACAGATTAGTGTTTACTGGTATATAACTAGTAAGTAAAATAATCTTAATTTAAATATTAATTTATTTTTCTATATGCTTAAAAATATAATCGAAAATTTGTATTTAAAGGCAATGATTTTTTCTACGAATTTATTCTCATTCATTACATCCTCACTAATTCGGTCATCCTCACTAAGACGGTCGAAATGCATATGGAAAGAGGACGAGAATTGATCGTAATTGAACGTAACTTTATCGGTGTTAAACGAGTTAAACTTTTAAATATGTGCTCGTAGATTGTAAAATCTACCAGTTGACCGACTTTACTTAAATGTGATTTAAAAAAAATTGGTTCAAATAGCTCCTCAAAAGGGAAAAAGGAAATTACAGTCTACGCTACGTGACAAGATCACATCCTGAAATGCTTTTGCAAGAAAAGAAACCACTGGCGTAATATAAGTAAAAGAAAAATATTGAATACTAGCAAATCCAGCCAGCAAAAACCGTCCTAATGTCTTTGGTTGGTGTAATTTTTCTTGTTCTTTACTTTTTTGCATTAAGCCTGTCCTTGTTTGGAAGATTGAAGGGAAACATTATTTATATTACTTGAAAAGGTTAGTGGCCAATTATTGTATGATATAGTTGGTTGTGTTAATGGGACCAGGCCAGTTATTTAAAGAAAGCCCTTTTGTTTTCAATGCCGACGTTTCGATTTATTTAAAGTTGTCCTCAGGGTTCTACGGAAAAAAGAACAATAAGTAACACTTAGGTATTTTTTACATAAAGTAGAATTATGAATTTCTTTCTTATATGTTATTGGTATGTACAGGGTGGTGCAACCAAGATGGGGTGGACGATTGTGAGTAAACGGTGAGGAATTTCGAAAAAATTTGTTTTGGATATTATCGATAGTCAGACACGCTATGTTTTAAAATTATTGCCATAATACAGGGTGGTCCGAAAAACTCGTGGCGAACCAAACTTGTATTTTTTTAAATGGGACACCCGGTATATTATTGTTCCAATTGATTCTCCTGTTCATTACGATCATTTTGATATAGGGTTTATTGGGTCTAAAACTTATAGTAAGGGAATGGGAGGCGGTTAAAGTTGAAAAAATGCTCACAGTTCGGCCATTTTTTAAAGAAATTTGAAACAGGTATGGAAAAACCAAATATTCAATAAAACGTTACATATCCTTGAATACATTAATCACTTGCAATTTATTTAACATTATTCACTGTTATACAGGGTGGTCAAGTTTTGCAAATACGGCCTGGACTCATTTTTTTTAAATGGAACACCCTATATATTTTATTTTCATGTTAAAGATAACATTACTAGCTTTCAAAAAATACCATACATGATGCCTTTCTGACCAACAGTTTTTTAGTAAACCAGCCGTGAAAGCAAAGTTTCTTCATTCTAATACGATTATACTGAATTTACGTTGTTTATTATTGAAATGAAACAAAAGATTGACGAACTTGTCAAAGCTACTGCCGCATAATCCATTATTTACAAGTTAAGTGTAGGTGGCCCAATAATTATGAGGTAAGAAAACTGAGACCCGAAACTTTTACATGTTTATTAGAGATATTTCAAAAAACAGAAAATATTGTTTTTAGGAAATGTAAAGTAATTAATAAACAAAGATAATCAGTTATCAGTATTATTAATAGTGTAAGGAAATTAATTAAGCAAAAACAGAACATCTTTTAAAATTATTTAGGTATGTACTTACTTGTTTAAATTAAATTAGGTTTACAAGTAAGTACATACCTAAATAATTTTAAAAGATGTTCTGTTTTTGCTTAATTAATTTTCTTACACTATTAATAATACTGATAACTGATTATCTTTGTTTATTAATTACTTTACATTTCCTAAAAACAATATTTTCTGTTTTTTGAAATTTCTCTAAAAAGCATGTAAAGGTTTCGGGTCTCAGTTTTCTTACCTCACCTACGCTTAACTTGTAAATAATGGATTATGCGGCAGTAGCTTTGACAATATTTTGTTTCATTTATAATAGTGTCATGGCCTCCTAATATTAGATATTTAATAATAAACAACGTAAATTCAGTATAATCGTATTAGAATGAAGAAACTTTGCTTTCACGGCTGGTTTACTAAAAAACTGTTGGTCAGAAAGGCATCATGTATGGTATTTTTTCAAAGCTAGTAATGTTATCTTTAACATGAAAATAAAATATACAGGGTGTTCCATTTAAAACAAATGAGTCCAGGGCGTATTTGCAAAATTTGACCACCCTGTATAACAGTGAATAATTTTAAACAAATTGCAAGTGATTAATGTATTCAAGGATATGTAACGTTTTATGGAATATTTGGTTTTTCCATACCTGTTTCAAATTTCTTTAAAAAATGGCCGAACTGTGAGCATTTTTTCAACTTTAACCGCCTCCCATTCCCTTACTATAAGTTTTAGACCCAATAAACCCTATATCAAAATGATCGTAACGAACAGGAGAATCAATTGGAACAATAATATACCGGGTGTCCCATTTAAAAAAATACAAGTTTGGTTCGCCACGAGTTTTTCGGACCACCCTGTATTATGGCAATAATCTTAAAACATAGCGTGTCTGACTATCGATAATATCCAAAAAAAATTTTTTCCAAATTCCTCACCGTTTACTCACAATCGTCCACCCCATCTTGGTTGCACCACCCTGTATAAGAAAATATGTTTACGCTTTGCCATAATACTTTAATAGTCGGGTAGAACACTAAATAAAATGACAAAAAAGAGAACAATAATAAACAAGAAAACAGAATAAATAAGACACTTACCAAAAAAAAAGAAACGGGTTTTCCCTGTTAAAAATAAAATGAAATTTAAAATGGGACACATTAGATACATCTAACAGACTGACGTACAAGATAGACGTAAGACACTTAAAAAAAATTAAAATATAGGAACCACACTACATACGAGTATGTATTAAGGTTGACTAAGGGATCTATTTGCTTTTTAAATTCTATCAATTAACAATAATAAACAAGACAACATTCCAAATGAGGTGATTTTCTTTAGAACATCTTTCTGATCGTGGGTATACTTATAAAATTTTGCACATGATAATTTAATATATATATATATATATATATATATATATATATATATATATATATATATAGTATATATATATATATATATATATATATATATATATATATATATATATATATATATATATATATATATATATATATATATATATATACATACATATATATATACCGGGTGCCCACGGGTTTACTGGCCAGCTCGTTATTTTGTTAAGAAACAATATTTCGATTTGAAATTTTGGGAACTCGTATGGTTGCTTTAGATGCAGATTTTGAGTGCTCGAGCATCTGACTATCGTTTCCGGTTCAACCGGAAATACAGTCAACTTTGTTATTTTAAACGAAACACCCTGTATATTTTTTAAAATTTGGATTCCACGTAAAATTCTAATTATAAAACATGTATCATACCCCATACCTATCTTTAACAGTTTTCAAGAAAATGGCGTTTGAAATTGTCGAAAGAGTCGCAAACTATACCGTTTTAACATAAAACAAATGAATATGCGAAAAGTTTAATATATTATTCTTGCTTCTTTTTAGGGGCCTTGTATGCTTGTGTCATGACAATCTCACTTCCGGTTTAACCGGAAGTGCTACAACATATGACATTCAGGCACAAATTACTTCAATAATTTCAATTGAACGACCTACTTTAAACTCTAAATTCTAATTTATCTGACTTTTCTCTATAATTTTTGTATACACCATCCCAGGTCTAAAGTTGACAGTTCTTGAGATATAGACAGCTAAAAATTTACATGCATTCCAAATTTTAATCTTTTTAATTTTATCTAGGCGGCTATGGATATCATTTGCATTAAGAAAATGTAGAAAGGATACACATAATTATTAATAATATCAAATATCAGAGTAATGCTTGAAGTAATAATTTTATTAGGCTTTCATTTTAAAAAATAAGAAATTAGCCATAAATTAAGTGTTCGAATTGTTGACCTTTTTCTCTCAGACGAAGTCTTTGAAATTCCTTGAGCACGTTGTTCATTTGTTTTGGGGGTGATATTATTAATAACAAAAAATATGACAAGTGTCTTGTATTCATAGCCATCTTGATTAAATAATTGGAAATTGACATGGTTATGATCATGAAGCAGTTCAAGCGACAAATCATCTCCATAGCCGCCTAGATAAAATTAGAAAGATTAAAATTTGGAATGCATGTAAATTTTTAGCTGTCTATATCTCAAGAACTATCAACTTTAGACCTGGGATGGTGTATACAAAAATTATAGACAAAAGTCTATATAAATTAGAATTTAGAGTCTAAAGTAGGTCGTTCAATTGAAATTATTGAAGTAATTTGTGCCTGAATGTCATATTTTGTAGCACTTCCGGTTGAACCGGAAGTGAGATTGTCATGACACAAGCATACAAGGCCCCTAAAAAGAAGTAAGAATAATATATTAAACTTTTCGCATATTCATTTGTTTTATGTTAAAACAGTATAGTTTGCGGCTCTTTCGACATTTTCAAACGCCATTTTCTTGAAAACTGTTAAAGATAGGTATGGGGTATGATACATGTTTTATAATTAGAATTTTACGTGGAATCCAAATTTTAAAAAATATACAGGGTGTTTCGTTTAAAATAACAAAGTTGACTGTATTTCCGGTTGAACCGGAAACGATAGTCAGATGCTCGAGCACTCAAAATCTGCATCTAAAGCAACCATACGAGTTCCCAAAATTTCAAATCGAAATATTGTTTCTAAACAAAATAACGAGCTGGCCAGTAAACTCGTGGGCACCCGGTATATATATATATATATATATATATATATATATATATATATATATATATATATATATATATATATATATTATATATTAATATATAATATATATATATATATATATATATATATATATATATATATATATATATATATATATATATATAGAGAGAGAGAGAGAGAGAGAGAGAGAGAGAGAGAGAGTTAGCATTTAATATTAGAATAATATAATGAAAATTAAAGAAACACACAAACAGTTAATTCAAGAATAAAAGTTCAAAATATCAAAAACCCTCGACCCCATATCGACAACAGATTATCAGACCCTTTCCCTAATTCGTTCTTTTGGAAATTTCCTAGACAGAAGACACCTCAGGAACTTGAATCGGGCATAGTTTACGCGGCCCCTTGTAATAACTGTCAGAAATTTTAAGTAGGACAGACAGAACGCTCCTAAATCAGAGAATTTCTGAACATCAACGAGATTCTCGAAAACTAAACACAGTGAACCCTGCAGCCTTAGTTGAGCATGCAAGAGAACAAGGCCATCAACTTAATTTTGATGAGTTTAACATTATATCTAAACAAAAAAATCTTTCAAAGCGTCTGATAGACGAAATGAGTTGCATAAAAAAACTCGATAGTGTTAACACTAGAAAGGACATTGAAGGCTTCAGTCATCCTATTTTAGTTTGATTCGTAAAATCCCAAAAGAAAGCATCAGGGAAAGCGACTGGATTATAATAATCTATTGTCGATTTGGGGTGAGGGTTTTTGGTATTTTTAACTTTTATTCTTGAATTAACTCTTTGTGTGTTTCCTTAATTTTCATTATATTATTTTAATATTAAATGCTAACTCTATATACAGTATTTTGTACGTCATTCTGTTAATCTAATGTGTCCAATTTTAGATTCCATTTTATTTTTAACACGGAAAACCCTTTTTTTTTATTAATAAAAATTTTTATTAAAAAATTAATTTAATAAGTGGCTTATTTATTCTGCTTTCTTATTTATTATTGTTTCCTTTTTTTCTTGTTAGTTTATTTGGTGTTCTACCCCAGATAAAACCAGACCAGATGCGAAAGCTCCAATGTCGCCTGTACTTCATGCGACGGCGAGCCAAGGATTGACGAGACGATCCGCCGGCGGTCTGGCATCTAGTACGGAGACCGAGGTTATAAATTTAAATCACAGCATCACAGCCACTGCCGTGTCTTCTTCAAATGTAACGTAACTGCCGTATAGTACAGACGCCTGCACTATCGCAAAGCGATGGTGCAGGCAGCCCTCAAGGTCATTGAGACTGAACACGATATTTGACAGTCTTACGCATCTGGTCTGGTTTTATCTGGGGTTCTACCCTAAACCTAATACATACATAACTATACTAAAGTATTGTAACAAAGCGTAAACATATTTTCTTATACATACCAATAATATATTAGAAAGAAATTTATAATTCTACTTTATGTAAAAAAATACCTAATTGGTGCTTATTGTTCTTCTTTTTCCGTAGAGCCCTGAGGACGATTTTAAATAAATCGAAACGTCGGCATTGAAAACAAAATGGTTTTCTTTAAATATCTGGCCTGACCCCACTAACGCTACCAATTATTTATATTACTACTAAACTTTTCCATTACTTATGCTAATTTTTAGTAATGACAGCCTTTTAAAAGACTTACGTGAAATGAAATAATTTTATATCTTTAAAATATTACTATTATTAAATTTGTCACGGATCTCCAACTTTCCCTTTTCCATTTTCTCGCTTTAACTGAACAAAAACCTTAAGATGTTTTTCTTCATTTTTCCGAATGCTGGATGCTACAAAAAAAATCACTTAGATAACGCAATTTGATAATGAGAAAACATTAAGAAATTAAAATGTCAGAGCGGCGACATGAACAAGAAGAAAAAATAACATTTGATGCGCTAGTGTAGGCTTCAGAATGAAAGACAAAAGCTTGTAAAAAATAAATAAATGGGGATTTTTAATCTGAAAAGTGCCCCTGTCATCCTAAAATTCAATTGAACCATTTCACTTTATACAGGAATTTGATAGGAAACGGGTGAATTCTGTGTTGTCGACCCAACGATTTTAATTAATTTTTTTATACATAGTTTATATAAAACATTGTGGGCCAAAATAAAATTGCCTACCACATTTTTTTTCGAATATCCTTTTTATTTTTACTACCTTCCTCCCGCAGTTTTGGTGTCATGATTATAAATACATGAGTTATGTCAGGTTAGGTTAGTTATATCCATAATCAAATTACAAACCTCGAACCCCTATTTCACCCCCCTAGGGGTTGATTTCTAAAAAGTTACAAAATACGTGTTTAATTATCGACTTAATATTTTTTCTTCATACAAAGTTTGAACCGCCATTTCACCCCCTTAGGGGTTGAATTTTGAACTCAAATATTGTCTGGAAAACCGGAAAAAGTCGATGAAATTTGGTCTTGATAAAAAAATTGTCACCCTGTATAATTTGTTAATTCGATCAGACCTATGCTAGGGTTAAAAATATTTAGCTGTATTTTGTATACTTATGTAACAACGTTTTAAAATTTCAAAATAAGATATTCAACATCTAAAGTATTATTTAAATATTGCCATGTTCTTTTCTTTTATTTGTATAATGTTTTTCATTATTGTCGAAATATCTGATTCAGGAAAATTACATTTCAATCCAGCGAGGAAATGTTAAGCTATTAGAATCTACAATCCGTGTCACTGAAGCAAAAACAAAGCCAACGAGAATTTATTTTTCTTTATATGTTTAAATTTCGGCGTGACAGCTACTTATTGTCTTGTTTTTCTTTTAATTATTAGGATGTTTATATACGTCTTTGAATACAAAACAAATTTTTTCAACATTTTTTTATTAGTGAGGGTTCCTTATTTTCTCAGTTCTGTTTTCAAAATTGCTATTTGGAAATAATGAAGAAACTAAATCATTGACTGAGAAAGAGGAGAGAGAGAACGTTAAACATTGCTATGGCTTCCTACCCGTCTGTATGCCACCGAGCGCTATTTCTAAATCTATGTACTAAATTAATATAGGTATATATGTTTTTCAATTAGGTATTGTCTGCTTAATATTTATTTCCATTGAATTATAAAACCCCTTTAGAAATTTTAACACGATTCTTCTACATTAATAACAGTAGCCTGCCTCTGTTGAACAAATATTTCTTGAGCAATTCAATTTGCCAAGGAAACAGTGGGTAATTAAAATTTAATAGCCCAAACACTAAAGAATAATAATACGTAAGTTTTATTTTGTCTTATTCGCTCTAGAATGAAAGTCCAGCTTATTGCCCTAGTTTATAGAACAAATAGCTTGTAAAAGTTGTTTGAAGAAAGATTCCTGTTAAAGTTAAGTGTTCATGCCTATTCGATTCGGGAGTTCACTGAAAACAATGATTTTTCGAATTATTATTTTATGGGTCTCTTTTTTGGGTCTCCGGTGGCCGAGTTGGTACGGCGGCCAGCTTTGCAACCGAGAGGCGCGGGTTCGAATCCCGCTTCGACCATGGATATTTTGTGATTGTTAACTGTTGGAAGGTGGTAGAGGAATTCTTCCTCGACCGAGGTGGTACCACCCCACACATCCTCTTAAAGGGCTGGTGAAATCCCTACGGAAGTTTCCAGCTCTGGATGTGTGAGTCGTTTCCCCAGTACACCCACGGTACATAGTACTTAGACTTCGATCTTCGTGGGCTGTCAGAGGATAAAAAAATGCGATTATAGTATTCAGTGTTCGTTTCTATTATTGTTTTAACATTGTTATTGCTCATATACAGTCGTTAACACAAGAGACATTATTCGTTATTATCAAGCACGCGTTGACAACGTACGGGCATGCTTTCCATACACAGAAAAAACTGCTATGCTATTTTCAACAATGGTACTGTGACATGACTGTCACATTAGTTATATTAAAGTTAATATTGTCTCAACAAAACATCATTGAAACAATAAAAAAATATTGCTTTAAATATAGACTTATTATTGGACTTCAGAAGTACCTATACCTACTTCTTTGAAAACTATATTACCATTATTTCAATGACCAAAGTACTATGGGAATCCGATAAATTTCTACTATTCCTTGGAGTGTAGAATTGTTAGAGCCAAAATATTAAACTATTTGATTGGAATGCTTAAATATAATTGGGCGCAAAATAGCTATTTGTAGGCGGTGTGATTCAAATTACAATATATTTTTTAAACGAGCAAGAACTGTGGTTTAAATAAAAAATCTAAAAACTAAGTGAATAATCCTTATATCATGTTAATGAAAATAAACACTCCAATAAAACATAAGGTATTAGAGAAATAATAAAAAGTATTAATTCAATGGGTCCTATTGTTGGCTGAAATATTATTTCTATTGCTCGCGGATACCCTTGGAGAGGTTAAAATTATGCTGTTGGTATTTTGTTCGTTTAATAGTCGTTTAGGCATGGAGCCTGTTTGAATATTGCGTTAAAGCTACGCCAAAAATAAATAGATCTCTTGCAATTCTGGGGACTGGAGAGTTTCAGTGTGGACTGGAGTGGACTTTAGTGTTTTATAGTATGTAAGTAAAATAAGTCTAAAAAGCTTTGCAATAATAATAAGTATTTCGATTAAATAAGTTGTATATTCTTAGCCATAAACGTTTACTGAAACCAATGATATATTTTGTATTGAATTTAGAATAGGGTATTACTGCATCAAATAATTGTTATATTTGAACGACCGATTAAAAACCTTTGAAACCTTATATTGTAAGCAATCTTATAACCTATTGGTTAACAATGCTAAAATAATCAT
Source organism: Philopedon plagiatum (assembly GCA_963971165.1). Classification (NCBI taxonomy): domain Eukaryota; kingdom Metazoa; phylum Arthropoda; class Insecta; order Coleoptera; family Curculionidae; genus Philopedon; species Philopedon plagiatum. Next base: position 9,583,842 of record OZ020191.1, read on the forward strand.
TGAAAGAAACCGAATTTGTATTGTGCAATACGGAATAGAGTGTGTCATTGAGTGAATTGGTATCCAATTCTATATACGATAGTGTTTTTTCTGTGTATGAAGTACTAACCTAGTTTCCAATACACCTTTTAGAGCCGATCTAATTTTTTAAATAACAAAAATTTAAAAAGAAGTTCACCCGAGCACGGCTTCGAACCCACGACCTCTCGATCCAAAAGCGGATGCTTTACCTCTGGACCACGTTAGCTGTCAATTGATTTGACATAACGATTTGTTATACTTTCTGCGTATCCGGATTTGTAGGTGAGCGTGCCGTAGGTTGTTTATGGTCCTTAATCTGGAACCCCAAAACCAGGTTGAGTTTGTAATCTCGAACCCTGAACCATAGGGAGGGAAAAATTAAGCTTCGTTTGTGTTTACGTTGTTGACTTTGCCAGGCGGCCTATCGTGTGTTACGGCTTTGATAGTTCAGTTTTCTTGTAGCAGTAAGTATTTGTGGCTTTCTGAAAAATTAAATTAGTAGTCTGACTACAGAATAGTCCTTCCTATGAGTCCCATTTTTTCTATTTTATTTAGCTTATTTACGTCACTTTCTATAATCCAAATTATTGTTAACCCAACTACAAACTAGAGCCATAACCGGCCTGATGTACTGTGCATACAACAGGTACTAAATCCGAGTTACTGTGGTATTTAACGATAGTATTGACAATGACATATTACAAATTAATTATCTATTCACAATATGCATTACACTATACGAGAGAACGTTTCATGGTTTGCGAATAACGTTCCATTAAATAGATAATGGCTTGGCACACTTCTTCATGCCTTATAAAGAAACTAGTGAACTTACTAAGTGCGCTTTTCACAACCATAAGTCCCTTCTAGGTTTGGACCTTTTTAAAACTTTTGGGAATTATATATTTTTTAAAACTCTTTGTAATATTTATCTTTGTTTTGTGAGACATTAGATGTAAATGTCAGACTATGTTCATGTACCTAATTACAGTGAATACACAAACTTCTAAAGTCCGGACCTGACCTGCATTATACTTGTCAAGGCAAACTTGTACCTTAAATGATACTCCCCTAACTCGCATACGTAGTCAAATTCATTTTTAGGGTAATGACTTTCCTTGGTGATGAACTTCCTTGGTCCAGCTTCTAACGATTAACACATAAAATTCGTTGTTGCACGGCCACACGTGCGACAAACGTCGGAAAGCATTTGACACATCGTGTAGCAGCGGCTTTAGGAATTAACAGTGGATTAAACCGGCTGTAGTGTATTTATTTTGTAAAACAGTAAACACACGCGTGTATTTAACAGCAATAAATTCGAACATTAGTTTCATTTAAACAATTTTATATGCATTTCGCGTTTCTGCATACTAAGTGGGCATTAATTCAACATTACACATCGCACCGCTAAATGTAGAATACACCAAATAGAATTGGTTCTCGCCTTTTAAGCTGGTTTTTTTGTTTAGAATTTTTCCAGCAAAACCTAATGTAGAAAGCTTTGTACATAATAACTAAAATACTAACCACTTTCGCAAAAGAGTTGAATTTGTTCATGGCCCTCAAAGATCACTCGGAGAGGGCTGTACTTATTGTGTACGCAATACAACCTTACCCTGGGCCAACACCAGCCCCAGCCATGGCCTGGCTGCGTTTTCCCGGTGGATCCGTATCTATAACGTATTGTACCGGGAAATACTTGTAAACTAAAATAGAATGTAAGATGTATTGTAAATATTTAAGAATGTAACTAATAAAGATGTTTTGAAATGGTTCTCGCCTGGTCTAATGTAACGATTATTATTAGAATTAGAACTGGGCCAGGGTGTAGTGGTAGTGCTTGGCCTTTACGTTTTGTCTATTCAGACTCGGACCGCGGCCGCGGGCGGGTTTGAAATGCAGAAATGCATTTCGAGAGGTGGAATAAAATTAATTGCTGCATGTAGTTTGGAGCTTAACTGATAATTTCGTTAAAGAAGGGATATTATTAAGCAAATTGAATATTCAATTTTGTAACTCCTGCACGGTTCGGTTGTACAACATTACCCATATTATAACAACACGCTCGCTCTCGTAATACCCTAATAAAACCATTAATAATTGTTTTGCCATTTCATTATTTCACGATTTTGTCGTAGACTACGTACACCTTAAGAATAATTTTAATTTAAATCAAATCCATTTTCCATTGACTTTCAGCAAGATAAGACGCAACCGTTTATTCATATACTCAATAACAGGTAAGATCTTAATGGTGGCCATTGACAGATGTAAAAATTTTTGCCAGCTTATAATTTAAACGTACCCGAATTTAGACTACTCAAACAAAACAAACGATCCATCACATGGCCACTGTCATTAGTGTCAAAATCGCATAGAATTCTGTGCATCGTGATCCAGCAGCTGTTCTTGCGTAAATAGAACAGTTTGTCATCCTAACCGGGACTGATTATGAAAATTTTCCAAAAATACATTTTTTCCAAAATGTATTTTCTCGAAATCAGAACTATTTCAATAATGCAGATATTCGAAAACTAGGGATGTTTTAAAAACCACTTTTTGAAACTAAATTTTTTCAAAAAACATGTTTTTAGAAAGAAAGTTTTTTAAACATTGTTTCGAAAAAGACTTCGAATAATTATATTAAAAAGCAACACTTTTCTGAAAGTAATTGAAGACACCGGTGCAAAAAGGAGGTAGCTCCATTTTTATAAAATTTTCAGGAGACAGAAAAAACTTATTTTCTTAAAAAGACAAATTCTAACGTACTTTTTATAAACGCTATGTTACAGTTTGATGGAAGATGCGTAATGTCTTAAAGTTTTACGTTTTCTAAATATTTTAGTTTAAGCATAATTTAAAAAAATATATCAAGGAGCTGCCTCCTTTTTGCACCGGACAGCGATATAAAATCTGTCAGCCCCTAAAACTAACTACATACAACCAGCGGATACGTATTTAGTGCCCGTTTACATGAAGATATGTATTTGTGGCGCTTTAGTGCTAAAGGACCGGGAGTAAAGATGTAAATCAGGATTCGGTAAAGTCAGATTCATTCTAGGTTGTTGAATAATACATTCATCTTTACAAATGGCGCTGGAGCTACTGTATGCAACTTTTTTATGTGTATTCCATTACACGGTAAGAAGAGACAGCAAACTTTGTTTTTTTTTTGGATGAAAACAGTTTTCTTAAAAAGTCCACTAAAATGGTCACTTAAAAGTTTATCTTGAATAACCGGAACTCCTTCAAAGTTGCGACACGTATTTTTTTCCAGGGGTACCCATTCTTCTGGTAACACTATTCTTTCTCGCTTTTTTTTCTTTTTTCTTCTTTCCAGTTTTTCTTTCTTCTTTCACACAGTTATTCTCGATTTTAACCACAACATAATTTCCTTCAGCTTCCGTTTTTTTCGCCACATTTTTTTTCCACGACCTTTCATCTCTAACTCATTTTTTGCTAACTTTTTTACTTTTATTCTTTCATCACTGTCAGTCATTCTCGGTTAGGGTAGAAATCTCAGCACTTTTGTCTTCTGACAGCCCACGAAGAGCGAAGCCTAAGTACCATGTACCGGGGTGTACTGGGGAAGCCCGACTCACGAATTAAACAGAGAAAATCGCCCACCACTAGGTCGGGACAAAAATCAGGATCGTTGTCCGAATCATCAAACTGTTCACATGACCTACTGCGAGACATTTTACTGATTTATAAAAAGAAAGAGGAAAATTATTGGAATTTACTTTTGCTCAACTGATAGTAAAAAACGGTCCACAACTGACAGTAAAGAATGCTCAAAATATGCCAACAGCCTACCACAATAATGACGGCACTACTTCTTTATTGTTTGCAAATCCAACATATGTTAATACTACAAGTGCCGCATCGAAGGGGCAGAAATATTATCTAACTCGGTGCAAAAATGAGGTAGCTCCGGAGCTGCCTCCTTTTTGCACCGAATGAAAGTAGGAGGTATAGGAATATTCCATATAACCCTGGTACAAATGAAAGAATCTACCTCGTTGTTGCACCAAACGATGGAGCATCCTTTTGTTACTGTGTTACGCTGTAAAACTAAAAATCATAAAAAAATGGAGCTACCTCGTTTTTGCACCGGTGTCTTCAATTTACTACAGAGTAACATTGCAAATAGAAGGAGACATAAACCTGACCAAACCCAAAAAAGGTTAGTTTAGGATCTTTTTCTCATGTTTCCATTGACATTTCATTCATTCATAATTTAAATCTAGAAAAATTAGGTTTTATAAAAAATATATTTCCGGGAAATGTATTTTTAAAAGTTTTTTTTTTAAATATATTTTATATGAAATAAAATACAAAAATGTCTCCAAACAAATAATTTTTAAGACAGGTTCATTTTTCGAAAATATATTTTTTTGAAAGTAATATAAAATTAAATTATGAACTCTAGTAGCTTGGAAATTGTTAATGAAAAAAAGACGAAAAAAGATCCTGAACAAACCCAAACGGACCTAAATAAATTTTACTTAATTTAACATCAAAAAAGATATTTGTTGAAAAAAGAAACAGCTAAAAGAGTTGGTCATCTTAGCTTACACGCGACAGGACAAATTGTTTCTTTAATATGGAAGTGTAAATATTGTAGCATTTTTTTTATTTAAGCCTTCTACTCATTTGATGGGATATACGAGTACTTACGAAAGAAAAATTTGTCTAAAACCTATTTTTCAATTTTTTAAAGCACTTTTCAAAAATACATTTTTTCAGAGAAAATATTTTTCGAAATTAAATTTTTTCGGATAGTATTAATTTTTTCAAGCAACGACTTTTTGAAAAAGTAATTTACGAGAAAGTAACGTACCAAACCTAAGGAAACCTGATCAAACCCAAAAAAGGTTCATTTGGGCTTGTTCAGGATCTTTTTTGTCTTTTTTTCATTAACATTTTCCAAGCTGCCAGAGTTCATAATTTAATTTTCTAAATATTATTTTCAAAACTATATATTTTCGAAAAATGTATATGTTTTAAAAATTATTTGTTTGGAGACATTTTGAAAAAATTTACTTCGAAATACGGGTTGTTGGAGAAAATATTTTCAAAGTATTTCATAAATCCGTTTTCTAAAAAGCATCTTTGAAAAAGCGGTCAGGACAGTTTTGAAAAAATTTAGGTTCGAAATATATTTTCGAGAAAATATTCTTGAGAAATTTTGTTAATCCATTTTCGAAAAAGCTGTTTTTTCGAAAAAAAATACTTTCCAAAGGGTTTTTTTTGAAAAAAAAAATCATTGGGTTTCGTTTAGAAGCCAAAATTATCCGGCGCAAATTTATGGATAAAGTTCTTGCAGTAAAAACCAAAAATCACTTAAAATTTCACTATGCAAGTATATTCCGACCTGCCTGGAACGTTATTATTAATAAAAACGGGGGAAGAAACGTGTCTGTGAGCCAGCAACGTTGCCACTCTCACTCTAAATTTCGTCACCATGCAATGGAAACAAATTACTAAAAATTTATTATGACGAGAAATCGATCTGCATCGAAAGTTTTTTACAGTAAATAACTGAACAACAATACTATTATAATAAAAGCAAAATACTCCTTTCAAAAGAATGTATACGCTAAACAAGGTACAATTTCATAATCAATTAACTTCTAATTCTCACATTGTACACGACCCTATAGAGACTTCGTTTAAGACGTATATTAAGCTAGCTCACCATGGTCACGTCGCGCATTTCTAACCTAATGGATATTTAGTTGCTAATTAGTTGCTAATTAGTTACGCTAATCCCGATTTAGTTGCTATTCATCCCTCCAAGATACACGCGGTGAGCTAACTTAAATATTAATCTAGCAGACCAATTACTATAACTCGGGTTTTGATCAACTTATCGACTTTGTTCAGCCGCCATATTTAGTTGCTAATTAGTTGCTGGAAGATAGCATAGTTTATTTTACCCCCCCCCCCCCCCCGTCAACCCTTAACTCCAGGATCGGTACCCCTAAAGGCATGAATTTCAATATGGCTCTGTAGGTAATTATAAATGGTTCTATATTTAGTTGCTAATTAGTTGCTGACGTTTTATGCTTGTTATTTTTTTTTCCTCCCCATTATACCCGATAACTACGGTGGTGCTAGAATAATTGTTTGTCTATTCAACCCTGCCGCGCAACTTTTGATCAATGAGAGATATCGACTTCGTTCAACCGCCATATTTAGTTGCTAATTAGTTATTTTAGCACCATCGTAGTTTTCGGTTATAATGGGGAGGGAACAAAAATAAAAATCATAAAACGTCAGCAACTAATTAGCAACTAAATATAGAACCATTTATAATTACCTACAGAGCCATATTGAAATTCATCCCTTTAGGGGTGCCGATCCTGGAGTTAGGGGTTGACGGGGGGTAAAATAAACTACGCTATCTTCCAGCAACTAATTAGCAACTAAATATGGCGGTTGAACGAAGTCGATATCTCTCATTGATCAACAGTTGCGCGGAAGGGTTGAATAGACAAACAATTATTCTAGCACCACCGCAGTTTTCGGGTATAATGGGGAGGGAAAAAAAATAAAAATCATAAAACGTCAGCAACTAAATATAGAACCATTTATAATTACCTACAGAGCCATATTGAAATTCATGCCTTTAGGGGTGCCGATCCTGGAGTTAGGGGTTGACGGGGGGTAAAATAAACTACGCTATCTTCCAGCAACTAATTAGCAACTAAATATGGCGGCTGAACAAAGTCGATAAGTTGATCAGAACCCGAGTTATAGTAATTGGTCTGCTAGATTAATATTTAAGTTAGCTCACCGCGTGTATCTTGGAGGGATGAATAGCAACTAAATCGGGATTAGCGTAACTAATTAGCAACTAATTAGCAACTAAATATCCATTAGGTTAGAAATGCGCGACGTGACCATGGTGAGCTAGCTTAATATACGTTCGTAAGTTCCTTTTTATTGTTCAGCACGCTTTATCTTCAGTTCCCATTGAGACATTTACATCCACACAAGGAGACCTAATTTCCATGACCGCAATAATTATCTATATTGTACATTAAACAATATACAAGCGGGACATTTATGTCATACGTCGGCTCGTCATACATAAAAGGATACAAAGCTCAAATTAGGGACATGTTTCGCTTTCTCGCATGGTTTCTCAATGTTACAGGAAATTTTAGAGTTTAGATGCGCATTCTGAATTCGCGCGTGTCACCGGGACAGTTTATATTATACGGAATGCGAATGGGTACGAAAAGTTTTATTCTTCCGGGTCTTTCGTTGCATGCTTGCTGGTGGATATGTTCACGACTGAGGAGAAATTAGTACAGGGTAGTCACTTTCTGGAAAAGTCATGGAATAGTCATAAAATTTAGCTAGTCATGGAAGAGTCCTGGAAAAGTCATTGAATTTTAACATTTTCTTGTTGAAAGTCATGGATTTAATCTGAAAAGATTTTCCAATGGACTGCATAGGTTATACTGTAAAAGGAGGATAGAGTGCAGCGTCTGTGTAAAAAAAGGAGGGTAGAGTGCAACGTGAGGGTAAGCCAAAATCCATAAACTTTGAAAAATGTTTATTGCAATATTACTCACGTAATATCATAAGCCCTAGATGGCTTACGGAGTGTTGGGAATTCCATCGGTTCAGCCTGCTGCTATTGCTTGCTGTGCCGTAGATCATTGATGTATTTATAAATTGAGCGCCACTGATTTTTTTGAAGGTGTTGTTCTAGTGAAATCGGATACCGTTTGTAGAAGGTACCACTTATGTACCTACCCGAATATCGCAAACAAAAATATCTGGGTCCCAAACAACTAACTTTTATTAAAATTTCAGTAATACCTGACCCACTTTTCTCCTCGCTCTGAACGTCAATGGTGGTATCCCTATGTTGTCATTCTGATTGTTTTTTGAGTTCTTAAAAATGACCAGTCTTAGTAAATACCCAGGTGACTAATATTCTCGTAATGCCCACAGACCACGACACTAAAAGATTTAACGGTCATATTTCCTGCAACTTTTGCATTCCCGTGGTTGTGCGCTTTGTGCCAAAATTCTTATCTACGTGCTACAAAGGGCAGAAAATCGGCAAATTTAGAATGCAAGTTGCGCTCAGGTGATTTTTATTTATAAGGATATGTAAGAGTTTTCATTTATTCACTTACAAGACTGCACGTTGTCATGATTTCGCGTGACATGGATAGATACATATATGTATGAGTATGTACGAGACCCCAGCTACCTACCTCAGATAAGCGGATTTCCATACATACATACCTACATAAATATTGAATAAATAAATCAATAAACCGATTTTGGACTAAGCTTGTTATTGTAATGTTAAATGAAATTTAGCACTTGCAAACTTTTATTTGAGTAAATAAGTAAATGGAGTGTGGAATAGATAAGTCAGTTAAGTGCCAAAAAGTTACTTTGGATGGTTTGCTTAAGTTTTCTCAGACATTTTGCTGTCTTTTTATCAATATTCACTCAATTTTTTCGGTATCTGTAGCTTGAAACTTCAGTGATATGACGAAAAGGAGAGAGGATGGCTTACCACATCTGGTGTTAGTCCACTGACTGAATGTGTTCTGATTATACATGGTCTGATTGGTTTGTTACTTAAATATAGGTTTTATTTAAGGATATGCGAAAGAAAATTGACTTTTAATAGCGTTTTCATTCAAAAGCGTTTTCTGCGTGCGTTAAGTACTCTTTCTGCAAGACAAGGCTTCCACTTCTGCTCAGAGCGGCCAGAAGTCACCTCAGGTAAAAACCATATCAATGATTTCTTAAAGAATATTAGCTAATTAAGCTAATATTAGGTTGAGATAAGTAAGTTTAGATGGTGCAATTAGTATCAAATGTTTCATTATAAGTAGAAGTAGCTGGGGGCGAGGGGATGTAATGTGAAATTAAATACGTATTGGTTTTAAATTTCCATTTCGATATCTAAATTGACGAATTCTTCCAATGATTACAAATTTCTAAATGGTATTGCTAATTTGATAAAAATTAACAATTTTTGAAGTCAGTCTGTCTAACCATCTATAAATCCCTTCCTGCAGGTTTTATGCAAACTCTAATATGAATTAGATAGACTTTTCAGCCTAATAAACATAAAACATAAGCTATAAAAGTGTAAAGATCAAAGAAACGATGTCTATTCGTATTTAGTTGCCTGTGAAAAGGGCTTTCATCATATTATTCACCCTTGTTTGATTTAAAAACTACACATGTTCATAATAAAAAAAATATAGGTATACATATTATACAGGATGTCTGGAAACGAAATTTAAAAAAAATTAAATAGTTTTTTGAAAAATGAGTTTTCGACAAAAAGGAATTCGATAGTCGAGAATAAAACACTATACTTAAGTATATCGCGTTTACTTGTATATCAGTATATGTTAAACTCATGCCATGGCAAGTTTTAATTTTTTTTTGTGATACTGTGTGGAGCCAAGAAGTTCCATTTTTTGGTTTCATTCCTCGAACTTTTCAGCCTATCCTCGTATATAAATAACCTTAATACAATACCAGCGATGATCCAGAGCCTATACTCAATCCCACATAAGATTAGAATGGCGGCCATTTCTAGTAACATTCTGTTGAATGAACTTTGGTCAGGGCCGGACTTCACATTTTTTATCAAAATATATGACTGTTTAAATAGTGGAACAGAATCTTCTGAAATTAATTTACTGACAACGTATGTGTAGAAATATGAAAAAACAATTATTGTACTAGAACTATAAATAAGTTTAAATGAACATCTGGTGATATTTGCCACCAATCTCACGCCGCTTTTGGTAAGATAAATTATTTTTAGTTTTAATTAAACAAATTCGAAACGACGATTAAGTTAAAAAACAAAGTTTAGCCCTAAAATCGTCAAGAACAGAATTAATGAAAAATAGCTAATTGTGCTAAATGTGCTAATTCAACGATCTTATTCTATTGGTACTTGTTTCTAAACTGAAGTTTAGAAATAAGTAAACATAATTTTTGAAACGCCGTGTATATTATAACACCAAGTTTTTTTGTTGGTGTAACTATGATGTGTTAGATGTTGACTGCTAACTAAGACACCGCTGGCCTTTTTATATTCGTTTATCATCTCTCCCACAGCACAAAACATTAATCATCTACTTGTATTAGAGCTTTAAAAATATCCATCAAAACTTTTTTAAAGAGTCCAAATCATAAATTTCTATTTTTTACATTAACTTTTATTTCGAACCGTGGCTCCATAACGATGCGGTCTACCTTTACAGCCGAGCACATTTCAATTTACTAGGGCCCGTTATGAATTATTTGTCTGAGCGCGGAGTTAAATATCATCCCCCATTGTCTGTGCTTGAAAAGTGTGAATATACGGGGAATGAGAAATTGCTTATACTGGCATTTAGTTTTTTTTCCGGCAGGAAAGAGCAATCGAGAGGGATCATTGTTTGCATGCGGCTAAAGCCATTAAACATGGCTACAGATATCTATCCCCTTTCGTCCCCTGGCAGTCGTACCAGGGTATCAACGCTCAGCCTTTTCCCATTTTCTAATGGTCAGAATAGTATTTACGTCATTGATGATATTACCCTGGTTGGTTAACCCCTTCAACAAGGCAGTCTTCGCGGGGTTGCAACTTAACTTTACGTCAGCAGAATCGTCGAGACGGGGTCGAAGCGTGAGTCAGTTAGCAAGAGAGATGTGATTGGGTCGCGTCGAGCAACTCGATGGACAGAAAGTCGGTCAAGTGTATGACCAGACACAGTCACACATAAAATCGGCGTGATAAGTAGTGAGTGCGGGAAAAAGTCCTCTCTCATTTTCTCGGGTTGTCAGCACCCATTTCTCCAGGCAAAGGCCTGTCCTCGGTTCACAGAACCCCCCATTTCTACAAGCAAAGTCCGTTCCTCTGTCGAGCCGTCAGAGCTCAATGCCATCAAGGCAAAGTAACGTCCATATTATATAGATGTGGTAATACTGTTAATTCAAATTACTTTGTTCGCCCAAAAGTATTTCATTACACTTTTTATATTTGATACACAAAAGCCAATCATTCTCAATTGTTACTGACAAAATTGCACAATGGAGTTTATTAGTTTTGTTGTGTAATTTTTTAGTTTTCGACGCACACTGCTGCTAGAGAGAAACTGGAAAAATGAAAAATTGATTTTATCCAATTTACAGTCAAGTAAAAAGCAACCGATAAATTGAAATGTTGCCTGTTTCCACATATTAGGAAAACATCTATTCGGAGTTTGGCTTTTACAAAAATAATTAAATCATTTAAAATTGTTTAATTTTTTCAATTTATACATTTCCAGTAAAATTGGTATTGATAACAGGCCATATACAGGGCGTTTCAAAACTCCACCGATAAAATTTTACAGGCTTTTCTTTGGTCAAAAATAATAAAAGGGTTCCTATTATTATAGGTCCGACAACGCTTCGTTACCGTTGCTAAAATTTTAATTTTTCTAATTTTGGCATATAAAGTGACACTTTTCAAAACCGCTGACAGTTTTGAAACATCTTACTTTTCGTAACTAGTTTCGAAAAGTAAAATACACACTTAGTTGTCTTATTCTTATACACGTGTCAGTTTAAAGCTTTTAGTTCTCAAATTAGACCGGACCAGCGTAGGTGAATCTGGCTGTACAAATTTAAATACCTTTATCCTCTTATTACTTTAAAAGTTGTTCAAAATGACCACCATGAACTTCTTGGCAGTAATAAAGTCGATTTTGGAACTCTGCCAAGAAGTAACACCTGCCATTCTCGAAAATGTGAGAAGTGAGTTCCAAAATCCAAGCCAAGAAGTCCATCCTGGTCATTTTGAGCAACTTTTAAAGTAATAAGAGAAAAAAAGGTATTTAGATTTTTACTTTTTTTTTTCACGATTTTTAATTTTCGTAGGCTTGCCATTTAAAACCGAATTAAGATACGGACCTCAGGTTTGCAGTAAAATGTTTCTTTTTTCAAGACCTTTAAAATAAGGTACCACACAGCATAGAGTTACATTTACAATTTTTGAAAAAGTTAAATTACATAAAAAAGTAGATAATAAGATACTCCTAAAATTTGGTGCCTCTATCTTTACTAATAGCAAATATATTTGCCCATACTAGGACTTTTCGGACACCCTGTATAGTGATATCTCTCAAACAGGGCAATTTATAGTATTTTATAGTTTTTAGATTTATAGAGACAACCTTGGGGAAATTGCAATTAATTTTTAACCATATTTAGTCGAAATTGGCAATTTTTCTTTTTAATTTAGATTGCCTATACAGTATACATACAGTCTCAAAAAGTAGGTGGGGGACCACATAGTTGACCAGATTATAAGTAACTATGGAATCCCTGATCGCTCTAAACTGTGAATAATGGTCTCGTGTTTGTTTCTAAGTCTATGCTCGTGACCCTAAAAAAAATGCCACTCTGTAGATTATGTCGAATGGTAATAAGGATATTTCATAGTTACTTCAAAAACTATTGCATAATTTGTATGTACGAAATTTGAATGAAATTATCTTTAAAAATGTGTAAAATAAATAAGAAACAAAATTATCACCCTGTGGACCTGTGTTAAGTTAATAGGATTTTTTTTTTCTTATTTTTGGCCAATAAATCACCGGAATCAATACTTAATTATGGCGCCAGAATTTAGCAACACCCTGTATAGCTTAAAATAAGAAGGACCTTTAATTTATAACTTTGATAATTTTAGTTGAACCTACAGTTTTTTTCGTGCCAAATTTAATAAGGAAAATTTTCGTCAGCGGCCGTATATTAAAATTATAAGAAAATTTTAAAGTTTCTAAAAACACGAGAAAAGCCGCTAAGCCGTGGAGATAATACTCGTATATTTTTTCTTTTAATTTAAAACTTTTCAAACCTGCGAGGAAAAATTTAAAAAGTTTTGTTCTACATTTTCGCTTATTATCCGAAGAGTTTTATATAACTCTTGTTGTTTTTCTTTAAACCGACATACACCACACCTTAAATGGTTTACAAGTAGATCAAGATCAAATTTAAGTGAATGCATGATTGTATTTATATCGATATGCCGACGCGTAGACTTGGAAATGCGTGATATACATCGATAAAAATATCACAGGGGGCGTAGCTCAGATGGTAGAGCGCTCGCTTAGCATGCGAGAGGTACCGGGATCGATGCCCGGCGCCTCCAAATACTTTTTTTTAAATATAAACAAATTATTTTCCAAATTAATTGAAAAATACTTTAGATAATAATAGTAGTTCTACACTGAAAAGATGTTATATGTCAGAATATCTAAATTTAAGTAAATTATTTCCTTTTCACTTAAGAATTATTGCTTTCTTAAAAGATTTATAAACTGGTGATTTACTTAGGATTTAATTAGTTATATTTAAAATAATTATTTAATAATTTATGTGTGTTTTTTTATTAAGTAACTGTTTGAGGTTGGTTTATATTATTTTTCTACTCGCTCTAATATTCAAATTCTTCGATATGTGTCATAAAGTCATAATAATGTTCATTGTGATACAAATGTTCATTATGAAACCGTTTTATTACCCAATTTAAAACCCATATATTTTTAATCAAGTGTCCTCTTTTTAATACAATTATGTCAGACTAGCTTTCGTCCCACGACTTCGTCGCGGTATAACATTTTACTCCATTACAAACTTTGAACCCCTATATATTTCACCACCTTAGGGGTTGATTTATTCAAATCTGTAAAACACTTGTTTAAACATTTATTTTATTTTATAGTATCATACTATAAGTATTAGTACTTCTATAAAGTTTCGAATTAACACGGTCCATCTAATATTTTTTCTCCATGCAAAGTTTGAACCCCTGTTTCACCCCCTTAGCAGTTGAATTTTGAAAAACCCTTTCTTAGTAGATGCCTACCTTATGTAAGAAACCTCTGTGCAAAATTTCAAGTTTCTAGACCCAGCGGTGTGGGCTGTGCGTTGATATATTAGTCAGCCAGTCAGTTTCTTCTTTTATATACAGGGTGTCCCATAATTTTCTTAACAAGCAATATCTCAGTCATTATAAAAGCTAAAAAAGTGATCTAAACGGGGTGGGTTAGGATATCGACTGGACTTCCACAAAATATCCTCGAAACCAATTTTCAGTATGTCAACCCCCAAAAATTGGCTCCCGCCAGACTCCCAATTTTTTTTCACATAAATAGAAATCTTACTTTGTTTTATATCTGGTAATAAACTTATTTGGAATATATATTCCCATACTTATTTTATGGAAATTTCATGGAAATTTCAGGAAACGGATAAGGAAATATTTTTTAAAAGTATTTTTTCACCGTTTTAATTTTTATTTTTATGACAAATAATGTAACCAATTTTCTTTCATACTAACCCAAAATTAACGTTTTCAATTTTAGCACAATATTCTCAATTTGAATTGATATTATCGGTAATTCACAGTGGTAATACTTATTTTGCAAAATTTAATTTTACTTACCATCTTTTGTATCGGGAACCTCAAAAATGGGAACGTGTTGTGATATAAAATAAGAATTCTATTTTTGCAGAAAAAATAGGGGACGCCATTTGGAAATAAAGGGGTAGGGGTAGTTTTTTTGGGGTTGACAATGAAAAATGGTTTCGAAGATATTTTGTGTCCATTCAATATCCTATAACCAACCTCGCTTAGATCACTTTTGTAGCTTTTATAATAAGTTGATTTTGCTTGTTAAAAAAACCTGTACAGAGAAGATTATAGTATTAGTGATAGCAGAGACTATATAGAGAATATAGGCAGACACCGAAAAGCCGGTCTCCCTTGAGACATTTGGTGGGTTTACTGGTTTATGGTTTAAAAGTTTGTTTGTCCACCATTATATATACATGTAGATACATAGTATACATAGTTAAATGGTAGACAAACAAACTTTTAAACACTAAGCCAGTAAACCCACCAAATGTCTCCAGGGAGACCCGCTTTTCGTCTAGGTATTATTTAGTTCTGGCGATAGTGAAGAATTTAATTTGTTTAACTGTTGCTAAATTAAATGAATGTTATTCAGTTAAATATTTATTAATAAATGGTCGTTGAAAAAATAGTGTATGCAACTCTCATGTGATGGCCATTAACACACTCGTATTCGTATGCTCGCATTCGTATAGTCATCAGTCATCATTACATAATCGTTGCATAATATACGAGTACTGTTATTCCTCTCTTACCCCAAGACACGCGTATTCTTGGCTCAACAAGGTATCACAAGAAAATTTAATTCCTGCCGTGAGTTTAACATCTTGCGGATATAATACAATCCCACCAAAAACATACATGTAAAAAAAACAGGCCAAGTTCTCGTCAGGACTGTGTGTTTTGTTATCTGAAAAAAATATCTGAAATGTAAAGTTATATGCCTACACGTTATTGTCAGTGTTTTGATAAACGCAGAAAAATATTGTATGAAGTGATAAATTTACAGACCAAACTTGACAAGTTTTCAAGGGTCTCAATATTGCTCAGTTCTTCAATGAGTGATGAAAGTCACAAAATTCACTGAAATTAACGGGTCTTAATAAATTAAAATAGGATTTTATTCCGTGTATGAATTCGTCATATTTATATGGCTTTTTGACTGAAAAGGTACATAGTAGAATTTAGCGCTACCGTACACAATCTAATCTATCAGATTAGCTTATGAAACCCCCCTTTTATTTAGGTAAGACCTCAGTCGCCGCGGCTTAACACTAAACGTAAGGATTTTGGGATTATGTTAAATAGATCCGCGAAAATCCGTTAAACAAAGAAGTAGAGCTTCCGACAACATTATATCGTAATTTAGCTGCTAAGCTATAGCCATTTCGACGTTAGCTTTACTTCTTAGTTATTTTGAATTCATACTATGATTTAAATGGTACAGTGGATGTAAGTTGGGTTTGTTACATGAAGAAAAATGTACTTTCAAATCGAGCGCTCAAGAAGTCTCAAAATTTCTCTGATTCTTTCTGAGACCGGTTTAATAATCAAGGGTTTCAATTGACAGGTGTAAGAATGACAACTAGATGTTGTACTATGAGTTTTTGCAAATTTATTAAAAAGAGCAATTTAAGCATATTTACCAAAATAATCAAGACCTAAATTCATATCAGCAATAAGTGGAAGGTGGTAGAGGAATTCTTCCTCGACCGAGGTGGTACCACCCAACACATCCTCTTAAAGGGCTGGTGAAATCCCTACGGATGCTCCCAGCTCTGGATGTGTGAATCGATTTCCCAGTACACCCACAGTACATAGTACTTAGACTTCGGTCTTCGTGGGCTGTCAGAAGATAAACAAGTTCCAAGATAAGTTGTTTGGAAATCAAGGAAAACGACATTTGGTTGTGATTTCTCGTTATTTTTTTAGACACTTTTGTTCGGAATTCTGCAAGCAAAGGTTTGCGGTCGCGAGAAACCCAAGCAAACCCAATATGCCTCGGAAAGCGGATTTTCATGAGAATCCGAGAGGTGACCTGAAATAACATTTTTCACCTATGTATAATAATACATATATGAAAACATTGCAAAAAATGATCGAAATTTTTGCTTTATTAAGTTTGCCATACGGGAGAAAATCTAAACATTTGTAAATAGTTTTGAAAATGGCCATATCTATGGAAAATTTTATGTAGAATATGACTTCCGCAGAGTTGAGGTGATGAAAACTGCAGTTTTCTCGTAAAGTTTGATTCTCCGGACCTATGTATATCCGACGGACCGACCGAGCCCCGAAAAATGATTTTTCTTTTCCCTCAAATATTAACTATTGAAAATTTTAATTTTAATGAGGTTCGGATATGTTAGAGAATTCTCTATCGAGTGGCTAAAATCGTATTTCACTAAATAATTCCGGTATATTTCCTGTCTCCTTCGAAGACCCGATTTTATGTGTTTTAAGGATTTAAGGTTGAGGGGAAGGGAAAACATGTGCAGGAAATTTGTTTCATTATCTAGAGACCCTGGGTAAGAATGAGCGAGAGAAGTGGGATGTTCTAGGCTTTTGTAGCTGGACAGTAAAGGGACGCATAAGTAACACGCCTCTCGTTGTTTTGTTAGGAACAGTCAAGGGAGCAATTATTATTATAGCGGTTAATTCTTCAGAGCAAAATCCGTGAAAGTATTGGTAGAACAGGGATAAATCCCCAACAGCGCGGAGATGAGCGAGAGAAGGGAGTTTTCTTGTGAGGACTGGGTCATTGATGAGTCGAATAATTAATTGATGATTTGTCTGAAAAAATGAATGCTGGGGTGCAGACTACCATCTTCAGCATAACTGTAGATGGGATTAATAGTTCAAAGAGAGCAGGTCAATAATAATGTGAATAAGAAATAGGCTTGGTACCAGGACTGAACCTTGGGTTTGCTTGGGTTTGAAGGGTCTTACGGTTTGGCTTTTGTGTTCCATGAAACTGCACTAACCTGCACTTTTTTATTTATGAAAAACACCTCTTAGAAAAATATATCGGTGCGGGTTAGTGCAGTTTCGTGCAACACAAAAGAACAAACTTTTAGTGTTGAATTTTCACAGAATCTTATCAAACTAAACATCTCGTCAAACATTTTATACTTCCGCATTTTTATTTTCTGTATACATACTTATATTTAATGCAGCACTTACATTATACATGATGAGCGTGATATTAGGACATCAAGAGACATGCCAATTTACGGTAAAACTTTTAGTTTGATGTCATTTTAGGTACATATTTAAAAGCCGGCTTTTAGCTTTTAGGATGTAAAATTAAATTCTTTATTAGGGCTATTAAGATCTAAAGGTTAGAATTTATATGTAATATGTGGTTGAGGATATTCAGATTATCGTGTAATGCAACGAAAATGCTTTTGTTTGGACACTGCACTGCTGCTATAATAACTAGCCTTTTCTTTGCTTCGTACATTGTGGGAATGTAGGACAAAGACCTACCGCTATAACTCTGTCTTGGTACGCAATCGTAATGGCTCTCCTATATTCTGTATTCCATCAAACAAACCTCTGAAAACAATTCTGAATAAAAATAATCCATTTTTCCACACAGTTGGCACTAACGCACCATTCCGCAAAGTTTATGGATCGAGTTATGTCAGGAAAAAAACCAAAATCACGTAGAATATCACTACACACGTATATTCCGACCTGGCCGGAAAATACAAACAAAATTACGTCTTTTAACTTTCTCAATGAAGCAGACGACGCCCCGTGAAGCGATGTTGCTAATCTCACTCTAAGTGTCGTGCGTTATTTTAGTAGAGCCTATCAATTTGCAAATATTCTTATATAAGTGAAAGCCTGACAAAAAGCAACTCCCTGATTGCTCTAAAATGTAAATATTGGTATGTATACTTGCTTCGAGATTAATGGTGAAAGCGTAGATTCACGGGCGTCCCAAACGGGGGTTACATAGACGCGATACGAAGCTGAACTGTCTTTTTTTTGTGATACTTAATACTTTGTTGATGCAACACTTTAACAAGAAGGCCAAGAAGGCATTCAGGTACAATTGGGGGCATTTGGGGGGGGGGGGGGGGTATTAATCAGAAGGCCACCATTTGTTTTAGTTGTTTTCTTATTAGTACTGCATTTTAGAAACAAAACTGCTTCAACATTGGCCTAAAATTCGAAAAAATTTAACCCCCACGTATTTATAATCTATGAAGAGATCCTTTAGTTAGGAATTAATTTTCAAGCGTTATTAAGAGTAGTATTCGTTTCTGCTTAGTTATCTTCTATATACAGTGTGGTCCATTAAGTGTGCAACAAATGGATTTTTTTTTAATAGTAGCGCAACCGAAATATAAATACCGCCAAAAGTTGGTGCATGTCCGATAACCATACTAGGTTCACTTAGAATGGCTTCAAGTCAAGCAGCATACAGGGCAGACCAAAAAATATAAGAATCGTTCAGGAGTACAGTACCCTTATTTCGAAAAATCCAGAAAACGTTATTAAGAAAAGTTGTTTAGAATTAAAAGATATGTCCAAATACAAAGTCATAGCCTTCTATTAAAAAAATATATATATTTTTATGAAAATTTTAAACTAACCCCGCATACCCCGCATAATGACTTTTTTATATTCAGCTATAATACATTTTCAAAACAACCACAATCAAACCATTTCTGCATAACTTTTAACAAATTGAAGCAGATTTGTAAAATGCAGTTAGATTTATATTTTTTAAGTAACCAAAAACTTCATGTCTGTTGCAGCGATATATAGACATAAGTTTCGAATTTCACAAATATTCTTAAAAATAAGGCAGATATGTGCATGCACATTATTATTATAAAAGTATTTGCCTTATTTTTAAGAATATTTGCGAAATTGGAAACTTGTGTGTAATATCGTTGAAACAAACATGAAGTTTTTGGTTACTTGAAAAACATAAATCTAAGTAAATCTTACAAATTTGCTTCAATTGGATGAAAGTTATGCAAAAGTGATTTGGTTCTGGTTAATTTGATGTAAAATTTTCAAAAAAAAAATCTTTTTAATAGAAGGCCATGACTGTATTAGAATATATCTTTTAAATCCAAACAACTTTTCATCATAACATTTTTCTGTATTTTTCGAAATAAAGGTACTTTACTCTTGAAACATTTTTATATTTTTTGGCCTGCCCTGTATGCTGTTTGACTTAAAGCCATTCTAAGTGCACCTGGTATGGCCATCGGACATGCACCAACCTTTGGCGGTATTTATATTTCGGTTGTTCAACTAATAAAAAAAAATTCTCATTTGTTGCACACTTAATGGACCACACTGTATAAAAGAAGAAACTGACTGACTGACTGACTGATATATCAACGCACAGCCCACACCGCTGGATCTAGAAAATTGAAATTTTGCACGGAGGTTTCTTGTTAAACGTAGGCATCCACTAAGAAAGGTTTTTTTTTAAAATTCAACCCCTAAAGGGGTGAAATATAGGTTTAAACTTTGTATGGGGAAAAATATTAGATGGTCCTATTAGGTCGAAACTTCATAGAAGTACTCTAAAAAATAAATAATGTTTAAACACGTGTTTTACAGTTTTTAATAAATCAACCCCTAAGGGGGTGAAATGGGGGTTCAAAGTTTGTAATGGAGTAAAATTGTTATACGATTCATCTACCTTGAAACTAGATGACAGCATACCACCTATACCACGGGGATAAAGTCGCGAGCGGAAGCTAGTTTGGTATAAAAAAATAATAATTTTTTAGTAAAGAAATTTAAAGGATCGAATTTTTGTGGGCGCGGTTTAATGAACTATATGCCTTTTTATGTGTCTACACTGAAAAGTCATTGTTTTTTTTATAGAAAAGAATTGAGCAACGATGATGGTAAAAGAATTAGTAGTAATGGACGCTTTTAAAGGTCCACTACCAATATAGTATAAAAAAAACCCTCGGTAAAGTACTATGTTATTTGTCTTTGCTCACACTTTGGACACCATTTTATCGCTAAGCTCATTTATTTTATCGATTTAGATATTAACAGGGATAAGAAAGGCATTTTCTTTATATGGCCTCTATTTTTGACAATACACGAGTTTAGTTTATGCATAGCGATATCTTTTAAACTAGCAGCTTTGAGTGGAAGAAAATAAAGTATTTATTAGGAAAAATGGGCATGAGGTAAATAATAAATCGTTGATGTGCCGAATCCCCCTTGTCCAATTTTGCAATGCATGATCATTTGGCGCTAATTATCAAAATTATGACAACAGGCGAGAACTAGCCACGTCCCTTTTTTCATCTCTCATGTATATTTGAGGTATTTTCTGGTGCTAATACGGTTTAAAACGGTCTAAGGACGTTTTATTTTCTTGTTAAACGCTGCCATTTATGTCGCAGGTTGAGCCGTATTTTAAAACATTTCGGACTCTTAATATTAGGAAATTAAAAAGAATAAAGAAATATAATTCCTACAGCAGCTGTAAATTTTCTAAATATTTGCAGCAAAATTGGGTAGGAAAATTAAATATTATATTACGCAATTTTAAATGGTAAATATAATTAATTTATCACGGAAATACGGTTACGGAAATTAACGTATTTCGGTAATATGTATATGAAGTAATTTTAAAAGGGAAATTTTATAGGTATACGTTACTGATAGTAAAAAATAATGGATATACAGGGTGTTCCGGTGATCATGTTACAAACTTCTAGGGTAGATAAAACACACGAAAATAAGAATAAAAGTTCATGTGAACATGCGTCCGGAAACGCTTCTTCAGGGAGCTAGGGCCCTTCGAAGATGACCTTCAAAAACCACTCTTCGTTTTATAGCTTCGATACTACTGCAGCTATCGCCACCAATTTTGGGACATGAAATCTACTTGGTAGGTTCATCAATTTGAGCCTTCCGGATTTTGTCACCTTTAACCCGGGGCGTACAAACCAGGGGGGTATTTGGGTAAATTTGACCCTACTCCTCTTAGGCTTTAATTTCTTACCATTTTTATATCTGATTATGATTTTCCAATGCCTTTTACATAAAAAAGGTACTCTTAGTAAAAGTCGCTATCTGTCACCGTTTCCTCGGAAAATGGTTAAATCCAATCAATAATAAATTATTGGTCTTAAACCAATTATTACCTTGAAATATGAAAATGAGGTTCAGTACAGATAGTGAGCATTAAAAGTTAGTCAAATCTTCTTTTTTAATGAAAATAAATTAGATTAGAGAGATTTATTGCCTTTTCGAAATTGAGGGTATAAAAAGTAAAAGGGTATACAAAATATTCCAAAAAAAAAATTAAACCTACACAAGCAAAACTAATAATAAATTTGCAATAAATCATTCACGAGCACCAATGAAAAACTTAAAGTTTAGAAATTTCAAAAATACAAAATAAACAAGTAACACAAACAGGTTTAACGAGTGAGTCAAGGAGAAGGCAGAGTAAATTTTTGTCTTGAAGATGAATTTACTAACGCTGTCGTTGACTGACCCTGTACGTACCAAAATAAATTCAAAATAACAATTGCTGAAAATGCCTGCCACCACGTTCAATACATTTATTGCACCTACGTAGCATATTTAAATTGACGTCAGTGAAAACATCAGGCATGGTTTGGATCATTTCAGCCGCAACAGAAATCCTAGCCACCAAATCTTCCTCCGACTGAACTGGAGTTTCATATACAAGGCTTTTCATATGTCCCCAAAGAAAGAAATCCATAGGAGTTAAATCTGGGGACCGGGCTGGCCAGTTGACATCGCTTCCACGTCCAATCCAACGTATTCTAAAACGATCATCGAGGTGCTCACGTACGACATGTGAAAAATGAGCGGGTGCTCCATCATGCTGGAACCACAGATTCCGACGTATGTCCAGGGGCAGCTCATCCAATAACTCAGGTAAGGTGTATCTTAAAAAATTGAGGTACACCGTCCCAGTTAGTCGAGGAGGCAACATGATTGGTCCAATTAGACGTTCTCCAACAATTCCAGCGCACATGTTCACCGAGAATCGATGTTGGTACCCTCTTATTTGAAGAGCATGAGGGTTTTCCTCCGCCCACACATGGCTATTCCGTGAATTAAAAATACCTTCTCTCGTAAAAACAGCCTCATCAGAGAAAAGCACAAATTTCGGAAATTGGGGTTCTTGCGTTCACTGTTGAAGAAACCACTCGCAAAACTCTACGCGGGGTGCATAATCATTTGGTCTCAATTCCTGTACTTTTTGGCGATGGTAAGGATGAAGAAGTTGTTCGTTAACAATCTCCCATACACGTACATGACTTACATTCATGGATTCTGCAACAGCTCGGGTACTAACACCAGGATTTTCCTCGAATTGTCGGAGTACCTCTTCCCCAAATTCTGGAGTTCGTACAGTTCTTTGAGCGCCATTATCTGGCCTCGTTATTTTTACGGAGCCAGTTTCCCTTATGCGCTGATTTACCCTCTCGAACAGCGTGTGAGCAGGTACACGCCTCTCAGGAAACCGCTCCTGATACAATCTTGAAGCGGCTCTTCCATTGCAATGAACTTCGCCATAAATTAATAGCATATCGGCATATTCGGCGAAAGTATAATCCATGATTCACTGGCGACACAATATTTTATTGACAGATTTTTGACAACTATCTGTACTGAACCTCATTTTCATATTTCAAGGTAATAATTGGTTTAAGACCAATAATTTATTATTGATTGGATTTAACCATTTTCCGAGGAAACGGTGACAGATAGCGACTTTTACTAAGAGTACCTTTTTTATGTAAAAGGCATTGGAAAATCATAATCAGATATAAAAATGGTAAGAAATTAAAGCCTAAGAGGAGTAGGGTCAAATTTACCCAAATACCCCCCTGGTTTGTACGCCCCTGGTTAAAGGTGACAAAATCCGGAAGGCTCAAATTGATGAACCTACCAAGTAGATTTCATGTCCCAAAATTGGTGGCGATAGCTGCAGTAGTACCGAAGCTATAAAACGATGAGTAGTTTTTGAAGGTCATCTTCGAAGGGCCCTAGGTCCCTGAAGAAGCGTTTCCGGACCCATGTTCACATGAACTTTTTTTCTTATTTTCGTGTGTTTTATCTACCCTAGAAGTTTGTAACATGATCACCGGAACACCCTGTATTGTGTACAAATGAACTTCATTTATTAGTGAATTTTACCAAAAAAAAACATTATATATATATATATATATATATATATATATATATATATATATATATATATATATATATATATATATATATATATATATATATATATATATATATATATATAGGGAAATAAAATCAGGATGTTGCTGTAAATTTACGGTACTTTACGTGAGTGCATTTGTGACCAACGTAATAACTGAAATTTACCAAGTTATTTTTGTAGTGTAGTGCGGAAAGGTGCAACTTTCAGCACGCACATAAGAAGGGAAAGTAGCTACTTTCCGCACTTTCGTAGAAAAAAGTATTTTTTCAAAACTGCCGACCGTTTCGTTGAGCTTTTTGTAAATGTTTTCCCGAATTAACCTCTCGCCCTTTTTTACAAATGCTTCTCAAAATGACGGACATTTTGTTTGGCAAGCATGAATGACGGACATGTTGACTGACAAAGAGTCCAAAAGAGAGCCCCTTTAGACCAAAATGCAACCGCCGTGTCGCATTGACTATAAAATTGCCGACATGAAAATGAAGCTTCACACAAACGTCACACGAAATGAAATTATGCATGATGCAGACACAGACTTGTAAACGTAAATGAACTTGCCATCAAGCCGGATTTATAACTACCATCTAGATAAACTTGCCTAATTAATAGTGTTAAGCACCGACACTTTAGATTACTAGACTATGAGATTGTGTATAAAGTACTCGTTTCGAGCTCACAGAGGACGCCATATTATGCAGGAGGTGAAACGCAAGCCACTTAAAAGTTTTCACTGTGTAGTTTTCGAAAGTAGAGATGTTTTAGTGCACCAACATTTTGAAGACTCATAAAAACCTATTTATTAACGACTTACTTTATCGTATTTCTAAGCTCTCCAATATTTTCATGCGAAGTTCTGTAAACTACTGAGTGACACCAGAGGAAGAAATCAAGCGGGGTCGTATCTGGAGATCTCTCCGGCCATTCCAGACGTTGATGAAATTCATGATTTAAAAAAAATCATGATTTTTTGATTTTTTTTTTCTAAAATTTTTATTTTGTACTAATTTTTATTAATACACATATTTTCTAACTGTTCATATATTATTTAGTCAAACTTATACTGAAAAAATATTTTTAGGCGTAAATATACAGAAACGAAACAAAATTCGACAGTCGAAGACGAGTCGGAAAAATTCCGGTAGCTGGGAGTGAGGAGGAGGTGAAACGTAAAATTTAACTTCTGTTGATTTTAAACTTCCCCTTCGATGTCTAAATTGACGCGTTTTTTGTTCAAACCGAATTTACTTCAAAAGTGGCAAGGGTAGCTTTTTAAATGAAAGCGTATGTTAAAACATATTTTGTTCTGATACTTTGTTTTTTTTTTCAGTTACTATTAGAACACCTAGAATGTTTAGTTTCTCGTCACGAGAGGTCGTTGCGAATGACGGTGGTGAAGAGGCAAGCGGCTGCACAGTCCGGCGTTTCGAGCGAAGTAGAGGTCCTCAAGGCGCTAAAGAGTTTGTTCGAACACCACAAGGCGTTGGATGAAAAGGTAAAAAATTACAAATATAAGCAAAAAAATTGCAGAAATTTATATTTTGTCAAAATTACGTGGTAATATAAGAAGTAAATTTAATGTTTGTTACAAAAGTTAACTTACATTAACTTACAAAAGTTAAATACTTTTAGGTTCGTGAAAGACTGAGGGTAGCTTTAGAAAGGAATTCATCGTTAGAAGAAGAATTATCAACAACCAAAGAAGAGGTAAGCTTGATTCATAAAAACAAAAACTCAAGAAAATCTATGGCATTTTAAGAAAAGTTATGCGGGAAATGCTCTGGTATTTGTTTGGTTCAAAGATCCATGCATTTTACTCCTAAATCTTGCTACATTATATGTTTTTCTTATAAATAACAATATAGCCATGGACAGTATGAACTTTCAGGTCTGAATGGAAATACATACTATGAATATCTGAAAGTTTTAATGTCAATGATATATGTATATATATATATATATATATATATATATATATATATATATATATATATATATATATATATATATATATATATATATATATATATATATATATATATATATATTAAAATCTATTTCAAGTAGTAAAATATTTATTTTTATTTTTAGTTACAAACTTTAAAACAGGGATTACCGCAAACAAATGTACCTGCAATAGAAGATAAACCAAAGGAAAATGGACAGTTGGAATCCGGGGACCAAGTTAATAACAGTCATAATAAGGTAATCTTTTGAAATTGGGCACCATTAAAAAATTTGCAGGGTAGCGTAGTAGAAAACTTACTTCACGGTCCAAGCCGAAAAAGTATTATTTCTTCCCGCAGGTAAAATTTAATACCCGACTGACTGTAGCAAAGGGAGAACATGAAACTTTACTCGAGAGCCATTCTCGAACGAGGGAGTAAGAGACAATTTTTGGAAAATTATTGACAGTTAATGAAATAACTGTCACCTCTGTTTGTCATGGCTCTCGTCTCTAATGGCACCAAGGACCAGTGTACCATCCTGTGACAAATACATGCCAGGCGCCGAAAGATCCGTTCAAGCCGACAAGATTGCTTTTTGTGATCATCACAAACTTTCAAGCAATTTCAAAATTTAGCATAGTATATCTGTCAGTTTGACATATTTTATCGCGAATACAGCAAGCAGTGCTTAGATTCAGTTGAAACTATCCTGACTGGCACTTTTTTCTTACGTGATGGTACATATAACATGTGTAAAGCGATTTGTGTAGTTACTTTTTTAAACTTTTCACGTCTACTTTTCAAAAAATAGATGTCAATGTTGTCATGTTTACGTACAGCATGGTATTATGTGTCATACAGGTAATACCGGCAAAGCCACGACTGACAAATGGCGGAGTCGACGGGGAAGCTGCTGAAAGTGCTGCCAGAATGGCCGATCTACAACAGGCTTTAGAACAGCAAGTAAGAAGTCATCTACCTAATACTTTGGAGTTCGTTATTTTTAACTAGAAACTGACCGTTATCAGGTGTAAAACTATTTTCATATTAAATGAATAACGGCAACGCCGAGTTTAACTCGAATGTCGACGTTGCGAAACTGCTATTATTTTCCCAGAAATTTAAAATAAATACATTAAGTTGAGGCATTAAAAGCTAATAGGTTACTATAGAATATGTATTTTTATTGTTGGAATGAACTAGTTTATCTCAATTTATTTTAATTATTACAAGACTGGCGTTTTCTATTAAGTTAAATTATCTTCAATAAACGTGAAAGTAAAGCCCCATAGAACTTTACATATTATGATGTATTGACCTTAAACCTACTTGACTGCATGTTTATTAAATAGTTTGTTATTTTTTGTTTGCTATTACAGGACCATCAAATGTTCATGTAATAACAGAAATTTCTGTTTCTAATTTTTAGACGAATGAAATGAGCAACTGGCAACGTCGAGTAGCGGAAATGCAAAATCGGGTGAGCGAACTGGAAGACAACCTGTCCAAAGCGCAGAAAGAACTCCTCAAAGCGCAAGACTCCAACTCGAGGTTGCAGAGAGATCTGAGAGAAAACGTGGCTCAGAAGGAGGACCAAGAGGAACGCATCGCCACGTTGGAGAAGAGGTATTTGAATGCTCAGAGGGAAAGTACGTCACTACACGACCTGAATGAAAAACTTGAACAGGAGTTGCAGCACAAGGAGGCTCAGATTAAGGTGAGTTTCTGTAATAGTTTGTCTGTTTGGGATTTAAAAATATTTCACTGAATAGGAGAATCGGGTAAGTAGTACTTAGTAATGTTAATAACACCTGATTACTAACTTAAGAAGTAATATTTGAAAATTTAAAATATTGCTCAGGTTTGGATCCCAAATAGCAACCTGAGCAATATCTGAGCGCAGAAAAATAAGTCCAAATATGTAATGAACAAGCTTAGCCAAACAACTATACATGGACTTTACAAAGCGCGCCAATCCAATCGAGGCGACGAAAGCGGACAAATATGGCAAATGCAACGCGCCGCCAGTCAATGAATTTTAAAATATTTCACCAAGCTTAAGCGGGTTTTACACCTTACAACTAATTGATTAACAACTTGTTCAATTATTTGACCAAATTGTTGATCAAAAATTGAAAAAGACGTTGTTTTACACTTTTCAAGTAATTGTTCAATTTATTTTTTATTTTAAAGTTCTGCCAATCATTACGTCATATGTTTTTTGAGGTTATGGTTTTTTAGAGACTGCACGCGCAACAACGAAGTCATTTCAATCTTGTTTAATATTATATACGTATATACAGGGTGAGTTTTTTAAAGTGTTACAGTTACAAGGCGATATCTCAAAAACGGTTTAAAATATTTTTATAAAATTTTGGTGAGTTAATAGGGAGATAGGGGACATATTTAAACATATTTTTGACATTTACCCTCTCTCTATTTTGAGGGGTGGTGGTAACTTTGAAATTTTAAATGGGATGATGTATTTTTGTTTATAAAATTCGAATCTACGTAAATTAATGAATCTTATCTACGTAATTATGATTTATTAGGTTATAAAATAAAAAAAATTACCATTTAATATCGACTTATTTATCGTTTGTCACGCTTGAGAAGTTGCTCGAAATGTCCCCCTTCAACCTCCAGACACTATCTCACTCTTTTTCTAATCACTAATGTGTCATCTAAAGTTGTAGGTGCAGTCGCCATCATTTTGTCCTTTGTAAAATCACACAAGAAAAGTCAAGGGGGGTCAAATCCGGTCAACTGGCCTGCTAGGTCTCTAAACTAGTTATTCTGTTTTTAAAAGCTTGTTTTGACAGTAAAATTCTACCAAAGTCGTCGACAACAACAAACGTAAAACGTTACTAAAAATTTCCCAAAAAATTGAAGAACTATAGAACAAGTTCTAATTTCATTAATAACTTGATCAAGTTACTTGGGCGAGAAATTGAAGTAACCGCTTTACAAATACCAAGTCACTTGCAGAAGAACTTGTTCAAGTAATTGATCAATAACTTGTTAAGTGTAAAACTCGCTTTAGTTAAAGTTATGTAAAATTATAAGTCCGCGAACGTTTATGTTACAAAACCATACAACACATTACAACATACATATACAGTAATTAATTAGACGTCAGTAATAACTAATATTTTATTTATTAAATACATAGTCTGGCGACAACTTTTTCGATGGGAATTATTAAGTACTTATCAAAAAATAACAATATCTTCCTTTAAAGCAAATAATTCAATATCTAATATCAACATAAATTTTTAATGTTATGACTAATTTTAATATTTGCAGAATACATTCCCTGCGTTGCAATTCAGTCAGTTTACTATTGTACTTACAATATAGTCCTTGCATTTGGCTTAGTGAAATAATTTAAACATGTGCAGAAAAACTGCATTTTGAACTAAGGAAGTTGTTTTAAGTGATTTTTAGTATCTTGGCGACTTGTTTATAGTGTAATGGATTACAGAATATACAGTGATTTTATTTTAATCAGTTATAGGATTTTATTTGGTAAAAACTATCTCGTTCACTTTTAGTTTACATATTTTTTAACTAATTATATTTTTTTAATGAAAAGAGGGAGTAGCAAACAATAAATTTAAAATTTTGTTACCCAATTGACTGATTTGTAATTTTTGTTACGTCATACCATTGAGACAAATAAGTGTGTAGAAACCATAAATTTTATTAAATTCTTCAGCTTTCATCTTTTCATCAAACCCATTGCATTGGCTTAATCCTTTTTATAGCTAACTAAGCAACTAACACGATTTTACTAACGTCTGTATCGCCATTTTTATAAAAACGATTTAACTAAACTTTTTTAAAGGGAGCGTATAAACACAGTAAGTGTACACTATCTTCAACGCCTAGAATTTTTTTTATATCATAGCTGTTAAACTAGCATTTTTCGGACTAATACTGACAAGACAATGCAATACTCGGTTGCCCATCACTTTCTGTTAACCTGCTGCCTGTTCAGTGTGTATTAAATAAAAGTCGCCAAGATGCGGTAAAACTGTCACCTAAAAGTTGTGGATCTTTAAAACTTGAATGAAACAGACTAGCCTTGTCATATTACTCGAATTCAACATGCAACACGTAATCGGCATGATTACGGACCTTATGTTCAATTTCCAGCTACACGAAGAGAAAATCGCCGCCATTCAAGAAAAACTAGAACTGGCTGAGCAAAAACTGGCCCAATACTCCAAACTTCCCGAGATGGAGGAGCAACTCAAACAGCGCATGGAGGCGCTAACGCAGGTGAGACCTCAGGTACGAGGCTCTCAGCTCACTTATTTTTTCTCTTCCTCTATATTCTTGAGTGTTTTGTACAATAGAGCACCGTTTCCCTATCTTGTTAGTTGGAGATTTTAATCGCACTGTTCAAGAGTGCATGTGTTACGTAGATCTTAGAGAATAGTCGCCGTTTTGAGGTTACGTTCTATAGAAGCTGAAAATTATTTTTTATCTTGCTATGTAGAACAAAATTAATTTTTTCTGTATTTCGGGAAAGATGAAAAAATAATTTTCCAGAATACCTTTGTCCGACACGATAATAGTTGTGAGAATACATCAGCAAAGTTAATTTTTAGTGGCAAACAATCCGTGTACCAATATCTAGTAACTGAGGAGTCTAATAGGAATGCAGTCTTTTTTCTAGAAATTTAATCTTTAATAGAGAAATAGACAAAAACAGGATAAGGTACCTACCCCAATTTAGTATAATACCTCTGTAAACAGATCTCTAAGATCTGACGTAAAATCCTGTAAAACTCCAACTATGTCTAACATTTTATGTGCTAGTGTTTAGTTTGTAATAGTTGTTAGATTATAACATACATAGCAGCATTATATGGGAACCTTTAGATATTCATAGTTATTTCAAAAAAGATATGTGTGCTTATAGACAAATCCAAATAGTCCGAGAACCGATCTTCAAATTTCCTATGTATCAAACGTAGAAAAAACTTTGTGTGTGTATTGGTTTAAACCAACTGGCCAGCTTTCCAAAAAGTTGTTTATGCGAGTCAATACCTGACATAGACGCATACGGAGCCACCACTATTATGATGCTAATTTCACTTCCGGTTACATTTTTGACTGCCTTTGGCCCAGTGGCGGCTGGTGCCTTATGTATCAGGGAGGGCGCAAAAAATTAGATGCAAATCGTTAAAAACTTCACAAATATAAATTAAAGCAATAATTGAGGAGCGTTCATTCAAAAAGGGACATGTCCACTTTTTGTCAAAACAAGTTTTATATCAATTTTATATCACTTTTCCGCTCATTTTTGTCAACTCTATCGACCCACCTCTTTAAATCGTTAACGTACAACGTAAACGTAAACGATTTAAAGAGGTGGGTCGATAGAGATGACAAAAATGAGCTGAAAATTGATAGAAAACGTGGTTGGAAAACAGTGGACATGTCCCTTTTTGAATGAACGCTCCTCAATTGATTAAGCACTTACCAGCATTATTTTTTGAAGTGAAAGTCCATTCTTTTATCTCTGTCGAAAATATACTTTACAATAACTTTTTTATTAAAGTTGGTATTTCTCGCATCATTGACTTTTCAATTGAGAGCATTGCAAGTACTGTCAATCTGCCTTTACCCACAGTATTTCTTAAACACGTTTTAATCAATTTCATCGTCGGAAAACATCTTTCCGTTTCAGATGTCGTCATTGGAATAGTAACCAAAATTTTTAAAACTAACAATTTCGCCAAAAGCACTGTCTAAACCAAAAGATGTGACAAAGTTTAATGTTTGCAAACACCCGGAAAAACTTTGAATTTCACCTCCAAAAAGCAGACATACAAAACAAAAAAAAAATAGTTTTTTTCTCGCAACCACAAATTCAGACAGTTTTGCTGTAAATATTTTTGTCAAACTTACGCTTCAAAGCTTTTTTGTTTTTGTATTGTCGCTGCTCTTGCAGTATATTCAATTCTGGAGTTGGAGGGCCAGCATGTTTTATATTTAAACTTTGCATTCAACTCAAACGGTTAAATATATACGGGTTTTGATTTCAGTCACTTTCATCATGTACACTTTCCAGTCTAATGTCTAATAAAACTAATTAGAAGTTGTAAACAAACTATAGATTTCCAGAAAAGCCGCGAAACACATGAACAAAACGAAACGAAAAAATAAACAGCACAAACGGACCGGACGTCGGCGGACTAAATGGAGTCCAAAGCGTGTTGTAAATTTTGCATACTACCGCCTGACCTTTCACTGCTTCTTGGCGGTTGCCATGGCGACCGCCGTAAGCTTTAGGACAGATCTTGCGGCGGAGTATTTAGAGTCCATTTCAGCGTTTTACCGTTAAGTGATGAAAATTAGGCCGGGCGTCTTGGGCTTGATTTTCGGTATTTTTTAGAAATATATTTCCTTAATCTAAATTAGTTTGGAGGACTTTTGTCCCACCCTGTATATATTTTGCAATATATTTTTATTTAAATATACTTATTCAGTAAAATACGGTAACGCCCGGAACGGTTACCTCTGTTACACTTTTTAAATTATTACTTTTGCATAAAAATAAAACTCAGTTTGGTAATATGTATACTCTAGGGCTAATGGAAGATATAAATATTTTTGCAATTTATAACACGTATAACGACAGGTGTATAATTTACTGCAGGTTCTGCAAACGAGTTTTTGGTATGTTAATAAGTGAAAAAACAAAACAAATATTTTGCTGGCTTAAAGTACAAATATATAAAACTTGTAAGTCATACTTGTAAACTGCTTTTAGTTAAAATTGTTATAATTATAAATTCAATAAATAAGTACAAGTTTGGCCGAATATAGTTAATAGTCATTTTATCAGTAAGTAAAATTTATTATATTTCAGACCATGTTTTTAGAAACCTGCAAAAATAACGTTCTCACCACCCCGATAAATTACAACAAACTATGTTGCAATGTGAATATTAGGGCTTTCGATGTAATAGATTTAGCTATTGATAGTTGACAAGTGAGCCTTGAGCTAGAAACCATTCAAGTTTTTATCATTTTGTTGCTAGTTTTTGGCTTTTTTTCCCAATAGTTTTTATTGTGATTTGGCCATTACTCGAGTATGCGGAGAGGCAAGTCAGAATTAAAATTGTTTGAAAAAAAGGTAAATTAAAAGGTTACTGCATTAATTAGCTATAACATTATGCAGGGTATATTGCACTGAATGCCCTTTGACCTTAATTTTCATTTAAAAAACATAAATTATTTTGTTTCTTTAATTTAAATTTCATGATATTGAGCTTGGTGTATTTTTCGCTGCTATTTTTAACTGTCTATTAAATGAAAATATTTTTTATTATGAAATATTAGCGCGCTGAAAGCTTTGGTGAAATATACCCTTTGTGTGTCAAATTGTTCTATTTCATGTAGTTAATCCAATACTAACATTTATTAATGCACTTACTAGATTTTTACCCCCCAGATTCATTAAAGCGGTTTAAAACTTACGCTGGACTATAGCAATAGATTTAACATAACAGATATTTGTATAAACTTAGCAAAGACAAGAGAAAAACAACTTGCGAATTAAAGCTTTAAATGTGCTTAAACCTATTTAGTGAATCTGGCAGATGTTTATTGCACGATTGATCTTCTGCATTTGGATATTAATGGTAACGTAGTCACATATCCAAGGATTAAAAATCTCTTATCGAGATACTTAAATGATAAAAGCATATTTAGGATTTTTCCCTAGCAAGAAAAACAAATATAGAACAAGTTTTCTAACTCTCTACTTACTTTATTTGCAGTTATTAAACAGATAACTAATTCTAGTGTCGTTAAAACAAAAAACCTTTCTCTAAATATTACCAATTGACGCAAAATAAAGGTCTCAAAAACATAACCAAATGCATAAGACTTCTGTTTGAAATTAGTTTCAATTTTTTTCATGAAGCCGTGCAATAATAGGTTCAGTTTGAAGCTATTGTTCACGTTTAACACAAGTTGAAAAATAGCCTATTTCAATGAAAATTGTAGGCTCAAGAAAGACACGGATCGGCAGAAGATCGTATCCAACGTCTGGAGGCCAATTTGGACGAGAAGAATGCCGAGTTGATTCGTCTTAACCAAAGGCTTAAGATGAACGAAGATCACAACTCGCGTCTGTCCGCAACTGTTGACAAATTGTTGTCTGAGTCTAACGATAGATTGCAGGATCATCTTAAGGAACGAATGCATGCCTTGCAGGTAACTATTTTTTTTTTGTTTTCAACCAGTCGATTGCCAAGAATCCTCAAGTATGGCTAATTTATTGCATTTTTTTTATAAATCATGTAAATCGTCAGTTTTGTGACTACAATGATTTAATTTTTGAAAGTTGCTGCCCTCACCTTTGGGATCTTAAATCGCCCAAGCAACTTTTTCCATATTTCCGAAATTTCTATCCGTATCAGAATAAAATAAATCAATTCTTTAGGAAAAGAATAGTCTAACGCAGGAACTTGACAAAACGAGAAAGATGATGGAGGAATTGGAACAACATAAAGGCGATATTATGAAAGAACTTGCAAAATCTAGGTTAGAAATAGACAACGTCAAAAGGCAAATGCTGCAGCAAGAAATTGCCTACAATATTCAGCAAACTGATGCTCTAACAAGGTAATTGCCCAACAAATTTTAACATTGATTTTTTCCTGTTTAAATATTGTATAATATTATGCATTAATTATAGCTTAAATCAGTGCTGACTAGCGCTAGCCTATTATACTACTAGCATTCTCGGCCGAAAATTCGGTGTTTTAATTTTACTTATTTTTATGTTAAGGGATTTTTAATTATTTACTGCAAAGTATGAAATAATTGGTCAATTTTCAAATCCTTTGAAAATTTTGGTGGTTCTGCAGCTCTGCAGCCCTTATGTACCAGCCGCCCCTGGTCGCAATACTATATTTACTTTTGATTCAACAACATTTTATACTATGAATTGGTTTCTGAGGTTTTTCGCAAATTTGTAAAAAAGGGCAAGTACGTACTTTCGACAGTAATAGTACTAAATTCATTCTAGCAACCCGTTCCAAGATATAAATCATTTGGAAACCAAGCAAATCGCTAAAATATCAGAATAATTCATAAGTTTTTAATGACGACTTATTATCAACGACAGGACAAAAACTTGTCAAAACATAACTGATCAACTAGAAGATCTTAATTTAAACCAGTACTAAATCCTAAACCTTCTTGGTGAATCTGAACGTTAAGGTTTTATGTGTCGTATAAAAGATATTAAACATTATCAGGATTCTTTTTATTATCGTAAAGCACATATAATATATCCTGATTTAAGATGTTGGTATTAGAACTATGAAAATTTCAGATCTTTGTCGCCCAATGCCGTCGATCCGTCAAACTTCTCTCGAAGCGCCAGCCATTCCAGTTTCGACACTCATTCCCTGCCACGGAGACCGAACAAGAGTCGGACGCCCATCGAGGAAGATCCAAACAAAATGTCATTTGGTTCGAGGTCCATGGCGGAGCACGAATGGGAAAAACTGCAGCAAGCTCATGTCCTGGCCAATGTTCAGCAAGCGTTCGACGTATCCAGCGATGCTGAAGGCGATGATAACGATAGTCTGTTTAGGTAAGATTTGCTAATCATTGTCTTTATTAGCACCAGTAAGATCGGTATAACGCAATTTACAAACCTTGATGATTCTTTTTCTTTAGTACCGCCGATATACTTTCTCCCTCTGGCCACACCGATGCTCAAACTCTTGCCATGATGCTACAAGAACAACTGGACGCTATCAACAATGAAATCCGGCTGATTCAGGAAGAAAAACAAAACACCGAAGCCCGAGCCGAAGAACTAGAGTCCCGAGTCGGTAGTATGGAACACATGAACCTCTTGGCGAGAGGCAGGAGTCTCGAGAGACAGTCACCCCCTGTAAGCGGTAGATCTACTCCAAAGTCGCACCATAGCCCTCAAAGGGACTACTTGCATAAGTATCACACGGTGAGCTGGGTTTCTCCTACTCTCTCTGTTCTTTTTCATTCTTATTTATTACTTTCGACATTCCGTATTTTTATTTTTTGTTAAATTTTAAATTGTCTTTGGTTGCTAGACGGGGTAAAGCTCAAATTTTCGGAAAAGGGGAAAGCACTGTAGAAATATAAATCTCTATTTTAAATAATCCGATTTCCTTAGGGTCGTAATTGCTATGTCCTCGCTTTTAAAGATTTCACTTCACAAGAAGGAGTGTTGAGCTTAATTTTATTATACAATAATTCGTAAGATAGATCAATTATACAAAGTTTTTGCGTCACTGATTTTAAGCTCATTTATAAGTATATTCAATCATCTTTATATAATGTTCTTATAATGTTTACGTCTTTTCTTTTAAGCTGATTTTGATGTTAAAACTCTTGAACTGTCTTTGCTTTGAAAGTAAAAGTCACAAGTAATACGATTTAGCTTCAGATGAAACCTTCACAGTCAAATAATTATTTATAAACATCTTTGCTCGCTTTGATTTAATATACTTTCTTAAAAGCTAAAAAATGAGACGCCCATTTTTTTGCAAAATATTTTACAATGAGATTGACTAACATGTAAAATCGGTCTGTTTTTGGCAATGGGCTTTTTCACTAAATTTTTATTTGCCCGCCATTGTATACACCAAGGAACAATAGAATTTTCGACGTTTTTACTTTTTGGTATTATTATGACAATCGTTATAAACTGACCAATAATTAAAGCTCCTATTATTAGGGGTTTTAATAGTGAGCCCACTGGGAATGTTTTGGTAAAGAAAAAAAACATTTTGTAATTTGCGAAAAAAAGTTAAATTTTTGGTGCGCCCCTCCCAATAAAAAAATGAACACGTCTAGGTATTTGATTTCTTTTTTTTCTAAACAAAGTTTACATCATTTTGTCGACAGTTTTTAAATTTTGAGAGAAAAAAATGTGTTAGTAGAAAGTTATAGTCATTTGAATTTTTTGTACAATTATATTTTAGGCTTAAAAAAATTCAAATGACTATAACTTTCTATTAACACATTTTTTTCTCTCAAAATTTAAAAACTGTCGACAAAATGATGTAACCTTTGTTTAGAAAAAAAAAATAAATCAAATACATAGACGTGTTAATTTTTTTCTTGGGAGGGGCGCACCAAAAATTTAACTTTTTTCGCAAATTACAAAATGTTTTTTTTTTTTTACCAAAACATTCCCAGTGGGCTCACTATTAAAACCCCTAAATTTGGTACGGGTCCTGTAAGTATGAACAGAGATAAACAACTTTGAAATTTCACCAACCGCCACTGTAGCAAGGTAAAGCTATTCGGCCTGTCCCTTTACCCGTGTCGGAGGGATCAAGTGCGTCCCGTCCCAAGACGCGAATTTTATAAACAAAGGTTAGATTAGGTTAGATTGTACACAATTCGTCTAATGACATCTTTTGCTGCATCGTCAACTTTCTGAAACTTTTGATTATTTTTCTTTCGCTTTACCGAATGATCTGTAACATCTCTTGTTTTAATTACGCGATAAATTGTAGATATCGAAAGTTGTGTTAATTCGTTAACTCTTTTTATAATGGCTTTATCTGACTGTGTCGGATTTTCTTTTTTTAAACAGCCGTAAATATTTAGAATTATTCGTTGACTTTGAACATGTAAATCTTTATTAAACTCCGGACATGTTTCGACTGGCGATGCCACGGTCGGTACCGAAGGTAATTCAACATGTAATAATTCGCTTTCATCTACCTCAAAAGGTCGCCAAAAACCCATTATTATAATAAAAATTCACTTACATAAACCAAGTAAAAACACTTATAATACGCACTTCACTGATCAAATCCTAAAACTTAACTGTTTCACATAAATCATGTTCTAAACGAGCATCTGTCTAGACGTAACGTCTTAATTATAATAAAATGACTCCGTCCTCTGCATGCGCCAATATAATATTACCCTTAGTGGAAAAGAGACAAAACGAGTCGTCGCTGCAGGTGTCCCTTCACGAGACAGGCAGCTGCTGTTTGCATTATATACCGAAGTTATCACTAACAAATCTGAATGAAATGTGGGATACTTGCTGTTGGGAAACGAGCGATCCCGGTATAAGCGGCAGGCCTTTGTCTGGCTTTTTATGTCATTTAAATCTTAAGAATTTAGATTTATGAGATTCAGTTTCCACTAGCAAAACTATACTTTCGGCAGGAACACACGTCCTAGGTTTCTCCAAACTACCAAAACGTCAATAAACTGACTTCGAAACATCTCAACTCATCAACAGAGGAACATGATGCATGGAGTAATAATTAATCAAATCAACTAATTACATAAGGTGATTAATTAATTAAGTCGATCAAATAACTAGGTTATTAGGCTGGGTTTTTCCTAAAAAGAACAGTTGATCAAACTTCAACACATGAAAGTATAGGTTAGAATCACGTCCATTCAAAATACTCGTATATAAAAAAATAAGAAAAATCGTTCCTACTCACCCTTTAGAGTCCCTAACAAAGATTCATCTGTTAAAAGAGGAGGGATGAAACCAGATCTTTAATTTCTTCCAAAAAACAGGCCTTACGATACCACAGCCCTGCAGAGTGGTATCAGACAAATGACAACTCACAGTTATAAACGTCAAGCAAGATCAATCTATCGATACCACTACCTTGAGTTCATGCTCTACTACTACTGCTTCAAAATATGTCAGTAACAAACGTTACATACTCTATCTAGACACAATTTAATACATAGAGATGAGACATTTGTCGAAATATGTCATCCACAATAATTATCTGCTAATAGATTTTCGCCCTACCAAAAATTACTTTATTATGATGACCAAGCTATACAAAGCCATTAACAACTGATGCTGATAGAATAGCACGTGGCCGCAAAATGCCGATCGCACACGAATATGCTAGCCAATCTGATTTTGTCCCTTTAGAGGGCACGCCGTCGCTCATTAGCAAAAAATATTTGCTAGATGTTTTAAATTAAAAAAAAAACTTAAAAAATTATCGAACATGAAATTCCGGTTTAGTGAAAGAGCCCCCAAGGTGACAGTCATGGATTATGACGATTGATAATAACAAGGTTTAGGTTAGCTTAGGTTTCTAGGGTATTAAAACTCGGACTAAATTTAGCAAAATAGAATCTAAATTAGGTCAAAAGCATCAAGTTTTTCCAAGTATTACATTCAATTTGAGCTTTACGTCGAAACTAGCAAGCATGCTTTTTGTATACATTTATTTAATTATATTTAAGCACTCTTAAATTTTATGAAAAGCCAACTCAGTGTGAATATAAGTAAATAACTTTGTTTTGATAAAACCGAGGGAGTATGACTTATGGCATCGACAAAAGAAAACAGTCGACTTGAAGTTGGTGACGTTAGATTTTTTCGTTATTGTTTGCGGTGAAGTAAGGGGATAAGATGCAATTTTTGTACACTATCTTGGAATGTTTATTAAGAACGTAAGTTTCATAGAAAAAAACTAGATGGGAGCACTATAATTTCTAGATTATTAGCCTTTTTGCAGTAGAAACATTAAAGGGGCGGAGAAAAAAGATGAAATAAAATCTTGGTTTATGAATTTTATCCAATTATTTTTCTTAAAATGTCACTTTAAGCAGTAAATACTACTTTTTAATTTTTTTACAGACTTACTACTTACTAATGAATTTAATCTATAGTTAGTACTGAGAAGATTAATATGGTAGTCACCAAATTCCGCATCCCATTTTGTTTTTTAGCTACAATATTGGTGATATTTGATTTTTATGAGAAAAGCCAAACACGAATACAATGCGCCTATTTAACCCCTTATTAGAAATATCTATTAAAACTAGCAGTTTTATAACTATAACTTATTTTTTTACCAAAACACTAAACTTTCTTAAATATATACAGGGTGGATTTTTTGAAATGTTACAAGGCGATATCTCGAAAACGGTTTAAATTATTTTCATGACATTTTGGCGGGTTAATAGGGAGATGGGAAGATTTAAACATATTTTTGACATTTACCCCCTCTCTCTGTTTTGAGGGGTAGAGGGTAACTTTGGAATTTTAAATGGGATAAGGTACTTTTGTTTATAAAATTTGAATCTAGGTAAAAAAGTATGTATATGTACAATTTTTTTATTTGCTCTTTCGGTTACGGAATTATCATTCATTTGGTTATAAAATAAAAAAAAACATTTAATTTCAACTTATTTATCGTCTGTCATGCTTGTGAAAATCCCACAAAAAAAGTCAAGGGGGGTCAAATCCGGGGACCCAGCAGGCCAGCCGACCGGACCAGCTTGTCCAATCCATTTCATTCAAATGATTACGGGCCTGTATTGCATAATGAGGTGGAGCTTCGTCCTGTCGAAACCATATGTTAGGATTTATGTTCTGGTTTAATAATTGGGGTAATTGGTTTCTTAAAAAATCTGTGTACATTTCTCCATTTAAATGTCCTTCAAAGAAATGCGGACCAATAACTCTATCCCCGATTATACCACACCAGATTAATTGACCAGGGATGTTGATTTTGTAGAGTTCTCATCCAGTGGGGACTTGCACATTAAAATTCGCTGCCATGTTTAATTGAGCAATAAGCTGAGAAATAATCGTTAAGACGTCAAAATTCTCAACTAACTTCCATGGAAACGAACAATAATTCTGAAATAAGTGAACTTGATTTATTGGTAAAATTTATTTATTTTTTAAATTCAATCAAAATTTAGTTAACCATAATTCCGTAACTGAAAGAGCAAATCAAGCAAAATTTTGTACATGTCCGTAGGTTTTTACGTATGTAGATTCGAATTTTATAAACAAAAGTACATCATCCCATTTAAAATTCCAAAGTTACCCCCGATCCCTCAAAATACAGAGAGTCAAAAATATATGGTTAAATATGCCTTCCTCCCATCGTCCTCTTAACGCACCAAAATTTTATGAATATTTTAAACTTTTTTCGAGATATCGCCTTGTAACACTTTAAAAAATTTACCCTGTATATTTCCACAAAAAACACCTTGGCTAACTTTTGGCGGCGCTCTATTATTTACGTTGCCATTATGACCAACTGACTTCACGATGCTTCAGGTTCGCTACTGACCGCTAGATGCCACAAATGACGTAGGTACGTTAGGTACGAACTAGTGATGTAAGGATACGTATCCAAAAATCCGTTGGATACGGATATTAAAAGAATCCGGATTATCCGGAACCGGCCGAGAGCTTGAATACGGATTCGGAATCAAAATAAATTCGCATCGGCTGTATACTAATGCAAAGTGCAAAGAGAAAACGGAATCGGAATCGAGTGTAAGAGAACAACACGGTCTGCGATGTGGCATATTTGATCTTATGATTTCTCTTTCTAATGACCTTTCCTAAAAAAAGATAGCATAGTTATCGGGGTAACGGGTATCATATGGGATGAGACCCATTGGTTAAACTAGGCCCGCCTCACCCGAACCGAATTCAAACCAGAACGAACGACGCCGACGGTGCCTTCCTATCCCTAACCTTCGACTTCCAATGATACCGATACCGCATCGACCTACCTAGCCGTGTATCCGGATAGAAACTGTTTTAGTATTGCATGCATACGTATACATGATCTGTCGCGCGGGTCAAGAAATGGATTCGTATTCGGATAATGGATACGGATATTAGCTGATTCCGATTCCGTATTATCCGGATATCTAAAGAATACGGATATTTACAACACTAGTACGAACGACTGACTGCGGAATTTGGCGACCTTACCTTACCTGAAGATTTGATCCAACTAGGTTCCTTATCGAGTTTCTTAAATTCTTAGAGATACAATTTTTTTTCCAAACTTCTAGTCAATACTGTTTTATTTGTCAATGTCATTGTTCGATGTGATGTTGTAGGCCCCGGCAAGTATGTCTCCAGCCCATTTGCAACAATATCACTCGACTTTGAGCCCAGGCACTTTGTCCGAATCATTGCCATCCAGCCAGGTTTGTGTGCCAGTCTCTCAGCGTATTGTGATTATGATCTTGGCTGAAAATAATATTTATTATCTTAGATACTGCTTGGGTGCACAATATTAAATTTTTTTCAGTTAGTTTTACTGACTTTGCGTGGTTTTAGGATGGGGGCAATGGGTACTACCTTGTAGAAATTTTCGGAAGTGGGAAGCTACCGTTTAATCCTCTGCAGTTCCTTATCAATCGCCGGATAAGCTAAGCAAGTAGCGTTCATTGTTCATCAGGAAATTGAGTGCAATTCTTGGCAAAATGTTGTCTTTCCTGCTGGTATAAAATGCGCGCCAATTTACCACTAAGAACTGTCACGAATGCAGCCACATGACTAGCAGAATTTCCCATATTAAATTTTATAAACAGCCCATCGGTGGAACCGATCTCTACCCTTTATTTATTAGGTTTAAAAGTGCTGTGCACGGATAAAAGCAGTTCAGCTCGACACTCGAGTAACGTCGCGAAAAAATTATATTAGTTTTACTTGGTCAACTGTACGTCGGTGGAGGGAGGGCGGGCGGCGCGGGGTGTGTTGACTAGCGGTGGCCTATTATGCTACTAGAAAATTCGGTGTGTTAATTTTACTTATTTGTATTTCAAGGAATCTTTAATTATTTACTGCAAAGTATGAAAAAATTAGTCGAGTGGCTAGAAAATTTTGCTGCTTCTGCAGCCCTTATGTACCAGCCGTCTCTGATATGCAGGGTGTTAATTTAGTAAATAGACATTCCTAAAAAGACGATTCTACTAAACATCAGTTGAAGCTCAGTTGACCCGGAAAACTACCATTAAAACTAACTGAAAAAGTAACTAATATCTAATAACAATTAATACTGGGCACTAAGGGAAGCAAACCGTATCTAAAATTCTTTTCTGTTGGCTTAAAGACACACCACACCAACACAAGGTTTACTACCTCTGCATCACTTCCATGTCACAACCACTGGCTGCACTACATTATTTATTTTTAATTATTTTTTAAATAACTTTTTTTGAACCTATCCCATATTCTTCTTTATGCATGTTTCATAAAATGAGTAAATTTAATTTAAAATAAATATTGACCCCATTTTTTTGTAAAAAAAAAATATAAATGCTTTCGATTTACGCATATTTGTATATATAATGGTAATGAACATGGAGGCACCCCACTCGCTTGAATGCTTTCTACCCATAAAATGTACCCGATTTGTTTAAAATACTTATTTTGGGCCAATAATGCTAAAAAAATACATATTCCATTATGTTTGCCTTTAATTCGTTTATTATACCGTGAAAAATAGCAGAATCTCTGTAAATATTAATTTTTTTGTGATTTTATTTTTGTTCTTAAAAAATTAATAGTACTTCTTATTGGACTATCCTATCAGTATCTTAAAAAAACATTTTCTAAGAACTAAACTTTTTTACCCTGGCTATCCAGTTTGTCCGGTTTCTAGCGTATCGCGTGCCGTTGCCTGTAAGCGGGGTCAATAACAACCTACAGCTTGTCAAATAAAGCTTTGCCTTCGAAAACTTTCATACTTACGTGGACGAGGAAGTGAGATATCATTGGGATAACAGAAATGGCGATATTAAGCGCCTTCTGCTTTGGTTTAAAGTACTGTGAGCGACAAAAATAAAATTACATAATTGCTTTGTAATATTCGGTATCATTTAAATAAGGTTATTCTTCCTAGTCATTAATTTATCATAAATTAGTTTATTAGAGGAAGAAGTCAATAGCAATTTTGTTCCTGGATTCTGCTTGCTTAATTCTGATAACAAATTATTTTGTGTTAAAGAGGTTGAATTGTGATTATGAGTGGTGTCATACTTTCCGGAAATTTTGGTAATATTTATGGTAGGTACTAATAATTACAACTCTAAATTCGATAAGTTATCTGATGCATATAGTAAATCGCTACATACATGTACCATCGGTTTATAGCGTCTTTCGTCGTTGTCCGATTCCTAGGCTCCATCCTTTTCTATCATTCCATTGTCCGTGTTCAAGGTTTCTTGCACTCATTGCCTTTTTTATTCCTGTATCCCACGATGTTCTGGGTCCACCTCTTTTTCTCTTTTCTTGATGGTGTACTGGCATTGTCATTCTGAAAATTCTTTCGTTTATGCGTTGCACATGTCCGTACCAAATCGGTTGTTTTTGTTCTATTCGATTCCCATCATTCTTTTCCTTACTACTTCGTTTCTGATTTTTTTTCTTCTGGATATTCTCAGTGATCTTCGTATTACGTCCATTTTTGCCACTTTAAGTTTCTTTTTTTCTCTCAACCTCCATGTTTCCGGAACCTACAGTAGTCCAGTTTTTATCATTGATTTATATATATATATATATATATATATATATATATATATATATATATATATGATATATTAATTATTGAATTTCCTTTTTCTGCTTATTTATATAATTCATAAGATAACTCAGAGGCAAAGCTATATTTGACAAGTTGTATATGAAGGCGTGATAGGCAAACTGCGATCATTGCGAAAGGCGCTTACAGGCCCAGGTTGGGTTATTATAGTATAATGTTAAAAATTATGCATTATTAATGTATACAATTTATTTTTTATCTTAAAAAGCTTAGGAAAGCGGTGCTTCCATTGACCGCACGCCCCTAGTGTAACGTAATTCAGACT
Organism: Philopedon plagiatum; assembly: GCA_963971165.1. Classification (NCBI taxonomy): domain Eukaryota; kingdom Metazoa; phylum Arthropoda; class Insecta; order Coleoptera; family Curculionidae; genus Philopedon; species Philopedon plagiatum. The sequence continues at coordinate 9,628,147 of OZ020191.1, forward strand.
TATAATTATTATATTGACAAATAATGTATTGATTCTTTCCGCAAAAAAATACAATAGACAAATGAAATGGAATATTACTTGGCATTATTGGTATGGAAAGACATCTAGAATAATAAAATAAAAATCTTAATAATTTCAAGGCTCAGTAAAAGCAATGGTAGAAAATATGACACGGACTAAGTCTTGGTTCGTGTAAACTCGAATTGCAAATATTGTCCTTATTGGCCAGTTTGCATTTCGCGATTATATGAAACAGGTCTAACAGACTTTAAGTCATTTTTTGGCGATTCAGATGCATAAAGTTGCTTACAGCGCACTTATTTTAGCAAATAGGTCACGACGTCATGCTTAAGCAGGGTGACCCCTTTTTCTCAAGACCAAATTTACCTGACTTTTTCCGGTTTTCCAGACAATATTTGAGTTTTTCCCTGACTTTACGTTGTATCATGAAACTATGTAAAGACAAAAATAAAATTACATAATTGCTTTATATATCATTTAAATAAGATTATTCTTCCTAGTCATTAATTTATCATAAATTAGTTTAATATAGGAAGAAGTCAATAGCAATTTTGTTCCTGGATTCTGCTTGCTTAATTCTGATGAAGACAAATTATTTTGTGTTAAAGGGGTTGAATTGTGATTATGACTAAAAAGTTGTACTTTTCATCAACAAAGACACTGAGAGAAAAAAAGGGAAAAACTAAGAAAAGACAGTGGGGATACTACATTCCCCTTAGATCTTAATTTAAACCAGTGCTAAATCTCAAACCGTCTTACTGACTCTGAACAAAATAATTTAACCAATAGAAAGGCTAAAAGTGTGAGTTCTGTATTAGCTGCCGTGTCTTGTTTCTCCTAATGCTAGCTGAGCCTAAAATTTTTGGCCCAAATTTAAGATCATCAATTATCTGTCAAATTTTTGTCTAAATTTCAATTATTGACTGTTATAAATAGCTACAATTGGCACCGTTATCATCTGAAATGTCGAGAGAGGAGATGCATCTAGGAGACAGTAGCAGCGGAGGAGGAGCCTCACCTTTGACAGCCAGATCGTTGAGGTTAGAACGGGTCGCCCAAGCACTTGCTCATAGCCAAGAAGAACTTAGAAGGTAAAATTTCTATATTTAAGTTTACATTTATTTCAATTTCTCTATGAAACGAGGTATTTTGGGGAAAAAACATTAAAAATGGTGCTGCTCTTTTATAGTTCGTTTTAGAGGCTTTTAATAACAATTACTTTTCTCCTTTTCTTTACGCAAGACGAACTCAGGCCGGCCTCTCTCCAGGAATGACTTACAGGTTAACAATTATTTATAACAAATTACCAAATTGCAGAACTAGACCCACAAAAATGTTACCTTATAACTTTGGAAGGATAGAAATAAAAACATAAAAAAATATTGTGCAATATTTAAATTTCAGCAGTTTTAAAGTTAACCAGGTGTAAGATAACATTTTTTCGGTTTCTGCATGACGTATTCTCTTAAACTGAATTCTATACTGTTTATTTGTATTTAAAGTAAATCTTCTTAGAGATCCTTAAATAATTTGCTTTGCTGTGTGTCATTTTCTTAATGCTTTGTCAATAAACCTCCCCCGCTCAACTTACCTTTATTTATTTTATTTATTTCTTACAACAGTGATGAAACTGTCATAGGTAATTAATTTACAATTTAAGTACTGGGTAGGTATATATAAAAGAGCTTAGAAGTAGCGCGGATACAATTTAGATGCGGTGTTGCCACTTTCCCGGTGTATGCGTTTTTGGCTTTTCGCTCGGGCACGCGCTTTCTATCTTGATGACGGTTGACTGTTTGCGTGAAACGGCACCGAGCACGATACAGAAGCGTCTATTTAGAAAGTTCCACAATCGTCCTCAAAATCTCAAAAATATAAGTATGTGATGCACTAGCAACATGTTTACCGGTTTTCTTGCATCAGTAATGTGGTCCAGAGGTAAAGCATCCGCTTATGGATCGAGAGGTAGTGGGTTCTAGGCCGCGCTCGGATGAACTTTTTTTAAAATTTTGTCATTTAAAAATTATAAAAAATTAGGAGATCGGTTCTAAAAGGTGTATTGGAAACGGGTTAGCACTCCATCCTCATAGATTTTTTTTTAATTTTATTCTTTTAAACTCTTGTGAATTCTTAATGTTCGCGCCATTGGAATGATTATGGAACTTTCTGTATAGTAAGACCTGTAGTAATTACGACTTTGACAATAACTTGGCAACGCAGTACTCGACGCATTAGTATTTCAGAGTTGCATCCGTGCTCCCACCAAACTCTTGTGGAATATATAGTTTTCTACTAAACTATATATTCCACTAAATTCATATCATGGGCAGAATCAAAGTTTTCGGCAGTGGTCCCAGAAATTGGTCTTCCAGAGCGGTGCTCATCTTTGACATCTGATCTTCCTCTTTTAAATTCTGCGACTCAGTTTTTAATAGTGGTGTATGAAGGACACTGACCACCTAAGAATTCTATCATATCTGCAAAAATTGCTTTGCCCGATAACCTTTCAAAAATAACTGACCGAAACTCAATTTTTTCAAAATCTAGCTTTTTCTTAGACATGCGTTTTCAAAAATTCACAATTTTGTCACCGTTCATCTTGGATGGATGTCAAACTTTAACAACTTATCTATAAAACATCATATTTGTTACCATAACAATATTCAATTTTGTCTACTATAAACTTTCCAGGCTGCCTAGCTATCAACACCCCCTCGTATTTCAATATTAACAGAATGATGACCTTTTTGATTTTACAGTTGGCAATTTTAATCTGTTCAATCGTTCTTCATATGAAACGTTTCTAAGTTTCAAAGGAATTATTGTCATTTTTCTTTGAACCGTTTCCAGTCTACATCTTTTACATAATCTGGATTCCAAACACACTTCGATGATTCTAAAATAGGTCTAAAAAAAGGTATAAATTATATTTATCGTTTCACGGCTTTTATTTTGAAATTTGGCCATTTGGTTTTACCCAGTGCCATTAACTTACACACACACACACACACACACATTTTGAAATGCTTTTGTATTAGAAGTATGCTACATTGTTTGAGAAACATAAACTTAAATTATTATAAATAAAGGTAAGTTGGTATCACACGTCTCTAAAAAAAAATTAGAAAACCGATTAGGTTGTAAAAATGGCCCACGCATACATGAAAGCGCATATGGAGAAATTGTATTGGTAGCATTACGGCCGCTGGCTTCATGGAAATTAATGGAATGGAATATTTAAAAAAAATTAGTTGCTAATCGATTTTTCTAACAAAAATGCTGATAGCTATAAAATTCGAGTCCAATGACGAGGACTTTTGCCACCTACACGAATGCTATTTGCTAAAAAAATGGCTTGGCAATGTATTTTTCCGAATATTTTCATAGGAAAAATTAGATCCACGAGTGGTATTGGATAGGTCTATTTCCTGAGTAAAACATACATTACATACATACTATTACTTTTCTATAATTTTTGTTGACATATTCTGCTCGTCAAGTGTCGCCGCGGGTAAAAATCCCAATAATCTACTTACAGGAGATGTTAACCATTTTTTCCACTAAAAAATCATTTTTGACGCAACAGTTCCGGATCATGATTGGTTAGAATTACAACAAAGAAAATAGCAGTAATTAATGTTTTTATAGATTCAAGTTTCATACATCAACACAACCACAACATATTATATTACAACGAACGCACAGACAAGATAAACTCGTCAGCCATACCGTTTGTTGATGAAGCTGTTCAAGGCTGCCAACATCTAACAGTAAATCCTCCAAACACGCTTTCTTTGCATAGGCGTGCATTTATAAAGAATACGTTTTATGAGACGTAGGTAATCTATTTTTTTTTAGAGAGCTGTGGTTGATATAAATGGGTGGGCCTGATACACCTTATATTTTATCTCGCGATAGTCTTTATCCAATGACAAAGCTAAATACCTTCGTGAAGACTTCTACATTGAAAGAAAAACAAAGTTGTCGTACTGTAGTGCCGTACATATGTACTTCTTCCTTGTGCCTCGTCGCGCATGCCCTATACTTAGCCTATTAGATTAGACAGTAGAGTAGCAAATATGTGTTTAGGCCAGGGCAGAACACTCACACGCCACCATCACCTCTATCCTCTCGTCACAGTAGTCAGGAGAGCTTACACAAGAACGCCTACGGTGCCGCCGGGGGTCTCTCGAGGGAGGTGACGTCGGCAGCTGCGGCGGCAGCAGCGGCTGCGCAGAAGAAGAAGGGGATTAAGAGCAGTCTGGGAAGGTTCTTCAGCAAGAAAGAAAAGGTAAAATTGTAAATGTGTCTGGTATCATTTGAATCGTATAAGTACCCACTTTAATTAGCATCTTCACATTCACAAATTCATTTAAACATGTTATTAAAGTTCAAGATTCTTATTTTTCATTTAATAATAACATAGAGCCACTTATTTTTAATGTAGATGAAAATGACAGTGACAGCGTATTCTGTAATTAAATTTAAGTAATAATTTTTATTGTAGAGATAAATCGAATCACATAAATCAATAAACAATGTTTTAATCATTCGTAATTTAACAAGATTTTATTTTTTCCAAAATTATTCCGAATTTGAACAACTCCGACTGTGGCACCTTTTAAAAATCTTAAAATATTTATATTTACATTTATTGAGGTATTTACCATTTTGCCAAAAAGGCAACGAAAGAGCTTAAAACGAGCTTTATATGACCCGGAAACTTTATCACCCTGTATTTTGGAAACAAAGTATTTTAGGACGTGCATTTGTATTAACTTTTTACACTTAAAATTCGACCAGTCGCTGATCATACGCTGAAACATTTACCTAAGATTTAGGAACATACTGTATAAATATTGTTTCACATAATGTTTTTAAGGTCAAAGGAAAGGACGGCCCAGCAGCGGAGGGAACCCTGAACCTAAGCCAAAGTAGTATCGGTCTGCCGGATGGTGATCTGAGCGATTCCATGAGCATATCTGGCAGAACCGGTCAGAAAACTGGAGATTTTGATAGAAGGCAAAAGAAAAAGTAAGACCTACGATTATAGCTAAGTAACAATTTTGTTTACACGATATTAATTTTTATTCACATTTGTATATTATCATTTTCTTTTAGGGAACGAGACTATCGTCACGACCTTCTGGCCGAAGCGATGAAAGCTGGAACGCCTTTCGCATTATGGAATGGTCCGACAATCGTCGCCTGGTTAGAATTATGGGTCGGTATGCCTGCCTGGTACGTGGCGGCATGTAGAGCGAATGTAAAATCGGGTGCCATTATGAGTGCACTGAGTGATACCGAAATCCAAAGAGAAATAGGTAAGAACAAGATCAAAATTTCTGTATTACAGTAAACATTTCACAATAAATTATTTTAGGAATAAGTAATCCATTACATAGGCTCAAACTACGCTTAGCAATTCAAGAAATGGTATCGTTAACGTCGCCAAGCGCGCCGAAAACGTCGCGAACCACCCTGGCATTCGGTGACATGAACCACGAATGGGTGGGCAACGCTTGGCTACCATCTCTTGGGTTACCTCAATATAGAACTACTTTTATGGAATGCTTAGTGGACGCGAGAATGCTGGACCATCTTACGAAGAAGGATTTGAGGGGACAGCTTAAAATGGTCGATAGTTTTCATAGGTATAGATTTTTTAAATTATATTATGTCAATAATATCGCGGTCTCTTGAGTCGCCTCGCTTTTCGATTCGGATGCTTTCCGCCGCTGAAACACCACTGCGAGCAGACCAAAAGTGGCCAGCCTTACTCATCAGTGGCCTAAATCTTCCAAGAAAATTGCTACAAAAACCCATAGTATTCCACTTATCCCACGGGACAAATTGCCTGCAGATGTTTTTCTTTCCCCTTCTAACTTTTAATTCTTTAAATCCCATATCCAATACAATACAATTCCCTTCTTTTTAGGCACACACGGTACTTTAGTACTTACATAAATCATCTACATTTTTTTTGTAAAAATTAGACCTTCATGGGATAGATTAAAGAAATCCTTTTATTTTACTATTTTCAGAACTAGTCTCCAGTTTGGCATATCGTGTTTGAAGAGGTTAAATTACGATCGTAATCTACTAGAAGAGAGAAGAAAAAACTGTGAAAATACCAACACTGACGTGTTAGTGTGGAGTAATGATCGATTAATTAGATGGGTAGCATCACTAGGTTTAAAGGTAAGAATTTGTTCGTAAAGATTTTTGGTAAAAATAAATAATTAAAAATACCTTTAAGAAAATACCTGTGTACCTAAATATTTTAAACCTTGGAAAAAACCTTTCCTTTTTTACAAAAGTCTTGATAATTTTAGGAATATGGTAATAATTTATTAGAGTCTGGTGTTCATGGTGCTTTAATAGCTTTGGATGAGAGTTTCGATGCGAACAGCATGGCTCTCGCATTACAAATTCCAACACAAAATACACAAGTAAGTATAGGTACCAATTGGAAATATTGACACATCTTAAATTCTACCTTTAATTACTTAGTAGATAATCCGTTATTTTGGTTAGGGCGTATTAGATAGTGAAACAAGGTCGTCGCATTCAACAAATATTAAGTCCGCTTCACACTTGGCCAAAGATCTGTTTTAATGTCGAGTTAAACTATTAACTTTTAACAAGCGGGTCTATTTAGTAATTAATGCGAATCGCACCATATTCTGTCTAATCTAATACTAAATACCATACCGTCAATTTAATAATAATAATAAAGTTTATTTAAATTAATTACAATTTATATATATATATATATATATATATATATATATATATATATATATATATATATATATATATATATATATATATATATATATATATTTGAATACTAAACACTCTCGCGAGCCGCAAAAATGATACAAGGGTTGAACGGCGAGGCGAGATAAGTTTCACAACATTCTTTGAACAGGTACAGCGACGTTCTACCGGCCTAACCAAGGGCAGGTCGATAAAAGAAATTATTTTAATATTTTTAAATTTAGATTAAAAATGTGGTTAAAACTTGTTCTAAAAATCACCTTAAAATACTGTATCGACAACACTGCTAGTCTGCTCTTGATGGCAACTCCTGAAATGATAAAATGATGATACGGGCACAAGAATAAATAAATAACCAGAAGGATAACTCTTGAGCGGCACGTTTGTTCTAAGCCTCTAACGCTGAGGGACCTTGAGTTAGTGTTGAAGCAAAATTTTATGATATTGCCATAGGCGTACCTACGAAATATTATGTGGTACTGATAAATTAGTAAAAAAAATGATTTAGTTAACAATGTGATTAGTAGGTAGTCCGCAATGCCTTAAAATATACTGGGTATCTAAATATTATGTGGTACTGATAAATTAGTAAAAAAAATGTTTTAGTTTTTTCCACCCCATGTTGACGTTTGCTCTACTAAACATTTTGTGCCAAATCTGGGCAGGTATGTAGATAGTTTAGGGTCTTCAACTCGCACTGAACGGTTTTTTTTTGAGCAATTCCGTACCAATTTAAGGAAAATCTTTTATTTTTTGATGATAACTCACAGTTACAAATTAATTTAAACAATGCATGGAACTGTCAAAATCAAATACCTGACATACAGAGGTTAAAAAACTTGTGTTTTACCAAAAAAATGAGTCATTTTTTACATACTTGGTAGCCTTACTGGTAAAAATAAGTCACTTATTCTAAGGATTTAAATATTCGCTGTTGCAAATTTCATCTTTTAGTTCCGAATAGAACAAAAGTTGCCTTAGCTAGCTCTTCAGGGTGCGTGGGTTTCTCGAGGACACAAAAAAACCATAACAATATTGCTTTCGTTAAAGATTTCTAACGACGATCTTACAGCCACTAAACTCAACTTGCGCGCCTATCCTCTGGACGCTACTCGCCAACTAACTAAGGAAATAAAAGGGTATCATCGAACTAATTTCTCTGCCGTTGCAGTTCATGTTAATCAGCGGGTAGTTATGTATTTTGCGGTTAAAATACTGTAATTGTTGGACTTAATAAATTACTCGTAGACTTGAATTATGTGTGTTTTTTATTCAAGAGAAGCTGGTAACAAACTAAGACACTTACAATATGGTACTTTTCTTTATATACTAAAATGATCCTAAAAGTGAAGATAAATCCTGGCATAAATAGATAAAATACGGGAATTACATGAATTAACAAATATCAGAAATTATCATAGTAGATATAACTCAGTAGGAAAAGATAACACCTGGTATAATATAATGTAAGGTAAAATTCGATAATTATCATAAAAAGATAAAGTCCAGCATGAAAAGATAAAATACGGTAAAAAGGCGACGCAGCATCTTCTCGAGTCTTATCTGTTGGTTAGGGTATTCTCCAGTGGCGTATCCTGGTAGTTTGGTTGTGATACATAACTCCTCCCGTCTGAGATAAAGCCTTAGGGTTGAAAACGTTGTCTAAGGCTGCTCTTTCATTTCCAAATCTTCTGTCTTGGTTTTCCTTTTACTTTTACGTTGGTATGGATAAGGGTAACAGGTTCTGTAGTAGCATGTTACCGCCAAGAAAACAATCATTGCGACCATAAGGTATATGAGGACATGAATCCATGTAGGCATTGATTTTTCCTGTAATAGTGTTGGATCTTCTAAAATATTTACTTCATGTTGTGTATTTAACTTTTTGGTCAAATGTTTGATTTCTTCTAAGTCCAAACTGGTAAGTTTAATGTGAGTAGAGCGTTCTGGCAGCAGTGAAAGGTTTAACTGAGGAAGCTGAATTATTACAGCAGGTGAAATGTGATCATTTCCAGCAGAGAACACTTCTTGGTTAATGAAGTAGTGACAATTACTTGGGATAGTGATTATATAACTGCCAGGGATTAGTTCATGATGCTTTTCAACGGAACAGCTTTCAGTGAGGACGATGTCTGCTCCAGTGGTGAAGAGGATGTTGTGTGGGGTAACTTGGTTGGCTATTGCTTTGTCCAAATGAACTGGGACAGTGGTGCAGTTGTTTGGCTTATTGTTCTTTATGATGCTGACAACACAATCGTCTTCTGTTTGCAGGTGATTCAGACAGTAGTGGACGTTTTCTACTTCTTCGCATGGTTCATTTTGATATTGATGGAGAACACTTCTCTCATTTAGGATAAGGTAAGGTTTACAAGGAAGAATTATTTTATTATTAATTGGAATGGGGTAAATAAAATATGTTTTAAAATTTTGAGGCATTAAAATTGGAAAGTGAATCAGAAAAATAATTCGGTCGTCCTTAAAGAGTAATTGAATTCCCAAGAAAGAGTAATAGCTATGATGGTCTGTAAAATTAGCTAATTGAGTGGAAGGGTAAGAAACCTTTATTTTTGTAATAATAGAATTTAGGTTTTTTAAAGGCAAAAATACAGGATGAATTTTGTTGACATTAGCAAAACTTATGGCATTAGTTACTTCATTTAAATGAATCTGTAAAATTAAAAGAGAATTTATAATCAAGTTTAAAGTATTTACTTCGTTTATTCCTTCAGAGAATTGATCGATATTTTGGGTTATCATTAACATATTAGATTTTATTTGCGAAATGCTATTATTCGTTATTGCCATAATTTCTTTTGCTAAAGTAATCTGTTCGTTAATCTTTTCCTGAAGTAGATGATCACTTTTATCGAGATGCTTAAGAATTAAGTCTATTCTTCTGCCATCTTCGGCATCTAAGGTTCCAAAAAGCCATTTGTATACTTTACCACCAAGGTCTATTAGTCCGCGTTTTGATCTTTTGGGATAAATAATTTCTAAAGAAGTATCAATATAGGATAATAATGTATTTGCTTGTTTTATTAAGTTTATCGTATGAGAGCCAAGATTTTTCTTTGATATTGCAAACGATAATTGTGACTTTAAATGATTTCTTATATTAGTGAATTCTGAAATATTTAAATAAGTAATAAAAGTGTGTCTGCTTGTTATTATGCGTGTGGATTTTAAACTAACAGGTAAAATTGGGTTAGTAAGCTTTTGAATAGAGGCATTAGTACTTATAATTATAAGGGTTAATAATAGGATGAGAAAAAGTCTCATCTGAAACAAAAGAGAAAACATTAGTGTTTTTTGCGTTTCTTTATGTTATGTTTGGAGTATTTTGAGACATCAGTTTTAACTTTGTTTTTTGTTTGTGCTACTGGGATTATTTTTGTAAATCTAGGAGCTAGTTTATCTCTTGGTTGTTCTTTGTGATAAACTGCATCGTTTTCTGACAAGGTAATTGGTTCTTTTCGATTAGCATTTATTTTGTCTAGTTGTTGTTGTTTCTTTTCTTTAACTTTTTCTGTAATTTCTTTATATTTTTCTTTGATTTTTTCTTTGTGGTCTTGCACATATTTAGACACAATATGTTTTTCTTCGACGTCAAATGGGTCTTTAGAGTTAAAGTGACCGGATACTATTTCGAATGGTGTATGATCTGTAGAAGAGTGAATGGAATTGTTGTAGTGTAACAATGAATACTTTATAATGTTAATAAGAGATTCTTTAGGGTTTGTTTGAGTTTTTATTCTTATCTGCTCTAATAGTGTGGAATGAAGTCTTTCGATGTAACTATTCGAGTTTGGATTCTTTGGGGTGGTATAATGGATCTCAATTTTATGTAGTTTGCAAAAATCAGTAAAGCTATTGTTATTGAACTCAATTCCATTGTCGCAAATTATCATTTCTGGCAGACCGTAGTGTGATATAAAGGTCAATAAACCATCGAGAACATTAACTGCATTTACTCCAGGAATGGGATATACTTGGGCAAATTTAGAAAATGTGTCAATTATGGTTACAAATTTTTCTTTTGCTATTGACAGCGTGTCGATATGGATTCTAGCAAAAGGTTTGAATCCTATTGGGATGGGTTGGAATTTAAATTCATTAGGTTTTCTCTCGTATTTTGACTTTTGGCAAATGATACAGTTATTTATGTAGTTCGTAACATCCTTGATCATGGTAGGCCAATAATAGTTTCTTTTGAGAGAATCTAAAGTAGTTGTTATGCCACGATGTCCAGTCTTATAGACATGGTGATAGTTCATCTTGTCTTGTTGATCATTTTGTGACGTAACATCAGTCAGTTTTAAAGAACAAATCATTAATTTTGAAGGGACTCTAACGATTTTTTCTTGAATATGTTTAAGAAAAGTCTTTTCGTCATCTTTATTTGGAAAATGAAGATGATATGTGGTTTTGTTATTTAAGTTTGCTATGTACTCTTCTAAATCTTCTTCCATGTTTCTTCTACGGAGATTAATAAAATACCTTTGATTGTCAAAAATTTTTTCTTTTATAACTCTGGGCACTGGGGATGCGTCAGATATTTTGACGATCATTTGATGTTTATGGTGATTTAACGGTTTATCACAATAGGGGTAGGAAAGTAGTGGAGGTTCGTCTGCAGAGTGTATTGTGGTAACATAGTTCTCATTGCTTTTGAAAAACTCTCGAATGGTTGTATCTATATCTCCTGATTCGTTCATCATTGAACCAACTTTGTCTGTTTGTTTTTGATTTACTGTATTGTTTGCTTCGTTTATGGGTGAAATATTTCTGGATAGACTGTCAGCTACATTATTATCTTTGCCCTTAATGTAATCAGTATCAAAGTCATACTCGGATAGCAATAATTTCCACCTGACCAATTTAGAATTGGGCTCTTTCAGGCTCTCTAACCATTTTAAGGGTTTATGGTCTGTCTTTACTTTGAAGTGTCTTCCAAATATGTAGGGTCGAAAGTACTTAATTGACCAAACAATCGCTAATAGCTCTTTTTCTGTGACTGAGTAATTTATTTCATTTGGATTCAATGTTCTACTTGCATAGCAAACTGGTTTTCCATCCTGACTTAGAACGCTTCCAATGGCATATTTACTTGCGTCTGTAGTGAGTGTAAAGATTTTTGAAAAATCTGGATGGATTAAAATGGGCTCATTACAAAGAATCAGTTTACAGGTTTCAAATGCATTTTTGAAGTCTTCCGTATGTTCAACTTTTTTACCTTTTCTCAAACATAATGTCATCGGTTTTGTAATTTTTGCAAGATTATTAATAAATTTTCTGTAAAAGCCAACCATTCCCAAAAAGCTTTTGATTTCTTTATGTGTTTTGGGTAATGGCATTTTCAGTATAGCGTCTATTTTCTTTGGGTTAGGTTTAATGCCCTCTGTGGTTACAATATGGCCTAAGAATTCCGTTTCGTGTTTTAGAAATTCACATTTATCAGGCTGAACTTTTAAGTTGTACTCTTGAAGTTTTTTAAATATCTCCTTTAAATTAAGTATGTGTTCGTCTAATGTTGTTGAAAAAACTATGACATCATCCATGTAAACTAGGCAAGTTTTATTGATAAAATCTTTGAGAACTTCGTTAATCATTCTCTGAAAAGTAGATGGTGCATTTTTGAGGCCAAAAGGCATCCTTAAAAATTCATAATGCCCATGATCTGAAGAGAATGCTGTTTTCTCGATACTTTCCTTATGCATCTTAATCTGGTGAAATCCACTTGCCAAGTCTAATGTGGTGAAATATTGGCATCTGCCAAGTTTATCAAGTAAATCGTCGATATTAGGTATAGGAAATCTATCCTGAATAGTTTTGGAATTTAATTTTCGAAAGTCGATTACTAGGCGCCATTTAGGGATTCCACTGGCATCTAACTTTTTTGGAACTATCCATATAGGACTTGACCAAGGGCTGGTACTATTTCTTATGATGCCATCTTCTAACATTTTTTGAATTTGATCCTTTACTTCCTTTTTGTGGACTTCTGGTAGTCTATAAGATCTTGTATAAATTGGCTCTTCATCTGTAGTTACTATTTTATGAGTTGTCTGAGTTGTTGATGACAAGGGCTCATTCTGATTTTGAAATATTGAAGAAAATTGTCTGCATAGCTTTAGGATCTTGTATTTTTCTTCTTCTTCTAAATGACCTAGTCTTAAAAGATGCTCAATTAGATTTTGATCTGGGGTTGTAGAATCGGTTTCTATTTCTGCTTGGTATATTTCATAGTCATTTATTGGGAATACTTTTAAAGGTCTTGGAAGGTTAAAATAGGTATCTTCAATGTTAACATTGTAAATTTCAACTATAGCATGTCCATTCTCTACAGTGCTTATTCCTTCAGGTATAAAACAATGTGGGTTGATTGATTGGTAAGGGATATAGTATGTACCATCTTCTTTAGCATTTGTTGGGAGTCTCATCCTTAGGACTTCATTTTCGTTTACTGTGATATTAAAGCAGTTATAATCTGAGGGAGAACACTGATAAACCGGAATTTTAAGGTTATGTCTTTCAAGATAATTCTGTTGCAAATTCCAATTGAAACCCATATTTTTAAGATCTCTAAAACTTATTAAACCATCGAAAAAAGGGTGAAAATCAAATAGGGTAAAAATTAAAACTTCATTTGTTTGAAATTCCTTAAAAGCCGGAATTCGCGCTTCATATTTGGATTCTTGTTGACCACAAGATGTTTTGATTATATTGGGTTTTATGACAATAAATTCAGAAAAATACTGTTTTGTAACATGGGGATTTAGTAATGAAATATGACTGCCTGAGTCAATTAATAATTTTAGGGTTTTGTCAAAAAAGGAAATTTTAATAAACGGAAGTTTGCGTGATTCTGTGTCATTTACTAGGTAGAATTCATTACAGAGGCTTCTTGATAAAAATTTTCATCTCCTGGGGTTTCTGTGGGTATGTATGACGTCATTGACGTGTATTCTGCAGCGTCAGTATATTGTTCCTCTAATTCATCAGTATTAGTTTGTTCTGGGATATAATTCTGGTTTTCAAAATATTGCTCTTCGAAGTTCTGGTAATATTCGTGTGAGTCGTCATCAGAATTTTCTAGGTTATACAATTCTTCAAATTGAAATTTGGGGGGTCTTGATTGTGGTTGGAATGCATTTGGATTTGGTGATCTATATTGGAAATTATTTGTTGGTCTAAATTGATTTCCTGCTGTGGGTTGCGAGATATTTCTTGGAGCCAAAGTTTGTCTAGTTATTATGGACATTGGAGTTGGTGCTTCTTTCGAAGTCTGTCCAGTCGGTTTGAAAACGTTGGTTTTAGTAGGATTTCCAAATACTTGCTGGTTCGTAAAATATTTTCTTTGTGGTAATTGCCTTGGTGAAATATTTATTGGCTGACTAGGGAAATTTTGTTTAAATCCCGATTGTTGTCCTGTAAAATTTTGTTTAAAACCTGAAAATGCAGGTGTGAAAGTCTGTGGTATGTGTCTTCCATACGTTTGTTGGTATCCTTGATTCGTAGGTGCTTTAAAATTTGGTAAGGGAATATGTTGATTGGTATTCCTTTTAGTTTCGTTACATAGGGACAAAAAATTTTCTTCCTCTATTACATAATTCATCGCTTCTTCTATGCATGTAGGGTTCTTAAGCCTTACGCCTGTTTGAATTTGATGGGGTAGGTATTTTATAAAAGAAACCAAAAGTAATTTTTCTATATTGCCAATTTGTGCGATTTTTGCATTAGCCTGTAGGGTATTATCGTTATTAATAGAGGTGAAAATCAGACTTCTAAAATATTGGCAGCGAATGCCAAAATTATAAGGTGTTTCTCTCGGGTTTGGTTTTAAGTTATGAAGCTCGTTTAACAAACAAGTGAAAGATCTTTGATCACTAAAAGAAAGTCTTAAAACATCTTTTACTTTATCCCAAGTATCTAATTCTGTGCGACTAGATATTAAAGTTAAAGCTTTACCTTTAAGTTTCCCTAAAATACCACGAAAAATAAGTTTTTTAATTGCGTCACTTTCATCTCTAAAATTATTAAAAGTATCATCGCATGCTGCGATAAAATTATTCAGCTCGCAAGGGTCGTTTTCAAATTGTGGTATAATATCCAAGAAAAGTCTTAACTGTTGATAATTGGTATTATTTACTGACATGTTTGGTGATAAATTAATATTGGCAAGATTATTTATTATATCTTCTACTTCAGAATTGGATTCAAGATCAAAATCAAATGCGTTAATTGGGTTATCAACAGGGGATTTCTCTGACAAGGTGTCAGTTTCACTTTCAGATTCTGAACTAATGTTGGCTAAATCCGTAAACTTTTTCCTAAATTCCTTATTTTTCTTAGCAGTTTCTTTTAAGCCGCTAAACATTAAACATTAAGAAAACAAAAAAATGCAGGAAAAATAAATTCTATACGTATAGGATAAAAAAAAAAATAAAAAAGGGGAAATTTTATAAATGAGAGAAATGCAAACAAACAATAATCAAAAATGAAACAATGGTTATTTCTTACCATGCGTCGAAATTTCTTCTTTCTTCTTTGTGTTGTACACTGTGCCACTTAATTAAAGCCAAACAAGGGATATCCGCTCCGTCGAATGACTTGCTGTACCCCACTTTTGGATGTGCAGGCAATGTTCCAAAAATTAAGGCCCGGTGTGTCAAGAAAAGAAATATACGGTTTCTTCTTGAACACGATTTTTTTTTTGGAAAGTCCCGTTAAAGATTTGAAAATCACCAGAGTTCGTAAACCACTATCTATATAGTCAGTACGGCACTATGTTTCGAAATCACTATCCATAAAGTCAATACGGCACTATGTTTCGAAGTTCACTATCCATACAGTCAATACAGCACTATGTTTCACTTATCTGTACAGGACAATCCTACCGACTGCGCCAGTTATGTATTTTGCGGTTAAAATACTGTAATTGTTGGACTTAATAAATTACTCGTAGACTTGAATTATGTGTGTTTTTTATTCAAGAGAAGCTGGTAACAAACTAAGACACTTACAATATGGTACTTTTCTTTATATACTAAAATGATCCTAAAAGTGAAGATAAATCCTGGCATAAATAGATAAAATACGGGAATTACATGAATTAACAAATATCAGAAATTATCATAGTAGATATAACTCAGTAGGAAAAGATAACACCTGGTATAATATAATGTAAGGTAAAATTCGATAATTATCATAAAAAGATAAAGTCCAGCATGAAAAGATAAAATACGGTAAAAAGGCGACGCAGCATCTTCTCGAGTCTTATCTGTTGGTTAGGGTATTCTCCAGTGGCGTATCCTGGTAGTTTGGTTGTGATACATAACTGGGTGTCGAATGCATCCGAACGACCCCGACTACTGCTCTCATCACCGTGCACCGGTCACTAAACCACCACAAAGTACCCGACTCGACTGGAGAAAATGTTTATTTAAAATTATTAATTAAAAAACGACTGTCTTGAATAACGGCTGACTTATAACTAACGTACTTTCTTTACAACAACTATCCTAGCTAAAATTAGGCTCCACCCCAAAAAGGCGGAGCAGAAAGAGGTAGTTTACTCTTACTTGTAATTCGCCAGTCTTATAAAAATAACAATATAACAATTTGTCTAGAGTTCTAGACAAATAATAAAATTAAATATTGTTCTTAATGGCATAAATAATAGCAAAAGCTTTGTAAAATGTAAATTTGATAACAGTCTGGGCAAAATTTCTAATATAAGTAGGTAGTTTTTATTGTATTGTCCAGATAAGAAGCAATTAAGTAGGATATCATTGGTTGGAATCTTTAGGCGGTATTGTTAGGATAATGTAATTTAAATATTGTTTGGTATTTCGGGGTTTTATGATAATGTAATAAAGTAAATAATAAAAGATTATTTTTGAATTTTAAAATAATTAGATGTTTGAAACTAGGCAATTGTATAAAAGACATAAAATTAATGTAATCAAATATTGGATACGAGCAAGACGAGTTACCCTTCTGGTTATTTATTTATTCTTGTAATACGGGTTTAGGAACTTTGAACTTTCAACAGATTTTTAGGAAATTTCTAGCGATAACAAGAATTAAAAAAAAAACACCCATTCCAAGTGCAGCAATTTTTTATTGAGACCAATCAGAATTCGACCATATAAAGTTACGCGGAATGATTGGTCCTAATAAAAAATTTCCAGCCCAGTGTGAAGCGGTTCTTATGAAATTGTTTCTCCATTATATCACTAGCCTTAGTTTTAAATCTAAGAGAACAAGTTTCCTAATGAAGCAACATTAATAACTGATTGGTATATTTGTTTTAGGCTAGGCAAGGTTTAGATGTAGAATATAATAATTTATTAAGGACGGCAACGGACCGACGGCCTGAAGATATGCGGTCCTGATATGGAACGGTCGAATTGCGAACGTAAAGTCGTTCGAAAAGAATATAAAAAAGAAATCTCTTGACCATGTAGTGTTCCGCTGCTCAGAGTGTGCGAAGCAGCCAGTTGTGCTACCTCCCTAGCCGTTGATAATAATACAACCAATTCGCGACCTTGTTAGAAAATGGCCGCGCTGAGATAGACGGGCGCCATGTTTCCGACGGTCTTGCGAAATAGTTTAATTGCGCTGCACAGGTTACAATTGGTATTTTACGCCTATAAACTTGTGTCTAGTCTTGAAAAATATACAGAGTGGCCGGTGTTCGAGCTTGCACCTTGAGAACTCGTTTATTGTTCATCTTCTTTTCGTGTTTCGATGATGTATAAACTTTTATTGTGCTCCCATCGTCTTCGGGTGGTCTCTACTCACGATTGCGGTTGACAGATAAACAATGGATTAACTGTCGTCTGTCAACCATAACTGTATACCTACCGCAATCGTGACCAGAAGACATTCGACAGCGGTAGAAGTATAACCCGTCGTGTTCAATTTATTCGAATTTTTACTGTATAGCCACCGTGTGTCTCGATTAAGTTTAACCTAAAGGTCCCATCCATTTTTTTCAGTTTTTGTCACAGTGGTGTGGCCTAAGAAATTTAAGCCCAAAATAAAAATCGTAGATCAATAGTTTGAAAAGAAAACCTGAATTTACTAATTTTGTTTAGGATAAGCGGCTTTATTTTATGAAAAAGAGAGGCGTATAATGTTTCAACTCTTAAAAACGATATCTTCTGAGTGGAAAATTTAATATTTTTAAATAGCTTTGATAATCCTGAAAAAAGATGGAAAAATGAATTTTTCGTCAGTTTTTGCTACCTGTCTATTAAATGGCACGTACAAATACGATGGTTTATGAACTCGTTCTAAAGATAATGAAATTATATACAAATCATAAAAAATTTGCCTCTCTATCTACATATGTTCAAAAGATATAGGTAATAGAAGGTTGAAAAATTCGAACAAAAACATTATGGAATCAGAATGTTGTGATATATTTCAATAATTAGGAAGTTTCCTATGTCAGAAATATCGAGTAACTTCAACATCATTTAATAGTCTTTCAATTAACTTGCCAAACAAAAAAAAAATTATCTCGATATCTTCAAAATTTACGCGGCTTTAAGCCGCGTACAGACCAAAGTTCCAACGCACACCAAGGCACATGTGACTCGAAATTCGGAAGCATGTAAATTGGTGTGTACGGCGTTGGCGAACATATCCCAACGCATTCCAACGGAGTCCAAGGCGACCGTTGGCGTTGGCTTGCGTTCGGTCGTTGAGCGGTACTGCAAAGAGATGTTTGATTTGGTGTGGACGAGATTTGGATGTTTTCAGTCGTTGGCAAGTATTCCTCGGGTCTGTGCGTTTTGTTTTTGACAAATATTTTGTTTATTTCGCCTTTTGATATGAAATGGACAGATGATTTAGCCTTAAACTAATTGAACTATACCGGGATAACCCTATATTAATGGGATCCTAGCAATATAAATTATAAACTCTCCAAAAAGAAGATAGATATTTGACAAAGCATTGTTACTGAATTTAGGTGCAAGGTTGCTGCAATAAAAAAAAAATAGAGAGAAGGTTCTGAAATGATCACTGATCACTCCGAAATTCCTCCAGCAACTTACTTGTGTTATTAATACTTTTCTGTTTTTATATGGTGTTGTCATCGACGTTTATTTTTCTTATTGTTGAGTAAAGAATTTACAATTAAAAATGCGGCACTTTTACATAATGACTCATCATCACTAGATGACATTAAAATACCTCTTTCCGTAGAAAATGACCGAACCGTATCCAACGGTATCCAATTCGAAACTACAAACGCGGTGTGGACGACATCGTAAAATGCTTTTTATTATACTTCTTTGAAAACACCTTATTTTCATCTGTTTTAGTAATAATGTAAGATGGGCTTTTTCGGGCTAGCGCACGGAAAGAGCGCACGGAAAAAATTTTCCTGGTCCCAGTTCTTTCAGTGTGCTGAATGAAGATACCGACTATTTTTTGGCTTTAAAATAGAAATATAGGTATAGGAAAATAAACTAAACTCAAGAAAGTCTATATGCTATCTGATATTTAATATGTACCTATTTTGTATTTTATTTCGTAAATATTTGAATATTTAGATGAATTTCTGAAATATTTTTTGACGTTTTGTCAATCTTATCTGACATAGACAAATTTAAATCACCTTTTAAATGATTTGAAAGTTACCATGAAAACGCATCATACCTGCCAAAGACCATATTGTCAGCGTTGTTAATTTTCTGTCAATTAAATTCATTCTAATAAAATGTTCTCTCAACCTGAAAAAGTGGCATCTTTCATTATTAATAGTTAATTTTTAATTACTCTAGTAGTTTTTTTTTTAAATTCCGATAACAGTTGTGAAAATAAAAATATTCCAAGTTTATTTTGTATGTATGTATTTTTTTATGTTATATTTTGTTTTATGTTATCGTTTTCAAAGAAGTATAATAAAAAATATCGTTCATTACACGTCCAGAAATGGATTTTCCGTGCTTGCTTGACTTCCCGTGTTCGGCTGCGCCTCACACGAGAATTTGTCAAGCGCGCACAGAAAAATCCTTTTTTCCGGACTGGTAATGAAATATACTATTCCAATCGTTTCCAATCCCAACGCCTACTGGCACATTCGTTGGAGTTGGCGTTGGTTTGGATTGGGACTTGGTCTGTACGCGGCTTAACACTAAAGATTAAACGGGCGCCTATTCCGCTGTTGACGGCTCGTTGTATGTTGACGTCATCGAGCCTCAGCCAACGTGAGCGTAGCATCTCAGACTTTGAAGGACGATAACTTTTTTATTTCTACAGATAATTAAAAACAAAAGACATATGTTTTTACATTTTTAGGACTATTTATTAAGAGAAAATGAAAAAAATGGAAACTTCCTAATTATAAGTTATGGTTAAAACTATTCATCATTTTTAAAAAGCTGACTCGATTTCAAACACAATAAAAAAACATATTTTATCTGGAATAAAACCAAAGATAGGATCGTCAGAAACTATAGGTCCGAGCCGACGCGACGGTATTGACAGTGCCAACCGCGTACAGCGCTAAGACGAAATGCATTTAATAGCTGTATTATTAAGTTTTTCGAGTTTTACTTACTTAGTGAAATTACAAAATTGATTCGTTTCAATTTAATTTCCTTTAAATGAATTATTTTCAATGTATCATTCTACATAAAAGGACAAACTGATTGCAACTCGAAAAAAAAAAAACAATAATACAGCTATTAAATTCATTTCGTCATATATACAGGGTTTTCACTGTCACCACCGTCGCGTCGGCGCGGACATACAGTTTCCGACGATCCTATCTTTGGTTTTATTCCAGATAAAAGATGATTTTGTTTTATTTTGCTTAAAACTGAGTCAACCTTTTGAAAATAATAAACAGTTTTAACCATAACTTATGATTATTGAGATATATCACAACATAATTCGTATTTTTTTGTTCGAATTTTTCAACCTTCTATTATCCATATCTTTTAAACAGATGTAGATAAAGAAGCAATTTTTTTTTATTTGTTGATAATTGCATTATCTTTAAAATGAATTCACAAACCATCGTATTTGAACGTACCATTTAAGAGACAGGTACCAAAAACTGACGAAAAACTCATTCTTTCCTCTTTTTTCAGGATTATCAAATCTGTTTAAAAATATTAAATATTTTCACTAAGAAGATATCGTTTCCAGGACTTTAAAAAGTTTTGATACTACTCCTTTTCACAAGATAAAGCCGCTTAACCTAAAAAGAAAATAGTGAAATCACGTTTTTTTTCCAACTATGGATCTAGGATTTTCATTTTGGGTTGAAATTACTTAGGTCACACCACTTTCACAAAAACTGAAAAAGAAATGGATGTGGGAAGACCTTTGGGCTAAACTTAGTCGAGGCACACCGTGTAGCATAATCTGAATGACTAAACATTAGATAAGATGTATTAATCTAAAAAACCTTTAGAAACGACTTCGGTAGATTTTCTATGAGAAATATGACGTAAATTTTAACGCTTGTTGTCACGGTCGCAGTTGACAGTTAAACGTTCGGTTAAATTTCATTTCTTCGCTTTTTTTTTTGCTGACCACACAGGTTTATACGTGGAAATACTAATTTTAAGTATATATTAGACGTGTATGTAAGAATGACTATGAGCTTTAAACCGAGAACAAAACCTTGTGTCGTAATAACTTATAGTATTATATAACTAATTGTATATTAATATTGTTGTTTGCCGCTTGGAAAGTCATTTCAAAAATTCTGTTTGACCACTCGACCCTCTGCTCAGACATTAAATAAATCGGCTATTTTTCTTTGATCAAAAACATTCTCAGGTTGCTTTGATGACGATTGACGGTTAAATAATAGATTTGTGTTGCACGAAACTGCACTAACCTGCACTGATTTTTTTTTCTAATAGGTGTGTTCTACAACTAAAAAAGTGTAGGTCCGTGCAACATAAACGAACAAACCTAATGGTTCAAACCACATAATACCTTAAATATCAGGGTAACTCATATGACAGCACATGGAAAAGTTTTATACACAACCATATATACAAATAACAGTAAGAGGTTTTAACATTGATGGCGCAATTATTAATGTTGGCATTTTAGATCAATAGATGGCTCTTGAGGCAGTGGGTTAAAAAATCGCACTGTTGACGCAGGGTTGTCAATTAGATGGATCTATCGATTTCTTCCTTAACCTGTGGCTGTACCATGTTGATTATCGAATTCTTTGGTGGATTGTTGTAAAAGTTTTTATATCACCGTTTATTGATGCAGTAACTTTATCAACATAGTGGCATGTCGTGTCTTAGCAATTATAAAAAAAATCCTCCGAGTTCAATAATAAAATCCTAATTTTATTTATCAGAGGATAAATATCCTGTAGGGCCCAGTAGGAAGGCAGTTTTTAATCCGTGTATTAAGTACCGTTTCAACTAGCACAACTTTTGAGAGCACAACTTTTACTGTTACTTACGCGATTTCTAAAAATTTAAACGATAGTAATATCAATATCAAAAGACAATGCGTGTAATATATAATAACCAACTTTAAAAAGCCGCCATTATTTAATCGTTTGCACTGGATTTCGACTGACTTCGCCCGTTGTCTGTTTCCGCCGACCGACTTAGGGAACCGTAGCTTGTGACAGTTCAATTTTGTCACGGTGTTTTGCCTATTTTCACTAATTACTCTTGTTACAAAGTGCCTATTTAATACCTAGCTTAGTTGAACTACTCTGCCGCTATGCTTCGATTCCGCTGTATAAGTTGTTCTTGTCTGGTCTCCAATTTAGGTTGGAGGAGTTTCAATTTATTTGAACGCTCTTTATCTCGTGTAAGTATCCTTGTTTCCTGGTTCTAGTATGCTTTGGTGTAGGGGGTCCATAATTTGATTTGACTTTTTTTTGGACCCTGAAATTTTTTCAGGTTTGTGGCTTTGCCCCCAGGTTTTCACTATTGGCGGAAGATTGCATTTAATTTGATTATTGATTGACTAGACTTACCTTTTCTTGCCGGAAAAGATATTGTTTACTTTTGCTTTTTTTATATTAACATTGGAACTATCAGTCGGAGTTGTCAGTTTTGACAGAGTTCGCTGATTCGCTTTGACGATTGGAGTAGAACAGGTCGGCGCCTGGAGTGCACGCGTGATCACCTCTTTGGCGCTAGGAAAATAACCTTGGGATGGCGCAAAAATCTTTACATGAAGTGAATGTACAGGAGTTACCTTTATATTTTAGATGTTATGTGGTTCAAACTTCAGTTGTCAGCCAATGGGGTGATAAATGAAATTTAATCCATTGTATTGCAACTATTTACACCGCTATCTGAAAAAGTCTCTAGTGCACACTAATCTCTCTTTCTCTTTCAAAAAATAGAGATATTTGTGATTACAACTATAGAAATGCATTCTTAAAAATGGTAAATAAAATGGCTTTATACAACTTCGAGTAATTTCCCATTCCCAAAAACTTCTGACGTGTACATCCTAATGTAATTGTAGGCAGAAGTACTAACTAAAGAATTTAAATTTCAATACATAAACTGTGAATGGAACAGGACTCTTACACTCTAGGAGGGTCACTATTACTGGAAATTAGACGAAAAGGCGTGCTTAAGCTTTCCTTATTAAATAAAGAAGACTGAAGTTCTCTGTTTCTACTCATTTCTAGGATTGTACTTATTTTTGAAATGACTTGCTATGGGTTCAACCGTACGGTATTACCTTACGGGTTGTATTATTACAAATTATTATTTGATATGTTATTAAATCATGTTTTTGTTTTTAGCCCATGTAATATAATAAGACGTATAAGTTGTTATAGGTTATAGTATTATTTTTTGTTGAAAAAAAATGCATTTAAATAATGTAAAGTGGCGCATGAATCCTATAGTTGGTGGTTATATTGATTGAAAACCACTTCTATCGACTATTTTGAATAATTTTTCAAGCTAAACCAAAATTAGTTATGGTGTAAAGTATATTTAGTAAAATTTTTTTACGTTAGGTATATTAATTTATTGGAGGTAAAACTCAAATTATGAATTTTTTATTGTTCTTTTTTTTGTAAATCGTATGTTCAAGAAACTTCACACAACATATGGGAAACTTGCATGAAATGCAATTTTGTTTAAGTCGTATAATTTTGAGGGATCTCCTCTTCGCTCGCCCCTCAAACATTACACTCGTTAAACAAAGTAAAGCATATCCTAACAGGTTACATAAATATCTATTCTATGCGTTGTGTACCTTTTTTGGACACACTGTATAAGCGTTTATTATTCCTCTTTTAAGTTTTTCTTTACATCAACTTTACAAATTATTGAAAACTTATTAGGGGATATAATAAGTAGGCCTTTATACCATTTTTTTTTGTTATACTCTTTCTTTGAAGACGCTTAACAATATTAAATCTAATCCAATCTTGTAATTTCTCTCGAAGGTTTGACAGAGTTTTGTCTTTGGCCTTAAATGTTAGATAGTATGTCAGCATTCCCTGCGTTCGATGTAGCTTTAATCATTAAGATGTTACCCGTTGTACAGAGTGTATCTAATTCTTCACAGAAGTGTTACCATATTTTCGGAAAATATACATAGTTAAGCAACTTGCCAAACATTTTTTGGGCATATTGGGTAGCGGGAAAGTTTAAAAAAATAGCAAGTGATATATATATATATATATATATATATATATATATATATATATATATATATATATATATATATATATATATATATCTGCAGACTCCTTAGACTCGCGTTTGCTCTTTAGGTTTTTTTCTTTAAAAACTGTCTTTTTTAACTATGTTTTTGGAACTGTCTGAAACCAGACATTAAAGTTTGATTGGGTTTGAGGTGACTGTGGACAATTACTACAGAAACAAACCTTAGGTTTATAATTTTGTTTTGTATTTTCAATATTTTTGAAGTTATACAAGATATATAGGGTGTTATCAAATTCACTGTATATATTTAAATAGATGACTCCTGGGGTAGTCTACAGACGTACCCAATACTTTTTTCCCTCAAATCGCACACTTTTTTTATTTTAAAAAATACCCTAAACCACCCCCGTATCTGACGCTTCTAAAGAGCCGGACTTCATGGGCCCTAATATTATAAAGAAAAAATAATAAATAATAATAAATAACGTACGCGATTTTCTCACACGCCGCATCCTGCGATTCATACGAACTTAACAATGCAAATGCTTACAGCAGAAAACTGCGTTGGCTAGTAAGAAGCCGGTGTGACGTCACAACCTAGGCGATCGCAACTTAAAATTGTCGTATCTCGGTAACGGTTTATCGTAGCGAAGTGCGGGTTGATAATGTGTTCTTAGAATTTCTTGCACTAAAACTTCCATTTTGGGTACCACCCTCTAAGGATATTTTCAGCTTAGCAAACTTGAGCGAGAATAAGGCAGAGGTCTCTAAACTTGCCTTTGGTCAGGTTTCCATTAGATTTTTAAAGGTTTAGAGTCCATTGCTTAGGTTTATTTTCAGCTCAAGTTTTTTAAGCTCATAATAAACCTGGACAAAGGCAAAGGTTTGCCTTTGCTCAGGTTTGCTAAACCAAAGTTATATTATAGTTATATAGTTTGTGTAACTTTGCTCAGGATTCAAATATATAATAATATATTTGAAACTTGAGCAAACCTTTGCCTTTGCTCAATTTTATTCTCAGCTCAGGCTTGCTGAGCTGATAGAGACCTGAGTACATATTTGCCTTCGCTTAGCTATTACATAAAAGTTTAAAGACTGGCCTCTGCTTAGGTTCGCTGAATCATTGTTCAAGTTTGCTCAGTTTTCAAATATATGATAATATATTTTGAAGCCTGAGCAAAGTGAACCATGTAACAAACCTGAGCAATGGTTCATCAGCAACGTGAGCAAATCCTGGAGTTTCAGTCTACTTGCAAATTTTGAACATTCCTAGCAACCCTGAATACTGAAATGTATTAAAAACTGGCCACTAATCTCGTTTAAGTAACAAAGAGCTGCCATTTTTAAAATACTTTTTAAGTATACAGTACCTACAACTACAGGGTCTTCCGATCTACGATGTTCTAAATACAAAGTATTACCTTGCAATTGAATGTTTTTTCCTGCGTTACCGTTAGAAACTCTGTCAAACCTTGGACGTCCTTCGTTATTACTTCTTTTTTTTGAGTTTTAGAGTGTGATATTGAATAGTTTCCATATGTAAATAATGTTGAGTGTGGCAGCAAAGTCAGTATTAACCCATGCGTGCCTGCACTATTCTCGTATATATCGGTTTTGGACAGTTGTAGAATAATAACTTATACAAAGTGGCATTAGTGAACAATATTAACACTTAACTAATGATATTTCTTTGGGAGGTTTAATTTTTGTTTATCTCTATACCTGTTGGCATTGTAGGTCGATTCTGCGGGAATATTTCTGGTCGTTTATTTCACAAATGACATTGTAAAAAAAGTTGAGAATTTTAATTTTTTTTTGCTAATTGAATTCTACCCAAAATTATAAATATTCTTTGTATATTGTCATATTTTCTCATATATTTTATCATATTATTTATATTATATTTACATGCTACAATTGCATGTCATTGTTGAAACTAATATATATATATATATATATATATATATATATATATATATATATATATATATATATATATATATATATATATATATATATATATACAGTGACCGGCAAAAAGTTGGACACATATGGGAAAAATTTTTATTATTGGAATATTGAAAAAACTTTTTATGCCGATTGTCTCTGCATGATGGGTAACCTAAAAATTCATTTTGACATTTGTTACGTGATTACTCGTTTGCCGGCAAAATTGAAAAAATATATATTGTCATGGAAAACTGGTATTAGGTGACAAGATATTGAAAAAAGATATTAGAAAAAAGTGTTTAGATTTTAATTTTATACTCCTTGGCAAAGTCTGGAGCCAAATTTAAAAAAAAAATATTTTACATTTTTTGAAAAAAAATGTACAATATTAGTTTCATATTCCCATGAATTTAATAAAAATGTGTTAAATGATCGAAAACCAAGGTAATAACCTATTATCTCAACATTTTTGTTATTACTTAAAAGTTTTATTTGATAAAATTTAAAATTTAGCTTTTTTCCATGTACTTGGGTGTGGCCAGGCCCTGTATCTGGCAACCATTTTGGTAGACACGTTAAAATTTCTTCAAAATTAGAGCAAACGGTCTTTCGTAAGCATATTGTTCCAGAAGTAACTATAAATGGTAAATATGGTTGCCAGATACAGGGCCTGGCCACACCCAAGTACATGGAAAAAAGCTAAATTTTAAATTTTATCAAATAAAACTTTTAAGTAATAACAAAAATGTTGAGATAATAGGTTATTACCTTGGTTTTCGATCATTTAACACATTTTTATTAAATTCATGGGAATATGAAACTAATATTGTATATTTTTTTTCAAAAAATGTAAAATATTTTTTTTTTAATTTTGGCTCCAGACTTTGCCAAGGAGTATAAAATTAAAATCTAAACACTTTTTTCTAATAACTTTTTTCAATATCTTGTCACCTAATACCAGTTTTCCATGACGATATATATTTTTTTCAATTTTGCCGGCAAACGAGTAATCACGTAACAAATGTCAAAATGAATTTTTAGGTTACCCATCATGCAGAGACAATCGGCATAAAAAGTTTTTTCAATATTCCAATAATAAAATTTTTTCCCATATGTGTCCAACTTTTTGCCGGTCACTGTATATATATATATATATATATATATATATATATATATATATATATATATATATATACATATATATATATATATATATATATATATATATATATATATATATATATATATATATATATATTAGTTTCTGATATTTAATAGACCACTCCCCATGAACGTGTTTGCCTCACGTACACCCTTGGCCAAAAAATCCTATATTGAATTCACAGTATATTAGATTCCAATGAAAATCCACCAACAAACGTTTATACTGTGAATCATATGTACGATTTTAATTATCGCGACGGTACCTTTTTTTTGAAGTCTTTAGGAACTAAAAAATATACGACTTTCCTGGTTTTGAAACAACTTCAGATAAAAAAAACCACATTTAATGCATATTTTTATGCAATTATCACGATACACTCACAACGGTATGCTACGCTATGACGTCACTTGGATGGAAAATCCTAAATTGACTAGACGCTTGCACCCCTTGTACATCAGTATAGGTCAGTTTATTGTTAGGTAGTATGTTGAGTTGACGATTATTAAAATATTATTACAGGTCAATTTATTGTCGGGTAGGTGTTCAGTTGACGTTTATTAAAATATTATTGTCATATTTTATTTGCTCAGGTAAGCGCCTAGTCAATTTAAGATTTTCCCTCGAAGTGACGCCCTAACGTAGCATACCGTTGTAAGTGTATCGTGGCAATTATTATTCTACAGCTGTCAAAGATTGGCATATTGGTGCTGTCGTCTGTTAAGTTAGTAGCTTGGGAAGATTGTGTCGTTACCATTCTAGTTCTTAGAAGACTGATAGTATAAATATATTATATTGTTAAGACCCAAGAAAAAACTTGTACTCCTACCCTTAATGGATCTTAGCATGGGGCACATGCTTAAAAATATTTGTTGCAAGCTTCAAACTGTAATTGGCAAATCCTAAAAAAGGAGATTTTTTTAGATAAATTCGAGTTTAAAATATTAAAACGCTACGCGGTATGTGTGGAGGGTGTTTCCTAAATATAGTCTAAATTATTAAACAAGTTTTAATATTTTAAACAACTTGAGACACACGCTGTAAAAATATTTCTCTCCTTTTCTAGCTCAAAAAATCGTATTTTATGGAAACATTTAAACTACACTTATTCCCCAATGGCCTTTCATATACCCATTTTTCTAGTTTGACCATTACTCAAAGTTATTACCTAAGTATACTTCGGGGTATATGAGGGACCTGGCCTTTAGAAATTTTTTTAACATGTACTAATAGTCAAAGCGGCGACCTACAGTTTAATCGAAGCCAGAATCTAGTACAAGAAAAGAAATTATTTCCTATGAAAAATAGACATATCATCCCGTGTCTGAGATCTACCTGGTTTTCCACTGGAGTTTTGTAAACTAGGGATTTTAAATGTCCCCAGAAATAAAAATCCAGTGCATTTAAATCTGGGGACCTCGGCGGCCACGGTTGATTAGGTGGTTCAACTCTTCTACCGATCCATCGATTTCCGTACACTGCATTTAGATATTCCCTAGCTGTGGCACTAAAAGTGAAAAAAGCAATGTTGCCAGCTATGGTCTGTTTTCATAATAAGCCGGCAAACCAATGATTTCTAATTTAGCTTATGTTTTATTTTTCCTAAGCAATAGCGTTTTTTCTTGTATTCGATGACGTAGACTAACTTTCAGTCGCCGCTCGGCCTATAAATCTTCGATTTATATAGTTTATTGTCATATAACACTCACTAGTCATAACATACCTATCACTTTTTATAATTAAATTGTACAGAAATATACCCGATCAATTTATTAGGGTTTTGTTAATTTAGTTTTATAAATATGCTCCACCACATTGTACGTGTGCAAGAGATTTATGCAAGTCGAATTACTATACAATTTTTAAAACGATTACTTTAGGTGCCATGTTAACTGGTTCATAATGCTCTGAGAAGTTGGTTTTAATATGTAGAACGATCTTGAATTACAATTTCAAAGGATTTCGAGATTTTATGACAATGTTCACTAGCTGGTCCTGAAAACAAGATTTTCAGCACGTTGAGAGAAGGAGCGTTTGTTCTTAAACACGATCATACTAATAAGAGCGGTACGCTATACCGGTTGCCAGGGGTAACGGCGATTTTGTTTTCTCTACTCCCATACTTTAATTGATTTATAAGACATTTACTACCTGTACTTTAATGAGATTCATTAAGATACAGATTTTTCATCAAGATACAAGTTTATAACCAATAGAAATGCAACATCACAGCAATATTCGGCCAATATCAAAGATTGCCATGACCACGACAAATTTACAATTAATTAATTTTGACAGTTCATAAAGTGCATATTTTGAATTCTCTCGCAAGATGGTAGCCAAGTCAAGTGGTATTAATGACATGCCTGTTTGATTCTGGTCTATTTAGTTTTGTTAGGTTGGTAGTATAAATTGCAGGACCGAACTGAAAAATTACACACCATTATTTTTTATTTATTTTGTAAGTTTATATCGGAAGTAAATATATACTTTTAAAGAAGGTATTATAAAACATGCCTTTTTAAGGATAAGGTAAGGGGCAAAATAAATGATCAAACAATTAAAAACACAAAAACAGACATTTTATTTTTTGTTCTTTATTTGTACACAAATATGTATCCTCTAATCAAAATGATAAATTTCTCCCTCTACAGGTAAAATATGCCTCAATTTCCTAACGAAAATTGAGCACTTATAAACTACTTTTTTTACCAATGTAACCATAATTTTTTATTCCAATTGTGTATTTGAAAATTGTGATAATGGTCCGGTACTGTGACTTTATCCACAACTGCCAGATGTTAACAATAAAATAAATTTAAAAAATACTCAAAATTGCCTTATTTCCTTTAGCAACAGCATCAGCTGAAGTACTAGGCAAGCAATAATCATGTTCCATAATTATTTGATGTCTAAAGAAAGATAAATACAGTTTTAACCTAAAATATTTTGAGTCGAGTGAATTTTACTTTTTGTGCTTTTAATAATAAACATCAACAACAAAATAGTAAATAAAACCAATAATGTCCAAAACTGAGTTCACTAACACTGTGAAAAAAAACACGGTTAAAAAGCCAAACACAGAAAAACAAAGTGACGCGCAAGGCTCAATACGGCCCACTAAAATCTGGAATCTGGGAATATTTTGAAGTTATTAAATCAGATGGAATGTCAAATGGCTGGTGTCAATGTCGAAATACGAGGGAATTCAAAGTAAAGACTAGTTACTGTTTATTTAGTAAATTCGTAATATTTCTGCTTTTTGCAAATAAAATCGGTGAAAATGTGCGATAATGGGAGTGAAATTAAAAATTTACCTCCAGCAGAAATTGTGGAACAGGCCACAAGAGCCGCAAACAATTTATTAACCGTAAAATCAGCAAAAACATACGAAAAAATAAGTTTAATAAATTTTGAAAATTGAAATTTTTGTTTTTTATGGTTACTTACTGGTCGTAGAAAAAATAGTGTATGCAACTCACATTTAATGGCTATTAAGACACTCGTATTCATTACGACACTCGCCTACGGCTCGTGTCGTAATTCGCATACGCGTCTTAGTAGCTATCATTAAATTCTCATTACATTATATACTATTTTAAGTAGTATTAAAATGAGCTCATTAAAGTATTGCTTCGGTCCATTTCCGCATCGCTAGGTCGATGGAAATGACAGATCATAGAAAATGTATGTATTTGTTATTAAGTTAACAATGTGGCATTAATGTGTAGTCGTAGACAAAAGTATTTTCTACTTGTCTCCTCAAAGTTTGTAGAAAGAAAGTATGTGAACACTGTTATAAATTTCGAAATTCAGTGTATGAAAAAGGAAAGCAATGCATTCCATCATTTACCAGTTAGGCGCGACTGAAGAAATCTGAGCTTCGAAAACTTTCACTTGACGTATATTGCACGTAGATTGATATACAGTGAGCTCCAAAAGGATGGAATAAATTTATTAAAAAATCAGGTAATTATTTTTCGGGTGTGCTCGTACGTCAATTTATTTTTAGTTGTACATTTTTTAAACTAATTTCAATGTATACAGGGGCTCAAAAAAGCAGGACGTACGTCTACTTTATTTTTTTTAATAGAACACCTTGTATATTTTTACATTTTCGGATTCTACGGTTGATTCTGGACATATGCTATGTAACATACCATGTACCCAAATTAAAGTTTCTGAGATATTCATAGCTAAAAATTAGCATTTTACTTGACAGGCTTCAACATCCAAACAGTGAATCTTAGAGAAAAACGGCTTACATGTCCCTATCTTAATTTTTCATTGTCTACAGAAAAATGTTAACCTCCGGTTTAACCGGAAGTAATATATTGTCCGATTTTTGGTCACTTCCGGTCAAACAGGAATTTGTCATTTTTTGTAGGCAATAAAAACTAAGATAGGGACATCTAAGCTGTTTTGCTCTAAGATGCACCGTTTGGATGTTAAAGCCTGCAAAAGTGGAAAATGCCAATTTTTAGTTGTCAATATCTCAGAAACTAATTAACTTAGGTACAGGGCATGTAACATAGAATATGTCTAGAATCGATCATAGAATCCGAAAGTGTAAAAATATGCAGGGTGTTCTATTTCAAAAAATAAAGTTGACGTACGTCCTGCTTTTTTGAGCCACCCTGTATACATAAAAATTATTTTTAAGAATATGCAATTCAAGATAAAAATTGATGTGTGCGAGCACTTACCAGAAAAATAATTACCTGACTTTGTAATCAGTTTATTCCAACCTTTTTGAGCTCACTGTATTATTATGTCATTGACCTTTAATATATTTTTACGAAAGCCGTTCTTAGTATCTTTTCCCAAGCAGGCTCTAATTGCCTAAAAATCACGAATTTCGTAAAATTTAAAGACAAACTAATAATCTTTATACTGGAAGCATCAATTTCTGGAATCTATCAGGAATGAAATTTTCTGGTCCACAACCAAAGTTTTATATATATATATATATACAAGGGTATAAGTTCGAAGAAGTTCAGATTTCCAAGCTTGACGTGGCCATTTTGTAATATGTGTAATTTTACCATCAGTTTTCCCGGCACTTCGTCTGTCTGATAAGAAAAACTAAACAATCACTTTTATACTGATGCGAAAAATGTGCCATTTAATATTAAGAGCTAAAAAAGACTTGTTAAATAATAATAGTAATATTATTCTTATTTTCGTTGTGATTAAGTTTTATTATGCGTGTGCGTTGATTTCTAAAAATCACTGACAAATTTTCCCAAGGTACCTTAAGTCGTTTTACTGTTTATTTTTGCCGTAAATAGCTAGTACAAATACCATTATACATGTTAGCTTTTAAAAGAGAGGGTAAATTTATACAGCGTCGAGGAAAAGTAACAACGTATGGATGGGATCAAACTAGAGATCGCACGATATGACTTTATTTTGCCGATACGATATATCGGCCGATACCGATATTTACGATGCCGATATACCGATACCGATATATCGTATCGGCAAAGACATTCGTACATATGTTTCAATGTTTAGTTTTTATCAGGGTTGAAAAAAGTCATGACTTATAAAAAAAAGTCAAGGCTTAAATCATGTGAATTAATTATTCATGCCAACCCTGGTTTTTATAACGTCGAATATAAATAAAAAAATACGAAATACTGTTCTGAACCTCCAATTCGCTAAATCCTGTACGTGTTCCGTATCAATTTCCGTTTTTCGTTCATGCGTTTTCTGTTTGGGCGAAAACGAAAATCGGGGAAGTCCCGGTTTATCATTCCGTCACGCGGTAACGCGGTATAACTTATACCGCGTTACCGCGTGACGGAATGATAAACCGGGACTTCCCCGATTTTCATTTTCGCCCAAACAGAAAACGCATGAACGAAAAACGGAAATTGATACGGAACACGTACAGGATTTAGCGAATTGGAGGTTCAGAACCGTATTTTGTATTTTTTTATTTATATTCGACGTTATACCGTTTCTGATTGGTGAAGTTTCGGGGAAGTCCCTGTTTAATGTTTTCAGTATTGCTTTGTGAAATTCTGAATTTATTTCTCCGGAAAAAGGCCTCAGTTATACTCCAGTTATGTTATAAATGATTAGATATTATTAGTGACATAGAAGAGGCACAAATGTATTTTATTTTATTATATTTACGAGTATTACCTTTCGTAGGTATATGCAGTAAGAATCCAAAATTCTTCGTTTTATATGTGCCGATATATCGGCAAGTTTCCTGCCGATACGATACGATACCGATAATCGGCAACAACCGCCGATATGCCGATATAACGATATCAATATCGGTATCGTGCGATCTCTAGATCAAACACCATTAACGTATAAAAAAATAGACTCGACGTTTTTAGTAATTTACATGCGTCGCGACGCCACATAGGAACTATTCAATTGCAGAGAATTTTAAAGGATGATTTGGAAATTACACCAGCTTTTATTTTTCTGTTTGGTTCCAGGATATAATGAACGTAACTTATGCTTCTTTACTTGCTTAGTCGTAGTAAGAATCTCTATGTTTCCCAAAAACCTAACCTAGAATATTGTTTCCATATCTGGGGGGTGGCATCAGTAGCGGAGCCCCCCCCCCCCCCCCCGAAGCCTTCAATAGCGAATTTTATAAAAATAAATATTGTGATATAAAAACCATTCCTACATATTCTGCAAAATAATATAAACAAAAACAAACATTTGCCGTCTATGCAAGGTCTTTAAAATGAATTATACCACAAAAATATGAATATATGTAGATCAATACTAATAGGTTATATAAAAAATGTAAGCCTTTTTTGGCATTTTTGATTTACATGCTCTTTGTTTGTTTCTGAAAACATTCCTTACACATTACATCACTGCGATTTTATCAAAATTTGCGCCGGATCGTTTTGACTTCTAAAGGAAACATATAACCAGATATATATTTTTTGTAAAAACATTCTTTTGAAAGTAATATGTTTCGAAAGACAGCTTTTTCGAAAACGGATTAACGAAACTTTTCAAAAATATTTTCTCGAATACACATATTTCGAATGTACACTTATTCAAAAATGTCCTGACAGCTTTTTCAAAAATGTCTTAAAAAATAATTTTTAAAAAATAGGTACATTTTTCGAACATATACTATATTTTCAAAAACAGTATTTAGAAAATTAAATTATGAACTCTAGTTGTTTGGAAAATGTTAATGAAAAAAAGACGAAAAAAGATCCTGAACAAACCTAAACGCACTTTTTTTGGGTTTGATCGGGTTTCCTTAGGCTTGGTATGTTACGTTCTCGTAAATAACTTTTTCGAAAAGCCGTTGCTTTAAAGAATTAATATCGGAAAAAATTTAATTTCGAAAAAGATGTTCTCTGAAAAAATGTATTTTTGAAAAGTGCTTTTAAAAAAATTTAAAAAAAATGACTTTAGAAAAATTGCACCTTTGTAAGTACTCGTATATCTTCCCAAAGAAGCAGAAGGCATAAATAAAAAATGCTACAATATTTACACTTTCATATTAATCAAGCCTGTCCTGAAACGTGTAAGCTAAGATGACCAAGTGTTCTGTTTCATCTTTTTTGATGATATATAAATCTTTTCGGAAAACAGCTTCTTCGAAAGGTGCTTTTCGGAAGTGAATCTACAAAATTTTTTCGATATTTTTTTTAGAACACATAGTTTTTTTAAATTTAAATTATGAACTCTACTGGCTTAGAAAATGTCATTGAAAAAATGACAAAAAGATCCTGAATTAACCTAAACGAACTGTTTTTGTGTTCGGTCAAGTTTATGTTTCCTTGTATTTGCTGTTACTCCGCAGTAAATTTCTTTCAAAAAAGTGTTTTTCTTAATATGAATTTTCGAAGTATTTTTCGAAACAATATTTGAAAAAATGTACTTTCTAAGAACATGTTTTCTTAAAAAAATGATGTCGAAAAGTGGTTAAACAAAATTGGAAAAGCTGGATTCTGAAAAAAAAGTTTTGAAAACATCCCTAGTTTTCGAATAAGTGTATTTGAAAATATATTTTCGAAAAAATGTGCTTTAAAAAATATGTTTTCGAAAAATTTCCATATATCAGTTCAAATTGACAGAAAGTATCAATAAAAAAAAATGCTAGAATTTTGGTAAGTTAAGATGACAACTGTCTTTTGTGTAGCTCAAGGTGACATTGTATAAGGTCACGATATTACGGAACAAATTGTCTGTAGAGGGTTTCCCGTCATTATATTAATAATAACGATGCTTAGATACTAAATGTACCGTCGGCGGTTAAAGAGAAAGAAAATGCAATATATTAATATTGCATTTTCTTTCTCTTTAGACGCCGACGGTACATTTAGTATCTAAGCGTCGGTACTGAATAGAAAATTGTAACGTCGCGACGCCTACCTTACCAAGAGACCATTTTTTTATATAAAAAATGACTCCTATTTTAAACTGTTTTTAAAACACCCTATATAATTAAATGACAATTGCCCAATAAATAATTTCTTAAGTAAACCCATTCGTCAACAATTAAAAACCATAAAGGATATTCCATGACGCTGTTAATTTAAAATTTGTTATCAGTACCAAATCTGTAGTAGTACCTGTATAATTTTACCATCTTCTAACCTCTATATTCCAAGCTAAAAAACATTTCACCCTCGACTTGCATAACTATAAATGTATAAAGAATACCATACACTGAGACAGTTATTTCCGTTGAATCATTTTTTACATTTTAGTGGTAAATGCTCTGTATATACTATACAGTTAACGATAGTATATTTTAATGTTTTTTATTGAATTTAGTAACATGTTTTATATATTATGATGTAATATATTTTTACTCGTTGTTTTTATTTCTGAAAAATATACGATTGCGCTTAATAATATTGTTGTTGAATATATGAAATCTTGGTAAATAGTTTAACTGCAGTCGGAAATGATTGTCATCATCTGTATCTGATTAATTATAGTGTTATTTTATGTATATATTGCATAAATATAACAAAAATCAAAGTATTATTTGTAGTTTTATTTTGCAACAAGAAGCTTTAAGTGCATTTCTATAAATCTATTAAGAGCAGTGTTTAGCAACTATTTTGGTTTTTTATTAATATTGTTGTTACTTGTTATAAAATAAACGACTTTCGAGTGTAGACACACATAAAAGACATTCATTAAAAAATCAATACTTATTTTGTTTTGTACTTTTCTTTTAAAATCGAGCCCCACAAAAATCCGTCGACTGTCGAGTTGTTGCGGTGTTAAATGGCAAGTATTTGTACTTTGATTTCTTTAATGTTTTTGTTTCTGTGTGTACACTGGAATATCACTAATTTTGTATAGCAAATAACTTTCATCACCATAGTTGCAGTATTCATGGTCGTTGAATACCGCTCACTTTAACATCGGAAGGTGGTAGAGGATTTCTTCCTCGACCGAGGTGGTACCACCCCACACATCCTCTTAAAGGGCTGGTGAAGTCCCTAGGGATGTTTCCAGCTCTGGATGTGTGAGTCGGATTTCCCCAGTATACCCACGGTATATAGTACTTAAGACTTCGGTCTTCGTGGGCTGTCAGAACATAAAAAAACTATGACAAAAAAGCAACATACAGTACCTATGTCTGCGGATGGGATTTGGAAGAGGACCAATGGACCAAATTTTGCAAGATACATGAAAATGTCATTTCTAATAAAACTTTTTGCTTGTAAAATAAATAAAATTGACGTTGAAAAAAATTTAATTTTCTATACAGGGAGCATAAAAAATGCGAAAACGTTATTTTGCGTACCAGTAAACATACCATATTTATCATTTTCTATTAAAAGAACAAATTATAAAATTACAAAAAAGCCGAAGTACAAGATTCCATTAAAAAATTTAAATATTAAAAGTACCGAAAGTCCTAACTACTCACGAACCTTGGCGAAGTATAATGTTTTCTATTAAATTGGAAGCCTTGGTTCATGAACAAGTCAGTTTTGCTGCGAAGTAGTAGTAAATGTCATTTAAAGAATGTGCCTATATTTCGTTAGATTTGTTGTTAACAATCAGTACTTCCCGCGTTTCATCTGACATCAAAGTGGTCTTCAATAAGTCAGTGGCTGCCGGTGAAATTTCAAAGGTGTATATCTCTGTTCATACTTACAGGACCCGTACCAAATTTAAGGGTTTTAATAGTGAGCCCACTGGGAATGTTTTGATAAAGAAAAAAAACATTTTGTAATTTGCGAAAAATCGTTGAATTTTTGCTGCACCCCCCATGGGAAAAAAATGAACGCATTTAGTTATTTTATTTATTACTTTTTATAAACAAATTTTACATCATTTTGTCGAGAAATTTTAAATTTTAAGAGAAAAAAATGTGTTAGTAGAAAGTTATAGTCATTTGAATTTTTAGGTTTAAAAAAATTCAAATGACTATAACTTTCTACTAACATATTTTTTTCTCTTAAAATTTAAAAATTCTCGACAAAATGATGTAAAATTTGTTTAGAAAAAATAATAAATAAAATACCTAAACGCCTTCATTGTTTTCCCATGGGGGGTGCAGCAAAAATTCAACTTCTTTTCGCAAATTACAAAATGTTTTTTTTCTTTACCAAAACATCCCCAGTGGGCTCACTATTAAAACCCTTAAATTTGGTACGGGTCCTGTAAGTATGAACAGAGATATACAACTTTGAAATTTCACCAGCCGCCACAGCAATAAGTTCTGTTAAGCCATGACGGGCGCTGAAAACTCCTCTTAAATCTCAAAATATTAATTTTAGACGAAACCGAGAGATTTTCTTCAATTTCTTGCAAGTTG
This sequence comes from Philopedon plagiatum, assembly GCA_963971165.1. NCBI lineage: Eukaryota > Metazoa > Arthropoda > Insecta > Coleoptera > Curculionidae > Philopedon > Philopedon plagiatum. The sequence continues at coordinate 9,666,506 of OZ020191.1, forward strand.
CGCGACTAGCTCTAGTTTTAATAAAAAAAATTTGCTTCTAACGTGATTACCTACTAATAAATTTTTGGTTGTGGATATTGCTTTGATGGAATACACCAAAATCTCGCTAATTGAACCCTCATTTCCAATTTTATCACGCTATGCATTAATGAAAATCCTTTTAATCGATAAGGTCTAAAAAATTTACAATACGTTATTTTTAAGCCGTTGTTTACATCCAATGAAGGTAAATATTTGACGACATTTTTATAGCTTGTTTGCACACAAAATTATATCATTATTACCTGTTATAGCAACAAACTCGGAACATTTTCGCCCGTAAATTTTAACACATACAGGTGTTTGCTAATTATCACATGATTCGGTGAATGGTACAGAGAAAAGGTGGAATATTGGAGTTTTCTTTTTCGAGAGCAAGATGGTGAGGGCCTGGTTACTTTCGGAAGTTAAAGCTTTGACGCCGAAGTTCATAACTTTAGAGAAATTATATAAAACTAGTGGTGTCGAGTATTATCAGGTAAGTCTTTGCTTAGTTCCTTAGGAGAAATAGCCAGCTCACATGCCTACTATTTTTCAAATTGTTGCTCAATTATTTGCTATAAAAAAACCGAGGACTTTCCGATACATAAAAATATCATCGTCAATATCATTTCATTAAAGAAATCAAAATTCCATTTTTTACTTTTCCTTTTAAACCGCATATAGAAAAATCCATATTGGGGCATCATTTTTCCATTACAGATGTAAAAGTTCACCTCACCTGAGACGGAAAAATTATTATGTTAAAATGAAACCTTATGAAGAGTTACAGGGTTCTCAGCGACTTTCAATTTTGAAATTCTCTGACTTTTCCAGGTTTTCCATGACTTTTCGTTAATAAATTCCAGGTTCGATTTTTTTCTACAGTGGGGAAAACTAAATTTGTATATCTAGTTTTTAGAAGTCAGCGATTTGTTTAGGTAGTAACTCTCTGTTTCTGAAAATATTAAACAAGAAGTATTGGTTTACAATCTTGAATCCTTGACTTTGCCTCAACTTCTAAACAGTAGCTTTCCGATGATTATTGTGATATAAACATTGCTACCTAAGCTACCTTTTACCTTTAAAAATGTTGATTCAGTAGGTAGCAATAAAGCAACTTTCTGAGGAGAAGCATTAAAATATTTCTTTTCTTTTGTGGTAAGTGTAAGTGTAACTTTAAAGAAAATGAGTTAAGACTGTATTTAAGAAAATAATATACATATAGAAGACCCCGTCAACTAGAAGTCATATTTGTTAAAAACTGATTTTTTTTGTTTGGATATGCCGACTGTCGAAGTGCGAAGAATTAAATGGCGGACATGTTGAAAATGTCTTTTGATATTTATTCGCCAATGTTAACATTTATCTGTTTATGTTATAATTGATTTGTTATCGTTTATAATCACTGGTTATTGCTATCTAATATTAATAACTATTAAAAATCGACATTTATTGTTTAATAGAATAACCCATTTTGCGTAAAAATAAAATTATAAATTCACGATGACTAAATGTCAATCTTGACATTAACTTTGACTTACCCACGAAGAAAATTTAAACAGGTAGCAAGTGTTTCGTTCGCAACCTGGAGAGTTACGTTTAAAGTATATTTATGCGAAATAATTTTTAATTTGAAATATTTCAAAAACGATTGAAAAACCGCATAGGGTATGTTATACCAAATAGGTCTAGAAATTCTCCTAGAATCTAAAAATATGGTAAAAATCATACCATGCAATTTAAAATAAGCGAGAAAATCGATGTTTTATACTATATTTTTTTATTCGATGCTTAATTGTTTTGCTGATAAGATATATGAATGATCCATAAAAATCCAAAACTTTCATATTTAACATTATTTCCCATCTTTAAAAATAAAAAGTTATAAGGCCTGTTCACTTTTATTTGGATATCCCTGTACAAATGTTTTTCTGTTTACTAAATAGAAAACAGAGGAACAAATTTTCTTTAACCTAAAAATATAAAGTTTTCAGGTTCCAAGATTCTTTTTCGATTCCGAACACTGGATTTTGGTCTATAAAGGTCTTGCAAAAACTAGGTTTACTTTCTAGCCTAAATATACTATTACTGTTACAACGGTAAAGAATATAATGTAACAGGCATTACCTTCTTTGTAGATCGACACCAACAACTATCAAGAAGATCCATTAGTGAAAAATCTTGTCGAAGAACGGGACAACCATCACATAAACATAATACAAAATCTGGATGACAATGATTTACTAGATCACATAACAGAGCATTTTCATGAACATGACGAGTTTCGGCTGGTGCTCGCCGGGTGTGGATATTTTGATATTCGGGATAAATATGACGAGTGGCTTAGAGTTGAGCTGGTTCCCGGTGATTTGATTGTGATACCTGGGGGATGTTACCATAGATTTGTGGTGGAAAGTAAGGTAGGTGAAGTTTGGATTAAAAATATCGTCTGCTTGGAATAAAATAAACGAAAATATGATGTCATTTAATACCCTTGTGGACAAAAAAAGGACATAGTAATTTTTTTGTCTTACTTTTACACTTGTCAGCTTAAAACCTTGACTGCCAAATTAGACCGATCTCAGTGATAGTGCCTCGGGTAGAGTTGTGCCTTGGTCAATTGACCGGTCAATTTGACCGCGGCCAAATATTAGGTGATCAAATACTTATTAAAACTGCTCCATGTCAAAATAAAGTGCGGAGATGCTGAATTTGAAATACTCACTTTCTGTTCTTTTTTCGGTAGTTCGAATAAGTTTTCTGTTGATCTGTTTTTGTACTGTTTTATGTTTTAATTGTTGCAATAAAGTTTATTCTCCTTTATAATTGGTACTAACGGTATTATAAAGTGTGATCATTAATACATATGTCTTACAAAAACGCAATATTAAAAAAATTTCTGGTTGACTTAATAAGAAAATAATTATTTTATTCTGAGACAGGGCCCAGCCAAATTGCCGGTCAATTGACCGATCAACTGACCAAAAAGTAGTTGACCGGTCAGAGGCACAACTCTAGTCCCGGAACATTAATTTCTTACAATTCTTAAGCAATATTTATTTAAAATTAATTCATATAGTGTATTCTCACTTTAGGAAACATTCAAAGGAGTCAGATTTTTGAAAGATTATGGTTATAAGGCCTATAAAAGACCCAACGATGAATTGGACGTCCGAAAGGACTACATGAGAAGACTTTACAATGGCGCTTATGACGACACAAAACAAGAAACATTCGAAATGATTAGTTCACATACCTAAATTATTTAGGATTAGATATTACTTAATTACCATAATACTTATATCTGATATATTATACTGATACTTAACGTATTGTTTGTAATTGGAAAATATTTTACTAGTTTTTAAGAAAATAAAATATATAAGGAAAGAATACTGAAAAGCTTTTTAATTGCTTCTTTCTTGTTAGCAATTAAAAAAATTCGGTCAAGTGCAAGCTGTACTTGCACGCTTAGTGTTCCGTGCCAGCCCCTCACTTAACCTGAGCAAACCTCGGCCGTCCATATGCCGCGCTATACAAGGAGCGGCTTGTGAATTTTAAAGTTTTATATTTCTGTTGCTACTGTTCTGAGCCTACTGTCAATGTTTTGGTAAAGAAAAAAAATATTTTGTAATATGCGAAAAAAAGTCGAATCTTTGAATTGACCCACCTGGGAAAAAAATTAACACGCTTAGGTATTTTATTTACTATTTTTTCTAAACAAATTTTACATCATTTTGTCGACAATATTCTTAGGAGAAAAAAATGTGTTTGTAGAAAGTTATAGTCATTTGAATTTTTTTTTAAATTATATTTTAGGTTTAAAAAAATTTGAATGACTATAACTTTCTGCTAACACATTTTTTTCTCTTAAAATTTAAGAATTGTCGACAAAATGATGTAAAATTTGTTTATAAAAAATAATAAATAAAATACCTAAGGGTTTTAATTTTTTCCCAGGTGGGTCAATTCAAAAATTCAACTTTCTTTCGTATATTACAAAATATTTTTTTCTTTACCAAAACATTGTTAGTAGGCTCACTATTAGAAATCCTAAACTTGGCATGGGTCCCATAGGTAGCAACAGAAATATACAACTTTAAAATTTCACCTGATGCGCCTGCGCGCTACCCGTCGCCGACGCACAACGGGGTATCACATCGCGTATGCACGGATTTGAATGGGAGCGTTTCGACTGAGCCAAATTAAAAATTTTTAAATACGTGTAAGGACAAAAGTTGTTCCATACATCGTGAGAAATATTTTTTGTCCAAAAACTTTTTCTCTAAAACCAATGGTTCAGCAGTTATTCGGAAATAAACAATTAAATTGTTTATAACAACTCCGCTAAAATTTTTTAACTCCAGGTAATTTTGGCTTAGTCTATACCTAATTTTCAATGTTCATGATTTTTTTCAGATTTTTCTGAGCGATCCTTTTGGTGACGAGGGTGGGGGGCAGCAATTTTCAAGCGTTTTTCCCGAAAAATATTTTAAAAAATACATCATAATATGTTGTTGAATTTACGCTTCAATAAGCTTTCATTTGACACCCTACATGATGCGCTTAAAAATTTGTTTTCCATTTCCCATCAATTTACCCCCTAAAATTAACCCCCAGAATTAAAATTGAAGCAATTTTCGGTCATTTATAAAGTTTCAAATTCAAAATGTACCTATATGGTTACGGCTCTGCTAACAACTTGCATAATAATATACTTTTATACGTAAAAACTGACATATTTAAGAACTGGCATGTTATGCAGGCGCGGATCCAGAACTTTTTTTTTTTTAGGGGGGTCCCTCATTCAGGGAACAGTATCATATTTTTAACTTTTTTACATTTATATTTTAATGGTTATATGTATTATTGATGATTTTGGAGGGTCATTAACCCCATCACCCCCCCCCCCCCCTGGATCCGTGCTTGATATGAGTGTACAGGGTTATTCATTATATTTTGACACCCACCTACAGCTCTTATTACGAGCTATAGAAAAAACTTTAAATACAAAAGTTTTAGATTTTTTCACGTAGTATCTTTTGGTAATAGCGGAAATAAAAAATCGACTTTACAACATTGAAAAAATTAGTTGAGTCATATTTTTTTAAATGGAACACCCTGTATATTATTAGCTCAAATGAAAGATCTCTTTGTTCTGATTTCAAATATATATAATTTGTTGGCATTTGGTTCAGCCACTTTTGATATATTTGAATTTATAACTTATTTTTCCACAATTGGAAATCAGTTTGTTGCTTTAATAAAATATAATCAAGTTGCCTCGAAAACGTATTGTTGTAGTGTAAATAAAGTATTTTTTTTAAACTGAAATATTTCAAAAGTGGCTGAACCAAATGCCAACAAATTATATATATTTGAAATCAGAACAAAGAGATCTTTCATTTGAGATAATAATATACAGGGTGTTCCATTTAAAAAAATATGACTCAATTAATTTTTTCAATGTTGTAAAGTCGATTTTTTATTTCCGCTGTTACCAAAAGATACTACGTGAAAAAACCTAAAACTTTTGTATTTAAAGTTTTTTTCTATAACTCGTAATAAGAGCTGTAGGTGGGTGTCAAAATATAATGAATAACCCTGTACATATATCGTTGATATTATCAACGATATATGTACAACTGATATTATGCAACAATTTAAATGATAATAAAGTAACTATAACCTACAAATTGCGTAACCACTGACATGTTATGTTAGATCTGTTTGTTTATGGTGCAAGAAACTGCATTAAACTACTTTTTTAGTTTTTTTGTTTAATCATTGACGACACCCGTTAGAGAAAAATCAGTGCTGGTTAGTGCCGTTCCGTGCCACACAAACGAACAAACCTGTTATGGAAAAAATTTGGCAGGTACAACTAGAATCAGGAAAAAAAGTAACGCCATATGATCGCGTAACTCCACACCCATATGTCATTTCTATTATAGGACTTACATAACATATTATATAACATATTATTACCCCATCTTCCCACCTCCCTATAAAGACGTAATATGGACATATCAAAAACCAAAAAAATAAAACTACATACCTACCTCTCCAGGAACAGAGCAGCACTTTATATTAAGAGGAACAAGTGCCCGTGCTCCCCTGTTCTACTAAATTACAAGAATAGGGAAGACTATCACGAACTACTATATATCCCAGTGGGGAGCTACTGATGGCGACGTAAGCTGTCCCGGGACCCCCTTCCATCACGAACGCGCGCGAAAGTTCCTCGCCGTGTGACCACTGGAACTAGACTGAGTTACGTACCTTTTGTTGAAAATGGACATCTTCGTATTCGAGTCATAAAAATTTGGACAAAAAATTGATTTCGGGTCTATGCAAAAAACTATATTAAATCCTAAACAAAATTACTTAATGGTTTCTGTTATTTTGCGTGTAGGAAGAGATTTTGTACAGAGACGTGCATACCTATTTATTTTCTGAGGATCAGTTTTTGTTTTAGTATTTTCTAATTAGTATTTCCTTAATATTGACCTTCGAACATGCAGAGAAGGAGCTAGATCAATATTTAATAAACACACAGATTCTTCTAGTAGGTCGGTATTACAACCTGTTCAAAAACATTTGGAAATCGCCAAGCCAGTGTTAAATTCTAGCTTAACTTCTATTAGAAACCTTCATATGATAGTTTTGAAAACATGAAAGAGACGGCGCGGCGAGTGCTTTGGCTAGGAAATGGAAAATCACTCCAGAATTCGAAAAAAAGAGACACAGAAAGGTCAAGAGATTTTTTGAGGAACTTAGCCTTAGTGCTGACGAACGACTGCACAATACTGAACGATTATTTGAGGTTGATGTATAAAAAGCCAGTATTGATATTATTGCAATTCAATTAAAGAATCGTTTTGAGAGCATGAATTGCACTTACGAAAAAGTCAATTTTCTATGCCCAGAAAATATTACAACTGCTTCTGATGATCAACACCACCACCCCCCACCCCCCCATCCACCCGGTACTACTCCATTATGCAGTCTGCATTGACTTTCTCAAAATATGATAAGGGGGCCTACATCTTGCGCCACTAGGCGCCATATATTTCCGAGTTTCTCATACGTTAATACTGAAATAACGAATACCATATTGTACTCAACACGTGCGGAAAGTGTCTTTTCTGCACTCGACTGCTGAACGAACTCCGCTTCGCGTCGTTCGCCCACACCTAATTTTAAGTAAGCAAACTGTAGTCGCGTGCGGAAAAGTACCACTTTCCGCACTTGTTAGGTAAATTATAGCTATCTGACTCCTACATGTTGACCAAAAAAGTCATTTACCTGTCAGCTAGGCCCCTCAAACGGCAGGGCCAACGAAGGAGTCTGCGGAGGTGCACGTACAGTGGTAGTTAATAAAATGTACCCTATTTCACGTCGGAAGCAATTTTATTAGAAAAGTGGTTCTTAGAAATGTACGATTTTCTTACCGTTTCGCCTTTTTCGACAGAAAAATAAAGTTAATAAAGGATTTGCCACAGAACAGGATTTGCTCAGGTCTGTTGGTATGCTTGTCTATTGACGGGGAAACTTGACTTTTCTTGTTTATTTACGTGACCACAGAAATCAAAAAACTTTATGCTACACTCGTCATTACTGTTCGTATCTAGTTACTGGCAATATCTAAAGTTTACTGAGGTAGGATTCTGTAAACGTTGTCATGTGTTCATTGGTCATGTGATAGATATATAACCTCAAAAATTTAAGTTTTTCTTGTTTTTAAATCACTTTATAATTGTTTTTATCGGTATTATTTATAAAGCTGGGTTATCAGTTCCTATTTCTCAGTTGTAAGCAACAGTAAGATCAAAAAATGGTGCTAGCCTGGTACATGGATAACGAACCCAGCGACAAGCGGGAACCACATCACAAAAATCCCCAGGAGTTTGTTTCTCTGGATGATTTGTTGCTGAAAACCGGCGTTGAATATTTTAAGGTAGGTTTTTGTTGCAACACCTCCTATGCCAAAGTATATTATTATTATATCAACTACGACAAAGGTTATCAGTCAGGCTTAATGACATTTTTTTTTTAATAATTGGCTACATTATATGAATATCTTAGTACCTATTTACACGTAGGAATTGACAAAATACATATTTTGTTATGGTACAGTCCCAGAATACCTTTGGACTTTGGGGTACAGTTATAGACATTCCTGTAGAAACTTAGTTGTCAATATTTTAGAGGAAAACATTTAAATTTTCTTAGGTAGACCTTTCTGCCCTTAATACTGATGGAAAACTTGAAAAACTGAAAAAAGAGAGAGGCTACACATATGAGGATGAAATAACAATTTCTCCTGACCATCTTCCAAACTATGAAGAAAAGCTACAGATTTTCTACACGGAGCATCTGCATACCGATGAAGAAATTCGTTTGGTTCTTGATGGTTCAGGCTATTTTGATGTAAGAGATATAAATGATCAGTGGATAAGGGTTCATGTAATTGCTGGGGATTTATTGATTGTACCAGCTGGAATCTATCATAGATTTACTTTGGATACAGAGGTGAGTTTAAAGTTGCCAACTAAAATGAAAACAAAGTATCAATTTCCTGGTGGCGATAAACCAAAATATGTAAATATTCTATAAACTTGTTAGAATCATTACTTAATTGGAATTGTATTTTTTATATTATTCTTTACATATTAACTTTTCGAATCACTGAAAGTTTAAATACCTAAAAGGAATTATTTAATTACACAACTACTCTGTTTCTTTAAAAAAAAACTACAAGAATAAAGATTAGTTTTTGATTTTAGAATTACATTAAAGCAAAGAGACTTTTCGTTGGTGTTCCAGTATGGACTCCACATAATCGTCCAGCTGATGAGGTAGAAGCAAGAAAGGAATATCTTGAACATCTTCACTCTCTAAATGTTATGGATATGGAGACAAATATGGGAGTTTCTGCTCATTAATATCATTACAGTCTCTAAATCTGTATATTCTTAAATCATTCATTCTCCAAAACCAAACAAACGGCTCAATATAAGACATATAAATATTCAACTTCAGTTAGGCATATCAACTTTTTTACTTCTACAATGACCAAATTCCAATATTATAAATATTTCTGTGCTTTCTGTTTGCCAAATTAGCATACTGCTTTATCTGGGGGGTAGACATTTGTACGTTTTTCGATGTGCTCTTTAAAAACTCAACCTATGATCAATTTTTAACATAACTTGTTAACTTCTTGTAATTGCCAAGGCTGTTAAAACAGCATTATTGTCCTCGTTCTTAGAATAACTGATTTAAAGTCCCTTTTTTTATGAATCCTCATACATCCATGCCTAACAGAAATAGATCCAAATTTCATTGAATTCAACCAATAATTACTTTACAACCATTTCTATCTAAATGTGCCATAAAAAGTTTGATTCTTTCCAACTAGAATGCTTCCTAAAATACTAGTTTGAAAATAGGTAGATATTGGTATTTTATATTATTATTTATATATAAAATATTACATAATGTAGGTACACTGATTTTAGGAAAAACCTAATTGGATCTTATATATTTCTTAAATATAAATACTATTGGGGATTTACTCTGTTGTTTATTTTAATGTTTGTAATTGTTAATTAGCCTGTTATGCTGTTTTAAATTCTATTTTTAATAAATACTATATATTTTATAAGATAATAAAAATATTAAACAGAATTTATTGTCCGTTCTTTTTGTTACAAAGCAGCCCTGTGTGACCTATGTATACAGGGAGTCGTAAAATTAGAATGTTGAGGAATAGTACAACGAAAAACTAAAATCTCATTCTAAGAATGTGTAATTTTGTGTCTTCATATTCGCGAGGGGGCTATTTAGTAGAATAAGCGTAATAATAATCTATTAATAAGAATTAAAATTTATTTTCACTCAGCTTATAAAAGCTGGGAAAGAATAAAATGTGATTTATATTACTCTGTCCTTAACTCGGGCCATTCTTAAATTTCCGCTGTATATTGCATCTGCTTCTTATGTGAAGAGCGGAAAGCCTACGAGGGCCCGACTAGTCAGTGGCGTGCCGTCGAGGGGGCTAGGGGGCACAAGCCCCCCCGCCCTCGTTTTAACGGCGCCCTCGCGCCCCTACGGAGATTCACTGCCTACTATGACCACATACTCTCCAATACAAGGAAAATAATTTACGGCGCCCCCTGGAGATTCACTGCCTACTATGACCACATATTCTCCAATAAAAGGAAAAAAAATTGGCGCCCCTAAATCATTGTGCCCCCTCCGCCTCTAAAGGCACGGCACGCCACTGCCTCTAGTTTAAATTAAAATAAGTTTTAACCCGTCGAAAGTCGACGGAAATATATTATATACTTACATTTTTTCAGATGAATGGTTTGAATCATACAGATATTGTATTATTGCAAAGAATATAATATGTAAGTTACAGGACATCTTTGAAAGCAACATTAGAAGTTATTCGCCATAGTATCAAGAAACGTTGAAATTAATTGAAATTTTTTGGTACTTTATGCCTTATTTAGACAGAATTTTTAGTGATGGCTCAAGGGAAAAAGTTCTTTCTTTCAAAAAAAAAAGAATCGTCAAGATATAAATCATCAAGAATGTTTTGAAGGACCTGACAGGAGGAAAAAAATCTTTAATATGGGTTTTACGAAGAAAAGTCATTCTTTATGAGAAATTCTACTTGTCGAAAAAATAAAAATCCATAGGAGTAAGGTCAGGTGATCTAGAAGGAAAATTAATTGGATCAAATCTTCCCATCCATCTGTCTCCGAAGTGATCCACTGCAGTACCAAAAGTGTGGAATGACTAGGGCATCCGTCTTGCTGCCAGAAAATGTTACGCCGCATTTCTGGTTGCAAAGTCTATACTTAATACAAAATTTTCCAAAAGACGCACGTAAACATGTTGTGTTAAGTTTTCATTACCTAATAAAATATGAACCAACAATTTGTTCGTAAAAGATTCCACACCAAACATTCACTATTATTGGCAAAAGTGTCGCCGCATCATCTTCATTGTACTTTTTCTTGGGCCTTTTAACATCTAATACAGATTCAGTTTGATCAAGTTTGCGCAGTGCTTCGCGCCATATCGCTGTGTTGGGGAACTTTTCGTGAAAAAGGTCAATTGCATATATTGATAAGAGACTTTCATAAATTCAATTATTTTAAAAAAATAAAAAAGAAAAATTAGAATTCAGATTTCAAATTTACCTAGTATTTAGGCTTTATTTTGATTTATAAACAACTTTGTTTTATAAACATTTTGTCTTAAATAACAAATAATGGTATTCCTCTCTTCAAGCATTTTTATGTTTTCTTAATTTATTAACACCCTGTACAATTGATCTAAAATTTTTACATGGTAAACTCACTTTTTCGACAAGCAGAAATTCTGATAAAGAATGACTTTTTCTCGTAAACCCAATAATGAAGATTTTTTCCACTTATCAACTCCATCTGGAGACACACTGTATTGATTACACCAGCGTTTCAGGCATAGACGTTAAAATACGTTTTCTTTCACTATGCTTGGGGAGTGGAGGAAAAAAATTCCAGTTATGCAAGCATATAAATCTAAAATTCTCCCCTAATGAAACTGTTGACTTTTTTTTATAACTACTCGATCTTTTTACGTTTGCAAGAAATAAACTATAAACCTTTTTGCGAATTTTTCCATAACGCAACTGGCGACGTTTTTTTTGGTACAAGGTTCAAAAAGCAAACTTGTAATAAAGTTAGCCAAGTTGAGCGCCCACATAATACTCCCTTCACCCCTGCCGCCTAAGTGGCGAATTTAGGGGCGGGGACGGAAGCCTTGTACAAAACAGATTTAAATAGCGAATTTTGTAAAAACAAACATTGAAACACATTATTCATTAACCATCCTATACACATAGGTATTCTACAAAATAGTATAAACAAAAACTTTGAAATGATTTCGGTGTATCACAAAAATATTTATATAGATTATTACTAACAGCCCTCAACCAAATAGTTTTTTTTTTCAAAAAACATTCTTTTAAAAGTAATTTTTTTCGAAAAACAACTTTTTTCGAAAACGCAGTAGCGAAACTTTTCAAAAATGTTTTCTCCAATCCTACCCATATTTCGAACGTACATTTTTTCGAAAGTGTCCTGACAGCGTATTCAAAGATGGTTTTTTCAAAACGGATTTATGCAAAATTTTCTCGAAAATACGTATTTCGAAAGTATATTTTCTCGAGAATGTCTTCAAAAAATAATTTAAAAAAAATAGATAAGTAAAATTTCCGAAAATATATTTTTTCGAAAACAGTATTTGGAAAATGAAATTATGAACTCTAGCAGCTTGGACAAAGATAATGAAAAAAAAAAGACGAAAAAAGATCCCGAACAAACCTAAACGCACCTTTTTTGGGTTTGATCAGGTTTCTTTAGGTTTGGTATGTTACTTTCTCGCAAATTATTTTTTTAAAAAATTAATATCGGATAAAAATTTAATTTCGGAAAAGATGTTTTCTGAAAAAATGTATTTTCGAAAAGTGCTTAAAAAAAATTTGAAAAATTGGTTTTAGAAAAATTATAGTCCTCCAAATGAGCAGAAGGCATAAATAAAAAAATGCTACAATATTTACACTTCCTCATATTAATCAAACAACTTGTCCTGTCGCGTGTAAGCTAAGATGACCGTTTTAGCTGTTTCTATTTTCAACAAATATCTTTTTTGATGTTAAATTAAGTGGAAGGTGGTAGAGGAATTCTTCCTCGACCGAGGTGGTACCACCCCACACATCCTCTTAAAGGGCTGGTGAAATCCCAACCGATGTTTCCAGCTCTGGATGTGTGAGTCGATTCCCCAATACACCTACGGTACGTAGTACTTAGACTTCGATCTTCGTGGGCTGTCGTTTGGGTTTGTTCTGGATCTTTTTTCGTCTTTTTTTCATTAACATTTTCCAAGCTACTAGAGTTCACAATTTAATTTTATAAATATTATTGTCAAAATTTGAAAAGTTGGTGTCCGAAAAAAAAGTTTTGAAAACATCCCTAGATTTCAAAAAGTTTTTGAAAAATTTTCATATAGGCCAAATGGACAGAAGGTATAAATAAAAACAATGCTAAAATTTTGGTAAGTCAAGATGACAAACCATTCTGTTTAAAAATAGGTTTATGAAATAGTGTACATTGCTTAGAACCATAAACAATAAAAAAATAATTTCGGACGCGAACTTGCCCGTTTTTTTGATATATACTTTTGTGTAGCTGGAGGTGACGTTGCGCCCCGCCCCCTAGATGAACTTCTAAATCGTCCCTGTGCCCCCTCCCCGTGAATATGACGTTGCTTAAAAATTATAGCAAATAATTAAAAATTAAAATGAATAGTTTATAAATTTGCAAAAATGAAGAATTTTAATCAAAATAAGTACGAGATTTAATTGAATCTTAATCAGATTATTTACAGTACAAGGCGTGGCGTATTCAGCAGCCCACACGTTATATAAAATTCAATAGACAATATATTATATCTGCCTACAGTAATCCTAACCTACATTAACAAGGGTATGTATGAAATAGTTTACCCTCTGGCATTCTTTCACCGTGTTCTCAGAGGTTCTGGTGCGCGCCACGACCCGCGGACCCGATGTCCGCAGGCGTCTTCGTTGACCAGGTGACGGCGCTCGTCGACGTCGTTCAAAACGACGCTCCACAGTCGCTCCAAAAGCCGCGAATCGGAAAGCCGGAAAAGCCGGAAAACTTTCTAAAGGCGCGCGTTTACGAAATCTTACGGAAAAAGAATCTTTTCGAAATATTAACTTATTTTATTACTGAATGTTTAGACATTTTGGTGTAGAGATGACGATGAACTTTATTTGAGGGGGCAACAGTTCGCCGCAAAACAAAACTTCTGGTAAGTTTTAGGATATGTTGTCGTTTGTCGATTATTTCTGTCATCGATTTTTACAGGACAAATAACAATTTTTATTTTATGTAGGAACTGTATTATTTTTGTCGGTCACATAAAAACTTTCAAAAGCGTAATATAAAGGTAATATATAAAAGTTGAAACAGTTCAAAACGTTTTAAGAATTGATGTACTTCTTGTTTCCTCTTAAGAAAACTGAAGGGGATTTGCCGTGATGGATTTACACATCATCCCGTCCAAAGAAATCCCGGTAGCGATTTAACAGAAGCGATTTTTTATTGGAAACATGTTTTTTATTTTAAACAGGAGTTGCTAAAGAAAAAGAAAAAGTTTTACAAAAAAAGTGTTTTTGTTTTGGGAAAAACAAAATTTAATTTATTTTCGTACGTATGGGTATGTAGTTATACATATGTAGTTCGTTTTGGGGTTCACTTGAATAAGTTTTATACTGTGAATTTATTTTTAATTTTTTTTCGCAAGTTTATAAGCAGCAGAGTAATTAACTATTTATTTTTTACAATAACAGAACTAACTCCTTTTTACCTACAAGGTCCAAGGTAAAAGCATTATTTGGAAACCAAGCAAATCGCAGACATACTATAATGGTTTTTAATGACAGGACAAAAGTTAATTAACCAACTAGAAGATTGTAATTAGTAAATTAAGTATTAAGTAAATTTAAACCGGTACTTATTTTTAAACCATTTTTGTGAATCCCGGGGTCAAATCCTAGTTTCAGTCTGGTCTGTAAGAACTTGACTCCCTCCTTGTACTGCGCAAACCATGCGGACAAGTTGGGCAGATTTCAAAAATGCGTTTCTCATAAACCAGAGATGCTGTGTTCGCCCTTTGATTTTATATTCTACCTTTTCAGTGTGTTCTGCTTTTGCATTAGAGCCAGCACCCGCTAGGTGGCGTTATGGTATGATATTTCCTGCTTGTGTTTTGCAAAAAGGATGTAAGATGCAGTAACATCGTTTGCCACGGTGCGACTGGGTTATGGCTGTCTGAATGAGTCCTAACAAGGACGAAACAGCTGTCAGTCTACCCGGCCCGGGGTTGTCCATTTTCTTGGACTCCCCGTACTTTGATGCAAAAGAGGAACACACTTCCACAGTCTGAATAGCCGATATTCTTCTTCTCTTTTATTTATAATACGGACGAGATAAACCTCTACTTTTATATATATAATATATATATATATATAATATATATATATAATATAAACTTTTTCGAAGAAAGAACTCGTATTTTTATTCTTGCAATAGTCCATGAAACGATTTTAGGTATGCATAATCAAATTTTGGTTTTGATTTTTTTGTAAGCAAATCCAAAGTTGCAGTAGGTCACTGCTTTCGCCAGTTCTGAAGGAGTTCTAGGAATGGGAAATTCATCGTCACTAATTATTTTGCATTTTTTGTACTAGATACAAAATATACAGCGTGTCCCACGGAGTTCTTGCCATTTGGAAATTTTTTTTATTGAAAGTTGAAAAAAAATCGCATTGGAATTTCTATGGAAAAAATCTAAAAATACCCATAGTATACAGGGTAGAAAAGTAAAATATACACAAGAATAATTTCATTTGATGGGATACAGATATTTCGGGAGCCTTTCATGGAAAATCTCAGCGGCTTCCCTATAACTTTTGTAGTTGTCGCCAACAATGAAAAACAATTTAAATTTTTTGTTCCGTGGTTAGTTTTGGAGGCATAATTAAGGAAAATGATAAATTGATAAACTGAATTTAGAGAACTATAGGTACTGCAAAGAATGTCAGTGTCTGTCAAAGTAATTATTAACATAGGTAGGTATTTAGCTTTTTATTAATTCATATTTAGAGAAACAATGATTCCAAATAATTCTTTAAAATAACTTTTCTTTGTATCTTGCTAAATACGGGTACCTACTGGCTACTTTATTCTTGGGTATTTTTATCAACTTTTATTAGGAATTTCAAAGCACCATGCATTTGTGCATGCAATTCATCCTTTTTTCGAAATTAAGCAAAGTTTAAATATTTTCTTTCGATTCTTCAACGTACGACGGGAAAATAGTATGGGTATGCACGTCAGTGCTAGCTAGGCTAAATTTGACTGAAGACAAGCCAGGAATTTTGCGCCCCTATAACAAGATCTAATTAGCTCTATACTTTTACTATTTGGCGCCCCTTGCCACCGGCGCTTCTAGGCAAGGGCTTAGTCTGCCTACACCTAGCTACGGCACTGTATCATGTAGAAAAAGCCACTTTCCCGGGCTATGTGTTGCTGGTCGCGGCCGGCTGACCAGCAATCCAGGAATGTAAAGGCATTTCCTACTGAATACACATTATACTATTATTGGTTTGTAGGATGTTTTTCTTCAAAAATAAGTACATAAGCAAATGCAAAATTCTATTATTTCTCTAATTTGGAACAGAAGAAATGATTTTTATTTTCGTTTTATGATTGGAACCAACCATGAATAAGGATTTTTAACCACCTGTAGGTATGTGTTCATTAATACTAATCACAAACATAGCGTATGTTTAAAATTTTCGAATCCATCTCTGTACAGTCTTTAATAATAGAAATGGTATTTATAGGCTTGACAAATAAATTTTTCTATACAATAAAAAAACGACGGCAACCATTTTCCTTTGTTGAACATATAATGTATTTTTTACTTTATTGCATGGCTTTCAAACTACCTAATTCATTTATTAGAGGTTTTGCAGGTAGCCTCAAAAGTGAATTATTTGTTAAGTTGTTTGTTTTATTTCGATCGAATAAGTGACTTCCTAGAATTTCACAGCATAAAAATATTCATTCTATTTGTCGTTTACTCATTACTTTACGAAAATTATCTATTTCTTTAATAGTGCTTGTGATTTTATAAAAAAAAATATGGCGTTTGGATATGTCGCTGCCTTAAATATAGTCTTTTATTGAAGAGCAGTGGTGTTTAAGTATATCTGTTGATTGCAAACCCATAAGTTCTTTTTAAATGTATGAACAATTTTCCCTGCACTTTGCTGATGTAACTGGTGTACTTTATCAAGACAACTTCCATACAATATAAAATAGAAATGTAGCCGTAACAATACCCCATAGATTAAGCTGTTTTCAATTGAAAATATCGGGCCCTGAAAACAGATATTGGTGAACTCTATAATTTCACTAACGTAAACAAAGGATAAATTTTAATACCAATCATAAATTTTCTATTTTTGCTTCATGTTCGGCAAAATCTAATTATTTTATGCTAAAATTTAGTAAGCCCGACGTACAGAGTTTATTTCCATATTCATAGATTTATTTTAAAAATTCATGGAATACATCAATTTGTAATATCTAGGCCTAAAGATTCAAATGTACAAAGTCAGTCTTCAGAATATTTTAAATTTTGAGCAAGCTCTTAAGCTGGGAAAATACATTTGTATCAATAATTATATATATATATATATATATATATATATATATACAGTAAACTTCGGATATAACGAACCACCAAGGGGATCTTTAAACAGTTCGTTATAGCAGGGCGTTCGTTATATCCGAAGTGCAGAGAATAAAACAAATATGTATTATGTACTGTATGGTACTTTTTATGAGTCGTTTATTATAATCAATACATAATAGTATTTTTAAATTATGTACTTATTAAACATACATATTTGTATAATTTATACAAAATCAGTAATTTGAAATTTTTTCTTTTTTCTAGTACATGTTTTTCAATTTTAATTTGTAAGTAATCACCAGACTCAATCAACACTCTTGTTGTCAAAATTATTATTATTAAAATTTACGAATATTAATAGTCTTTGACTTTTGTAACTGATAGTCCCTACAGATTTAGGCATTTACAACCCCATTTTGCAGTTTTGTAATTATGTCAACTTTTTCTGCTTTTTCGCTTGCTGAATTTTGGCGCGCTCTGCTCCGTGCTAGAACAATATTCCCTCGCCTATTGCCGAAATTAAACTACAAATTGAAATGGCGCCTGACAGGTCGCTGACCCGTTATCCGAGAATACCAACCATAGAGAAGCGACAAAACGTGTCGGTGCCTTTGATATTTAGGGTAACCAGTTCTGCTGACCTTGGGCAGACACGTATCCACAATATTGAACGGAGAAAGATATTTCGTCACACTAATGATGCGGTATAGACAGAAGTCCACATTATCGTCGCACATGCCCTGTGAAATCTTGTATTGTCTTTGTCGCTTCTCTATGGTTGCTATTCTCGGCCGTTACTTTACGAATATGGAAGTGATACGTACGTGAAATTTCGAGAGTTCGTTATAACCGAACTTCCACAAGCAAAAACTAATCAAAATAGGGTTCGCTATAGCCGATAGTTCGTTATAGCCGGGTTCGTTATAAACGAACAAAAAATACATACATTCTTATGGCGTTTTGGCCGGACCATAATTTTTGTTCGTAATAACCGGTGGTTCGTTATATGCGGGGGTCGTTATATCCGAAGTTGACTGTATATATATATATATATATATATATATATATATATATATATATATATATATATATATATATATAAAAACAAATGCTAGAAACTAGCGCGGATCGATACATAAAAAAAGAGAGGAGAATAATTGTGGGCATGTCCGCTAGCAATGAACAGTAAAATGAAAAGTTAGAATGGTAACCCGTACGACACGTGTTTCTGCTCATTGGCTTCATCAGGCCCACGTATGTGACTGTGCCTCTCAACATAAGTCGAGATGCACAACGTCACATACGCAGTTACGGGTGTAACCTTAAGAAAAGGGAAAAAAAATATATTTAACGAGGACCACAAACAGGAGCCAGTGCACCAATTTGTGGCTTCAGCCAAAAGACCCCTTTTTTGGGGGCAACAATTAGCGTCGCCGACGGAGGCAACTATAGCCAACTGTCGTGGTATCCTATAAGCCCAAGAGAAGAAAAACAAATGCTAGAAACTAGCGCGGATCGATACATAAAAAAAGAGAGGAGAATAATTGTGGGCATGTCCGCTAGCAATGAACAGTAAAATGAAAAGTTAGAATGGTAACCCGTACGACACGTGTTTCTGCTCATTGGCTTCATCAGGCCCACGTATGTGACTGTGCCTCTCAACATAAGTCGAGATGCACAACGTCACATACGCAGTTACGGGTGTAACCTTAAGAAAAGGGAAAAAAAAATATATTTAACGAGGACCACAAACAGGAGCCAGTGCACCAATTTGTGGCTTCAGCCAAAAGACCCCTTTTTTGGGGGCAACAATTAGCGTCGCCGACGGAGGCAACTATAGCCAACTGTCGTGGTATCCTATAAGCCCAAGAGAAGAAAAACAAATGCTAGAAACTAGCGCGGATCGATACATAAAAAAAGAGAGGAGAATAATTGTGGGCATGTCCGCTAGCAATGAACAGTAAAATGAAAAGTTAGAATGGTAACCCGTACGACACGTGTTTCTGCTCATTGGCTTCATCAGGCCCACGTATGTGACTGTGCCTCTCAACATAAGTCGAGATGCACAACGTCACATACGCAGTTACGGGTGTAACCTTAAGAAAAGGGAAAAAAAATATATTTAACGAGGACCACAAACAGGAGCCAGTGCACCAATTTGTGGCTTCAGCCAAAAGACCCCTTTTTTGGGGGCAACAATTAGCGTCGCCGACGGAGGCAACTATAGCCAACTGTCGTGGTATCCTATAAGCCCATAGGATACCACGACAGTTGGCTATAGTTGCCTCCGTCGGCGACGCTAATTGTTGCCCCCAAAAAAGGGGTCTTTTGGCTGAAGCCACAAATTGGTGCACTGGCTCCTGTTTGTGGTCCTCGTTAAATATATTTTTTTTCCCTTTTCTTAAGGTTACACCCGTAACTGCGTATGTGACGTTGTGCATCTCGACTTATGTTGAGAGGCACAGTCACATACGTGGGCCTGATGAAGCCAATGAGCAGAAACACGTGTCGTACGGGTTACCATTCTAACTTTTCATTTTACTGTTCATTGCTAGCGGACATGCCCACAATTATTCTCCTCTCTTTTTTTATGTATCGATCCGCGCTAGTTTCTAGCATTTGTTTTTCTTCTCTTGGGCTTATAGGATACCACGACAGTTGGCTATAGTTGCCTCCGTCGGCGACGCTAATTGTTGCCCCCAAAAAAGGGGTCTTTTGGCTGAAGCCACAAATTGGTGCACTGGCTCCTGTTTGTGGTCCTCGTTAAATATATTTTTTTTCCCTTTTCTTAAGGTTACACCCGTAACTGCGTATGTGACGTTGTGCATCTCGACTTATGTTGAGAGGCACAGTCACATACGTGGGCCTGATGAAGCCAATGAGCAGAAACACGTGTCGTACGGGTTACCATTCTAACTTTTCATTTTACTGTTCATTGCTGGCGGACATGCCCACAATTATTCTCCTCTCTTTTTTTATGTATCGATCCGCGCTAGTTTCTAGCATTTGTTTTTCTTCTCTTGGGCTTATAGGATACCACGACAGTTGGCTATAGTTGCCTCCGTCGGCGACGCTAATTGTTGCCCCCAAAAAAGGGGTCTTTTGGCTGAAGCCACAAATTGGTGCACTGGCTCCTGTTTGTGGTCCTCGTTAAATATATTTTTTTTCCCTTTTCTTAAGGTTACACCCGTAACTGCGTATGTGACGTTGTGCATCTCGACTTATGTTGAGAGGCACAGTCACATACGTGGGCCTGATGAAGCCAATGAGCAGAAACACGTGTCGTACGGGTTACCATTCTAACTTTTCATTTTACTGTTCATTGCTAGCGGACATGCCCACAATTATTCTCCTCTCTTTTTTTATGTATCGATCCGCGCTAGTTTCTAGCATTTGTTTTTCTTCTCTTGGGCTTATAGGATACCACGACAGTTGGCTATAGTTGCCTCCGTCGGCGACGCTAATTGTTGCCCCCAAAAAAGGGGTCTTTTGGCTGAAGCCACAAATTGGTGCACTGGCTCCTGTTTGTGGTCCTCGTTAAATATATTTTTTTTCCCTTTTCTTAAGGTTACACCCGTAACTGCGTATGTGACGTTGTGCATCTCGACTTATGTTGAGAGGCACAGTCACATACGTGGGCCTGATGAAGCCAATGAGCAGAAACACGTGTCGTACGGGTTACCATTCTAACTTTTCATTTTACTGTTCATTGCTAGCGGACATGCCCACAATTATTCTCCTCTCTTTTTTTATATATATATATATATATATATATATATATATATATATATATATATATATATATATATATATATATATATATATATATATATATATATATATCGTTTGGTTTGTTTCTATTTGAAACCTGCAGACGTTTCGCCACCATCTCATTTGGCATCTTCTTGTGCTTACTCGCTGGTCGTAGAAAATTTACTTTCTACGACCTAAGCATATATGTCAGAAGAAAATTATAATAAAGAATTAAATATTATTAAACAACTAGCAGTAAATAATGACTATAATACTAATATGATTGACCAAATTATTAATAAAAAACATGCTATCAATCTAGCATATCCTACAACAAAATCAACAGCTACATTTAGGTACAAAACGCTTACATATACCGGTAAACTTACACAAAAAAATCAAAACATTTAAATAAACTAGAATTGGATATTGCTTTCAAAATGAATAACAAATTAGGTAAATTCATAAAAAACAACAAAAGTAAAATTAAAAAAGAACGAAAATGTGTTGTATATAAACTTATTGCCCAAAAATTTACATAGGACAAACAGGTAGAAGTTTTGAAAAAAGACTTAAAGGACACAAAACTAAAAAAATAATAATAATAATTCCCATTACGCGCTCTACATTTGAATAATAATAATGAACAACATAGTTTTGATGATAATTTTGAAATTTTACAGTAAGAAAACAAATCTGTAAAGCGTAATTTTTTAGACAGGATGGAAATAAATAAATGTGAAAAATTAAACATATTATTAAATGACCAGTTGGGCTTGACTAGTTCCCCATTGTTAGATTTATAATTTGTTGGAAATTCCACCAACAATAAAACGGTATTGTTGTATATTCTATAACTTGTAAAATTAAATGACTTTACCTAATCCTAATAGTATTGTAAACATAATCACCATGTTGTAAAAGTTTAGATAAAATTTGCTTAGTATTCAATACATGTAATTACAACAGTTTTTAGTTTATACCAACCATCCGACGTAGATACCGTGTGTCGAAACAATAATTGTCATGTTTTAAGAATAAAAATTTAGTGAGAATTTAAACACGTTTGTTGTTATGTTGTTTGTTATGTTGTTATATATATATATATATATATATATATATATATATATATATATATATATATATATATAGATATATATATATATATATATATATATAGATATATATAGATATATATATATATATATATATATATATATATATATATATATATATATATATATATATATATATATATATATATATATATATATATAGATATATATATATATATATATATATATATATATATATATATATATATATATATATATATATATATATATATATATATATATATATATATACAGTGACCGGCAAAAAGTTCGCAACATATGGGAAAAATTTTTATTAGGAGAGTATCGGAACAACTTTGGGGATCGGTTCTGCATGTCCGATAACCTAAAAATCGATTTTGACATACGTCACGTGACCACTGGTATAGCGTCAAATTAAAAAAAAAATTGTTAATTTACCAAAAATTAAGGTTAGTTGACGAGATATCAAAAAAAGTTATTTGAAAAAATTGCTTAGAATTAAATTCTAGGTCCTTGTGCAAAATTTTAAGATTTTATTTAAAAAAATTGGAAAACTCAATTTTTTTTAAATATTTTTTTATCGATTTACAAATTTCCGGTTTTTTTCGTTTAGATAGCTTGGCTAATGTAAAGCCCATGTATCTGGATGAAAATAAACGAATGTAGTAGTTTTTTCTACAATTGACAGGACAAAATTAAAAAAAACAGGGTTTCGCCGGACGCTAGCTATGATTTGTATCTAGCAGCAGTGTCAAAATTTTAGAGACATTTCAATGAGATTACATTGAGAAAACCTTAATCGTCTTAAATATATCTGAAGTTCGACTTTTTGTAAAGTTAAGGGGATTAAAATAGATAATAAACAAAGAATTACCTGTTTATTTAATCGAAATTTTATAAACGAAAACCAATGTAAGAAAAACTTAAAAGTAGTCAAATTCTGTACTAACAACACAAAAAATCATTGTTTTTCCTTGGGTGCACAAAATTTAAAACTCAGTATGACCACCATTTCTCTCCATACATACTGTTGTTCTCGAGCGCAACTCTCGATTAACATTTCGGAGCATTTTACGATTTATTTGCAATACACAATTTATAATGACATTCTCTAAATTTTGTATATTCCTAAAGGGTCGATGTTTGTACACAGGGTTCTTTAGGTATCCCCACATAAAAAAATCTAACGGAGTCAGATCTACAATTCTACAATTGACAGGACAAAATCGAAAAAATAGGTGTTCGCCGGACGCTCGCTGTTGCAATGGTTTGACTCTAATGAAATGACTGTATCAAGATTTTATTAAGATTTTTCGCACATAAATTTAACAACCAGGTCTATTTAGTTGTACTTAAAACTACCAAAGCAGGCTCTGAAATTAAAACAACCAAATAATCTAGTAGGTTAAAAACAACAGAAAAATGTCAAACAAATTATAATTTGTTTGATTTCAACCTATGTCATTGGTTTATGTCTCGCATCTTACTAAGTTTGATATTTTACATAAGTTTATTAATATTTTATTCCTTAAAATGGCACCCACACTACTTCTTCAGGAAAAGATAGAAATTATTTTAATTTCTGGAGATAATTACAAAAGCCATAGAGAAACAGCAGCAATTTTTAATGAGAGGCACCCCGATAAATCCCTCCATTATTCCACAGTATCTCGTCTAGTCAATAAATTTAAAGAAACGGGATCGGTAGAAAATCAGTATAAAGTTTCCCATGAAAAACCGGTAACAGGTGACGAAGGTTCTCTGGATGTGTGTTTGTCGATCACAGAAACACCCCAATTAGCAGTTAGTCAAATATCGGAGATCACTAACATTCACGAAAGATCTGTGCGGAGGATATTAAAAAGAAACAAATTTCATCCGTACAAACCTAAATTTGTACAAGTATTAAAAGATAGGGATTATGACGCCCGCTTCGATTTTTGTGCCTGGTTCCAGGGTATGATTGAGGAAGATTTTAATTTCCCAAAGAACGTTCTTTTCTCGGATGAAGCTACATTTACCTCTAACGGAACCGTCAGTTCACAAAACTGTAGATGGTGGGCCACCGAAAACCCAGACTTTGTAATTCAGAGTAAAGACCAATATAGTTTTAAGGTTAATGTGTGGTGCGGAATTTTCAACCTCAGAATAGTGAGACCTTTTTTCTTTAGAGACAATTTAAATTCAGAACGATATTTAGAATTTCTACAAACTGAGATATCTGACTTTTAGACAATTTGTCATTAGCCGAAAGAAGAAATTTATACTTTCAACAAGACGGAGCTAGCATTCATTCCACAAATGAGGTGAAGAGATGGCTGGATCAAGAATTTGGAAACCAGTGGATAGGACGGTTTTCTGAAAATCCGTGGCCTGCGAGATCACCAGATCTGACTCCGTTAGATTTCTTTATGTGGGGATACCTAAAGAACTCTGTGTACAAACATCGACCCTTTAGGAATATACAAAATTTAGAGAATGTCATTAGAAATTGTGTATTGCAAATAAATCGTAAAATGCTCCGAAATGTTAATCGAGAGTTGCGCTCGAGAACAATAGTATGTATGGAGAGAAATGGTGGTCATACTGAGTTTTAAATTTTGTGCACCCAAGGAAAAACAATGATTTTTTATGTTGTTAGTACAGAATTTGACTACTTTTAAGTTTTTCTTACATTGGTTTTCGTTTATGAAATTTCGATTAAATAAACAGGTAATTTTTTGTTTATTATCTATTTTACTCCCCTTAACTTTACAAAAAGTCGAACTTCAGATATATTTAAGACGATTAAGGTTTTCTCAATGTAATCTCATTGAAATGTCTCTAAAATTTTGACACTGCTGCTAGATACAAATCATTGCAACAGCTAGCGTCCGGCGAAACCCTGTTTTTTTTAATTTTGTCCTGTCAATTGTAGAAAAAACTACTACATTCGTTTATTTTCATCCAGATACATGGGCTTTACATTAGCCAAGCTATCTAAACGAAAAAAACTGGAAATTTGTAAATCGATAAAAAAATATTTAAAAAAAATTGAGTTTTCCAATTTTTTTAAATAAAATCTTAAAATTTTGCACAAGGACCTAGAATTTAATTCTAAGCAATTTTTTCAAATAACTTTTTTTGATATCTCGTCAACTAACCTCACTTTTTGTAAATTAACAATTTTTTTTTTAATTTGACGCTATACCAGTGGTCACGTGACGTATGTCAAAATCGATTTTTAGGTTATCGGACATGCAGAACCGATCCCCCGGAAAAGTTTTTCCAATACTCACCTAATAAAAATTTTTCCCATATGTTGCGAACTTTTTGCCGGTCACTGTATATATATAAATATTATATATATATATATATATATATATATATATATATATATATATATATATATATATATATATATATATATATATATATATATATATATATATATATTAGACATATTAGGAAACACCATTTTCCAATTGGAAAAAACACTAACAACTTGAAATCAGACTTGTACTTGACCTTTTTTAAGTGGAAATCGTTCAATGAATATAAATAATTTTCAGGCTTAGTACAAGAAAAGGTTTATCATATTATAATGAGTCGAGAAAGCACTGGCATAGACAGCTTTTAATTAACTGAAGCAGCAGTGAACATCTGAAGGAGCTTATTATTAAAAGAAATCATTAAAATTTTCCGGAATAAAGAAGAATAGGATTAAAAGGTGAAGGTCAAGTTTTTTAAAATTTTTGAGTTGCAGTTTATAAACGTTATTTTGTAAATAGTCACAAAATTTGTATAATTTCTCGAATGATAAAGTTGATTATTTCCCTTGTGGTGCGACAATTAGTGACAGAAAACTGAGTATGATATTTTACTGCTTGAACACTTTTCTACGGTCTGTAACTGAATCCGGGACCAATACGTCCTTTTTACGTATCTATGTAACATGAAATATAAATATTCCTTAGAGAGTGAATAACATATTTATTAGGCTAGAGCATCATAAATTTTCATCATGTCAGTTCAAGTGAGCTTTAATGTTATCAGGCTGCTCCTACGCTTTTATATTCCCTTATCAAGAAAAACATGTCTGCCCAGGCTATATTATACGAAAACATGTTTTGGTTTATTAACAAATATACTAGTGTGTCCAATCTTATTTCTCTGGGACTTGTTATTAATAATGCGGGGTCAGTAAACCCTATGAAGATAAATTAAAGCAATGGATTCAGTGGCGTAACAAGGATTTGGTGCATCTAACAGGCGCGGCTCGTTCATAAGGTCATTTGGTCAATGACCCCCCTAAATTTATTTTTAATCTCTACCTAATAATTTATTTTTTAAATCTAAGAGATAAACAAAGATACGCGCTTTAGGAAGTTAAAAAGAGACAAAACCTGTCGACGGCCCACCAATAATATTGCTCTCGGGGCCCGCGTTGACGTCAACTCTTGTGACATTTTCGGGGTTGTTGAGGTCAGAAAAGCCAATTTTGTGTAATGAGTGTTATACAAGTTAACGGCGGGAGGGGGGGGGGGCTGGGGGGGAGAGAAGCGGTTTAGAATTTTTTCAAAAATGTTAACTATTTAAACATTTTTGGGGTTATTGAGGTCAGAAAATCTAATATAACATGGCCTTTACAAATTTAAGAAGGTGGAGATACGATGAAGGGGGGGGGGGGGGGGGGGGAGTAGGTGCCCTAACAAGAAAAAAACATTTTCATAAAAATGAACAAAATTAAGGTGATCATCAGTAATACATAGGTACGTATCAATATTATTTCATCCTTTTCAGTGCTTTTCCTTTTGTGAAGTTGTTCATTGAAATATTTTTTAGAAGCAGTAATTCATAAATACAACCTGACAAAATCTAATAGAAGTTTCATTTCATTTACGTACCTTTTCTATTAATTACCTGAGTCCGACCTCGGTTTTTTTGTCATGTAATATTAAAATCCGGTCTCCAGATATAACTAACCTAACCTAACTCATGTTCATGTATTCGTAATCATGACATCAAAACTACACTATTATCACCTATACCACGCGGACGAAGTCGCGGGAGAAAGCTAATATATATATATATATATATATATATATATATATATATATATATATATATATATATATATATATATATATATATATATATAGAGAGGAGAATTATTGTGGGCATGTCCGCTAGCAATGAACAGTAAAATGAAAAGTTAGAATGGTAACCCGTACGACACGTGTTTCTGCTCATTGGCTTCATCAGGCCCACGTATGTGACTGTGCCTCTCAACATAAGTCGAGATGCACAACGTCACATACGCAGTTACGGGTGTAACCTTAAGAAAAGGGAAAAAAAAATATATTTAACGAGGACCACAAACAGGAGCCAGTGCACCAATTTGTGGCTTCAGCCAAAAGACCCCTTTTTTGGGGGCAACAATTAGCGTCGCCTGATGAAGCCAATGAGCAGAAACACGTGTCGTACGGGTTACCATTCTAACTTTTCATTTTACTGTTCATTGCTAGCGGACATGCCCACAATAATTCTCCTCTCTTTTTTTATGTATCGATCCGCGCTAGTTTCTAGCATTATATATATATATATATATATATATATATATATATATATATATATATATATATATATATATATATAGGGAGGAGTTTATTTGTAAAGTAATAATAAAAATATTAAAGTAAGAATAACAATTATTGAAGTTAGTTTTATAGAATATCTTGAGTTAAAAAAAATATTTTCGTTCAAGATTATTTTCTTGAAGCAAATCCGTAGTTTTTAAGAAAAAAAAATATTCAGCACAAAATTAGCACCGTGTTTAAAAGAAATATATATTTCTACTTACAAGAGTAAGTAGATATTTACGCCAAATCAATATACCCGAGAAAACAGATACTAGGTAAGGGAAAGTTTTTTTGTCTCTGCAGTTTCAGAGATTTTCTGTCTGATGGATGCAGCGTAAATAAATAAATAAAAAGAAAAATAAAAATCCATATCACAGTGTAAGCTCCTGAATTTTTTTTTCGTAAAATACAGGATTCTATTAAAATGTTTCCAAACTTCATTGCCTTTATGCATATTTTTACTCAATAAAGAATTCTTTCTACGGCGCTACGCGTAGGTTTATTTCTGTATGGAATTTCTGCATGTCTTATGCTTATGATATGTAGAAAGTTAAGGAGCTTGAACGCGATCACCCATTCATGCCAGGAAATAGAATGTAAAGTAGGTAGCTAATAAAATTACTACGGCATGCACATTGCACATGCTTTAGGCAACATATTTGCTATACCTCTTGTAAGTGCTCTTCTAAAACAATATTTTTAGTTTGCTACAAAAACAGCATTATTTACAGTTTTGAGGGACCAGGAATTGCCAAGTTAATTATAATCTGGCCAGCTATATGGTCTCCTAACTACTTCTTGAGAATAGCTGTTGCCAGGTTTTCAGTTATGTGGCATATTCTCAGATTGATAAAAATAACGCAATTAGGTATTGTAAGTTAATATCTGCAATCTTGAATACCATAGGCTGAAGCATTAGGATTAATAAAAAAACAGTGTACCATTGTTTACCGTCATAATTTTTTTTTAGAAATTTATTTCCATTGCATGGAGACGAAATTTGGAGTGAAAGTGTTTACGTCCAGGGTTGCCAGACAAGATTTTAAAAATTTCCCGAACTTTTACGATAATGTCGTAGCTAATGTACCGATAATGCCAGTTTTAAGCAGCAAGAAGTGAAGAAATTAATTGTAGTTTTAGCGGCGGATATTCTTCACAAGAATGTAAACGGAAGACGAAGAGTGAATATATCATTTTTAATTTTTAATTTGAGATTTTGGGGCAAAACGGGTAAGAACATTATGTAAATAAATCGAGACATCGTTTGGAAATCTAAAAAAAAACACATTATTTAAGTTCGAATTAAAACTCAAAATACGTAAGTATAATTTGTTGTAATCATTAATTTATATATAATACATCATAATTAGAATCAAAATCTTCTTAAATAATATAATTAACTACCTACCTATGCAAAATCACTTTGTCTTTCTCAACTGACCGTCGACATGCGAAACAAGATCTCATTTTCTATCTAAAATATTATTAACTCTGTTTCGATATTGTACTTTAAAGTATATTCGTTTTTTTCCACAAAAGTACAGGTTTTCAGTGGCGGCTCGTGACTTTTTTATTTGGGGGGGCACAATACTTAAAAAATTGTAAAACAGTCTTTTGTAATAAATATTGCACTGAGTTTATTTCTGATTCCATTTTTTGGGCGGTTCGGAAAACCCAAAAGTAAGAACAAAACAAAATACACAGTACTAGAATTACTAGTAATACTACGCTCTAATGCACTACTAATAATTAATAAACTATTTAAATAAAAAAAATATCCCTCAACTGATCACAAAAAAAATTATTAGGCCTTCACGTATTAATATAATATCAAGACAACTAAACATAAAATTGTGCAATAATCTCTTCCGACCGCCGCCGCGCCAAAGACAACGCCGCGCGCCGCTCGAAATCCAAACAATAATCAAGCGCTAGGAGACACGAAATATTGTGCCCATCGAGATGCCGATAGCACGCGATTTTAACCCTAATTCTCCAATGCATAGACCGGCGTCGCCACCAAAATTGATGATGAAATTGGGACAAATCTGCTGTGTCCCCGGAGATAAGTTTTGATCGCCGGCGGTCGCGTTCGCCGTGGTGTGACATGCAGGGAAAGAGGTATTGAGGCGCGGCGGTGTATTATTTCTTTTTGACTTTTGATAAAAGATTTTTTATTTGTCGAAAATCTAGAGTGGGCACGTGCCCTTGTGCCCTTTAGGACCAGCCGCCACTGCAGGTTTTTAAAAAAATGTCCCCACAAATAAAAAAAAATTTACATGAAATCTAATAAAAATGGCATACTTGCAATGGGCTCTTGTGTTTTTGTGCGAAATTTAAATGGAAATAGTCATTTATAATGAAATATTCGCAAAATTATATTCCTCTGTGGAGGTATTCATTAATAGAACCAATGCTGGCAAATTGCGTTCATTTTTAATTAGTCTCGACCAATTCAGCAACACATTTAACAATAACGGGGAGCTCGATGACTCTTCATGTTTGAAATGAGTGACAAATCGGAAACCGCCGTCAATCAGTGAGTTTATCAGTTTAGCATGGATTTTCGAGATATTGGGTCAGAGTGTTAAACTCCCTGATGCATTCCTATTCATATTATGCAGATTCTGTACGGTAAAGGAAATTGAAAGTTTTATTAAATTTATCCTGAAAATTTTTTATTTTGTCCACGAATTTTCGGAAAAATGAATTATCGAAAGTACCTCCATTTTTTTGAAAAGTAAATTATAAACTCTAACAATTTAGATCTTAGTGAAAAGACAAGTAAAGATCCTAAGCAAAGCAATTTTTCAAAAATGTTTTTTTGAAATATGAAAATTTTTTAAATACTTCTTTCGAAAATTAATTTTGTTTTAAATTGAATTTTGATTTTTAATATTTTAAAAAATACTAATGAAGAAAACGCTGGGCAAACCTGCACATATTCGCCTTTTTGGGTTTGCTCCAGGTTTGCTTCGGCTTTTTCTGTTTATTTTATTATCATTTTATATTCTATTTAAAACCACAGAGAAAAAACACTATCGTATATTGAATTGGATACCAATTCACTCAGTGATACACTTAGGCCAAGCAACAGAGCAAAATATTAGCGATTTTTTGACATTAATCCTATCAGAAAACCGCCTGTGCCAAGACGATCTGTAGATGATTTCTGTTATATTTCCAACTCTGAAATCTTTTCCTTTAATTTGTTATAAACATTTTAAAGCAAAAAAACGCGATTTTTTTTGTTTTTTGCTTATAAAATGAAAAGTAATAAAGCAATCTTAATAGTATAAATGGACGATTTGTAGAGAATCAAAATACGAACAAAATGAGAGGTTGAACGTCCCGATTGGATAAGTAGCAACGCAGAAAATTCGGAAAAACCGGAAAATTAAGTTTTTTTAGAATATTCATAAATGGGCCATTTTTAAACGTAGATGGCTCAAACTTTGGGAAAAAGTAGTAATTTATAGCTACTTTATGTGTGCAAAACCCCGACGCTGTCCGACGATTAGTTTTGCCACAATCGTCATTTTAATTTTTCAACACACTATTTTGCAACTGGTCTGGATGCTCTATGGATCGTCCGATTTTAATTATTGAAACGGATTTGAAAAGTACAACTTTAATTGAACAATATGTATATTTTAATTTTTCCATAAAATGCTACGAAACCGGTTGAAAATGCACGTAAAGATGCGTGAAATTGGCCGAGCGCGCGAAAGATGACGCGTAGCGGGAGAGCAGCGGAGCGAAGGGGAGCCAATATTCGAGCGCTCGGTCATTTTCACGCATCTTTACGTGCATTTTCAACCGGTTTCGTAGCATTTTATGGAAAAATTAAAATATACATATTGTTCAATTACACTTGTACTTTTCAAATCCGTTTCAATAATTAAAATTGGACGATCCATAGAGCATCCAGACCTGTTGCAAAATAGTGTGCTGAAAAATTAAAATGACGATTGTGGCAAAACTAATCGTCGGACAGCGTCGGGGTTTTGCACACATAAAGTAGCTATAAATTACTACTTTTTCCCAATTTTTAAAAATGGCCGATGTATGAATTTAAAAAAAACTCTTAATTTTCCGGTTTTTCCGGATTTTCTCCGTTGCTACTTATCCTATCGGGACGTTCGACCTCTCATTTTGGTCGTATTTTTATTCTCTACAAATCGTCCATTGACACCATTAAGATTGCTTCATTACTTTCCATTTTATAAGCAAGAAACTAAAAAAATCGCGTTTTTTGCTTAAAAATGTTTATAACAAATTAAAGGAAAAAACTTCAGAGTTGGAAATATAACAGCAATCATCTACGGATCGTCTTTTAGATGATGGCACAGACGGATTTCTGATAGTATTAATGTCACGACAAATCGCTCTATTGCTTGGCCTAACTCTATTCCGTATTGCACAATACAAATTCGGTTTCTTTCAATGATTAGTTTATCATTGTTAACCAATTGGTTATAAGATTGCTTGAAATATAAGGTTTCATTGGTTTTTAATAGGTCGTTTAAATATAACAATTATTTGATGCAGTAATACCCTATTCTAAATTCAATAAAATATATCATTGGTTTCAGTAAAAGCTTACTTGTAAGAATATACCTACATCTTATTTAATTGAAATACCTATTACTATTGTTTCAATTACAACAGTAATTAATTTAATGTATCTTTTAATAGAAAAAATTTTTGTTTAAATTCAATCATATAATAAAATAAGTTTGGAAGAACAATGCACTCTTATTAATATGATGAATAATTTCTATCACATTCTTGCATCAATTATTATATTAATATTTAAAACAAATAAAACACGTTTTATTATTTTAAAATAGTGTTTATTTACCTAGTATTATTAAGCATACATACAATGTTTAGACATTCTATAAAAATTTAAATATAAAAGGACGACACTTTTTTAACGCCAGTTATTGACGCGAACACGGTAAACTTTGTATATTTATCTCACTCTGAATATAGGATCTGCTTCTTTGCAAAACTTCTAGCTTGTATGGGTACAGCACTATATTTTCTTTGGGGTACAGGATGCAAGATGGAACAAATTTGACGCTTACCACTACAGTCGATTCTCCTAAATTTATAGGTAGATTTGGTGGAAACCATACCTAAAAAATACAAATACAACAATAAATCTACGGTCATATTATATGTTTTTTAAAAATACGTATCGGCTGAGTAAACAGTCTTATAATAAATAGATTAACCAATAGAGATTTTCAAATAAAAACACACTTATTGCAAAGCTTTTGAGGTTTGTGATACTTACCATAAAACACTAAAATGAGTTGCTCCAGTCCCTAGAATTGTAAGAGTACCTATAACGCAATAAACAAACAGCCTGCAAGCTTAAACGACTATTTAACGAATAAATACCAACAGCACAATTTTAACCCCTTCAAAAGGGGCCCGCGAGCAATAGAAGTAATATTTCAGCCTTAGAGCCCATTGAATTACTATTTTTTATGACTTCTTAAATACTTTATGTTATTTTTTATAGGAGAGTTTATTTTAATTAAAATGATATAAGGATTATTTACTTAATATTTAAATTTTCTATTTAAACTGAAGTTCTTGTTCGTTTAATAAAACATATTGTAAATTGAATCACACCTCCTACTAAATAGGTAGCTATTTTTCGCCCAATTATATTTAAGCATTCTCATCAGTTTAATTTTTTAGTTCTAAAAATTCTACAGTTTAAGGAATAGTAGAAACTTATTGCTTTTCAATAGTATTTTGGTTATTGAAAAATTGATAATATACAGTTTTCAAAGAAGTAGGAATACTTTTGAACTCTAATGATAAGTCTATATTTTTATTTTAATAATGTTTTGTTGAGACAATATTAACTTTAATATAACTAATGTGAATGTGACAGTGGTCAAAAATAATACTATTATTGAAAATAACACAGCAGTTTTTCTGTGTAATATATATTTAAAAAATACTCAGTATGACCTTAACAATATGTACCTATATTCTGTTACACGTTAAGCTGAATATTCTCAAAAAAAAATGTTTTGTGAAAAAAGTCACAAACTAAGCTAGGAAAGCTTATATAAGCTAGTTTAACTTCATTAAATTTCTTATTATTTCTTATTATTGAGACATGTACTAAATGCAGACGTTTGTTAGTCGAAAATTGAAAAAATCAATTAGACCGGCTGTAAAATTAATTTGTAGACCATTTAAAAGGAAAAATAACATTAATCTCGTGAATAAAAAAGCAAATTTACCTTGTAAAATTGAAAAATGGCAGCAATTATCTGAAAATACCCTATAAAACACTTTTATTTAGGCCATTTTTCATCGCAACGGCTTTAGTATAGAGATAGCTAATTAGAGAATGATAAATTGTTCCGTCTTAGTGGTTTCTATTGACTAAGATATTAATTTGCAAAAAAACAACACTATTTTATTTCTACTGAAAATGAAAATGAAATTTTCTATACTGACGCAAATATGTATTTAAATATTTACATTTTAGTACTTGACTGTGTTGACTACTTAGGTATTCAAATTGCGATATTCCAACAAAAAATGTTCTTTTCGCTAAGACTGATCTAATTTGACAGGTAAGGGTATAAATTGACAAGTGTAATAATCAGGCAATTAGGTTTTAAACCATGAATTAATTTCTGAGTTTTTTCATGAGTCAATTTAAGTATGCTTTTTTTCCGAAAAAATAGTCTAATGTTCGTTAGTGTTATATTTTCAAGTAAAGTCCCTAGTCATTCTCTTTTTATTATATCGCAACTACACGAGACAAAAAATTACTAGAAAACTGAACGTCCGAACCATGCACCTTTGATAACACGGCTCAACAAAAACCAAAAAAAAACTGCTGACTCTGGGTCGAGACCTTTTTCTTATTCTGCAGGAACAAAAATAAAGGTAACCGCCGGTTATACCATCTAAAGTTTGATTTCATGGACACAATCACGATATTTAAAAAAAAAAAGATGACGCTATTACTGGAATGAAGGGAACGTTGTATGCCCCCACTCCATTTCGGCGCATATTCAGAAGAGTAAGGAGAGCGGTTCCATCAAAATGTAATCGATTCTGAATACTATCAGGGGCAATATAATAAAAACGTGATGGGCGACTATATCTCATGCAAATAACATAGTTTGTAATCAACGATAAGCCGGTATAATAACTTGAGGAATACACGGCTAGCCAAGTAAACTATTTATGACATGAAATAATTTATATTCATTTCCGAACAATATATACTTCGGTTTGCGTTGACCTGTTTTCGTTCGTTTTATTTGCCTAGATGGCGCGCGTTTAATCGATCAACTATAAGATCTAAATTTAAAACAGTAATTTCGGAGTTTGCCATTATTTTCTACTTTTTTTACTTATATTGAATTTTTAATTAAAAGTGTTGCTTGTTTAGAAAAGTTCCTCAGGAAGTGTATCGTGATTCGAATGAAACAAATTCACTGAAAAATTATACATTCCGGACGACCGCTCTAGAGAGAACTTTATTTCAGTGTTTTTAATGTTGTGTTCTAAAAGAACTGGACATCGAAGCATACTTTGTAGAAATACGAAGTACTTGAGAGAAATAAGTAAAAACAAGCGCGATCCTTGATTTGGAATTTTATGTAATACGAGATAGATTTGTAGTACTAATCGATAATAGAAAACCCGAAAACCAAATCTCTGCGTTTGACAATCTGTTTATAACGAGTTTTCCATTTAAAATAATTACACCGGCACACAAAAAAAAAGTGGTCTGTACATTTGACCAGACCCATCTATCTATATGTATTTTGATGCGCTGAATCCAAATCCGAAGTCCGTTTCGCCCGTACACCCTCAAATTTCGAGTAAATTGCAAAAAACGCTGAAAATGGCTAAAAATTGCGAAAAATTGCAGTTATGAAAATGAAGAAAATTTTATTGAACTAGATCAAGTATGTTTCGTATGTATTTTGATGCGCTGAATCCAAATCCGAAGTTCGTTTGGCCAGTACAGCCTCAAAATTTTGAGTAAATTGGGAAAAAACGCTGAAAATGGCTAAAAATTGCAGTTATGAAAATGGCTAAAAATTGCAGTTATACATTCTTTCTGCAACTCAGCATCATGCGGCACTATCTCTTAGCAACGCCATGTACAAATTTGCAGCTCTAAAAGCTGTAGGTCTGTTCACAACAATTAAAATAAAAACGGGCAAGAAATTACTTATATTACGAATATATCTCATTATATCCCATACAAAAATAACTTATATTTTCGTGTCACTTCCCTAACAAGTACGCAGTTATTAAATCTAGAGTTGCTTTGAAGTATCTAAGCCTTGGACCACTTAATTAAAAACACCAGTTTTATAAGTTTTGCCGGAAGCAATTTAAAGTTGTTTTAAAACCGCAATTTTAACATTAAAAACGAGTTAAACTTTAATAAACGCACGTCAATTACCGCTTCTTGAAAATTTAATATTTTACACTAATATAGAACCTTGACTTGTTGAATACTGCGGGATGTTCGAATTTTAATTACAGTGGCAAACACTCACTTGCCACAAATTCTAGTAAATCATTTCACTACTAGGTTTACTTAATTAAATTGAATATTAAAAATTTGTTTAATTCTAATTCTGATATTTTTACTTAGTTTGATTTTTCTTTTTGCTTTTTAGTGTACAAGCCTCGAAGCAAGCCTAAATGACCTCTATTCATACCTAAACAACTAAAAAGAAAATAAGCTTCTTCGGTTAGTTTAGGTCTGAAATTCATATTTATAGTTTATATGCAGCCTTATCTCAGAATCAACCAAGAAATCAAGTTAGTTTATGTAATTAACACCTGGTATCTTACACCGCATGCCCTTCTAAAAGGCAAGATGCTAGCCAAAAGTTCCATACATTTCTTTTAAATGAAAATAAAAGACTGTGCGCTTTTTCAGCGTCCCTTACGTTTTAAACAAAAAATACGTATTATTATTTGAAAACACTTAAATCAGGAACTTAAATATTTAAGGATTTAAAAGAGTTTTTAAAAAGTTCAAATGTATAAACATCAATTGGAATTAAACGACTGAAATTTATAACGGAATTTCATTTCAGAATTAGTCAGGATATGATAGGCACTCTATTATGTAATATGAATTTCTTAATTATTTCGGATATGATAGGCACCTTCTATCCATAGTTTTTTTGGACATGATAGACATTTTGTAGTTAAAAGATCTCACAATTATTTCGGATATGATAAGCAGCTTGCCGCCATGATTCTTTTAGATATGCTAGGCACTTTGTTCTTAAAATATAATTCCATAATTATTTTAGATATGATACGCACTCTGCTTTTATATATTTTTTGATATAATAGGCACTCTGTAGTTAAAATATTATTTCACACTTATTTTTGATAAGACAGGCAATTTGCATTCGTGTAGTTGTGGAAATACACCAAGTGTAAGAAATAAATGTGAATGAATCTTTGTATTAAATGCAAAAAATAAATGACAAACAGTTTTAATTATTGTTTGCACGTGTATTCTAGTGTCGAATTATTTAACAATCAAGATATCCTGTTACCATGAGAATGCCCTTATTATGAGGATTGAGAAACAATTCTGGATTTATGGGAAAAAGGGAGATATGTTGTAACTAACTGATTTTGTTCTTTAAAAATTAATATGGGAAAATGAGTTAATTAATTTTTTTTGTTTCCCCCAAATGGCCTGCATCTACTTAAAAAAATTTTAAAATTATTCATCCACAGGAGTTGCGCACACGACTTGATATTTGGAGAGTTACCAATGTACGAATTCGGTCTTATGTTTTCTGGTGTGGTTGATGTAGCTAGAAATTTGTATTTTATATATCTAAGAGGGTCTGATCAGGAGACCTTGAGGGGGCAATTTACAAGGCCATCAAGACTAATCCATCTATCTCCAAACATGCCATCTGGGGTATTTCGGACTTCTCCTTATGCCAAAACGGAACTCATATCAAAAATACATTAAAAATTTAGTTTTGCAGGTAGAGTACAGCCCTTTCAAATACATATTAAAGAAAGAACTCCGTTAAATTTAAGGTATCTATATTATGATACTTTTTACTTTTCTTTCTGATTAATTCAAAAATTCGTAACTCTGCAACTAAAGTAAATGCAACAGTTTTTTGCGTAGATACATAGTTTTCAAACGAAAAGTCGAATATCCGAAAAAATATAACTTTCCATTTGACATTTCAGACTTGACCTGGACCCTTCAAAATGTGGAGGAGGGGGTAAATGTAACAAAGACATTTTAAAGTGTGTCCCTCTGCATCTCTATTACCCTGCAAAGTTTTTATTAAATTAGTTCAAACCGTTTTTGAGATATAACTTGGTAACATTTTGAAATCCTACCCTCTATAGAACGTTAAAAACAAAATGCTTATTTTTACGATAAAGTGCTTTCCTAAATAGGTGAAGGGTACACCGATATTTAGATCAAAAATTTAATATATTTATTACCATCCAGAATTTTAAAACAACAACCCCATATTCGACCTATATATATCTACATCAAATCAAATGCTCCGCTAAACAACAGTATTGATTGGGCAAATATGTTGTGTTTTCCCTTTCGTATGGATTATAACCAACACACCGCCAAGGACTGACATTAATTAATTATTTTTTGATTGCTTACTTTCCACCTTCCTTTCAAAAATAAACCAAACAATGAAAATTTAGATTTAATAGTGCGATTGTTAAATTATATTGACTTTGGTTATAAAGTAATTCGGAGTAAATAAATCTAAAAAAGCTTTTAGCACATTATTTTCTAAGCAAGAATAAAAACTTTCTGTGCATGCTTACATATTGTTACTGAATATAAATTAATAATACCTTTCATTCAACGTACTGTCGGTTAAAATACAGTGATTTCATATCAAAACTAAACACCCTCAATTATATTGACACAGATTAGGACCAGATGCGAATCTTACGCTTTCGACGGTGGCTCAATTTCGAGAAATTATAAGGCGGCGATGCTCCTTATTATTTAGTCTGTCGCCGATGGTCGCCGAACGGTGAATTCCTCGCTGTTAGCGTGTGCGAGCGTCTCGGTGGAATAGAGAGCAGGCTAATGTTATTACATCAGTTTTGTTGCGTTGATTTTATGGTTTAAATTGTTGTTGTACTAGGTTGTAGTGTAATTTTAATAAACGAGATACGTTTTTGTATTTGTTAATGATATAATTTTATATAAAATGCCACACAATATCATGTTTTAATATTTTAAAATATAATCCATAATGTCTCTGAATTAAAACCTACCAAACGCGTGGAAAATTCCATTCACGGCTTCGACGCTCGAAGCGACCGGGCCGCTCTGTCCGTAGCGCCAAGACCGCGGAATCCTGGTATAGGAAAGTTATTAAGAGATTCGCATCTGGTAGGAGTAATCTGTGATATTGATTTAAAGTAAATTGGGTTTAAACGAAAATCACGTCAGTTTAGATATCAAAGGGGAAGTCTAAAACCAATACATATTTAATTTTACACTTTAGCCCCTTACCCCTAGCAACTTTTAAATTTCAAATGGAACCCCTACGTTGTGATGCATCGTTCTAAATGCCATACAAATCCTGATATAACCACGTTTGAAAAATTGAATTCGGTTGATTCCTTATTAAGTTATGGTCAAAGCAGTATAAGACACAGTCACGAATAATTTGTTTTCAGCACCATGACAATTTTATAAAATTAACTTTTAGTAAGTGTTCAAAATGTGCTTACTATGGGCTAGGTTCCCCCACTGCTTCTAAGATTTTCCTAAAAATGGATTTGCCGGAAAGATCTCCAGATATGACACCGCTCGATTTCTTTCTCAGGGGTCGCATAAAGCTGTAGGTTACAAAATGTCACCGGAGAATATTAGAGAACTTACCATCCAAGAAGTTAGGCGGTTTAATGCTAAATCATTTTGAAATATCCGCAGTGGGTTCGAAAACAAGCCGTATTATTATTTGTGTGGTTTCTGGTGCAAATAGAAGTTATCATCGCAAACTTCGAATCGGCAATTAAATCCCTTCCAGAGGAAAAAGCCCAAGAAATATGCACGGAAACAGCAAGAATTCTGCAAGAAGCTAAACCACTGAATAGCAACCTAAAACCTAGAGAATCCAAAGCCATAAGAGACCATAACAAAGATGATAGTATCTTAGTTTTGCCAGCTGACAAAGCGAACGCCACGCTAATAATAAACACTGTAGATTACAAAACAAAGATCAGCGACCTGCTAGATCCAAACACCTACAAAGATACAACGCAGCGAATAAAAGAACAACCAAGGTCCAAAAATCAAGCCTCGAGGAAGAGTTCAAGAAAAAGACATGTGAAAACGAAGCAGTTGCACCATGACTCTACAGCCTACCAAAAATACATAAAACCGCACTTCCTCTACGCCCCAGTGTAAGCGACATCGGTTCGTCGACTTACGATTTAGCCAAGCACTTAACATCTTTGTTGCAACCATACATTGAACAGGCCGATATTTACATTAAAGATTCAGCCGACTTTATATCCAAGATCAAAGACCAAGTTATTGATGTAAATGCATCCTATTGCGCTTCTCATGTATTTACGAAAGTTCCACTGAATGACGTAATGAAATACATCAGCAAAATATTCCCGAGAGACATTTCTAATTTGTTTAAATATTCTCGTGGACCCTCAAGTTTCTTTGTCACTGACATGGACCCGCTGCAAATCGAAATCGACCACTTTGGGAATAATCGATCTATACGATGCGTGGCAGCAAAGTAAAATTTGAGTAAAATATCCCATTGTTTTAGAAAACATTTATGAAAAATTAGAACAATACGAATTTAACACTCTATCCAACAAACAAAGCATTTCTGCGATGCAGATAACTCGTCATGATATGAAACCATATTTTAAAAATAGTAAACTGTTCCGCAGGTGCAAGATATACAAAACTTACGATTTATGTTGTTATTACATGAAACATATTCTGCTGTAAACAAAGACCGTCGGACGAGCCTAAAACGGCTCTGTGGCTGCCAATTGCATGCAAATTTAATAAATTGCGGCAGCATTGTATAGCGATGGTAGAAAGGTGTCAGTATCTTACCTTGTTGCACGATGGGAATAAAAGTTTAGTTTTGCATGTAAACGATACTATTCTCAAATTCAAAACAATTTAAACGTATATTATGTTTAATCAAATGTAAAATGATTCAAAGCAATAAAAATATTATTACAATACCTAAAAAACTTTTTTAACATTTGAGAAACAAAAATGACAGATAAAATTATTGGGCACTATGTTCTGCTTTTTACAATAATTAGGGTAAACTAGAACCAGGCAAGAACCAGGAAGAAAATACAAAAAAATTCCATTGTTACACCAATGAAATAAGTTGGTTGTTCTTTTGCTAAATTTTGCAAAGCACTTGCCTATTGTATTAAAACCCGGACAGTTTATTTCCGAAAACATTTTTAACGCATTCACATTATTAACTATGCCTATATATATATATATATATATATATATATATATATATATATATATATATATATATATATATATATATATATATATATACATATATATAGGGTGACAATTTGAAAATGAATCAATGGGCGATAAGTTTAGAACCAAGAATGAAATTTCAAAAAGCTTAAAACGGCTCTCGTAGTATGAGGGGGGAAGTAAAATTATGTTATTTTCATTATGTTAGAATTATCCCCTAATCCGTCCTTAAAATTCTTAAATGGGAAGATACACAGTTAAGTGACACCTTGTTTGAAAGGCCTCTCAATTATGTACATTGCGACGCTTCGGTTTTTTAAATTGAAGAACCCATAGATGAGTTATGCTTATTGAAATATTTTGATTTGGAACGTAGTTATTTAGGTTCTCATGACGATTTTACACCTAAGCTAACGAAAAATATCGCGACTGAATAAAGACCTCTTAGATTCGATAAAACAGGAGTGAAGTAATGTTATTTTCAACCACAATGAAAATATCATAATTTTACTTTCTCCTTCATATTACTAGAACAGTTTTAAGCGTTTAGGTGTATTTTATTAGTTAATAAATCTACTTTTTTATGTAATTTAATTTTTTCAACCCCTTTGGAGCGTGACGCTAGGGAGTTGAGGGCAAAGTTTTTAAATGCAGCCCTATGCCGTATGGTACTCATTTTAAAGGTCTGTAAAAATAAACATTTTATTGCAAACCCGAGTTCCGTGTCTTAATTCGTTTTTAAATGGCAAGCCTTTAAAAATTAAAAATCGTAAAAAAAATTAAAAAACTTTATCTCTCATATTACTTTAAAAGTTGTTCAAAATGACCACCGTGAACTTTTTGGCAGTAATAAAGTCGATTTTGGAACTCATTTCTCACATTTTCGAGAACGGCAGGTGTTACCTTTTGGTAGAGTTTGTTCAGTTCAGTTTTAGTTGAATAATTCAAGAAGAAATTTCGTATCGGTACATCTTTTTATACTTCCAAACGATATTTGTTTTAAGTTTAATATTCTGCCATTATAGGAATACCTAACCATTTAACAGAACTTTGAAAGCAATTTAAAGTTGAATCCTTTAAGCCCAAGTTTAAATTGTAAAAGTGTATTCAGCTTTAATAAATTTGTATAAATTGTCTCGAAATATATAGAGGAAGGTTTACATTTTAGAAATATTTATTATGGTTTAGAACTTCATAAATAAAGTCTTACTTTTCCTATAATTTTATATAAATAGGATTTATAATATTTTTATTGCCGGAATTATAATTTCCTGAATTTTCCTTGCATGCATACCTTTTTGATTTTTATTAGGGTCTCAATACTACGTCTCAATTCTACGTCTCAATACTACGTCTCAATCCTACGTCTCAATACTACGTCTCAATCTCGACCATATCTCACCTACATCTCGACTTTAGTTCTCAAATTTAGTTCTCGACCATATCTCAATTGCATCTTATCTGTATCTCATTCTGACTTAGAGGGAGTCTCAACTTCTTCTCAACGGTG
Source organism: Philopedon plagiatum (assembly GCA_963971165.1). NCBI lineage: Eukaryota > Metazoa > Arthropoda > Insecta > Coleoptera > Curculionidae > Philopedon > Philopedon plagiatum. The sequence goes on from OZ020191.1 coordinate 9,709,409, forward strand.
GGGATTGACCCACCCAGGCCGTCACAGCCTTGGGTCTGGACACCTTCATCGAGGGACAGCAGCACTCCTTTCAGCAACTACTTTCTTTTTTTTCATACCTTTATTTCATACCTTATTTTGCGTCTTTTGCGTCAAGATTTTATTTTTTTTTACTATTATTTCTGTTTAACCATTATTCTAGTAATAAATTTTAAATCTGTTTTCGAAATTATGTGTTTTATTTGACTCACCAAGCGGCGCAGTTTCAAGTTAGTTATTTTTTTATGTTGGCTTTAGTTATTGAGTGAGTTGAAAGCGAGATCCCAGTGGTATCTAGGAGGGTTTCTGTTTTTACCCCTCCTACAAAAACAGTGGCACCCTTTTAAACCCCCTCTACTCACCGGCATTTGAGCTGGGGGCATTCCTTGGCACGCATGTGCAAGCCCCTTGCATTCGGCTCGACTCGTTGCCTTTATAAATTTTGATTTAATAGAAATTTTTTGGGACAATATGGACTTGATTTCACTGACCTTTAATGCTACCTATTTATGGAAAAATTTTAATTAAATTTGCACTGGGTATGTACATTCTTTCAACATCGGCTGTTCTGGGCAGGTAAAAAATGAGGTTCTCAAGGCATTTACAGTGGTATCTTAGCACATTGGCACAATACAATATTTATAGGGTAGTTTTTTTAGTTTTTCATCGCTCAATAAAAAGAATTATACATAAATTATATTGTCATAAAAAACAATCGTACCACAAAGAACAATAATTACTGTCTGGGCATATAAGGCAGCTCTCTACATGCTACTCGTCTCAATACACACCTTTGTTTTCGAAGTTAAATTCCTCGTCTAATTGGTTGATGTGTTGCGAAGAGGAAAAATAAATCGGATAGAGTATGTGACGATAGGAAATGTGGATGTTAGATCAAGTTTTAGTTTACCATGTAGATTGACACTTGTTTTTTTGTATCTTCTGATGTCACTTGGCATTGAGGGCAAATGGCTGCTTTTAAATTTTGATAAATTATACCGAGAACTAAAAGAATTCCTTACTTAAATTATTCTAGTAATTTTTTCCAAAATAATATTTTTGGGTGTGTAATGACGATTTATGCAATAAATAATTACCTGCATAATCCTAATTAAAATGCAGGTAGTTGGGAACGAACGGAAACAAGTAAAATGAACTTTAAAATACTTCCTAACAAATATCCTCTGTCCACTCTGTAGATCATATAAATTTGATGGTTCATTTAATTAAAAAAATCTAGTACAAAATTAATGTGATAATCTTTACCGATAAACCATACAGTTTATACCAAATACGTCAAATATCTGTTATTTCCCGAAATACATTAATGCCTTGAAAACTCAATAGATTTTTCTATATTTGTATAATAATGACGAAAATTTTATTATTGAAATATTGACTGACAAACAATTTCATAACGCTAAAAGCTTTTACCTCCACACAAATGTCTAGAATATAATATAAAATAAATTAAAATCAATATAAGAATATTAAATATAAAGCATGCTGTGCTTTTTTAGGGATTTTTAATTTCGTATTTAAAAAGTATTTTATCAAGCTTGTGAAAAATAATATTTAATTAGACTAAAATTAAGTTCTTTTGGTAGGATTTTTATTTATAAACTGTTAATAATATACAGCGTGTGTTACAACGAGCTTACAGTAAAACGTTTATGGGGATTAACTTTATATGGAATTTCAGTATACGTACAGGGTTGACGAATGAAAACGAAACAAGCCCGATTTTTCATATTTATCGTCCCTTAAGAAAAGGAGGGTGTGAAAGTGGGAAAGTTGGAGGGTTGAAAATATTATCAAAATGTTTTGCCCTTCCACACAAGATACAAGTGTAAGAGCGTTTTGTTTTTCTTAAGGGACGATAAATATGAAAATCGGGCTTGTTTTGTTTTTATTGACCAACTCTGTATATAAATTTGCAAGGTTTGTCATTTAAAATTACAAAGATGATATTCCTTTGCATCCGGTTACTGCCCAGCAACAAAAATCCTGGAATATCACCCTTTCCTTATTGATTCATACCTGGGTCGCCAGATTATGGAACAAATTACCTGCAGAGGTTTTCCAGTCCTCTTCCAACCTCCAATCATTTAAATTTCGTGCCAATAGATTCTATTTCCCTTTTCTTACGACGCACACGGTATGTTAGTACTTAACAAGTAAACAAAATAATAGTAATGTACGTTGAATACTGCTCTGAAGTTTATCGCCAAATCGTATAAAATATTCAATCAGGATATCAGTAAAGTTATTTTAATAAAATACTGATACGATAATAATTAATAGTAATGATCACGATTAATTGTCTAGGGACGTAATTAAGCTTGAAATATTCATTAATATCAATGCGTAGGAGCTTAGGGCCTTTAGGGTAAAGGTAAGTCATTGGAAGTACAATCGATTTGTATCATATTTAGATAAGTAGTGTAATTTGAACGCCCGTTCCATTAGAGCGACCGGTGGAAAATTTTCCATCATGTGAATAAAAGCTCTGACCTATAAAATGTACCTAATGGCATATTAAAATTATCACGGGAAAAAAAAAAGATTTAAAAGTGTTAAAGTGAAGTTTTTTACAACACCCTTTTCGTGGATAAATATGATTTTAAGCGTGTTTTCTTGAATGTAACTTACCTTCCTGATTTTTTTTATTATGTTCTAGTTAAAAAACTCGGTATGCACTTCTCCCTATAGTTACACATAGTTCCATAAGAACGTGACGATTCGCGCAAGACTTGTTTCATTAGTACACCGAAAGTTAAGGCGCTAAACCAATAAGCGTTATGCATCAATTACGGGATTATTCGTTGAGCTTAGAGATGGGCAAAACTGTTATTTTCTAATAGTAGGTGCAACTGTTATGTTATTTTAAAAATACAGTTTAAAATAACAGATTGCGAATGGGGGAAGTAGTCATAGAGGAATAACCTAACAGGCATCGACGCATCATGCATCGATATCGATAGTATTCAAAACATTAGCAGAAAGCAGCAGCAGAATGGTCCGAAATCGTTATTTCTCTTTACCACACTTGCCTTGTTTTCCATCTTCTTTCGCTAGCTGGCGTCGCAGTCGTATTAGCCCATCTGTTATTTGTTGAGATAGTCACCTGCTACGAACTGTTAATATTAAATTTGTTGTAAAATAATAAATTGTTAAATAACTGCCCACCTCTAGTTGAGCTGTCGGACGCAATTCATAATAGGTGCGAAATATCACAAAAACTGAAGGCGCTTTTTTTTGTGTAGGTACGAAAAAGGTCTTAAGTGACCTACGTAGCCACTGAAAAGTGACTTGAAAAGTCGGCACCTTTAGTAAAAAATTGGATAAAGCCAATAAAGACTGAGAAAATAGTGTTGACAATTTTCCAAATCGTGGGATAACGCGTGTGACTACAAAAAGACAAGATAAGCTGATCGTGCTGATTGTTTATTAGTCTGAAACAGGGTCTTAGTCTCCCATAGGTGGTCTATTTTAGTGTTCTATTAGTGCTCTATTAGTGGTCCATTAGTGTCCTATTAGTGTCCTATGCAAGTTAAAAATCCACGTCCTAATCTACGGCAAGGGGAAAAGATGTACCTTACACCAGAAATGGGCTGCTATTGCAGTATATATATGCAGTAATCGCGATCGCGATAAACTAATATCTAAAAATATTAATAAACAGTAAAACGCACCGCTCCACAAATAATGATTTTATATTTAATTATGTAATTAGAGGCGTATATTACAAAGCTAAACGTGTTGAATACAGTCAAAAGAATAGAACAAGACGCGTCATTTCTGAGCGCGCCGGAGGTGCTTTACATGGGCGAGATTGTCTACGATTATATTCTCTTCAAGACTGACATAACCTCTACAAAATATGGTAATTTAGAAAGAAAATTTTAAAAACTATAATCTTTTCCGCTAAACTACTCATTTAGATTCGTAATTTACGCCGCAAAATCTGTAGTTCCTATAACATTAGTTAATTTTGGGGTAATGCTTGTCTAGATAATTCTTAAACAAATAAAATATAAGGATTACTAAAATTTACCAATACACCATTAGTTTCTGCGCCAATAAACTTTTAGTAATTTATTTACAATTGCATACTGACGAAATTTAGAGTGAGAATGGTAACGTCGGTTTTCCTCGAAAGCACGTGCCGTCGTCCCGTTCAGTGAGGCTTAAAGATTTGTCAAGGCTTAGGTTTCGTGTGTAATGTAACGTTTCTGGCAGGTCGGATATATACTTGTCATTTTTGGTGTTTCCTAAAAGGTCTTTTTATCCATCAATGTATTAAAGTAAATACGTCTTAGGTCGGAAAGTGTAGTTTTAAAAGACGCAAAACCTTTTTATTGCATCCTTGTACTTACACGGCGACACGTTCTTGTGAAACTAATTGTAACACGATCTTATGAAAGTACATTGTAAAAGTGCGTTTAGACTACGAATTTGTATTTATTTCACCGTAACTGTAAGTAGATCGATCGGTATTAGTTTATTTGGTTATTAATTTTTTTTCTTGCTAGGTTAAGGCAGCATTTTCCACTTGGGGTTGGTCAACTTATTCCATTTTAGTACAATTTTTTTGCTTTATTTTTCTTTTGTATTTATATAGTGACAATATTAACCGTAGATTCATATTCTATAGGTAACATAAGATAAAAGAATGCCGTGAAATAAATCACTCGTGTCTTGAATTTTATTACCCTTGAAAGGTAACATAGGTAAAAGGTATAGATAAATAAAAAAAAAGAACTGTCAACTTCTAAAGTTTTTGTTTTTAAGAAAATTAGATATGGTAATCACGGTAGAACAAAAAGCTTTTATGATCGAAAGTTACTTTAGAAATGGTAGAAGGGTTGATGGCCATGGGGTTTATTCGACACGGGACGCCATTCAGTATTTTTAAACAGAATTTCCACACATAGTCATGCATTCCGACCAGTTTAATCAAGTTGTGAATAGAAAGGAAGGCGGTGGGAGACAAAAAGTTCGCAATACACGAAAAGTAGAAGAATTGAGGCAAATTGTTAATGAACACCCACAAACCCCTGTTCGACGTTTAAGCCAGAAACTAAATGTATCCTACGGAACCTGCAATACAATCCTACATATGCACGCTTATCGTCTAAGCTCAGTCCCAGAATTGTTACCAAACGACAAGCCGCAGCGAATTCAATTTTCATAGTGGTTTATGGATAATTTGCATAATAATGAAAACGTATTTGAAAAAACCTTTTTTACTAACGAGGCATGGTTTTACCTCTCTGGTTATGTAAATTCTCAACAAATGAGAATGTGGAGTTTTGAAAATCCACATTTCTTTGTAGAAAAGCCTCTGTATTAACAGAAAGTTGGCGTGTGGTCGGCCGTATCGAAAAAAAAAGGGTAATTGGGCCTACTTTTTTTGAAGGGATTCTCAATTTGGCGCAATACCGTAATGAAATTTTAGAAGATTTTGTAAACGCAGTAGACGGCACAGAGATGCGGCAAGGCTACTTCCAGCAGAATGGCGCACCAATTCACGTAACTCTTGATAATTCACATTTTTTGGGAGAATTTTTCGACGACCGAATCATTAGTCGTAATATGCCAGTTAGGTGGCCACCACGGTCCTGCGATTTCACGCCGTGCGCCTTTTTTTATGGCCACACATTAAAAACTCGGCTTTTGAAACCCCTTGAGAAAATTTAAAAGACCTACGGGCTCGAATTACAAATAAATTTCAGGAGACTAACAACTCCCCCCAAGTGCTCACCAATGTTTTGATGCTGTAAAAAGAAGAATGAGAACATGTTTGAAAGTAGAAGGTGGACACGTCTCTCATTTAATTTAAATATATTGTTTTAAGGTTCCTTGTTGTATATGCTTTTTTTTTAATTCTGTATTGTGCAAAGACAAAGACAATAATGTAATTTTCCTAAAAATAAGAACTTCAGAACTTGACAGTTTCATTTTTCATTTACCTATACCTTTTACCTATGTTACCTTTCAAGAGTAATAATTCAAGACATGCATGATTGATTCCACGGCATACTTTGAGGACGTGTTTGTGATCTTACAATGTTTTTTAACGTGTTAATAAAAGTTACAAGATAGTTTATGATTTAGTTTAGGAAAATAATATGTAAAAAAATATTTAGGTCCTAGTGACAGAAAAAATGTCACTATATATCTTTTAACATACCTATTAATCTTCTGAGTGAAATCATTATAAACGTTGAAACTTTAAATAAATGATTGAAAATTGCGTCCAGGATATGAATCTATACTTAATATACTCATAATGTTACCTATTGTTAAAAATTTCAAAGCCGAAAATTCATGTCAAAATGAAATTAAGTTGACCAACATGGACGCCACGTGGAAAATGCCGCCTTAAAGCTTTATCCTGTATAGAAATGCAAAACGACGCGGCATCAACGTCAACAAAAGAATGCAATTTAAATGGTGCAGGCGAGTTATTACCGGAAGAATAGACGTTCTGATGTGTTCAAAGGCATTTTTAATTTTGTGTAACGATATTTTTCTACCTTTTGTCGTAGTTTTTAAGAATTTATTAAATACCGACATCACAAGAATAACACAAAAATAAATTTTGAGAACGGAATTTGATTCCCGTTAAGAGGAGTATTTAGCTCTCATTACTACTATTTTGGGTGGTCTATAAGTAGTACACAGAGCACCAGCAGATTCCTTATGTCAAAATAACGAGATTTATTCAAACTTGCCTAATTCCAAAGTTGATAATAACCAAGATATAGGATTTGGGGGTTATTTAAGGCGGGGAATTCAAATTCGTTCATCCTTGTAATGTCAGTAGTAGAGGGCGCCATCTGCGGCATACCGCACGTCTTTTAAATGCCATAACTTTTCTTAAGCTTAGTATTTCGATCTGACTATTGAAAAAATCGATTATCCTACTTCTTCCATGCCAAAAAGCTATACTTTATTAGTCGCTAGAAGTAACCGTTTTCGAGATAATTGCATTGGAAAGGGTGTAGCAAGATAAGCATGACGAGTTGGCCCCCAAATGGCAACCTATATCGAAACTTATGTTATATCATCGGCTTGATGTACGAACACGATTTATATGTGTTTCGCCGCCGGACTCCGCTTTGACCTTGAGATATGGACAAAAATGACCGCACGCATGACTATCGTTCAAAGAGGCATATCTTGAAAACTAACCAAGCTAGAGAGGTAAAACCAACGCGAGGCCTCAGGTAACCTTATAGAGTATATCATACTATATTTTTTTTAGATTTAACGAATAATTACGCATACTTTTAAAAAATAAAGAAAAAAATTATTATTTTTTTTTTCGTGTTCCCTCGGACTTACAATCACTAAAATAATATATGTTGTAATCCTGTATATGCACTAGTACCCATCAAAATTGCGTTAGAAAAAACTTGGTGCAACACTTCGAAAAAAAAATAAAATTCACCGCGCACTACATAATATAAGGATACAATGTCATTGACATAGGACACATATAGACATGTTTATGAATTGAAATTATTGGTAAAAAAAGAAATAAAAAACCAGAGCCAATGTTTAAGATTAGTTAGTATGATTAGTAACATGTTTGTTAATTAAATTATAAGGAAAAAAACAATGTTAATCATCATCGCTATTGTAAGTAATTACAACTGGAATATTTTGAGTTACAAATATCTTTGTTAATACATCAGCAGGTCGCAAGATTCTGGATAAATACCGTCCATATGATAACGAATAAATTACAGCTGCCGCATGAGAACAGCATCCCACTGTGCGGTTGCCGTTAGGACAATCGCAGCAATAACGATGAATGCTGTTGTGATCAGTATCGTCAGAAATGAAATCAATGAAAATACGATAGACTTTGCTATGTGTATGTCTTGATTTGACTTCTGCTTTAATCATATTAGGTACTGATTTTACATATTGTATTGAAAGATTGTTTTTAGCGTCCAATAATTCGGCCAAATAAGATAGAGTCTGTGAAAAGTGATAAGAGCCTGTGAATAGAATCTTGAGCTTGAACGCAGACAATCAAGTAGTTCAAATGCATTTGAATGGCAAACATATTGAAATGGATCATTGAACGGCAACCGCACAGTGGGATGCTGTTCTCATACGGCAGCTGTAATTTATTAGTTATCATATGGACGGTATTTATCCAGAATCTTGCGATCTGCTGATGTACTAACAAAGATATTTGTGACTCAAAATATTCCAGTTTTAATTAATTACAATAGCGATGATGATTAACATTGCTTTTTTCCTTATAATTTAATTAACAGAAATGTTAATAATAATACTACCTGATATTAAATATTGGCTCTGGTTGTTTATTTCTTTTTTTACCAATAATTTCAATTCATAAAAATGTCTATATGTGTCCTATGTCAAGTTTGTATCCTTATATTATGTAGTGCGCGGTGAATTTTATTTTTTTTTTTGAAGTGTTGCACCAAGTTTTTTCTAACGCAATTTTTATGGGAACTAGTGCATATAAAGGATTACAACATATATTCTTTTAGTGATTGTAAGTCCGAGGGAACACGAAAAAAAAAATTAATAATTTTTTTCTTTATTTTTTAAAAGTATGCGTAATTATTCGTTAAATCTAAAAAAAATATAGTATAATATACTCTATAAGGTTACCTGAGGCCTCGCGTTGGTTTTACCTCTCTAGCTTGGTTAGTTTTCAAGATATGCCTCTTTGAACGATAGCCATGCGTGTGGTCATTTTTGTCCATATCTCAAGGTCAAAGCGGAGTCCGGCGGCGAAACATATATAAATCGTGTTCGTACATCAAGCCGATGATATAACGTAAGTTTCGATATAGGTTGCCATTTGGGGGCCAACTCGTCATGCTTATCCTGCTACACCCTTTCCTGTGCAATGTATATAATGGTACATAGTGCAACAGTCTACTTCCCAGGTCAATACAATGCGGCTTTGTTAAATTTACCCAATCCAATAGTTAATAATAACCTAGATACAGGGTGTCAGAATTTTGATTTTGCTTTCGATTTTTTCGAATAGTTTCTGAATAAATCCAGATAACGGCGCCAAATTAGGTATTCGTGGGCTTCTTGGGGCGAGAAATGCAAATTCATCCATAGTTTCTCTCACCAGTAGAGAACGCCACCTGGCTTCTTTGAAACGACAGAACTTTTTTGCGGCTTATTGTATCGATTTTACTGTAGAAAAAATCGATTCTCCTAGTTTTTTTAAGTAGAAAAGGTGTACTCTGTTGGGGTCGCTGGGATTAATCGTTTTCGAGGTAATCGCATTTGAAATTTTCATTTCAACAAATAGTCGTATTTAAGTTGAATGACGCTTTCAAATTTTGCAGTTGTTGCCTCAAGAAGCCCCTTAATCCCTAATTTCGCGACGTTATCTGGATTTATTCAGAAATTGTTCGAAGAAATCGAAAACAAAATCATAATTCTGATACCCTGTATCTTGGTTATTATTATCTATTCTTGCATTGGGTGAGTTTAACAAAATCGCATTGTTTTGACCTGGGGAGTCTGCCTCTGCACTATGTACAATTACATAAGTTGCATAGGAAATTTCAGATGCGATTATCTCGAAAACGGTTACGCCTAGCGACTTTAATAAAGTATACCCACCCAAAAACAAAAATCTAGATTTTTCGCTTCATCTCCCTCTTCCAATGTTTGGTTAAAGTGGGGTTTGAACGGAAAGAATTTATTTTCTTTTAAGATCATCTGAATATGAGTTTTTTTCACCATATCTAGAAGATGTTCAGCACGATTTCTAAGGGGTATCACAGGAGTTTCCCTAACAGACTGAAGAACTAAAACTGTGGTAGCATCGTTTTGGTCATATTTCTTTTTTTCGTCTTCTTCTTGAGATTCCAAATCGAACCAGTTCTTTGGAATTTTTTGTTGTGTTGTAGATTGTCATTTCAGTTATTGGGATTCCTACAAATTCCTTGCTAAATTGTTCCATGTATGGCGGTATGATACTTGGCCATCCCCATAACATGGGACTATAAGAATCCTTTGTTCAGTATACCTATAGCATTTTGATAAGAAGTATTTTAAATTAAATAATTGCTTCATTTAATAAGGACATTGACAAACATGTCCATAGGTGTCATTGTTGTTTAATATGTAGAAGCTAGTACTCTGGTTAAAGGTGCAGGAGAGAATAGTTTGGACTTTAAAATAAAAAAAAATAATTTGATAAAACTCGTTAATTTTAATATTTAAATTTTTTACTGACATCTTGTACTTCGACTTAGGGTATAATTTAAAACATATTTGATATTTGTTCTTCAGATGAAACAAGGTTAGGCAAAATAACGTAACAAAATCGTATTTTTTTGTTTCCTGTAGAAAAAAATTAAATTTTGCGTAACGTGAATTTTATTTATTTTACAAGAAAAGACTTTTATTAGGAGCGACATTTTTACGTATCTTGCAAAATTTGGTCCATTTGTCATCGTCTAAACCGCATCAGGGACGTACTGTATGTAGTAGTCTTGAAAAGAATTAATTTAACATGCAACATATAAAGTTAAAAACATCATAACATTTTTAACAAACATGACCTCGTTGAATGCATTTCAGTGACGATTAATTTATTTTTGCAGCTGTTGTCTAGGTAACAACAGCTCACACATACTTTCAAGTGCGCTGTAAATAAGTTATGCACACGTGTCAACTTTCAACATACAACACGCAATTCAAATTTGTTTAATAAATTTTATTTTACGTTTGTATCTTTAAAGAGGGTCATTAATATAAAATAGCGTGGTCCAATCAGGGTTCAAAGTGAAATTCTTTCCAAACGCCTGCTTATTTTATATTTTGTGGTGTCCCCATTTTGTCACGAATATGTTACCATGCAACTTCCAAATAAAAAAAAATAGAGATAAGAATTTTAAATTATATTTTCTTTTGTTTACTCGGGGGTAATATGAAATTCAATACTAAAATGGTGCAGAGATGCAAGACGTAAAATCCTATTCGAGGCTTTGAATAAATTTCCAAGTTCCAAGGACTTGCTGTGGAATTGAAAACAGTCTGACTTATATCTGAAAAATAGAAAAAATATTAACTATGCTGCACCGTTGGTAAGGTTATAATTTATTTTATAATATAAAAAAATTAAGCAAAATTAAAATGAGATGATTTCTGTTCTAATTTTTTCACCAGAGAGTTGGATTTTGTGGAGCTATTTATAACAATGACATTTTTTGACTTTAAAACAAAAGCCCTTCAGCCATTATGTATATGTAGTTTACATGAAAATAACACAAACACAACACGCGTAAACAACAAATAATATATTTCTGCTATTGTTTACCCAAAGTTTTATGATTTTCCACGTTTTATGATTTAAAACAGTGTCATGTTTGATATTCTAGCTAGATTTGAACGTTTCCTGAGAAGAAAAGCAGCTGCGAAACACTGATTTTACAACTGTCGTCGAATTTTTTCCCTGATGATATATTTTTATGAGTGTTTTTCTGGCGAATATGATATTTCGCAATACAATATCGTTTACGAACAATTTGGGATAAATTGTGTAACTCAATAATTTTTGTGTTTGCTGCGTATTTTGAAGATATATCTAGCAGGTCAGCGTTTGTTTTGTATGTTTACAAGCTTTAAAACAGAATATTTATTAACTGTTTTTGAAGCTTTCTTAGTAGTGTTTCGCAATATATAGGTAACAACTATTCTTTTAATATTCTTTCGAGAAATGAATTATCTAGTGTACAGACACTGACAACTAAAATTTTAAGATATGCATTGCGTTTTCATTTATATCTGAAAATTTGAATTATTATCAATGTTAATGTTAATTTTTCGAATGTATACCTCCGAAACGGTAAAAGATACGAGGTCGGTTAAATTAGAGAAAATGTGCCATTTTTAGTCCCTACTCATATTTCGTTTACGAAGTTGCCAAATTCTCTATAGTTTCTTATCTACAGGGGATTGTTTAAAAATAGCCAAATATTTAATTCTTAAATATCTCGAAAACTATGATAGTTAGAAAAAAATTGTTTTAACAAAAATCACACGATTTTTTACGTTCTCTCAAGCCATGTTATTGTTTTGTTTATATCATTTGTTTTTATTGAGTTACTGATACTAACTCGCTTTTTTCAAATACGGACCTGGACTTTTTGCTGCATTTTTTGAAAGACTATTTCATACCCTTTACATCTGTTTATCACCTGATTATGGTTTTCGACGTTTTGGTGAAGAATAGCATGATCAGGATATTCTACCAGTCCGGACCTGGCATTTTTCAAGTAAATGCGCCGTTTCACAACCACAAAAACCACAAACCATAGCGATAGGTTGTGAATTGTGCCTTAACATGGAAGATTCCAGGTCCGTTTTGTCAGACAATTCTGATGATGTTACTAGTCGTGATCAAAACGTCGGAAAATATTTTCGAGTTATACACAGTTGTAAAGGGTATAAATGTATTCTTTCAAAAAATGGAGCAAAAAGTCCAGGTCCGTATTTGAAAAAAACAAGTTAGTATCAGTAACTCAATAAAAACAAATGGTATAAACAAAACAATAACGTTACTTTCTAGAAGGTAAAAAATCGTGTGATTTTTGTTAAAACAATTTTTGTCTAACTGTAATAATTTTCGAGATATTTAAGAATTAAATTTCTGACTATTTTTAAAAAATCCCCTGTAGATACGAAACTATAGAGAATTTGGCAACTCCGTAAACGGAATATGAATAGGGACTGAAAATGGCACAATTTCTCTAATTTAACTGACCTCGTATCTTTTACCGTTTCGGAGATAGCAATAGTGGTATCACCTATTTTAGACACCCTGTATATACAGAGTGTTACAAAAAGATGTTAAGATATTTTAAAGGCAGATTTTACATCTAAAAATATGAAAATAAGTTTATATAAACATGGATCCCCAAACTCTTCTTTTTCGAGATACAGGGTGTTTAATATTTTCACACCTCAAGTATTCCGAACATTATCCTATAGCGAATTTTCAAAAAAAGTATGCATTGTTTTATAGTATTAATGTTGTTCTTTTTTTAAATAACTTTCTATAAAATAGTATTCTTTAAAATAGACCGATAGCGCGTAACTAATTGGGTCAACCAATACCCAAATTCAGTCTAACTTTATATTAGAGAAGTTCCAACGTATTGTATCAAATAAATGAATTTATAAATGGGACAGTTTCGAAGTTCAGTATCTAACTTATAAATAATCAATTTCCCAGCTTTATATTAGTTTAGTAGAAAATTTAGTCTCTAGATGTACTGAACTACTTGACACTTTATTTGGCCATTTCGGAATTTCAAAAAAAAGCAATGGAAAAATATTTATGTTATAATAACAAAATTATTATCGTTACCCAGGTCACCTATCCTATGGGCATTGCTTTATAACGAATTTTTTCAAAATGTCAGCAATTCCAGAGGGCACTAGATATTAGCGACTACAGGGTGTGGTAAAACCGCAAACGAGTAAAATTGTACTGGTGATTCTTTTGCCATGAGCAAGAAAAGGATTTACTATTAACATAGGTTTGGGAATGCTTTCCTTCCGAAAAAGAAAGTCATAATATTTTGATTTTATTTTTGGAAATGTGCAAATAAATAAGAAGAACTAGAATATATATATTTATAGAAAGATATTTAAAAAAAGAACAACATTAGTTCTATAAAATAATGCATACTTTTTAAAAAATTCGTTATAGAATAATGTAGTTATGGTTTACAGTTCAATCAAGGGTGTCTTCTCGGAGGGGGGGGGGGCGTAAGGGGGGTAATTAAAATAAGATTTTTGTACATATATATATATATATATATATATATATATATATATATATATATATATATATATATATATATATATATATATATATAATTAAAATCTTATTACCTCGGCAGCAAAGGGTGTCCAGAACAATATTATTAGAAATTTGTGTTCTACTTTTGACCAAATCACCTGTATATCTCTTTTAACCCGTTTTCTACGGCTATATTTCCTTCTGCATTTTAAATTATATTCCTCTCAATAAACAAATCTAAACTATACATTAGATTCCTGTATATCAATATCAAGAAAATAACACCGGCACACAAAAAAAAGTGGTCTGTACATTTGACCAGAGCCATCTATTAATATGTATTTTGATGCGCTGAATCCAAATCAGAAGTCCGTTTGGCCCGTACACCCTCAAATTTTGAGTAAATTGCAAAAAACGCTGAAAATGACTAAAAATTGCGAAAGTGCAGTTATGAAAAAGAAGAAAATTTTAGTGAACTAGATCAAGTATGTTTCTTATGTATTTTGATGCGCTAAATCCAAATCCGACGTCCGTTTGGCCTGTACATTCTCAAAATTTTGAGTAAATTGCGAAAAAACGCTGAATATGGCTACAAGTTGCGAAAAATTGCAGTTATGAAAATGAAGAAAATTTGATTGAACTAGATCAAGTATGTTTCGTAGGTATTTTGAATCCGAAGTTCGTTTGGCCAGTACACCCTCAAAATTTTGAGTAAATTGCGAAAAAACGCTGAAAATGGCTAAAAATTGCAGTTATGAAAATGAAGAAAATTTTATTGAACTAGATCAAGTACGGTTCTTATGTATTTTGATGCGCTGAATCCAAATTCAGAATCTGTTAATCTCGATCATTCATATATTTTTCAAAAATCGTAAAAAATAGCAATGAAGTAGCAGAAAGTAGCAAAAAATAGTATTGCTCTTACGTACCAATGAGGACTTTTATTACGTATGTGGGAGTGATTTCTTATAACATTATACTCTACAGAGGCCAAGTTACTCACTTGTGTAGACCTGCAGTCGCTTGATGACTATGCCTGCGGGCCTGCCTTCTCACCCTGAACAGACGCCGATACTGGGGTTCCGAATCCCTGCACCGTAAAGCACTTATCGCTTGTGCCTGCCATGACGGCATACACGCCGTTAACCCAGGGACGGTTCTGTTGCCCACCGTCACCACGTGGAGGTGCCCTGGTTACAGGCACAAGCACTCAGTCCTCCGAAGTTGAATTGCATATTTTTCGAAGTTTTTCTCAATGTACCTAAAATTTTGAGGGTATACGGGCCAAACGGACTTTGGATTCAAAATACATACGAAACATACTTGATCTAGTTCAATAAAATGTTCTTCATTTTCATAACTGCAATTTTTCGCAATTTTTAGCCATTTTCAGCGTTTTTTGCAATTTACTCGAAATTTGAGGGTGTACGGGCGAAACGGACTTCGGATTTGGATTCAGCGCATCAAAATACATATAGATAGATGGGTCTGGTCAAATGTACAGACCACTTTTTTTTTGTGTGCCGGTGTAATTATTATATTTTTATTACTAATTTTGCAAGCTCATAAAAAAAGTTTGAGAAAAGTAGATACCCAATTAAAAGAAAACTTAAGTAATTTGTCTGTAAACTTTTAAGAAAGTTAATCATTAATATTAAAAGCAAACATTTACTTAAATCACTTCTGCCAAACTTAAGTTCTCTCAACCATTATAATTATTAATAAGGTACTGGTAATATTATTAAAAGATAACGAGGAAAAGTTTTTTGTGTTGGTGGTTGTAAATAAAATTTTTCTTTAAGTGAAATCGAAAATTAAAGCCGGTATGTTGTAGGATGGACAGCGACTGCAAGTTAGTGAACATCATAGAGTATAAGAAACTTATTTCTTAGGAAAAAATAAGAAATCGCTGGTTTGTCGGATCCCTCCTTGTCTAGTTTTGAAATAAATGATCATTTTTGCGTTGATTATGGAAACTATGAAAACAAACCATGGCTGGCAACATGGCTTTTTTCATTTCTTTTATTTATATTTGACTAATTCACTCTCACGCCCTTTTACGCAGGTAATCTGATCTTCATTGTTGCCACATTTCTGTTTTTGTTGGTTTTTCTTTGTACTCGATGAAATGACGATTTTTCGTGTTAATTTTATTCGTAGATTTAGAAACAATGAAGAGATACCATTATTTATATTTTTTAATCGGGCCAGCTATGGTTCCCCACCTACTTTTTGAGAACGGCAGTTACCAGACTTTCAGTTATGTGGCATATTTTCAGATTGATATACATTTCTAAAACAAGGCAATTACTATAATATGTAATGTTAATATCTTCAATTGTAAATACTGCAGATTAAAGCATACTGCTAAGGATTAATGAATTATATCAATATACCAAATACCAATATACAATACCTATACATAAGCTGTATGTAGGTTAGGTTGGTTTAACCTTTTCTGGTGGTTGCCCCAGAAGTATTATCAGAGGGGAAATAATCATGACTATGGTTACCATAAATCATCTGGCTCATATCGGTACATAAGGCCCGGGGAAGGGGGGTTATTTTTTTAAAATTTACCTAGCTCTAAATACCAAAACACAAACAACTATATTAGGACCGCAAATCTTTATTATAACTGATATTTATAAAATTCGGAACATGATAATTTAAAGTTATACCGGCATTGCAGAATGGCCTCGCGGACTCAGCTAATAAACGATTTCTTTCTTCTGACCACTGGATGGACATTACGGAAAAATTTCTTTCGCAATTTGCATTCTGCGCAGGGATTGCAAACAGGTCATCACACATTTTATGTAACTTCGATTTCTGCTCTAAGTGTTCTGTGCTTTTTAAGAAATTTAACCATTTTCCTTCATCAGGTTTCCTTAAGTTCGGTACGGTACGTTCTCCTAAATTACTTGTTCAAAAAGCCGTTGCTTGAAAAAATTAATACCATCCGAAAAAATTAAATTTCGAAAAAGACGTTCTCTGAAAAAATGTATTTTTACAAAGTGCTTCAAAAAAATTGAAAAATTGGTTTTAGACAAATTGTACTTTCGTAAGTACTCGAATGTCCCCCCAAATGAGCAGAAGACATAAATAAAAAAAAAGGCTACAATATTTACACTTCCATATTAATCAAACAATTTGTCCTGTCGCGTGTAAGCTAAGATGACCAACTCTTGCTGTTTCTTTTTCTTTAACAAATATCTTTTTTACTTTGAATGGTGCTGGCTTCTACTTGATGGAAATTCATTACAAAATTTATTTGAAATAAAAGACAAACTATGTCTGATTTCCACATTTATTTTCTTATTCTCCGATGCGTTTCGCTACACTGTAGCTTTATCGAGGAGTTACAACTGAATGAAAATGTAAACCAACTAAATATTTATACAAACTATAATCCATTACTTAGGTAGGTAATTAGGGAAAACCCACAGAGCTTATTTTTGAATATGGTCAATATTGAAAAGACTTAATAAGGGGGAGGTGTTTACTTCTGTTTGGTCGTTCAAAAGCAGGCCTGTGTTTTTGTGTCGGTTAATTTCTAAACTTTCGTACAAATTAAGTTTATGGCTTTTATTTAACGTGTGAAGAATTTTAAAGTTGTCATTAAAAATATGGTTTTCTTCTATGATATGGTTAGAATAGGTAGAGTCATTTTTTTGATGTAAAAAGCTTCTTTTATGTTCACTAATTCTAGTTTTAAATGATCTACCTGTTTGACCTATGTAAATTTTTGGACACGGTCCAGAGTTCAATTGGTATACACCTGTTTTATTTTCTTTGTTAGTTTTTGTTTTTTGGTTTTTAAGTTTTTTACCTAAAGTGTTGTTTGTTTTGTATGCTATATTTATTTCTTTTTGTTCAGGTTGGGTTTGCTGTAAATAAGTTTTAATTTTCTTGGATGGTTTGCCTATATATATATATATATATATATATATATATATATATATATATATATATATATATATATATATATATATATATATATATATATATATATATATACAGTGACCGGCAAAAAGTTGGACACATATGGGAAAAATTTTTATTATTGGAATATTGAAAAAACTTTTTATGCCGATTGTCTCTGCATGATGGGTAACCTAAAAAGTCATTTTGACTTTTGTTACGTGATTACTCGTTTGCCGGCAAAATTGAAAAAAATATATATTGTCATGGAAAACTGGTATTAGGTGACAAGATATTGAAAAAAGTTATTAGAAAAAAGTGTTTAGATTTTAATTTTATACTCCTTGGCAAAGTCTGGAGCCAAAATTAAAAAAAAAATATTGTACATTTTTTGAAAAAAAAATGTACAATATTAGTTTCATATTCCCATGAATTTAATAAAAATGTGTTAAATGATCGAAAACCAAGGTAATAGCCTATTATCTCAACATTTTTGTTATTACTTAAAAGTTTTATTTGATAAAATTTAAATTTTAGCTTTTTTCCATGTACTTGGGTGTGGCCAGGCCCTGTATCTGGCAACCATTTTGGTAGACACGTTAAAATTTTTTCAAAATTAGAGCAAACGGTCTTTCGTAAGCATGTTGTTCCAGAAGTAACTATAAATGGTAAATATGGTTGCCAGATACAGGGCCTGGCCACACCCAAGTACATGGAAAAAAGCTAAATTTTAAATTTTATCAAATAAAACTTTTAAGTAATAACAAAAATGTTGAGATAATAGGTTATTACCTTGGTTTTCGATCATTTAACACATTTTTATTAAATTCATGGGAATACGAAACTAATATTGTACATTTTTTTTCAAAAAATGTAAAATATTTTTTTTAAACATTTTGGCTCCAAACTTTGCCAAGGAGTATAGAATTAAAATCTAAACACTTTTTTCTAATAACTTTTTTCAATATCTTGTCACCTAATACCAGTTTTCCATGACAATATATTTTTTTTTCAATTTTGCCGGCAAACGAGTAATCACGTAACAAATGTCAAAATGAATTTTTAGGTTACCCATCATGCAGAGACAATCGGCATAAAAAGTTTTTTCAATATTCCAATAATAAAAAATTTTCCCATATGTGTCCAACTTTTTGCCGGTCACTGTATATATACATTTCCCGGAAATATATTTTTTATAAAACAAAGTTTTTCTAAATTTAAATTATGAATGAACGAATGAACGAAATGTCAATAAAAAAATGACAAAAAGATCCTGAACTAACCTAAAAGAACCTTTTTTGTGTTTGGTCAGGTTTACGTTTCCTTGTATTTGCCATGTTACTCTGTAGTTAACTACTTTCAAAAACGTTGTTTTTTAATATGAATATTCGAAATCTTTTTCGAAAAAATGTTTGAAAAATGTTCTTTCTAAACACATGTTTTCTTGAAAAAATTTAGTTCCAAAAAGTGGTTAAAAAAATTTGAAGCTGGTTTCAGAAAAAAAGATTGAAAACATCCCTAGTATTCGAATATTATTGAAAAAGTTGTGTTTTCGAGAAAATATATTTTCAAAACAATGTGTTCATATATCAGTCCAAATGGACAAAAGGTATAACTAACTAAAAAAAATCGTCCAATATGAAATAGTGTATACACGGTGTCCCATATAAGAATGCACACTACAGGGGTTTCGTAAACCAGAAGAGATACAAAGATGATTAAATTAGAGAAAAGTTGCGCTTTGCTGAACCCTTCAAAGTCACGATTCGAAATCTAAAAAAATCCGATTACTTCCGAAGATATTTGGGAAAAACCGAATTTTCCCGATTTCGTTTTTATGTTTTTCTGACTCTATTTAAAAAGATATTACAAAATAAATTTCACATTCTCATTGCCACTTTTTCTGCTCTACAAGCCGGCGTTCTTAGATTTTCAATGCGACGTTTCGTTTCTTGGCAACCATCATCAACTTAATTTTTTTAAATTGTCGAAAAATTTTGTTTTATTCCTAAAAAATACTAATTTTAATTCTAAATCCCACGACATACCGCTTCTTACATTTATCCGACGTTTCGGACGAAAAAATCATAATCAATATTATTTGATGATTATTACGAAGGAACGAAACATCGGATCAAAAATCGAATTACGTTATCATGTAGAGGAGAAAAAATTACATGGGAATGTGGATTTTATTTTGACCTGTCTTCTTTTGTGAAATCAGAAAAAAATTAATTGCCAAAATTTATGTTTAAAATTTCAAGAATTCGTAGATTTTTTCTGATTCTACTGTAAGAGATAGATTAAAATAAATTTTACATTTTTATTGTCGTTTTTCTCGTCTACAACATGACGTCATTCAATTTTTGATTCTACGTTTTGGCTTTTCTCGACCATCATCAACTTTTTTTTAAATAATCGGAAAATTTTATTTTAAAACAGTTAAAAAAAAGTTGATAATGGTCGAGAAAAGCCAAAACGTAGAATCAAAAATTGAATGACGTCATGTTGTAGAGGAGAAACACGAAAATACAAATGTAAAATTTATTTTAATCTATCTCTTACAGTAGAATAAAAAAAAAATCTACAAATTGTTGAAATTTTAAACATAAATTTTGGCAATTAATTTTTTTCTGATTTCACAAAAGAAGACAGGTCAAAATAAAATCCACATTCCCATGTAGTTTTTTCTCCTCTACTTGACAACGTAATTAGATTTTTGATCCGACGTTCCGTTCCTTCGTAATAATCATCAAATAATATTGATGATGATTTTCTCGTCCGAAACGTCGGATAAATGTAAGAAGCGATATCTCGTGGGATTTATAATTAAAATTAGAATTTTTTAGGAATAAAACAAAATTTTGCGACTATTTAAAAAAACGAAGTTGATGATGGTTGCGAAGAAACGAAACGTCGTATTGAAAATCTAAGAACGCCGGCTTGTAGAGCAGGAAAAGTGGCAATGAGAATGTGAAATTTAGTTTGTCATATCTTTTTAAATAGAGTCAGAAGAAAATAAAAACCAAATCGGGAAAATTCGGTTTTTCCCAAATATCTTCGGAAGTAATCGGATTTTTTTAGATTTCGAATCGCGACTTTGAAGGGTTCAGCAAAGCGCAACTTTTCTCTAATTTAATCATCTTTGTATCTCTTCTGGTTTACGAGATCCCTGTAGTGTGCATTCTTATATGGGACACCGTGTATTTCTTAGAACCCTATACAATAAAAAAGTAATGTCGCACTCGAGCTTGCCCGTAATTTTTTTTGGTCACTTTTTTGTAGCTTGAAGTGACGTTGCGCCCCCCATAGCCGAAATTTTAAACCCGCCCCTGTATACGGAACTGTCTTTTTGCAGGTTTGTTCGATGAAATACAGGCGGCTCGGAAAGCCATAGCGACGGCGCGTAAAATCGGACGATCTCTCGTCTCTGTCTTTGTCCTACACATGCACAATGTATAAAACAAACGAAAGGTTAGTTAATAATGAATGGTGTCGTCTTCTCTTGTTAAAGGTCAGTGGTTTTAATCACGACGATTGTCAATTAATTACAAATATGCTGTTTCTTGGTAAAAATCTGTGCACGCAGTATACATATTGAAGCTTTTCCTGGAATGAAATACTTTCTTGTGCGTTAAAAGGAAATATTTAGCCAATTATTCCTATCCATTGTCCCAAAATAATGAGTTTCCGTTCATAGTTATTTGGCTTGGAGGTTATAAAGACATTTATCAAACAGACAGAAGCAAAACGAAATAAAAAGTTTTTCCTATTTAGTCTCGTAAAAACCTTCAAAAGGTTTTTCGTATAATGGAAAAAACAAGTCGGAAAAATTCGCCTGCTTATTCCTGTGACATCTCAAGTGGAAAACCGTGTGTTTGTAGAGACGCCCAAAGAATAAAATATATTATAGACTTCCTTTAGAACTAACCACAGCTTTAGGGATGGTTTAAAAGAATATTTTTCTTATTATTTAATTTTTCACAGCTCGTGTTACGCAAAAGTTCTTTTCGGGAAAATACATTTTTTGAAATTATTACCATATTTTAAAAAGTATTTTTGTCGATAATCGAATTTTGTACGATCCAATTTGACAATCAATAGTTTACCTTGACAAATGTAACTAATTTTCGTAATATAAGTATATTTCTAAATGTTTTCGCTAATTTATAAAGAAAATGGCATATTTTCCACAATACTAGAATTAAATTTATTTTAGCAACATGTTCCTTCTCTCATTCATTACTAGCTAGTGATCTGTCTCTCTTCTAAAGATATTCTTAAAGAACATCATTATCGTTGCCTATTTAGCTGTTCCTAGCAGAACAACCAGGAACGCGTCACATATGCTCAGCTCACACTGCTCAGCTTCAAAAACCTAGAACGTTTCGTTTTCTTCGCTCGGTCGTACTTAGGGTCACCAAATTATGGCAAAAATTGCCTGCAGAGGTTCTCCATTTCCCTTCTACTCACCAATCCTTTAAATCTCATATCAATAGATTACACTTTCTATACAACGTGTGCACCACGTTAGTACTTAGACTGGAAGTATACGCTAGCTGTCCCAGATAAAAAAAATCTAAACAAACCCGAGCAAACTTGCTCAAATTCACCTATTTTCAATTTGGTCAGGTTTGTTTACGTTTGTTAACCCATTAAACATATACCCCTACACACATAATGCAGTGTGTCCAGAAACCATCTTGACAGATGGCGAACTTTTTTATTTTTGATTTTACGGAAAAAAGTTATTCCTAATACAAAGTTCTGCTCTTTGAGAAAGTAACACTCAAATCAAAATTTTTTAACCAGCATATACGGAGTGTCAAAAAAGTAAAAACGATAAATACCGTAGAAGAGAAACTATCTTTGATATTAAGAAAGTGTTTTAGATAACATATGACCAAAATAAACAATAAAAATATTATTTTCAGATGAGGCTACGTTCACCTCAAATGGAGTAGTGTGTTCCCAAAACTGTAGGTGGTGGAGTGATGAAAATCCCCACTTTGTAATTGAGTGTCGTGACCAGTATTCTTTCAAGACAAACGTTGGGTGTGGTATTTTTAAGAGTAAAATTGCAGGGCCGTACTTTTTTCGTGAAAATATTACAGGTGAAATTTACTTGAACCTTTTGAACGCGGAATTATTTGAATTTTTTCATCGACTGCCACTGGGTAAAAGAAAGACCCTTGGTTCCAACATGACGGTGCTTCATTTGATAGCTTTGCAAGAGAGACAGAATTTTTAAGTTAGGTATTTAAGTCCTTCCAAAACGGTGGGTGACATGCATAGAACGTAACGGGGACTTTGTTGAAACACTTGTTTTTAATATTGCTTCAATAAATTCTGTTTAACAACGTTTTTAAAGTTTTTATTAGACTCTGCCTCGTATTACACGAATTAAAAAGTAGTATTTTTGATAAAATCTACTCCAATACGACCAATAATATAAAGGCTAACTTTAAAGCAAATTTATTTGTCGATCAACTGAGTATTGTTGGGAAATGGAAAATAGAAATCGTGTATTTTCCACTGCATTTACTAACATTATTAGTTTTCTAGTAAAGGAAGCAGGATCTACAGTAAACCAAACATGAATATTTGCATTCACGGAAAATATTCGGTTGGTTGGCTTTAATTTAGTGAACGGAGTTTATTGATTCTATTGTGTACTTTTCGTTTTCTGTATTTTTAACTTTGTTATGTGAAAAAATTTCTAGTAGATTAAAAAAAGGTTGTTATAAAAAAACAATTTTTAACCGGATATTTGCTTTGTTTAAGCTTTCAACATTTTGTATGTAAAACCACTAAGAATATGTAAAAATTTGCAACCAATTTAATCAGTAGGTCTAGCTTAATAGAAAAGTACCCTCTGTTTCTGAATAGCCAGCTGCATACCTTTTGTCACTAGAAAAGGGCAATTTTTTACTTAATAACATATTTTTCGAAATTTAAAAGACAAATCGATATATGGCCTGTAATTCAAAAATAAAGATAACTTTGCAATTGAGCAATACCTGTTCTTTAAAGTAGCGACAAAGTCTTCACTATATTCTTGTTTTTATCGAAAAAATGTTGAAAAACATCATCAGTGTTCAACACCAAATACTGACACCTTAAACACACTTGGAACTTAAATATAAAAAAATTTGGAATCTACATAGACTTTTAAACATGCAAGGAAAAATGCAGCAAAATTTTAAAAATTTATGTAGAGAATATAAAAAAATATATTTCAGATGTATTTGGGTTATGCATATTCCCTATTAAGTAATTTATGGTAGGGAGGAAATCTATAGTAGATAATCAAGAACATAATAATTGTGGGGATATATGTATATTAACAATGTGTTGGTGCTAAATTGCATCTTGAATAGCCGGAAACAGCTGTTAAGACGAATTCAAAGAGGGGGATGGACACAATATTGAAAAATATTTTACATTTACGTGCTCCACAGGGCGTTTATAAGTTTAAAATAAAAAATGCTTTCTCTTGTATATTATGATAGCTCACAAGTTAATTTTTTAATAATAATGGACGACAAATGACATTTTCGATAAATAGGATTTCATTAAATTCTATTAAAAGGGTTATTAGAGTTCATAAAAATTTCCGGTGTCCCACAGAGAATTTCGACTATGCAAAAATGTTACAAAAAAAGCAATATCTGGAATTTTTCGGTTAAATAGAGATAAATCAGTCGAAAGCTTCGGTGCCAGTAAAATCCATACGTATTACTGTAGTCTGATGCACTGTTACGGGATCAAGATAAATGAAATGCCGCCAAATGCAATGAAAAATCCTACTTGCTTTTTTTTCTATGAAGGGCATTCAATTGGAAAACGTATTGTTCAACAAAAAGGAACATGATAATTCAGGGTCATATCGAGCCCTGCTTTTTAGGGGGGTTAAGCAAAATCTTGGGGGGGGGCTTAATATTGTTTCTACATTATGATGTACATAGAGAGTTTTGCTTTTCCTTTTCACGGAAATTATCGTTTAAAAAACATTTCTGCAAAACGGATATATATACAGTGACCGGCAAAAAGTTCGCAACATATGGGAAAAATTTTTATTAGGAGAGTATCGGAAAAACTTTCCCAGGGGATCGGTTCTGCATGTCCGATAACCTAAAAATCGATTTTGACATACGTCACGTGACCACTGGTATAGCGTCAAATTAAAAAAAAAATTGTTAATTTACAAAAAGTCAGGTTAGTTGACGAGATATCAAAAAAAGTTATTTGAAAAAATTGCTTAGAATTAAAATCTAGGTCCTTGTGCAAAATTTTAAGATTTTATTTAAAAAAATTGGAAAACTCAATTTTTTTTAAATATTTTTTTATCGATTTACAAATTTCCAGTTTTTTTCGTTTAGATAGCTTGGCTAATGTAAAGCCCATGTATCTGGATGAAAATAAACGAATGTAGTAGTTTTTTCTACAATTGACAGGACAAAATTAAAAAAAACAGGGTTTCGCCGGACGCTAGCTGTTGCAATGATTTGTATCTAGCAGCAGTGTCAAAATTTTAGAGACATTTCAATGAGATTACATTGAGAAAACCTTAATCGTCTTAAATATATCTGAAGTTCGACTTTTTGTAAAGTTAAGGGGATTAAAATAGATAATAAACAAAAAATTACCTGTTTATTTAATCGAAATTTTATAAACGAAAACCAATGTAAGAAAAACTTAAAAGTAGTCAAATTCTGTACTAACAACACAAAAAATCATTGTTTTTCCTTGGGTGCACAAAATTTAAAACTCAGTATGACCACCATTTCTCTCCATACATACTGTTGTTCTCGAGCGCAACTCTCGATTAACATTTCGGAGCATTTTACGAGATATTTGCAATACACAATTTATAATGACATTCTCTAAATTTTGTATATTCCTAAAGGGTCGATGTTTGTACACAGGGTTCTTTAGGTATCCCCACATAAAAAAATCTAACGGAGTCAGATCTACAATTCTACAATTGACAGGACAAAATCGAAAAAATAGGTGTTCGCCGGACGCTCGCTGTTGCAATGGTTTGAATCTAATGAAATGACTGTATCAAGATTTTATTAAGATTTTTCGCACATAAATTTAACAACCAGGTCTATTTAGTTGTACTTAAAACTACCAAAGCAGGCTCTGAAATTAAAACAACCAAATAATCTAGTAGGTTAAAAACAACAGAAAAATGTCAAACAAATTATAATTTGTTTGATTTCAACCTATGTCATTGGTTTATGTCTCGCATCTTACTAAGGTTGATATTTTACATAAGTTTATTAATATTTTATTCCTTAAAATGGCACCCACACTACTTCTTCAGGAAAAGATAAAAATTATTTTAATTTCTGGAGATAATTACAAAAGCCATAGAGAAACAGCAGCAATTTTTAATGAGAGGCACCCCGATAAATCCCTCCATTATTCCACAGTATCTCGTCTAGTCAATAAATTTAAAGAAACGGGATCGGTAGAAAATCAGTATAAAGTTTCCCATGAAAAACCGGTAACAGGTGACGAAGGTTCTCTGGATGTGTGTTTGTCGATCACAGAAACACCCCAATTAGCAGTTAGTCAAATATCGGAGATCACTAACATTCACGAAAGATCTGTGCGGAGGATATTAAAAAGAAACAAATTTCATCCGTACAAACCTAAATTTGTACAAGTATTAAAAGATAGGGATTATGACGCCCGCTTCGATTTTTGTGCCTGGTTCCAGGGTATGATTGAGGAAGATTTTAATTTCCCAAAGAACGTTCTTTTCTCGGATGAAGCTACATTTACCTCTAACGGAACCGTCAGTTCACAAAACTGTAGATGGTGGGCCACCGAAAACCCAGACTTTGTAATTCAGAGTAAAGACCAATATAGTTTTAAGGTTAATGTGTGGTGCGGAATTTTCAACCTCAGAATAGTGGGACCTTTTTTCTTTAGAGACAATTTAAATTCAGAACGATATTTAGAATTTCTACAAACTGAGATATCTGACTTTTTAGACAATTTGTCATTAGCCGAAAGAAGAAATTTATACTTTCAACAAGACGGAGCTAGCATTCATTCCACAAATGAGGTGAAGAGATGGCTGGATCAAGAAATTGGAAACCAGTGGATAGGACGGTTTTCTGAAAATCCGTGGCCTGCGAGATCACCAGATCTGACTCCGTTAGATTTCTTTATGTGGGGATACCTAAAGAACTCTGTGTACAAACATCGACCCTTTAGGAATATACAAAATTTAGAGAATGTCATTAGAAATTGTGTATTGCAAATAAATCGTAAAATGCTCCGAAATGTTAATGGAGAGTTTTGCGCTCGAGAACAATAGTATGTATGGAGAGAAATGGTGGTCATACTGAGTTTTAAATTTTGTGCACCCAAGGAAAAACAATGATTTTTTATGTTGTTAGTACAGAATTTGACTACTTTTAAGTTTTTCTTACATTGGTTTTCGTTTATGAAATTTCGATTAAATAAACAGGTAATTTTTTGTTTATTATCTATGTTACTCCCGTTAACTTTACAAAAAGTCGAACTTCAGATATATTTAAGACGATTAAGGTTTTCTCAATGTAATCTCATTGAAATGTCTCTAAAATTTTGACACTGCTGCTAGATACAAATCATTGCAACAGCTAGCGTCCGGCGAAACCCTGTTTTTTTTAATTTTGTCCTGTCAATTGTAGAAAAAACTACTACATTCGTTTATTTTCATCCAGATACATGGGCTTTACATTAGCAAAGCTATCTAAACGAAAAAACTGGAAATTTGTAAATCGATAAAAAAATATTTAAAAAAAATTGAGTTTTCCAATTTTTTTAAATAAAATCTTAAAATTTTGCACAAGGACCTAAAATTTAATTCTAAGCAATTTTTTCAAATAACTTTTTTTGATATCTCGTCAACTAACCTCACTTTTTGTAAATTAACAATTCTTTTTTAATTTGACGCTATACCAGTGGTCACGTGACGTATGTCAAAATCGATTTTTAGGTTATCGGACATGCAGAACCGATCCCCCGGAAAAGTTTTTCCAATACTCACCTAATAAAAATTTTTCCCATATGTTGCGAACTTTTTGCCGGTCACTGTATATATATATATATATATATATATATATATATATATATATATATATATATATATATATATATATATATATATATATATATAATAATAATAATAATAATTTTTTATTCCAAAATTTATCTTCTTTACAAAATAAAATTCCAAAACCACTAACTACTAGTATATAGTGCGCCTGAGCACTACTTGGTGCTCGTGTTGCGCTGGAGAGGTTGAAAATAAGTTATATAAGCAAAATAAATGATCTACTTTAGAGAATCTTTACATGTCTTATTTAATAGATCTCAAAATAAAATAAAAATGAAAACGAAACTGAAGAAATGAGTTAGGAATTGGAAAACATAGCATTTTAAGGATTTGAAGGATACTCAAGTGAAGCAGTCTTTTACTGTAAGTGGCTTATCTGAAGCTGGTTACTAAGCAAACTATTTCTAAGTCTTTTCCTGAATAAATTGGGGTGGTTTAATCTTTTAAGAAGTAAGGGAATTTGGTTATAATAATATGGACCCGTATAGTCAATAAAATTCATTAAATGTGTTTTATTAAACTGTTCCTGGGCAATATTTAAATTGCTGACAAACCTCGTATTATACTTATGACCAGGAAAACTATAATAATGAAGACGTTGCTTAACAAAAATAACACTTTCCATAACATATAAATTTTTTAGACTCAATACACCCGCATCCTTATACAGCATTAGGCTGGGATACAGTGGTCCTTTATTAAATGCAATCCTTAGAATTAGTTTTTGTGCCGTCTGAACTTGTTTCAATGTGTTTTCATATGCACCCCCCCAAATTATAATTGCATATCTTAAAATTGATTCTACTAAAGATAAATAAACCGTTTTTATACATTTATGCCAGAGTATATCCCTTAATTTATAAAATTTATACAACATCTTTCTTATTTTATCGGCTAGATATAAAGTGTGTTCACGCCATCTTAAGTTTTGATCTACTATAATTCCCAGGTATTTTATTTTATCTGTAGATAATAATTCATGATCAGTATCATGTATTTTAATTTTTGTTAATCCAGGTAGGTGAGAGTTATAAATAGAAAAAGATATAAATTTAGTTTTTTGAATATTTAATGAAAATTTTAATGAAAAGAAATCCAGCCAATCTTTTACTTTTTTCATATTACATTCCACTATCTCCCTAACCTCTCCCCAGGAGTTGCCCGTAAAAATAATGGCTGTATCATCTGCGTACGATATTAAAGTACCACAGACTTTAAGGGAGCATAAACTGTTAATATATAAAATAAAAAGTAGGGGGGCGAGAACTGTGCCCTGTGGGACACCCATGGTTATTATTTTTTTTATCGCTCAGACAGTTACCAACCTTTACAAACTGTTCTCTACCCCTCAGGTAGCTAGCGAAGACGTTCAACGCCGTCCCTCTTATACCATAGTTTTCTAATTTTTTTATCATTTTATCGTGAGGGACAGTGTCAAACGCCTTCGCCAAGTCCAAGAACACTGTAATCGTTTTTTTGTCATCATGAAAATTCTTATTTATTGTACTAGTCAGTTTATATATAGCATCTGTCTGTACTGTATATATATATATATATATATATATATATATATATATATATATATATATATATATATATATATATATATATATATATGTATATATATATATATATATATATATATATATATATATATATATATATATATATATATATATATATATATATATATATATATATATACAGTACAGACTCTTTAATCCGAACTAATTAAAACACGGGCTTAAAGAGATAAGTTCGGATTACCGATATTTTCGGATTACTGGATAGTAAATACAAACATACATACATACAGGTTTTGTCTCCTTATTTTTCTTAATATCCGTAATAGTAGATTTTCCAATAGTAGATTTTCCGACGTTATAAATTTTAGATAACTTAGATACCGGTTCACGTTCATCTAATTTCTAATTTATTTAGAATCTCTACTTTTTGCTAAAGGGTTAATGTGTGATGCTTCTTTTCTGCGACATGTTTGCACGGTAATAATATTCCAACTAAGAAAGATCTAATCAAGAAAGGATTTCCCCGAAACTGCTGAGGAATTATCCATAGAAAGTGGGTCATGTGTTGTTTGTAGCGGTAGTTTTTATTGTGTCCGCTGACTCTATAATCCGAACGATATTCGTTAAACCGAACTTTGTTCGAATTATAGAGTCTTGTTCGGATCACCGAGTTGGGCTTCGTTAGCTCGGATTACTGGATGTTCGGATTAAGGTGAGTTCGGATTAAAGAGTCTATACTGTATATATATATATATATATATATATATATAATATATGGTTTTACTTTTCCATGGGGTTGCGGTCAAAATGTTTACATTAAAACAATAGTCATCTTTGACGTTTCGGTTTATTGACTGACTAAACCATCATCAGAAAGTTAACTACAAATTTTTAAAAAGAACTTATTTTATCAGGTTTGTAGTTAACTTTCTGATGATGGTTTAGTCAGTCAATAAACCGAAACGTCAAAGATGACTATTGTTTTAATGTAAACATTTTGACCGCAACCCCATGGAAAAATAAAACCATATATTATAATTAAACGGTCAGGAAAAACAATACTATTACTATATATATATATATATATATATATATATATATATATATATATATATATATATATATATATATATATATATATATATTTAAGAAAACATTTTAAATTACCTCAAAATGTGCTTTATCATAAAATAAAAAATCTCTACTTAGGAACCCGTATCTAGAAAGGGTAACGTGCCATTTATTTTAAAAATAGGCGCTTTTGAAGACGCAAAACAAATAATTTTAACTTAAATTTTAAAGCGGTGTTGCACGTTCCAACGTCGATATAAACATTTTCGTTTAGAAATATAGGTAACTTTTCTAGGGGGGGCTCAGACCAGCTCTAGGGGGGGCTCAGCCCCCCCTGGCGCCCCTGGCTACGGGCCTGTGATAATTTCTTTGTAACAGTAACAGTAAATTTTGGGTAAGTTATTTAAAAAAAAAAGAAAAATCGGGAAGAAGACTGGAAAAAAGGAACTCATAAATTTAAGAAAATTGCTTTAAAATAGGTAAATCTTACCTTTGATTTAATTTAAAGAAATATTTCTTTAAAGAGGGACACTCCTGGCTTTGATCATATTTTCTCCTAATAAGAGAACGGTTTATTTAAAATAAAACCAATTAAATTCTTTAATTCAACTTACTACATTTTCTCAATCTATATTTTGACATTTATGACGAGATTTCTTGTAGAAAAAGTCAATATTAGAAAGCCTTTAAAAATTAAAAATCGTGAAAAAAAATTAAAAATTTAGAACCTTTATTGCTCTTATTACTACTTTAAAAGTTGTTTAAAATGACCTCACGCCACACATTTTCAAGAATAACTGGTGTTACTTCTTGGAGTTCCAAAATCGACTTTATTACTGCCAAGAAGTTCATGATGGTCATTTTGAACAACTTTTAAAGCAATAAGAGAAATAAAGCAACTTAAATTTTTACGTTCAGATTCACTAAGAAGCTTTAAGATTTAGCACTGGTTTAAATTAAGATCTCCTAGTTGATCGGTTAGGTTTTGACAGGGGTTTTGTTCTGTCATTGTTAATAAGTCGTCAATAAAAACTTTTGAATTATTCTAATTTAAACGATTTTCTTGGATTCCCAATGATTTTAATCGTGAGATGTGTTGCTAGAATGAATTTAGTTTAATTATTGTGCAAAGTATGTGGGTACTAAAAATTGCTCTTTTCTTTATAAATTTGCGAAAAAGCTCAGAATCAAATTCATAGCATAAAACTTAGTCGTCTTATTCTTACATTTGTTAGTTTAAAACTTTTCGTTGTCTAACGTCGGAGAATCTGACAGTTAATTTTTTTCACGATTTTTAATTTTTATTTGCTTACCATTTAAAAACGATTTAAGATACGGACCTCGGCTTTGCGGTAAAATGTTTCTTTTCTGAAGTCCTTTAAAATGAGGTACCATACGGCATAGGGTTGCATTAAAAAATGTTGACCTCAACTCCCTAGCGTCATTCCTTAAAGGGACTGAAAAAGTTAATTTACTCATACCAAAGACTTTTCGGACACCCTGTACAAACCCAAATTTTTGAAGAAACCAACTAATTAAATTTTCACGCCTTAAGTTTGACAATACAAAATTAATACGTTTTCGTGGTTACATAACAAATTTTCATTAGGAATTTCAAGGTAGATATCAGTTATCTATATACAGGGTACAGGGTTGTGATAAATTAAGGAATAAATTCAATATCTCAAAAATAAAAAAATTAATATAAAAACCCTCGGACACGTCGATTTGGTTTTATTTTTGCGCATATTCTAAAACTATTTTGAATTATACAGGGTGATTAAAAAAAACTGTACTCCTGTCAACTTTGATTTTTTTAATAGAACACACCATTTTTTTTGGCTGATTTGAATTCTCCGTAAAATTCTAGCCAAATTTTATACACCATAACCTATAACTGAAATTAACAGTTTTCGAGATATTAATATATGAATGTCAAATTTGATACATTAAAAAGATGTAAAATGCAAATGATTTAACTTAGGGCAAAGCTGAATGTTCAATTTTATATTTTTATAAATTAAAATTTGACATTTCAAGTGTCAATTTTATTCAACAATTGAGAAATATTAATTCACGCAGAACACAAAACAGAAAAAAAATCAAACACAACTACTACTTTAGTAAGTGTTGAAAATGGCCACCATTTATAGCTCTGCAGTGCCTTAGACGGTCAGAAAATTCCTGTTGCACATTAGTAACTATACCGGGCTAAATGTTCCTTATATCTTTAAGAATTTCAATAGAATCGGGTTTAATTTTGTACACTATGTCCTTATAACCTCAAAAAATCTAAGGGACTTAAATTCGGCGACCTTGCCGGCCACTCGATTGCACCACGTCGCTCTATCCATCGCCCTGGAAAAGTGTTAAATATCTTCTGACATTAGTCATATAATGAGGACGTGCCCCGTTCTGTTGAAACGACAAAAGTTCACTTGGGAGGTCAGGATTGTTTTTGTGTATTTTTTTTTTTAATTTTACTTACTGCAGGTTGAGTTATGGATTACCTATGGGGATATTTGTTGTCAAACATTTTACATAATGACAAATTTTTTTCTCTTAAAATTTAAAAATTTTCGATAAAATAATGTAAACACTATGAAAACCCTCCCGGATAATGACAGAATAGGCGATGAGCTTTCCAATAATTATATTTTTCGCTCAAAAGTGGATTATATAGCACACATAATATAGGTTTTCTACCGATTGATAAAGATGACCAATATTGTGAGCAGGAATTTTTAACTATTTTTATAAGAGCCGCTTCCCTTGCAAACGTATTTGAACCGGATCCAACGTATCGGATGTATTTAAAAGGGACCCGGAGAGAAAAACGTGAAAATTCCAATATAAACATTGGTTTCCGGACGGTAAACATAAAGGTGTTCGGCTCAGTGCCCTGAGCAAATTTTAAACACATTTGCTAGTGTTTATTTTTAATCTCAAATGAGATTTTAAAAAATTTCCATTTCCATTAGGAATTAAAAGAAAATATTTTTCCGGTAAATATGTATTGACTGGCCACGAAATCATTATACCGGGTGTCGTTTTATTAATTTTTATAAGATAAGTGTACACGGCGTCCAAGATAAGGAGGGACAGTATGGGGATCTCGTTAACAGTTAGAAATACAAAACTGGTTAAATGGGAAAAAAGTTGCGTGATTAAAGAACTAATAAAATCCGTTCCGAAATTATTCATATGATTTTTCATTTTTCGAATTTTTAATTGAACTTTTTTCAGGCGGTAGTATGAGAGGTTGGGTAAAAATATAACTTATTTATTGCAACTTTTAATGAACTTGAAGATTACGTTACCACTTTTTTTATTCGACATTTCGTCTTTGGCAGTGATCATCAACAGTTTACCACACATTATGGTTAAATTACGTTTTGACTCTTTTTTTGACCATTATTAAGAAATTCTTGCGATACGGACCTGTCTCCTAGAACATTTCATTCATTGTTCCTGCTTTGTAATTCAATGAAGAAAATAATGAAACATCCTCAGTCTCCTAAATTTTTTATCTTAATTATGGCTTGTAAATAAGAAAAATAATAAATTAATTATTTATTGTTGAGAAATATTCCAAGACCAGTACACCCATGGCTTTATTATATAAAAGGATTCGATATCCGTATACTGTGAGCGTATCGAACGTGAAGCCTTATATTTTGTTGTTTGTTATTCTCTTGGGGGAGCAGTTTACGAACTACGAACATAGACAAGACTACGAATCACTACGTAATTGAATCAAGAATGGTAGTAGAAAGAGATAAAATAGCATTGGAGTGTTGGAGCTCAGAAGTGTTGCTGTCTGTGCTGGTTGTTTAGGAAAACGGCTGAACCTCGGTTTGAACACCCGGTTACACGTACGTCTTTGTCTAATGAACTAGAAAAGAAAAAGTGCGACGTATAGATTTATATAGATTTATAAATCACTCGGAGCGACTTTAAATAAACACCTTTAGAAATAACATAACCTATAAATAATAAAACCTTTTTAACTTAAATTTATTATTATTTAGCAGAAAATAAAGTAATTTAGGGCTTTTATTACTTTTAGCAAATTTTGTAATGCTTCTAACGTATTTTTTGTACACAAATACAAGGTAAAATAAGATGTGGCCAATGTTTACAAATTATGTTTACAGTGTCGCTTAGAATGGTTTGTTTTGGCTTGAAAGAATGTTACATCATCCCGTATCCTTTTATATAATAAATCCATGAGTATAACAAACATTATGATTTAATTAGGTTTTGAGCCTTTTTTGCCCATTATTGACAAGTTTTAGGTTCATACAGCAAGTACTGAGTTAAACATTTTTTAATGCCATTAAAGGATTGAAATGTATGTTAATTAGTATGAAACATTAATTTAATAACCAACCAATTACTATTAACAATACACCACAAATAAATGAACAAAGGACATACACGGATGGTAGGAACTTATCAATAATATTACCTAATACATTCGTAAAATTCTTGTGGTGCTGTTTTAGAAATGTTCTTGAGGGTTGAGGCAACTCTAGAGGTTTTCAATCCTTAATAATCATCTAGAAAACAAAATTGTTTTTTAACAGTAATTAATTGAATTATTATTATTTTTCTTACTTACAAGCCATATTTAAAATAAGAAATTAAAAATTTTGAGTATGCTTCATTATTTTCTTCATGCTGGAACAATGTATGAAATGTTCTAGAAGACAGGTCCGCGTCACAAAAATTTCTTAATGTCAAAAAGAGATTCAAAACGTATATTAACCATAATGTGTGGGACATTGTTGAATTAAGAATAAAAAGAGCTTCTAAAATATGACATCAAAAAATCAGGACCGTATTTAAAAAAATTAAGTTGATGATCGCTGCCCAAAGACGAAACGTCGAATAAAAGAATTGATAACGTAATCTTTAACCAGTTTTGTATTTCTAACTATTAACGAGGTTTCTATACTGGCCCTTCTTATCTTGGACACCGTGTATAACCTTACTTCTGTAATCAAATAATAGTTGTTACAGTATAGGCAAAGACATACGATAACAAGCCATCGACTAGCTCTAAAGAGCGGGTCAGCTTATTTGAGGGGATTTACTAATTTTTATTTATTAATGTCACATGCCAATGGCTTATCAATGCACTTGCTACCTAAAATTGTACACTCTTTAACATCATTGCATTGGTGTGAGCCACAAAACAGATTTAATTTGGCGCCACTTACAGTATTATAAATGTATCAAACAGCCCACTCACCAATAAAAATTCCTTTAAGTAGATTTAAAAGGGGTACATTATAATAAAACAACCATAAAAAACTTGTATGTTTAATTTACAGAAGAAAGACATTGTGGAACATGAACTAAATGTAATAGAAAAGAAAATGATAATTTTGTAACTAGCTCTAGAAAGTTGCAACGCCTTTACAGTGTTGGAATACCACGTTAAATGAGTTTTTTTTTGTAAATATGGTTATTCTGAGCATTGGGCTTTTCTAGGCGATTATAAAATTAAGTACTTAGCTCGATGGTGATCCCTTTTAACACTCGAACCTTGGAACACCAAGGGTCGATTACAAAACTGAAGAATATTCTTTATGGAGCGCACTTCTCCAGTATTCTACTTTAACAGGCTTGAACAGGGACACATATCCAAGATATGTTTTACACCACTTCACTTGTATAATTGTTAAACAGTCGGAGTACGAAAGAACTTTAACTTTAAGTTAAATTTACTCAATTTTTAAGGACACTATAACGACACACGTCAATTTTTTTGCGAGAGGTCACAAAATAAGACAATGGATAAAACTCCTATATTCTAAGAGATACTCTAGCTGGGTCATTTAATTAAGTAAAATGAAAAAAGTTAAAAAGGGTTAAGTGCTTAAAGTATGTGACCCTTGTCCTAGGAACAAAGAAACCACGCATTTTCTGCTACATTTACTGACAATCCAATTTTACCTTCTTGAATTAAACGCTTTGTTCCTGTAGTACTTAATGTAAGAATATTTGTTACAAAGGATAAATATTTCTAGGGTCATTGTATTGCATTCTTGTCCGAGTTTAATGTTTGGTAGAACAAATTCGCTATTTCAAAATGTTAAACTAATGCATAATCGCATCAATGTGGTTAGAAAAAGGGCGCACAAGAGTACTTAAATTTTTTGTTGGAAAACGCTAATCTCTAAAATACATTTTTGCGAAAAATATTTCTGCCAAACTTGTAGTTTTTTCGAAAATTTAGTGATTTAAGGCTAGAAGGGGAAGGGAAAACCTCTGCAGGTAGTTTGTTTCATAATCTGTGGACACTAGATAAAAATCAGCAAGCAAAGTGGAATGTTCTAGGTTTTTTTTGCAGCTGAACAGTAAAGGGATTACTGATGCGAGACGAGACGAGACGAGAGAAGGAGCGCCAGAAACGGCGCTTTTTTGGCAAAAAATCAAATACGGAAATATCAAACTTATACCAACAAAAAAAAATAAATATAATCAAAACCTATTTTATTTTTCAATTTGCGGCACTGTCTGTACTTGGCAACCATGCGTTAACGTCCCTATTGCAGTCTACTGAACTCTACTCTCGGTCTCGATTCCATCAAACAATTATCGAATTACGCTTTCAAATAAATAGCGGCGCTTTTCAGTGGTTTAGTAAGCTTACAGCGGCTGAACGTAGCTTCAGTAAGTTATCGACCATTAATAACCGTTTTCGAGCCACTATTGGCGAAGAAGAGCTAGCTACACTAGCAATAACGTATGTCCCATAAGTTTTGAGAAAAATTTGCGTTGTGTGCAAAAAAAGTCACAATCAATGAGGGATCGTTGAATGGAGGCCATGTCATTTTCGCCAACACTTGCAATTAGAATGGCGTACAAGGTTGATATTCGGAAAATAATTTTTACATTACAAGTAGCTATTTTAAGCGCGAAATTGTAAGACTACACAGGGGCCAAAATATTTCAGGGGCAATCTCAAATACTTTCTTGTTGCAATTCATCTTTCTATACCTAAAACGACTGGAAATTGGGAAAATTTGGGAATAATTGGAAATTACGATTTTTGATGCAAATTTTTGACGGTTTATAATTTTTTCGGGGTCACAATGGATCCAAGTCAAAATCCCATATACTCATTCTTTATAGGACCACGATTAAATTTCGATTTTTGACTTTTTTTCGATGACATCTGTACATTCGAATCACTCTGTATCTTTTCCTATCAAATTTCTTCCAACTTTTCTAACTTTTTTTATAGAGGGATAATAAGACTTTAAAATAAATCTAAAATGGGTAATCCAGAAACAAATTTAGGGGGTAAAAACTGGATTTTTTATATTTTTTCCAACACATCCTATTTTTAACCGGCATTATTTTATAATATTTCTCTTATTTACCAGTCCTTTTTGTGTTTATTTTCTTCCCCTATCATCTAAGAATGCTCCGCACTAATTAAAGTTGCATTTTTTTTGTTATAAATAGTGAAAAGTTAAAGTTTTGTTAAAAAGTTATAAATAAATAGGCTTTTTTGCATCGGAGCAGGAAAAAATTTCAAAATTGCAAATTTAAAACGACTGCCATGAAAAAACAAAGGAAGCGGACTTGCTTTTTTAGAAATTAAATATGATGTGTCATAGTTGTAACCATAGCAGCCATATTCAATTTTGTCTACTATAAACTTTACAGGCTAACTAGATTTCAATACCCCCTCGTAATTACTGCCCATTTAGTTGTATTTTTGTTTATATGTATCATGCACTTGAATATTACTTCTGCGATCTAAGTTCGAGTGTATTGTTTTTCTTTTCATGTTCTCCTGCGATGGCTTTATCGTCTTTAAATCTAGTTACTGCTTTTTGGTCAAGAAGCCATTTTTAATTTCACTTTTAAAAAATTCCCTAGCATTTTAAAACGACCGTATATCTTACAATAGGCAGTCCTAATCTATTTTCATGTGCCCCAAAAGGTGCTTTAGGGTATTTACAGAACAAGAATAATCTTAATGTACCGTCCGCTATTGTTCGATGCAATTTCCTATTGTGCAAATTTCGGTTTCAGGAACTTCAAACAGTGTTTGTGTAAATTTAGTTTAAAATGAAATATCTCTCTTTCTGCAAACTGTTAATTTATTCATGAGGTAACCGAGGAGACAATTAGGGGATGCAGCAACTTCCGCTGTATCTATTTAAATTCTGCATATTTTTGCACTATGCTAGAGAATGTTAAATTGAAAATACGTCACTCATTTTTGATACAAACATGTGGAAATTTAATTTATTTTGAATTTGATTTGAAAAATAAATGATAAATGGGAAATGGAATAAAAATGGGAATGGGAAAAAGATATATTGCTATAACACTTTTTACCTATACTTATGATGCTATTTTTAAACATACATATCAAAGAAAAATATTTTTAGCCAATTTTTTACCCTTCTCACATGTTATTTCTTATTAATCAAACTCTAATATAACTTGGGTATAAGATATAATTCATTTTCTTATTTGGTATCCATCAAAAACATTCGGAGCAATCTAATCCAGCGAAGCAAGTTCCTAATAACACGAAAATAAAACTAAGCTTCTGACTGTGTCAGACGCTTTCGTGTGCATTCTCTGGAAACGAATGTTTGTATGGGAGATCCCAAGGCAGGGCCGTAGTCAGATAAGTTTTAGGCGGAGCTACAATATTTTTACTTGCGGAAAACAAAAAAACATTTTTGAAAAATATTGGAAGAGAGAGAATGCTCTATTGTTCAGGTTGGGTTTAAACTGTAAGTAAATATTCCAAAAAATGCAGGTGCTGTGCTGGTAGTTTGTGTTTCAGTATTTTTTAACGGAGTGAACTGGATTATTATCTTGAAGGTATGTACTTTCTTGTGTTTTAACAGAAATATTTAATTTTACTCATAACATTATTTATAATATGAGTCCCACCAAAAATCGGTATTTGGCGACGATAAGTCTTACTTAAAAGCATTTAGCCTTCTTCTGTAATTACAATCTTAAAGAGTTTAGTTGCTACTACTTGCTGGATTTTAAAATAACTGAATTTTTTTCTAGTGATGCATTACTTTTGAACCGTGGCACAAAGGAGACAAAGATAAAAAATTTCTCGCTACTTTTAATTATGTCACTAGCGAGATTAAAGAATATGTAAATCCAAGCAATAAGCTTACAATAAAGGAAAAATTTACCGCTTATGTCGTAGTTTTTATGTAAGATCACGTAAAATAAAGAAATATTTTTAAAAGAAAAATTCTGCTTGGTTACAAACGTACTTTGTTAATCGAAACAGACGAACCTTTGCCATCCACCTCTTCCAGTCGGCCAAGCCTTCCCTTTTCCGTAAAATCAAACCGCAACTATCCTACGAACAAGGGCATGAATCATCTGTTACAAGCTGCATGCATGTCTGCGCGTTATCAGGGAAAGCATGGTATCATTGTCTATTAGCTTAAAACAAATAAAAATAGATTGTCCTGAGGTTTTAGTCAACACATACTTTCCGGAAACTGAGACCACTTCAGTAATAAAAAAAATTCCGGAAGCTCTGGGTGTTATATTTGTTTCAATATCGCCGATGATTAGGTAACTTTTATCAGGACACCCTGTATGTTTTAAAAGCAAACATTTACTTAATAGCTCTAATTTTGTTGACATTTGTCATTTTGTCACTATAAAAAATACTTGCAGCTTGTTTTTTAGTATAATCATTTAAATGATTTTGGAAAAAAAATTAGGTCCTTAATTGGATCCATTGGAAACCATAGTGGGCCGATCATATTACTCTCTACGAAAAAATACAAAAA
This sequence comes from Philopedon plagiatum, assembly GCA_963971165.1. Lineage (NCBI taxonomy): Eukaryota > Metazoa > Arthropoda > Insecta > Coleoptera > Curculionidae > Philopedon > Philopedon plagiatum. Next base: position 9,749,720 of record OZ020191.1, read on the forward strand.
CTGGTACAACTGGTATGAAATATTGAGCGTTCGTAATATGAGTTAAGCCGGGTCATTATGTCTGTTGCTATGCAACGGTTCGTGGTAACTGTTGTTTGAATTTGTCCATTCCGGTTATTCACGAGATTTTTGGTACATCGTAACCGAATGAACCTACTAAATGTTGAGATATTTGGGGAAAAAGTATCAATGAAGCGGAAAATGTTGATATTGAAATTGCGGGAGGATGGAGAGCCGGTTGTTCACAGCTAATCCCAATGAAATCATGTGATAGGTACGAAAGATCATATAAAGTTTTTAAAAACTGGCTACATCAGAAAAACAGTGTAACTAATGAGAAAAGCTTATTGGCATAATTTGTAATGCAAGTTTACCTTAAAAAGTTTTGATACTATACTGTCACTGAATTTCCTATTTCAGCACCGTTGAGGTCTATTCACCTTTTCTAATCATTTTTTACAGAGGAGGACGCTGAGTTAGACCAGAAGGGGGCTCAGCCCCCCTGCCGCCAACTGTCCTAAGGTTTATTTCTGAGTAACATCATTAGTAATAAGTCAAATATATGTAGCTCATTTATTAAATTATCTTAATTTTGACGATGGTATGCATAAGACTTATAAGGAATATGAATTATACAAATACACTAATTGTAAAAACAGCGTTTTATAGCCGGCATGTTGCTTGTGCAGCATTTCACTTCGCTAACTAGTGTTTAATTTTATATGTATATATATATATATATATATATATATATATATATATATATTTATATATATATATATATATATATATATATATATATATATATATATATATATATAGTGTGGTCGTTTAAGTGTGCAACATATGGGAAAGTTTTTTATTACCGATTTCTCAGAAAATTTTATTCTTGATAAAAGTTGGTGCACGTTCGATAATCATATTGGGTGTACTTGGAATGGTTGCAAGTCAAACGGTGTACAGGGTAGGGCAAAAAATATAAAATTTCTACAAGAATAAAGTACCCCTATTTCAGAATATTCAGCAAAATGTTATTAAGAAAAGGTGTTTAGAATTAAAAGTTATGCATAGGTTTGAAAACATGACCTCATAAAATAAAAAACAAAATTTTTTTGAAAATATTAATTATTTCCTAAAAAAAAAATTTTTTTTATTATCACCCTAAAAACCTTCATAAATTAAACAAAATCAAATCAAGTTCACACATCTTTGTTCAAATTCAAGCATATTTGTAAAATTAACTTAGCTTTTTAATTTATTAAGGAATCACAAACTTCATGTTTGTTGCAAGGACATTAAACACAACTTTAAAATACCGTAAAAATTATTTTTAACAAGATAAAACATTAGTAATGATAATTTTCAAATTAAAAAACTCTCATTTAAATTACAAAATATTTATTTTAAATGTTTATTAGAAAATTGTACAAAATAATCGACAAACATGAAATCCTACTAAAATAATCGCAGATACCTATGGAAAGAAAACAAATAAGGGTTAAAAGTAAACATTATGACAGTTTGGTGGCATTATTCATTCTTAAATAATTATTGTTATTAGCTGATCTCAAATGCCTCCTCCAGTAAAGTTAACGTTAGCCGAAAAGGCAGAATTAGTGCTAATATGTGGAGAACACTATAAAACAGTGCGTGAAGCAGGAGATATATTCAATGAACGACATCCAGATAAACAAGTCCACTATTCAACCATAAGCAGAATTTTAAATAATTTTAAACAGACAGGGTCTTTAGAGTATAAATATAAAAATGAACGTACCAAAACTGTATGTACTGAAGAAAATCAATTACAAGTACTTCAAGCAGTTGTTGAAAACCCTAGAAGATCCACCCAAGAAGTGCATGCTTATACGGGTATAAAAAAACCTCTATTAAGGAGATTCTTAAAAAACAAAAATATCACGCCTATAAGCCAATGTTTATTTGCACGTTTCAAAGACAAGACTATGACTTGCGGTATGATTTCTGCATGTGGATTCAAGGAGAAATAGAAGATCAACGTGATTTCCATAGACACATGCTTTTTGGGGATGAATCCACGTTCACTACAAATGGCGTTGTTTCTTCCCAAAATTGTAGGTGGTGGTCGGACGAAAATCCAAATTTTGTCATTGACAACAAAAACCAGTATTACCAAAAAACAAACGTTTGGTGCGGTATTATTAACGACAAATTAATAGGGCCGTTCTTTTTTCGCCAAAACCTAACTGGTGATACCTATTTACATTTTTTGGAAAACGAACTAACAGATTTTTTGGATAATATGAGTATACAAGAACGACGTAAATTATGGTTTGTACATGATGGTTGTCCGACTCATTCTGCTAGAATTGTTTCTGAATGGTTAAATGGAGAATTTGGTGATAAATGGTTAGGACGAAATACCGATCCACGGTGGCCTCCTCGTTCGCCAGATCTCACCCCACTAGATTTTTTTTTATGGGGATATTTAAAGCAAAAAGTTTACAAGGATCGGCCCTTTAATAATGTTGGGGAGCTTGAAATTTCGATACGATTTCATTGCAGAAATATTCCAGCAAGTGTATTGCGATCCACGCTTAGTGAATTTTATGATCGGACAATTAAATGCATTGAACGTGAAGGTGGACATACGGAGACGCGTCGATAATTTTTTTAAACATACCTAATATAATTTTTTCCTGCATTTCAAATATTGTCTGTTTAATTTTTTTTAAATTTGTTTATTGTTAAGTTATAATAAAAAGAAGCCGATAAAAATTGACAAAACCATTGGCACCATACTCAAATACGTTTAGGAACATTGTATTTCTTGACTTTGCACTAAACGCAGACATAATGCATGCATTGTTTTGTTAATAATGCCCCACAACGCCATTATGTTAGAATGATTTCATGTTTGTAGATTATTTTGTACAATTTTCTAATAAACATTTAAAATAAATATTTTGTAATTTAAATGAGGGTTTTTTAATTTAAAAATTATCATTACTAATGTTTTATCTTGTTAAAAGTAATTTTTACGGTATTTTAAAGTTGTGTTTAATGTCCTTGCAACAAACATGATGTTTGTGATTCCTTAATAAATTAAAAAGCTAAGTTAATTTTACAAATATGCTTGAATTTGAACAAAGATGTGTGAACTTGATTTGATTTTGTTTAATTTATGAAGGTTTTTAGGGTGATAATAAAAAAAAATTTTTTTTTAGGAAATAATTAATATTTTCAAAAAAATTTTGTTTTTTATTTTATGAGGTCACGTTTTCAAACCTATGCATAACTTTTAATTCTAAACACATTTTCTTAATAACATTTTGCTGAATTCTCTGAAATAGGGGTACTTTATTCTTGTAGAAATTTTATATTTTTTGCCCTACCCTGTACACCGTTTGACTTGCAACCATTCCAAGTACACCCAATATAATTATCGAACATGCACCAACTTTTATCAAAAATAAAATTTTCTGAGAAAACGGTAATAAAAAACTTTCCCATATGTTGCACACTTAAACGACCACACTGTATATATATATATATATATATATATATATATATATATATATATATATATATATATATATATATATATATATATATATATATATATATAAACACACGACCTTCATTCGGGCACTCACAGAAATGCTTTACATAGCAAAACTGTTATTAGATTTTTCGTTGTGGCAAATTATACTAAAATAGTCCATTTCATGACTAAAACTTGACACGAAACTGACAGGGTAGCGGTTTATGGCCAATAAAATAGAATGGACCGCTCCAAAATGATATAAATATTAATGGTATGTGCACTCACTTGCCGCAGCGGAGAGATTATACGACATAAAATGCATTTTAACTTGAATACGGGATGCCGCGTCATATACTTAACCCCCACACATTACAGTTTTCTCATTGTGACACGGTACTGAAAAGTTAAAGTTATTTTTTATTACGTTGGCACTACAAGCTAGTGTATTGGCCCTGGGACTTACAGTTTAACATGGACTTCGAACCACTGTTCTCAGTAATATGACAGCCAGAGCATGCACCCCCATGGGCTGTCAAGCCTTGATATCGTGCTATCCTAAGCTGTCGTTTTGTTACCGACCGACTGGGGAGTGTGAAACGAGATATCTGTTCTCATCCGGCCTTTAACCGGCGTGAATACGATGGTTTTGATATCGAACCATTTAACACTTTTCCCTAAGCCTGTCTACCTACTGCACGGTAACGTGATACTTCGCGTAACGTAAAATTAGGGGTCTTATTCCCGTTCTTGAGAAAATGGACTATTCCCTCCAGAGAAGGAAGGAATCTCGCACCCCACGAAACTTCTCTCTAGGCAGGCTATACAAATTCTCGACTAAGGCGAACGAAGCTGTTGATACATACATTTTGAACGAGGTTACCAAATTGTTATCGTGCATTAAAGCATAAAGGGACGTCCATCTAACCGCTGTGTGGAGAAGCCACATAGACAGGAATACCTAGAACCAATAACAAACCTTATTTTGAGGGTAGATTTGAATTTATTCGTGCTATTAAACGTCAAAGTAGAAGTTTCCGCGATTTCCTTAGTTGTAGAGGACTCAGGGCTTAAGAACCCTACTGGTATTGGTAAGGACCAGAAAATGGGAAGTAATTGTTTTGAATTTTTTTAGGTCGAACAATGCCATTTGCAAACAGACCCATTTTTGATAAGAACTAGAAAAAGGTAGGTCGGATGGACAAACGGTTTCTAGAATTACATGTTTCTATACCTAAAATCACAGAAAATTAGAGAAATTTCGGAGCATCTGAAAATTATGATTTTTGATTCAAATTTTCTACGGTTTCTAATTTTTTAAGGGGTCAAACTGGATTTAGATCAAAATTTTATTTACATCGTCGTAAACAGCTTGTCGAAATACGTGATATTCACATTTTTTAAATCCATTCTTTATAGGAAGGAAGCAATTTCTTGATAAGCAAACATTTTAATAAAGAAGTGACTTCTTTTCGAAAGATAAAATTGTTTGTCCTCTCATTACTTTTATCAATGAACATACTCTATAAGAAAAAACTTGGTGAAAAGTATCAGGTATACTTTTCGACACGGATTCTGCTCAGAAGAACTAACGGCTATTATTGCCCTCTTGACTGTTCCCAACAGAACAACAAGAACCGAGTTATATTGGCATCCCTTTACTGTCCAGTTACAAAAGTCTAAAATATCCCACTTCTCTCGTTCATTTATACTCAGGGTCTCTGGATTTTGAAACGAATTGCCTGCACATGATTTTTGTTTACCTTTCAACCTCTAATTCTTTAAATATAGTATCAATAGATTACACCTCCCTTCTCTTCAGGCGCCCAGTATTACTTAGACTTAAAGTCGGGCCGGGCTCAGGCAAAAAAAAAGTTCATCCCCGTATCAAAAATAGGTTCTGTGCTCTATTAACAAAAACGCACAACATTATATACTCATATGTTGTCATTTTGTTGTTTATAATATTATTAAGTTTGTTCCTAAATACAACTTTCATCTGAAAGAAATTTCGCTTAGATTTTTTTTAAATTACAGGCATTTCTTATGTTCTCGCATCGTAGTAATAAATCATCCCTTTATTTGATCTCTCCATCAAAAGCATTCGCGATTCGAGTAAATTTCAGTCAAGCAACTTCCCAGTAACATAAGAATAAAACTAAGCATTATGTCAAAGACTTATGTGTGCATTCTTTGGAAACAAATGTTTGTATGGGAGCTTCCAAGGTTTATTTCTCCTTAACTTTGCTATTTAGGTCTCCGATACGTCTTAAGGGATTTAAAAGTAATTGTCGTAAGTTAAAGGAAAAGATGTTCCTCACGGCATGTGCTTACGAAATGTAATTTATTGCATCCGGGGGATCTAAAACAAAAAAAAAATAAATGTGATATGTGAGACAAATGTGTAAGGCAAATAACATCTCTAAAAATATTAATAAATGACATGAAATTTGGTACTAGTCTAGCAGACTTTTTAAATAACAAAATATAGTCAATTTTGTGTTGCAGACATAATAATTAACTAAATAAATTTCCCCTAAAAGTGATCTTAAATAGGTATTCTTAATAATTATGTAGATTTAAATAAAAATTTAATCGTCATATACCAGTGTGCTATTTCCCCGTCTGTGCACGGTAAATATGTAAACCTAACAGCTTACTTCAAAAATGAACGAATTTGTTGGAAGCGCCTAAAAAGCCCATTTCCTTATTGAGAGTTATTATTAAACATCCCAAAATATCTCCAAGCTCGCGCAAAAAGCAAGAAAGTAAAAAAACAACCAACAATTAAATTAATAGTATATTATTAACCTAGGGACTAAAGTGTCTCTTTTAATCCCGCGGCGAAGGGTTTGTAGCCCGACCGTAGGGAGGGCTACAATTCGCCAAGGGATTAAAAGACACTATAGTCACGAGGTTATATGCACTTTAGGATAGGTAAAACGTTAAAGAAATAATAAAAAAAAACTCATACCACTAAACGGTACTCTATTTCTAAAACGTCATCTTCAATGACTTGTACCATGATTGTCTCTGTCAACGGAAAATCTAGTGTGTTTTGACAAGTAACTAAGTAAAACAAAATCAACTCGATAAACATAGTCAAATATGCCAAACCTGAAAGACGTGTGTTGATTGTGATGGAAGAAATTGAAAAAGCAGCTCAAGAGGCTGTAGGCCAATTATTACCAAGGAAATCTGGAGAACAATACTCGTTTATTGATACTCAAAATGATTTAAATATCAATATTTATACAAATTAAGTTGATTTTTATAGTTAATATTGTTCTAAACACGTTACATTTCTATTGCATTAGCATATAAATATAGCATATAAATCCCTAGGGATTTAAAGTAAATTTTAAATCCCTAGGGATGTACCACTTTTTTCCCGGAAAATAGGGATCTAAAGTACCCTTTAAATTCCTAAAGTGCATAAACGTTTTTTAAAATTATATTTGCCGTGTATTAAAAATAACATCAAAATATTCCATTAGTACCATGTATCTATTATAATATGGATCGAACGTGAAGCCTTATATAATATAAATATTTTGTTGTTTGTTATTCTCTTGAGAGAGCAGTTTACGAACTACGAACATAGACAAGACTACGAATTACTACGTAATTGAATCAAGAATGGTAGTAGAAAGAGATAAAATAGCATTGGAGTGTTGGAGCTCAGAAGTGTTGTTGTCTGCTGGGTGCTTAGGAAAAACGTCTGGGAACGCTCGGTTACACGTACGTCTTTGTCTAATGAACTAGAAAAGAAAAAGTGCGACGTATAGATTTATAAATGACTCAGAGCGACTTTAAATAATCGCCTTTAGAAATAACCTAACATAACATAACCTATAAATAATAAAACCTTTTTAACTTAAATTTATTACTATTTAGCAGAAAAATAAAATATTTTGGGGCTTTTATTACTTTTAGTAAATCTTGTGATGCTTCTAACGTATTTTTGTACAAAAATACAAGGTAAAATAAGATGTGGCCAATGTTTACAAATTGTGTTTACAGTGTCGTTTAGAATGGTTTGTTTTGGCTTCAAAGAATGTAAACTCATCCCGTATCCAGTCCTAATAAATCCATGATTAGTACTAATTTATAAAATAAATGTGGTTTCATGGGATCTGTATACAAGACGAATATCTATAGTTTATAAAATAATAACAAATTTTCTCAGTGCCCTGATTATTTTTATAAAATGTTTTACTCGTCCGTTTTCTACTCTTTATTTATTCTTATTTCTATATTAAGAAGAAACTTTTTTACGTAGCATTGTTAATACAAATTTATGAGCTGGAAAAATTAAAAATCTAAGTAAATAAATAGTTTAGGCCATATAACTTTTTTATTATTTATTTTTACGCAAAAACACTTTAATTAATTTGACCTGCTCAGTTTTTTAATTATCATTATTTTTTATTTATGGTGGGACTGTACGTTGGAATGTGTCCCTATACTTACCTGGATCAATAGGTGACCGTTTCTGATAAAAGGGATCTAGTGTGGGAAAATATGTTTTTGAGAAAAAAAGAGTTTAAATTAAGTATGTGTATGTGTATGTGTATTGCACAAGTTTGTTGGAGTCAACCATACATTATAATCTAAATCTAACTAACAAAAGAGTGCACCGGAGCTATAGAGTACCTAACCCTTACTCCCCACCCCACACCCACACTATCCGATCAAATCTATTGGCAACCGTTGGAAAGTAGTAGTTGTACAAACATTATTTGATTTTAGAGTCGCGCCCCGTCGCATGCAAAATTTAACTGAGCAAATATAGCTGACGATGACCAACTAACATATAGAATTCATAGATTTCGAAGAGGACACTTTTGATATACACACGCCGCCTTCTGCCCGTGAGTTACCTTCTATAATTCTACCAAAAGGATACCCAATTGAAAGAAAATGGTATCTTTATGACAATATTATTACTTTATGCTCCGATCCAGATAAACAGGACCTTGTAGCGCCAAAACCAGCGGAAAAATCACCCAAAAAGAAAAGAAGGACAAAAAAAAATAGTATTGTTTTGCTAATTATTTTTTGTATGTATATAGCAATCATGTATGTTGTTTGGTCATATAAAGAAGGTTTTAAATATTTTAAGGGATTCAACGTCATTCTATATGTTTTTAGGTAACCGAATCCATTCTTAACTCAAAGACCATTTTTTGACACACCAGATCCCTTTTATCAGAGACGGTCACACAGGGCACCAAAAATTGGGTAATAAGCCCCTTTTTCCGACCATTTAATTGGAGTAACAATTACACTTCAAACCAAACACCGCTTCTGAATGTAAAGCAATTGTTCTTTAAGACTTGGTCAGCTTTAGTTAAATATTGAGCAACTTGACAAGGCTCTATACTATTAGAATTTAACACGCTGTTAGCTAATCCCGAATTAAATGTTCTTTCTGCAACTCGCTGTTAGTTCGAAAATATATTTTTCGAAAAATATATTTTTGAAATGTATTTTTTGAACAACTATTTTTGAAAAGTTGTTTGCCAGAAACTAAAAAATAATAATAAAAAAAATAAAACATTGATTTTGCTTCAACACTTTCCGGAAACGTTTTAAAATACAATCTATAAAACGTACAAATTGGCTAGAAATACTTTGAAAGTCAATTTCCTTATCAAAGGGCTTTAAAATTAAATCAGTGTCTTCGTTGCCCAGCCGATGATGGAAAATGTTTTATGTATAACTTTTGAAGAACATCGATCAGGAATAACTGACGCTGCAAATTAAATTGATAATTCAGAAAATTGATTTTGAAACACTCTTGTGATTATATGAAGTGCTTCTGGGTACATTGAATTTTCTATGTGATAAATATTAATAATAATGCTTATAGATCGAGTGGCGGCTGCAAGTTAGTCTACGTTATCGAGTATAGAAAAGGAAACTACTTCATAGGATAAATAGACATTATTTAAATAAGAATCGTAATCGTAGTTTATTTTCTTGTACTCGAGATAATATCCCGTGTGCTATATTTTACGTTTATTATTTTAAAAGCAAAGTACATAATTTTAATATTAACAAGCATGATTACTTGCTCTGTTTCTTCCTTTTTAGTGTTCTGTGCCAAAATTAGCAAAACGAAACACTTATGGAATCACTTAGGTGTCCGTCCGTCACAGGCGATTTTCTCTGAAACTATTCGTAAGAAAGAAAAAATTTTTCGACTAAAAATATTTCCCACGATGTAAGGAACAACTTTTGTCCTAACACGTTTTTATTTTTTTTTTAATTTGGCTCAGTCGAAACGCTCTGCGCTTAGCTCCGCGCATACGCGGCGTATACGACGGCGTTGGTGCCGTCGGCGGCGCACACTGGTTTATAATAGATAGAGAAGCGGAAAAAATTCTATAACTTTTAAAATATGTACTTAAATTATTTTGAGAATTTTTTTAAAAATTATATTTGTCATTTAAATGTAGATAATTTAACGCAACCCAACCAAAACACAATTAAAATATTATGGCCACAAATAAAGAAAACATACACACAACTTTAGAGGTTAAGGTAGTGAGGACCTGCTTAAAATGACTTGAATGCGTTATAATAATATTAACACAGGCATCACTAGTCAAAAATCACTAAGTGGACTGAATGGAGAACTCTTCTAATCTATCAATATTTTTTCTTTAGAAGTTAGTTTTAAATAATAATCTAGTGTCTTTTTGCTACCTAGAAAATGATGTTCGTCGATCCGTTGTTAACTAATATCTTGCTCAGTTTTATCTAGTTTGTACTATGATTATAGTGTTTCTTAAATTAACCTAATAGGATTGAAAACTAAACTAAATTTAACACTAATAATATTTAGGTATTATGTAACATTTGCGGGTGCAAGAAAGCGATTTAGAAACATCTCGACTTTAGAAAAACTCATTTAAGGGATATTTTCAAGAAAATCGGTGAGTTACGTTAATTTTCTTGGCAAAAGGGCGAATAACAAGTTTCTGAACGTGCTATGTGAAACAGAATAATTTTTTTTTTTGACAAATGTAATGAAAGAATTTTGGTTGTAATTTTAAAATACTGTGAAGTTGTGCTCAATTAGTGTTTTTCGTTTTGATTTTTAACCTTTTTTTTAGCAGAAAGTTTAAGCTAGTAGGAATAATGCTCATAGTTCTTTGTGTTGTCGGTATAACATAGCCTGTTTAGTTCTGGTTCCATTTTCAACCGATTTCATGAGTGGTCCATATTTTCCGGTATTAGGTAAAGACATTTCTATTAAATTAAAATACGCAATTCTGGTAAAATGTGTCTGTGGAATTAAAAATACTTTGGATATTTCTCGGTTTTCACCAGAACTGATAAAACATGAGATGTCACGATAATATTTAGGTTTGGCGATGCCCCGGCTGGATCTTTTGTATTTTCTTTATAATATTAGAGCCTGTGACGTCAAGCTCTTCAGAAGTGTCGGATAAGGGCCGGTATTTGGTCATTTTTTAAAATAAAAAAAAAACGATTTGAGGGAAAAAGTATTAGGTATCGTAGACTTCCCCAGGAGTCACCTACTCCAATATATGCAGTGAATTTCATAACACGCTGTATGTTATGTACCTACCTTTAAATTTAAAAATTGGGTTAACAGTATATTTTGGACTTTAGTTAATTGATTTAACCTTTGCTTTCCCCTTGTTAAAGCGAAGAGGCAGGAAGCAACTTTTAACCATATTTTCTTTAATTTAGTCAAACTATAAAGCATTTCTTAGATAAAAAAAATAATCATTCAGCACTAACAACATTTTTGAAAATGGACTCTTTTACTAAATCTGAATTTCACAATTCTAATATTACCATCTTAAATTGGGATTTATTAGTATCTAATATTATTACACACATTTCGTTATGAAATTATATATTTACTGTAAAGAAACATGACATTTTTACAGATTTTACATAAAATTACTTAAAAGTTTGAAATATTTATATATTTTTTGTAATATTACAAAGAAATATTACATTTTAAATTTGTGAAAATATACAGTGTGAAAGGGGTATGAGGGCAATAATTTTAAAGGGTGAAAGTATGGTCAAAGTACAAGAAAAAAGTTTTATATACAAGGGATTGAAAACCAACCGTTTACCTAAAAATTGTATTTAAAGTTTTAATCTTCGTTCAAGGTTCTTAGTTAAAGTACCACGAAAATAATGAAACTTGTGAAATATCTTGTCAGTATATTTTTGATTAACAAGACCAAGATTTCTCACAGTGGGTATATTCATTATCGACATTACTTTAGGTACTTACATCTTAAAGAGGTAAATGAGTCTAAAGTATTTAAAATAGTAAAACCGCACGACGAAAGAGGACACCCCTGTTACAAACAAAACCACACTGACGAGCGGCACCCTTTAATGGCAAGTCTGGAACTAAATTTATTTCCCAAGAAATATTATCTTGAGAAGGGCAGAACACGCTCGACCGCTTAAATTCATTCAGTAAGGCAATAAGGTTATCATTGTTAAGTATTTAGTGACAGTAACTTCATTTAAAATATACTAGAATGTACTTGTAACACTTACCAGTGACAGATCCACCTCTTACTCAAAGGCAGGGTCGTATTATGATTTACCAGTGCCTGAGGCTCCAAAGTGTGAAACCCATATACGTATTAAATAAATATACCGCGGGTTGTCTGGACTTCTTGATGCCAACAATGTGAAATGGGGATATACAATCTCGCATAAGTCTATCCTTTAGTCTGATATTTCTGTATATGCGCATGCGTTAATACGAATTTTATCATTGGTCAGACATTGTACTGAATTAGATGGTGAATTGTACTAATCATCGGCTGTTGTGCGTCTATTTCGGCTTCTTTCAGCTTTCTGGTTTTTTTAGTTTACAGTTGGAACGCCATTCGCCATTTTTTTTTTGTGTCGTGTTGTATTTTGTATTCGGTGTTCTTGTGGTTTATTTTGAAGTATGCTAACTTATGCCCTGATGTACAAAAAGTAATAAACTAGTTCAATTATACTAAAAAAACCAGCCCTGTCAAGAAACTTATGAAGCGTGGCGCCGTTAGATTGCCAATAGCAACACAGAATTTAGCGCAATCGCAGTTTACGAAATATCGGAATAAAGGATAGACTTATGCGAGATTATATATCTCCATTTCACATTGTTGGCATCAAAAACCGCACATTGGGTAAATGGGGAACCCGAGGTATATTTATTTAATACGTATATGGTGAAACCCTTGTACAGAAGCGCACCTGGTAAGCACTATGTTTAGGAGGTGAGTAAAGTAAAAGAAATAAATGTTGATTTTTTCTTCGAGCCCGCTTCACGGACTCAAGTTGTTTCTATCGGATAAAGCAATGTTCGCGGGAAATTCACTTTAGATTAAAAGATACAGTTGAATTTTTGAAACGATGCTAATAAAAATTTTAATTTTCTGCCTTTATTAAGCTTTTATGAATTTTTGGACAGAATTTTTATTGAAACCCTAATAAGTCTGCAGAAAACTTGCTGTCGCTTAATTCAGTTTGTATGATTTTCTTGATACAATCTTTAGCGAAACTCGAATAAACTATATACAGGGTGATTCAGGAAGAAGTGCCAATATAGGTACGTATTCAGGGACTCAAAATAAAAATAAAAGTTCCTATAAGCATTCCTCTTATTCTTAACCGCTACAGAGATACAGGGCCTGCAAAAATTAAGAATTGTTATAATAAAATTATTTTTATGAAACAGACTACATTTTATAATTTTCAGTTTCGTTACAATACCACCGTCTACTTCTAAGCACATGTCAGCTTATTCGCATGAATAGCTCGTGTCGCTCGATGGTCTGACTGGGGCATGTCTCTTATAATAGCTGCTGCGTTCATTATGCCATCGAGTAGTGACTCTCTAGTGCCCACTTTAGTTGCATATACTAAAGATTTATACCAACCCCAAAGATAATAATTGAGATGATTAAGATCGGGCGAGCTGGATGGCCAACCATGTGGGCCATCTCGGCCAATCCATTGATTTGGAAAGTTGGTATTTAAAAAAATGTTTTACTAGTAAGCTGTAATGAGTTGGAGCTCCGTCATGTTGCAAGTACATGTTATGTCTTACATTAAGCGGAACCTCGTCTAATAAGGTTTGCAAATTATTTTGTAGAAAATCTAAGCACCTTTGTCCTATAAGATAACCCTCAAGTATAAATGGACCGATTAATTTACTGTCTAGCATACCGCATCATACGTTATTATTGCTGGAATCCTGAAACAATTTGTTGCAGGTAAATCTATTTTAGGTTTTTTTTTTAAATTGAAATACATTTGTGCACTACTGCAGGATCCTTGTATTATGCAAATTCTTTCAGTTTTTTCTAATTAAAGAAGCTATTTTCGTTGATTTCATCAAATTTTATGCCCCTTATTTTTAAAACCTAAAAAAAAATAATTTACGAATGAAGAAGGAATTTTCTGCTGCATTTACTGTGACGCTATTGAAATTTAAAAAAGGAAAGATTTTGGGTGATTTCAATTTTCAAGGAATTAAATTCGTAAGTCCGTGAACAAGTTTGTAATTAGATTTTAAACTAAATTCTTAAGATTTTAATTAAAAATGTATGATAGAGAATGCAACTGCAGAAAATTAAAATAAAATATTCAAGTGCGAGTCTATCATTGTGCTGTAATAATTTCGTATCCATTTTCCTACTAAATGCTTCCTTTTTTTTATTGGATACAGTACTTGCTTCTCGTTTTAAATAAGTTTTCTAGGATATAGAGGAGGCAAGTTACGTCTGGAGAGTCGAATAAGCAAAAAAGACTAATTGGAATGGGTCCCTAAAGATGAATGAATAATTAAAATACCTTGTTGCTAAATTTTTCAAATTGAAAAATTACAGAAAATACTGATTGGTTTTCCTAAGCGGCGACTACGCGAACATGCATTTTTCGTAAAACAGACAACTACTAAAAAACAATGTTAAATATTTTTTAATTATAGTTATGTAATATTTTTAAATTATGTAAAAAGTATTCAAGGAATATTCAATGGTAAAAGACCATTGATAACTTCTAATGTAAATATAATATTGTTACTTTTTTCATTATTGCATTTTTGTTTAGTTTAGGTTAGTTCGGTTGTTTAAGTGGTTATTAAAATGCATGTGTAGTGTAGGTATATACAGGGCGTCTAAAATAGGTGATACCACTATCTATCTCCGAAACGGTAAAAGATACGAGGTCAGATAAATTAGAGAACATATGCATTTTTTAGTCCCTATTCATATTCCGTTTACGGAGTTGCCAAATTCTCTATAGTTTTTTAACTACAGGGGATTTTTAAAAAATAGTCAAAAATTTAATTCTTAAATATCTCGAAAACTATCATAGTTAGAAAAAAATTGTTTTAACAAAAATCACACGATTTTTTAACTTCCTTAAAGTGACGTTATTGTTTTGTTTATACCGTTTGTTTTCATTGAGTTACTGATAGGTACTAACTTGTTTTTTTTTCAAATCCGGACCTGGACTTTTTGCTCCATTTTTTTAAAGAATACTTTATACCCTTTACAACTGTGTATAACTTGAAAACATTTTCCGACGTTTTGATCAAGTATGGCAACATCATCAGGATTTTCTAACAATACGGACCTGGCTTCCATGTTAAGGCACAATCGACAATTCACAACCTATCGCTATGGTTTGTGGTTTTTGTAGTTGTGAAATGGCGCATTTACTTAAAAAGGGCCAGGTCCGTACTGGTAGAATATCCTGATGATGCTATTCTTCACCAAAACGTCGGAAAACATAATCAAGTGATACACAGATGTAAAGGGTATGAAGTATTCTTTCAAAAAATACAGCGAAAAATCCAGGTCCGTATTTGAAAAAAACAATTTAGTATCAGTAACAAATGATATAAACAAAACAATAACGTTACTTTAGAGAAGGTAAAAAATCGCGTATTTTTGGCAAGGCAATTTTTTTCTAACCATAATAATTTTCGAGAAATTTAAGAACTAAATTTTTGACTATTTTTTAAAAATCTCCTGTAGATAAGAAACTGTAGAGAATTTGGCAACTTCGTAAACGAAATATGAGTAGGGACTAAAAATGACACATTTTCTCTAATTTAACCGACCTCGTATCTTTTACCGTTTCGGAGATAGCAATAGTGGTATCACCTATTTTAGACACCCTGTATAATAAATTTATGTTTACATTTCATTATCCGCTAAAATGATTCTTTTAAATTTTAAAAACGTCAAAATTTGTGATTATAATCACGTTCTGGATTATGACATCGCTGTTACGATATTTCTCAACATGACATTTTTTAATGTCAATCAAGGACGTGATGATATTGACCTATATTTGAATGAAAAAAGTAAATACCTTTTTCACTATATATGAAATGTACTAATTTTATACAAGTATTTTTGGACACTCTACAACATAAAATCAAACCGATTATTTGGACAATTAGGTAGGTACTTATTTGTGCTGAGAAAAATATTTTGCAATTTTTAAAAATATATATAATAGACAAGCGTCAAAATAAAGCTATTTTCATAAGAAAAGAAAGTTATTCGACATGACAAATAGTTTCGCAACTCCGGGGGGGGGGGGGGGGGGGGTGGGGGTGGGGGTGTGCATTTAGGAAGACGGATTTCAGATCAATTAAAAAATAG
This sequence comes from Philopedon plagiatum, assembly GCA_963971165.1. Classification (NCBI taxonomy): domain Eukaryota; kingdom Metazoa; phylum Arthropoda; class Insecta; order Coleoptera; family Curculionidae; genus Philopedon; species Philopedon plagiatum. The sequence continues at coordinate 9,765,929 of OZ020191.1, forward strand.
CTTGTGATGCTTTCACATTACATTTTTCTGTTGTTATGTGGATGTACCGACTCTGGGTACAGTTCTCAGTTTAGTACACGTTTTCTTTCTTTTAAGTTTATTTTTAACTTTTTTTAATTTTCCTTATATAAATATCCTCTATTTTTTAACAAACTAGCATAAACTTAGCGAAAGATCTATTTTTTAATAAACTGGCACGAAAAATTCAAAATAAACTGTCTAGCAGGAAGATTTAAACGTGTCACAACACAAAATAAGGTTAGATTAACTATTGTCGGGCTCATTAGTTGCCGTGTTGTGGCTAGACACAAGTTTCTATTCACACGTCCTGTTTCTCTAAACAAAGCCACAGATCTAGTCAAAACTTGGCGAAACTGGTCGAAATTCATAATTATGCATGGAAATTCTGTTCGAAAATTCTGAATGGCGTTCCGTGTTAAATAAACCCACTGACCGTCAACCCTTTTACAATTTCTAAAGTATCTTTCGATGATAAAAGCTTTTTGTTCAGCCGTGATTATTATAAAGGGTGTCCCAATAGGAACGCACATTTTGAATGACGCGGCATTCTCATTTTATTCGCAGTAGGCCAACAAACAAATGATAAGAATAATGTAAATAGTTTGCGATTTGTAGCCATGGAACGCTATACGGTCGAACAACGAATTATTATTGTTAAAACACACTACAAATATGGAGAATTTTTTGCGGAAACAGTTCGAAAATCGCGTGGCATTTTTGGTCGACACAATGCGCCAAATCACACGACCGCTTACTGCTTAACAAATTTGAGCAAAATGGTTCTGTCGTGGACGTGCAACCACCAGTGCGTCGCCGTATAGTCGCTCTGTTGAAACATTGCGGCAGTACGTGAAAGTGTTGGCGAGAATCCGAGAACTAGAGATGAGCGATATCGTGATTTTTTAATATCTATGATATCTGATATCGTGACTTTTTGATATCAGTGATTTAAAAGCGTGACGTGATCACGACTTTCCAGTAGGCAATTTGCTTCTACAAAATATCGTGAATTGCGATATATCATATCACTTACTACTTTTACCAATTAGCTATCTGCACCTGTGCTCAGTGCTGTGTATGTCATGTTCGGAAATAAAACGACAATATATCAAATTTATAATCAAATTAACTTATTAAATTTATAAAAACAACAAAGTGGGTAGTAAATTCGCTGGTACACAAACAAAACAAACCAAACAAATACATCGGTTTGTTCAAACTAAAATAAACATTATTGCCCAATATCTAAGCTGGTAGCGTTTTCCTAAAAAAATAAATGGGTACCTATTCTAATGTATTCTTTAGAGAAAAAAAGAAAATGCAAAAACATATTTTTGATCGCTTAAAATAAGTTTAAGTACTTAATTCTGATACCTATAACAAACTTACCAAATTACGATCGTCCAATGCAAGCGAAACTGTAGGGTGCTTATAATTTAAATGTTTTTTAAGATTCGAGGTGCTCGTTTTAAAAGACAGTTTTGCTTGACATATATTTCATTTTGCAATACTATTTTTTTCATTATCAATTTCAAAAAAATTCCACAAATATCATCTCTTTCTTTTTTAAATAATACTAGACATTGTGTAACAGCAGCCAAAAAACGAAATTAAAAAAATATATGCTCCAGTCTCCAACCCCAATTCTTTTATTCTATATCTAATCCACAAATTGATATACAATATTAACATTAAGCAGACTAAGTAATCATAATCAACCAGTGATCACTGACACCACTGATATCACATTTCACGAATAACGAATATCAAATACTAAAAATAAATTCCCGTGACTCCGTGACATGCGAGTCGCGATATGCGTTTCAAAAGAAACGTGAAACGGACGTAAGGCACGATATCCCTTGCAGCCCATATGTTCTTCAAAAGTGACATACGAAAATCGACCTAATAACCTAATGCCGATACATGTTAATGGATAAATATCACTTTTCAAGTCACGCTTTTACCCGGACTCTGGTAGCAACTGTTACTTGTGATTTTTAGATATCAGTGAAAAAATATCAGATCGTGAAATATCGCTCTTCTCTACCGAGAACATCTATCCGTCATCGGTCACAACAGTTGCACCTTACAAGGAGCACTACCCATCGAATTCTCACAAAATATCTTCATTTCCATGCTCATAAGATTCAATTGACGCAAGAATTGAAGCCATCGGACCATGCGACACGCCGTACGTTTTCTTCTTGGGTATTGCAAGAACAACAAAGGAATGTCGATTTTTCGAAGAATATTCTGTTCGCCGATGAGGCACACTTTCACCTTAACGGCTTTGTTAATAAACAAAATTGCCGGATTTGGGGTGAAGAAAATCCTAGAAGTGCGGAATTTGGGCAGGTGGAGTGATTGGACCATACTTCTTCGAGGACGAGGCAGAAAATGCAGTTACTGTGAACAGCGAACGCTATCGTAACATGCTCACTGAGTTTTTCTGGCCTCAATTGGATGGTATGGATACGGAAGCTATGTGGTATCAACAGGATGGTGCGACATGTCACACTACACGCGAAGCAATTCAGTTGTTGCAAGGAAAGTTTCCCGGTCGTGTCATCTCACGTAATGGAGATCAGAACTGGCCCGCAAGATTGTGCGATTTAACGCCTTGCGATTTCTTTCTTTGGGTTTTTTTAAATCACGCGTATACGCTAATAACTAAACAACAATACCACAGTTTTGAAGAACGAAATTGAACGCGTTATTAGTGAAATTGGGCCAGAATTGTGTAAAAATGTAATTGAAAATTTCTCGAAAAGGATAAGATTCTGTCACCAATGTTGGGGCGGCCATTTGCCGGATATTATTTTTCACGTTTAATTGCAGTGCATTAACTTTCTATTAAATATAAATAACACTTATTTTAAAACAAATGATGATTTTTATTTCACAATTAAAATGTGTGTTCCCATTGGGACACCCTTTATTTAATTTTCTTAAAAATATTAACTTCAGATATTAACAGTCCTATTTTTGATTCACCTATACCTACCTTTAACATGTTACCTTTCAAGAGTAATAATTCAAGATATGCGTGATTGGTTCCACGGCATACTTTGAGGACGTTTTTTTTTATGTTATGTTACCTATATACACAAAATTTGTCGATCGTTACGAGTTTCTTTAGTTTTTTATATTGTTTTTTAGGTTTCCTCTCACTTTAGAAATATACCGTTAAAATGAAACCATTCGGGAGAACTCATCTAAAAAACAAAAAATCCATCGAAATCGTTGAATCCATTCTAGAAGTATGTGTGAAAATAGTTACATAAAAAAATGATTATTTTAATTTAGTATCTTTTTTATGGATCGACACTGAAAAGTTTTTAAATAACAGAGTAAAAACAGCATTAAAAAGAGAAAATGGTAGTAATAGAAGCTGAATGCTCCTTTTAAGTACAAACAAACCCACCTCGTTTCCGTATTTCTCAAAATCCCATTTTAAGGTAACTCTCCCGTTGGGAATAGTTCGGCGATCCTGTAATAATCTTATTAAAATCTTATGAAAAGGTCGCCTTCAGAATTTGACCCAAATAATATCTATCCTTTAGAGAGTAGCCTGTAATTTCATTTAATATTTAGGGATGGAGGAAACTATAAGCTCCTGTTCTAATGAATAATTGTTACTTTGTTAGGGGATTGGTAAACAACAACAACATATACATATGACACAAATAGGAATAATCTTATTTATCTACTCCTATTAAATTATTTATTAATTATTCAACTACTTTTGAACAATTAATAGTATCTATAAGCAAACAACATGAGTTATTATAACTCACTGCTATAACTCACTATAATAAATCGGAAAAGATTTACGAACCGAATATCAAGGTGGCTCTGTACAAGCCGATTGGCCGAAAGGAAACAGTCCATTATTGATATTGAGGGAAATAATGTCACTCGAATAATTTTGACGTTTTCAAATTAAGTTAATACCTAATTATTGTACTTGTATCTTAGTATTTATTGTTATAGTCGTAGATAAAGTATAGTATTCAACTTGCGGTAATGGTCATAACTCACTTGATGAATTACAGCACTCGCCTGCGGCTCGTGCTGCAAACTTCATCTGCGTGAGTTATGACCTACATTACCGCTCGTTAAATAATATACTATTAATGAGCGTGTAATGATGACTGTTACTGTTACTAAAAATGGGAACAATTATATTTAGCCGCTACCGGTATTCAACTTCTATTGCAGAACAAATAAATGATATCTAGCCTTGAAAACATTTTTGGAGAAGGGAAAAAAGAGGAAAAAGAGGGAAATTCTAATTCAAATATACACACATTAAAAAACTAATTAATGGAATAAATATTTTAAAAAATAATAGATTATTAACAAAATTAGTGACAACGTATATCGAAGGACGCAGTTCTGGTTATAAATTTGTTGTTGCATAACAGTCATTTGAAGAGGTATATTATGTGAGCAGGTTCTTTAAATTGATTGTTTATTGAATGGTTCAGACAAGAAATGATGTTTTTATGTATCATTTTGAAATTCTTATCTATGCTAAAATTATGAAGGTTTTCCCCAAATGCGTCCCGAAAGCATAACTCTTATCGTTGGGTGACTTAGCTGAATTAATATGTTCTTTTATCAGTGGCGGCTGGTAAAATTTCAAAGTTGTATATCTCTACTCCCACTTACAGGACCCGTACCAAATTTAGGGGTTTTAACAGTGGGGAATGTTTTGGTAATTGCGAAAAAGAAGTTGAATTTTTGCTCTCGCTGCCCTGGGAAAAGAATGAACACGTTTAGATATTTTATTTATTATTTTTTATAACCAAATTTTACATCATTTTAAAAAAATTTAAATGACTATAACTTTCTACTATCATATTTTTTCTCTTAAAAATTCCCGACAAAATGATGTAAAATTTGTTTAGAAATAATATTAAATAAAATACCTAAACGTGATCATTTTTCCCAGGGGAGGCAGAGCAAAAATTCAACTTTTTTTGGAAACTTACAAAATGTTTTTTTTGCCAAATCATTTCCAATTGGCTTACTACTAAAACCCCTAAATTTGGAACGGGTCCTGTAAGTAGGAGCACAGATATACAACTTTGAAATGTCACCAGCCGCCACTGTCCTTTATTCTAATTTTAAAAGACCTATCAGTTTGTTCAGGATATATTGTTGGGGCCATAATGTTGATTTGTATATAGATACCAGATTTCAATAGTTTAGAAAATCTTAATAAAAAGGACAGAAAATAGCCTAGGCAAATCTGAATAAACCCAAAAAAATGCAATATATGCAAGCTTATTCCAGTTTGTTTAAATTTGCTAAGGTTGGGCAAATATGCGCGGATTTGCTCAGGATTCTTTGGGTGTACCACAGTTTCTTTCTGTCTTGTTTTTAAATAACATCGAAAAATGCCAGATTTTTCCAAAAATGTTCGTAATTTTTTTAAATAGCTGTTAATGTAGTGATAGTTACGCACGGCTTCTTTGTCATGGTTTTAAGACTAGAAAAATCAGTAATTTACGTTTAATGTAAAAATTGACATTTAAAAGTCATTAGTGTAGCATCCTAATTGAACTTCGCAATCCCCCGACTTATCTCGAACTCCAGAAAAGATTAGGGCTGTTGAGGTTAACCTTCCTAATTCCTGTGCAATTGTATTTAACTACTCGCTAAATGAAGTTGTCGTTCGGATCTCCGAATTGATTGCCTTAATGAATGATTGTTGAGGTTTAGACCGTTTCTGCTCTAAACAAGATAACAATTTGGCGGAAATAGAGTAAGAGTAAAGAAAAAATTGATTCCATTCGTTAGAAAAATGTGTTTACGATTTTTAATCCAAAGAAACGTGCATATCATATCTTAGTGAATTGTGTGATTAAATTGTCTGCAAAAAGGTGGGTAGCATACTTTGATTAATTGTCATTATATACACTTTAAGTAGGTGAGTTGGTGTTTTAACCTCAATTCCTTATAGAATAAGCAGCTAACCATACTTATTCTTGATTTAGAAAGTTCATAAGAAAAGTGCATCATAATTTACTTATTTATTTGTTTAAATAATATTCTTCAAGTTGCAATTACTGTTGATTATTTGACGTTGCTTCAATGAACGAGAAGCACCTATAGCTGCATCACTAAAAATCTTACCCGAATTCCTTCAGGTCTTAACGCTGGAAGTGGGTAAATACGATTGCAGGACCCTACAATGTTCAGCCACCTGTAAATTTAAGAAAATTATATTAATTAAAGGCAACTTAGTTTTGTGCCATGATTTTCTTTTAATTATGGAAATTTTAAAGGAAAGGGGAATGAGTATATATTTCTTCAATGGTAGAACTAAACCAATTTTAATGACAACATAATACAGATCATTTTTATACTATGAATTAATTTCTGAGCCTTTCGCAATTCTATTAACAAAAGGGCAACTTAAGTATGAACTTTACATCAACGTTTCTTAACCTTTAGGCCACGACCCAGTATTGAACCGCATTAAAAGAACACTAACGGTTTCCCAATAATTGCTGCAGAACTGAAAAAAAAATACTACTTTTTTACTTTTTTATTATTTTGCAGTCTGATTAAATTTTCAGTCTTCATACATTATACTACTATTATACAGGGTGCCCGGAAAGTCTTGCTATGGGCAAACATATCTGATATTAGTTAAAATAGAGACACCAAATTTTAGGTATGTCTTATTAGTTAATAAATCTACTTTTTCATGTAATTTAATTTCTTTAATCCCCATGTGAGGTCACGCTAGGGAGTTGAGGTAAAAGTTTTTAAATGCAACGCTATGCCGTGTGGTCTTATTTTAAAGGTTTTCAAAACAGAAACACAGTATTTTAATTCGTTTTTAAATGGAAAGCCTTTAAATATTAAAAATCACGAAAAAAAAATAAAAATTTAAATACTTTAAAAGTTGTTCAAACTGACCAATATGAACTTCTTGGCAGTAATAAAGTCGATTTTGAAACTCACTACTAACATTTTTGAGAATGGAAGGTGTTACTTCTCGACAGACGTCCAAAATCGACTTTTATTACTGCCAAAAAATTCATGGTAGTCATTTTGAACAACTTTTAAAGTAATAAGAGAAATAAAGGTACTTACATTTTAAACTTTTTTACGATTTTTAATTTTTATACTCTTGTCATTTAAAAACCAGTTAAGATAAGGACCTTAGGTTTGCGGTAGAATGTTTTTTAAATACCTTTAAAATAAGGAACCACACGGCATAGAGTTGCATTTAAAATTTTTGACCTCAACTCCCTAGCGTCACCCCTCAAGCGGGTTATAAAAAATTAAATTACATAAAAAAGTAGATTTATTAACCAGTAAGATACACCCAAAATTCGGTGTTTCTGTCTTTGCTAATTGCAAAGATATTTGCACATACTAAGACTTATCGGACACCCATGTAAATACATTAACTCGTGGATTTTAGACAGAACCAGCAACCACCTATTCGCTGTATACATAATAATCTCGTTAAGTCAGCTAGCGACTCTCTCTAGCTACCCGATGTCATTGCGAATAACAGCTGTATATTTAATATAATGTGGGTTGAACTGGGTTCGAACAGGTGTTATATTCTCATATAAGATGGCTTTCAAGAGGAAAAGTCCTGCGACGAATATTCGAACTTCGAGAAGAAGTTGCAATATTTTTAAATGACCAGAAGTCGACACTAAGTGAATATTTTAAAAGTAACTTGTGGCTTGCTATTTAACTGACATATTTTCGTTAATCAACGACTTAAATTTGTCAGTGCAAGAAAATCAGACCAATATTTTTATTTGTTATAATAAAATTAAAGATTTTGTTAAAAAAAAACTTACCTTCTGGGAAAACAATGTCAAAAAGATTGATTCCATCATTCTTACAAGTGATGATAACATGATAACTCAGCATGAAGTTTTTGATGTATGTCAAGTTATACAAAATCATTACTTTCATATGCAAAACTTATGAAATTATGAAATTTTGGAGCTAACGTAAGATAAAAAAAGTCCTTAAAATATGCCGTGGATTTAATCAGGCATGTCTTGAATTATTACTCTTAAAAGTTATATATCTATAGGTGAATGAAAAATAGAACTGTCAAGTTCTGAAGTTTTTATTTTTAAGAAAATTAAATATGGTAATTACGGCAGAACAAAAAGCTTTTATAATCAAAAGTTACTTTAGAAATGGTAGGAGGTTTGATGGCCAGTGGCTTTATTCAACACGGGACGCCATTCAGGAATTTTCAAACAGAATTTTCACACATAGTCAAGGATTTCGTCCAGTTTCTCCAAGTTTTGACTAGATTTTATTTAGAGAAACAAGTGTGAATATAAAGAGAGGCAGTGGGAGACCCAAGGCTTGCACTGTACAGAAAGTAGAAGAATTTAGGTAAATTGTTCATAAACATCCACAAACCCCTATTCGGCGTTTAAACCAGCAAATAAATCTATGCTACGAAACGTGCAATTCAATCCTGAAATGTGTCCTGCATATGCACTCTTATCGTCTAAGCTCAGTCCAAGAATTATTACCAAACGACAAGCCGCAGCGAATGCAATTTTCAGAGTGGTTTATGGGTAATTTGCATAATAATGAAAACGTACCTGAAAAAATATTTTTTACTGACGAGGCATGGTTTTACCTCTCTGGTTATGTAAATTCTCAGAAAATGAAAATATGGAGTTCTGAAAATCCACATTTCTTTATAGAGAAGCCTCTTCATTCACAGAAAGTGGGCGTGTGGGCGGTCATATCGAAAAGAAGGTTAATTGGACCGATTTTTTTAAGGGACTCTCAATTCGGCGCGATACCATAATGAAATTTTAGAAAATTTTGTCAACGCATTAGACGATGTAGAGATGCGACAAGGCTAATTCCAGCAGGACGGCGCGCCAATTTACGGAACTCTTGATATTCGAAGACCGACTCATTAGTCGTACTATGCTAGTTAGGTGGCCACCACTGTCCTGCGATCTCACGCCGTGCGGTTTTTTTATGGCCACACATTAAAAACTCGTTTTTCAAGACCCTTTGTAAAAATTTAGAAGACCTACAGGCTAGAACTACAAATAAAATTCAGGAGATTAACAACTTTCCCCAAGTGCTCACCAATGTTTTTAATGCTTAAAAAAAGAATGGGAACATGTTTGGAAGAAGAAGGTGGACCCGTCTCTCATTTAATTTAAATTTATGATTTTTAGTTTCTTTGTTGTATATATTTTTGTTAATTCTGTTTTATGCAATGACAATGACAATCATATTTTCTTATAAATAAAACTACAGAACTTTACAGTTTTATTTTTCATTGACCTATACCTTTTACCTATGGTACCTTTCAAGAGTAATAATTCCAGACATGCATGATAGAATCCATGGCATACTTTGATGCAAAAATATATAATATGCACAAGTTATTGTTACATTTGCATAATTTTCTTTTTACGGTATACGATATACTAGCCGTAATTCTATTCTACCGGGTTTTTAGAAATTTTATTTTATAAACGTTTGGGCCGCGATACAATTACAAACAAATAGGTTAGGTCACGCGGCAAAAAGGTAGAAAAGGGCTACTTTACACAATAGTAGAACTAAATTCATTCTAACAACAAGTTCCAAGATAAATCAGAAATAATTTGGCAAAAATATTAGAATAATCAATAGATTTTAATGACGATTGGCAAGCCAAAAACGTAACTGGTCAACTAGAAGATATAAATTTAAAATAGTGATAAACCTTCTTACTGAATCCCAAAGACAATTTTTAGCGATTTTCGTTGTGAAAGAATCAATGCTTATCAACTACAAATAACTTTGATGTAACTTTAAGCCTTTGAACTTATTTATAAAGCCTTCCCACTTCTAATATGTAAAAGGAACCGCACTAGAAGTTTTTTCCTTTTCGTTTTTAATAGTCAGACTCCTGCAGAGATACGCCCTTAACTTAGTCAAAAAAGTTCCTCAGAATACAAAATAGTATAAAAGTTTTTGTGTATCTGACAGGTTTGTATTCGTTTCCGGGAAAAACTTTTTTTTGTATTTCGAACTTACTTTCAGGCACCCGGTCCTTTCAAAGATTTCGGATGATCTCAATGCGTCCTTAGCAAATACAAGTAATGGCTTCAAATTAAAGAAAAATCTGTTTTCGACAGTCTGAAGTGATTTCAGGAATGCTTCCTTTTGTAATCTGGTAAATTGGTTTACGACAAAAATAAGAAATGAAATTTTAATTTACGACAGCTAATAAAAAGCTTTTTTAAGTTTAAAATTCTACAAAGCACTGCAAATAGCCAATAAGCATTTAATCCAGCGGTTGTTTTTAACAAATTATTTTGGTTTTAGTTGGTTACCGGATGTGAAAAGAGACCACTTGTTTAAAAAGTATGCGTTTAAATTGGTTACCCTAACAGCACAAAGTCGTCTTATGGACGTCCAGAAAACATTGTACTCAGACATTCCGGACATCTTACGGACGTCCATTTTAGACATTAGACATCCAGAAGATGTCTTATGGACAGCGGATGTTACAAATGACAACGTCTTAGAGATGTTGTTGCAAGATGCCTTATTGACGTCTGATCTAGACATTATTTATACACCCCCTCCTTTTAATACTGAATTAAAAAAATTTAGCTGAATTTACTGCACTATGTATGATATCTCAGTAACCATGATACTTAGTTATAGAGGTTCAAGTTACACTTTATTTAATGCTCAACTATAAGAATTGCTTGACCTAAAAACCCCAAAAAATACATACAACTTAAAAATTTTTGTAATTTTCCCCTCCAATCCTCTCCCCCGCAATATATGTGCACGATGGCAACCTATTCTTGATTTGTTCGACGAGGTATGGCGTTTGACCAACTCTCGTTTCGGGTGAACTAACATTGGATTTTCTTAGTTCAGTAAGATAGCATGAAACCAAAAACATACTATGTTTTGACATTTAAAAGACATCTCTTGGACGTAATAAATGGATGTCATAAAGACATCTTTAAATAGATATCCACAGGACGTCTTTCCTATATCTTAAGACGTTCAGACATAAAGTAGATCTTAATAAGACGTCTTTAAGACATTTTGTGCTGTTACGGTAATACCACAGTTTCATAATAAAAATTCGTATCATATTTAACATTATTAAGAAGCATACCCAAGATATTTAAGTTTAATATTAGAGTACGGGAGTAACAGAATACTATTTTTGAAAAAAGCTTTTTGGAAACTACATTTTATTTTTTCGGAAAAAATTTATATCAAGAAAAATTTACCTTATTTAGAGGTTCGGTAGAGCAAAATTAAATAAAGAAAACATACAATGTTGTGATGTGATGTTGACAAGGCCAATTTCTACAAATTAGATTTTTGCTTGATCGCAATCTGTCGGAAAATGATGGAATCTGCCAGTTCCATTTTCGTCTTGTCTTGAATTCCGGGAATGGTGACCGACGCGACGTATGGTTTATAACCCTAAATGGCCTGCAATAATGATATCCAATTATCTTAAATAAAGGCGCTACACCCGAGGGACAGAGGATATCTAGACATTTAATGGTATTGCAATTTTGGACACCGGCCTCGGAGGAAGGGTTGGTAATTAAATAGATGATTAGTGTGATTGTTGATTATTGTGCAGAATATTTTATTTTTCGAATTTTGGACGAGCTTTTACGCACCACTTAACTTTTCTTGGTATTTACAGGGTGTCCGAGATAAGACGCCCTATCCCCTTATATGGAAATTTGTAAGAGATACTTTAAAATGTTTTAAATAAAAGTCTCTTAATGTTACCTGGCGTTTTAATTTATTTGGATTTTATTTACACAGGGTGTTTTATTTTTCCTGGGCTTTTTAAAATTCTGCAAGCGCCAGAAAAAGATACTAAAACATACCTCATTTACAGACTAAAGTAGAAATTTAAAAATAAAGGGATGTTACAGTGTTGCCATATTTCGCGTATTGGGAAATTACTTGACTTTTTAAACGGAACCCCCTGTATATTATGTCAATTCTAAATAGGGAATTAAAAGACAAGTTCATTGATGTATAATAACATGGGTTTATTAGTTTCTGTTTCTGACTTATTGACGATTTTCTTCATCATGTATATTTAAATAAAAAATAAAAATGGATTAATTTCTCTTATATTTATTTTATAAATAATGTTTATCCCTTCGCGTTAGGTAACGTGGGACATTACCCATTTAAAATATAATCTAGTTTACTGTCAAAGTAATTTTCTAAAATATACTCGTTCTCGAAATGGTGATATAGATTTTTTTGTAAAAATTAATTTTCAAATTTAAGTGTGTTTTAGAAAAATGTAATTCAAAAAAATATTTTTAAAAATTTTTCGTAGATCCATGTAAAATAGGGTAATTATTTAGATTAACGTAAACAGCGAATTTTTTCATGAAATTTTGCACAGACCCTAATTTTGGGTCGTAGAACACGAATCCGAAGTCAGTTTTTGGCGGTCTCGTAAAAATTTTTTTTAAACTTTTAGGTTAGCTTTTTCAATGAATTTCTTTAAATTTGTTGGGTGAGCAAAAAGGTGGTCAGGTTTGCTCAGTTTTGATTGATATAGATACATATATATCTATATCAATCAAAACTGAGCAAACCTGACCACCTTTTTGCTCAGGTTGGGTGAGCACAAAAAAAAATTTTTTTTACGAGACCGCCAAAAACCGACTTCGGATTCGTGTTCTACGACCCAAAATTAGGGTCTGTGCAAAATTTCATGAAAAAATTCGCTGTTTACGTTAATCTAAATAATTACCTAAAATAGACCTATATTTTAAATAAATTTATTCCATAAATGCTTTAGAAAGTCACCGCGTAAGATAATATCGGACAAATCCGCTATTATTTTCTGACTTTATATAACCTTTTACAACAAGGCGAATCATCTGGGTCCAAAAGGTCGGTGAAAAAATGTCCACCTTATAATCGAACCCTCTGAAGCAAATAACCCGATTTTTTCCACTGTCTGCTTCGGATTTCAACAGTATCACCCTTGTTAAGAATGTTTGTTCTTTATTCGGAATTAAACTTAATTTTTATATGCAATACCCACGTTAGCTGTCCTTTCTCCCTCGGAACCAGTTTGCTCATTGTCACACATGACAGTTGTCACTGTTGCATTAGGAATCATTCAGTTAGAAAGTCTCTTAAAATGGATACTGAAAAATGAATTCTAAGTGTAGAATTCAGAAAACCCAGCAAACACAATGTATTAGGCCACTCGCACACCAAGGATGCATAAAACATCAAACATGCAACTTATGTTAAGGTAAATATCACATGCTCCTACTAGCGTACACCAATACTGCAGCAGTTTCGTCAATTTGCAAGATTCGAAAGTGTGAAGGATGGCATTGTAGCATGGCAATTTCTGCGAAGATGTAAACCAGAAAAAAAGAAACTTGCAGTATTTACCTATTCATGTTAAGAAATGTCAAAAACATAACTAAAATATAGGACATTTAACAAAAAATAACAAATCACAAAATGTTCTCAACATATCCGCCCTCCATCGCAATGCATGTTGTATATAAAAGTTCAATTTTATCTATAGCATTTCTTACAGTTCCACTTCGATTTATAATATTTATTTCATCTCTAATTTTTTGTTTCAAATGCTTGACAGTGTTTATTCTGTTTTGTTTTAAAGCTCCCCGCAGAAAAAATCCAGTGGTGTTAAATCTGGACTTCTAGGTGGCCAATGTATTGTCCCGTGCCTCCCAATCCATGTTCCATATCGATGATTTAACCAGTTTACAACTCGTATGATCAGGCACGCTATCCTGTTGGAATATTAATCCTTATCTTAAGTTTTCTAGCAAATCATCAATATTGTGTTATTTAATAGGTTTAAATATCATTCGCCGTTCAGGTTTCCGTCATAAAATATTGACCCAATCACACGGTCACAAATAATACCGCACCAGACGTAAACACCTCGATATCCTTGTTTTTGGATCAATTTAATTTTGTGTTTATTGCTGTGTTGAAAATGGCCTCATCACTCCCAAGAGATAAAAAAAAACTTGGTTTACAAAATGACGATCTCGATAACTCCACAAAATGTGGCCCTATCATCCATATCCATAGCGGATAACATTTGAAGGGGAAGGAACTTTTATAAGGATGATATAATTGCTTAACTTCACTGTCCGATGAACACTAGTTTTACTAATATTAGGAATATCCCTTCTCGCGTCTCTTTCAGAGTAAGTATATAAAAAAACAATAAATTCAAAGTTGTACTTTTAACTATGGCACGTATGCCACTGGAATGGTAATATTCAAACCGGGAGGTAATTTACCAAGAAATAATATTATAATGGTCGGAATGGCATATCACTCCGAGGTCTGATCATTAGGAGACCCAACACATTGAGGCAGGAAATAAATTACTGCGGTTAATTGGGTTGAAATGACCAGTATAATGGTTTTGCTTAAAAGTTTTTGCAGTAATAAAGAATAAAATAAAAGAGAATATTGAATAAAAGATGTTGGAGTTTTGAATGGAGCTTTATTTATAAATTATTAAACTTTAAATCGGCAACAAAGTGATGATTTTTACATTAATTGCTCGTTTAATTCATACTTTTCTTCATTTTCTACTAAATATAGAACAACTTCTAGTTCTCTTCCGTTAGGACACTTTTGGGCCGATTTCTTTTAGTGTTTACCAATTAATACTACCAAAAATTTTTCTTGAAAGACCCCTTCTAATGAATATAAGGTTCGATATTCCCTCAAGTTTAGTGCAGGGCTTTTTCCATCTTAAATAAAGCAATCATATAATTTTAAGCATTCCTCAGTGCTACACACTGGCATTTTTGCATACAACTTTGTCAAAATTACATTTCCAGTGAATATACAGGGTGTTACAAAAAGTTGTTAAGAAATCTTAAGGGCATATTCTACATCTAAAAATATGAAAATAAGTTTATATAAACATGGATCCTCAAACGCTTCTTTTTCGAGTAAGTTTTACTAATGGTTAGTATTCTAGGGTTAATTTAGTAAAATAACATAAATTGAATAATTAGCTAATACATTGATAATATTAGGAAACAGATGTTTTGAACAAAAACATACGATATTTTGAAACGGCAGATTTTGTTAAATAAAAATTTAAATCGAATAATTGAAAAACTAATCCAAATGGTGACAAGCATGTTGTAATTAGCATTACTTGGAATTGAATGTAAAATTCAAAAATAAAAAATATATAGGAAAGTTGGTACTTGGCCAGAAGAAACTAAATACCCTGTTTACGTGAAAATAAAATACTTTAAAAACTTAAGTCAATCCAAAAAACTTTTGTATTTAACTTTCGTTTGTACGTCTTACAGATTCTGAGATCGGATATTGGGTCATCCTACGTGGACCACCCTGTACATCGATTGTCCCAAAAAAGTAAGATGCACTTGTTCAAACCTTCCCTAAATAAAAATCGTTAACCTTAGCAAAGAATGCATTATACGGTTAGCAAATAGGAGACTGATTTTTTGTATTAAATTTTCTGTCAATAATTCCTAAGTTTCCAAACTGAACCAGCAGTTAAGCTTTAACGGGAACAAGGAGACGTCGATGTCAGGTTCGCTAAAACGGTAAATTTAAATGGATTTCAAAATGTAGGATCCTATCTTCAACTTCTGGGAAAACTAAGAGCTTTCGGACCAATAATTCAAAATGTTCTGCGGTAATGGTATGCAATTATCCTGCATAAATAAATGATAACGTTATAATCTCCAACCTCTTGATTCTCTTAATCTAGATATTACGTCATTATTTTATCTGTATGGACTTTTCGACTACATTTTGACAAAAATATCGCAATTTTAGTGTTTTCACGTTTAGACTCAAAAACCCATATAAATGGATTTACAAGAAAATATTTCGAAAATATTTTTTTTTAAATAAAAATTCTCAAAAATACATTTCATTAAAAAATATTTTTTCAACCATAACTTTAAGGCGCTGTTTCGCTAATATAATTTTTCGAAAATGCGTTATAAAAAATAAGATAATTAATTAAATAGGAAAATAACTACTTTCCGCACTTATATGCGTGCTGAAAGTTGCACTTTTCCGCACTAGTTCTGAAAATATTTTCAGCACTGACGCAGGAAACAATACATCAACAATAACATGCCGATATCGCCACTTAATTAGACTGCTCACCGAACTGCGCATCGCGTCTTTCGGTCAACTGCAGTCGCGTGCGGAAAAGTATCACTTTCCGCACTTGGTAGGTAAATAACTTTTCACGCATTATGCACAACAAACAGTAATCTGGTCATTTCTTTTTTTTTCAAGTTTTTAAAAATATTTATTGACAAACTATAATACTCAACGGACCGAAAATGATTGCTCCTTTTTTCTCAAAGTCGGTTAAAAACTTATATATTACCTTTATTCGGCTTTTAGTAACTTCTACCCGAGAAAAACCTTTTTTATTTCGCTTCAATAGATTTATCGCCCCAACCTAAAGTGTCTATTTCTCCAGACACCCCAACGTACAAAACAGATTTTTCTTTAATTTAGAGCGATTACTTTTGAATCCCTGCAGACAAATCGAGACTGTCAAGAAGTGCCAAGAAGACACATGAGAATATATCTTCAGAATGCCAATACGGATACGATTTGTCTTAAGGAAAGAAAGAGATCACTTTTATCCTATATTAGGGGATATATAGAGTTCTTTTTGCTTTTTTGTTCGACTTAAATTTCTAAAATTTGTGAAGCCGTAAATAACTCTAGTGTACACATTTTCCCTTCATTCGAAGGACCTAGTGAAAAAAGTGTTTTTAACCTAATTCGAGGTCGCTGAAGACGAAAATGGCAATCATTTATTTTTCCAAAGAAGCGTTTGCGAAATATTCGCAAAAAACGTGTTTTTCGGTTCTTTTTCCAGTTATGGTCCAACATCTCGAGAACGGTAAACGTAATCGACCAAAAATGTAAACACATTTCAAGGTACGCTTCTTTTTCCACATAGATATTAATTTTGAGTCAATTGGAAGAGTATTTTTTGAGTTATAGCTACTGAAAGTTGAAAAAAACTGCATTTTTTGAGGTTTTCTGAATATTGCTGATTTTTGTTTGTTTTATTTGGTTATTAGGAAATTTTTGTCATGGTTTTTGAATTGCATATGAAAGACTATTTCGTCACGAAAATATATTGCCCAAGTTTGTTCAAATCGGTTGTAAAATGTGAATGATATTACTGATCAAGTGAAGGCAGGCCATTTCAGCTTTTGCCATGAACGCCCAGAAGTCCGGAGAAATTTGTTTCAAATGAGTACGTTAGGTTTTACTACCTTAATTACATGAGCAAAGCACCTAATTTTCTTGTAAACTAGTGTTAATTTTGCTCATATTTATTCGTTGGTTAGTCATTTTTGCTTTTGTAGGTGATTTTTATGTACAAAAAATCTTCTGAGAGATGTCCTAAAAATCGGTTTGAAATTACCTTGCCGTCCAAAGCTTGCATATTTGTACAACTCGTAGAAGATGGTATTTAGATTGTATATATTAAGGATTAGACAACATAGGGTGCTATTCACATCAATTAATAGGAAAACCGGCTTGTTAAAACTAAAAAGAAATAGTTTTTCTTCAGAATTTTATGCTAGTAAAAGGTTATTAAATGTATATTAACAGTGAGTGATAGTCAGTGTGCCGTAAGAAGATAAAAAAAAATCTTAAACAATCTTTTGTTGTTGAACTTAGAGTCATGGCATAGTTTTTAGAAAAAACTGACTTGGCTTTTGTAAATTACAAGAAGTCATTTCCTGTTTCCAATATAAATACTAGTTTAATTGGATTGATCAACTCTACACAAGATATCTACCAAAAGACTATCAAAGGAGTCCTGTTTCAAAATACCAAAAACCTATTTTGCTTCCTTTTTAGTTAATTAAAGAATTTATATTTCTTAATATAACAGATTATACATGCCTGTTTTTATTATAGCAACATTCTTTTACTTAAGACATGCCCAAGTAATAAAATTATGGAATTTAGCTGTAATAAAAAGTCCATTACCTAAAGGAAAATAAAACAGAAACACATTAAAAGTTCTACTTTTACCTAAATGGTTTTTTCTTGGCAAATATTTGCATTTCCATTAAAAAGAACTATTGGTGTCACAAGAAAAAACATTTTAAATTGAAACAAAACATCCCAATTCTCGAAAAACGAAAGGCAGTGAAAATATCATACTCGACCCTTCTCCTCTAAAGTTATAAATAAATCATCACCTAACAATGGAAAAAGTTACAGATAGGTAGCCAGTGCCATAAAATACATTATTACCACATATGGGGAGCGGCATTACTGCAGACACTTAACTTCCTTGATTATATTTAAAAGAGAGCCATTCAACTCATATAAGCTTTCACAAGAAAACTTCCCTTTCTCGCCCATTGCCATGCTAAGTGTTCTGTCTTCGTCTCTTCTACAGATATTTTCACGGAATCTTTTGGAAAAACTGCATTATTCTCTTTTTAAAATATTCCTAAGACAACAACAAGAGGCACGTGACATATGCAACCCTTTATTATCCAGCTACAAGAACCCAGAACATCACACTTCTCCCACATATATACCTGGCGTCGCGAGATTATGAAACAAATTTCCCTAATCTTCAGTCCTTTAAATTCCGTATCAATAACTTGTATTTCCCATTTCTTTAGATACCCACGGTATCGTGGGTGCGCTGTATTCTCAGTTAAGAAGAACTTTCTTGGGATATTAATAATAGATTATCATTTTTTTTTATAAATTTGCAAAACAACTCGATAATAAATTTATATTAAGAACTTTGTGTTTTTATTTATTAATTTACACCCTTAATTTAAATTCCAATCCGGTTTTAGTTACCCGGATAGTTTAGGTTAGGTTAGATTAGTTAACCAGACAAGATGGTTATGCTGACCATTTACTTGGAGTAGAACCTCTTCTGTCTTATCCACGGATATAGATGCTCAACATGTTTTAACTGTGCATCTATAAGAAACACCAAATGTTGATTCTTTATCCTTTGAAACGTATACTTTTCGATCACAATCAATTTCTTGTCATGCACACTTAACTTAGTTTCCATTTTGAAAAACTCGCTAATTCACTGTGCCAAGAACTATCCAAACGAGTTCAATCAGAGCAGATTTGCTCAGATTTGTTTACGTTTGCTTAGGTCCTTTTCTGTCCTTTTTCATTAACATTTTCTTAACTATTTAAGTTTAAAATCAATAATTTTTAGAAAACTGCTTGTTTGAAAAACGTGACAAATTATGTTTTTGAAAAATGTATTGTAAAATTTATCTTCCGAAGAAATGCTTCTTAAAAATTGGATATTGAAAATTTCGGGGCACGAAATACACCTTTATTATGGGTACTATAGATAAAACATTAGTGGTGTATAATTGATTTAAACGCATAAATGACATAAAATAGTTTCAAATAGTTTGTTTCTAAAGTTAATAAGGATAATCGATTAAAGTGATGCAAATTGGCCATATGGCAAATCTGGAGGTAATTGGATGTAATAATTATTGCAGGATTATTGGTCTTAATGCCCGTCGGTTCCAAGTTACAGATAAAGTTCGGCATTTCGAAATGCATTTAGCAGAATTGGAATATTAATCCCTGCCAAAGGATTTCGATCTATTTGTCATTTGGTTTAATTTACATATTGTTATCAGGCAAAAGTTTTATTTAATGTATTTCCAATTAAGCAGTAAGTTAAAGTAGTTTAAAAAATTATATTTTTTGACATCCTGCTGCAAGTTCTTTTTTGATACTTTCCGAACCGCTATACTGATTTAAAAACAAGGACGAGAAACCATAATTTACAGGGATTTCTAAGTTACTTATAACCCGGTCAACTTTTTTTTCATCTAAGACATCCCACGTAGACTTCAAGCCTAAGTACTATCGTACCGTGGGTGTCTCAAGAGAAGGGAAATGCAGTCTATTGACACGGGATTTGAAGGATTGGAGGTTGGGACGGGATGGGAAAACATGTGCAGGCAATTTGTTCCATAATCTGGAGACCCTAGGTATGAATTAGCGAGAGAAGTGGTCTGTTCTAGGCTTTTGTAGCTGGGCAGTAAAGGGATGCATACGTAACGCGCCTCTTGTTGTTCTGTTAGGGACATTCAAGGGGGCAATAATACCGGCTAGTTCTTCAGAGCAAAATCCGTGGAAGTAGCGGTAGGAAAGGGATAAATCCCCTACAGCGCGGCGATGAGCGAGAAAAAGGAGTTTTCTCGTGAGGGCTGGGTCATTGATAAGTCGAATGGCTCTCTTTTGGATAGAATCAAGGATCTTAAGTGTCGAAGGTGATGCCGCTCCCCAGATGTGGGTGCAGTACTCTAGGTTAGGTCTTATTTGGGAAACATAGAGAGTGTATAAGTTGGAAGAGGAGAAGTATTTTCTGGCTCGAAAGAGAAAACCAAGCTTTTTAACTGCCGACGTGACTAATGAAGTAATGTGTTTGTGCCAGCTAAGATCATGTTCGAAAGCGACGCCAACGAGATCGAATGTTTCGTTGTTTTGTAGGGCTTGGCCATTCATGTGGATGGGGTAAGCGTTGCCAGATTTTTTGCGTGAGAGGGAGCAAGACTGGGTTTTGGAGGCGTTGAACTGAACAAGGTTTTTGGCACCCCAGTCTAAGATTAATTGAAGATCTTGGGAAAGGGATAGGTACATAGATCTGCGTCCATTATCCAACTCCTGACTCGAAACTTGTCTGGAAAAATGAATATTGGAGTGAAGAGTACTATCGTCAGCATAACTGTGGATGGGATTAGTAGTTGAAGAGAGCAGGTCATTAATGTGAAGAAGAAACAGGGTTGGTGCCAGGACTGAACCTTGGGGGACACCAGCATTGATAGGATGGAAGTTAGATGAGTGACCGTCAACCACAACAGATATGCGCCGATTAGAGGGGAAGCTGCCGATTCAGGTACATCGTTTGGTAGGAAGACCGTAAGAAGGTAGTTTGTTGAGGAGTGCGGCATGCCATACTTGGTCAAAGGCCTTGGAAATATCGAGAGCAACAATCTGAGATTCGCCATGAAATTCAAGAGACTTGTTCCAGTTATGTGTGACAAAGCTAAGGAGATCAGCTGTGGATCTTTGGTGACGAAATCCGTACTGTCTGTCATGGATAATTTTGTGTTTTTCTAGATATTTTAGAATTTGCAAGTTGATTACTTTCTCCATAACTTTACTGACAACGGAGAGAAGAGAGATATGTCTATAATTGGATGGAAGGGACTTGGAACCTTTCTTCGGGACAGGCTGCACACGAGCAGTCTTCCAGCCATCTGAGAAGATACCCCTGTCATAAGAGATCTGGAAAAGACGAGTTAAGATGGGTGCAAGTTCTGGAGCGCATTTTTTTAGAACATTTGCAGGTATGCCATCCAGACCATAGTACTTTTTGGTGTCAAGGGATAGAAGAATTTTTTGAACCTGTTTGACCTTAAGTATTATATCGGGCATTTTGTGGGGTACAGACTTAGCGGTTAGAAGAGCGAAATTGGGGGGAGGGATCAGGGTGGAATTGGCAGCGAATTGTTTGGCGAATAGTTCTGCTTTCCCTTTAGAGGTGGAGATAACCGTTGTCAGACGTCAGGGGAGGAAAAGTGCTTCTACAGAAGTTCTGACTAATGTTTTTGGCAAGTGACCAGAAAGATTTGCCGCCGTTGGGACAGGAAAGCACTTTATCTTTTATGCGGTTGTTAAAAGCATTTTTGGACTCTAAGATAGTTTGGTTGTATTGATTTCTGGCCTCGGTGAAGATTTGACGATGTTCGGGTGTGGGATTTTGAAGATACCTTTTGTGAGCTTGGGCTTTTTTGAGCCTGGCTTTGTCACAGCCCTTGGAGAACCATGGCTTTTGATGGTGGAGTTTAGGTTTCTTGTGGGTATGTGGAATGAAACCTTCAATACCTGCTTGAATAATGTCTGTGATATGAGAGCAAATTTCGGAGGGATCGGGAGTGGAAAAACAGACAGGGTTCCAAGGGAAAGCAGAGAAGAAGTTTCGAAGA
Source organism: Philopedon plagiatum (assembly GCA_963971165.1). Taxonomy (NCBI): domain Eukaryota; kingdom Metazoa; phylum Arthropoda; class Insecta; order Coleoptera; family Curculionidae; genus Philopedon; species Philopedon plagiatum. Next base: position 9,788,047 of record OZ020191.1, read on the forward strand.
CCATCCCAGTCGGCAGAATTGTAGTGCCAGATCGTGCGTTCTGGCATGATTTCAGCAAACTCGGGATGCTTGGCCCTTTTAAAAATGGGGGACATTTATAATTGCCACTAGGCTATTTGATAACATCAGACTTAAAACTACATGTTCATTATTTATTAAGACAAAATGCATGAATATCTGGAACTGAAATTTAAAAAAATAATTTATTAAGGCAAAAATACACAGAATATATGCGAATATTATATTACTACGTTACACGGTTGCCAAGTTATTCGAGTTTAAAAAGGTAAATCCATTCCTAAACACCCTGTATAAGGTATTTAGTGGACCCGTTTTTGTTTGCTAAAAGTTCGGCTGAATGTTCGGAAAGTTGTGAATCAACCACATCAGATTTTGTCCAAGGTGACTGTTTATATCACTTCTTGTTAACGTTATAACACTCTGCCTCTGGAAATTTATATTAAGACAGACACTCTGCCTCTGGAAATTTATATTAAGACAGTTTTAAAACATCACCATCATAATTAAACCTTTTTTAACAAAATCGAGGAAATGAGAAACATTTAAATATTTCTGAAAAAAAAAGAATGTTGAGAGCTTTGGAATTTTTATAAACGAAAGTTACCTCATAATTATCTCCTTGGTTCAATTCAGTTGTAGCCGATGTCACGCTATGGCCTTGCCAGGCAGATAAAGGACATCAGATAACGAAGAAACACGCTATTTTTCTCTCTTATGATCGGATAAAAGCTAATGAAAAAATATTTGTGGCTCACGTCGAATAAATAACAGCTTGAAATGCGTTCGTTTTACACAGGAATTGTAGTAATAAATTAGTTTGTTTCCTGTTCGTAAGGCAATTTTGTAAGGCAAGGTCAAGGATTTGTTTCGTATAGACACAGCCTAGTTTGCAGTAAGAGGTTTGGGCCAGTCAAAACAAAATCATTAAGAATGTCATGGAAATTCAGAAAGTTATATAGAGGCAATGAGTATGTTTCCTTCTATGGAATTATATTAAAAACCGGCGAGAACGTCATGTAATTTCAAATAGGGTGCTAAAACGTTTATACATTGGTATGTAAAAATGTTTTCCTACGACCACCTATGAAAGTGAGAAAAAAAGCACGGTTAACTTGGCGAGAAAGTGCCATATATCACACGCGTATTGAAAAGTACTTTACAACACACGTGTTGAAAAGTACTTGTCAACATGACATTGAAATAGATGGTGCCAATTTCATTTGTTTTATTTTCAGCACGCTTGATAAAAGTGTTAGTGTTGAAAGTGAGGGTTTTAAAAGACAGAAATTGAGGTTTTTTTGTAAATATTTTTGTGGTCGTAGGAAAAATATTGTACATTACTCGTGTGAAAGTAATTTTCGCACACTCGTGGGATTTCCACTCGTGTGAAAAATGTCACTTTCAACACTTGTTATGTAATATACTATTTCCTACGACCACCTATGAAAGTGAGAAAAAAAAGCACGGTTAACTTGGCGAGAAAGTGCCTTATATCACACGCGTGTTGAAAAGTACTTTACAACACACGTGTCGAAAAGTACTTATCAACATGACATTGAAATAGATGGTGCCAATTTCAATTGTTTTATTTTCAGCACACTTGATAAAAATGTTAGTGTTGAAAGTGAGGGTTTTAAAAGACAGAAATTGAGGTTTTTTGTAAATATTTTTGTGGTCGTTGGAAAAATATTGTACATTACTCGTGTGAAAAATGTCACTTTCAACACTTGTTATGTAATATACTAATTACGCACGCTGAAAGAAACAATTGTTTCTTGAACGATTGGCGGTAAATACTGTAAATTCCATCAGTGACAGTTATATTTTCTAATTCAAAATTAATGTAGGTACCCACAAATTGGAATTTTAAAATAATTACATACATAAATAAGTAATATGGTGTAGCTTAGTATTTCTGAAGCCAGTAGCTTAGTATTTCTGAAGCCAGAAGTTTAGTCTTGTTGATATGTCAGTCAACCAGGACTTTCCGTTTTACATAGAGAAATTATTTGTATGTGCTAATACTTCATTTTCCATACACAACTGCCTTTTTGCTACTCTTTTCAGGTTAAACTGTCAAGCTAAACCCGCGTAATAATAATAAACTTCTGGTTAACACGTTATATAAACTTTTTAATAACGATATAAATTTAATTTCAGGACAGGTCTTATTACACTTTAACAGTAAAATTCTCGTATATTTTATTTTACCTAGTTACAGAACAAGTCGGACAAGTTTTCATCTTAGAGCAGTTATAAAACGTACCCTAGTAGCTCACTTTACGACTTGCTAATTTAGAAGTTTTGGGTATTATCTGGAGTTTCCTCATATTCTTTCATCAGCTTTATTCGAACATTAAACAAGAATTTTAGCATTTCCTTTAATTCTCTATTTTTTGAAAGTTAAAATCAAATTGAATGATCCTAAAGCGTTACCAGTACAATCTTAATCTTGTGAAAGCGGAAACAAAATAAATATTTTATGTGTGCTTAACTCAAATTAACACTGAAAATTTTAAAACTAACAGAGGGATATATTATTATTATAACAATAGTAAGTCAATCATTATGAAATTGAAAAGAAAGGATTCTAGTTTTATTTTCCTAACAGAGCCTACATCAGTGGGGTATTAATTTCGACAAGCAACGGCTTTTTGAAAAAGTAATTTACGAGAAAGCACCGTACCAAACCTAAGGCAACCTGATCACACCCAAAAGATGTTCGTTTGGGTTTGTTCAGGATCTTTTCTCGTCTTTTTTCCAATAACATTTTCCAAGGTACTAGAGTTCATAATTTAATTTTCTAAATATTGTTTCCAAAAAAATGTATTTTCGAAAAATGTACCTGTTTTAAAAATTATTTGTGTGGGGGCATTTTTGAAAACATATACATTCGAAATAAGGGTTTTTGGAGGAAATCCGTTTTCTAAAAAGCATCTTTGAAAAAGCGGTCAGGATATTTTTGAAAAAATGTAAGTTCGAAATATGTTTTCGAGAAAATATTTTTGAAAAATCTCGTTAATCCATTTCCGAAAAAGTTGTTTTTCGAAAAGTATTACTTCCCAGAGAGATGTTTGTTGAAAGAAAAAATCAGTGGGTTATTTGTTTCGTTTAGAAGCCAAAATTATCCGGCGCAAATTTTGATAAGATCGCAGTGATATGTAAGGAATGTTTTCAGAAATAATCTAAGAGCATGTAAATCAAAAATACCATTGCATTTTTTATATTACATATTAACATTGATCTATTATTTATATTTTTTTGGTATAATTGATTTCAAAGGCCTTACATAAACGGCAGAATGTTTGTTTTTGTTTTAATATTTTGTAGTATATGTAGAAATGGTTAATGTTAATGGTTTATGTTACGATATTTATTTTTATAAAATTCGATATTGAAATCTTGGCTCTAGGGGGAGGCGCCCCCCGCGCCCCCTAAACCCGCCACTGGGGTGCGGTGACAATTATTATGAAGGGGGAAACGATCCGATAAAAAAAAACGCTATCTCTTACTCTTACTCTTGACGTTTCGCCAGTACGAGCGGTTGGCATCTTCAGAAGGGGCCAGGTTTTCTTTTTAAACTATTGATCAAGGATTTTCATTTCGGGCTTAAATTACTTAGGCCACACCACTTTGATAAAATCTGAAGTAAAATAAGGGTGGGAAGACCTTTGGGTTAAACATAGTCGAGGACCACCGCGAACAAATATCGTAATTTTACCTTTTTCTTCTAATATTTATTAATGTAGAGTTAGCTTAGCTTGACATTCAATAATAACTCCGGGGGGAAAAATAAAAAAAATTGTATCTATTTTAAATGTTAAACAAATCTTTTCCCTAATGTCGCTTCCTACCAAAATATTTACTTAGTCTGGATTTAAGCCTCTGTCAAATGTATTCTTATATATTATGTTCTTGGAGGAAAAATATCTCTTTTTACATTGGAAAAATCTCATTTTAATATCCAAACACACCACATAATTTTAAATTTTTTATCATACTTTTACACGCTGGAAATTTTCCAGGAGAACAATATAATCAATACCACCTGCTGACTTATAAAAGTAAATCTTCTATGCTCCGTATCGGTTATTCAAAAATGTTGGAGTGAGATCAGAAGGCGAACACTCAAGTCGAGTAAGAAAATCAGAAGTGGAATCTTTTCAAAAAAGTTTGTGTGAAGTCTTCTAAAAAAGATTTAGCGAACTTTTTACTAAATAAGAAAAACCAGTGTTTTTGTATTTGGCTTATAGAATGTGGTAAAAAGTGTTCATAAGAACTCTATTGTTCGTTACTAACTTTTAAGAAATATTAAACACGAGAAGAGGTCCTTCAGATAAGGAGAAATTCTCTTTTAAACTCCTTACATAACAAATTTAAAAAAAGAAGTTAGAATTAAAACTTCTAGAAACAGGAACACCTACAAAAACGAATTAACAAAAGGTCTTAAGAAAGAAAAGTGATGTCATTAATCCCTATTATTATACAGGGTGTTGCAAAACACTGCCGATAAAATCTTACAGGTGATTCTTAGATCAAAAATAACGACAAGTCAATAAATTATCACAGGTCCGGAAATTTCTCGTTTCCAATAAGTGATAGGTTTTAATTTTATGTTGGTTTAATGTGGTGTATTTTAGACCTTTTTCAAAATCAGTACTGTTTCGAGTTTCTATGGCATATATCGTAAGTAACAAAAGTTTTGAGACATAAATGAAAACCCTGCCATTTATGTAACTTTTAGGCTTTAAATAAATTCTATACTACAACAACAGTTAACATTATCTCTTAACAATAAGATTTTACTATAATGCAGCTAGCGGCCCACGGTCTTAAATTATTCGGTTTGTTATTAGGTGTCTCATAAGTTGTTGGATGGTGGCGATGTCGATTTCCCGAATCTTCTGGTAAATTCTTCTTCTTAGCACTTCTTCATTTTCGGCCTCCCATCCATTGTCATTAACTTTCCTGCTCAATAGGGCCTAAATCTCTTCAATCGGTCTTACCTGGGGAACATTGGGTGGGTTATCTTCTTTGGGTAGAAATACAACATTATTGGCCCGTAACCATTCTCTAGCACAGTGGCATGAAGCAAGATTAGAACATGCTATCATCATTATTATGATATGTTTTTAGAATTCGTTATAATTTAGGTAAACATCTTTGTATATAAAGAGCAGCAGTGACGGCTTCTCCTCAGATATGTCCAACATACCGTTCCGACATGACTTGCTAAGAAATTGCGCACCACACCAGAATTTTATCTGTGAACTTTGCCTTCTTTTTATAACTCATATAGTTCGTGGCTGCATTAAAATCATTGGTATAAAATCAATCGTTACCTATTATCTCAGAATTAGCTAACTCTAAGTGCTCGACAACATCGTGGAGTTCGTTCTAGCTGAGCAGCTGTGTATTTCGGACAGTTTCTTCTTTTTCTAAATGACATTTGCCCTCTTTCAATTTCCCGTTTTGAAATTATGTGTGAAACCCCAAAACGCCTTCCTAATCTTCGCATGAACACACCAACTCAGTTTTTTGCAATTTTCCTTAGTCTTCGTGCTCTAACAATGGACAACACACGAGGTATTTCACTCTTGGATAAGTTTAGGCAAGCTATTCCTTCCTCTACATGCACTGTTTAATTCGGAATACAAAGGGCTTCTGAAATTTGACATAAAAAAATCAGGACTGGAATTAAGAAACTGAAGTTGATAATCGCTGCTCAAAGAAGAAACGTCGAATAAAGAAATGGATAATGTAATCTTTAAGTTAATTAAAAGTTGCTTTAAAGTAGTTTTATTAGTTTGGCCCTACCTTTAATATTAACGTCAGAAAAAAATTGAATTAAAAATTCAAAAATTTTCAAAATATCTCGGAAATGAAAAATCATCTTAAAAATTTCGGAACATCACTTTAGTAGTTCTTTAATTACGCAACTTTTTTCTCATTTAACCAATTTTGGATTTCTAACTATTAACGAGATCCCCATACTGGCACTCCTTGGATACCGTGTATAGCAACAATACAAACAATGAAAAACCAGACTTTTTCTTGTTTTGGCCAATAAACCCCCTGTCAAATGTTGTCGATAGAGTTTTGTAACACTCTGTACGATATTTTGCCATTTTTAAATACTCTTTTCTTATCCGACACAGCCAACGAAAATTTCAAACCTTAGTACTAACGTACCATGGGCAGCTGAAGAGAAGAGAAATGTAACCTATTGACACGGAATTTAAAAGATTGTAGGGTGGGAGGAAAAGGGAAAACTTCTGCAGAAAATTTGTTCCATAATCGGGAGACCCCAAGTATGACTGAGCGGGAGAAGTGGGATGTTCTAGGCTTTTCCAGCTGGACAGTAAAGGAATGCAAGCGTAACGCGCCTCTTCTTCTGTTAGGAACAGTCAAGGGGGGAATAATTATAGCGGCTAGTTCTTCATAGCCAAATCCATAGGAATATCGGTAGGAAAGAGACAAATCCCCAACAGGGCGGCGATGAGCGAGAGAAGGGAGTTGTCTTGTAAGTCATGGCTCTAACGTTTCTTTGTATTTTGATATCGGCATATCGATATTAGATGCTCGTATTCACAATATAATTTTTTGTTCAAAAGTTGGGTTTTTTATAACACTTTATTAAAAATCACTCAATAAGATCTAGCAAAAAGAATCTAATTTGAAATTAAAATTGACAAACCGAAAACTTCTAACAACGGATGAAACTTTTTCAATATGTTATGCAAAACAAAAAACTTTTTATGGCAGGTGTGCTCAGGGGTAATAAGTCTCCAAAAAATAACTTTGATAAAGTTGGAAATTATACCACGGCGAAGTTTTATTTTGTTTTACTCTTTACATTCCATCAAAAAGAACTTACTGATTGTAGAAGTTTTGATTATGCAGAGTATCAAAAGCGTCAATAATACATTTTAATAAGAAAATTTACTGGTTGTATAATAGAGCAAATAATTCAATCATTCAATTCAATCGTGTTGGCATCGCTTTCGAACATGATCTTAGCTGACATTACTTCAAAAATCAGCAGCTAAAAAGCCTTGCTTTTAATTTTTATCTAATTAAACGTTTGTTCAGACATATAAATCTATTTTATCACTCTATAATTTCATCTTTAATTTTCTCTTTGCGTTTTAACTTAAACGGGAAAGAAAAATCAGAATAATTTATATGAAGTAGACAAAGATGGCAGATTGGGACTATTTCTTCCTATTTTAAAAATTTCTACACTGTTTTTTTTACTGATTTGCCAGGTTAGTAATAATATAATCACTCACTTATAATCTCCCAATCTGGCCAATTATATATGGCCCCACCTACTTTCTGAAAACGGCCGTTGCTAGGCTTTCAATTGTGTAGTATATTTGCAGATTGCTAAACCATACTAAAATGATGCAGTTACTGTAGGTTAATATCTCCGATCGTAAATAGCATTTGACTAAGAATTAATAAAATATACTAATATATCATTATTTTCCGTGATAATAAATTTGTAGTAATTTATTCTCATTACATAATAAAGCAAAGTAAAATGAATGGCAATGCCACTTTTTCTTCGTCGCACGTACCGTAGACCCATTCATTCATAGCTTAAACAGTTGTCAAGGCGTAGTATTTGTTTTAAGTTCTAAACAGGTCGGAATACACGTGTTGTATAATAAAATTTTAAGTAAGTTTTGGTTAAAAGGAATTTCTCCATAAACTTTAAGGAATTGTGTGTCGGTGCCAAGTGTCTGGATGAACTCTTTTAATCCAGAACTGTCTTTTCTTAAGTTTGTTGGAAAAAGTACGACATTTCGTAACTTTAAACCGTTTTAAAAGTGACTCTTTCAATGTCAAAATTAATAAAAATATTATCCCTACTTATCAAACCTCAAAAATAAGTTAAAATAAAGACTGAAATTCCTCTGACAACTTAATTATGGCTATTATGATACAGAAGACCCCTTTAGCAATTTTTGTCCAAAACTAAGCCCATTCCGAAAACAAATTTTCCGAATTTGCATTTTAATTTATTTTTGGTTACGTTATGTTTCCTAATAAACCTCTTAAAGAAGGAGAATTCAACAAAATAGGGCTTAACGATTTAATTCATTGACTTAATTTTTCATATTGTTCTTTTCGTTTATTAGATTTAGAAAATACCGGGTGAGCACCAATTAGTCAATAAGTCAACTAAGCAAACGTACTTTATAATGGGCTTATCCAGAAAATTTTTAAATTTCGTAATACAAAGGTACTCCATTCGAAAAGCGTATCCTCGATAAATTGGAATTTTTTCTAATCAAATTTACCCTCAAAATGGCGATCAAATATCGCTTATTATAAAACGGTGACATGACCTCTGGTGAGATAGTCCCACGATGGGCGACACAAATTTAAGAAATAAGTAAAGCGTAGGAATCACACGGTGTGACTCGACTAAGTTTAATCACAAGAATAAACAACAATCAGAATTATAACACAGAAAGATGTCCGATAGTCAGGTAGCTTTTTGGCGCTCGGGCTTTGGAAGAAATTGGAAGAATGGATCGGTCAGTGCCACGGAGACTATTGTAGCAATAAGTTGTTATAGTGATTTATTTGCAAATTTATATTATAAACTTTTCAAAATATATTATTATAAACATGGAGATTTAATTAAAAAAAAAATTAAACAGATATCAGTCTCTCGGGAAACCACATCGACAATAGATTCATTGAATCTGAAAATTTAGAAGTAGAAAAGTTTGTTTTTCAAAACGACCATCAAACATATAATGATTTAGAGAAAAATTTATAATGATACATTAGCGGATATCTAATTGGAAAATCATTAATATAACATAATTGTAATAGTCGCGAAAGTTACGCAAATGCACACAAAGATACTGACAGTACTTCAATTTTCTTGTCATTTAAAAGCTTATGAAAATGCAAAGTCGGACTTGTTCGGAAACCTCATGATGCCCAACGACAATTTTGTTTATTTTTTTTTAGACTACGTCCAAAAAACAGGGCTGTTTTTTTAAAAATATGGCTGTTTTCCTAAAGAATAACAAAGCTATTCATCAGAAAACAGGCTGCGTTCCAAAACACAGGGCTGTTTTCTAAAAGACAAGCTGATTTCCAAAACACAGGGCTGTTTTCCAGAAATAAGCTTTTTTGGACGTAGGTCAGCTGTGTCAGAGATTTTGACATGATAAAATTCACCCGGGTGCGGTTTGATGCAGAACATACCATCTATATCTACTACTAGATTCGATAAAATCAAGAATCAACACGCAAACTTTTTGTAGCTGTGTCAAGTCAACGCAATTTTTTTTAAATTTTGTTTTTTTTTTAAATCGTAGAACTACGTCCTCAAACGCCATCTCCCCGTTTTATAATGACCTACGTTTGATCGTTATTTTAGAGGTGAATTTGATCAGAAAACATTCTAATTTCTTGGGGATAAGCTTTTCATATGGAGTACTTTTAAATGATGAAATAAAAATAAATTATTGGATAAGCCCAATATTGACGACTTTTAAAGTATTGTCATAAAATGTCTTGAGTTAGTTAAAAAATACCACTCGAAATTGTGTTTCTTCAATCTAAGCTAAGCTAAACTGGTTGCTTAAAGACGGACTCAAAGCAGGTAAAACCGCTGTATTTACAGCATGGTTTTTAAACCGTGCAATTTGTTCCAATTAAGTACAAAGCGACCAAGCGTTAGCTCAAACTTCTTGCAGTATTATATTTATAAACTAGTGAGAAATGACTAGAGATGGCCAGAGAGGGATTAAAAAGCTAATATAAATGACCCCTTAAACAGCCCAAAAATATATCTAAAAATAAAGATTAATTACTGGGAAAAACCAAAAATATTTAAAAGTATTAAATTATTCTCTGATCTCTCCTGTTCGAATGGTATCCAGACAAATTAGACCTCTGGCATTTTAGCTGTAGAGTCGTGTTATCTTGAGAAGTTACAATCGAGCGAGCTCTAATTAATAGAGTATTTTGTTTTATTAATTTTGTAAGGCGTGTCACGTCTGGCGATAATAGGAAGAAAAAGAAGAAAGTATAATAAAAAAATATCGTTTTTTGAATAGAGGTTTAAAACTTAACATGGTTTAAAGATCCTTTAGTTAATCAGCTAGGTTTTAGCAAGTTTTTGTCCCGCTATTGTTAATAAGTTCTCCTTAAGAACTTATAGCTTATTCTATTATGTTTCAATCTGCTTGGTTTCCAAATAATTTTTATCTTTATTAGAGCGGCGCATTCCTCGCTTTTAAACAAAAGAAAAGTTGTCCTAGGTTGTTGAAATATATATTGTTATAATTGCAATAACCAATAACAGTATAGTTGGTTGTTGACTTATTTGACAGTGTTGAAGATAAAACACGATAATTTTAGTCTTATGCCCATTGACTTTAAAAAAACTATAGATAAAGCATTTCATTCATATAATCGTTTTGTGCCAAATCAATCATCCGTTTAAAGCATGCAATGGATGCGGCTCAGAGAGGTAGACGCAGCGGAAACAATGGCAACACTGTGCAAAATTCCTGGCGGCTGCTTCTTCCAACACCAGTGGCGTGCTTTTTTGTATTAAATTTTTGATACCCTAATATTACTCATATGTAGGTATATATAAAACTACACCAGTGGATTCGATACAAGTGAATACAATCTCACTTACTTGTGAAAAGAAACTGATGGCTTTAAATAGTCAAATTTTGTGCAACCTTGGCACTGCCGAATGTTTTCTTTTTGCAAAATAGTGCCAGCTTCGTCAAAGAAAAACACTTAAACTCTTCTAGCAAACACAAAACAATACAGTTCCACTTTCGAACAATGTCGCAAACGTCCACCAAAGCAAACCCTAGCGAATTTTATGAACGGTCGCTTGTGTCACTTTTCAATCAGTAGTAAAACATAATAAACCGTCAAATAGCGTTGCAACTTTCAATTAATAACTTAATAATTTATCACAGTGAGAAGGGAATAAAAGTTTATTCGGCTATGATGCCTAGAATAGAACAAGAGGAATTACTTTTTTTATTACTTAATACTTGTATGCTAATTTACTTATTTTTTCTTGGCCGTGTTTGGCAAATATTCTTGAATTTTCCTGAGTTTATCGGTCAGTCGGTTTAGAATTAAAAAACTATTCTGTTGACGTTTCGGTTTATTTAACTTTTAAACCATCTTCAGAACTTATTTATAAGTAGGCACTACACTAATGCTCTTTCTTATGTGCTAATGTAACGATCTTACTCTATTGGTACTTATTTCTAAACTCAAGTTAGTTAGTTGTGCGTGAAGGAATGTTAAACACCAGTTAAATACACAGAACTGTTTGGTTTGAAATTACGTTTATTTTTCAACATAATGCCTTACCAGACACATTTAAACCAGCGATGATTCAAAGCCTCCACACACAGTAGCTTGAGCATCGTCGTCTGTTGAGAGTATCTGGCCTGCTTGGTATTTTTGAGGCATGAAAACAAGTAGTAGTCCAAAGGTGCTAAGTCTGGAGAATAAGGTTGTGCGGCAGCAAATTAAAGCCTATTTCATGTTTTTTTGCCATGATAATAAAAAAAATTGAGTTTCGGTCAGTATTTATTTTTGAAAAGGTTATCAGACAAAAAAATTTTTGCTGATATGATAGAAACCTTAGATGATCAGTGTCCTTTATACGCCACCATTAAAAACTGAGTTCCGGAATTTAAAAGAGGAAGATCAGATGACAAAGATGAGCACCGCTTTGCAAGACCAATTTCTGTGACGACTCCGGAAAACATTGATTCTCTCCATGATATGATTTTAGAAGATCGACAAATTGGGCTTAAACGTATAGCAGAATCAGTGCACATTTCCTATGAATGTTGCAATGCTTGAATGCTGATCAAAAGCACGTTCGATTGACAACATCGTAGGACATCTGCCGCCTTTTTCAAAAATGAAAAAAAAGTTCACGGAAAAAATAAAGAAGGTCCGTTTTTTTTTGTTAAAACTAAATTGAGAAGAAGCAATAAAAAGTTCAAAGTTATATGTGAATACCTACCTGTATAATATTAACCTTTACTGACAAAACCGCAAAGGCCCAACCAAGTAAATTTTTTCATGTCCAAATAAAGAGGAAAACTAATATTCCAACTTTTGTCCACTTGTGAACTTAATAACTGAACAATGGAAGTGGAAAGTCGCCAATGAAATTCTATTTTTGGGCTTCAAAAAGTTTTTTAATCAAAGTTGTCCCTGCTTCAAAAGTAGACCATTAATAAAAGTATTTGATCGACTTTTATTCATTAACGAATATTAGGGATTTATTGTCAGATTTCCGAAATAAAATAATGCGTTTGTGCAAAACTTTAACACCTTAAACATTAGAAATAAAGTCATCTGGGATTCATGTGTGTATTGATTTTTTAGTTTTGGAATTAATCGAAAAATCACCATTTCAGCAAAGGATTCAAATTCAACTAGTATAAGTGGGTCAAAAGGGAGTGTAAGGCTTGCTTTTATGGAGATCTTATGTCTCAAGATAGTGATGATATCAATCTGTTACCAGTGGAATTTCGTATAGGGGGAGTACAATACTGAATAAAATTTACTTTTTGTTCTAAAGAATATTATTTTTGTTAAAATTCATTGGAAGGTGTGAAAAAATGGTGAAGATTCTTGCGAAATAAGTATTTTTAAAAGAAGCAGGAACAGAAGAATTTTTATAAATTATAAGAATTATAAATTGAAAGTTAGGTGAAAAAGTGACAACTGAAAATTGTTAATGGTACTGTTGTTAAGATAAGAATGATCTGTGTTTTATGTAAACAGATATTATTAAAAACATACATGGGAAATTCACCAGTTTCTCAATCGCGTCATATATATATATATATATATATATATATATATATATATATATATATATATATATATATATATATATATATATATATATATATAAAAAGAGAGGAGAATTATTGTGGGCATGTCCGCTAGCAATGAACAGTAAAATGAAAAGTTAGAATGGTAACCCGTACGACACGTGTTTCTGCTCATTGGCTTCATCAGGCCCACGTATGTGACTGTGCCTCTCAACATAAGTCGAGATGCACAACGTCACATACGCAGTTACGGGTGTAACCTTAAGAAATGGGAAAAAAAATATATTTAACGAGGACCACAAACAGGAGCCAGTGCACCAATTTGTGGCTTCAGCCAAAAGACCCCTTTTTTTGGGGCAACAATTAGCGTCGCCGACGGAGGCAACTATAGCCAACTGTCGTGGTATCCTATAAGCCCAAGAGAAGAAAAACAAATGCTAGAAACTAGCGCGGATCGATACATAAAAAAAGAGAGGAGAATTATTGTGGGCATGTCCGCTAGCAATGAACAGTAAAATGAAAAGTTAGAATGGTAACCCGTACGACACGTGTTTCTGCTCATTGGCTTCATCAGGCCCACGTATGTGACTGTGCCTCTCAACATAAGTCGAGATGCACAACGTCACATACGCAGTTACGGGTGTAACCTTAAGAAATGGGAAAAAAAATATATTTAACGAGGACCACAAACAGGAGCCAGTGCACCAATTTGTGGCTTCAGCCAAAAGACCCCTTTTTTTTGGGGCAACAATTAGCGTCGCCGACGGAGGCAACTATAGCCAACTGTCGTGGTATCCTATAAGCCCAAGAGAAGAAAAACAAATGCTAGAAACTAGCGCGGATCGATACATAAAAAAAGAGAGGAGAATTATTGTGGGCATGTCCGCTAGCAATGAACAGTAAAATGAAAAGTTAGAATGGTAACCCGTACGACACGTGTTTCTGCTCATTGGCTTCATCAGGCCCACGTATGTGACTGTGCCTCTCAACATAAGTCGAGATGCACAACGTCACATACGCAGTTACGGGTGTAACCTTAAGAAATGGGAAAAAAAATATATTTAACGAGGACCACAAACAGGAGCCAGTGCACCAATTTGTGGCTTCAGCCAAAAGACCCCTTTTTTTGGGGCAACAATTAGCGTCGCCGACGGAGGCAACTATAGCCAACTGTCGTGGTATCCTATAAGCCCAAGAGAAGAAAAACAAATGCTAGAAACTAGCGCGGATCGATACATAAAAAAAGAGAGGAGAATTATTGTGGGCATGTCCGCTAGCAATGAACAGTAAAATGAAAAGTTAGAATGGTAACCCGTACGACACGTGTTTCTGCTCATTGGCTTCATCAGGCCCACGTATGTGACTGTGCCTCTCAACATAAGTCGAGATGCACAACGTCACATACGCAGTTACGGGTGTAACCTTAAGAAATGGGAAAAAAAAATATATTTAACGAGGACCACAAACAGGAGCCAGTGCACCAATTTGTGGCTTCAGCCAAAAGACCCCTTTTTTTGGGGCAACAATTAGCGTCGCCGACGGAGGCAACTATAGCCAACTGTCGTGGTATCCTATAAGCCCAAGAGAAGAAAAACAAATGCTAGAAACTAGCGCGGATCGATACATAAAAAAAGAGAGGAGAATTATTGTGGGCATGTCCGCTAGCAATGAACAGTAAAATGAAAAGTTAGAATGGTAACCCGTACGACACGTGTTTCTGCTCATTGGCTTCATCAGGCCCACGTATGTGACTGTGCCTCTCAACATAAGTCGAGATGCACAACGTCACATACGCAGTTACGGGTGTAACCTTAAGAAATGGGAAAAAAAAATATATTTAACGAGGACCACAAACAGGAGCCAGTGCACCAATTTGTGGCTTCAGCCAAAAGACCCCTTTTTTTGGGGCAACAATTAGCGTCGCCGACGGAGGCAACTATAGCCAACTGTCGTGGTATCCTATAAGCCCAAGAGAAGAAAAACAAATGCTAGAAACTAGCGCGGATCGATACATAAAATTCTCCTCTCTTTTTTTATGTATCGATCCGCGCTAGTTTCTAGCATTTGTTGTTCTTCTCTTGGGCTTATAGGATACCACGACAGTTGGCTATAGTTGCCTCCGTCGGCGACGCTAATTGTTGCCCCAAAAAAAGGGGTCTTTTGGCTGAAGCCACAAATTGGTGCACTGGCTCCTGTTTGTGGTCCTCGTTAAATATATTTTTTTTCCCATTTCTTAAGGTTACACCCGTAACTGCGTATGTGACGTTGTGCATCTCGACTTATGTTGAGAGGCACAGTCACATACGTGGGCCTGATGAAGCCAATGAGCAGAAACACGTGTCGTACGGGTTACCATTCTAACTTTTCATTTTACTGTTCATTGCTAGCGGACATGCCCACAATAATTCTCCTCTCTTTTTTTATGTATCGATCCGCGCTAGTTTCTAGCATTTGTTTTTCTTCTCTTGGGCTTATAGGATACCACGACAGTTGGCTATAGTTGCCTCCGTCGGCGACGCTAATTGTTGCCCCAAAAAAAGGGGTCTTTTGGCTGAAGCCACAAATTGGTGCACTGGCTCCTGTTTGTGGTCCTCGTTAAATATATTTTTTTTCCCATTTCTTAAGGTTACACCCGTAACTGCGTATGTGACGTTGTGCATCTCGACTTATGTTGAGAGGCACAGTCACATACGTGGGCCTGATGAAGCCAATGAGCAGAAACACGTGTCGTACGGGTTACCATTCTAACTTTTCATTTTACTGTTCATTGCTAGCGGACATGCCCACAATAATTCTCCTCTCTTTTTTTATGTATCGATCCGCGCTAGTTTCTAGCATTTGTTTTTCTTCTCTTGGGCTTATAGGATACCACGACAGTTGGCTATAGTTGCCTCCGTCGGCGACGCTAATTGTTGCCCCAAAAAAAGGGGTCTTTTGGCTGAAGCCACAAATTGGTGCACTGGCTCCTGTTTGTGGTCCTCGTTAAATATATTTTTTTTCCCATTTCTTAAGGTTACACCCGTAACTGCGTATGTGACGTTGTGCATCTCGACTTATGTTGAGAGGCACAGTCACATACGTGGGCCTGATGAAGCCAATGAGCAGAAACACGTGTCGTACGGGTTACCATTCTAACTTTTCATTTTACTGTTCATTGCTAGCGGACATGCCCACAATAATTCTCCTCTCTTTTTTTATGTATCGATCCGCGCTAGTTTCTAGCATTTGTTTTTCTTCTCTTGGGCTTATAGGATACCACGACAGTTGGCTATAGTTGCCTCCGTCGGCGACGCTAATTGTTGCCCCAAAAAAAAGGGGTCTTTTGGCTGAAGCCACAAATTGGTGCACTGGCTCCTGTTTGTGGTCCTCGTTAAATATATTTTTTTTCCCATTTCTTAAGGTTACACCCGTAACTGCGTATGTGACGTTGTGCATCTCGACTTATGTTGAGAGGCACAGTCACATACGTGGGCCTGATGAAGCCAATGAGCAGAAACACGTGTCGTACGGGTTACCATTCTAACTTTTCATTTTACTGTTCATTGCTAGCGGACATGCCCACAATAATTCTCCTCTCTTTTTTTATGTATCGATCCGCGCTAGTTTCTAGCATTTGTTTATATATATATATATATATATATATATATATATATATATATATATAGGGAGGTTTTCGTATGTATAAATATATAGAAAATGGGGGGAATTTTCTTCGGTCTATATATTTAATATATGTCGGTAAATGCAAAAGCTTTATCTTTCGCTAGTGCAAAACACAAGACCGTAAAATAACAAACTAAAGTAGAAGGATTATTCTTTTTGATTCTGGTCCGGGTGCCCTTCCTATATATATATATATATATATATATATATATATATATATATATATATATATATATATATATATATATATATACATATATATAATATATACCCTTAACTACTTGATTTTCTTTATTTTCATTACGCCCTGTATAACATCTCCTTTATTCAATGCCAGTCTTACTGTTACAACAAGAAAAACTTTTTATCAAGAATAATTTTTTCTCGTAAAATCAAAAAGTTTCCCATTTGGTAACCAAATCTGGACAGACGTTGTATAATATATAACTAAGTAGTTAAAGCTTTACTAAAATATTTTTTATTAAAATGACTGTAGATACTCCTTTCCAAAAGCGGTTTAATTGTTATTACAATTTTGACATTTTAATTTTCATTTTGATTACATTTCACATTTTTTGATTTTAAACAGAACCAACTTAAATATTAAAGTCCAATAAAGAGAGAAAACTCAGTTTAATAACTTCTCCTGTAACACAGTATCCTCGTTTAATTTACGAGAGACCTCAAAGGAAACAGGCTTTAGGAAAATTGTCAAAATACCTGACAACCTAATTATTACCGTTTCCATTTTAGTACGTCCGTAGGAGCCTATCGCCACATCCACATCTGTAAATTTACATTTTAGTTTTGTTTACTTCAGGACAGTCCGCAGAATTCTAAATATTTATAATTATAAATTAATTCTAAACGAACAGGTATTACATTTTTACTTAAGGCCTATTTGGATTAGAAAGTGAGTCGTTTGGACCCTATTTTTGTACGGTATGAAAAATGTGAAAATAATAGAGAATAATGTGTTTACTGCACACAGTAAAATACATATACAGGGTGTCTAAAATAGGTGATACCACTATTGCTATCTCCGAAATGGTAAAAGATACGAGGTTGGTTAAATTAGAGAAAATGTGCCATTTCTAGTCCCTATTTATATTCCGTTTACGGAGTTGCCAAATTCTCTAGAGTTTCTTATCTACAGGGGATTTTTTAAAAATAGTCAAAAATTTAATTCTTGAATATCTCGAAAACTATTATAGTTAGAAAAAAGTTGCTTGTACAAAAATCACACGATTTTTTACCTTCTCTAAAGTAACGTTATTGTTTTGTTTATACCATTTGTTTTTACTGAGTTACTGATACTAACTTGTTTCTTTCAAATACGGACCTGGATTTTTTGCTGCATTTTTTGAACGAATACTTCATACCCTTTACAACTATGTATCACTTGATTATGGTTTTCGACGTTTTGATCAGGAATATCAACATCATCAGGATCTTCTATCGATATGCACCTGGGATTTTCCATGTTAAGGCACAATTTCACATCGCTGTGGTTTAAATTAATCAACCGATTAATTGTAAACTATGTTTATGATTACTAACCAGAACCCTTTGGTCATTAAAGTTGGTCAAATTGCACTTAAGCCAATGAGTTATTGAAAGCAAAAGTTTAGCAGACTCAGATCAGATATAATAAGCGACCTTTATTAACATCACCTAACTAGTGGTTAAGTTTACTACATATTGTAAAAGGCACCCTTGATGATACGTCTTCATTATTTACGTTTTTAATATTTTCGTATCCAAAAATCACCTTTCAGTTCAAAAGATAATAATAAATAATCCTATTTTACCTAATGGTTTCATTTCTGCAGCAACTCATTCTGCTGGTACAGCTGAATTACTATTTACTGGCTTTGAAAACAAACCATATTATCTCCAATTCAACACCCTTAACTATATTCTAGCATAAAACCATTGTTATATTTACTGGGTTCGGATTATAAGGAATTCGAATCTAAAATCCGTTTTCTGCTTTATTTTTTGACTTTGCGTTGAATTATACCCAACATATGGACGGGCAGACGAACAGGTTGATGGATGCGATTGGACTGACCACACGAAGCCAATCACGCCTCGAATAATTAATTAGGATTTGTTATAATTAAAACTAAGCTTATGCTTTTTTCAGGCGTTGGACCAATTTTACAAACTTGAGGGTCCTGGTTAGTAATCATGATTATAATTCAAATTTACCAGTTAAAACAATTTAATCCGTAGTTACTGATTCTGACCTAATTGTCGCCATAATAGGTCGTGAAATGGCGCATTAACTTAAAAAATGCCAGGTCCGTACTGATAGAATATCCTGATGATGATACTATTCTTCACCAAAACGTCGAAAAAGATAATCAAGTGATACACAGTTGTAAAGGGTATGAAGTATTCTGTCAAAAAATGCAGCAAAAAATCCAGGTCCGTATTTGAAAAAAACAAGTTAGTATCAGTAACTCAGTAAAAACAAATGGCATAAACAAAACAATAACGTTACTTTAGAGAAGGTAGAAAATCGTGTGATTTTTATAAGAACACCTTTTTTCTAACTATAATAGTTTTCGAGATATTTAAGAATTAAATTTTTGACTATTTTTAAACAATCCCCTGTAGATAAGAAACTGTAGAGAATTTGGCAACTCCGTAAACGGAATATGAATAGGGACTAGAAATGGCACATTTTCTCTAATTTAACCGACCTCGTATCTTTTACCATTTCGGAGATAGCAATAGTGGTATCACCTATTTTAGACACCCTGTATTAGTCTTTTTCGTTGTGTATGTTTATTATTTCTTTTTAGTGTTTTTGACGCTGGAATAAACAAGACTTACAAATTATACAAAATCACAAATAATTTCATACAGTGTTTAATAACATGTACATACCTAGTCTTTACTTAAACACATTTTTAAAACCATTCCAATATTTTCATTCTTCGAGAGCTAATTTACATATTTTCTTTTAAGATCGTCTGAATACGAGTTTTTTCACAACTTCTAGAAGATGTTTAGCAAGGTTTCTAGGGGACACCACAGAGTTTCTCTAGCAGACTGAAGAACTAAAAACTAAAGCATCCTTTTGGTCATATTTCTTCTTCTTGAGATTCAAAATCGAACCAGTTCTTTGGAATTTTTTTTATTATGTTGTAGATTGTCATTTCAGTTATTGAGATTCCTACAGTACAAATTTGTAGCTAAATTGTCCCATTATGTAGCGGTATGATACTTGATCATCTCCATAACACTGGACTATAAAAATCCTTTGTTCAGTAGACAGCATTTTGATGAAAAGTATTTTATGCTTCATTTAATAAAGACGTTGGCAAATATGTCCATAGGTGTCGTTATTGTTTAATATGTAGAAACTAGTACTCTAGTTTATTAGGAGACACATTTTTACGTATCTTGCAAAATTTGGTCCATTTGTCCCTTTCTTAAACCCCATCCGCGGACATACTGTATAGTCACTTGTGACTGTGGCACGCACGGAACTGACATTTTAAGGTTATTTTGTACAGAAAAGGGTAAAATTTAAACTAATCAATAATCTTAATTGCAACCGGAGACTCTACTCTCTAACCAGAGTCTGTAGTCTCTGGTACAAAATCATAAAAATTTACCACTAGCGGAGAAATTAATTAATACATTTTTTCAAGAAGTATGTTACAAAACATTATTTCCAATAATTTAAATATAATCCCACTAATTTGAATTTGTTTAACGTCTATACAACAGTTTACGTATGTGCGCCCACAAAATTAGACGCTAAATAGGCACCCGTATGAATATATCCTTAGAAATGTGTATAAAAGCCAAGGAAAATGGGGTGATGCATATACGGGAAAACGGTTGACACGGGAAAATTGGAAAATACTGGCTTTAGAATTGGTATGCACAGGCATGAATCATGCGACCTTCTAATGAAGCAACTAAGTACAGGGTGACCTACTTGGGTAATGAGATCTTTCACTAAACAGGAATTTCATAATTTTAATACTAACATATTAAATCAGGATATGTTGTGCTCTGTGATAATAAAAAGAATCCTGAGGTGGTACATAATTTTGCAACAGCTTGTGTCTGTTCTTCCGAGGAAGGGCATCCGATTGGTTGGCGTATTGGCTTTTTTATTTTGGACAGCCCACATAGACTTCAAGCCTAAGTACTAAGTACTCGTCGAGGCGCAATAAAAACGCTCTTTCCTAACTTTAGATGAAAATACTGTCTTTAAGTAATAATATATCGTATTTATTAATTTATATTAAAAAATAATAAGGATAACAAATAATAAGGTGCGCTTTTTGGTCTGGTGGTATAATTGGACCGTACTTCTTTGGAGACGAGGCTGGAATTGCACTAACAGTAAATAACGAACGTTATCGTGCACTGCGAACGAAAGATTTGTGGCCTGAATTAGATCATATCATGTGGAAAATGTATGGTTTTAATAGGTTGGTGGGTCATGCCATACTGCGCTTGAAACTATGGAGTTGTTACATCTTAAATTACCTGTTCGACTCGTATCTCGCAATGGCGACTAAAATTGGTCACCAAGAGCTTACGATGTGACACCGTGCGACTTCTTTCTGTGGGGTTCTTTGAAATATCAGCACTTTTTAAAAAATGAATGTATTTTATTTACAAATTAAAATATGCGTGCATTTTGGGGCATTATTTACAAAAATAAATACAAAAATATTAAATATCGAAAAATTTTATGGAGTTATGACTTTACTTTTCATTTCGGTACTGCAGGATGGCTCTATCTCCTAAGATACTTTTGGAGATGAAAAACAAACGTAGAATAAAGATTTCCGACTGTTTATAAGACGGCTTATTTTGTTTCTATTTTATGTACTCAAAAAAAACTTAATAATATCAAAGAGTAAAAACATGGAAAATTCTGTTTTTCCTTTGTACATATAAGGACAGTAAAATCAACATGTTGTATTGAAAGAGTCCATTTAATCCAGATTGGAACTTTGTTGGTAAATATTTTCGTAACCTGAATTATTTGAAGCAATACCTTAAAGAAAGTAAAGGTAAACAGAAATATGCCTTTATTCTTTGTAGTTGCCCTTATTTACGAAATTGAATAATTTCTTTTGAAATTGATCGGCCAGATTCACTATTGCTAAGACCGGTCTAATTTGGCTATCAAGACTTTAAATTGTCATGTGTAACAATAAGACAAATAAGTTTTGTACTACGAATATGTTCTTTCTAAGCAATTTAAGCATGTACTTTCCAAAATAATCGAACTAAATAATATATTTTAGCAACAAGCTCCGAAATGGATCATCATTTGAAAAATAGCAGACAACTCATAGGTTTTTGATGACGACTTATTAACATTGACCTCCAGAAAGAGGAGACGACAGCATTCATATAACTAGCCCTTTGTCTTGGTTCATACACTGTGCGTGTATAGGACAAAGAAAGACCGGTATACTTCCGTCTCCACGCGCAACCTCAATGACTCTCCGAGTCGACTGTATTCCACAACTTTCGAACATGATCTCAGCTGCCTCAAACATGTTAATCCAATGGCCACATCAGCAGCTAAAAGGTTTCTCTTTCAAGCCAGCAAATTCTTCTCCCCTTCCAACTTACACACCAACCCAAACACAAATAAGACCTAATCTAGAGTATTGTTTCCATATCTTGGGACTGGCATCACCTTTGATACTTAGCATCCGTGATTTTATCCAAAAGAGAGACATTCGATTGATCAATGACCCAGTGCTCACAATAAAACTCCCTTCTCCCGCTCATCGCCGCGCTACTGGGAATTTATTCCTTTTCTACCGATACTTCCACGGATTTCGCTCTTAAACGTATTCCTACGTTATATAAGAAACCTCTGTGCAAAATTTCTATTTTCTAGATCCAGCGGTGTGGGCTGTGCGTTGATACGTCTATCAATCCATCAGTCAGTCAGTCAGTTTCTTCTTTTATATTTTTTTTTTGGCTCTGACAGCCCACGAAGACCGAAGTCTAAGTACTATGTACCGTGGGTGTACTGGGGAAATCCGACACACACATCCAGAGCTGGAAACATCCGTACGGACTTCAGCAGCCCTTTAAGAGGATGTGTGGGGTGGTACCACCTCGGTCGAGGAAGAAATCCTCTACCACGTTCCATATATATAGAGCATATATATAGACTTTATAAAAAACTAGGATCTTTCTTTAAAAAAACTCATGTCGGTTTAATAACTTTTAGGATTCATTATACCACATGTAATTGTGACACACCCAGTGACCTATGTACATACAAAAACAGTGAAACCGATATTATTTTTATACAACAAATCTTTACAAAATCAAAAATTTTACTCCCGTGTTACATGCATGGTTAGTAGTCTTTATTGTGTCACACCCTGTATATAAAATACAGTTAAGGAAAGTTGACACAATCTGAAAGTTTTTCTAATTTCGTCTATTGATTATCCAGTTGCTGAGAAATAAATTTGAGGCCCATTTTCGTGGCATTTGGTGACGGCGCCAGGTTTCAGTCCGCAGACAATATACCATTGAGTGTGACGTAAAATGTCAAACAAAATGCCGGATGAAATTATAGAGCCATTAAAAGAAATTTTCAGACATATATGGTTCTAAAGAAACCCTCAAGGTTTCTTACAGTTACCCAGAAGTTTTTCATTGAGAATGGTAAACCAGCAAGGGCTTATCATATTAATTTGGTATATTTGGGTT
Organism: Philopedon plagiatum; assembly: GCA_963971165.1. Classification (NCBI taxonomy): domain Eukaryota; kingdom Metazoa; phylum Arthropoda; class Insecta; order Coleoptera; family Curculionidae; genus Philopedon; species Philopedon plagiatum. The sequence continues at coordinate 9,811,332 of OZ020191.1, forward strand.
TACAGAATATTGAATACTACCTATTTTTGACTCTAACCATTTCGGAAAGAGCAACATGGAGAGTGCCACATTTTTGATGTTTTATCATTTTGTGAAGCCACTACCAAGGACAAAAAAATTTCAACCTCTATCTAATGGCATTAAAAAATATTCAATGACAATTCACAGGTTCACAGACAATATAAAATGGAGTGTGGAGTAAAAAGTAAAACAAAATGCCCCTAAATAAAATGTTCAGACGTCTTTCCAAAGAAACCCTCAAGATTCTCTACTGCAACCCAGAAGTTTTCTATTTATTACAATGGCAAAACAGCAAGAGGTTGAGCTTACCATATTTGGTTTAAGAATATTGAACGCTACTTATTTTTAGGCTATAACCTATTCGACAAGAGCAACATGGAGAGTGTCACGTTTTTATGTTTTATCATTTTGTGAAGCCGCCACCAAGGCCAAAAAAATTTCGACTTGTACCTAATGACATTAAAAAATGGTTACTGACAGATCCATAGACAATATGACATGAAGTGGGGAGTAAAATGTCAAAGAAAATGCCATTAAATGAAATTTTTAGACACCTTTCCAAAGAAAATCTCAAGTTTTCTTACGATAACCCAGAAGTTTTTTATTTATCACAATGGCAAATCGACAAGAGGTTGGGTCTATCATATTTGGTTTACAGAATATTGAACACTAATTATTTTTGGACTATAATCTACTTTTCGGAAAGAGCAACACGGAAAGTGCCGCGCTCCTTGAAGATGTACTCTTTCTTATATTACACGTATTGGACGTGGCATATTTGCACATTGTCATCAATTCTGTCCCTAACCAGTGTTATCTTAAGATGTTTTCACGAAATTGAGCGAGAGAAAAGTGAGACTGAAATAGAACCAAAAAATTACACACTACTATATAAAACTCAGTACATTTTTAGTGCTCTAAGTGTAGACTGTTCGATCATTACAAGTCTTTCGTACTGGTCGCTTGTGTACTTCTACCAAAAAATGACTTTTAACGCGGAAACAGCTGTGATGCATTTATGGACGACATTAATAGTGTTGAGCGACCTTATGATCACTAGAATCCCTGTAAAGCTTGAACACTGCGCATATTCACTGCTTCTAGGATTTATATACATGGGCTTTACTTTCGTTTATTACTTGTGTGGCGGCACGTCTGCAACTGGCAATCACTATTTATACAAAATATTAGATTATAAAAGGCCAGGTTTAATATGCATTTCACTTATCGCTACTGTATTTTATAACATTATTGCAAGACTTACGGCATTTCATCTTTGTAAATTTAGGACCAAACTTTTTGAAACGTATTTTATGTAGCAATTGATTAGGTTGTTAGATAACATAAGTATAGGTAATTTTGAAATATTTTGAATAAAATTACATGTATTTTTGATTATGTCTGGATATTCTGTCCTTGTTATTATGCGCTAACAAATTTTCAGTAACTTTTTGTTGTGAAACTGATCTCAGTCACTAATATCAGATTATGGCTGGCGATTTTCATTGATCGTCTGGGCTGTCTCAGGTAAAATACTTTACTCTTAAGCGATTTTGCAAATTTTTGTTTCTCCCCTGTATGCTGCTTGGATTTTCACGATTCTGACAACAATTAGTTTTGTTTTTAGGTATGCAAGAAATTTCAATACTTACATTTAGATAAATTCATTTATAAAATAACTGCACACTTGTGTGAAACTTCTTGGACCACCCCGTAGATGCGCAACGGGGCTCCAAGGCCAGACTCTGATATAAGTTACTGATGCTTGTTTCACAACACAAATGTACTTGTCATGTTCATGTTCATGTCAAAATTAAAGAGGTTTTGACGATGTTATCCTTATTAATTACATCAAAAATTACGCAGTGATTTGTTCTACTTATAAACTTTAAAAAAACAGTCTTTCTATTTTAAGTACCAGTTTCTTAAAATGGGATACATTGCCTTTTAAAAAATGATATTTTATATGGAATAAGCTTTTTTAAGTTCGCGACGCCACGACCTACCGTAGTGTACCTAAATATATATTATATATCTTCTAAAACTTTTGTTTTACTTTCCGAGTTTTTTAACAAAAAAAAAACGTGAAATAAAAAGTGCCCCGCCTGGGAAAAGTTTTCCCTAAAGCAATATTTTCAAGTTTAAGAAGAAAAACAACAAAGCAAAAAAGAACGCTCTATAGGGACAGATTTTGGGCAGTATTTTTGACCGTTGCTTTTAAAAAATAATATTTATTGGAGGAATTGGAGAAACAAATTGTTGCCATGTTGGCATTGAGTGAGACAGTGTTTTTGGAATTCCGTTAATCGATATCAAAAAGTAATTATGGTAATTATTATTCGGCAGGTATACTATACATAAGGTGCAAAATATTTCAAACTTTCCAAATCTCATTAGGGATATTCTTGCTCCTTAGGCATTATTGATTAAGAATTTTCAGGTGAAGTAACTGAATTTTTAATATTATCGGATAAATTAACAATTTATTATTTATCGAAATAACAACTTTAAAAACATAACTCTGTCAACACTGTACCTATAATGTTATATTAAAGTTGCCCACAAAATTCGACCCACCTGTTAAAAAACTCACGGGCCGTGCCTGCTGTATATAAACTCTATAACACTCAGAAAGGTCCAATGTATTTACCAATGGACGAATTTCTTAAATCTGTTCAATGGGTATTTCCTGGAATTCTCTGTGTACTATGTTTCAGGCAAACAAAGCAACGGATAACAGTTGTTAAAACTAACCATAGCGCTCAGGAAGCTTGTCACTATTCATCAGTGAACTAAATTTCTGTTTTACTTTCTAGGTATTATCTTTGTAGAACACCCTGTATACTACTTATTATGATAAAAGGTAGCCTATCATTTTTTTTTAAATCATAATAGTAACTTGTGGACAAAATTTTAGTACAATTCAACCAAAATTTGTAGGAAATAGTGGGTAGAAGTAAAATATTACGTACCTTAATTATCTACGTTATAATATAATATAAAAAATTACTGACCCATGCTAAATATCCAAATAATGGCGATCGGTCTTTGTGCATGAACAATAGTTCAGATTCTTCCTAATCCAATCACATTTTTCTTGTCGATACACTTCTTTGAAAACACACAGATAGTCACTAAGCTTTACACTATCTACTTATTTACAATTTGCTTACTCCCAAGTTTAAAATTTACCTGTTTTTACATAAAATTTAAAATATTTTTTTTATTAGCAAAAAATAAACTGCATCGAATGCATTGCGATCGACAGCAGCATTTGTTTTTATTTTTCAATGACTGCCTGGCATAGCCTCCTTCGGTTTTTGTACAGACCATTTATTTTTAAATGAACATTTTCGTTCGGATTCACTAAGAAGGTTCACGATTTAGTACTGGTTTAAATTAAGATCTTCCCGTTGATCAGTTATGTTTTAACAGGTTTTTGTCCTGGTATTGTTAGCAATTATTATTGCTTGGTCTCCAAATTATTTTCATCTTGGAGAGGGTTGGTAGAATGAATTTATATCTATTATTGTCGAAAGTATGTACTAAAATTGTCTTTTTGTTTATAGATTTGCGAAAAAAACAAATTCATAGTAAAAAACTTAGTTGTTTTTTTCTGACACTTGTCACTTTAAAACGTTTGTTGCCAAATGTACTAGAATCTGGCCGTTAAGATGTACCTTTAAAAATTTTGTCTGCTAGACATAAAGAGATAGTTAGCGAGGGATGATATCTTTCGTGCTATGAATAAGACCTGGCATAAATCAAACAATTACCTCTAACCTCAATCTCATTTATCTAAACAATAATAACAAATTTTGCAAATATCGACTACCCACTATATGATTTATCTTTTTGGATGTTTATATTTTTTTTAAATTTAAGTATAAATAAAAGCATTTTTATTATGTTTAAAGAATCTTTAAATTAGACCACGAATGATTACACGGTCAAAAATAAAAACCCAATCTGTTTGGTTGAAAAAAAGTTTTTTAATCAAAAAGTCGTCCCTTTTCCGTCAGATTTTCTCCAAAATTAAATCCTTAATTAAATGCTTTTTATTGCTCTTTTTTCGAATTTATATTAAAATTGAAATACTGGATGCTATTGGATGTTTTTAATATAAAATCTTTAATACAACGATGTAAGAAAATTAATAAACAATGAAATAAGTCGTTACCACAAGTGCGTTGGCTTAACTTCTAATAAAAGGATCAACTACTAAAGAAAAAGTTATTAGTTTAAAAATACATTTCAAATATTACGACGCACTAACCTAATAGACAGTGTAATCTCCGTTATTATCAAGTGCACCTCCACAAGCTTTTTAGCATACTTACAAGGCAAAGACCTCCATCTGGCGAACGTGGTGACTTAAGTGCTTCAGTGTAAATACGCGTTTCTCAATAGGATTTATATCTGGGGACTGGGATGGCCAATCCAATGTTTGAATGGCATTATCGCGTTTCCAAGTTGTGCATGAGACCTTCCGGTGTTTTGGGTCATTATTTTCTTGTAGTATCCAGGAAGCAGTATTATCTCGATACCACCTGTAGCAGATGTAGAGTAATGGACATGTTTCAACAAAGACTCACTTGACCTTGGTCAATTACATAGCGTGCATTTCCAATTCCCGTACAAATAATAGTTTAATTCGATTAAAGGAAACATACACATTCATTATTAATAATAATAGCAACTTAAAGAAGGTTTATAGTTATAAACAGGGCATCGGGCCCAGGGTCAATATATGTACATATTTTTTTATTACTTTGACCAATAATTCAATTCGGAAAATTTGTTTCTGGGTTAAAATGAAACATATTTCTCTTCGAAGAAAGATTTTGTCGTAAACAAATAAATGGAGAAATATGTATATATTATGTGAGATTGTCTGGTAAAAGGAAACCAAAAACATAGAGTTCGCAATTTTGTAAATGGAAATCCGACAACATATATCTTTTGGGATGGGCCGTTGTGCTGTCTGTTTATTCTGCTTTATATGAGAAAATATGTTTATATATTTAAAATGCTAGTTCCAAATGTCAGCTTGCTGAAACCTATCCCGAGATATACTAAAATATGTAAGAGTAAATACTGGTTTAAATTTAAATCTTCCAATTGATCAGTTAGGTTTTGTTTCACGGAACCAGTGGCGGTTGGTGAAATTTCAAAGTTGTTTATCTCTGTTCATACTTACAGGACCCGTACCAAATTTAGGGGCTTTAATAGTGAGCCCACTGGGAATGTTTTGGTAAAGAAAAAAAACATTTTGTAATTTGCGAAAAAAAGTTAAATTTTTGGTGCGCCCCTCCCAAGAAAAAACTGAACACGTCTAGGTATTTGATTTCTATTCTTTTTTCTAAACAAATTTTACTTCATTTTGTCGACAGTTTTTAAATTTTGAGAGAAAAAATGTGTTAGTAGAGAGTTATAGTCATTTGAATTTTTTTAAGCCTAAAATATAATCTTACAAAAAATTCAAATGACTATAACTTTCTCCTAACACATTTTTTTCTCTCAAAATTTAAAACCTGTCGACAAAATGATGTAAAATTTGTTTAGAAAAAAAAAAGAAACCAAATACCTAGACGTGTTCATTTTTTTTTTTTGGGAGGGGCGCACCAAAAATTTAACTTTTTTCGTAAATTACAAAATGTTTTTTTTCTTTACCAAAACATTCCCAGTGGGCTCACTATTAAAACCCCTAAATTTGGTAGGGGTCCTGCAAGTATGAACAGAGATAAACAAGTTTGAAATTTCACCAACCGCCACTAAGAATAAAAAAATTAAGTAAATATTTTTTAATACATATTTTATGAGATAATAAAATTTGATCGGACACAACTTGAGACTTTACAAATAAAAACTTTAGAGTGTATAACCCAGATTCAATGTTTGTCCTATCTGTTTGCATTATATGCTACATCGAAAAATATGTTTGGGTTGTTTGGAAATCTCCCATTTAAACAAGCGAAACCTGTTTGAATTGCTGTTTGCAAGCCCTTTATCCATAAAAATAATTTTTGAGTTTAGTTTAGCTAAAGCTTAGCTTTGTTGGGTAAAACAAAATGTTTTAGTAAGATTATGTCGATGAATAATTTTATTTTATTTAAAATTCTTGTTATGAAGCCAAGTGTTAATTTTTCTTCAAAATGTGGTTAGTTATCATATACAGAGTGTTGCAAACCTCCCCCGACAATTTTTTATAGGTGATTCTGTGGCCAAAAAATTAGAAAATGAAGTTCCTATGAACCGTCTGAGAATGCTTCGTTTTTGACATACAGGTTAGCAAAATTTGAATTTATTTTTTTCTGTTATTGCTTTTACGCATTTTTAAAGATAATTCCTTTAAACTCCGTACGTACAATACTTCTTGGAGTACCTACCTATGGAAGATCCTTATAATCATACCGTGGGTGTATTAGGAATTACGTGTTTATACCCAGTGTGTCCTGAAAGTTATGGTCAATAATTTGGGATTGAGTAGATTGGTACTCTCAGAACATCATATAAAATTTTGTCCCATGTCTACTTGCTACCGAGTTTCAGCCTATCAAATGGGGGACCCAGAAGATGGTTTTTGATAAATATTTTCGACACCTTTGTAGATAAAAATTTGAAAGTGAGACAATTTGGTAAACTTTGTACGCTGAATAGAACTGTGGTCTTAAAAATGTCGATATTTACTTCACATTTGAAAAAAAAACACTAATTTATGTCATTTACTAAGATCAGCAAATTTTTGTTTCAATTTAGTTTATTTTATTTACTTCCTTTTCTTAAATTGTTGCTATTTAAAAAAATATTTGATTATTTTTTGGTATTATTTTGAGCCATTGTAGCGCACAGAAAATTGTTAAATGAAACAATTTGCAAAATTTGCATTTAAAATGAAGTAGGTAGGTGTCGTTAATATTTTGTCATAAACTGAAATAAATACATGTTGCTATTTTATGGCTTGCTGTAGTTTGAAAGTTTCTTATCGATTTCATTATGCCACCTTTTAGTTCTTTCTGAGTATGAAAACATGCAGTTAATGTACGGGTTAGCTTTAGGTAACGCTGCAGAAACAGTACGTCTCTATGTTCATCGATTCCTTTTATAAGCACACATTTACAATGTATGAAATTCATTTATTTAATAAAACAAACAATTTAAATACGTAAAAATGATTCAACTTTAAATAAAATACTATTAAGTTAAATATCAAGAACCCATTACTACGTATTCTATTGTATTTTTCGGATGCAAGGTAATTTTTAAATAAACTTATCTCGAAAACGGCGCATCTAATCGTGTCTTACTAAGAAAACCATTTTTTCTTAAAAAATGTCAGTTGTTTTTTAATTTGACATAAAAAATTATCAATGTAAAAAAGTTACATCCCTTTTACCCCCTGTCCCCTACTTCTGGCGACATTTTCTACATTCGTTCATTTGGTTCGTTTCTCGTTGAAACTTGCAGACGGTTCCCCAAAATCTCATTTGGCATCTTCTTGTGCTTACTCGCTGGTCGTAAAAAGTAAGCACAAGAAGATGAGATTTTGGTGAAACGTCTGCAAGTTTCAGCGAAAAACGAACCAAACGAACGGATGTATTCTCGGATTAACCATGACACATATTTCTTCATCCGTGCGTGAAAGCCTACGTACATACACATACACACGCACTACTGACTGACTGACATATCATTGCACAGCCCAGGCCGCTGGGTCTATGAACTTGAGATTTTGCATAAAGGTTTCTTGTATAACGTAGGTATCTACTAAGGAAGGGTTTCTCAAAATTCAACCCCTGAGGGGGTGAAACAGGTTTTCAAACTTTGTATGGAGAAAAAATATAAGATGGCCCTATTAACTCGAAACTGAGCTTGCATAAAATTAAATGTTTAACCACATACATATTTTGTCAAACAAAAAAAGGTAATCAGTTTTATCTGCTTACGAGAACACGTTCTATTTTTTTTAACTGTAAAAAACGTTTGTTCTTGGAAAGAATTTTAAATTTTTAAAAATTGCCTACAATTTTTGAGAAAGACTTACTAAATTTTGTATGAGAAAGAGGTCCAAATCTTAAAAACTTTAAGGATTCTGACTCAAATTTTTATTACAATAAAAGAAGAAGACTGGAAAATTCAGCTTAATATGCATATTTAAAACTTATTTACCACACATTGTATTAAAAAAGTTCATACATCTTTTCGGACCCATTCGGTTTTTAAGTAAAACCTTTTTTTATCCTACAGGAAGAATCGATAGATGTTCAGCCTAGTTGGCAAACTTAAAAAGCGTCTGAAACAAGATCTCGATAGCCCGAAAGTTTATCTCCTTTTCAGATAAAAAAACATGTAAATTGCCTTTAAGTCTAAAAAAGTGTTTTAAAGTGCTTTTTTGTTGTTGTGTTTATTACGTTAGAATACCACCTGTAAGAAGACGATCTGATTTTAGGCATTTAATTCGAAGCAAGTCCTAATTTTTTAACTGGGACTGCGGGCTTATACTTTAAGCCTAATTACTAACGTATTATGGGAGGAAAATGACTATTAATCTAACAAGTGTGGAAAGTAATACTTTTCCGCACGCGACTGCAGTGCTGACTTTCTTCGGCACTGACGGACTTCTAATCCTTTAAATCTAGTGGCAACAGATTACATTTCCCTTCTCTTCAGACGCCCACGGTACACTAGTACTTACGCCTAAAGTCTACGTGGGCTGTCTCAGATAAAAAAGCATGTAAACTTCCACAGGAAATTAAAGAAAATTCGTTTTAAAATCAAATTTTCCCTTTTTCACGTTTGTTGTCAGATACTTTTCTTTAAATCGAACAAGATACCAGCTACCGTCTACGTTCGTATATTCTATACAACTCTTTTTAAAGACTTTTTGTTTACATCTCATTTTATCCGTTTCGACTTTTCAATTCTATTCAGAAACCTGAACAAACTGAGTGTCTGTCTGCCTTCTTGTTTTGTGCATCCATTCAAAAATATAAACAAACTGAGGACCGTCTTCAAAAAGGCAGTTTTACAAAGGAAGTCATTAGAAAGTATTTTAAGCATCGTATAGTTAGAGAGTATTTATCTTTTAGTAAGGTAATGCTCGTGTACCTTAAAATTAGGATCCGATTTGAAAATAAAATATAAATATTTATTTACCTACATCGTGTAATTTGAAAATGCGAAAAGCCTTCGGTTAAAGTAATAGAAAAAGAGTGACAGAAACAATTCGAAACAAGTATTCAGGTGTTGACAAGCCAATTGCCAGCACCGAAAAGGTTTTTACAAAATCTCCACAACGGACTAAAAAATTTCACCAGTGGTGTCCCGGAATTACCGAACTCCCACAAGCAGTATTAACAATGTGGGGAACGTGACTGAATGCTGCATTTTATTTCAATCAAAATTTACACGCTGTCAAATCTATGGTTTCTCAGTTCGATCCAAAAATTGTCATGTGCATTTAAGAAAGTCAATAGCACTTCAATAACCCTAAAATTGAAGCAGATTTGCGTACTATAAATACAAATTATCGTGTATTGACTATTGACAGCGTTCAATATAGTTATCTGTCACTTCCTGACTTGTTGCACATAGTTGATAGCAGTGGCGGCTGGTGAAATTTCGAAGTTGCATATCTCTGTTCCTACTTACAGGACCCGAACCAAATTTAAGGATTTTAATAGTGAGCCCATTGGGAATCTTTTGGTAAAGAAAAAAATCATTTTGTAATTTGCGAAAAAAAGTTAAATTTTTGATGTGCCCCTCCTAGGAAAAAAATGAAAACGTCTAGGTATTTTATTTATTCTTTTTTCTAGACAAATCTTACATCATTCCGTCGACAGTTTTTAAATTTTGAGAAAAAAAAGGTGTTAGTAGAAAGTTATAGTCATTTGAATTTTTTTAAGCCTAAAATAAAATTTAAGAAAAAATTCAAATGACTATAACTTTCTACTAACACCTTTTATTCTCTCAAAATTTAAAAACTGTCGACAGAATGATGTAAAATTTGTTTAGAAAAAAGAATAAATAAAATACCTAGACGCTTTCATTTTTTTCCTAGGAGGGGCACACCAAAAATTTAACTTCTTTTCGCAAATTACAAAGTGTTTTTTTTCTTTACCAAAACATTCCCTGTGGGCTCACTATTAAAACCCGTAAATTTGGTTCGGGTCCTGTAAGTAGGAACAGAGATATACAACTTTGAAATTTCACCAGCCGCCACTGGTTGATAGCTCTATAAACTAGATATTCACGATCTAAATCGATATTTTGGAAAGATCGATTTTTTCAAATGAAAATCGATTTTTATGAATCGATCTTTTACCCTTCGATCATGCACAGAAATCGGCTATTTTACGCAGAATCGATTCAAATTATATTATGTCATAGTTTTAATGAATACCTTATTTTTTTGTTCAAATATTTACTACTTTATCAGTTTTCAATAAATTAGCGTGTTTTTCATGACAGTATTTTAAATTAAATATCTTCCCCTCCATACCCTTCTATAACTTAAAAGTAAACATAAAGAAAATCTATAATTAAGATATTTTTCTTTTTTTTAACAACAACTGTATAACTTATACTTAAAGGTTTTTAAATAGCATTGGTTTGGAGTGGACACTATCTACTCTTCCAGCTCCCCTCTCCCACGCCCAAATTTTTCCAAAGATTGATTTCTTAAAAGATCGATCCCTTAAGGCGATCTAAATAGTGAATCGATTTCCATGATCACGATTTAAGATCGATTCGAAATATCGATTTTTTTAGATTTGGTGAATCCTTACTACAAACTTGAAAAGATGACCCTGCTCTGGTGTTGAAGCTGCGATCAAGTTTAAGTTTTTGTTACACAAAAATCCAACTTTCGCGCAACTACGTGATATATTGCAGTGCGTAAGTGCTGACAATTGCGGCAGTAATTTTTAGTGTTTTAGATACGCAAACATTACATCTTTGGATGTAGAGCGTTCATTTTCAAAATATAATGCAAATTCTACTTCACAGCGTACAAGATTAAGAGAGTCTACTGTAGAGGGTTTTTAATGCTGCAGGCGTTACATAGGCTCAAAACTGGTTTACACGCGTTTGGCCTCAGGGTATATTTTGATATCCATTCATTGGGTGAGTAAAGTATTTTTATATCCTTTAACCGAAGACTTTTCGTATTTAGCATTTTTAAATTACACAATGTAGATAAATAAATATTTGTTTTTATTTTCAAATCGGATCTTAATTTCATTTCCAAATTGTGTAGAGACGCCCCTGAACTCCCCTATGTTTACAACTCTTATATATAATGAGTAAATAATATAATGCTCTAAAATCAGTAAGAGCTTTCACTAAACCTGAGAAATGTAATAGAGAAATAAAATTCAATTTAATCTCCTTATTGTCAATGAGAGACGCCTAGCATCGGAAGGGTAGTTGATTGGCTAGCGCATTCGTGTGAGATCGTCATTTTGCGGCTACGTCCTGTTCTGTCAGCGTCAGTTGTTAATGGTTTTATGTAGGTTAAAAATTAAGTAAGTTTTGGTAGGGAGAAAATCTATAGCAGGTTGTTAGTAGATAATAATTGTTTCTACAAATGTTTTATATTTACGTGATAAAAAGTATCTATAGTAGAAAAATAATACGACAAAAACCGAAAGAATCGCTAATATAAAAATATCAAATAGCGTTCACGATCTATGTCTTTACCTTCCGTTTCGGTACTTAGGGTGGCTCCATCTCTTAATATACTTTTGGAGTTAAACAAAAAGTAAACATAGCGTTCTGACTTGTCTGTGACTTCGTATCAGAAAATTAATTTTATTTTTTATTGTCCCATAAAAAAACTTACTAATATCAAAAATTCGTCGCTGGAATATCAAACTAACTAACTCCATTTAACATATTTTTCAGGAGAAGCGATTGAAAATTAAGCCAGTATTGCACTGGTTTCTGAACCTTCTTCTTCTGTTATAATTTACAGTACATTTATGTAAGTTATTTAATAGACATTATGCTAAATGATATATACTCTTGCAAAGAAAGATGTATTTACGAAGTTATCGAATTTTAAATTTTCATTCATGTCTGACTTACGCCTATATAATTTATAATATCACGATAACCATAAGAGAGAGAGAGAGAGAGAAACGCCAGTTTGTATTCTTATAAATATGACCTTGGGGGTAGGTATGGTGGCCATAACTCGAAATTCGGGTTTTTGGAGTTACGCCCCTTTGTCTTTCCAGCGACGAAATAAGGTCAAAAATTCCTAATTTACGATTAGAATATAGTAAAACCGTCCATTACAGGATGAGTGTGTTGCATTTTCGGTTCAATTTAATGACATCTGACGAGAAAATCCAAAGTTTTACACATATGAATATACGCGGACAAATAAATTGTACATTGCAGTAATAGCTCTATAAGAATATTCCGTAAGAAACGTTTAGACTGTGAATTAGTTGTATAAATTGTTTTTTCCCGACTGAATAAGAAATATACACTTTAAAGCTATAGCAGTGCAGCATGGAATGGGAAATGATCGTCAGAGATTTATCTTTCTAATGGAAAATCATTAGTCCCTCAACGACGGCTTAGGATAGGACGGCAAGCTGGCTCTAACCTTATAAAAACAGCATTTATATTTAAACATTCTTGCAAAGCGGGCTATAAATTAGAGGATTAAATTAATTTATTTCGTTTTTTTCAATTCAAATGTATCGCAGGCAGTGGCGGCCTGAGATACACTAAGATTCGAGTTGGGGGGGGGGGGGAGGCATTTCTAAAAAAACTATTCGTTTTACGCAACATTTACATCTCTAATAATACCGTTTTTGGTTTCTAACCTTTTAGGATATATAACATTTTTCATATTTTGTAAACAACGAAAATGGCTTCTGGCATTTATTTTACAATTTTAATTTTTACGAAACATTCCAAATTACATTTCTTGTTTAGTAGTGCCAGTGACGTAATAATAGGTAAGCCAAATTAGTAAATGTTTTAAAAATTTTTGGTAATTAATTAGAATTTTTGAAAATTTTCGGTATAAAATCAAAATTTTTGAAAATTTTCGCTATAAAAATCAATATTTCTGAAAACTTTCGGTATATAATTGACAATTTTCACTTATAAACCACTAGAGCTTCAATTATTACTGGAAATTTTTTCGAGCACACGAATATTTCGAAAATTATCCCAAGTCGAAGACGAGTGTCATTTTTCACACGAGTGAGAATGTTGTCGGACGAGGCGATAGCCGAGTGCGATAATACCACGAGTGTGCGAAAATTAGTTTCACACGTGTAATGTACAATATTTTTTCTACGAACACAAAAATATTTACCCAATCAAACCCAATTGCTGTGTTTATTTAATACCCCCACTTTCAACACGTGTGCTGAAAAAACATTTCAACAGTAGTGTGGAAAATAAAAACGTGAAATTGGCACATTCTGTTCAAACGTCATGTTGACAAGTACTTTTCAACAGATGTACTTTTCAACAGATGTGTTGAAAAGCACTTTTCAACACGCGTAAGATATAAGGCAGTTTCTAGCCAAGTTAACCGTGGTTTTTTCTCACTTTCATAGGTGGTCGTAGGAAAAGTATTTTTCAGGATATTTGGCTATGACTTATTAACGGCAATAAAACTACCTGGTCAGCTCCGTTGTGCAGACAAGTGCGTAGGCACTACTGCAAGCTTGCGGTACAGGGTAGGGCTAAAGCAGAAGTGTATTTATGTGTTTATTATACTAATAAAAAAAACTTTATTCGTGTTGTTAATATTATTCAGTATTTTACAGTCAATTTTAAGAAATAAACCCAACACTTAAAGGTATACAAAAAATCTGAACAAGCCCTGAACTTTAATATTTCAGCAAGATATCCCAAGAGAACATCCATAAAATTTAGGCGAAAAAATAAAAAAATCTATGTCATAAAACATTTATAAAATTCTTTTAAAATTTTTTTCTAAAAAACATTTAGCTACAGCAAAAAAGACGTCACACAAAAAATTTCATATTTTTAATATTTAAATGCACAGAGCTAAAAACGTTTTTGTTTAAAAATGGTTCAAAAGAGGATGTTGAATATGGGCAGTAATATTTCATCATGGTATTCATCTAAATTACATACATTTCTTCTACAGACCCTATGAAATGAGCATCCTTAAAAATGATCCTATCTATATCTATGTCAGCCTCGAAATGTCGTGGTGAACCATCGCCTGGGGTGTAAAGCCTGTGCGTTGAAAAGATAACTCCCTTATGACACGTTAAATCCACACTGATCCCGGACTGGAATGCTTCGGGACACGGTCATTATTTTTATGGCTTCATTCAAGATTACGTTTATGAGGTAAGCAGTGCACCCTAAAATAAAATTGTCCTTGCATGTGACACAGTTTGACCACCAAATGATAAATTATATATTGAGGTCAAGATGTTTTTGGACTAAATAGGAATTGGCTCCAAAAAATTTAAAGCAAGCTGACACTGAGTGCTGTTTACTCGTATACAAACTCATGAGGTGTGGGTACATCGTAAAATTCTGTTTAGATATTTTAGACAACCACGTGTTCGTCGTAAAACGACAATTGAATAAAAAATAGTCTGAAAAAAGAAAATTTTTAAATCTGCCACTCCTTGGAATGATTACAATAAAAAATTAATCGATTTCTGATTACAACTACTTGGTTAAAAAAGTAATAGATTACTACCGACTGATTAAAACTAAGAATTATAATTAATTCCCTATTACTTCTGTAATCGTAAAGTAATCATGATTTATGATTACAATTTGTGAGAACCTTTTGTTTGACCAAAGGAAAAGCCAAATAATTAATATAAAGTAATAGACTTGAAACCAAAAATACAATTATAACAAAAAACTGTAAATGATATTTACTTCATTTATGTAAGTACATATTTTTATATACCGAAGTCGAAAAGAAAAAATTAATATTCATCGCTCAAAAAGTATTCAACAAAAGTTCAAGGACTGTTGGTTTTCATTATGACCAATTCAAGAATGACTGATTAAAAAAATGAATGTAAGATATTTATAGGTCCACTATACCCTATCAAGTCAACATATAGGTATAATTTGCTGACTTGTAAATATTTAACTTATTCGACATCAATTGCCTTATCCTGTATCATCTGATTTCATTTTATAATATTTATATTGTTCAGGTTTAGAAATCGTCATTCTTTTGATTCCTCTAGGTAATTGTGATTACGATAAGGAATCACGATTACTGAAAGTAATCATGGCTACTTCTTTTGAGGAAGTTTTGGTAATGCTTACAAATTCCTCCAAAATTGTAATCGGTTACCGATTACTAATCACTCTTAAAAATATAATCAGCAGCGATTCCTAATTACAATCAGTGCAATCAATTTCAGTAATTTATTACAGAAATAATTTACTACAACAGCAATCGATTACAAAGTAATCGATTAGAAAACTTATCGATTATTTTTCAGATCTGCTTAAATTATTATTATTCTTAAATGGCATTTTTTCATATTTTTCTTTTTTAATACCTTCAAAGTTAAAATTCGTGTAATTTAAAAGAAAAAAAAAACATTAAAACAGGTGATTTTTCAAACTTTCTTTTTATTTCACTTCGAACAAAATTACTGAGGTTTCCATTTTGAACATTAAGCGAATAATGTAATGATGGGTAATAATCCGGATATTAAGGTCTGTAATTCCAATAGAAAATGATGATAAATGAACTTTTATCAAAACAGTTGGCCCCAAGGTAATTATTGTGAAAAACTTTTATAAAAAGTTCGATTTTGTGGTTAGTTGTTAGTAATACTGAACGTAAACATGATTATTTATTCATGGATATTTCAAACTTCTGTTTTTATTTCGTGAACTTTGTTGCTAAGTATTTTTTGTTTTGAAATTTGGAAGATCGTCCTTAAGGCAATATTTTTATTCTGTTAGGAGTATGAAATGCCTTACTGGAGATAAAAATGATTTTTTGTCCTCAAGTATCATTTAGCTACAAAAACCGTGAAATGTTAAATAAAGTAAAGACATGTGTTAAAAAAATATTGAGATTTTTTAATCCAAGACGGTCCACGGGGTAAGCGTAGATTTCAAGCCCAAGTACTAAGGTACCAAGGGCGTCTGAAGAGAAGGGAAATGTAGCCTATTGACATGAGATTTTAAGGATTGGAGGTTGGAAGTGGAAGGAAAAATATCTGCAGGCAATTCGTTCCATAATCTGGAGACCCTAGGTATGAATGCTCGAGAGAATGGGATATTCTAGGCTTTTGTGGCTGGACAGTAAACGCGCCTCTTGTTGTTCTGTTAGGAACAGTCAAGGAGGGAATTATAGCGGCTAGTCCTTCAGAGCAAAATCCGTGGAAGTATCGGTAGAAAAGGGATAAATCCCCAACAGCGCGACGATAAGCGGGGGAAGAGAGTCTTCTTGTTAGGACTGGGTCATTGATGAGTCGAATGACTTTCTTTTGGATAGAATCAAGTATGTTAAGTGTCGAAGGTGATGCCGCTTCCCAGATGTGGGAGCAGTACTCTAGGTTAGGTCTTATTTGGGAAACATAGAGAGTGTATAAGTAGGAAGAGGAGAAGTATTTTCTGGATCGAAAGAGAAAACCAAGCTTATTAGCTGCCGATGTGGCTACTGAAGTAATATGTTTGTGCCAGCTGAGATCATGTTCAAAAGCGACGTCATCAAGATCGAATGTTTCACTGTTTTGTAGGGCTTGACCATTTATGTGAATGGGGTAAGCGTTGCCAGGGAGCAAGACTGGGTTTTGGAGGCGTTGAACTGAACAAGGTTTCTGGCACCCCAGTCTAAGATTAATTGGAGATGTTGGGAAAGGGATAGGTACATAGATCTGCGTCTGTTATCCAACTCTTGATTCGAAACTTGTCTGGAAAAATGTATATTGAAGAGCTACACGGATACCATGCAGAAATATAAAAGCATTTTTAACCAATATTTTGTCGTTTTCGTTGTTAGGCCGAAAACTTTTGGTCTCATTCTCGTGATGACAAAAAATATTTAAATATGAATAAATTATAAATTTTGTTCCAGTTTTCTTTTTTAGCGACTAATTTATATAGTCAATTTTTTTAATTGCAAAGTTTAGACGTAAAGTATTCTTAGTTGTTTCCTATAAAGCATGTAGTTAATTTTTTTCTAGATTCTTTTAAAACACAATATCATTATAAAGACAAATTTCTGTGACTACGCCAGCTTAAAAAACGATTCTAAATAAGCTCAGTATTTATTTTCTGGGATCGCGCAAGGAAGAGAAGCACTAATTTAATAAACTAATTATAAAAATAAAGCGTTTTGTGTGTTTTTTTTGAAAAATTGCTTCTTACAAAGAGTCATATTTAAAACGTTGCAGTAAAAAATTACCCGTATTAATTCTTTAAGGGGTTATATACAGTTAGAATTTTCAAAAAATCGATTTTTTTTTAAATTTCATTTTCGTAATGTACGTATATTCAAGTACACACAGAAAATTTCAAGGCAATCCGACGATTATTTTCAAAGTTACACGCATATTTGTAAAGACGTGTCAGAGCGATTGTACGCTATGTAAAGTGCTTTTGAAATTTTAAACGCGTTGTTCTCAAAACTGTGTTTTTAAAGTCGGTGACGCAGATTTCTCGGAAACGGCTGAACCGATCAGTCTCAAATTTTAACACAAGCTTCTTAAGTATATTTTTTAGTAATTAATCGAAGGTTTTTTCTGACCGATAAATATTTTTTTTATATAATCAATTTAAGGCCAAAATTTTGGTCAAAAATCGTTTTTTTTTTTAGAAAACCCCAATTTGTCAAAAAATTTTAGTTTGCTTATTCCTCCGATTAATTAGAAGATTATACATTACTTTAACGAAATCCGTTTGGTTTTTTCATATTAGATGATCCAGTCCAGAGATATCGTTGTCCCCGCAAGATGCCTTTTTTGAGAGGAACTTCAGGAGATCAGCTATAGCAGCTTTCAAAATTATTATTTTTTCAAATACAAAAATCTTAAAATACAGCTAAAAGTTACCATAATATGTGTACAAATTTTTACATTAATAAATTTAAAAGTCTTCTCAGGAAAAATTCTTGAAAAATTGCTTTTTTTAGGCCTCCTGACTGTATATAACCTCTTAAATAGCCCGATTCAAAGTACCGTAAAATGGGGTGAATAGGGTCACTTTTCAACTTTACACCGCGATAACTTTGAAACCGTTGTCCGGAAAAATTTGGACATAGGTTACTAGTATGAGTCCCTATTTGCACAATAGAACTACCATAGAAGTTTTAAGAAATTCAGTAGGAGTCAGCATATATATATTTTTTTATGCCCTGACCCTATTCACCCCAAAGTCGGGGTCAATAGGGTCACCCATTAAAAATTACTCTAAAATACGAGTAAACCGCTTCTGGGTTAAAAAGGGTCAGCTAAACTGTTTGAAAAAGATAATTTTTGGCTTTTTTTGCAAACATAGGTAACAAAAGTTACATATTAAACTTTACATAAAATATTTCGTCCAGATTCACCAAGAAAGTTTAAGATTTAGTACTGGTTTAAATTAAGATCTTATAGTTGATCAGTTATGTTTTGACAGGTTTTTGTCCTGTCCTTGTCATTCAAAACTTATGAATTATTGTAATATTTCGGCGATTTACTCGGTTGCCAAATGATTTTCATCTTGGAACGAGTTGCTGTAATGAATTTATTTCTATTAGTGTGGAAAGTACGTACTAAAATTGTCCTTTTCCTGATAAATTTGCGAAAAAGCTCAGAAATAAGTTCCTAGAATAAAACTGAGTTGTCTTATTCTTACACTTGGCAGTTAAAAACTTTTGATTGTCAAATTAGACCGGACTAGCATTGGATAATCTGGCTGTTTGTGTTTATCTTGTTTGCTAAAAAAGGCCAAAAATATTATTGTAAAAAATAGGTTAAATAGGTAAATAAAGTACAAATTGGTTTCTAAACGTACCTATATTACGAATCAAGTGTGTTACAATACAGTAATGGCCAATAATCTATATCAAATTTTCGCCAAAAAAAAAAACAAATTCGGTTTAACACAAACACCAGGTAACATAATAAAACACTAATTATATAACTTTGTTGCTGGGACACTTACCTTTAAGTTACACAAACACAAAAATCTTTGTCCGTTAATTTTAACAAAAAGACGGGACACGTTTACGGGATAACTTTTTTGCCGCTAAGTATTACGAATATTATCGTGGCTAACACGCCGCTACAGGTTGTTTAACAGCACACATAAATATCACGTCCGGTGTTGGCAAGTGTCAACATGTAAAAGCCATGTTCGAAACTCGGCACCATTCGCGCATTTTATTTTTAAACTGGATTAAGATAACGAACACACTTTGACCCTATTCACCCCAGTGACCCTATTCACCCCATTTTACGGTATATTTAAAATAATGCAACCTCACTATAAAATTTAGTGTTGGTTATACACGCTACGCATGCTTCAATATTTTGTGGATTCACCATCTACAATGCTAATATTAATTTCTTATATAGGGTGTGTTTGTGCTTAGTTTGCATTTCCGTTCCTTGGGCATTCGACTTGTTTTTCAGTTATTTTTAATTAAAAATTGGTTAGTAACAACGAGGACAGAGTTGAAATATTTTTTTTCTATGGACAGTCGCATCGTAATTTTAATGAAACCCCCTGGCTTCACTGTATCAACAATTAAACCCAGTTCTGATTTAAATTGTTCCTGTATTTTTAACTTCCGTATTATTTTGACCTTTTCATAGCCTGCACCCCGAGCTTGACATTTTATAATTGGTAATCTGTAGGACGTGTGCAAAAAATACTTGAAAAACCTTATCCACCCATGCAGTGTGGAAAGCCCGAACTCAAGGGATTCTGGTTGTATTTTTCGCTCTAAACATGTATCGATATTATTCATGTCTTTGGAACTTGCACCACAAATATAACATTTGCCAGTTTCTGCCTGTCACTGTATACTTATTACATTGGGACACTTAGGTGCAATATTTTTAAAAGTGCGCAAGTGTGCCCAAAACCTTTGAATCTGCCATTGACGTGTATACATACTCAATACCTACTATGTTTCAGGCCAAAAATAATCCTGGCGATAAGGCAACTTTTATTTTTGTCACTAGCCTTTTAAAAGTAGGTAATCATCTTATAACAAAGAATCACAAAATACAATAAATACATTTTATTTAGAGACTTACCTGAAGGATTAATATTATCCAGTTGGGATATACTTGGCCTATCCATTTCTTAGAAATTCACTAATCACCTAATTACTAATTGATAATTTTATGACTTGGTTCTCTAAACACACGCACGTTTATTTTTCGTCGTTTGACAGGTAACAACTGAATAACAAATATTTTTCACAGCCTTCTAATTATATATTTGGTTACCTGATCTAATTTACATAACATAGCAAGGCATTTAAATAACAATAAATAGTTTTGTTTTTTCCCATTAATGACCTTTTTGGGATTTTCGTGAACCAGTGTGGGTTTCATTGGGTTTGCGCCGAGAATCCTCTTGAGGGCCGGGGCAAAACATCGAAGTTTTTTTTTGTAATTGATCGGCCCAGGCTAAGGACTTTATGTTTCTTTTACACAAGTTCTCTCTCTCGACTTTTCTTTGTAAATAGTCGCCGGAAAAAAATTTCCTCCCAACCAGACTGTCGACGTCTTTGTTTGTAAATGATCGGCCTGGAACCCCTCTAAGTTGGGGCCCTGGGCAACCTGCCCCTGCTTCCCTTCCTCCCATGGCGCCCTACCGAACTGTATCGGAGTAAAAAAATTAATAAATAAATAAATGAAAGCGTTTATGCATCCATGGTACAGGCAGTTTTTCTTTTAAATTTATACATGAAACCTAATAAAGACAAAAATAAGTCAAGCAAAATATTCTTGCTTTGTATAAAACGTACACGAAAACTCCGCGAAAGATAAAAGTGAGAGAATATCGGGGGTGACAGCTTTTGAAACGAGCAAATAGCTTTACGTGATAAAAATGTGATAAATCTTTTTTCCACAGCATCTAAATTCCTTTGCGGTTAGATCGATGTAGACGGAATACATAAGTATTACTACCGTAATTGGTTATTTATTAAATACTATAAAAGTTGCAAATATTGCATTGTATGTAGGTAAATATTTTTTTTCTATCCAACTCAAGCGGATCATGCAGAGAGTATATAAGCGTGCTGAAAGTTGCACTTTTCCGCACCAGTGTGAAAGTTTTTTCACCACTGACGCGGTAAAAAATATCAACAATCATATAATATCGCCGCTTAATTAGACTTCGTGTGCTTCGTGTTACTTTCCTCACGCTGCACTGTAGTCTAGAAAGCATATTGTTGGGAAATACCCAGAAAATATCCATTCGAAAATTATGAATCCACCGAATAATTATAGAGCCTTTCTATTTATATCGTTGCTATGCAATAAAGTTTGTGTTATTTACCTATTTGTTGACTGTCAAGACGTCAAAGTGAAAATACAATGGATATTGACTTATATCCAACTTTTGAGTAGAAAATGGACATCGAGGAAAAATTGAAAAGAATATGATTGATGGAGTACCAAAAGACATTCTCGAGGAAGCCAAGAAGGTGAAAGTCGAACTGCTACCATAAAAATCGAAATACTGTTACGACAAAGAATTGGAAACATTTTTTAGTAAATGGTGTGCAAAAAAGAAAATAAATAATTTCAAGAATGAAGAGGTAATTCCAGTATTCTTTTCCGACATTTCAAAATCTGGCAAAACATACACTTTATGGTCAAGGTACTCAATGTTAAAATTGGTAATTATTTAGATTAACGTAAACAGCGAATTTTTTCATGAAATTTTGCACAGACCCTAATTTTGGGTCGTAGAACACGAATCCGAAGTCAGTTTTTGGCGGTCTCGTAAATTTTTTTTTAAACTTTTAGGTTAGTTTTTCTAAAATTCTAAAAAGAAACATTATAGAGCAATTTCTAAACAAGATTCCAGATGATGTATACCTTTTGACTAAAGTTGTCACATTAATTGGGGTGGCAGGCGCCTGTCACTCTGCAGAATTAAGTTATTTGACCCTAGATAACATTAAAGACAAAGAATCCTTGATGCATATTACGATTCTCATAATAAAACGCATCAACGCAGAAGCTTTGTAGTAAGCGGGGAACAAAATTTAAACTTAATAAAAAAATATGCATTACTGCGACCACAAGGTACGCCCATAGAAGATTTTTTAAATCAAAACGGAAAATGTTCTGTCCAATGTGTTGCAATTAACAAAATCGGCAAGATGTCCATGGACGTGGCTGGACACCTGAAACTGCCAAATCCCGAGACACAGGGCATTCAGTCACTTTGCTAATAGACTGTGGAGTAGATATCACGAATCGCAGTATATCCAGATTTGTCTTCAAGTCTTCCTCGCTCTTGTAATTTTCATTAATTTATGAAACAAAGCCAAGATCTTTAATTTAAAAATGTAATTATTGATATCTTTCTTGTCAAACATACCCAATGCCAGCGTATTGCTCAATTTGCATGTGAGTAAATTGACTTCATGATCATAATGATCATCTGATTCTCTTGGCTTAGAACTATTTTTTTTCTTTTTGGTTTTTAAATAAACAAGAAAACCGAACATATAAACCATCATGTAATAATTGTTCCATTATATTAGCTTTGAAAGAGGAAAAAATAAATTTCCGAAAGATTGGAACTTGTAAAAAAAGAATTTTACTTCAGCCCTAGACCGCTACCCCAAGAAAATACATATATATATATATATATATATATATATATATATATATATATATATATATATATATATATATATATATATATATATATATATATATGTGTGTGTGTGTGTGTGTGTGTGTGTGTGTATGGTACAGACGGTCATGCAAATTGGACCATAATGACATTGGCCGGCCTGCACGCTGTGCAGGTTTCTTCAGGATTCTTTTCGGTCCTTTTTATTATATCTTTACAAACAAAAACTGACCAACTAATAGTGAGCAAACCGAAATAAACTTCCATAGTATTCCTCCACAATAGTGTGTAATGTCAAAGTTTAAATATACATTCTCCAAAGTGCGAATCCATTATTTTATAACGGTCGATCGCAAAGTTTGAACACTCTTTATTCAAAGTGCAAATCTGTCATTTTATAGGGAATCTTAAAGTTTGAATGTGCCTTACTCAAACTGTGAATATTATATTTTATAGTTCATTAATCCAAAGTTAGGAACATATTTTCAAAGTACTATTATAATTCCTCTTTATTATATCTACATACGTCGCCTTTACTTCACTACCCTATAAAATTAGAGCCCAGACTAATTCTTTATTCCTGCCGATCAAACAAAATGCTGATTACTTTGCAATTAAAAAGATTCTTGTAACAAAATAGAGAATAATAAAGGAAGAATAAACTAGAAAACTGGCATAGCAAACACATTTTTGAGTTAAAGATCTTTACCATAACTTATTTTTCCATAAAATCTTCTGTTAACTTATTACGCGGAGGTTTCGGCCTATTTTTATTTTCCATAAAATTGTGCATGCCAATACAAAGGATACTCAGGTTTAACAGCAGCATTTCAAACACGAATGAGATGAACATGATGTTGACTCCATTTTTCTCGGTCAAATACAAAGCAACACAAGACTACATACAAATGTGTGTGTGTTCCGGAATGGACTATGTGAAAAGGGTCAAACCGCAATAAAATTTTTAAGCATGTGCAAACAAATTTAGCATTTTTAACAAAAGGTAGATGCTTTTGTAAAGTTTAATTTTAATTTTCATTAGCATATTTAATTATTTGCTAAACCTAAATTGCATTTCTTTAGTCACGTAATTAAACTAAATTACTCATAAAGTAAATTTTATTACTAAACACGTTCAAGGGAATTGTGCTTCTTTTTGCATTTAGATAGGGTTTAGGGTACTAAATTGCTGATTATTTTTTCCAGAATTACCATTTTTATTGAACTATTAGTGGTGTTTTGGATAGATCTAAATTTGTGGTATTGACGAAATGGTAATTCATGCAACAAGTGCATAAAGTAATACATTTTTGCACGAACTGGAAATTGAGCGCATGAGCCGCAAGTGAGTGCCGTAATCCTATGAGTGAAAAAAGGCCATTCAAAAAGGAATGCACGTCTTTTATACAATATTACAATATTTTTTCTACGATATTTGTTTATTAACAACGGGTTGCAGAAAAAAAAATTATTCGGGATAAGCTGACAACGTGTTAAATTTTAAAACAGCGTTAAAGCTTTGTCAAGCTACTCGTGATTTAACTAAAGCTGCCCAAGGCCTGCGTTAAAATTAGTTCGCTTAACATTGGCGTTTACAATCGGGCAATCGCAAGAGGTCATGTAGCAGCCAAGCGTAAAAAGTTGTACCTAAAGTGTAACCTATGTGAGTGTTGAGAAGTGTAATTTTGCATTTTTGGACCAATAATAATTACGGAAAAGAAACAGTGAGACAAATCCTGCAACTATACTGAAAAATAAAAATACTTATTGCCAAAAACAGCAGGAAAAAAAGAATATTTTATTTTTATTTAAATAAATATACATACTTTATTTAAGCTCTACATGGTTGTTTACTCCCAACTAATGTTTTTCTGATATTTCACACAAATATTCCGTAAAATATGTAATTAAAGCCTGATTTCGTACTAGATTTCTCAGAATTAAACTCTCCTAATAATTCGGTGTCCTTTTCTTTTATTTTCTTTACACTGAACCGCATAATCTTTTACACAAGAGTAGCAAAAAATGGTTTTTGATATGAAATTTTGAAGAATATCAATGTTGTGTGTTATTCAATTAGTCCATACTATAATATGTTAAGATGCAAATTATAAATCAGATTTATTCTTCCTACACTTTTTATTATAGTGGGCATACTCCGATACTAAGTTAATAACGATAATTAAATGCCTATCCGCAATACAGAAGTGTATAATCCCAATTTGAAGTATTGAAAAAAAAAATTCTTTTAATACTTTGCATTGCAAAATTTTGCTAAATTAATTAATATTTTATCAAATACTTTACCAAAGACATAAATTGAATCCCATATTGTGGAATTACTTTAATTCCCTGTTAAGTCTGTCCCTGTCCCTGTTAAGAATAAATAAAAACAAATAAATCTCATCAAGGGTTTTAGAATGGCAATAAAACTACCTTTTGTTCTTAACACTGAATTAGGGTTAAACACTGAATGAAAAGTTTTGTGCAAGCGGTTATTAATGTTAACTATAAATTACGATTTTTACCGATGGGCTTTAATCTTGAACTCCCTAACAAAATATTTCTGCTTGCTTTTAACAAGTCTGCAATACTATTAATTGATATGAATCGAACCGTATTCTTTTTAGGGCATTTCCAGCCCTAAAAAACTGTAAAAAAATTGTTTATAATTTTTACCATCCTTTTTACTAACACAATAAAAAAAATTGTAAAAGTAATTTTCCAGATCTCACGAAAAAAGATAGTAACAATTGGTCTATTTAAAATATCTCATATCGATGGTTAGTATGCTTTCCCGGGTCTGATGCAAGTTGGAATTCGTGTTCGACTTCATAAAAGAGACCATTCCATTCCCTCAGGACTTCTTTAGAATGCGCGGCAATTTGAAGTTTATCACGTCAGTGAATAAGTAGTGTGCTTTGATACTGCCAATGGAAGAATTCCGGGAAAAGACAGGAATTTTAAGTTCTTAAAAAAGTGCTCTATATTGACAAAATAAATCACATAACGTAGGATTTGCGAGTGGTCAACGTAATAAAGAGATAGAGCTATGTCAGAAATGTATAAAAATAGTGTGTAAGTGATTAGAACGGTCAATGTACAAAATGCCCAGTCATTACGAATACTAACAAACACGAATGGGCAAATGCCATGTTGTTTATTCGTAATTTATTAGGTTGACTTGGTTATTATGAATACTGCTTTAATCGGATTGGGCAAAGTCATTTTTTTTTTAATATGTTGCGCTGGCCTTATAAACTAGTGTTGGGAAAAGTAATAATTTACAAATTCACCCTAACTTTTTTTGTGCGCTAAGTAAACCTAAAAAACTTGGGCAAACTCACACATATTCGCTTTTTTGGTTTTGCTCATTCTCTTCATTAATCAAATTATAAAAGAGAGTATTTATAATGACCAGACAATATGCTAAATTATGAGTACACAACATGGAATTTATTAGACTACCAATTTGTGTTTATTATGTATATTGCCCGTTATAATTACTAGCTTACTATTATTACTAGATTATTATTATTAAGCTAGTTATAAAATTTCTTTATTATGACTTAGTCATGTCCTAAATAAAGTTTGATTTTTAATGTTTATTTTAAAGGCAAATGAAACTTTATTTTGCCCACTACTGAACTGTGATATTTTTTTGAATGGTCATGTAAAAAACTTTTTTAATTTAATTTTTAATTATTATTATAGTAAGTAAACTGTTATCGGTTTGATTACACACCGACAGAATTGCTAAAAATACGAATAACCTATAAATATATATAAATCTAATGCAATTATAGCTTAATCTTACTCAATTCGAGTTAAATCCGTTGCATAAAGTCACGCTATTCGCACATAGATCTTATTTTTTAGTGATAAAAATCACGTTAACAGGGAGAAAAGCTTTAAATTATAGAAGAGCTGATACCAGATAAGTGATTTCTTGAGCGGTATTGATGTATTTTCTATAGAATTTAATGTGTATACGAGAAAATCGTTTACAAAGATGAATAAATCCTTCAAGACTTAGGGTTAATTTATTAACCAGAAGTAACTGCGCACGTACCTATTTTTTTATCCATATGTTGACTCCGGCCTTTGATCATCAACAGGAGGACACGACACCATGCATTCATAGCTAATCTTTTGTTTTGTTTCATACATTTAGCGTGTATACGAAAAAGAAAGAGGAGAGAGGACGCTAAACACCCAACTGGCGCGCAGTCGCTACGGCTTTCCGAGCCCTCTGTATTTCACGGAGCAAACCTGGGAAAATACAGTTTCGGATGTATAGAATCCATTTCTCCACAGACTTTTCACTGACGCACCAGTTTTCAAAGTTAATGGATATACACTCCCGATAAGGAAAAACCGGAAAAGAAAAATGTTAGTTAAGTTTAGTGATCAATAACTTTTTAAATCTGAGATCGATTTTGATTAAATTTTCGACAGATTAAAGACATTCATTGGGTTTGCGCGATGTATTCCAGATGTAAAATACTCATCATTTGGCTATTATACAAGGAAGAACAAAAGTAATGTTTTGCAAGTTATTCGAGTTTAAAAAGGGAAACCCATTTCTGGACATCACCCTGTTGTTTATTAGCTTACTTCCCGAATAAAATTCCTAGTTTCCAGAATAAACTGTCGCATTAGTTAGTGGACTGTTAATTCTTGCGTTGCTTGAAAAACAATAAAAATTAAGTAGCATTTTCGTGCTAGTGTCGTTCCTAATTTATAGGGTTTTATCTGTTATAATTAATTTTCATATGATTAAATCGACAAAGTTATCGTTAATTGACATTTAATTTGCCTTTTATTTAATTAAAATCGTTAAAAATTATCCTATAGATTGATTGCGCTGTCGTTTTCATTATTATTATAATACTATCTAGAACTAGAACCTTCTTTACCCATCAATTTCAATCTTAGGCTAATGGCTTCCATAAGTTTTTCGTCACACGCTCTATTCTAAGGAAATTCCCATTACAATATTTTTTATGTTTAGACCCATATAGTGGGAACATTTGCCACATTTCATGCTTAGGAGCATAATAAAAGTAACCTTAAAATTTATCGCATTCTAAAAATAGCCTTGAGAAAATAAAATTATGTAAAATAGGATCTATGATGGCAGGGTTAGATAAGAGCAAGGTCACAGGTTACATGTAAAACGTCGATATTTTTTAGTTGGTTTTTTATAGAACCTTAGGCTTTGTCAATTCTGCTCCAACCAGGTGATTTTGTCTTTTCAGAAACTTATTTGTAGGCAGAGCGGCGGAGTTGGTTCCCTCATAGGGACAGTAAATGGCATTGAACGACTTCTTCCATTTAGCCAATCTCGAAGACAGTTGACATAAGTACTGCAGCAGTACTGGGCGCCCATTTTTTGTATTGGTCACCAACTTTACATACAAAATATATCCCATATGCTTTCCGGTTCTTAAAGGTCACATCACCACAAATATAACAAAAGTTAAGGCTTATTAACACAGTTTCGTGGTATATCCCAAATTAACAGATACGATACTAAACGATACGAGGGCTAAAATAAGACTGAAAAGGATAACTAACGGGTTCAATAGATTTTATTTTCATGGGCAGGTAAAAACCAATTATAATATGTCTAGACATGTATCAATTTATTACCTGTGTAAAACCAAATTACTGCCTGTATCGTGAAAACCGGAGCCAGGCAAATATTTTAGATGAAAGATTTGTGAGAAGCAGATCAAAAGACTGGACTATTTGTATTACCGACCTTTTTTTGCCGTTGACCAGTGAATTAATGCCATAGACATTGGACAGATTTAAAAGTTTACTTTTGTAAAATATTGCCTTCGCCTCAGTACTCTAGATTCGGGGATTCCTCGGGACTAACACCTGAGATGCTGGGATGCTACAGTTCCATTAGTAGAAAATTCGCAGGAGAAAACTTAATAAATCTATAAAAATGGATATTTCCACTTAGAATTTTGTCTCCCACCAATAAACAAAAATCTAGTCTTTTCGCTTCATCTCCTACTTCCAATGTTTGGTTAAAGTGGGGTTTGAATGAAAATAATTTATTTTAAGATCATCTGAAGATGAGTATTTTTCACAACTTCTAGAAGATGTTTAGCACGATTCCTAAGAGACATCGCAGGAGTTTTTCTAACAGACTGAATAACTAAAACTGTGGCAGCATCGTTTTGGTTATATTTCTTTTGCTTCTTCTTGAGGTTCAAAACCGAACCAGTTCTTTGGAACTTTTTTATTGTGTCATCATTGTCATTTCAGGGATTGAGATTCCTACAAATTTCTCGCTAAATTACTGTTCCGTGATGTAGCGGCATGAAACTTGGCCATCCCCATAATACTAGACTATAAAAATTCTTTGTTTAGTAGACAGCATTTTGGTGAGAAGTATTTTAAATTAATAACGAAATTGACAAACATGTCCATATTTAGAAACTAGTACTCTGGTTAAAGGTGCGAGAGGGAATAGTTGGGACTAAAAAAAAAATATGTGTTAAGCTCGATACTTTTAATGTTTTGATGAAATCTTGTACGTCGGCTTAGGGTTTAATTTAAAACATTTTTTATATTTGTTTTTTTGGTAGAAAATGATAAACAAGGTAGGTTTACCATTACGCAAAATACGTTTTCGTATTTCTTATGCTCCCTGTATAAAAAATAAAATTTTTCATAACGTGAATTTTTTTTATTTGACAAGCAAAAATATTTATTAGAAGTGACATTTTTACGTAATTTGGTACATGTGTCCTCTTCTAAACCCCATCTGCGGACATGTTATATAGATTAAGAAGACGGAAACATTTTAATAAATTAACTTAGATCACTTCGGCTAGGAAGGAGCGGTGTATCACAAACTACAAAATTATGAGTTCATAAAAACATGTGTATCATATATTAATTTATTAAGAAGTAAACCAAGCAAGTAACAATGATACACTGCATAAAGTTTATTCACCCAGGCAAGACCAGTGTCAAATGCCATAAACCACTACGTGACCACCTGTATTGTAAATTGCTATAAAGCCATCGATTTAGATACACTAAAACTGAACGAAACTTTCTATTACTTTATCAATAAAATTTCAATAACATTTACGCAAACAAAATGACCAAAAACAGGTCAATTATTGATGGAGCCGTTACGTTTAATCTACTTAAAGCCAGAACTGGCTTAATTTTAACGATTTAACGATTGTGTATTCATGTAGTCACGCTACGAGAGAACAAATCGTAATTTGGTTGATTACAATCAAATTTTTGACGTTTAAGCATACACGATAAAGAACATGACTTTAATTTTACGCTCTAGAAAGTAAGAAAGTTGATACAAGATAAGTTTTGTGTTTGTAACATGGTTATTTATAGGGTAACATGTTTAAAAATAACAGTTTCGATTACCTTGACAAGAAAAGGTTGAAATATACAGGGTGTCCAGGATCGGATTTCCGTTTTCAAACTCGAATAACTTGGCAACCGTGTAACTTAGCAAGGACGGGTTAGAGGCATTCGATAATAGAGTGTATAGATGCGGATTATTTAGTAAAAATGGAGCATTGGTCAGGTACGCATCACGCGTTCATCACTGAGGCATACTTCAAGAGCAACGATTCTTACACAGTTGCCAGACGAAAATTTTGTGCAGAGGTTTAGGGAAACATCATCAGCTGTAAATGTAAAACCTCGTGGTCGTCCAAGGACTGCTAGTGCTCCTAAAAATGTTGAGGCAGCGCGTCCCGCGATTATTCTAAATCTAAGTGGATCAATTCGTAAAACATTACAAGATTTGCAAATACACAAAGCATCTGTATGGGGATATCCAAATAAAAGTGAACATGCCTTATAACTTTTTTATTTTTAAAGATGGGAAAAAATGGTAAACCTGAAAGTTTTGGGGATTTTTACGGATCATTCATATATCTTATCAGCAGAACAAATGAGCATCGACTAAAGAAAATATAGTATAAAACATGGATTTTCCCGCTTATTTTAAATTGGATGGTATGATTTTTATAATATTTTTGGATTCTAGAAGTTCTAGACATATTTTGTATAACATACCATATGCGGTTTTTCAATCGTTTTTGAAATATTTCAAATTAAAAATTATTTCGCATAAATATATAGGTAGTTTTAACTTAACCATCCAGGTTGCGAACGAAATACCTGCCATCCTTTTAAATTTTTTTCGTAGGTAAGTCAAAGTTAATGTCAAAGTTAACAATAATACTTTAGTCAGCGTGAATTTATAGATTTATTTTTATGCAAAATGAATTATGAATGAATATTATTAAACAATAAATGTTGATTTGTATTAGTTATTAATATTTGAAAGCAATACCCAGTGGTTATAAACAATACCAAATGAATTATAACACAAACAGATGAATGTTAGCATTGGCAAATAAATATCAAAATAAATTTTCATCATATCCGTCATTGAATTCTTCGCACTTTTCATGCATTCTTCTCTGCCCCTGAATTGTGTTTATAATACTTTCAGAATCATTTTTTTAAATGTTTGGCAGTTTTAAGGTAATACATTTTTCCAAATTTAATTGATATTTTCGGGACAGACAAATTAATATAATTCGAAATCTTTGAATGACGCGTCAGCAAGGTTAAAATTTTTTTCCGCTACTTCAAACCAGTCATTAAAAATACTCTTGATTTTTAAAACTATGCATCCCTAGAAAAACCAAAAATTCTCACCAACCGGTTAATACTGGACTTTTATATTTTCTAGGTTTGTTAAGAAGAAACAACACTACTGTTGCATAAGAAAATTATTGCTAACATATGCAAACATTTTTTTATTACTCAACATAATTTTTGAATTTTTTTTTATGATAAAAAAAATTCTCGCAAAAATATTACAATTATGTTTACGCCGTGAAGATATATTTTACCAAACAATAACTAATAATAGCCGGCTAGGTCTCTGGACCTCATCCCACTGGTGTTTTTTTGTAGGGACACCTCAAAACTAAAGTTTATGTTGATGGACCTATTATCTACTTAAAACGTTAAAACACACCTTGTATAAGTATTATTTTAATTAAATTTTAAAAATATCCTACGGGTCTACTTATCATTTTATTGTGGTTAGATGGTCACAGTTATTCAGACTCCCAGAGGTCCGTAATATTTTACAAAACGAAAAATTAAAACTTAGGTATTTCAGAGAATTTGTACTGCTACAATTGGTCAAGTGGGACTGCTGTTTCAAATAAAACCCAACTTTTATGTAAACTTTAATCTTAATTTATGCCCCAAAGGGTTCAAACGACTGCTGTCTCCAAGAACTTTTGCACCAATCACCTCCAACCTAAACCATAACCTTTTTAACCCTAGACACATTTATAAATTTATCTGTTATATAAAGTAGAGCTCTTTTATGAAACGGGACCCTGATGGCTTGTCTATAAACCTACGTACAGTTCTTACGTTTTTTTAAGAAATATTTTTTATAGCCATTCGAGGACCACTATAAAAAATCGGTTAAGTGCAAGCTATACTTTCACAATTAGTGTTCGGTATCATCAGCCCCCTACTTAACCTGAGTGAACCTCGACCGCCCGATATCCACTCATCTGCCGCATTACCCGCCGCCGACGGCAGCAACGCCGTATCACATCGCGTGTGCGCGGAGCTGAGTGGGGAGCGTTTGGACTGAGCCAAATTAAAAATTTTGAAGAACGTGTAAGGATATAAGTTATTCCTTAAATCGTGAGCCATAGTTTTTGTCGAAAACCTTTTCTCTAAAACCACGCCTGGGAATGTGCTTTAACTACGAGGTACGCCTACAATTTTTTATATATTACCATAAATTAAGAAATTTACAACAAAATTAAAGTTTAGTGAAAAGGACATTGGGGTTCAGCTAGGGCTGCAGATATAAACGATGTAGGATAACAATGAATTCTATTTTACAACACAATAAAAAAGTATGTTTTTAAATGCTAAAAGTTAAATCTAGACATATTCGTAATAATTCCGAAAATTTTGGCTAAATTAAAGGAGGTAGTAAAGTTTTATGGTAATCGTAATCATAATTATTTAAGCGTCGGTCTTACGGCTACATAACTTATTTCATTTATTTACATAAAAGCATTTGACGTGGTAAGACCGAGTCGTTAAGGTCCTAAGAAATAAAGGATAAATCTTCGTCCGCAGTCTTGCCGCTGACGTTTATGGCGAAGTTATATCAGAAAATAAATATATACCGCACAGCGAGTACACTAAGCCTTCGAAATGACGCAATATGAACTGGGTTAGTAAAATATTAAGGAAATAAAAGGATTTGAGCAGTTTTGCTGTCGTTATTGGTATTCTCAAATAAAATAATTTGTCTCTAGGTTCTATCTCCGACCTAGTTTATTCTAATAGCCGTAGAGCCAGTGAACATTTCATTTTATGTTTTTTTTATCGCCTGGTCATCGAACTTGCGGTCGAGTTTGACGCACAAACCCAGGAAAGAATATTTTACTATTTAAAAATTACACTATTGTTATGCAGAAATGTTTAAAAACAAACGAGATGGATGTTGCAACCCAAGAGGGATATTATGCCTCTTCATCAACGAAACACGTCATCCCCTCGCGCTGAAAGGTAACGAGGGACTCTGTGGATTGATAAGGGGCTCTACCAAAACCTTACCTCCACCTTACTGTAAACTATTTCTATAGGTTGCTGGTTCATTTTCATCTGAATGCGCAATCTCTGGCCGCTACGACTTGTAGACATTAACATATATCAATTTCACTAAACACTATGTATATTTACAGCTTTTTTTATCTAAGACATCCCACGTAGACTTCGAGCCTAAGTACTAACGTACCGAGGGTGTCTCAAGAGAAGGGAAATGTAGTTACTTACATATTCACATAACACAACTCTTGATTCTGACAGTTGTAAGAAAGGTTATTTTTCATAACACTGCAGTTGCGAGACTTGTATTGGCTCTTGGCCGAAATAATATGAGCGCTGCTGGCTCAAAAGAAAGCAGGACGTTGCCTGGAGAAATAGGGGTTCTGTGACCCAAGAAAAGAGAGAGGACTTTCTCCCGCACTCAAAACACACTTCCTTCGAGTTGTCTAGTTAACCAACTGTTTTCCCGACGGCCACTAAGTCGAAATGAAATGTACCACCCTTCGGAGACCCGCCCGGACCAATTACAGTCGCAATGACGCGAATCTACTCTGACCATTAGAAAATAGGAAGAGGCCGAGCTTGGTACCCGGTACGGTTACGAGACATAAGGCGGTTGATATCTGTTGCCATCGTTCCTGGCTTTTTATGCAACAGAAGTGTATTTTTAGAACGCTAAAGCAATAAAACTAAAAGAAGAAATTTGCTGAGGAAACTAGGCCTTTGAAGTTTCGCCGACAAAGTGTCGGTTTTAGAAGGACTAAATTAAAGGAAGGATTTTCTTTAGATATTTTATCCGAAATTGGCTTTGTGTTTTACCGATAACTGCGTATTTTAATGCAAGTTAAATAAACAAGATATACGAGTTTGAGTTTTATTATTTGAAAGGGATTTTATACCTGCTTGGTTATTAATATTTATTTGGAAATAAAAATAGAAATATAGAAATTAGAGGAACGGTTGGGTTTCCCCAACAATCTATTTTCCACCATTATTAAAATTGTAGACCCACGCCTCTGTTTTTCGCACCCGGGGTTCTTTAAATATACACGCTGAGCTGGTGCCGCAATTTTATTGCCTTTATATGGAATTTTAAAAGCTTTAAAAACTTCTTTACTGGAATAAATTTGGGGGACCTAAATAAATCAAAAATTCTTGTGCAGACATGATCCGACCCCTAGAAGAAAAATGCGTATTAAAAGGTATAAAACCTAGAAAATGGTTTTTAAGAATGTAGTAAAAATGCCCTTTGAAATTTTAACCTTATAAGCATATTGCAGTGGCGGATCTAGTATATTAAAGAAGGGAATCCGACTCACAGCAACTAACTTACTAACTAAAAATATTAGGCTCTTAGTATGAATATCTGAAATCAAGGCATCCTGAGTTGTTTTTTTAATTGTTTAATCGAGGAATAATCACTTGCGAGATTAATGACTTGCTCTCTTCAACAACCAGTCCTATCTACAGTTACGCTGACGATGGGCGATGTTCCATTTAAAACAATGAATTGTTATTTTGTGACATATGTTTCATGTTTCCTGTATCATGTTTCAAGTTTCTTTGATGTGCGGCCTCCAGAGATGCGTTTTAGAGTTCACGTATTTCTTATATTTTCTTTGTCAATGGATTTGAACTAACTCATTTTTTTCAGAGATTGTAAATAACTGTTTCATATTCAAAATTGGAAATAATTACGCGTTTTATTTTTTTAAACCAAATATAAATATTTAAAAAAATTGTTTTTTTACACTTCCTCTTGCCAGGGTATTAGACGCGCATGCCTCGTCTGTTTTGTGAAGATCTAGTACATTTTTATTAAATTTAGTAAATTTTTTTATTAAAATAAAGTTGTTTTCCATCGATATCGGATACAAATTTGTCATTAAAATAAAAATTTTTTACTGTGTAGTAGGTAGTGTTGAGGCCGTTCAAGGTCACATAATTTGGGTGCATGAAACATCAAAGAAACCGACAAAGCTTTCGCCTCTTAGTAATAAAAAGTTACTCTTGGGAAAAAGATACAGTCGGCCGACAATGTTGCCACCCATTGTGTTCAAGCCTGTATTTAGCTTTAGTTAATACTTTGGCAGCAAAATCCAAATTTAGTGGAAAGGCTGAGTTTGCGTAGCTTCATAGGAAGTATTATAGGCTTTAAACTTTATAAAGAAGTGCTAAAACTCTCTAAATTTTCGATCGTAAAGTATAATTTAATATGTTGTTTTAGGTCCAGAAAGGTCAGGCCTTGTGCTTTTAATCTTCTCTAGACATTGAGTGTATTTACATATTATTTGCTTTTTTTGGTATTTTGTGTAACATGTTGTAACAAGAAGCTTTAAAAGTAAAAGGAAAACACTTGAAGTAGATATTTAAATAGCATGGATCATCCCAAATGTTAATTTACTGTAGATATTTCGAATTACTGAGCATAGATATAGGTCTATGGTGAAATCTCGATCGGATGGAACTAAGCGGATGGAATTTCACTTCAGTTAAACTTGAGAAAAAATTTGCGCTTTTTTACGTATTTTTTAATTTTGCTATGATATCAATTATGTGCTTTTTTTATACACATTATATCTGTTTTGTTCAGGTTCTGCCAGCTTTTCACAAGTTTTGGAACAACTGACAGAAGATATGTACAAATTTGTTTCAAGTAAAAATATCCTTAGTGTAACCCATAAGAAGAAAGTTAGTGCAACCCTACTTTTTTCTGTTTTTTTTGTTTAAGTTTCCACTTGCCGATATTTGAGAAAAATTTTATGGAAGTTTTAATTCCGTATTTTAGGTTTTAAAAATTATATTGTCGAAGTGCCTTCCATTCCGGTAAAAGCACTCTTGCAACACCGTCTTCATGTCGTCAAAAACTGCTAAGGGGTTTAGATAGTGAGCCTACTAGGCATCTTTTGGTAAAGAAAAAAATGTAATTTGCAAAAAAAGTTTAGTTTTGCCCTGCGTTTAGATATTTTATTTATTATTTTTTCTAAACAAATTTTACATCATTTTGTCGACAGTTTTTAAATTTTAAGAGAAAAAAATGTGGTAGTAGAAAGTTATATGGAATTTTTTTAAACGTAAAATAGTCCATTAGGCACGTGGTCCGTGTTTACCGTACGAAAGTCGCGTTCCATCCGATGTAACTCAATCCAAACCTCTTTCGGAAAGGGACTGAGTTGAAATCTGTATCCGATTATTACTTACCGAGATTTTCACGCTGCATCCGATCGGTATCATTCATTCGAAAATAACAATAAGAAAACCCAAGCAAACCCAACCCAACCTGAGCAAATCTGATCAAGAATGGTCATAGTGATTTGGATTCTTGGATTCAAATGTATTTAAAAGAAACCACAACACTGGTTTGCCGAAAATAAATTTATTCCCCATGATTTAATGGAATTTTAGGTAGTCACTTCGTTTATCACTAAAATTAGCCACATCGTAAATGAAAACTGACAGTGTAAAATGGCGGTCTCCCACAAGAGATCTGCGGTCTCTTTTGCAGTTTAAAAATTATTAAACAACCTCGCGCAGTTGTTATATAAATGTTTAGGTATAAAATGGGATTTGTCCTTTGAAATTATACATTAATAATTCACTTTCTCCTGGGAATAAACGCCGTTAGTCGATGTAAACTACTGGTTCATTAAATTATAAATACTTTAAGGAATGTTTTCGGAAGGAATTTTCACGAGTTTAAATCTGGGTCGCGTTCGGCATTGAAATTGGGCATTAAAGAATTATACGGTGTGAAGAGTGTAAAGAGTTGATTAAAATACTTTGAAATGTTAGGATTGAGTTCCTATATTAGGGCGGTTCTTAGAATGTCAAAAACAGTACATCTTAGTCTATAAGGTTATGTACCGAGAAAACTGACAGTTATTTTACGAGGGCATCGACTCTGACAGGGCTGAGACAATGACAAATGTGATTTTCCGGACCCCCAAGAAACCGATTTTTCTTCCTTTAACTGATAATTTTTCCGTGTTTCTTTTACTTAGGAAAAATATTTTCTATTTTTTTTTATCCGAGACAACTCACGTAGTAGCCTAAGAACTAACATACCGTGGGTGTCTGAAGGGAAGGAAAATATAATCTATTGACACGGGATTTAAAGGATTGTAGATTGGGAGGGAAAGGGAAAACATTTGCAAGCAATTTGTTCCACAACTGGAGACCCTAGGTATGAATGAGTAAGAGAAGTGGGATGTTGTACGCAATTGACAGTGGCGGATATTTGGTTATATTGCGCTTAAAAGCTTAAAAGTATGTTATTAGAAAATTAACAAGAGTGTCATTCAACCTTAGATACTATTTGTTACGATTTTTAAAAAAGAACGAAATCGGTACTTATTCAGAGAAACCTCCATATATAAAACAGAACAAATTGGATGGATAAGGGGCGTTCTATCAAGATCTTACCTCCATCTAACTGTAAACTATTTCCATGGGACGCTGGTTCATTCAATCTTTTTGCGCAATCTCTGTAAGTTGCTTTTTGTAGACACTAAAATACATCAATTTTCACTAAACACTATGTATATTCATCTATTTACACATTTACACAACTCCTGATTTTGACAGTTTTTGACAGCAGATAAGGGGGTACTACGTCCCGAAAGAGTTTAACAGGACTCTGCCTGGAGAAATGAGGGGTTCCGGGATAATGATGACCCGCAAGAGTTTAACAGGACTTTGCCGTGTTATTACTTACTTCTGGCACTGACGGCCAGAAGAAGTATTGAGATGAAGGGATGCTGTGACCCGAATGGCACTGGGCCGAAAGTTCTTTGAGCTCTGAAGGCTCTAAAGAGAGACGGGGGTTCTGATGACCCGATTGGCACTGGGCCGAAAGTTTGTCTTGAGCAAATGGGGGTTCTGTGATCCAAGAAGTGGACTTTGCCTGGAGAAAAGGGTGCTGACGACTCGAGAGAGGACTTTTTCCCGCACTCAATAGTTTTCACACCGATGTTGTGACCGTATCTGGTCAGACACTTGCCCGACTGTCGCTGAGTCGCTTGATGCGTCCCGACGACTATTCACCGCTGAGTTACTTGAACATTTAATTGCTGCTCCGAACGGCAGCTCGAAAATGGAATGAAAAGTAGCCACCCCTCGCGGAAACCGTCTGACGTGCTTGACCAATTAAGAGTTAATTTTGCGATGACGCAAAGTTTGTAAACCAATAAGATTTCAGCATATATTATTTTATTTGTTAGAACGATGAAACGGGCGGATCGTTGATACCTTGGTACGACGATGAGGAGACGAAAAGGGATGGATATCTGTAACACTGAAAACATCGTTTGGACTTTTTTTCACACAAAATTGTAGTAAAGTCTTTGTAGAGCAATTTACTATAATTGGATTATTAGTTACAACAGTTTTTATACATTTTCATACAATTGTAGCAAATTTTGCTACAAATTGGTCTTGGACGTTTTTGAGAACAAATTGTTGGAAAAAGGTACCCAATTGTAGTGAAATGCCCCACAATGTTTTTTCAGTGAACCATGTTCGAATCTTTTTAATGCATTTGGCAGTGGCGGTTGGTGAAATTTCAAAGTTGTTTATCTCTGTTCATACTTACAGGACCCGTACCAAATTTAGGGGTTTTAATAGTGAGCCCACTGGGAATAGTTTGGTAAAGAAAACAAACATTTTGTAAAAGTTAAATTTTTGGTGCGCCCCTCTCAAGAAAAAAATGAACACGTCTAGGTATTTGATTTCTTTATTTTTCTAAACAAATTTTACAACATTTTGTCGACAGTTTTTAAATTTTGAGAGAAAAAAATGTGTTAGTAGAAAGTTATAGTCATTTGAATTTTTTAAGCCTAAAATATAATTTTACAAAAAATTCAAATGACTATAACTTTCTCCTAACACATTTGTTTCTCTCAAAATTTAAAAACTGTCGACAAACTGATGTAACATTTGTTTAGAAAAAAAGAAATCAAATACCTAGACGTGTTCATTTTTTTCTTGGGAGGGGCGCACCAAAAATTTAACTTTTTTTCGCAAATTACAAAATGTTTTTTTTCTTTACCAAAACATTCCCAGTGGGCTCACTATTAAAACCCCTAAATTTGGTACGGGTCCTGTAAGTATAAACAGAGATATCCAACTTTGAAATTTCACCAACCGCCACTGGCATTTGGTGACTTATTTTTAGAACGCCAAAGCAATAGAAATAAGAG
Organism: Philopedon plagiatum; assembly: GCA_963971165.1. NCBI lineage: Eukaryota > Metazoa > Arthropoda > Insecta > Coleoptera > Curculionidae > Philopedon > Philopedon plagiatum. The sequence continues at coordinate 9,851,036 of OZ020191.1, forward strand.
GAACTGGACTTTTGAAGTTTCGCCGACAAAGGTGCCGGTGTCGAATACAAATAAACTGAGAAAAAGATCTTCTTTAGATATTTACTCCGAAATGGGCTTTGTGTATAGCCAACTACTGCGTATTTAAATGAAAGTTAAATAAACAAGAGATGAAAGCTTGAATTTTATTATTTGCAAGGGGTTTTATAAATGTTTGATTATTAATATTTATTATGAAATAGAAACAGAAAAATAAAAATTAAAGGAACTGTTGGGTTTCTCCAACACAAATAATATAATATTATTCTAACGAACAGCGTTTATTTGGAAATTCTTTTTTTAGGTTTTTAAGCAGTGATGTCATTAATCTGTCATGTTTTTTTGTTTATTTTTGATGTCCGGATGTCTATGCAAAATCCACCCGGACGCACCCGAACGTAGTAAAAACCCGAACATGACCGGGCAAATCCGGACGTCTGGTAACCCTATAACATAAATATCTTTAATTCACATATTATATAAATTTATTATATACTGCACAATTGACTGACTTTTCATACAAACTGTACAGCAAGACTCGTTGACGTAATGTAATGTCTAAAAATGGATGTTGAGACTGCAATTTTAATTAAAGAAATTCTTATTATTCAAGAATATCTTAAAGCTTTGCTGCAGTAAAAATACTGTCCAATTTCAAAAGAAGCTGTTTTTATTAAACTCATTTTACTAATAAATCTGCCTCTAATGGAAACAAAAGCTGGTGGTTGGCTGTAATCCTCAACTTTATCCCAAATTACTAAACACCCTTAGGGTGTTTTAAGCAGAGGATTCTCCAAGTTTCTACTTGGGTGGCTTTTAGGTTCGAAAATTGGGGTTGTTTTCATGAAAACAGGAAAATTTAATGACAAAAAAATTAATAAATATTGATTGGCACTCTAGTATAAACTGACAGCACTAATGCAAAATATGCCTAAGTCACATTTTAGTCGCATTCTATGGCAAACAAAATTAAGGTTTTAGGTAAAGTGCCCTCTGGTAGCATAGTTGCAAAACACCTTTATAATAGACTGATACCTTACTAAGCTTATTCGCTATGTCGAATATCAGCTTAATTAGTTACGGTAACATATTCAAAAGAATACGTAAAATCTAAACTTTGGTGGGCCGAAACTTATAAATTATAAGATTTCGAATTTTTGTTACGTGTCTTTCTACCATTATTTTTACATGTAGAGTCATCTCTTAAAGTTTCCATAGGTATTTTCGCATCACTCTGTATACAAATAAGTAATAGTATTCAGCTTCCCTTTATACCGTTCGTACACTACATCAATAATTTGTATCTCCGATTCCCAATTTATGAAGTAGCATTTAGATGGAATTGTAGGAAGGCAAATCAACTACAGCTATTACACCGAAACTTCAATAATAGTTTATTGCGCGTTTGAAAGTTTTGTGGTACTTTAAGTCTTTCTATCGAGCTATAAATAAGCTTTGGTAACTGACTACATGTAATTTAGTTGTTCACAAAATGCTAAGTAGACCTTGTAAAATTTTGCTGACCGAATTTCGCAGGTGATTCTTTTACCAAAAAGGAAAACAGACCATATTGACATTGTTTCGGAAGCATTTCGTTTTCGATAAAATTTTAATTTTGTTCTGGTTTTTCTTATTTATTTTGTTTAAAAATAGTTAAGTAAAATTTCATACATAAAACACTTTTTGAAGTGTCTACGGAATAATTTTATTGCCATTTATATTCAGACTATTTAATAAAATAGTCGTAGAAGAAGTATAGTATTTTACCTGTGGTAATGACTATCATTTACTCGGATAATTTACGACACTCGCTTGCAGCTCGTGCATAATGTACTATTATAATTCACTATTTTTGTAAAATGACTGTTGGGGACACCCAACCGTTCGTTCAATTAATATATTTATATTTATATTTCCAAATAAATATTAATAACCAAGCAGGTATAAAATCCCTTTCAAATAATCAAACTTAAATTCGTCTCTCTTGTTTATTTATCTTGCATTAAAATACGCGGTTATCAGTAAAACACAAAGACCATTTCTGCTAGGATATCTAAAGAAAATCTTTCCTTTAATTTAGTCTTCTAAAACCGGCACCGGCACTTTGTCGGCGAACTTCAAAGGCCTTAGTTTCCTTAACAACTTTTAGGTTTATTGCTTTGTGTCCTAAAAATACACTTCTTTTAAATGCATAAAACAGTCAGAAACCATGGCAACAGATATCAACCCCCTTACTTCTCTTAACCGTACCGGGTATCAAGCTCGGCCTCTTCTTAATGTTTAATGGTCAGAAAAGATTCACGTCATCGCGAAAGCGACGTTAATTGGCCGAACTCGTGGAGGACAGTCTCCGAAGGTGGTATATTTCATTTCGACTTGGTTCCCGTCGGGAAGATAAGCTCAGTTAACTAGACAACTCAAAGAAAGCCTGTTGTGCGCCGGGCACAACAGAAACAGTCGGTCAAGTGCGTGACCAATATTTCACACAAAGTCGGTGAAAAGTAAGTGCGGAAAATATTCCCCCGATTTCTTCAGGCATGGTCCTGTTTCTCAGTTCGTAAGAACTCCCGTTTTCTTCAGGCATGGTCCTGTTTCTCAGTTCATAAGAACTCTATGTTCCTCAGCCAACTGTGACCGTCTACTTTTGATCACTCGAACAAGGTCCATCCAGTTTTAGTCCTTAAACTACTCAGTATCATGCAAGAAATAACATCTCGTAACAACAGAGTATGAAGAATACACGTTATTCTTACTACTGTCAATATTAATAGTTTTGTGTATACTTATAACCAAGAAATAAAAATACAAATCGTTTAGTGAAATTGATGCCTTTTATTGTTAACAAATCGCAGCTGACAGACACTTTGGTGTTTGGTTTCCACCGATTACTCAGATTTAAAATTTTACCGGATTTTAACAGGTTTTTACTTCTAAATTAAAAGATGACTTGGCACTTTATGACGACTTCCATTATCTATAGCAAAATACCTCATGCTTTCTTGTTGAAGTTAACAGTACTAAAATAATGAAATCCAGTTCTATTGAAAGAGCCTGTTCTACCGAATAATAAATTATAGGAAGTTCATGCCTTTCTCGACATCTTTCCTTGCCCTCTTTTCTGCCTCTTTCCTAGCCTTCCCTTTTCCGAGACAAAATATTAATCAACAAATTTAAAGTTAAATTACAGCAGCCGTGTAACATGTTAAGCTTTGGCACACCGCATCCTTCATTACCCTTTGCCTAATTGAAACACGTTGTGTCGTTGTAACTTTGTCACAAGTTAGAAAGACTCGGAGTGAGCAAACGTTCGAGGACTTCGCGTGCAGACTGAAATATTAAGTTAAAACATAATATAAAGAGGCTGTCTCGCCTTAGGAAAGTCTTAGTTTTATGGTTGTCCCAGCGTTTGATTTTTCTTGCAAAAATGTCACAGTACATATTATATTACGATACATAGTCAGTAAAAGTGACTTTTTTCTACTCCCGTACTTTAATTGATTCATTAGACATTTACTACCTGTACTTTAATAAGATTCGTTAAGATACAGATTTTTCATTAAGATACCAGTTTATAACTAATAGAAATGCAACATCACAGCAATATTTGGTCAATATCAAAGATTGCCATGACCATGATAAATTTACAATTAATCAATTTTGACAGTTCATAGTTACTGTTTACTTAGTAAATTTGTAATATTTGTGGATTTTGCAAATGAAGTCGGTAAAAAGGTGCGAGAGTGGGAGTAAAATTACGAATTTAACTCCACCAGAAATTGCGGAACAGGGTACAAGAACCGCAAACAATTTATTACCCTTAAAATCAGCAAAAACATAAAGTTTATAAAAATATTAAAAATGAGTGCGTGCTCTTTTATTGATTTTTATTTAAATTTCGTGTTTCCGAATTTTACTTAGGAGTTAACATTTCTAACCTATTATATTTTCTTTGGTTTACAGCAGTAAATCATATGGCAACACTGTTTCATCTCGGCGAAGTCTGAGAGATGTTCTAGCTCCTGCTAAATGCGAGATTATTTGTTGTTTCATTTGTTTTTTATTTTACACATAACACAATTTTTGATTTTTCCCATGCCGTCATGGACATGTATCATTATACGTTAAGAGAGCAAAGTAAAATTACCCAAAATTTCCGGTGTAAAGAAAATTCCCCAAATATTTCCCCACATATTTTATTTTTCCCCCGAATTACGTAAAAATTCCCCAATCTGGCAGGCCTGTCAACAATGCTCTCTTCAGAATTTTTTAACTAAATACATTGTAAAATGATACTAAAGACAGACACTTTTCATGCTATTCTTTTTAGTGACTAATTTACTTGCTTAAGGAAACAATTAATAATAATTCTATACGGATGGAGTTTCCCTTTCAAACAATTCAATTCCCATTGGCTTGGAATATTAATTTAGGAAATATATAGACTCCATAATGGCAATTCCGATGATAATGTACGTTGTTTGGGTTATAATGCGGTTTGGAAATTTCAATATTGGTTTGAATATAACGGCTCACCTCACTAACTACAGAAATTGTAATGGATTCCGTTTTAAACTTGCTTGAAATATCTTTTGTATATATCCAAGAACATTGTGATGTACAGTTGCACAATGATATTAAACATGATACAGCATGTAATATAGTTGAATTGATTAGGAATCGAGTAGCGTTGCAGAAGAAATTTTACTTTATAAACCTTTATTTAACTTATAAATATTTTTTATATTTACTTTTTTTATAAAAATTAATATAATAAGATTAGTGATACGCGCGTCGAATGCAAAAATGTTGTTCAGGAATTAACTGTCTTTTTCTTTAATCTGGGACAACCCACATAGACTTCAAGCCTACGTTCTAACGTACCGTGGGCGTCTGAAGAAAAGAGAAATGTGATTTTTAACATGGTATTTAAGGGAAGGGGGAGTGGTAGGGAAAGCATGTGTAGGCAATTTGTTCCACAACCTGAACGATGTATTACAATTTAACACGGTGTTAACTAATCCCAAGTTATTTTTTTCCTGTTAGTCTTTTGACAATGACAGGATAAATACGTCAAAATTAAGAAGTAAAAAAATCATAAAATAAATTATGTCAAAATTCAAAAAATTGAGAATAAACATTTACATATGTAAAGATTTACTAAAAAGATTTAAGATTTAGTATTTAAATTAAAAAACTTTTAATTGATCAGTTAGGTTTTAACAGGTTTTGTCCAGTCATTGTTAATAAATCGTCATTAAAAATGTATGAGTTAGCTTAATACTTTAGAGATTTCCTTAGTTTTCAAATGATTTTCATCTTGGAAAGTGCTTCTAGAATGGATTTAGTTCTATTATTATGGAAAGTACGTATTAAAATTATCATTTTTTTTTATAAATTTGCGGATGAACTAGGAAACAAATTTATAGTATAAAACTTAGTTGTCTCATGCTCACACTTGTCAGTTTAAAACTTTTGCAAGTCAAATTGGGTCGGACTAGCGTTGGAGAATCTGACCGATAGAGTTTCGAGAGTAAATGGCATTTTAACAGATTAAATCACGAAAAATGCTTGCATTCTGAAAGTCAAATAACAAAAAAGGAAAAGAAAGAAAATTAACATTTTATTTGTTGCCTTTATAAGGTGTAGGGCACAATAAATATTAATATTTTATCATTTTGTCGAGATTGTGTAGAATCCAAACCAATAAGAAAGAACGAAAATATATCTTTTTCCCTAAAGGTGGATCTAATAAAATACGCCTTCTCGGCTCTGTAGGCAATATTTGAAAAATAAATCTTGTTGGCTTGTAAATTTTGGGCATAGCGTACGAGTCTGGTGCCAGGTGTCTCTCTGGGATACGAAATATCACAGCTAATTTGCTGGTAATTAAAAAATACGAGACGGAAAAGGGCTTATCTACAACGTGAAAAGAAAAGTAATAAATATAACATTCTTATATTGTCCCAGAAAGTCCGCTCCCTTTCTTTATGTTAATTGAACTATATACGGTTTGGTCAAATAGTAACTGTGAATAAAGGAGTTAGTCTTTAACCATAAATTGGATATATGAAAACTCAAAAGTATCAAATTAATATACATACATAGCGTTTCTTGGAATACGAATTTCAGGTTCATCTTCTCGTCTTTTTTCAAATCCTGGGGCACTTTCGTAATTCGATATCTTACTATTTATTATTTTACCTTATTTCATTACCCTAAGCACTTAACAAGTGTGGGATAATTTTATTTTACCTTATTTCACTATCCTAACCACTACATAATAACAAGTCGGTATGTAATAATTGTTGGATTGAAGTTGGATCTAATATTTAAAGTTATTTGGCATCGGAAAATAGTTAGACGTAAGTCACTCCTTAGAAGATATTATCGGACTAAACAAGAAATAATAAATTTAAAAAAATATATATGTGAAAATTACTCTACTTACTATATTTTTGACTAACATAACCCGGACTTCTAATAGGGTATGAAAACAAGAATTCCTGTACGAAAATATATAAAATTTTCTGAATTTTACTAGATTTTATAGTTAACGCACCCAAAAACAGATCAGGATCCGAAAAAAATGTGTGTTTTTAAATAAAACTTGACAACGAAGGACATTTTTAAGATGTACCTATATTGTGTATTGAAGCGGGCACGCAGGTTTTCGAGATGGAGACGCTGGAAAAGGTCAATTTTCGGAGTCCAACGGAAAAATTCGGTCAAATTCGGCTTTTTGCGATGATCCTAGACCTATATACAGCGTGTCCAAAAACAAACTATCTTAACAAGTAGGACACTTTTTTATTTTTGACTTACGGAAAATTCTTCATAAAAAGTTTTGCTTGTTGATATAATTACACTCAAAAATTTTGACTAGCACATATGGGGTGTCAAAAAAGTAAAACTGATAAATGCCGTAGAAGGAAAACTATCATTAATTTTATTTGCATAGTACAATAACGAATAAGAAAACGTGAGGCTCAAATTAGGTTTCAAATGCAACATTTTATGAATGCTAGAATATTTCTTAAAATATAATAAAATACATCTTAAAATTATTTTTTACAGATTGTCGTACTATGGAACAGGATATCACTGTTAAGTCCCCTTCGTGGCCTCGGTATCAACATCTACATCAATTCTCTTCAAGTAGTTAAAAACAGCTGCGAGTCGCGTGTGAACAAAAATGCTGCATAGAAGCACTTCTTCAAGAAGAAGGCGTGCCTCCAGGTCAGCTGCATCATCTCCTGCACAGAACGCCAGGCCATCTGGAACTAGGTCAGCTGCTACCAGTCCAGGTAATTATGGTCTTGAAATTTTACGGATTTTTGAATGACATTATTATTTAAGTTGAATACAAATATAAACGAATAGCTAAATGAAATATGTATGACTAACAAACAATTTAATCATGAATTAAACCAATTAGACCCCACAAATAAAATCGAAATTAGGTCAATTTCGATTGGCTGTAATGTGACAGCACAGTATTAAAGTTAATTCTGTAATATCATTGAAATAACCAAAAAAGAAATATTGCTTTAAACATAGACTTATTACTGGAGTTTAAAAGTATTCCTTTTTCTTTGAAAACTATATTACCATTATGTCAATAACCAATGTCAATGATTGGAATCCAATAAATTTCTAATATTCCTTGGAGTGTAGCATTGTTAGAGCCAAAAAATTAAACCATTTGATTGGAATGCTTAAATATAATTGGGCAAAAAATAGCTATTTGTAGGCGGTGTGATTCAAATTACAATATCTTTTATTAAGCGAACAAGAACTTCTGTTTAAATAGAAAATGTAAAAATTAAGTCAATAATCCTGATATCAGTTCAATTAAAATAAACACTCCTAGAAAACATATAAGTTATTAGAGAAATAATAAAAAATATTAATTCAGTGGGTTCTATTGTCGGCTGAAATATTACTACCACTCGCGGACACCCTTTGGAAGTTAAAAAAATTGTGCTGTTGCTATTTGTTTGTTGAAAAGTCGTTTAAGCTTGCAGCCTGTTTGTTTATTGCGTTATATGTAGGTACGCCAAATATAATAGATATTTTGCGGAAGTAACTCATTTCAGTGTTTTATGGTAAGTAAAAAAATCTAAAAAGCAATATTAAGTATGTCTTTTATTGGTAAATCTCTCTTAGTTAGTCTATTTTAAGGATTGTTTACTCAGCCGATACGTATTGTTAAAAAACTGTTAACATTAAATATGATAGCAAGTTTATTGTTGTATTTGCATTTTTTAGACATGGTTTCCTACTAGCTATAAATTTAGAAGATTCGAATCCAGTGGTAAGCGTCAAATTTGTTTCATCTTGCATCCTGTACCCCAAAGAAAATATAATACTGCACCCATCCAAGCCAAAAGTTTTGCAAAGAAGCTGAATCTTATATTTTGAGTGAAATAAATATACAAAGTTTACCGTGTTCACGTTAAAAACCGGTGTTATAAAAGTGTTGTTCTTTTATATTTAAATTTTAACAGAATGTCCAAACAATGCATGTATGTTTAATAATACTAGGTAAATAAAAATTATTTTAAAATAATAAAACGTGTTTTATTTGTTTAAAATATTAGTATAATTGAGGAAATAGAAATTATTTATTATATTAAGTAGGAGTGGAGATATACAGGGTGTCCCTGGATGGTGTTACCTATACCACAAATGGACCTAATTTTTAATTTTTCGACAAAAATTTATTCTTTAAAAAAAATTTGCTTCTAAAAAAATACGATCTGTGATGAGAAAATTTAGTTTTTGTATACAGGGAGAACAAAAACTTCAAAAATATGAATTTTACATTCGAGTAGACTATATTTTTTATTTTTAAGGAAAATGTCATTAAGAAATGTTGTTAAGAATTACTTTCTAATTCAAGATTTAAAAAAGGCTTGTTTAAATCGATCTTCTTACATCCCTTAGTTTTTTCCGAATTTAAGGAAATGAGTCCTATAACCAAAATATCTGTTTGGTACTGCAAAAGTTTGTAGAGCTTGGCGGCTGTCATACTGAATAAAAACTTTGCAAATAAAACATTTAGTTTCATTAACACTTACAATTTTTTGTTTTAGAAAAATAAAATGGTTTCTTAAATCTTGGTTTATCATTAAAAAAGTAATTCTAAGCAACTTTTGAAATGTGCATTTTCCTTTAAAATGGGGAATAATTCTAGTTTACTTTTAGATTAAGTATTTTTTTGAAGTTTTTGACCCCCCCTGTATACCGAAACTACTTTTTTTACACAAGTCGGATTTTTTACGAGCAAAAATTTTTATAAAGAATAACTTTTTGTTGAAAAATTAAAAATTCAGTCCATTTGTGGTATAGGTAACCCCCATCCAGGACACTCTAAACAAAAATGTTTTTCTACTAGAAGTTCCATTATATTAATTACTGTTGTAATTGAAACGATAATAATAATTATTTCGATTAAATAAGACGTATATTCTTACAAATAAACTTTTACTGAAACCAATGATATAGGTATTTTGTATTGAATTTAGAATAGGGTATTACTGCATCAAATAAAATATAATTTTATTTAATATATATTTAAACGATCTATTAAAAACCAATGAAACCTTATATTTAAAGGAATCTTCTAACCTATTGGTTAACAATGATAAACTAATCGTTGAAACAAACCGAGTTTATATTGTGCAATTCGAAATAGAGCGTGTCATTCAGTGAATTGGTATCCAATTCAATATACGATAGTGTTTTTGTGTGTACTTGATTAAACGTTTTGTGCAACCCTCTGTAGGTCTGACCCTAATTGCACTTGATCCTAAGTTGTTTTTTTTTTCTTTATAGGGCGAAGAGCAAGTATAGCAGTTTCTCCAATAGACGGCAATAGGGCAGGTGCTCTAATACCTCCAGAAATGAACCGTAGTCCTAGACACAGTATTATTCCTGACATAGCTCTTATGGAAAGTAGAGAGGACAGAATGGGAAACCTGAACTTTGATGTGGAGGGATGTAGTAGGTAATAAAGACTGAACTTTTATTTGAAACAATCTGCACATTTGATTACTATCATTTCTTTGCAAATATGGAAAATTGAAATCTTTTTTAAAGTCAAAACCCCTCATACGAAATAAAAAAATAAGTGTGACATGGGCTTTTTTCTAAAGTTTAGGCCCTAAAAGGGGGTGAACTTTTTTCGAGAATAGTCTTGTAGTATATTTTAAAATCAAAAAGCACGCGGGCAAAGCCTCCAAGAGATTGATTGGGTCTGAGCAAAAGTTGTTGCTAGCTGATTAAGAACCTCAGATGTACCGAGCTGTACTATATACAGTGTGTCCACGAATCGACCCCGAAATAGGAAAAACTTTTTTATTTTTGGATTTACGAGAACAAGTGATTTCACATAGAAACTTTTGCTTGTCTTGAAACGTATAAAAAAGAGATGTAAATGTTAAAATTTTTATGCAGCGTGTGTAAAAAATATAAAAATGTGTAAATGGTCACTATTAAATTACCTTAATTTTGAAAACTAAATTTAGGGCCGAAATTCAATTCTATACAACTTTTCTTAATACACTTTTCACGCAACTGTAAAATAAAGGTGCTTCTTTCTTGATAATTTCTTACATTTATGTATTTTTACACACACGGTATAAAAATTTGAAAAATTAAAACCATTTTTGGACATTTTAGGAGAAGTAAAAGTATTTATATATAATGTTTTTTTTTCATAAATCCACAAGTAAAAAGGTTTTTTCTATTTCGGTGTCAATCCGTGGACACACTGTATGTAGTACAACAACAACTTTTGCACTTAAAACTTTATATAGCAAGCCCTTGGAGGCTTCGCCCGCGTTCTCTTTGTTTAAAAACAAGTGGCAAGGCCATTTTTCAAAAAAACTTACCCACTTTTAGGGACTAAATTTTAAAAAAAAAGCCCATACATTTGTTTTTTTTATTTCGTTTAAGGAGTTTTTAATTTACTATCCCCACCTTTAGCAGTTTTCTTTGCTGTTAAAACTTAAAACTCTTTATTTTTAACCTCTTAAGGGTTGAATTTTGAAAAACGGACACGCTATCGTTTAGCCATGTGAGAGACATCAGCTTTTTAAATCTACAGTCTCCTTTGACCCCTCCATGGGTTGATTTTCAAAAAAGTTTTTTTTTATCCCTGTTCAACGGTTTCGTTTGGGTGTCAGTTTCCAATTGACCCTAATATTAAGTACTCTTTTTAAAATATTCTGCATCCCATTTTTACTATTTTATTTTTTATGTATTTTTTTGCATCGAAGACAATTTTATTAATAAGCACGAAAACACCAAACTTTGTTGGCAACTCGGAAATAATAAAAAGTTATTGGGAGTAAACTTTATAAATAATGCCTCGTTACGAACTTACTTCTGTCTATAGTTAAAATTTATACTGATTTCATTATTAAACTTAGAAAATAAGCTTAAAATATAAATACAAACTAAACTAATTACTGAAACTATAATGCCCGCCTTCAAACTTTATAATGGGAAAAACACGTCATAATGGAATTAACTTTTCCCAATGCAAATAGATAATGTAAATAGATTGCGAAAATTTCTGACAAAGAAAATGCCATATAAGTCCTAAAGGCGCTCCTTGTTATGTTAGGATCTGTTTAGAATGGGAACGATGAACGACAGAGGAAAGGTTTTTCTTTAGACTTAAGTCATTTCTTGGGGCTAATATGGTTCAAAACAGTTCAAGAAGTATCAAGGAGTAAGACTCGGTTTTGGAAACGTTGAACTGAACAAGGTTCTTGGCACTCCATTCTGAGACTAATTGAAGACCTTGGAAAAGGGATAGGTGCATGGATCTATTTATCCAGCTCTTGATTCGAGACTTGTCGGGAAATTTAGAAACTCGTCCCAGTATAACAACTAAAAGCATGAATAGTAAAACGGTTGTCATACTTTTGCATGTTGTAACCACTGTGAAAGTTTTGAGAAACGGTATATCATACTTAAAAAAACAGTGCTGTAATATTCGAAAAATGGTGTATCATATTTAAAAATATTTTGCATTGCAACAGATGCTAAATTTTTACGTATATAAAATCTTTTTCTTGAAGCCGAAGGAAAGAGATTTTGGGGTATTTTTGCGGCTTTTTCTGCTATCTCTGGAGGAGTATATTCTAGATAGTCTTCGTCGAGATTTACAAGATCCTTTTTATCATAGTTTTGCCAAAGTTCTCTTTTATTCAATTTAGAGTCATCCTGTGGATTCTCTGAGCGGCAGTTAAAATAACGTCGTCACCAATTAAACAAACGAAATTGGTTGCTAGGAGACAGCTTCAAAATTATGACTGCTCCCAAAATTGCCGCCTCCTAGATTTCGAAACTTTTGTTCAAGATTGTATGGAAGATACCTTCGGCGAATGGTTGGTTCCATAATTGTTCCTTGAAACGTGCGTAAATGTTTTCGAACGGTGTGCGTAAACTTTTTCGCGCGCTGTGTGAGATTATTGATTTTCAGTTGTAGTTAGTAATGTGTTTTGAGATTTTCTACTATTATGTTCTCCTCGTGATTAACATAAGCGCTAAAAATATGCTAATTTAAAAATAACATTTTAAAAACTATAAGCTTTTCCACTAAACTCCTCGTTTAGATTCGTAATTTACGCCTCAAAACATGTAGTTCCTATAACACAATTATTAATTTTGGAGTAGTGTTTGTCTAGATAATTGTTAAACAATCGTAATAATCGTAAATAATCGTATCAAATAAAATATATTTACCTGTTTACTTTTCAATAAAAACTTTACAAATACACAAAGCCCAACAATACACTACCAAAATGTCTAATAAGCTCAAAATAATGGCAAAATGCTCTCTGAAAACACCAAAAAACCACAAAAATTTTCCTAAAAATAAACTTTCACACGTTATAAATCAAAATCGGACGGGACGGCTCTGTAAATAGCGACCTAACGCGGAATATACAAGACGGGTTGAAGACTGCTGGAAAGAGATATGCCTGTGCAAAGGCGTAATAAAAGGATGCCCATCTACACGGAACTCGATGCGAGGTGCTTCGCACACTCCACCTTTCACGCTTTTCCGACTGCAAGGATTAAAGGAATATGGATCTTTGTCGCGTACATGTAAATGTATGGCCATTTATATATCCATCTCTCATCACTCTCATCAATTCAGTGATTGTCTGTGTCCGCGAGGTGATTTATGAATTAGGGAGCTTTTAAATTATAAATTGTATGTTTGACATGTATCAACGGCTGCCATTAAAATCTAACCTGATATTGAGTATAGCAACCATGAATTCCTGACTCCCTGCTACTTGATGCATTGATCACTTGGTATCTTCGAGACACGTACAACAAATATTGATAACAGAATCTGTTTCTTTTTACTGAAACCACTGTGTGTTAGGAATTATGTAACATTTTTATCTACTGTTTTAACACAAGGTTTCTACAGGCGATTTCATAAAAAGAAATGTTATATGCAACGGTGCGAAAAAAGCGCTCTTCGCCGTTGACTGTTGTCATAAAACCTTCATGTCGCGTACGAAAACACTTATCTTTTGCACTAGTTGCATAAATAACTATTCTTTTAGAAAGTAAATTTAAGAACTTTTGAAATTAGCACCAAAAACCCCTATCGTGTTACACTGCACCTCTATTCTAAAAGTTTGATTGGGTATATCAAACAACATGTTCTCTCAAAGCTATTTTCCAACGGTAAATTAGTGTTTGCTCTGATAAACTATATGAAAATGTAAATATAATATGCAAATTTCCCACAGTTAAAATGCTGTAAAGTGAAACTCCCGTTAATCGCTTAAGTTCAAAGTCAGAGTAAATAAAGTTGAAAACTTTTATGAATTGATGATTGTTTGAAATAAATATTTGTTTAGAGTTTATACTCGTATAGTCAGAATCAGAATACATTATTATGGTTAGTGCTTTTTATACGGAATCATATTATTATTATTACAGGAGTCATAACGGTTAGTCGATTTTTTTTAATAGTCCTACCTTTTATTAATACTCTCTGTCCCTGAAACACCGGTAAATTGGTTACTTTCTAGTCCTCTTTGTCTTAATCACCCTTTCTGATCTCTAACTTCTTATTTAATTTTTATAACTTTCAATCACAGTATATCCTGTATCCAGCCTTTGTTCTTTGCCATTCTGTAGTATGTATCCCTAGGTAGACTGCGCTCTGAAACGTTGTTTACAATATTTACATCACTGAAAACCTCACTGAGAAAACTAAAAATTGTGAGGTTGAAATCTCGTAGAATTGTTTCCTCGCTTTACTCTCAAAAGTTTTCAATACGTTCGGTTAATACACTGCACCCTGGAGCCGGAAAGAGAGACGACGTCCAGGCTACAGAAGGATGGCAATGACAGTACGTTTTTTAGTTCGGGGTTTCTATGCTATTGCGTTTGCCTGCTTCTTTGAGACCAATGACCTTCGCAGTCTTGGATTCTGGATCATCTAATTGCGTTTGATTAGATAAGAGTATCGAATAGAGACCATCCTGCACATCACTAGAATGGGAACAAAAAAAATCAATATTGGGTTCGTCGATGCAGTACCAAAGCACGATCTTCCATTCTGCCGATATATAGTTACAGTCGCAGTAGGTATTTCCTTCAGTCTTTTTCAGGCCCGTGGTGGATTTTGGGATACCACTGCAAATATTTCTTCCGGGTTTTGCGTACTTACGTTTTGTTGATTGTTTCTTTTTGGGTGTTTGACGCCTTGTTCCTGGGAGAAACTCATTTTTAATGGATTTACAACTATTAGGGCAACGTGCTTACTTTAGACCCGTTCACAAACTTCTAGGGCCTTCTTCTTTTCTTTTCCCATAATCATCAATTTTTCATTCAGTGATTGGACATTTATCCAAACTGAAGAGTCCTCTACGGTGGCGATTGACATGCCCAGGACGTCATAGCCTTGGACCTGGACTATCGGAGGATAACGGCTCACCTTCAGGCAACATTTTCTTTTAATTTTTTTTTTTATTATGAATACTAATTTTGACTGGTACTGGCAGTAATTATATTTGGTACCATTTAATTATTTAAATATTTTTCTCTATCTAGTTGGCTGATCCCGTCACCTTTGTTTTTAGTTTTTTTGACAATCAGTCTTAATTTTCATTTCAGAAAGCTGATATTTATCTAACGTATGTATATGTGTGATCAGCTAACTACAAGAGAGCCTTTTTTTGCCCATAAGAGTATGTAACCTTGATTTCTACGTTTTCCTTTGTAATCTTGCGTTGGGTATGTAGCGCTTAACGTTCTTGGTCTTGCGACTTACATTTGCATACCTTATTTTGCGTCTTCTACGTCAATCTGCGAGTCACGTGGCCGAGTTATTTTGCACCTCATCATGTTATTAACCTTTTTAATACCGTTAAATTAATAGGTAATGTAATATTTATTAAGTTAATTATTTTTCTCCAAGACTTAAATTTAAAGGAAACGACACGACCTAGTTCATCATTTTTCACCAAGTAAGAATATGTACCAAACTTAAACGACCAGAAAATATAATGAGCTACGCCACTGATTTTTATTTTTGTCATTATATAAAAGTTAACACCAAACACGGGTCTTTGTTTCACAACCCCCCCCCCCCCCCTTTGAAGGTATTTATTCACGATTTTTAACACAATGTAACTGCTGAACAAAGTAACAAAAATAATTAAAAATGAAAGAATAGCGGCAGCTTTGGCCTCTTTTTGGAAATAACATTAAAGTTGATCGGTAATTTAATATCAGTCCTTCCATTTCCTTAAGCTAGTTTACTACTCAAAAATAAAATCTCTCCCGTTCAATTGAGACCAGTGCGACTTGAGATTTGTTAAGAGAATTTAAAGGGGATTTCGTTTTAAGGCTTCTTTTAATCGAAATTACAGTAACGAAGAGACTTACCTACTAGATAAAATCGCTATTTGTAATAGTACTATTACTATGGTATCAACTCCAGAAATATATTCTAAAAGAGGATTACTGTAGAGTGTACTGTAGAGTGTATACACTTACCGCTCCCAGAAAAGGCATCAAATATATACAGGGTGTCGGAAAAGTCTTAGTATGGGAAAATAACTTTTCTATTTGTAAAGATAAAGACACCACATTTTAGGTGTATTTAACTTTTGCTCTTACACGTTTTTC
The DNA here is from genome assembly GCA_963971165.1 of Philopedon plagiatum. NCBI lineage: Eukaryota > Metazoa > Arthropoda > Insecta > Coleoptera > Curculionidae > Philopedon > Philopedon plagiatum. Next base: position 9,867,233 of record OZ020191.1, read on the forward strand.
AAAATTTTTAATTTGGGATGGGCGGAGATCGGGCGGTCGAAGTTGGCTCAAGTTAAGTGGGGGCCGATGGCACGGAACACCTATTATGCAAGCATAGCTTGCACTTGACCGAATTTTTTTCGTAATATGATTTTTCAGTATCGGCGGTGCCGGCCGTTGTCACCACAACAAAATCACATCATCTTAATCGGAAGACATTTTGCTAAACACTGAATGCAGCAAGGTAGAAAATCAAATTTAATGTATACCTACTTAACAAGTTGCGCTAGTAGCTATGCTTTGACAAATAAATTTTATTTCATGTAATCTGTTCCATAAGTTTTACAAAATTAATTTCCTTAGTGTGTCACCTCCCCAATGTTACATTTTCAAAACTATCATTATAACACTTTAGTTTGCAGTTTTCTAACTCAAGAATTAAGTAGGGCCCAAGTGTAAGGCAATTTGGTATCTTTTTACATAATATTATTATAGAGTACCGAAATTAATTATAAAGTTAAATGGGTGTATACCTAGCAAACGCCGCAGTCTTTCATCTTAAATGTAAATAATAGTGCGCTGTAATTAAACATTAAAATGTTCTGTAGCTTGTCTAGTTCAAAGTTGTACGTTAGCGAGTGCACATTTTATCCTGCTCATTAACAGAATAAATATGCTGTCCAACTTTAATTAAAAGTTTTATTTCATCAAAAAATTTAACTAGGTGTGTTGATGTAACTCTAGCAGTTAATCTTAAAGAAAAGGCAGAAAAGTATCCTGAACAAACTTTAGCAAACTTGAGAAAACCTGCACATAGTCACCTGTCTTGGGTTTTGTCAAGTTTGTTTCGGTTTGCTCAGGTTTTTAGTTGTTTTTCAACACGCTTTTATTAGCTTGACTTGCAGCTTCTTAATATTGTAATGGAATCTTACAACTCACTTTTCACCGACTTTTAATTGTGGTATAGATTTGAAACTTTGCAAATTTATGCAATTCTGGTGACAATACAATAATATGTTTTTTTATTAAAAAAAATATACAGTGTCTTTGAAAATTCTTACTATATAGAAAAATTTGTATTATTGATTTTATGAAAAAAAGTCTATCTTTACAAAAAGTTCTGCATCGTGAGAAAATGGCATTGCCATTCAAGAATTTGATCTAGTATATACAGGGTGCCTCAAAAATGTAAAAGTCTGAATCCATGTGAAGCTGAAAAGACATAAAATCGTCATTTAAAGGTAAATTACCACTGCAAATGTACTAGAGTTAATTTTTTTAAGTTAATGAATTAGGTTTGGAACATACAGGAGGCCCAAAAATAAAATTATTTTTTATTATCGCCTTGACAAAAAAAAAATATATCTTCATAAAAATTTCTTCATTGTGAAAAAGAAGCATGATTATTCAAAAATTGTATCCGGAGCATACAGAGTGGCTAAAAAATGTGAATTTAAACTGTGACTTTTAGTTTTTTGAGACAACCTGTATTGTCCTACATTAAGGTTTTGTGCTTGTGTAATATCATAAGCCCTAGCCAGCTTTCAGAGAGTTGGAGTTTCCGTGGATTCGGCCTAGTGCTTTTGCCTGTTGTGTCATAGGGGGTTTATAGCGACTAATTCTTCCGAGCAAAACCCGTGGCAGTATCGGTAGAAGAGATAAATCCACAACAGCGCGGGGATGAGCGAGAGAAAGGAATTTTCTTGTAAGGACTGGGCCATTGAAGAGTCGAATGGCTCTATTTTGGAGAGAATCAAGAACGTTAAGCGTCGAAGGTGATGCCGCTCCCCAGATGTGGGAACAGTACTTTAGGTTGGATCTTATTTGGGAAACATAGAGAGTGCAAGTTGGAAGGGGAGAAGTATTTTCTAGTTCGGAAGGGAAAACCAATCTTTTAGCTGCTGATGTGGCTATTGAAGTAATTTATTTTTGCCAGCTGAGATCATCTTCGAAAGCGATGCGAACAAATGTTGAAAACAATTTATGTACCCAAAAAAAAACATCATACACTACAGAATACAACATTCTAAATGGCACCTATGGAATATAATAAAAGGCGTCTTACTAGCACTTAAAAATGAACAAAACCTGTACAAAATTATAAAATTACAAAATACGAAACAATACTAAATACAATCGGAAAATGTAGTAACAACAAGCCCAAAAAGAGTAAGTCAGATGAAAATAATCGTTCTCTTAATTTCTGGTAATGAATCGTGTTCTGTAGGGCTTGGCCATTCACATGGATGCGGTAAATATTGCTGGATCTTTTGCTTGATAGGGAGCAAGACTGGATTTTAAAGACATTAAACTGAACAAGATTTTTGGCACCCCAGTTTAAGATTAATTGAAGATCTTGGGAAAGGGATATGTGCATAGATCTGCGTTTACCATTTAGCTCTTAATTCGAGATTGGTCTGGAAAAATGAATGTTGGAATGAAGAGTACTATCATTAAAGTAACTGTATATGGGATTGGTGGTCAAAGAGAGCAGGTCAATAATGTGAAAAAGAAATGGGTGCTAGGACCAAACCTTTGGGTGCTCTAGCATTGACAGAATGCAAGTTAGATGAGTGATCGTCCACCACGACAGATATGCACCGATTAAAGGGAAAGCTACCGATCCAGGAGGATCAACAAAGAAGGTAGTTTGTTGAGCAGTGCTGCATACCACACTTGGTCAAAGGCGTTGGAAATATCAATAGCAAAAATAAAACATAAAATATAGTCATTATTACGATCCCAACAACCTTTGACTACTTAAACTAAATAACTTAGCCTAATACTCCTGCCTTGTTTACCCTCTGCCATTCCCTGCCTTGTGTACGATAACTTTCTCTCTTCTTTTCTGTAATGTATTCCATCCAAATGGTCCTTTATTCCCTTACTCGATTAGGCACTTCGTCATTAACTTTACCTCATCACCTTTAGTAAAAAATAAATCCTATTTTGCTTTATTAAAAGAGAAATATTGCCTTATTTTTAAATAGCTTTTAGCTTGGTGGTAAAGTGACTCGAAAAGTAACTTTTCCGTAACAATGGAAGCTGAAGCTGCAAACTTTATAATTAACCTAGCAAACTTGATACTGTATAAATCACATTGTTTTCGAAAGCCCGTCCGAGACCTTCAGACTGGGCGATCAACAAGCGGACAAAGGTCTAACAGTATAAAAAGCTATTTATAAACCAGTGCCGTGGGTGTGAAGAAGGATGTGGTAAAAAGAAAAAAGTAACAAACCGAAACACAGCATCAAATATAGCTGAAAATACAGCATTTTTAAGACAATATATGCGTAAGTAGACGCGCAGGCTTTCCAGGGCGATATGAATATGGCTATTCTATAGAGAAATAATCATTACATAAAATTTTCTAAATTCATTAAACTACCTTCCCTTGAAAATTTTTTGCGGTCACTAGTCGACCCAGTTGTTTTTAAAGTTACGGGAGAATTATTCCAGCAGGAAAATCCCGACACATTCGATTTTTCACAAAATCTATCCTGTCCTATACATACCTAAATAAACTTGAAAAATTCCAATGAAGTTTATACACGGTGTTCAGAAAATGCAATAGAAAACTTAGAGAGGTCATTCCACATGGAAAATTAATTGTAGTAGCTCCATGAAAGAATTTTGAAAATCTAAATCTTTATAGCCCTGAAAAGTTTAATTTTTTTAAATTCTTTTGTCATACTGGCGTTAAGCTTTTATACAGGGTTATTCAGAAATAAGTACCAAACATTTAAAGACAGATAGATTTAAGGGAAATATGAAAAGAAGTTAAATTTTTATCCAAGTCTCACTGTTTGGAATAAACAGGGTATATTAAACGTGTATATTAAATTGAAATTTTACACACACGCTAAGTTTAGTGGACTCTATAATTCCGAAGTAAAAATACTTCACTGCTTTGCCCCTTGAGGGTTTAAATTAAGATCTGTAATCAGTTATGTTCTGACAGGTTTTTGTCATTTCATTGTTAGTGAGTCGTCATTAAAAACTTATGAATTATTCTGTTATTTCAACGATTTGCTTGGTTTCCAAACGATTTTCATCTTGGAACGGGTTGCTAGAATGAATTTAGTTCTATTATTGTCGAAAGTACGTACTAAAACTGCCCCTTTCTTTATAAATTTGTGAAAAGTCTCAGAAACAAATTCATAGTATAAAACGTAGTTGTCTTATTCTTACACTGGTCAGTTTAAAACTTTTGGTTGTCAAATTACATCGGACTAGCATCGGAGAATCTAGCCGAAAGAGACTTATGGACACAGTGTAAAAAACCCTTTAAAATGCCTTGGCTAAATACCCATGGTTTCGCACACAATAAAATGACTGATAAATTATAGTCACCTAAATAAATATGTGTTTTATAAATATGTATTATTAAAATTGATTTTTCCTTCCAGATCACCACGGCACTCTCTAGTACCCGACTGTGCTCTAAGTCCTCGAAATAGTCTGTTACCAGATTCTCAGCGATCGCCGCGACATAGTTTAATACCCAACGACCTAAGAAGCCCAAGAAATAGCTTGATTCCTGACTCCGCACTGTCGCCGAGAAATAGCTTAATTCCGGACCAATATAATAGGTAAGGCAAAATACTTGGTAAAAGCTATTCCTAGTTACTAACATATGCAACAATGTCAAAAACTAACAAAGTGGCAAGCCCTGAGTACTGTCCTGAACAAAATGATTAAACTTTACATTGCATATTAGAAAACTGAAATCTGTGAATTTTTGTCCAATTTTCAGAATATTCCTACACGACTTGTTTTTTTTCAGGAGTCCAAGAAACAGCCTTGTTCCAGACCAAAATCGTACTCCTAGACATAGTCTTACCCACGAATCGAACGCCTACGGATCCAGGCTAAATATAACCGAATATAACCGTAGCCCTAGAAATAGTCTCTTGCCAGATGGGTCTCGAACACCGAGGCAGGTGTTGACGCCAACCGAACCTTCGACGTGGAATTTAGAAGAAGGTAACACTAGTCACTAGTTTTAATACTTTTAAGAGAAGCAGTGGCGTGCAGTTAAAATTATAAAGGGGGAAGAGATCCGTCGATTCATTAAAATGGTTTCATTGTATTTTCCTAAAAATTCGAAGAGATCGATATAATTTCCCCGATTGGCGGACTTACTTCACCCTGAAATTTAATTCTTGCTCTCCCAGAATACAAGTCATCGATTAGATGTTTCAAAAGATCCCTATTTTTCTTGACCCTTCGTTATGAAGTTTTTTACTAATTTTCAATTGAATATACTAATATGCAAAAATTGAGAATAAATTCTCTAACCACCTGAAAATTCCTTATACAATAAGGATTTTAACAAATAATGGTAAAACAGCTATTCTCCGGGCCCTCCGAGCGCTGAATTACATACCGAAATTTGCCGTATTTTCTTCTAACACAGTTAGATAATAAAATACTTGTTTTGAATGCAAGAAACTACTAGGAAGAAGGAAGCTTTTTCTTTAGTTTTAGGATGTCGTCACCTGCAGACCGGTTTCGAACTCGTTGGTTCTCATCAGTACAGGATAGACGAACATACCAACCTTCCGAAAAAGTAATCCCTTAAAGCTACAACTGTCGTACTGCATAAGCAGTGAGACACAGGCAGCGCCATCCATTAGCAGTTTCGAGCATTCAGAGTAGAGTTTACCGTAAGGTACAATTTTCAAACGTATGAATGAAAGTCTACTTAAATATGCAAAAATTGAGAATAAATTCTCTAACCACCTGAAAATTCCTTATACAATAAGGATATCAACAAATAATGATAAAACAGCTATTCTCCGGGCTATATGCCCCTCCGAGCGCTGAATTACATACCAAAATTTGCTGTATTTTCTTCTAACACAGTTAGATAATAAAATACTTGTTTTGAATGCAAGAAACTACTAGGAAGAAGGAAGCTTTTTCTTTAGTTAGGATGTCGTCACCTGCAGACCGGTTTCGAACTCGTTGGTTCTCATCAGTACAGGATAGACGAACATACCAACCTTCCGAAAAAGTAATCCCTTAAAGCTACAACTGTCGTACTGCATAAGCAGTGAGACACAGGCAGCGCCATCCATTAGCAGTTTCGAGCATTCAGAGTAGAGTTTACCGTAAGGTAAAATTTTCAAACGTATGAATGAAAGTCTACTTGTCAGGGGTAAATATAAATATGCAAAAATTGAGAATAAATTCTCTAACCACCTGAAAATTCCTTATACAATAAGGATTTCAACAAATAATGGTAAAACAGCTATTCTCCGGGCTATATGCCCCTCCGAGCGCTGAAACCGGTCTGCAGGTGACGACATCCTAACTAAAGAAAAAGCTTCCTTCTTCCTAGTAGTTTCTTGCATTCAAAACAAGTATTTTATTATCTAACTGTGTTAGAAGAAAACACGGCAAATTTTGGTATGTAATTCAGCGCTCGGAGCGGCATATAGCCCGGAGAATAGCTGTTTTACCATTATTTGTTGAAATCCTTATTGTATAAGGAATTTTCAAGTGGTTAGAGAATTTATTCTCAATTTTTGCATATTTATATGTACCCCTGACAAGTAGACTTTCATTCATACGTTTGAATATACTAATATCCAAGCATTTACCTGTAGAAACCATGAATAAAAATCAAGCAGCCAAATTATTTTCTAGTTCACAAGTAAATGAACATTTCAGGTTATATAAATAAATTTTAACTTAGGCGTTAAATTGGTATATCTTCGGGTTAAAGAAATGTAATATCAACAACTGTAATTTATAATTATAATCACCCGATGAATGACTCCAGTCCTATGAATAATCTTAATAAAGAATATTTTAAATTTTACATACTTCGTAGTAATTATAAATTTAACAGATTATTATGTAGTCATATAACATTTTTATGTAGAAATGTAATTATCGTTATTGCTAATGAATTGAAAAAAAAAATCAGTTTCTTATGCTACTATGCATTCGGCTAATCCTTTGGCCCTATTTCGGCCGAAGCCGAAGGTTCGTTCGGACTCCAGTGATCAGCTTTCATTTAAACTAATTTTTTCTTATCTGAGAAAACACACGTAGACTTCAAGCCTAAGTTCTAACGTACCGTGGGCGTCTGAAGAAAGGGAACTGTAATCTATTGACACGGGAGGATTTGAGGTTGAGAGGAAAAGGGAAAACGCATGTAAGCAATTTGTTTCATAATCTGGCTCATTCATACCTAGGCTATGAATGAGCGCGAGAAGGGATGTTCTAGGCTTTTGTAGCTGGACCGTAGGTAGACATGTAGGTGTACGTAATGCACCTCTTGTTGTTCTTCTGGAAGTTTCAAGGGGGGGGGGATTAGGGCGGCTAGTTCTTCAGAGCAAAATCCGTTGAAACATCGGTTGAAAAGGGCAAATCCCCAACAGCTCGGCGATGAGCGAAGGGAGTTTTCTTGTAGGAACTGAGTCATTGAAGAACCGAACGGCTCTATTTTGGAGATAATCAAGGATGTTAAGTGTCGAAGTTGATGCCGCTCCCCAAATGTGGAAAGAGTAGGTAGGTAGTAGGTTGTGTTTGTGCCAGATGCGATCATGTTCGAAAGCGATGCCAACAAGATCGAACTTTTCGGTGTTTGTAGGGCTTGACCATTCAGGTAAATAGGGTAAGTTTTGTTACATTTTTTGCTTGACAGGGAGCAAGTCTGGATTCTGGAGGCGTTGAGCTAAACAAGGTTCTTGGACAAGGGATAGGTGCATCTATTATCCAGCTCTTACTGTAAATGGAATTGGTAGTTGAAGAGAGTAGATCATTAGTATGTAAAAAAAATTGGATTGGCGCCTGAACTAAACCTTGGGGTACGCCAGTACTGATAGGATGGAAGTCGGCATTGATCAATTAGAAGATCTAAATTTAAACGGACACTTTCTCAAACTTTTTGACTGAATCCTGGAGTATATGTTTTCCTGCAACGCCTCTTATTTTACCTATCTACATACTATTTAATTTAGTGTTGCAAGAACTGCCGATGTGACGGTTAATTTCAGCTTCCTCTAAGTTACTGGCAATATCATATGACGTTTATACTGTCAAGGGACATAAGGAATATACTGAATTTTCCTCCTCACATAATTCTGTCACTTTTGGGTTCGATTTGCCATAAAGTCTGCTTTTAACGCGAACAAAACGGGAGAACGCAGCAGCTTTATTGCATCTCTTGAACAGTACATATATTGTCACCCAATTCAGGAAAGATATTCTGTTCTTTATTATTTCAATATTATGCAGCTGTATGTGCTACGTTATTTTATATTTTATTTCTGATGCCTTGTCTCACCTTTCCTCATATTTTATTTATATATTTTTATATTTCAACGTCAATTTTTATTGTAGATACGAGTATGTATAATTTTCTAAAATTTAGACTAAGGTTGGGTTTGATCGGACTAAGTACTGGTTTAAATTTGGATCACTAGTTGATGAAGTTGAAGAAGTATTTGAAAAAATGTATTTTCGAAAAATCTGTTAGCCAAAAAAATATTTTCAAAGATTCTTTTTATTTATTAGGGATTTCAGCAGATATGCAACCTTTTCTCTTAAAGTTTGACCTTATATTAGAAAAGAGAAATAACAAGATTTCACACTGGGACAGGAACATTTGGTGTTATACTCAAAAGTTCAGCGCGATTCCATTTTTCACGATTACTTCCAATTGGAATCAATATTTTATTGCCATTCCTTTACAGCAACCGTTGGCAGTTTTACTCTGCATTCATAAAAGAAAAATCATATTTTACGATATCTGGGGGGATTTTTATACAATATCCTGAGAATAACGTCTATATATTTGACATATTACCCATTGTCAGCATTTATATTTTATAGATTTCGAAGCTTGTAAAGAATTAAGGGCAGGTTTCAATAAAATAGCTTTTTTGTTTATTCACAGTAAAATGTTTTGATTCTTCGTTATTTTTATTATTTCTTTTAATATTTCTGTCAATAAATGATATTCCGTATACATTGTTATTTTTATCGCCCAGTGAAAATATTGTTTACTTATTGATTCATCAATGTCGTTATGTTATAAATAAGTATAAGTGGGTGGAAGACACTGGCGGCAGGTGATACCGGAAGTTAAAATTTTTAAGAAAAAGAACAATTTATCCTAATGGATATACAGTGACCGCCATAAAGTGAGCAGCATATGGTAAATGTTGCTTTAATTTCAAAGTTATACCCAAATATTAATTTTCGCTTACTTTGGACAAAAAATAGGATTTAATCGTTTTTTGTGAATTACCCTGTATAAAAAGTATATCGCAATGATACAGTACGCAAATTATATTTTCCGTAGACTTTGTTAGAGATAGCCGTAAATGTTATGTCACAGTAGTCAGTTTCATAAATATTATGGCCATTAAAAGTAAAAACATAAAAATCTTAAATATTTTAGTTGCACAATGTATTTTATATTTTGGGAATCAAAAAAATTTCATCTAGCTGAAATTTTGTGACACACCTTAACTTAAACTATCCTCTAAGCGGTCTATTTATTACTAAAACCACAAAGTTTTAATTATGGTCCTCACAAAAAAATTTCAAAAACCCAAAATATCTTATGAAATTCGGGTTAAAGATCGATTCATATGATTTTTAATGAAAAATAGGCGTTTCAAATTTTGTTTAGATTTAAAGTGTACAACATAGAGATGAGCGATATCGTGATTTTTTAATATCTATGATATCTGATATCGTTACTTTTTGATATCAGTGATTTAAAAGCGTGACGTGATCACGAGATCACGACTTTCCAGTAGGCAATTTGCTTCTACAAAATATCGTGAATTGCGATATATCATATCACTTACTACTTTTACCAATTAGCTATCTGCACCTGTGCTCAGTGCTGTGTATGTCATGTTCGGAAATAAAACGACAATATATCAAATTTATAATCAAATTAACTTAAATTAAATTAAATAAAAATTTATAAAAACAACAAAGTGGGTAGTAAATTCGCTGGTACACAAACAAAACAAACCAAACAAATACATCGGTTTGTTCAAACTAAAATAAACATTATTGCCCAATATCTAAGCTGGTAGCGTTTTCCTAAAAAAATAAATGAGTACCTATTCTAATGTATTCTTTAGAAAAAAAAAAAAAGAAAAAAAAAACATATTTTTGATCGCTTAAAATAAGTTTAAGTACTTAATTCTGATACCTATAACAAACTTACCAAACTACGATCGCCCAATGCAAGCGAAATTGTAGGGTGCTTATAATTTAAATGTTTTTTAAGATTCGAGGTGCTCGTTTTAAAAGACAGTTTTGCTTGACATGTATTTCATTTTGCAATACTATTTTTTTCATTATCAATTTCAAAAAAATTCCATAAATATCATCTCTTTCTTTTTTAAATAATACTAGATATTGTGTAACAGCAGCCAAAAAACGAAATTAAAAAAATATATGCTCCAGTCTCCAACCCCAATTCTTTTATTCTATATCTAATCCACAAATTGATATACAATATTAACATCAAGCAGACTAAGTAATCATAATCAACCAGTGATCACTGACACCACTGATATCACATTTCACGAATAACGAATATCAAATACTAAAAATAAATTCCCGTGACTCCGTGACATGCGAGTCGCGATATGCGTTTCAAAAGAAACGTGAAACGGACGTAAGGCACGATATCCCTTGCAGCCCATATGTTCTTCAAAAGTGACATACGAAAATCGACCTAATAACCTAATGCCGATACATGATAATGGATAAATATCACTTTTCAAGCAACTGTTACTAGTGATTTTTAGATATCAGTGAAAAAATATCAGATCGTGAAATATCGCTCTTCTCTAACAACATATATTGAGCTTAATTTTTTGTTGCAAATAAAGTACGTTCATAAAATATTTTGGGGTTTGAGTTTTTTCTTGAGGACCACGATTAAAACGTAAATAAAGAACAAATTTTGTAGTTTTAGGAATAAATATACCATCTAGAAGATAGTTTAAGTTAAAGTGTATCATAAAATTTTAGTTACATGAAATTTTTTTGATACCCCAAAAAATAAAATACGGTGTGCAGCAAAACATTTTTTTCTTACTTTTGCTAACAGAAGGAAAGGGCGGAGACCATAAATCTTACGTAAGGTAAAAACTACAGAAAAATAGATCATTTTAAATATTATCTATTGTTTAAAACTTATAAAATTTCTTTATTTTTCTTTCAAACGAAATTTGTTTACATATTCTTTATAAGTAATAATAAACACGCGTTTCGGGAATTCCCTTCACATCAGTACATAGCGGTATACGTATATCGTTCGGGGAACCCCAGACATACAACGATTCTCAGACTTAAACCGAATTCTTAGTTTACCAGGTACTTTTTCCGTAGTTAAAGATGTATTTATTAAATACAGAAGGGGATAAACTATTGCACAAAACAAGTCTTTCACAATGTTAATGTTTAGCAAATCGTCACTCGTTATTTTTAAACCTATATACAACATTTTTTTAATTCTGAGAGATTAATAGTTTTTAATGTTACCAAGTTGTTATTTTTTCTGTTAACATTCTAAACCCACTATCTTTTTTCTATAGTAGCGGAGATTTCGTCACGACTATCAGATTAAAAAGTATTAAAGTTCTCTTCTATTGTCCCATTATATTTTTCAAAGTCGATTGCTGTAAATTCCGTAGTTTGACTATTGTTTCCAACTAGGTTTTTAAGTATTTTCCATATTTTCTTGCCATCGCCTTTGCACCTGTCTATTTTAAATTGATAGTCTCTCCAATCGTCTATATTCTTAGTTAAATGAAACTTTCTACTTGCGAATGCTTGGAAATTGGGAGACTAAGGTAAAAAACAATGAGAATAAGGTTTCAGCGCACGCTACGTTAGCATTATCTCCAACAAAAAATTAAAGAAAATAAATTGCCTTCCTTTTAATAACGTCGTCACCTGGAGTTACGAGATTCTGTCCCTGTTTTCCTTTTCGATGTAACGTAATAAAAAATGTAAATTGTGATAAGTGAGTAAATTTTCGGCTGTTGAGTTTTTCGGCCAGCCAATTTGTTTTTTCCTGTCGTGTTTCCCATAAGGGTAAATTTATTTAGCCAATATACTTTCCGTGGCGTTTATAAAACGTTTACTTCGTAGTAAATGTATTTATAACGGAGATGAAACAGCGCACATAAAATCGAAAATATGGGCCGTGCAGCAAATGGGAAATATAAAAGGTTATAGATACTTTATACTTTGTTCGATGACAACAAGAAAGACAACCGACAAATAATTTATAGGTAAAGTAACGGCAATTTTTTATATCATTGCCTTAGCCAACATTTCTAATTCATAAAGGGTACTCCTGAAGTATACAGTACAATGTATTTCATTTTTCCTAATATTTAACTATACAGGGTGTTAATAAAGTATGTGGTCAAATATCAGGGTATTATTCCTTACTCAATTTTAAAACAAAAAGTTCATATAAACATATGTCCTAAAGGACTTTGTTTTTAATATACAGGGTGTTGAATTTTTTTTAAAGGTTTTCCCTAAATATCTAGAAGATGCAAGTAAGTATCACGTTGAAACTGGGAGAAAATTTGTAATGCATAAAGAGGAGCATTTTAAGAAAAAACCCTGTTTTTCTCATTTTACCAGTGGTGTGCACAGGGGTAACGTCCGAGGTTAAATTTAAAGACAAATAATGCTTTTTTTTCAGTCTGATAGGATTTCTGATTAGCAAATAAAACTACACAAAAATTATCTTTTCAAAAATTAATTGTTTTGCTCAGGTTAGCCGTTTTCGATAAAAACGAAAAAATGTAAAGTTATTTTACATTATTTAGGTATTAGTGTAATTTGTTGAATATAATAAAAAGTAAGAGAGCCAAAGAAAAACACTTCTTTAAAGAAATTTGACAACTAGCAAGATTCCTCTTTGTACATTAAAAATGGTCACCAAGTTCCAACTTGCTACTACTTTGCGTCTTCTAGTTATTTAGGAAAAACCTATTAAAAAAAATTAAAACCCTGTGTATTAAAAACAAAGTCGTTTAGGACCCATGTTTATATGAACGTTTTGTCTTAAAATTGAGTAGGGAATAATACCGTGAAGTTTGGCCACATACTTCATTAACACCCTGTATACTTATACGAGGTAGAATTGATAAGTACTTAGTCAATCATAAAAAACGCCACAATCACCAAATTTTTTTTTATTTATTCAGGTACTTTTTAACAAGCAGTCCGTATGGTTTTCTGACCATCCGAAATAATCAATCATTTACATACACTAAACGCGCCTGCAGCTGTGCACCATGTTATCTTTATCTGGGCAACTCTATTTTTGATCGAAAACAGTTCTCGGATTTTGTGTTGGAATAAACCTTAATCTCCGTTAAGACTTGCACTTTTAGCAGAACGTTTATGATGTAATTCCAAGCCCTTTTAAAAAACTTCTTTGTCGTTGTCTGCAAACCACTTCTCAACGCCACATATGGCTTCGTTATTTGTCGAAAATCTGGTGGTGCTAAATCTGGAGAATAGGTAAACCAATTTTATCAATTTTTTGCTCTGCAATCGACGTCTTATGAGCCAGAGAGTTGTCTTGCAAAAAGAGCACACCTTTGGCAAGTTTTTCACGGCGTTTTCTTTATGGAATTTACGTATCAACTCAGTATAACATGCCTGATACTTCTACCCTGTTCCAAATACTCCATCAGAATGATCCCATCTCTGTCCCAGAAAAGTAAAGCAAGAAAGTTGCCAGCCGACACGAAACTTTTTGGGTCGTGGAGAACCAGAATGCTTCCACTCTTTAAATTGCTATTTAGTTTGGGTCTTAGTGATGGACCTACGTTTCGTCCATAGTAACAAGCCGACACAAAAAGCTTGAGGAATCTTCCTCAAAACATCGGAATATTTCCTTCGACGTCGTCAATCGAATGCGCTTCTGATCAGCATCCAAACATCTTGGAATCCGTGTGGCCGAAAGCTTTCTCATACCCAAGTCGTGATGGACGATGTGAATCACACGCTCGTAGGAAATGTGCCATGTTTCTGCTATAGGTTTGAGCTCAATTCGTCGATCGTCTAAAATCATAGGCAGAGTCAATGTATTTCGAAGTGGTCACAGAAATTTATCGTCCAGAGCGGTGTTCATCTGTGACATCTGATCTCCCTTTTTTAAATTCCGCAACCCAGTTTTTACAAGCGGCGCACTAAGGGGTATTTGTCCCTGGAACCTGGTCAAAAGTAGAATTTCCAAATGTCACAATTCACTTAAGCAAAATATTTGAGGAATAGAAAATGGACCAGGCCACGTACCTGGCCCATTTATTTTGCGAAAATCGCCCAGTAAAAATTTCTAGCCCATTCGCAAGTTAGCTGTTGTTTCTGCTGCAAGTTAATTGTGTCGAATATCTTAAAAGTGGTCAATGATGTATTGTGTTTTCGTTATAAATTTCATTGAGCTTGGAAAAGTTGTGGATATGTATTGTGATGTTAGAGGTATGTAGTTTATTCTAAACACAAGTTAACTTACCTTCCTATTGGTTGTGAGTGATTTGTCGGCCTACAAAGTTCCATCATATTATTTTATATTACTTTTAAAAATACATGAGGTGTTTAGTCATATTACCGGGCTTTATCCGACGATGAATCTTCCTTCCACCTTTAAATTTTATGGAATTTGTAATAAAAGACATTCTCGTAATTGTAAGTTTCAAATATTTGGAGAAATAAATAGGAATGCGTTTATTTAATTTCAGAGTCACGAGAAACGTATATAAGTATATCGAGAAGAGACCTGTACAATATAATCAAGGAATCTCAGCGTAAAAAAAGTGAAGAAAAATTCGCATATTCTGACTTCTTCTTTTTGCCAAAATTTACCGAAGTATAAGCAGTTATAGCTTACATTTCTTTTAAATAACTAGTTGAGACAGAGAAACACATCAAATAATTTTGGCAAGGTTACCCATAGTGAGGCGTATGAAGAACGCTGATCACCTAAATCATATCAACAAAAATCTCTTTGCCCGACAACCCTTTTATAAATAATTAATAACTTTTTTTTATCTAAGACATCCCACGTAGACCTCAAATCTAAGTACTAATGTACCGTGCGATCCATAGGGTTTTACATGTTAAATTTTTAACCCCATGTTAGGCTCTGTTCTGTTAGAAGTATAAAGGTAAAACTTTACATAGGTGAATTTTAGACTCTTAAGATTTCGTTAAGTTGCCAATTGTGCCAAAAAAAACCAAAAAATTATATACAATGAATAATTGAATCGAATGAATAATTAAAAAACACCTCTACTTGCATCCTGTTTCCTAATATCAACCTATACTTAATACAATTTTCTTTTCAGTAAATATAAATCGGAGCCCTAGACATAGTATAATACCAGATACAAATCGAAGTCCTAGAGGAAGTATAACTCCGGAAGTACTTTCACATCGGACCAGTCCCAGAGGAAGTATTTCAGGTAAAATGATTTTTATTTTTCATCACATATTTTCCACAACTTTCCATATACCTTAAAGCAAAAAAATTCGCATAGGGTATTTGTAGATTTTCTACAATTTATATTTTGCTATGATTCTCACTTAGTATCATCATTTGATTAACCAATCACTTTTAATATTCTCACTCGTGTGGGCAGTTCATTATTCTAATGAATTTTTTTTCCTGGCTACATTATGACGCTTTTTAGTAACTGCGTGCTTTAATTTGTCCAAAAGAATTGCGTAGTTTTCGATTGTGATTATTTGGCATTTTGGAAGGTCATAAGTTAGAAGAATACCTGTCGCATCCCGAAAAATTGAAGCCATTACCGTTTCCGCCGATGGAACAGCCATTGCCTACTTTGATGGAGAAGAACCACTGCGCCTCTACTGTTTATATTGTTGTTTTGTTACTGGTGTACAATGGTGGTACGAAGTTTTATCTGTGGTAAAAAATCGGCGAATAAAATCTGCTTTGTTCTTTCGAAAACTTTCCAAATACTGAAAAATTTGCATCCGCACCAAGTCGCGGCACCCACCTCGCGGACAGCTTCTTCGTGCTTTGCTCTTCATTCAGAATGTACGTTGCGCGTTCTTTGGAAATGTTTACAGCCTCCTCCATCTCAGACGTCTTCAATCGACGGTCTTTTAACACCATAGCCATGCACTTCGTCAACAATTTCTGGTGTAGTGGCAGATTTTGGACGTCCTCTACGAGATGCACCTTTAACACTTCCACAATAGTGAAAAGTGAAGGAGCCAAGTCCCTTAGACCATCCTTAATCTCATTATGAATGCCGGTTACGATAAGCCATCTATTCGTCATTCCACGGACGTTTCGGTCCAGCCTCATATAATTAATGATGTACCTTTGTTTTTCTTTTAGGCGAATACGGCCTAGAACAACGTAGCCCCAGGGGAAGCATAGGCTTCGAAAATGGTTGCGATCCTAACAGGAGTCCTAGGGGTAGCATTGCACCTAGAACTAACTTAGCTACTGATGTTAGGAGTTCTCGGGGTAGCCTAACGTTGACTTTCCAGGAACCTCCTGTGAGTGAGAGGAGAGCGAGCGCCGATAATCCCTCAAGTGAGTTACCGATGTATTTCTTATGTAGTTTTTTTAATTATGAGATTATTAATATTAAGTATTAAGTATTTTAAATAATTGTGGTACGGGACTTTAACAGAACATCTCTTCAATTAAAATGAAGTTATATATTTTATAAGTTATAAAGTATTTTGGAAAATATGAAAATCAAAATATTCGAAAAATAAATTTTTGAAAATAAATAATTTCGAAAATTAAATTTTTATGAACATGATTTGCGAAAAAACAATTTTTTAAATTAAATTAATTGATGGAAACATTATTCTCTAATAAAATGTTTTTCGAAAAACTAAGTTTTCAAAAATAGTTACTATTTTGAATGGAGATTTTTTAAAGAGTTTCCAAAAATTTTCGAATGTCAAGTTTATCTAAATGACAATGAAAAAACACAAAAGAAGATTGCTTAGGTTTCTTTAGATTGGCTCAGTTTTGTTAGAATTTGTTCAGAATCTTAACCTGCCTTTTTTCCATCATAACTTATTTATCCATTTTTGTATTTGAAAACTTAATTTTTCGAAAAACCCTCCGTTCTAAAACTTAATTTTCAAATCTATTTGGAAATTTATTTTTTCAAATTTACATTTTCGAAAATTTTCCCTTTCGAAAAAATATATTTCCGAAAATTTCCTTCATGTATTTATTTGTCCATAAGAGGTGTTTAATTATCGGTGAATTACACTGAAAATTTCGCACCCACTTATTCTAACCAATTACAAGCTTTTAATTGTTTCCATGACAACGAGAACAATTTCCGGAAATCAACCTGCCTGGGCTTCCAAATTACGCTGGAAATTTTTCCGCCATTTTAAATGTCAAAATATTGACGCGAGAATCGGAGTGTCTAAAATTAAAGTTATTTGTCAACGCAAAAAAGTATATTTGGTACACAAATATTTTAAAGATATTTAAATAATCTTTAAGATATTTATAAAGTTTTACTTAACTAAAATTAGAAAACGTCGTTTTATTCCGCTAAGGAATTTAGTACTTTATTATGAATATAATTTTGTAGTGCTTCGGAATGATTAATTATCATAAGTAAATGATG
This sequence comes from Philopedon plagiatum, assembly GCA_963971165.1. Taxonomy (NCBI): domain Eukaryota; kingdom Metazoa; phylum Arthropoda; class Insecta; order Coleoptera; family Curculionidae; genus Philopedon; species Philopedon plagiatum. The sequence goes on from OZ020191.1 coordinate 9,884,875, forward strand.
TTCCACCAATATTAGTAGATTAAAGTTAATAAAAAAACGGAAATATAGGATATCTTTAAGTGATTTATAAAAGTTTTATGCAAGCTTGTGGGCTCAATATTCAATGCTCAGGACAACAATTACTTCGTACTTTTAACTTTAATTTAAATAAATAAATTTCATATTATGTGTTCCCTTTTTTACTGTTTTACCTGAAGATATCAGCACAACTTCTCGTATTGCACCAGTGCGATATGTTGCACTTACCGGCCTAGATACGGCTTGTGTACTGTGGTTGCTAGGAAAACTAATAATTGTTTAATAAAATCAACTTACTGTTTCTGTCAATAATGAGAGCAAGTGATAAAAAACATGATTGAGCAGAAATATATAATAAATGATTATGTTGCAATTTCTTAAACCATGCCAGTAGCGCATAAAAATAATTAATTTTTGTTGTTGCTTTCAGTATACCTAATTGTTTCATGTACCTTAATTATTAATCAATTACGAAACTTCTTTCGGATACCGCTGGGCCAGCCTGAGAATTTTAAATTAAACTGAAACAACCCTAACCTTTATATTTATAATTTTATTTTTGCAGTCTTTTCACCAAATGAGAGTTTTCCTTTCTGAAAGAAAATGTAAAGACCTAACAAAACAAAGAGTAATTTTGGGTTCTTCTAAAATAAAGACAAAAGATAATACACTTAACTTGAAATGTTTTTGCTACTTTGCACGAATATAAAAAAAGAGAATAAACTTTGGCTTTTGTTTCCAAATCCTCGACAAATGGATATACACAAATGCACTGTTTTTATTTAATTATATTTTGTTTTTATATATTTATTTCTGTCTTGTGCAAACTGCGTTTATATAAAGCTGCGTTAATTTATATAGAAAAATCTAGTCTGTCCCATACTGGGACAAGAGAGACAAAAGAAGCTTTTTGAACAAAGAAGGGCAGATATCAATATTTTTAGGTGGGCTCTAAAATTATTGATGTACAAATAAAACAAACATGATTATCAAATTAATACATTTAGTCTTACAAAATGTGTAGTACCGAAGGCAATTTTTAGAATTTTTCAGAATATATTATTTTCTAAAACATTATATATATATATATATATATATATATATATATATATATATATATATATATATATATATATATATATATATATATATATATATATACATATACAGTGTGTGTCGTCACAAATTCGAAACAAACTTCGTGAAATTTATTCTTGCAGCGTTGCAAAAAAGATTGTCGAAAATTGAATTTTAGCTAAAATATGCTTTAAAAATGTATTTTCGAAATATTATTATTTTTTGAAATTTTTATATCTTTGTTGCAACAGTTCAGCAGTGTGGATAAAACTTTTTATTATTGTTTCTAAATAGCAAAACAGAGCTATTTAGGACGGACGACGTAAGATAAATATTGATAAATTCCAAACCACTGTGGGATTACCTGTGAGAATACAAGTAGAAGGATTTTTGGGGGCTTATGTATTTTTCAAAGCAGTCACGTTTAACCACATCAGGAAAAGGTCAATTTTTGCCATAAAATCTTTTATATCTATTTGGTCTTGAGTTGTAATATTTGCCACATACATACTGATAAACTAAGCGAGAATAAAGAACCAGAGAAACGCCATAATATATCATGTTTTGTAGAATAACAATGTTTCAATAATTTAAAACTATTTTATGTACCTACAGGATTATTGATTATATTTGGATCAATGGATAGCTCTTTTATTTAAAAAGATAGAAACTTGTTCAAATTAGGAAAATTGTAGATTTGTTCGAGAACCATTAGGAAACCTTCGTGATTTAAAGTCCGTCAAAACGTCAGGATGGAACGCGTTCAGTGTGGCCACCATTGGTGACAGGGCATTAGAGCTTTCTTACGAAGGTGGCCTAACTTGTGATAGATATCATCCCTTTCTCACTGGAGAAATAAAGAACTTTTTAGGTGAGTTATCGCTTAATAACCTCAACCGAGCTATTTGGCAACAAGATGGTGCCACTTCACACAACACGCCAAATGGGACTTAGTTTTTAAGCAATTTGACTTGCACAGAAAAAACATTATCGTATATTGAACTGGATACCAATAACATTTTATTTGATGCAGTAATACCTTATTCTAAATTTAATACAAAATATAAAAATACATTGGTTTCAGTAAAAGTTTATTTCTGAGAATATACGTCTTATTTAATCTAAATACTTGTTATTACTGCTTCAATTATAACAGTGACTAATTTAATATAACTTCTAATAGAAAAACATTTTTGTTTAAATTCAGACATATAGGGTGTCGCTGGATGGGGTTACTTATACCACAAATGGACTGAATTTTCAATTTTTCAATAAAAAGTTATTCTTTATAAAAAATTTTGCTTCTACAAAAATGCGATTTACGTAAAGAAATTAGTTATACAGGGGGGTCAAAAACTTTAAAAATGTAAACTTAATCTAATAGTAAACTACCTTTATTCCTTGCTTAGAATTACTTTTTAAGAGACAATTCAAAATTTGAGGAGACCTTTTTATTTTCCTAAAACAAAAAATTGTAAGTGTTAATTAAACTAAACGTTTTATTTACAAACTTTTTATTCAGTATGACAACCGCCAACCTCCACAGACTTTTGTAGTACCAAACAGGTATTTTGGTTACGGTATTCCTTAAATTCGGAAAAAGCTGGGGCATGGAAAACGATAGATTTAAGAAGAGTAGAATTTAAAAACAAAAAAATAATATGGCAAGCCCTCTAAAAAACTTAAGGTTAGTTCAAAACCCACTCACTCAATTGATGTTCAATTGTTTTTCAGTTACGTTTCCCGATGGTTCTTCTACAAATCTACAATTTTTGTAATTTAAATATTTTGTTATCCCTTCAAATAAAAAGTTATCTATTGGTCGAAATATAATCAATATCTCTGTACAGGGTCTTCCAACGAGGACTGAACAGGGGCTCATTTTTGAGCTTCCTTGTATTTAAAGAAAAATCTAAAATAGCCAATCGATGTACTTTTTCCTGCAGAATTCAAAAATGAATCCAAAAATTTATTTGAACCAGAAACAAAAGAGTTACGCTATGGATAAGGTGTTTTTTAAATGGAACATTATACGATTTTCGAAACGAGTGATTTTTTTTATGTCCGTTCTGATTAAAATATTTAATATTGTGACAGCTATTTTTATTAAATTTTAATGTTTTATCCAGTATAATTTAACTTCAACCTGTTTGAAACATACACTAGGTAATAAAGGTAAAATCACCTTGAAATCCTTCAAAGTCAAAAAATTTGACAAATTTACTATAATATTGCCGAAATGAAATATTCATTAGATGAGAGATTGCAATAAATCTTCTCCTTGCTTCTCTTGCATTTTCTTGGTATTTGTAGAACAAGATAACAATCTGCAATCTCTCATCTAATGAATATTTGATTTCGGCAATATTATAGTAAATTTGTCAAATTTTTTGACTTTGAAGGATTTCAAGGTGATTTTACCTTTATTACCTAGTGTATGTTTCAAACAGGTTGAAGTTAAATTATACTGGATAAAACATTAAAATTTAATATAAATAGCTCTCACAATATTAAATATTTTCATCAGAACGGACATAAAAAAAATCACTCGTTCCGAAAATCGTATAAAAAAAGCTATGTTCCATTTAAAAAACACCTTATCCATAGCGTAACTCTTTTGTTTCTGGTTCAAATAAATTTTTGGTTTCATTTTTGAATTCTGCAGGAAAAAGTACATCGATTGGCTATTTTAGATTTTTCTTTAAATACAAGGAAGCTCAAAAATGAGCCCCTGTTCAGTCCTCGTTGGAAGACCCTGTACAGTTTTATTTATTTAATAATATGACCAAATAGTTGATCGCTTTTTTTTATAAATTAGACAGTACCTTCTGAATATAGCACACTAGTGTAGCCCTTTATGGAAGATAAAAAGAAAGGTCTCTATAAGATAGCTATAAACACCCGAAATATAATATAAATCAACACCCTAAAAGAGAGCATAGAGTGATGGCGCCTATTTTATGGTTTTTCTGTCTCCTTGTTCTTCAAGACATCCCGAACAACAAAAAAATAATGGATATAAAGTTTATTGGGTAAAATAATTTTTTTTCTACAAAAAACTTTATCTTGCTTATTCTAAGTAAAACTTTTTAAATAAAAATTTCTTCTTGTACGATAAAATGAAACACAGGAGAAAAATAGGGATATATTAAGTTCGTTTAAACCAAAAAAACACTGCTATTTTATGCATTTATACAACGTGTAGTTTCATTACTTTTGCTTAAAAGCAGACAATTAAAATTAAGAACACTAAATAATAATTTCATTTAAAACAAAAGGCTTCAAAAATATGAATATAAGACACAAGAAAATTAAAGAAATCGTGTCTCGAAGTACTTGTTTGTAACTTTTATGTCTCTTCGCTTATAATAAATCTCCTTGCGCCCTAATTAAAACATTAAATTTTGGGAGGAGGAGTAAATAAAATTATAATAAATTTTGAGTACATTAAAACAACATTAAAATATAAATTAAAATTATGCACTTTTCATATACAAAAAATTCTGAATATTATGCTGAAAATGTTCTATGACAATGTTAATAAATTTTAGTCATTGTTTAGCGACTTTCAGATTTTGAGGATAATTTAACAAATCTGTCGAGTGGTATCATTTCAAACCTGGATCTCCTCCCGTCCTTTGAATCCCGTGTCAATAGACTACATTTCCCTTCTCTTCAGATGCCCACGGTGCGTTAGTACTTAGGCTTGAAGTCTCCGTGGGCTGCCTCAGATAAAAAAAATTCTGACCACTATACAAATTTTTTGTTTATGTTTTTGTATACATAGGTTAGAGGTAAAAAACTTATAAAAAAATTTCGAGTAATTAAAGAAATAAAGTTTACAATTGCCTTTAATACCAAAGAGCAATTATAACAAAATAATTACAATTAAAAAGAGTAGTACAATATTAAATAACTCAACTCAACTAAAAAATTACTAAATTTAATTGTCTTTATTTCAATGCTGCCCTTTTTTATTTTATTAATACTAAGGGTACGCAATCCCCACTTCTCTAAGCGTGTATGTGGATCGAGATAACGATATCATTTTTACGCAATCCCCACTTCTCTAAGCGTGTATGTCGAGGTCTTGCTGTCCTCTCTTCAATTTTGCGTTAGATTGTGTGTGTAAAATGGTGTCGTATGGATTTCTTGAGGGTTGGATAAATTAGTTTCAGTCGTTAATGGTAAATAAATGCTGATATCCACTAGATATTTCAATGCCTCTTGATGCCACTATAGCCACATTTTGGGAAAATTAAGTCCCACTGAACCACACAATATAATAAACATTTAAAAAAGCATTGTAGTTGGTCTTGCCTCACACCCAGCCTTTTAGTGAAAAGTGTTTAAGTATAAATTATTTTGGCCCAAATAAAACCTGTCATTGCAAGTCAATGGTGCTTTGACAGAAATCAATGTGCTCATATTCTTAAATCAATCGTCATCGTTATTGGTAAAACAAGAACATAGTATATCATTGATTTATTGACTGCCTCCTTAGCACTACATTAGTGTTTTTTTTGTGTGTATTAGGTCTTAAAATTGAATAGTTTTTTTGAATTTATCATGATCTTAATACAAAATTTATCTGCTGTGTAACTTTACCATATTGTTCCAAGTTTGGAATTCCTTCTTAGTCGTAGTAAAGTTCTATTCTAGTTCATGTAAACCATAAATTTAACCAAGTATTCTCGTCGTTCCTATCTTTGTTATCATGAGAATTTACGACATCAGATTGCGTGCTTTTAGCATGTATAGAATCACCCTCCTATATTAAATTAGTATCCGAATAAAATTAGATTTTGCTGATTTTCTGTTTAGTATCGATGTAACCCTGTCGGTAAGGAAACGAAAGCAATCTTTTTGGAGAAGCTCCAGAAAGTACCATAAAAGTTGTTTAATGAGTTCAAACACTCTTCTTTGATATTATATAATTTGTATAATGAGGTTGTTCAGTCATTTCTCGTTTTCGATAAATACATGATGTCCGAAAAGGCTTAGTATAGGCAAATATCCTTGCCATTAGTAAAGACAGATAAACCAAATTTTTAGGTGTATCTTACTGGTTAATAAATCTTCTTTTTTATGTAATTTAACTTTTTCAACCCTCTTGAGGGTTGACTCTAGGAAGTTGGGGTCAAAAATTTTGAACGCAACCCAATGCCGTGTGGTACCTCATTTTAAAGGTCTTTAAAAAGGTAACATTCGTAGTAAGTATCGTAGTTTGTTTTTAAATGGAAAGCTTTTAAAAATTAAAAATCGTGAAGCAAAACTAAAATTTTAAATACTTAGTTACCATTATTTCTCTTATTACTTTAAAAGTTGTATAAAATGACCACCATAAATTTCTTGGCAGTAATAAAGTCGATTTCGGAACTCACTTCTTACATTTTCGAGAACGGCAGGGGTTGTTCCTTGAGAGAGTAACACCTGTAACACTTGACGAATTGACAGGAGTCAATAATTTTTTTGTGATTTGTATTTTTCCTTTAGCAATGGGTTTAACTAATCAAGAAAAAGTCGAGATTGTTTTAATAATTAGAAATAATTATTGCACAACTAGAGAAGCAGTCGAAAAATTTAACAATAATCAACCAGAAAGACCAACACCAATTACCCATCGAACAGTCAGTAATGTTCTGAGTAAATTTAAACGGTACTCTCCAAACTTCATTCGAAAATGAGAAAATCAAGATCAAAATAATCTTCCTCGCTTATACGACGAAAATGATGAACTTAATGTTTTGCTCTATGTTAACGAATTCCCTACAACTAGGTTATGGCAAATATCTAGAGATCTGCATTTAAAAATCTACTTTATTAGAACGGTGCTAAAAAACATTAACTTACATCTTTTAGGTCCAAGTTTACCCATACATACTTACTTACTCCCTGGCGTTACAACCCTGGGTGGGTTTTTGTCGACTTGACAACATGCCTCCATCTGTCTCTGTCTCTCGCCACCTCTATCCAATGCTCGATGCCCATAGCTTTAAGGTCCTTTGCTATATTGTTTCGCCACCTAAGTCGAGGTCGTCCAAGTGGTCTCTTAACAGTAGGTGCCTCTTCCCATACTAGTCTTGCTATTCTGTCGTCAGGAAGTCTTCTGACGTGGCCTGCCCACTGGAGTCTTCTGGACTTTATTTCGTTTACGATATTGGTCTCCGCGAATAGGTATTCAAGCTCTTTGTTGGTTTTTATTCTATACTGTCCTGTCGCTCCATCAAGCGTCGACCCAAACATTTTCCTTAGTATTTTCCTTTCCCAGACTCGCAGTCGCTCTTCGTTTGCCATTGTTGTCGTCCATGTCTCGCAGCCGTATATATCCACCGGTCTTATAACTGTTTAATCCATACATAGGGTGTAAAACAGTTATAAGACCGATGGTTATATATCCATATATAGGGGGGCTCGAAGTTAAGACTAGATTTTTCTGCGTGGTTATTAAGCTTTATGGAAGATGATCGTCGTCTACCTTTCAAAATATTTTTTTCAGATGAAGCTTTTTTTACGACCTACGGTATCGTAAGCTCTAATATTTTTTGTTGAAAATGTCGTCGAGGTGTTCCTAAATTTCCTAGAACATGATTTTAACGATATGTTGCATGACATATCTTTCGCTTTCAGCGAAAATTTATTATTTCAGCTAGATGGAGCTTTCCGGCATTTTGCAGTGCAAGTTAGATATTGCTTAAGTAGACATTTTACTAATAGGTAGATAGGATGAGGTACGGATCAAGATTTGCGTTTTGGTCCTTGGCCAGCGAGGTACCCGAATCTCACCTCACTGGGTTATTTTTTGTGGGGTATTTTCAAAAAAAGGGTATATAATAGGCGGCCTCAAGACAGAGAAGACCAGAAAACCATAATTCAGGAATGGCTTCGAGAATATCAACTAAATCCCGTCAGGAGTTTTAGACATAAACTCATTAGGTGTATGTTGGACAACGGGGGGGGGGGGCTTATTGAAATGTAATGTCTTGTGCATTCTTGTTGGTATTTACTGTGTAATTATTAGTAATTGAAAAAGTCGTTATGTGTAAATATATTTTCAGAATTGTTTAATACATTTTTAATTAAGTTGTTGATGATCTAAATATTTTAATTACTCTGTATACTAAATGAAGCCGCAAACAGTACATTTACGGCGTACTAATAAATACTACGATCGTATCCATCTATATTTTATTATCAAAAATCTTAAATAACTTCAAATAATACTTTAACGTTGCCCCGTATACTGCAAATCATTTGACTCTTTAATGTGCGTTTGTCTCTCTTCAATTTGTCGGATAATAAATACTGTTATACAGTTTTTTCCCATTTAAAATTTAAGTTTATCGTTTTTTGAGACACTCTGTGCAATGTTAAAAAGAAATTCTCATGCCAATCCTAATATTTTTAATAGCAAAACTTTTATGAAGAGTAACTTTTTTCCCAAAAAAGTAAACAAGTTTTCCATTTGGCCAGCAAATCACACACACGCTGTATAAACTCGAACTAAATAGGCTAATTCAATAAGATACTACTTTTGAACTAGCGTTAAAGTTTTCTCTTATAATACAATTTTTATATTAAACTAGAAACACAGAAAAGAAAAACAAAGAATAAACAGCAAAACTTATCAAATTCAATCTTGTATGACTTACATTGTTAGAAAAGTTATATATTAGATTTGAAAAGAAAAGATGCACTTTACGTTTATATCCTTTATTGGTACGTGGGTGATCAGAAGTTTTTAATAAAATAGTTTTATTATTTCTTAATAAATTGGGTTCATTATAAACTTATGCTCAGGTTCACCGTTGCGAACGAAAAATCCCGGACAATTAGGTTAACATTTTCGGTAATATTTAGAAAATTTGGTAAATCTGACTTTTTTACCTTTAGAGCCACTTAGGTAAATCAACTGGCAAAAGATGTTATTTTTAGAAAAATGGTCCATTTCGTCTAGCCTGTTTTGTTAATAGATTCGTTGCAAAAACCAAATACATCCAATCAGTTCTAACTTCTATCCATTAACAAATAATTTTTTAGTATATTTTGTTTCAAAATTTATTATAAACATATATGGAAATCATTTATTTTATTAATTTTTTATGGCAATGTAGAAGCCCCAAACATTTTCAATCGGATTTACATCAGGATTTCTAGAGGGCCAAAGTAGTAAATGAATATTGTTTTCCCGCGCCCAATACAAAATCCTTCTTGCCGTGTGGACAGGGCAGTTATCATGTTGATAAATAAAATTTCTTTGAGGAAAAATATTGTTCACTGAAGGCTGCATAACTTTTTTTAATATATCTACACCACAGTCGGGTCTCCGGTGGCCGAGTTGGTACGGCGGCGGCGCCAGCTTCGCAACCGAGAGGCGCGGGTTCGAATCCCGCTTCGACCATGGATATTTTGTTATTGTCGGAAGGTGGTAGAGGATTTCTTCCTCGACCGAGGTGGTACCACCCAACAGATCCTCTTAAAGGGCTGGTGAAGACCGTACGGATGTTTCCAGCTCTGGATGTGTGAGTCGGATTTCCCCAGTACACCCACGGTACATAGTACTTAGACTTCGGTCTTCGTGGCCGTCAGAACATAAAAAACATACAGGGTGTTATGGAATTCAATGTATATATTTGAATTAGTGACTCCTGGTGTAGTTTACAGACATACCCAATAATTTTTTTCTCTCAAATCGCACACTTTTTATTTTAAAAAATACCCTAAACCACCCCGTATCCGACGCTTCTAAAGAGCCTGACGTCATAAGCTTTAATATTATGAAGAAAAACAAATGATCCAGCCAAACTTAAATATTATCTTGACACCTCATTTTTTTATTAGATTTAAATAATCCAAATTATTTTTAATTCCACTATCGCATTTTGCCAAAAATATGTAGAGGTACCTATTTTAATTTAATAGCAATTTAGGTACATTATAATTTAAAACTACGTTCTAGTTCTAAAGCAGATCCTACACCTACACGATCATTATTACTGTCAGTACAAAAAATATTTTCGGGGATAATAAATACCACGAGAGCTTGAAAATTGCCGATAATTTTTCACGATTGCGTGTTTTCTATAATTTCACGAGTCCGCAGGACGAGTGAAATTTGCAAAGAAAACACGTAAGAGTGAAAAATTATCAGTAATTTTAAAGCTCGAGTGGTATTTAGGGGATTATTTCACGAATGAAAACACAAATTAATATGACAACCAAGAAAATGACAGGAAAAAATTATGGGTGTAATTTTTTTTAATTGACGTAAAAAATTATCTCTGTAATTTTAAAAAACTTCACTCATCTTACAGGACTTTTAACACATGGGTGAAATAATCGGGGATAATACCACGAGAACTTAAAAATTACCGATAATTTTTCACGATTGCGTGTTTTCTATAATTTCACGAGTCCGCAGGACGAGTGAAATTTGCAAAGAAAACACGTAAGAGTGAAAAATTATCAGTAATTTTAAAGCTCGAGTGGTATTTAGGGGATTATTTCACGAATGAAAACATAAACTGCTCGAGTGGTATTTAGGGATTATTTCACGAATGAAAACACAAAAAACATGAATTGAATATTTATTAAACAATTTAAACAACAAACCTTACTTTTAAATTAAACTAAAATTTATTTATTATTTATTGTATAACAGAAATACAAACAACAAACAACTAAATTTTTCGAAAAACCTTTAAAATGTTGATACAAACAACTAAATAACAAATCATGCCGACGGTTGCTAACAGTAACTACGGGTTTATAACAATTGAAAGCCATTTGTTTGTATTGAAATTAATATGACAACCAAGAAAATGACAGGAACAAATTATCGGTGTAATTTTTTTTAATTGACGTAACGTCAAAAAATTATCGCTGTAATTTTAAAAAAACTTTACTCATCTTACGGGACTTTTAACACATGAGTGAAATAATCGGTAATATTGATCATGTACGATGATCGATTGAAGTAAATTCAAGCAAATTATTGCAGATTATTCGAATATTTTAATGTTTGTATGATACTGACAGTATTGTGTGAAATACTGACAGTAATAATGATCGTGTAGGGCTGCTTTAGGAAAATATATTGATAATATGCACGCGTGTTTATATAGTTGCCTAAGCAGTAAAGTAGGTGGTAGATCTTGATGTACCCGAAGAGAAGCTAAAGGGTTGTTGACCCCATTCAGTCCGCTAGATTGATTCCGATTGGCCGAACTCATGCGTCAGCGTCAGCTGTGTATGGATTCATATTGACCAGTTTAATAATACCGTTTACATTATTTCTGCTATTTATTTCTTAATTTGTGAAAGAAAAAGTTAAAGCCGTTAAATATTAATGAAAGTTAAAGACGTTTAATATTAATATAATATCGTATCGTCGCTTAGTGAGGTGCATTTTAAATTAGTTCTGGGTATGTAGTTGAAGCTGGTGTATTTATTTTGGTTTAAACAGGTTTTCTCTAGAGAGTTTTATTAAATTTGCGTTATAGGCAGTACATTAACATTTTGAAATTGAGAATTTTGGAAGAGTTGGTAGGATTTCTTTCTTTAAAGGTAATGTATTAAAAATATTATTTCCTCAAACTTGTTACACAGAAATATTGTTAAAAGACCTGTCAACACAACAATCTAGCTCACTGTTGTTTGTTTTTTTTTATATAGCCATGTGTTTTATTTCCAGTGGTGTGCAGTGATTAAAAAAAATTGTGGGGCGATACCTAGCTTATTATCGCGAAGCGCCATTTGTGACTATTTTCCCCAATTTGAATTCAGAAGAATTTACCAGATTCAATATATGCAGCGATTTTCATAACATCCTGTATATGTGCCCACTGAAAACCGAAAACTTTCCACCCAAGTTTATACTCTTTTAAATAAATAAATCAAAAAGAGGCTTAGGGGTTTAAGCACGGTGGGTGAAAATACCAAAAAAATATGTTCTCCTGAAAACTAAAGTATACGGGCCCGAGCGTTTTTAAATTTATTTATTTAAACGAAAACAAACCTGGGTGGAAAGTTCTCGGTGGGCCACCCTGTATGCATCAAAGAAATACTAATCATAGTTCACTAAATAACGATGGCAAATTCAAAGCTGAGGATATTTCACAACGATTTTTGGGTTTTACTATTACTTTTCTCATTATATTTAAATACCTTTGAGCGGTCTGAAAAAATATTCAAAATAAAACTAAATTCGAAAAGTGCTACAAAACTAACTCAGAATATAACTAACTTATGTAGTACTAAAACGGTACATTGGCCGTTATGTTCAGTTGTTTTTTGTAGGATGATGTTAGCGGGGAAACTGAATTTTTGAATTTGCTCGAATTTTAAACCTTAAAATCTTTGTTTTTATCCGTCCAACCGATGTAATTTCTTTGTGTGCGTGTTTTGATTGACTGATTTGGAAAATATCAACATATTTATTAAAAATGCGAAATGACTAAACAAGCGTATAATAAATTAAGCTTGGGATGGCTTACCCATATAGATTTTCCTAAAACTAAACTTAAGAGCGAGCTATAATTATGATGTAAAAACCTTTAAAAATTCTGCCTTGGGCGAATAATTCTTTGGAAAGCTAGGATTAAATTTTTTATTATGTTAATGAGAATATGATTTACGCATCTGCGTTTCACGTGCTTCTAAGATATTACTAATTTTCAAGAAGAAAATGATAATTAGGAAGCTAACAAGTTTTACATTAAGATCGCTCACGCTAACATTTCAGTGTAAGCAATTTGAAAGTAAAATGTTCAGAAAGACTTTTTAGATTGGAATAAAGAACAGGTTTTTATAAAAGGCCAAAATAATTATACCCTGAGATTCATTAAAAGGTTTAAGTACTGGTTTCATTTTAGATTCTCCTATTGATCACTTAAGTTTTGACAAGTTTGTGCCCTGATACATTCCTCATTTAGAAGTTATGAGTTATTCTATTGTTTCTGCGATTTGCTTGGTTTCTAAATGATTTAAATCCTAAAAATTGTTTCTAAAATGAATTTAATTTTAATGTTGTGGAAAATACATACTTAAGTGGGGAAAATAAGTGCAAACTCAAACAGATGAAGCTTTCGTAGCTAGTTCCTAGCTGTTATTTTATTCATTTGAGTTTAAAGTGGATTGTTTTCTATTTTCATATTATAGGGTGTCCCAAAATGAAAGCACATTTTAAATTCGCGGCATTTTCGTTTCGGTCGCAGAATGCTTCTGAAAATTTGACAGCTGTCATGTACCAGGTGAGTCAACGATAGCGCGGAATAATTTTATGCCCTGAAGGTAGGATTTGTGGATAATAAGCTTTTGTGTTAAAGTATGGTTGGATATTCTGCACATTCTGCAATATTTTAAATTATATAGTAGGGTGTCACAAGGTTAATATTTTTAAATGGGACAGCCAGCATTTGAATGGATTTTTGAATTCCACGTGTAATTTCCTAACTTTTTTATTATTGGTTTAATATACGAAAACGTCATTGTTTTAAAGATAATTCGACTTGTAATGAAAATTTAGCATTTGCAAGCATCTCTTCCTTGGGAAAATACTACTTAAATTTTGACTCCAAGCGATTCATAATTTGTGTCCTGAGCAAATTAAGTCAGAAAATATATCCACTATGAAATATTTGACATCTCATCTACAGGGTGTTTTATTTCTAGGTACAAAGTCAGAAAACTTCAAATTAAAAAATGCCACTTTTATCAGATATAACACCCTATATATTTTTTGCCGTCTTATAGCTCATCAAAAACTCTTAATATTTTGTAAGGAATGTCCTATTCCTTTCTCTAATAGTTTTTGAAATATTTTGATTTTTCAGGATTTTCTGTTCTCGTTTTTACGGAAATATTTAAAACGAGACAGTGTGTATCATACTCAATTGAATTATAAACTACTGAAATAAATGTGTATCATAATCAATTATGTTATGAAATGTAATGGCACAAATTCTGCAATAAGATTTAAATTTAGAACTAAAAGGCTCCAAAACTTGTTACCAGAAAAATGTTTAAGAAGTGTTTTGTATTCCAAATTAGGTTCTTTCGTGTTTTTTCTTAATTGATAATATTATTATGCACCCTCCAGTTTCAAGAATTTCCTTCTTATTTCTACTGTTCGATAACATCTTGATTCACTAGAGAGAAATGTCTAATTTGACAATCAATGTTTTAGATGGACAAGAGTGATAATAAGACAAGTTATGTACTATTAACTTTACTATAAAGAAAATTACAATTATTTACGTACGTATTTTCCACAATAATAGAACTAAACTAATGTTAGTACCATGTTTGAAGATCTAAATTTTAATCTGAGCGGTCTTAAAACTTTTTAGTTGATGACACGTTTTCAATAAATAACTAAAATTAACCAAAACTCCGTTCATCTATGTAATAAATAATTTACAGCTCCCAAATACAAATAATGCCGTAGTGAAATTGTAGCGGATGTATTTAATAATTTGAAATATTGGGTCACGACTAGGAGCACGTATTGCATATATTTGCTTTCTAGGTAAAGTCAAGTATATTCACAGTTTAGAGGAAAACTAACAAAACAGATTTGGTTGTGGCTGCAAAAGGGCTTTTTTTTGGTGCATATTTTTTTATTACAAGTTTATTTAGATTGAATTGAATGGCATTCTACAGGGTTTGTCCAGGGTTGCACCATGCCAGATTTCAAGTCAAAAGAAATGCCAAAATTTTAGTAAAAAATGTAACGAAGTTTTTTGAAAAATTACTAAGAAATTCTGAAATTTTTCCTCGAAAATTGCTAATACTATCTTTTCCAGCGGGTAACAGACCAAACTCCTTTACACCAAAAATAATTATTCCAAATTTTGGATAGCTGACTTTTCTACAAAAAAGGTTTTATTGGTGCCTATTCTACGTATTATTTGTATTTCTCTTTAAATAAGCTTATTCAGCATTTTTTTCGTATTTTATAATATCAATGTTCGCCATGCGAAAAGCTTATCCCCCTTATCTTTCTGAGAGCTAACCTGGTTTTTATCATACTGTACAAGTGACGTGTACGTGTGACCAAAGTTTAGACAGTTTCTTATAAAGATAAGAAGCCGTCTAAACTTTGTTCAATGCACGTGTACAGCATGATAAAAACCATGGGCAAAGGCCCATATCGCCAAAATAAGCCAGTAAAACGGCCCCAAGGGTAATATTTCTTGCGTTTTACTCCGTACACCAGTTTTCGTACATTTTAAAGATTTTCCCTAACTCTCCCTATTTTTTTCGTTCAGCAAATTTTCCTCTACCTTCCCAGCTTTTTCCTTAAGTTCAGGAGAAGTGCATTTTAGATCGTTTTCACTATCGCTTCATATTTTGTTATTTTTCGTTGTAAAAACTTAAAATCTACGACGGTTCGATGGCGTGCATGATACAATAATATTTAATTTCTCTTTTTGAATCACCTTCAGTCCTTGTCATGAAAAAATAGCAATCGTCAAAATGATTGGTGGGTTTTCGCCATACCATTGGAACTGCAAAAGGCATACTTTTTGTCTTGTTTTTCATCCACTGCATCAGTGACACGCTACAGCTGATACAGAACAGATGGGGAGCCCACTGCTTGTCTTGGTCTCCGATCAAAACACCAAAATACATGAAATAGGCTTTTTTCACATTTTCAGAAAATGCTCTGGCTTGTGACTTCACCAGAAATTCTCCACAAATATAACAAAACTTGTCAGGAGAAAGTTTGCAACTACGGCGCGTTTCACTTGACATTTTCGTCGTTGACAAAACTTTCTTAACTACACAGAACTACTCAATTCGAAACTCAAGTTTAAGGTTATATCCAATCCATTTTAGGTTATCTTTTTGTTTTAAAATTCACCCCCTTTAAATGACCCCTCATACAATTTAGTACCTACCACTATAAAAGGGTCTAATGAGCCCATTGAAAAGTGGTACGTATTAGGGTCTTATGAATATTTGTCTATTATTAGAAAGGTATTAGCATTGTGAAAATAATTGGCGGAACTGTGTTACAAAAATCGTGTCGGCTGCCGGATCTTTAAATGGCGAAGTACCTATTAGGCCACCCTTTATTATATGCATTTTTTATGTGTCTAGCCAAGAAGGTCATTGTTTTTTTGTAGCAAATAACTGAGCAAGGACAATTATAAAAACCTAAATAGTACAGAGCTGCTTACTTCTCATAAATTTATTTGTTTTTTCGTACTTTACTACCATTTATTTCCTTGTCGAGGCGTCTGTCTTCGTATTTAATGTTGTTCACAGTCGTGTCGCCAATAAAAATGTACAATTTTTAAAAATCTTTCTCACGTAAGCTCGTATATCTTATTGGGGTGACATTATCTGGCGGCAAACCTTCCATAATTTTAAAGTAAAAGATTACCAGAAACCACATTGCTAAGTTATGACGCTGGTAAACAGCACGCCTCCCTTGTTTAACACCGTTAATCTAAGGGTAAATCATCTGAGACAAGTGTCACGATTTATATTGGTACTATAAATGGATTTATTAGTTTTTGCCACCACCTACACCCTTTTGTGTTTCAGCAACAGAGTTGGAACGAAATGAATGAACGGGACAATTTTCTTTAGTTACGAATTCTGAATATTCACCAACATAATAATATATTATATAAATGCGTAAATCGGATTGTTTGTTTGGTTGTTACTTCACGTCTTAACCAGTGGCGGATACTTGGTTTAGGGGCGGGGGTTTAGGGGGGTATTGGGGCGCCAAGTTATTAAATATTTCGTTTAAAAATATTTCATTTAAAAGGGAACAAAAGCGTCATAGTAAGGGGCGCCAAATTTAGTAGGGAAAGGAAGCGAGGAGGAGGGCACTATTATATCCGCCATTGGTATCAACGAAATAGCGGCTTGCGATGAAACTTGACACCTAATAAACTTAGGTCATAGAATAGAATATAGGTTATCGTTTATCCCGATTGGATAGGTTATAACATTATTGCTGTGATTAAATGATTGTTGTTATAGTAAAGTTGTTCTACTCGTAGTACAGGCCAAGATGTATGACAACAAGCCATCGACTAGCTCTAAATAGCGGGCCAGTTTATTTGAGGGGGTTTACTAATTTTTGTTTATTAATGCCACATGCTAATAACCTATCAATGGTTGTGATTTGAGTAAGTATTTCCGTATTTTTTGCGTGACAGGGAGTAAGACTGAGTTTTGAAGACGTTGAACTGAACAAGGTGCTTGGCACCCCCGTTTTGGACTAATTGAAGACCTTGAAAAAGGGACAGGTGCATAGATCTGCGTCTATTATCCAGCTCTTGATTCGAAACTTATCTGGAAAAGTAAATGTTGGACTGAAGAGAACCATCGTCTACCTAACGGTGGATGGGATTGGTAGTTGAAGAAAGCAGGACATTAATGTGAAGAAATAGGGTTGGTACCAGGACTGAACCTTGGGGTACGCCAGCATTGATAGGATGGGAGATAGATGAGCAACCGTCCACCACGACATATATGCACCGATTAGAGAGAAAGCTACCGATCCAGGTACATAGTTTGGGAGGAAGACCGTATGAAGGTAGTTTGTTGAATAGTGCGGCATGCTATACTTGATCAAAGGCCTTGAAAATATCAAAAGCAACAATCTGGGATTCGCCATGAAATTCGAGAGACTTGTTTCAGTTATTTGTGACAAACCTAAAGGTACACTTTAGAACATCACCGCTGAGGCAGCGCGCTGCCGCTGCCAAGACTGCGCGCTGCTATAGCGGTAAGCGATCTGTACTGCTCCACATGCAATTAGAGCGAATAAATTTCGAACTTCACTGCCGCTACATTGGTGGCGCCGCAAATGAAGCGGCAGTGAAGTTCGAAATTTATTCCCTCTAATTGCATGTGGAGCAGTACGGATCGCTTACCGCTATAGCAGCGCGCAGTTTTGGCAGCGGCAGCGCGCTGCCTCAGCGGTGATGTTCTAAAGTGTACCTTTTATCAGCTGTGGATCTTGGGTGACGCCTGTCATGGATGATTTATGTTTTTCTAGATATTTTAGAATTTGTAAGTTAATCGCTTTCTCCATAACTTTGCAGAAAAGAGAGAGAAGAGAGATAGGCCTGTAATTGGATGGAGGGGACTTAGAACCTTTCTTCGAGACAGGCTGCACATGAATAGTCTTTCAGCTATCTGGGAAGATACCCTTGTCATAGGAGATTTGGAAAAGACGAGTTAAGATGGGTCGAACGTGCAAGTTTGGGAGCGCATTTTTTTAAACAATTGCGAGTATGACAACCAGACCGGAGGATTTTTTGGTATCAAGTGATAGGGGAATTCGTAAATTTAAATTATATTTATTGGCTTGTTGATAACAAAAACATAACAAAATCTAGTTGACTGTTTAGGAAAATGATTTTGAATGGGATCTTGTTAGTCATGAACGGGACAGATAGTTATTGAGGTACATATGTTTATAACCTTAAAACAAATGTTATAATTTTTAATTTGTCTATAATCCTGCCCTCTAATATAATTATTTTTTATCAATTAAGTTCAAATACATCAAGTTTGAGAAAATATTTTTATGGCGTTGCAGATCTTAATTAAAGCAGTTCGTTAAAAAAGCAAGAAAGCATCATTTAACCTTTTTTTTACCTCTTCATTTGCATAACTTCTCCAGCTGAAATAACTTTAACAAAAGTTTTTTTGACCAAAAAACAAAAAAAAGGAATAAATTTAACTTAAATTCTTAGTTAAACATTCTTTCAGAATAAAAACTTCGTTGGAAAAATTTAATTATGTATTCCCTTGGAATAATTATGAATTAAATTTTTCGATACAAGGCCGTCTTTCAGGAATATTTCAAATTTTTAGCCATTACTTTTTCACACAAAAAAAAAATGCAGAAATTTTTTAGGCAAAGTTCTCGAAGTGGGCGGCGTACAGTTTTCTCCCAGTTTTAATATAAAAACTTCACTTCTTTAAACTGACTGAAGATACGAAACCTTTTAATTTTCAATTCCAATTTACTAGAAAAAGCAAGCCTATTTACATATACTTACAAAAAACTTTTTAATGTATATGTTTTTACAATGGGCTTATACAGAAATCTTTATTTTATAATACAAAACTACTGCATTCGAAAAGCTTATTTCTAAAAAATTAGAATTTCTTCTGATCATGTTCACCCTCAAAATAGCGATCAAACATCGCTCATTATTAAACAGGCCTCTGGTGACGTAATCCCACAATGGGCGACCAAAATTTAAGAAACAGATTAAGTGTTGGCACCAATGGAAAAATTTTGCGAGTGGAATTTGCAGGTGATGGTATAACAATTATTGCTACCATCAGTTGTTATACCATACCGTGTTATCAGTTGTTATAGTAAAGGCCAAGATGTATAACAACAAGCCATCGACTAGAGCGTATCCAATTTGATTTGAGAATGATGCATGGCAGAAACCCATTTTACAACGGAGAGATCAAATATGCCTCTATCTCATCTTGTTTCTATCCATTTTTCCTCTCGTCTTCTTTGTCATACTTGTAAAATTATTACAACTGGTAGAAAGTTGGGTTAAGAGAAACATAAACATGACGTATTATTTGAAGCCTGTCCCATAGGTTCTTTTTGCAGTGTAGAAGTAAACCTACAAAGTTTATATAAAGTATTAGCAGCTTAAATTCCAGTATTCTATGAATCTGCGACTGACTAACAACTATTCATATATTACGCAAGGTACATATTTGCTCTTCTTTTACTTGGACCGAGCGTTATCGTCATGCGTTACAGAAACAGGAACGCAGGCCCGATATAAAGTTAGAAAGAACAGAGGGCATCACAGACCACTTCTTTAGTCATTGAAAAAGCAGTGACAATAAATTGCGCCCCAGAAACGTTTGGTTTCAGTGTAACGCTAAAGTCACAGTGCCAGTACAAAATGTATCTATCCTGCTGGAACTAAGACTTTCAACAGTTACAGTTAAAAATTATGAAACCACTTGATATATTCGATTAAACAATTTTTATCGCTCCTTTAACTTTCACAAACCTTACTGTTCGTAAGTAGGATGCATTACAGATCCATTTTCATTATATAATAAATCGGAAAATAGGGAATATTTTCTTAACATTATTATAAATTGTTTATCTTAATAAAATATTTACTCACTTGGCTGTTTTTTCTTTATTTATTTAGAGACTTTTTCTCGAAACCTTTTATTGCATATTATTGGTTTGAGAGATTATTGTTTCTTATAGGGGTAGAAAATAATTTCAAGTAGTACATACCTATAAAATAAGAAAATTAATGGGCCTATGATGACACTGCTTTGCTAGATAAAAACGAGATTTTTGCAGATGCTGTTTGTGTTTAGTAAAAACAAAGGTATTTTGCTAAAAAATCATAAACCTTAGATAAATATTTTGCCAGATTAGGAATTTATTTTTTGTAACAATTCCGACAAAACTTTCAAAGTAGACAACCAGAAATATTTGGCCAAATAAAGGCGGGTGTGATAAAATGTTTAAACATTCTTTTTTATTAGCAACAACATCGCTTTTACTTGTCTTTTACTAATGCCCTTTCGCTAACAAGGATAGAAAGAAATCGGATTCCGTTGGGAATTTTATTAGAAAAGAAAATAATTTTGCTATACTAATATTTCAAAGTATACAACCAGCAATATGTACTTCCACAAGCGAAGAAGGTACGGTAAAAATTTGAACTTTTTTGGGTTTGTTGTGACTTCCTTAAACAATTTATGCAATAAAAAAATATATGCGTATTCCTTATTGTTCATTTTTAAAAATTAGAAAAAGTTGGTATCGATACATTTTACTTTTTTGCTGTTAACTGTACCTAACAAATGGGACATGATAGGAAACCAAATACTAATACCAAATATACTTTATAAGAGAGCAAGTTCATAAAATAAACACAATAATTTGAAGAGGGAACTCACTTCTTATTTCAATTTGTAACGCAGTGTAATTAGGCTGGGTTTTCCCTAAAAAGAACAATATGATCAGATTCCAACACATGAAATTATAGGTTAGAATCCACGTCCATTCAAAATATATAATAAAAATAAGATAAATCGTCCCCACTTACCCTTTAGAGTCCCTAAGAAAGATTCATCTGTAAAAACAAGAGGGTTGAAATTAGAAGTTAATTTCCTCAAAAAAAGTTTTTTCCTTAACCCATCTTTTCAGAATGGCATTGGACAAATAACAACTCAAAAATCGTAAACGTCAGGCATAACAGTATGACCGATACTATTTCGTTGAGTTCAAGCTCTCGCTAATCGACGAGATTCATTTGAACTACTTTAAAATAAAACAGTAACGAACGTTACAATGCTATCAAACTAAATTACAAAAAACGTTGTAATATTTAAAATTCCTGCTGAACTATAACACAGAAATATTAAGAGAACAAAAAAGCCGTCAACGCCTAATATTTCATCATCTAAAAAGGATATTTACGCATGAGTTTCAAAGAAATACTAATCATAATTCATCCTTGTTGATAAAGCATCTTGCTTGCAGTTTCAAGTGCCAAAAAGGGAAAACTTTCTAAATATCCCTCTTATATAAGATTGTACATGTCCCATTGACAACATATATTTTCCAATTGGTTACATAAGTCTCTAAATTTCAGGTTCCCGAGGGAGAAATTCGTCACCGTCATATCGCAGGTCCTCCAGGGGAAATATAAACGCGGCAGGATATGGTGGAAACAGCGGTTTCGAGAGCAGCGGATCCCGCAGAGCTAGTAGCTCTGTTAGTCAGGTAAACTGAATATTTGTTAGTATGCATGCTGCAGAATTGCGTGTTCAAAATCCATTAGGCACAACAAACAACCGTGTTGATTTACCCAATGGACCAATAACTAAAGCATAAGTACACATTGCATGGAAAATTGTAATTACTTTTGTTTGTTCTATGTATTAAGTACTTCATTTACACGGGATTAAATAAAATAGCTTAGTGCTGGTTTCAATTTAGCTCTTTTTGTTGATCAGTTAGTCGACAAGTTTTTATCCAGTCATTGTTAATATGGAGTAGTTAATCTATTACGGGGGGTATTGATATCTAGTTAGCCTGGAAAGTTGCTAGTAGACAAAATTGAATATGGTTGCTATGGTTACAACTATGAAGCATCTTTAAGAGTAGGCACAACTATATAGAGGGTCTCCAAAATAGGTGATACCACTATTGCTATCTCCGAAACGGTAAAAGATACGAGGTCGGTTAAATTAGGGACAATGTGCCATTTTTAGTCCCCACTCATATTCCGTTTACGGAGTTGCCAAATTCTCTGTAGTCTGTTATCTACAGGGAATTTTTTAAAAATAGTCAAACATTTTATTCTCAAATATCTCGAAAACTATTATAGTTAGAACAAAATAGTTTTAACAAAAATCACACGACTTTTTACCTTCTCTAAAGTAACGTTATTGTTTTGTTTGTGCTATTTGTTTTTATTGAGTTACTGATACTAACTTGTTTTTTTAAATACGGACCTGGACTTTCTGCTGCATTTTTTGAAAGTATACTTCACACCCTTTTCACCTGTGTATCACTTGATTATGTTTTTCGACGTTTTGGTCAAGAACAGCATCATCATCAGGCTGGTTGATTCAATTAGTCTAAGTGGATTAGATTATTGTGATATAATTTATCACAAAAATATCAGTAACGAAGATAAACAGAAATTGCAAATTCTTCAAAATAACTGTGTTCGTTTTTCAATAGGACTAAAAAAATATGATCACGTATCACCTACCTTTAACAAACATAATATAATTAAATTAGAAAAAAGACGCGAAATCCACTTATCCTGTTTTATATATAAAATAATTTTAACTCAGAAACCTAGATATTTATTTGAAAAAATTGAATTCAGGAATAATATTCATAATGTTAATACTAGAAATCAGAACGCAATAGAAATACCTAAACATCATACTGAAAAATATAAGTCTTCGTTTAAATATACAGCTTCTATAATTTTTAATAATATTCCTTCTAGTCTAAGGGGCTTAAGCTATATAACTTTTAAAAATAATATAAAAAATTATTTAGTGGGGGTAGGATTGGAAGAATGATTTCTTATAAATCAAAATCCTACCTATTTATGCCAAATAGTATACTACTGTCATTTTTTGGTTTTATTTTTTAATTTTATCAATTTTATATTTATATTTTAAATTGTTTTTATTGGCATAAATAAACATCTTTATTATTATTATTATTATATTCTACCAGTACGGACCTGGCATTTTTCAAGTTAATGCGCCATTTTGCAACCACAGAAACCAGAAACCATAGCGATAGGTTGTGAATTGTGCCTTAACATGGAAGATCCCAGGTCCGTATTGATAGAACATCCTGATGAAGTTGCTATTCTTGATCAAAACGTCGGAAATCATACAAGTTATACACAGTTGTAAAGGGTTTGAAGTATTCGTTCAAAAAATGCACCAAAAAGTCGAGGTCCGTATTTGAAAAAAACAAGTTAGTTTCAGTAACTCAATAAAAATAAATGGTATAAACAAAGCAATAACGTTACTTTAGAGGAGGTAGAAAATCGTGTGATTTTTGTTAAAACAATTTTTTGTAACCACTGTTAATTTTCGAGATATTTAAGAACTACATTTTTGACTATTTTTTAAAAATCCCCTGTAGATAGAAAACTATAGAGAATTTGACAACTCCGTAAACGGAATATGAATAGGGAATAAAAATGTCACATTTTCTCTAATTTAACCGATCTCGTATCTTTTATCGTTTCGGAGATAGCAATAGTGGTATCACCTATTTTAGACTATTTTAGACTAGACTTTAGTATAAGGAAAAGTTGTCAGGAGTTAGCTTACCTCCGGAACTCGTAACCACCCGCTGGGGATGTAAAGAAAATAAACATATGGTATTAGTGTTAGAGTGAAGAATTTAATTTGTTTAACGGTTGCCTTACGCCTAACGGTATGAAAGCATAGGATTAAGTAAAGTAACTGTTGGTAAATTAAGTAACTGTTGTTCAGATTAATATTCATTAATAAATGGTGGTAGAAAAAATAATGTATGCAACTCTCATGTAATGGCAATTAATTCACTCGCATTCGTAATGGCATTTGCCAAGGCTCGTGTCGTTATAATAATATACTATTCCAAAAGACTTTTATCTTAGTGGCATTTAACTTGGTAAATAATAGCAAATTAAATAAGCTTCAACCAATCTCAAGCACGTTTATTAGGAAAATAATGCACCGTTGATACAGAACAAATAATGAAATAATCAATTTTCGCGCTTACCAAGTTCTTAATGGGTTGTGAGAAAAAATTAACTGTTCGTTTATTAAATTAATACAAGCGACGTTGTGCACGTGTGAATTAATTTATGAGCCATTAATGTTTAGTTTGCGTTTATGGTAAATAGACCTGTCTTGTAAACCAAGATAGTGACATGATAACAAATAGCATGCTTAGTTGCTAGGTAATTGCTCCTGTGTTATTACTAGGATTAATTTAGTTAATTTCTTAACATAAATAGAAAATTAACAAATAAACACGTATCTGTATTATTTCAGCCTGCTGTACAAACAGCATGACTCTTAGGATGTTTTAAGATATACTATAACACATTTATATTTTTAAATAAGTTAATAGTAAAATTACAATAAAGGTATTATCCAGATTTGTAATTGAAAATAAAAATAGATTTGCCCAAAATTTGTGAAAAAGAAGTGTGTATCATGCTTAGCAATATTGGTAAAGGAGAAGCAAATTACATATCATATTTCGCTATATTCGAACCAAGTTATAATTTTATATAAATCAAAAGTAAAATTACATTAATAATAGAAATATGCAGGTTTGTAATTAAAATTAAAATACTTTTCCCAAAATTTTTAAATGGAAATGTCTATCATTTTTCGCAATATTGGTAAAATACTAGCAAATTGCATATCATATTTTACTATATTATAACAGTTATATTTGTTAATAAATTAATATTAAAATTACAATAACAATGTTTTGAACTGTGAAATTATGTCCAAGTTTGTTCGCAAATTGAAAAAAAAAATACATTTTGACTATGTATTTTCCACAATAATAGAACTAAATTTATCAGAAGGTGCAAGATAGAAATAATTTAGAATCTAAGCAAATTGTTCAAATATTATACTAAAATCTCTTTAAGGATGACTTATTAACAATGATAGGACAAACATTTATCAAGAACTAACTGATCAACTAGAAGATTTTAATTTCAATTAGTCCTAAATCATAAGTATTGTTAGTGAATTTCGGAACAATTTTATAGAAAGGAATATTTTTTACCATTACAATACTTCTTTCTAACGAATGAAGTACATGTAAACTACCGGACAAAAAATACTGGCATCTGGATTTTTTGCTAAGTTTGCTTTATAACTTTTTTGTTTTTTATCCGATTTTTACAGCTTTTTTACCATTTTATAGATAATTTCATTAGAACTGCGCTGTAATTTTTAATGGATGGTCATGTGAGGGGTATATGAGTTTATCCGGGTAAACCTAGGTTTAGCCTCTAAACTAACTTTAGCCACAATTTTAAAATTTATGACAAAAAAAAAAACACTGATTCACCCCGGAATAATATCGCCCTATCGAACATTACCACTATCATTAAAAAAATTCAGCCCATTCCCAACGAAATGGTAAAAGAACTGTGGAAATCCGATTAAAAGCAAAAAAGTTATAAAGGATCTTTACCAAAAAATCCAGGGTGCTGCTATTTTTTGCCCGGCAGCTTATATTATGTAAAAAGACTTATTTACTTTAAAATCATCTTCATTACTCAGTATTCGCAAGGAAAATTCATATAAACAGTCAAATTGTTACCTTTTCACCCTTTTAAAAAAAAACTGGCATACCAGAATTTCTATGTATGAATTTCAACCCACACATTTCAATAACTCGCATGAACTGCCGAATTTCATTTTATATGTTCCCTAAAACGTTTGCTTTTACGACTCGACAATCATTTATATAAAACTCACGTGATATATTCCATACCTTTGAATTTAATTTGATAACATGTATACGCGACAGGAATTTTTAAGGTAACTTTGAGATCACTTTATGCTAAACAAGCGTATACAGGGTGTTACAGAAAGATGTTAAGACATTTTAAGGGCAGATTCTACATCTAAAAATATGAAAATAAGTTTATATAAACATGGATCGTCAAACGCTTCTTTTCCGAGATACAGGGTGTTTAGTATTTTCACACGTCAAGTATTCCGAAGAGTTAGGAGAAATAGACGAATATGATTTAGAACATGTATTGAAGCACGGAGAAGCCATTTCCGCTATCTACTATAAACTTAAATCAAAATGCACTCTTTCCTGAACAAAACTAAGTTTAAAAAAATTAATTTTAATTTTTTGTCAGTATTGTAATTAATCTCGAAAAAGGTGCGTAGAAAAGAAAAAGCTCTATAGACACTTTTTACGCAGAATTAATTGGGCTTTAAGAAAAGGATCAATTTTGCCAAAAATCAGTGGCGTGCCATTTTTCTCGCTAAAAATAAAGACTTACCAGCGCGCAATGACGCAAGTACATTAGAAAATAAATGTTTACACGTAAAGGTACCCTTTGATTACATACTGGTGTGTACCAAAATTCATGTCAATATCTTATCATTCTATCATTTTCGAGAAATTAAATAGAAACATTTAAAAATTAAAATATTAAACATTCTGTATCTCGAAAAAGAAGCGCTTGAGGAGCCATGTTTATATAAACTTATTTTCATATTTTTGAATGTAGAATCTGCCTTTAAAATTTCTTAACATCTTTTTGTAACACCCTGTATATGTACCATTGCAGCCAAAAAATACTGGTACAAGAAAAAAATCAAAATATGTTGCTCCTAGACTATTATGAAAACCTTTCAAAAAGGTAAGTGGTATCTACGATTCCACCTTGCTGTACGTCAGTATACGAGGTACAGATGAAGGTTTTCGAAATGCTCTGCATATTCTGTTTTTGAAACGCTTTTCTGGTATTTTTTTACGTGATACTTTTTTTTATTATAGATCATGAGTAAAATAAAGGAATTGTCTCTTGGCAAATAATATATTATATTTTAAGTAATATTTAAACTCTATTTGGATAAAATAAATAAACAGAACAGTAAATAATGATAATATTTCGTCATTGCACCGTTGCTGTCGATGACGGCTTGTAGACGACGTGGCATGCTTAAAACGAAATTTCTTGGAAATTCTTCTTATTTCATTCCATGCTTCAAGTATCTTCTGTCGGAGTTCTTTGCTTCTCGGTCTAAAATCATGGCTATACATATATTTTGTCATTTCTCCCCAAACGTTCTAAATGGGATTGAGGTCTGGAGTCTTTGAACTCCATGGTAAGACGTAAACGTTGTTTTCTCGGGTAAATTCTTGAACTGTTCTTGCCTTGTGGATTGGTGCATTGTCATGCTGGAAGATGTAATCCTCTCCATGTACCACTCCAACCGATGGAATCATGACTCGACGAAGAATATCTCGATAAACAGCAGTCGTTAGTCTTCCCTGAACAATTTGCGAAACTCCTGGTCCCCTAGCACTGATCCAGCCCCAAATATTAATCGAAAAACGTCCACTTTGATTGGTTTTATGGGTATATCTCTCATCATACCTCATGTTTCTGGGTCTATATACACGAATTTTACCGTTGTTGCACGATTGAAATGTGTTTTCGTCAGAAAATATTACTCTTTCCCATGAACTATAATGGTTGAGATATTCCCTACAACATTCTACTCTTCTCTGTTTGTTTTCATCAGTCAAAAAGATTTTGTAAGCAGTACATCGGTTTTTTATATCCGACGTTCCTATTTTACGTCTTGCTGTTCTGGAGGATCCAGAGCAATTGGTTTCCTCCTTCGCGTTTAAGACTGTCTTGAAATGATGGTCTCTTAGAAAGTTGACAAGCTCGGTATCTTCATCCTTCGTCGAGATCTTCCTCCTATCGGGACCTGGTTTTCTATTGATTTCCCCTTACTCTTCAATTTTTTTCTTGCGTAATATCACTGTATTCGTGCTTACTCGCAATTCCGCAGCAAAATCTCACAGGTTGGGTTTGATTACACGCAAAATGAGTAGGATAAGAAGTTCTTATCTCACGGGCCTAGATAAATTAAATAATAAGAGTTATTTGTCACTTTTAAACTGTTTTACAATCTTTTTTAAATAAATAACTCTGACAGTTTTATAGCTACGCAATGCAAAACAACTCTTCCAATTAAGTCTTCCCACATATTGTAAAATCTAATAATTCTAATACCCATCCTTGCCAAACAAGGTTATCAATTTTGGGACTCAACAGACAACCGCAATCTAATACGCTGATTAAGAGATTAACACCACCATTTACACTAACAACTTCAGAAAATCGAATCCCTAACGTACCTATTATTAGTATTATAGTCCCAGGCTCGAGGTAAGATCAGAGGCTTATCGTCTAATTGCAAGAGTTGAGCCTTAAACTATCTTAATTAAAATTAACTGCAAAAAAGATTTTGTTGGCCCTGAACCCAGACATAATACCATTGCTAATTTTTTATTATTGAAATTTTGAAAGCTGTAAGGGGCCTTTCACAAAAATTTTAATTTTTGTGGTATTGTGTAGAGCAAAGAAAAATGGAATTTTCGACTTTCTTACTTTTTTATGTTCTAATTTTTGAAAAGATACAACAACAGTAGTACACTATTTATGAGCGGTAATGACAGTAATTATTTACATAAAGGCCAACCACTCCAGGTGAGGTATCGCCGCTAAAAGGTTCTTTCACATATGCTCCTCCATGTCTTCCTATCCCTGGTTTTCTCCTGCCAATTGCGTATTCTGACTCTGTTCAGAGCCTCTTTTACTTCTCTCATCCAACTAGTTCTTGGTCTGCCTCTTCTTCTTCCGCCAGGCTGCCATTCTACCATGCTGTAAATTGTACACCTGTCACCCTTTCTCCACACATGCCCTAGCCGTCTAATTATTTGTTTTTGTATTTTCTTAATCACTCTTTTCCCTCCAATTGCTCTAGTATTTCTCTGTTAGTTCTGCGCTTGTATTCATTATTTTTCGTTTTTATAGGTGTCTGTATTGTTCTCATTATTTTTCTCTCTTGCACTCTTAGTTCTTCCCCGTATTTTTTGGTCACTGTCATTGTCTCCGCTGCATACATCATTGTTGGTTGTATTATCGTTCTGTATATCCTGATTTTCGTTTTCCCAGAATTTCGCTTTTTAGCAGTTTTCTATTTACTCGCCTCTGTTTGTATTCATTATTCTTGCCTTTATTTCTACGTCCCTACTTCCATTATTTGATATAGTAACTCCTGGGTATCCAAATTTACTGACTGCTTCAAATAGGTGCGTACCTATTTTGATATTACTAATGTTACCATCCGCCATTCTATCCATTCTCGTCATTTTTGTTTTTCTAGGGTTTATTCTCAGTCCCATTTTTACCTTCTCTTGTAATTTCTTCTAGCATTTTTTCAGTTGTTCCTCGTTTTTTTGCGATAATTAATATATCGTCGGCATATGCAATAATTCGTCGTTTCCTTGTTCTCAATGTTCTTTTATTTACTTTCTTGACCACATATTCCAACGCTAGTTTATTTTGCTTTAAGTGTTCGTGTTCTTATCATGTATTAAACAAAAAATTAAATAAAAATAAAAAAAATTCTAGTCAACATTCAAATTTTAAGCCCAAAATAGACCGGGGTGTAGCGGAATAAGAAAAGGCTCGGCTGTAGCGGAGAGTAGCGGAATTTTTGTAGTGACGCAGCGATATTTGTAATTTTCTAGTTAGCAACACTGCAGTACGGCTTCTTTCCAGAAAGTTCATTTCCAGCCAATCTTGTGGTCTACAGCCACTTCCTTTCGACATGCTTCCATGCTTGGATTTGGCTCAGCAAGTAGACGCAACATATTTAGATTTTAAAAAGACGTGTGATAATATCGATCATAATATTTTAATTGAGGAACTTAAAACCTACGGAGTTTGATAACATTTACTTTCTTGGATCAATAGTTATCTTTCTGACCGTTCTCAGATCATACGACTCCTTCCAGTAAATCAAGAGAAATTAAGAGTTCTCACCTCGTATCTACGCTATTTCTGCTTTTGATAAAAGACTTATGTCAGATTTATAGACATTCCCGTTATCTGTTTTTTGCTGACGACCTAAAAATTTTCCGAACTGTTGTAAACATTACCGATTACCAACTATGCAAAGCGACATAAATTCTCTAATCAATTGGTGAAACCGAAACACAATGTTGTTAAACAAGTTAACAAAACTTTTAATCAAGTGGTAAATTTAAGTGCTGTTTAGAGTCATCTTTGGTAATGACATTAACATAAGTGTTGCACGTTACAAGCGTTCAATTAGTTTATGTCGTGGCTAAATTGTTTCTGCACCGGTCGTTAGTGTCAGGTAAATTTATTTTCCAGGAAAAAAGGCCTCAGTTAGACCACGAGTATTTTATTTTTGATTTGCGGCTGACGAGAGTGACCCTTATTCTCTATCCAGTCCGATTCGACTGAGAGCTTCGATTTGTCAAACATATTGATAATATAGTTTCCAAAGCATTCAGAATTGCCGGTTTTATAATGAGGCAGTTTTGGGAGCTCAGAAGCATCGAAACCCTAAAGTTCCTATACTATTCTCTTGTGAGGAGTCGTTGGAGTACGCTGCGTTGTATGGTCTCCTTTATATACCGTGCAGAGCGAGTGCAATCAAAATTTGCAAGGTTTTTATTATACAGATTAAATATTCCATTTGAGAGCTCTGCATACCCTGAGCTTTTTCGATTTTTGGAACTTTTGGATCTTATATAAATAATATATAAACTTTGACTGTGCGTCTCTTAGTTTTTAATGAGCTTCTCAACGAAATCCCATTTGACATAGGTTGCCATTAACAAAAAAGGTGTGGAGGCTGGTGGTAGAGGGTTGAAGAAAGACGGTTGAAAATATTACAGAAAAAGAAGTGTTCAATTACTTCACGTGTTTTAGCATTTTACGCAAAACTAACGCATTAAAAAAATATGAGTTTCATGCGGGACTTCTGAATCATCCTGTATAACATAGACTGATAAGATAAGTAGATGTTAGTAGTAAAATTGTTCAATTTAGGTCTAGTACAAGAGTCATTTAAGCAAGATTTTTTAGAACCATATCTGAAAAAAATATATATTAGTGTTTACTAACACACTAACACGTGCTGTTTTTGAACATATTGACCTAATTTTTAATAAAATAACACATTTAAGTTAAATTGTTTACATTTAATTAAGTTTGAAGAAGATTAAATTTCCTTTAAATCCAGAGAGACTAAGATGTCAATTAAATTTGGGCTAAAACAGCGGCATTAATTTACGAGGACCAATTTCAAATCAAAGCCGTTAGTTGCCTTCTAAACGTCTACTTAATTTATTACACAATTAAATCCAAACGAGCCCTTCTGTCTTCAACCAAAAGAGAATTGCACTTCTATCAGGAGGACGAAAACTACTTGGCGCACTTATAGTAAAACCTCTAAGTCACAAAGAGAAATGCTTACAATTACCTTTACAAATGAAGTGTAGGTTCAAAAATTGGTGTGCAATTTATCAAGAAAATGCAACTGGCGAAGTTCTCAAGCAGAGGCTTTTGCAAGTACACGCAAGTAGAAAACGCCACAGAAAAGCAAATATAAATTGCTTATTTTCATGTAAAAGATATGGATAAAGCAAAGGTCACAATACGGAATGCAGCTTGTTGACTTGTCACTTAAAAGTAATGCAAAGATTTTCTGAAAGTACCTACATTTCTAAAATTGAAAGGATATTTTTGAAATATATTACATCATGATGTTGCAAGGGTGCACTCAGAGAGGAAGGGCTATAATAGGGCTGTAGTATCCACCAATCTCGATTTGTTTTTACTTTCCAAATATTGGATATTGATTGAAAGCCTGAAATAGTTTGAATTATTGAAAATGAAAATATCTCGCAAAGAACCACCGTACAATAGCCGTATGCGAACAGGGGATACCTTGTCCAAATCTCCCAAAAAGTGGAAGCTCAAGGTCTTTTACCCGATAAAAAGCAGAAAGATTGGTAACAAGAGCAAAATACAGACTTGGGGTGTCAGTAAGAAGGTTACTGCGTGAGTACAGTACAGGGTGTCCCATTTTCGGTACTTTTGCGGGGTATCTCCCTTATTTTTAAAGATAGAGGGTTGCGGTTTTCGCGACAGTGTGTTACTTTTTGATGAAACGAACGATGACATAAAAATATTTTTCATGGCCCCCTTCGTTTTTGACATACAGGACGAAATTGATTTTTTTCCATTTTCGGACCCCCCTCGCATTTCAGTTATCTTGTAACTTATAAAAAAAGTAAAAATGGATCCTATTAGAGTTTTTTACGTAGAATCGAGTGGCGCGGTTAGATTTTCATCAGATGTGATATTTTTCGAGATATTAACCAAATAAATGTTTTCTTAAATGGAACATCCTGTATATTTCTTAACCATTAAGTTTCCCCTTTCGAGAGCTTTTCAAAAATATATTACACTTTATAGTTATTTTTTATTTTTAGCCCTTAAATCGAACTATTTAATTTTAAACTTGAATTTTGCGTAGTTGGCCGTGTTTAGCAAGTGGTTTAACGTCAATTCAGGTATTTAGATTTAAAAAAGAAACTGGTTAAATCCTGTATTTTCATTAATTTATCAAAATTGGTATTATTTTTAACCTACAACACTACTTGTTATCTAGATATATAGAAAATCCTAACCAGAACTAAAACTGTTTAGTTTTTAATCACTTAAAGATTAAATTCGTTGTCTTGAATTATTAATAGCAAATAAAAGTCAAATTTAAAAACAAAACATACAAAACTTTAGGTAACGAAAAGAGTTAGTCCATTTAATCCATTCTAGCTCTTTTCGTTACCTAAAG
Organism: Philopedon plagiatum; assembly: GCA_963971165.1. Classification (NCBI taxonomy): domain Eukaryota; kingdom Metazoa; phylum Arthropoda; class Insecta; order Coleoptera; family Curculionidae; genus Philopedon; species Philopedon plagiatum. The sequence continues at coordinate 9,917,959 of OZ020191.1, forward strand.
TTTTGTATGTTTTGTTTTTAAATTTGACTTTTATTTGCTATTAATAATTCAAGACAACTAATTTAATCTTTAAGTGATTAAAAACTAAACAGTTTTAGTTCTGGTTAGGATTTTCTATATATCTAGATAACAAGTAGTGTTGTAGGTTAAAAATAATACCAATTTTAATAAATTAATGAAAATACAGGATTTAACCAGTTTCTTTTTTAAATCTAAATACCTGAATTGACGTTAAACCACTTGTTAAACACGGCCAACTACGCAAAATTAAAGTTTAAAATTAAATAGTTCGATTTAAGGGCTAAAAATAAAAAATAACTATAAAGTGTTATATATTTTTGAAAAGCTCTCGAAAGGGGAAACTTAATGGTTAAGAAATATACAGGGTGTTCCATTTAAAAAAACATTTATTTGGTTAATATCTCGAAAAATATCACATCTGATGAAAATCTAACCACGCCACTCGATCCTACGTAGAAAACTCTAATAGGATCCATTTTTACTTTTTTTATAAGTTACAAGATAACTGAAATGCGAGGGGGGTCCGAAAATGGAAAAAAATCAATTTCGTCCTGTATGTCAAAAACGAAGGGGGCCATGAAAAATTTTTTTATGCCATCTTTCGTTTCATCAGAAAGTAGCACACTGTCGCGAAAACCGCAACCCTTTATCTTTAAAAATAAGGGAGATACCCCGCAAAAGTGCCGAAAATGGGACACCCTGTACATTAAAGAATACAGTATCACGGGAACTTGTGTTGAAACTGTCTAAAATATCGAAAAAGACGAAAGTGTCCTTAAATATACTCCAAATCAATTAGCACGGATACCACGGTGCTGTCGTCAACTAAGGCGGGTACATTTAACAACGTGTGAAATTTTTTTATTACCCTGCTTGTTGAAAATGTATTACGAAAAAAAGTGTCAAAAGACGGTCATCAAAATTGGGTGAGACACTTTTTTAAAGCAAAATTTTTAATAACGATACTAGATACATTTAGCATAAAGTTATTACCCACACGAAAAATATTAATGCATTTTTATATTCTAGTGATAGACATAGGAAATGTATTACATGCATAACGATTTTTGACCAGCATTTTCTCAAAAACTGTTAACTTTAGGATAAAATGTTCCCAATAAGAAGTATTCAGAATTTAAAGCTAAATTCGAAAATCGAATAAAATATAGGGCGTTCCATTTAAAACAAAAGTTCCTGTAGATTTTAGGAAAACGGTAAACTTAACAACAATGCGGAACTCACCGTTAGATCGGGCATAATTTCGTTCCTAAGTGTACAAAATTTCATAAAAATTGGATGGATCTTTCGGGGTTTCCATATTTTTGTTACACACTGTATAAAAGACCGAAACCGCCTTTTGGACGTGAAAATCGACCACAATGTGTTCTGACTTCTCAAATATAACCACAACGCGAAAGTTGTGTCGTGGCACCCTCAAAAACGCGCATACCTCGTTGTGACATATTCAAAAATACCACTAAGCGAAATTCGTGTTAAGGTTCTGTGATAATGAACTTGAACGCGTTCTGGCACTGAGGAAAACTGAAAAAAGCTTTGAATAAATAAAGTAATTTATATTTTTGTATTAGTTATCTAAGTTATTTGTTTTATATTTCATTAAAATAAGAAATTTTTAAGTTTAATTTTTCATTGTTTATTAATTTTGTACCTATGATTATGGGAAAATGATACGAGAATGTGTAGAATTTTAAATTCGATTTTTATTTTTCAAACAATTATTAGTTCTTTACCCAAAATCCACCCTTATTTACCAACACTATTTCAAAAATACGAAATCTTTGACTGTGGTTATTAATATATTTAGAAAAACTATATATGAAAAATAGCGTGCTCCAAGAACCTTATTTGCTACTATTACTTTCTACGTCCTAACATATCTTTTATGGAGTTTCTGTTTAATTAATTATACCCTTAGAAATTTTCTGAAGAATGAAATAATGCGACTTGTAATTTAAGTTGTCTAAGTCCAATTTTTTTAAAAATACCCTTTTCGATCTGACTAATTCCTGCAATTTACAAAAACATTGAAAAACAAATCTTGCTATGAATACAGAACTTTTCTGTTTAATTGTGGTTTTTCTTCTTGTCGGGGAAATGCTCAGGAACTTTACCTACTTATGGATTTAAAAAAAAACTGTAAATAGTCTCTATCAGTAATAGTAATGTTCGAATCTCAAAAAACTTGACCTAAATCAAATTATACCTACAGAATTTAATTTAAATGAAAGATGACATGCCTATACATTAAAGGAGATTATACAGAGCTATTTTTTAAAGTTTTGCAAGGCGATATGTCGAAAATGGTTTAAAATATTTTCATAACATTTTGGTGAGTTAATAGGCAGGGAGATGGTGGGACATATTTAAATATATTTTTGACATTTGCCCCCTCTCTCTATTTTGGGGGGTAGGGGGTAACTTTGAAATTTTAAATAGGGTGATATACCTACTTCTGTTTGTAAAATTCGAATATATGTAAAAAAATTACGTATGGGTGCACAATTTTTTTTGATTTGCTTTTTCGGTTACGGAATGATGGTTAAACAAATTTTGATTGAATTTCAAAAATAAATAAATTTTACCATTAAACTCAGTTGACTTATTTTAGATTTATAATTCGTTTCCATGGCAATGCGTTATTTTTACTTAAATTAGTTAAGAATTTGGACGTTTTAACGGTTATTTCTCAGTTTCTTGCTCGGTCCCCGGATTTGACCCCCTTGAGTTTTTCTTGTGGGTTTTTATATTCTTCCCAACAAATGACCTAACTCAAAGTGCTTTTTCCACATTTCGGGAGCGGCATCACCCTCGACACTTAACATTCTTAATTCAATCCAAAAGAGAGCCATTCGACTTATCAATGAACCAGTCCTCACAAGGAAACTCCCTTCCCTTGCTCATCGCCGGGCTTTCGGGGAGTAGTTTTTAAAATAAAAAAAATGTGCGAATTGAGGGAAAAAAGTATTGGGTATGTCTGTAGACTCCCCAGGAGCCACTCATTCAAATATATGCAGTAAATTTCATAACACTCCGTATAATAAAATAACCGACGAAATTACTATTGGACGGAATATTAAGAATAATCATATAGATAAAAAATAAAACAGGAATCAAAATAGAACCATTATCATTGTCTTCTTTTGTTACACGTTTTATTTGTTCTGGATAAAGAAATCAATAAAATTAAATTAAGGAACATAAATTAGGCAATACGTTGAAAATTCGTAAATAGAATATTCAACAAAATTTACATTCAGGGTAATTTAATAGTTTGTACGAAAAATAAAAGTCCCCAGGTAATAAAGCGTTGTTTGAAATAAGAAGTATTTCATTATGTTGCAAAACTGTTTATTGTTGACTATAAAAAATACCTGGAATACCTATAACTAATACTAAATAACTAATTAACTGATCAACACAGTGAAATTTTTGTCGGATCTCCCAAAATGCTTTAACCGATTTTAAAAGAAGCCCTTATATAAAGAATATATAATATCATAAACATTATTTGAAGTTTGTTCGATTTTCTGAGAAATGTATTAAAACAAACGTTTGCAATATAAAATGACATTTATTGCGATTATACCTAATTATGAACTAAAATATTTTTGATTCTGAGATTTTCGTTTATAAATAACATTTACTACTTCCCTCCTCAAAGTTCAACAATAGTCTGCTAGGATGATAGGATTTCACTTGCCCTGGTAACGTCGTTCCATCCCTGAAATGTCTTGATGGAACCGTTCTCCATGTTCGTCACTGACATCACCCATGATTGGTGGAAAGAAATCTAAATGCGACTGCATCATGTGAACTGTTAATGTCATCTTACAACCCCTATTCTAAATGCCTCTAACATGTCTTCCACTAATGTTTTGTAATTGTCAGCATTTCTGTTTCCCAAGAAATTCTTAAAAACGGCAACCATTGATCTCCGTGCCCTTTTTTCGACCATATTTAATTTATCCTCAAAATTGACATCCTTCATTACTTCGTTGATTTAAGGACAACAAATATTCCTTCATTTAGTTGAGCCTCACCTAATTTATGAAACTTTGCTCGGAGATATTCGAATCCTTCTTCTTCGCGATTCATTCCTTTCACAAAGTTTTTCATCAAATCTAACTTAATGCTAAGAGGAGGTATAAGAATTTTTTTGTTGATTTACAAAATGAGATCGACTAATGCTTTGAGACCATGGTTGAAAAGATGTTCTTGGCAGCTAGTCTTTTTTTAACATAATGATTCACTTTATCTCGAGTATTCCATAAACAAAGAAAGCAGAAATATTTTGTATAGCCTTTTTGCAGCACCAAAAGTATTGTAATCACTTCAAAATCAGCACAAATGCTTTATAAATATGGATTGTAGTATTGTAGTTAATTTATTGCAAAAGTGTCCTCAGATGTTCATAAGTTTATTTCATCAATGCGGCACGACCCACCGGAATAGATAGATATGCGTTGCCGTTGTGTAGAAGGACAGCCTTAAGACTTGTTTTAGAGGAGTTGGTAAATAAATAGTCTCCACTGAGGTGGATCGTGTTCTATTCCCAGAGATGTAAAAACACCTTTAATGTTACAGTACCCTAAATCAGAATGCATGCTATAAAAATGCACAAAATCGTCATGATGATGGCGAAATAGTAACTTTTGTTTTCTTCTCCAAAAGATTCCACTATTATGTGTGATGCGAGTAATGCTGCTTGAGACTTTGATAAATATAAATCATTTAATTCATCTTGGTTAGGTAAATGGGGTTCCGTGTACGTAGATGGCAAAAAGTTGGGGTATTCAATGGTCCTACTAGGGCGTTCTTTCTGGACTATCACTATATATGTAATAGTTAGAACGAGGTTGCTGGAATCTGAGGCTGGGATCTGAGGGATGGGATAATTTTCATCGTGTGGCATTCGTGCTGGGTCTCCACATATTCAATACTCTTTCTTTTACCTACATTTAGCCCTTGTGCTTTATTTTTGCAAAAATATCAGTCATTGTCATAATCTGCTTGCTCTGTCCATATCATTGGTTCACCAATTGGCAAATTGTGTCGCTGGTGCTCTTCTACGCACATAAGTATTTAGCACAGGTTCTACAAAATATATGTGAAACGCATGGCTTGTCTTGATACCATACAGGAGTTACGAAGGAGAGTTGATATATTTCACGATATCAAGATTCTAAGAAATACCTTTTTCCTTAGTTGAGGTAGTAAACAGACCACAACCGTAACAAAAGTTATCGGGACTACTATTACACCACGTAGACATTATAATATGGTTACAAGCACCTTTAGCACAGTTTTAACATCAATAAAGTCGAATGTTTTCGAATGACTAAAACAAATTATTTCAGTTTTCTTACTTTATACACCTCCAACTCTTAATCTCTACAATGACAATCACGGCTTTTACGACTATTTCCCGGAAATGCGTTCCTAAAGTAATTAGACTCCATATTTTCGAAGAAATAGGTACGGGGACTTGCTACATAGGTAATAAAATATCTCTTTTAGAAATTTTCTAGGAAATGCGAACCAACTGGGAATTACTAATAGTGCTAAAATACATTCTGGTAAGGGAGCTGTATAATACTAGATTAAAAATCAAGCAAGAAAAAGCAACGGCGCCAGAGGCATGAAGGTATCACGCGTGCTCTGGCTCGTTTTAAGCAACTAAGCCAGGAGTATTCTAAAACGAGGGAGAGAGAGAGAGAGAGAGAGCACGCGCGATGCTTCATGCCTATGACGCCGTGGCTTTTTATTGCATGATTCTTACTTTACTATTGTTATCTCGAAGGCAAACTATGTGTTAATCAGTGGAAATTTGTATTTTTTTTAAGGTATCTTCTATTTATGTCTAAAAGTTTTGATCCATCTCTTTAATCAACACATAGTTGCTATTCTTGTCAGCAATAACTTGCGAGAAATTATAATATTGGCACGCTAACTTCTTTGCACGCCAAGAAATCAGTAAAAAACTGTGAAAACTAATAACACATTTTTTTACAAACCATTTCAATTATTATTATATTATTGTTTTACATAAATAATGAAACCATATATGTTGGCAATAAAATACATTAACATTTCGAATTACAAAATCGGATAAGTTTTTGACTGATTAAGGCATTGCACGATACTCATTTGTATAAAAATAAGGCCCGATCCACACTATAACGCAGCTTGCGGTTCGTTTACAATAAACTTTCGTATAACGGATAGTAGTCGAACCAAGAATATTTTCAGTAGATTAAAATCAGATTTGTGTCGTTCACTCCAGTATCCTTTATTTAGTGGGGGTATTAGAAAAAGAGCTTAGAATCTGTTTATGATTGGGATAGGTGAAAAACTTGGAATTTTAAAGAACGTATTTGGAAGGAAGGTTTGGTAATTGCTAGATTTGATCCATAAAATTGCGTATCAACAGAAGAAATTGGTAAATTTGAATTCGTTTACTGTTTGTCATATGTACTATATACACAGTTCTTAATTATAATATTGTAGGAGAATTTAAAGCCAATTTCTCTTTATTTTCTTATTAGAAAGTGTGGTCAAAATTATGGATATAGAATGCACTTATGTAATTAATTTCAAATTTAATGTACAACTTGTACAATTATTAAATGTAATTACTGAAACATCAGTTCTTTTAGAATTTTTAATAATAGGTTTCATGCAGGAGATTTTATACTTGAACTTTTTATCACAAAATATGCCAGTACCCTTTTCTCATTAATTACACTGTCTCGTGTAGTCAGTTTTTAAAAACTTTATATTCACTTTTGTATCTTTCACATGATTTTAGTGGTATTAGCTGTAAACAACCAGCTCTTCATTCTTCCTCGATTTCAGTATTAACATTTTCTGATTTATTAATACTCTCTTCCCCAAAAAGCAACATTTAGATTTATTCTGCAACGTTGAATTACAAGTTTTTTGAATAATCAGGATCGACAAATTTAAACAACAGAATAACAACATTTACCACGAACCGTTGCAAACAAACCCAAGCAACAGGCATAGTGACTTCGCATAACTCATTATATTTTTTTTTTGTTTTGTTTTTCCTGACCGATGATTGACTATATAGTATATATATTTCTTGGAATTTCGATCAATGATTGGGACGATTAAAAGGACATTTTTTTTGACGTTTCGGTTTATTTTCAGGTAAACCATCATCAGAAATACCTAATTTTTTGGTACAACCAAAGACTTACTTTACATTTTCAACTTTCATTGTAAGCAATTACAGACTGAACTGTTACAAAGGTAGCATTAAGCTACAGTTAAAAACCCAATTATTGATCGAAATACCAGGAAATACATATACTATACATACCCATTATAATGTTACAAACACTCAATATTTCATACCAATTAGACCAGTTTTTGTATTTTTGTGCAAAAAATAGTATATATACTTAGTTAATAAGTGCTTACCGATCTCGAGAATTTGCTACAAATTTTCTCGCTCGGTAAAAGACACTTAACTGACGATACTCATATATCGTAATAAATGTACTATTATGACACTATTTTTGCAAAAATCCAGTTCACTTTATATTTTTTATAGATTCTTTAAAAGCTCTAGTGTCGTTAGTAGTCTTTTCATTCTGCTAAAGCATAACCTACTTTTGCTATCTTTTACTATACACTTGTGTTCCCGAGAAAACTATCTGGGTAACAATTTTACCAAATATTGACATTACAAAGAAAGTTAAAAGGATATTTTTAGATCATTGCATGCAGTCATGCGATAAATATCGTTCCTGAAAATAATTATATTGCCTGCTTTACCTGATATACAATTATATTTTCTGCTGTAGTGAAAAGACAATTGCAAAATGAAGAATTTACAAGGGTGCACTATTTGTTTAGTAATTAATGCCTGCGATACAGGGTGATGCAGAAAGATGAAAAATTGAATACATTAAGTTATTCTTTTTAAAAGATCTGTATAAAAATTCGACTTTGACTTATTTAAAAAGGTCAATCAAAACCATTGAAATTTTACTTTAAAAAGATAGAATGTCCCCACTAAACAATTTAAAAAATACGAAAATAAAAAATAAATCCTTATCAGTATTTAGTAACTCAGTAAATGATTTGGTGAAGTTTTAAGAATATACATATATTTGGACAATGGTCCGTTTTGCTAAATTTACATTTTGGCGAATAAATAGAGCAAAGAAAAACAGAGTTTTCAACATTGTAACTTCTTGATATTCTTATATACATTTTATTTTTGATCCACGGATTTTGCTCTGAAGAAGTAGACGCTATAATTGCCCCTTGACTGTTCCTAACAGAATAACAATAGGCGTCCCTTAACTGTCCAGCTACAAAAGCCTAGAACAACCCACTTCTCTTGCTCATTCATACTTTAGGTCTCCAGATTATGGAACAAATTTCCTGCAGATGTTTTCCCTTCCCCTACCAACCTTCAATCCTTTAAATCCCATGTCAATAGATTTCCCTTCTCTTTAGACGCTCTTGGTACGTTAGTATATAGGCTTGAAGTCTACGTGGACTGTTTCAGATAAAAGAAAATCACTAGACGCAATTAAGCACGAAACGATACAATATTTGCCGAAATATCCCAATCATTTACCTTCTGAAAATATACTGTAGATTTCCCCCTGCCAAAAATTACTTTCAAATCTAAAACCTGAACAAAATCATTAACAGCTGACGCTGACAGAACAGCACGTCGGTCGCCGCAAATTGCCGATCGCGCACGAATGCGCTAGCCAATCAGTTTCCCTTCCGCGAAGGCAGACGCTAGCCATCTCCAATTGGCAATGAGAATCCCATGCCATTTTCTAGATATTTTTAATTCGATGAAGTTTTAAGACTTTTATTTCACGATTCAAATTTTATAAGACACGTTAGGATTTTTTCTATTATCGCAAAGCCCATGTAACATACCCTAAGTTGAAATGCTAGTATTAAAACTATAAAACTCAGAATTGGTAAAAGAGTCCATACCTCAGCAAGTACTATAGACTTTTCTAAATGTTTTATTCCTTTCAAATTCTTTTACCGTTACCCTTAAACTTAAATCGAAATGATTTACTTCCTAAAAGAACTCTCGTAAATATACTGAGTATGCTACAAAATCCAAGATATTTACGTTCAGGGATAAAATGGTGCAATTCGATTTTATTTTTATATTACAGTTTTTCTCTTTACTAGAAAAAAAGTATTCTCTCAGTTGAAAATAAGATTTAATATATTTTTTGCATAATTATGTTTTTTTTTGTATTTACTGTCATTATTGACAGGAACAGTAAGTTGATTTTACTGAATAATTATTATTTTTCCTAGCAACCAGAGTAGAGGGTGTCCAATTTTCGACACTTTAGCAGGATATCTCGGTTATCTTGAAAGATAGAGCTGCGGTTTTCGCAATACTGTGCTACTTTTTCATGAAACGAATGACGCTGTAAACCGAATTTTAATAGTCCCTTCGTTTCTGAGATACAGAGCGATTTTGAATATGTGTCATTCTCAAGCACCTCTCGTATCTCAGTTGCCTTTTAACTTATAGGTAAGGTACAAACTGAACGAATTTGACGATAAAAATCAAAATTGCATTTTATTTAAACCTGTCATCTTGTTCTCTTGCTTCGAAAAAATTAAAGTTATCAAATTATATACAAAAATTTCAAAGTATTTTACATTTCATAACCCGGTCATCGTTGCGTGCTAGTTGTTATTTATGATTTGATTTATTTTGAATAATTTTTTCCTTGGTCTTATCCTTAGAAGGTAATTTTTGTAGTACACTTTTTTCTACTTTTTTTATTATGTCGAAATAATATCAGTTTCGTGATCGTACTAAATTTCAGTTGCAAAACTGGCGGTTTATAAAAGAATTCAATAAATTAGCTATATTTGACTGGTTATATTATAACATAACATGATATAGTTTCTACCATATTCTTTAAAAGCAATTTTGTTATTGTTTTGGCATTTTTTAGGGGATAAAAATAGTATAAAAATGACTTATTTTTGCGGCAATTGCCCATAAATATTTCCTAAATAAGTAAAGATACTAAAGCATATTAAAAAAAAAATTGTTTTAGGTATACCTAATGGCGGCCCTCTAATCCTATATTCGTCATTGCATGTAGTTGTTTTAATATAGACACGTTAGATCACATAGTTCTGTAGTTCTATGTAGCAAAAGTAGCTTTCATTCACATTCCCCTTCCAAAATAACCTAAATTAAACAGGTGGGGCTCCCGCAGGTCTCTGGCGACGAGCAACGGAGACTCTGCGCGGATCAGAAATACTCAGACGATGATCGGCACGGCTTAGGACTGGGCTTAAGTCTGACGACCTACGGATCAGTGGCCTACCAACTAAAAGATGCCAATCTGGAAGCGACGGGAACTTGTGACTTTGTCTGTAAGGCCCTAAGAATTGTTAATAAGACTGGTAAGAGTTTTTAACACTTATGTATCACTTACAGCTTGTCAAATATAGCTTTGCCTCTGAAAAATTTCGTACTCGCGCGGACGAGGAAGTGAGATAGCATTCGGATATCAGAAATGGCAATATTAAGCGGCTTTGGTTTAAAGTACTGCCAGCGATAAAAATAAAATTATATAATTGCTTTATAATATTCGGTTTCATTTAAATCAGATTATCCTTCCCAGTCATTAATTTAGCATAAATTAGTTTATGACAGGTAGCAGTCAACAGCAATTTTGTTCATGGATTCTGCTTGCTTGATTATGATAAGGCATAAAGACAAATTATTTTGTCTTAAAGGGGTTAAATTGTGATTATGAGTGGTATCATAAATAATTTCCGGAAATTTTGGTAATTATATTTATGGTAGGTACTAATTACAACTCTAAATTCGATAAGTTACCCGATTCATATTATAAATTGCGACCAGCCTCATTATTATTGTTATTATTATATTGTTCGGAATAGGTACCGAAAAATTCTCTACAATAATTTTCTACATTATTAAAATTTAAATCAATACTTCTGTCGGCAACAAACTGTTTTAGAGAGTCCCAAACAAGTTGAGAAAAAACGAGTACGTATATTAAACGATTACTAGCTTTTGATTTAGCTACATAACATAATCTTTATTATGCCATATGTTATTTTAAAGTACTTTTGGAGAGATTAAGGATTAGTTCTACATCGGTTTTTAATTTTAAGAAAAGCCATAAACGTAACGGAAAAAGGTTTACTTTAAATTTAATCATTTTTGGGATCAACATGCTCTTTCTCGCAGTCTGAGACATATGTCGTACCTCTTGAGGTTTTAATCCTAAGTCGTAAAAGTCTAAGGGATTGTAATCTAAACTTGCCAATATTAAATATTTATATTTTCCTATTTTTAAAAAGTATCAGTTTACGAGAATATAGAAACGAGATAATAAACCTTCGTTTCACGATACCATCAGTACATCAGGAACGTGGACCTGGGTTCGAACCAAGAGTCGGGGAAGATACCGAGGTAGTGGGTGAATTTTGACGGACAGTTCTAATCTGGGTTTCGAGGGGAGTTCTTGGACGGATCGTAGGCCGTACCGACGGTGGCGACGTCGCGACGCCACCGTCGCACATTGTGTTTGAACTTAATTAGTATGTAGCCAGGGGACTTATGTAACTTAACGGGGTTAACAGATGTACGGGTGGGTTTTTTTTAATGTTATTTTTATAAGTAGTTGGGGAATTTATAGACTATACGCTTATACGCAAACCCAAGCAATGATATTTTCTTTTTATATCTTTTTGATTCGAATTCTCTTGTGTAGTAAACCCTTGTCCAGATCATTGTTCAGTTCTTTCTTTTACACTTTCCTTAGATTGTTCTTTGATATTTTATATCTTTATTTTATTGTCTATTATATCATTCTTTGTACAGTATATTTTCATTTATATCGTTAATATATATCTTATTGTTATATAAAGTCAGGGGTTTTATTTAATGGCATATTAATTATTAAGTTAGAACTTCGTTGGTCCGTCGTTAACAAGAGAGAGACGACGCGGCAGGAGAGTTCTGCAAAGGGCGACGACTACCAGTTCTTCGATTTCCAAGACCTTTGCCAGAGACTTCCAGATTGGCTGCGAGATTGAGGTTTGGGTAGCATAGAGCTTTGTACTAATATTCACTAACTTTGGCTTCCTTTCATGTGAATATTACTGTGACAGCAAGAAGGCGTATTTGTCAAATGTATAGTTTAATCTAGAGAATTTATAAGAACCCGTCTAGCGGAATATTGTCACAGGACACAGTTGCACTTGGCTTAATCTGATATAGGTATTAAACGATTCAATCTGTGACAAAGTTCAATGGGATTTAGATCCGGATGGTATGGAGGAAATCTCAAAATATCTTGTCCATGTTCTTCCAGGATTGTATCTATCTTATGATGTTTTATCCAACGGTTTTCTCATCTTAATTAAATTGTACAAATCCACTTTTAACATGTCGTCGGTAACGGTGTCCTCATTTTTGTAACTAAAATTGGAAAATTCTTCTGTTTGCACGTTGTGATAGGGAGATAAAAAGCGCACTCTTTGCAGGCAGGTTAGGAATAAGATTTTCTTGAGCCCACTTTTTGTAGTTAGCGTAATTCATTTAACTGTGCTAATCACCGGATTTTGTTTTCGATTTAAAAGCCAAATACTTATTACGTACAAAACCATTTTCACTGCCCGCATAAACTATTAGTAGTCCTTGCCTTTTTGACACAGTCCTTTGGTGCCCTTCGCTACTGTTATCACTCCAAGATTTTTAATGCGTGTGAGAAGAATGAATGTATGTCTCATCCAGATAAATTATTGGACGGTTCTCTTTACTAAATTTTCTCATACTTCTTTAGATTTTTTTTTGTCTTCTGACAGTCCATGAAGACCGAAGTCTAAGTACTATGTACCGTGGGTGTACTGGGGAATCGACTCACACATCCAGAGCTGGAAACATCCGTAGGGATTTCACCAGCCCTTTAAGGGGATGTGTGGGGTGGTACCACCTCGGTCGAGAAAGAATTCCTCTACCATCTTCCAATTTTATCTCTTTTTCTCAATTTTATCTCCAATTTAATCTCTTGTGTGAATATCGGGTTTTTTCATGAACAGTTTGCGGTTAGTTTTTGATTTTCGCTACCTAAATCCCATTTTTTGTATGTAATTTTTCTTAGAATCTCAAGAGAACCGGTGTAATTGTAGTCGTCTTTAAATTGTTTGTGAATTTTAGGCAAGGTTGGCACTTTTTTTTAGTCACTTTAAACTTGACAATATATCGTCTAAGGATTCATTCATCACAACCGTCCAATTAGGTTTTAAAGCTCGATTTTCTTCTTCTTTTTATTAGGAGTTTAAAATGAAGAGCAGTCGCCATTTTCCACTTTTCTCACGCCGCGCCGCGCCGGTAGCAGTTGAAACACGCTCTTAAGCATTCTTTAAATCCTTGATGGATTTATTCGCTTCAGCTTTTTGGCGCATAAAACGAATAATATTCGTCAAAATTTCACGACATTGCCCAGATAACACTTTGCCTTTTACTTTAGATACAACCTTCATACTGAAATGCACGTCACGACAGTTATAACATAAATGAATTTAAAAAAGCATGCACTCTTGTTAAATACTACGGTCTACTGGGCTTTTAGTGGGCGGAGCTAACTTAGAGGCAAAGCTATATTTGACAAGCCGTACCTTAACGTTTTGTATAAATAAATTTAAGGAAATACTTTTTCGAATATAAAAAATTCATATTTTTCAAAAAAATACTTTTGAAAAATTGTTTATAAAGAAACATATGGTTATCAAAGGCATTATAAATAAAGGGCGAAATAAAATAATAATAGTAATGTGTAACAAAAAAGAAGATATTAGTTATATATTCGTGTTACCGGTAATTTCGTGATAGTTTTTACTTTGATTATTGTAAACAGACCTACGGCTTCTAAAGTTTCAAATTTGTACTATGTATTGCTGAGAGATCGCTCCACATTATCCTGCATCCTAGAATACTGCCAAATATTTGTTTTTCCCGTAAAAATCTCAAATATAATCACGCACCTGTTTCTTCTAATTATTGTTCCGGTAATCTACGCACGGAATGTTAAAAATATCGTTATGGAAATATTAAGCTAAGAAATTTGAATTGTAATAATCAATTGTATATCTTAGGCCTTAGAATTTTCTAGAAAAAATCAGGGTTTGTTTTCATGGATATTTTAACGGTTTTCGAGAGTACACAGGTAATAGTATATTACATAACAAGTGTTGAAAGTGACATTTTTCACACGAGTGGGAATGTTGTCGCACGAGGCGATAGCCGAGTGCGATAATCCCACGAGTGTGCGAAAATTAATTTCACACGAGTAATGTACAATATTTTTGGCAAGTAATTATTTCTGCTGCGATTTAAATAAGTAGGTAGGTAAGCCCAACCGGCAAAAAAATTACTCGGGCGGTATAATAATTTTCTGTCAATACTTTAAATAAACTGCCTGTGAAATAATGATGGGCAAAATATAGTTCATGTGGTCGGCATAATAAAACTTTAAGTAACAAATAACTATCCCGTTGGGCAGTCCGAAATCTATTCGAGCAGTAAAATTATTAATTGGGCGGTGAAATTATTAGTCGGCTGGTGACAAAATAAATTAGGCTGCGAATAAAATGTGCTCGGTATTTAAATATCGTTCAGCAGTTTTTAAGCAGCGTTTCGTTTTCTGCAAAATATTTACTTTAGAAGCCAGAAAGTCAAATGACCTGTATTTAATATTTTTAGTTGGCAAGGGTTTGAAGATACCGGCGAGATTCGTTAGTTCGGTCGGTGGGCAGCATGGGCGCCCATAGGAATTTTAAAGTTGTATATCTCTGTTGCTACATACGGGACCCATACCAAATTCAGGTGAGCCTACTAGGAATGTTTTGGTAAAGAAAAAAAATATTTTGTAATTTGCGAAAAAAAGTTAAATTTTTGCTTGGCCCCCCCTGAGAAAAAAAATTAACACGTTTAGATATTTTATTTATTTTTTCTAAATAAATTTTACACCATTTCGTCGAAAATTTTTAAATTTTAAGAGAAAAAATGTGTTAGTTGAAACTTAAAGTCATTTAAATTTTTTTAAACTTAAAACGTAATTTATAAAAAAATCAAATGACTATAACTTTCTACTAACACATTTTTTTCTCTTAAAATTTAAAAATTGTCGTCGAAATGATGTAAAATTTGTTTAGAAAAATTAATGAATAAAATACCTAAACGTGTTAATTTTTTTCTCAGGGGGGGGGGGGCAAGCAAAAATTTAACTTTTTTTCTTTACCAAAACATTCCTAGTAGGCTCACTTGAATTTGATATGGGTCCCGTATGTAGCAACAGAGATATACAACTTTAAAATTCCTGTGGGCGCTCATGGTGGGCAGCCTTACTAATAATACCATGAAATGTATGTGCTTTTACATTAATCAATATTTGGAGTTTTCTAATTAAATGCTTTATACGTAATTAATTACCCCTTATTACACGCTAAGTTAATTTTAGAGCAGTCAGAACAGTATTAGATTACCCATCAATTTGTAATGTTACAATATTTTTTCAGCAGTCAACTTGATTTTGGAGCAGGCAAAAAAAAATAAAATGTGATTTATTTCGCACAGACCAAATATTTATTTAGTTGCAACTTATTTTTTTTTACTACTTAAAAGATTTTGAAGCTGCTTGTTCAAATCTAAAACGCAGACCAATTTTTGTTTTATTACCTGATCAAGCTTCACCGCCCAATCCATCATTTCGCCGGCCAATCGTATATTACGATGTGTCAAAATTGTAAAATTTCGCTGCCCGTTTAAATCACACCCAATATTTTTCCTACGATCACAAAAATATTTACAAAAAAAAACCTCAATTTCTGTCTTTTAAAACCCTCACTTTCAACACTAATATTTTCATCAAGTGTGCTGAAAATAAAACAAATGAAATTGGCACCATCTATTTCAATGTCATGTTGACAAGTACTTTTCAACACGTGTGTGATATAAGGCATTTTCTCGCCAAGTTAACCGTGCTTTTTTCTCACTTTCATAGGTGGTCGTAGGGAAATATATTTCCTACGACCACTTATGAAAGTGAGTAAAAAAGCACGGTTAAATTGGCGAGAAAGTGCCTTATATCACACGCGTGTCGAAAAGTACTTTTCAACACGTGTGTTGAAAAGTACTTGTCAACATGACATTTAAATATGGTGCCAATTTCATTTGTTTGATTTTCAGCACACTTGATGAAAATATTAGTGTTGAAAGTGGGGGTTTTAAAAGACAGAAATTGAGTTTTTTTTGTAAATATTTTTGTGATCGTAGGGAAAATATTGTACATTACTCGTGTGAAAGTAATTTTCGCACACTCGTGGGATTATCGCATCATTTCCACTCGTGTGAAAAATGTCACTTTCAACACTTGTTATGTAATATACTATTGAGTAAATTTGACGGGTAGACGACCTTTCGGGGAAAGAGAAATTGTTAGCTAATATAGGTCAATTTAAATTTTTTGTTTTTATTAGGGTTTAGTTTTAGGACATCACGAATATTCCTAATGTAGCGAAATTACCGTATCACGAACTGACCTATAACTTTTTATTAAACACGCCTACAGAAAGGGGAAACTTTTTCTGCAACAGCATAGTCAAGCAGAATTTATAAATGTAGGAGGAATAATTATAAAGGAACATAACCCACAAAAGAGTCGAGCATTACTTTACGAAAAACGAAAAAAAAAAATATCCTAAACTTAAAAGAGCATTTTCAGTCGCATCTAAGTTAAGAAATTTAGATATTTTTTATTTTACTTGAGTGTCTTGTTAGTTATTAGAAAATTAGCTTAGTTTTAAAAAAGTTCAGTTTTAGTTTGTTATCTATTCGAGTTTAGTTCTGGTTTGTTATTTATTTAAAGACCCATTTTTCAAAGAAGGAAAAAAGACATTTATTTACAAGTAGGGAAATGTTTATGTGTTAGTTAATTTCACTTGATACATTTATCGTACATTATACACATGTTTTTCTTTATAAAAAGCGTTTTTATTACGAAATTACTTATGCTCTATCACGAAAATAAATTAATTATCTGACATGAAATTACCATAAGGATTTGCTATTTTCTAATGATGTCTTTTTATCAAAAAAGTAGCATCAACCTGAGATAAATTCTATGAAAAATGTGTTTATAAGATGTGGGTCCTTTGTGCTATCTATAAGAAAGCTTTCTATAAACAAGTAGTTCCACAAAATATCAAAAAGTATTGAAATTATCACGAATATACCTTTCTTTACCTTACTAATAATAATATGCAACAAAGAACAACAAGTTAATTATTTATGTATGTAGTGCAACATTTTTGATAGCACAGAGATAAAATTTATCCAACGGGGCAAAGTCGAGTTGGATTACATGCTTAAAGCTATAAACACATTTTTTGTACGTTACACACATCTACATCTACTTTTCTACGATCGTAGTTGCTGGAAAATCATAAAATAGTTTGAAAACTTAATATGATAAAACTTGGTTGAGATTATCTGTTGCTGTCTAAAATAGAATATTATGAAAAGCATACTTTTGCCGTTTTTATAACTGTATCGGATTATAAAGTGAAAAGTCGCGGTTACTCACTATTGACACAATCGTAGAAGAAATTATGTATTCTGTACTACTTTTCTTAATATTCTTCTTTTTTTTTGTTTCAGTTGTAGTTACGATCCTTCTAGTGTGTTTATCCGTTTTGCCGTTAATCATGCTTATAATGGGTAAGTGCTTTATTAGTATATATATATATATATATATATATATATATATATATATATATATATATATATATATATATATATATATATATATAGTGTACAAAAAGTAAGTTTAAGAGAAAATAGACTTTTATAACTTTTTAATTCACATTCTGCTTTACCTGT
Organism: Philopedon plagiatum; assembly: GCA_963971165.1. Classification (NCBI taxonomy): domain Eukaryota; kingdom Metazoa; phylum Arthropoda; class Insecta; order Coleoptera; family Curculionidae; genus Philopedon; species Philopedon plagiatum. Next base: position 9,935,963 of record OZ020191.1, read on the forward strand.
TCATATACATATGTAGTTTTTCGCGATAATACTAAAATAAAAATGTTTGGTTGGGTCTGCTTAGGTTTTCTTGGGTAATTTTTAAAGGTTTGCTATTTAAAAACGAATTATGATACAGACCTCAGCTTTGCGGTAAAATGTTTCTTTTTTGAAGACATTTAAAATGAGGTACCACACGGCATAGGGTTGCATTTAAAATTTTTGACCTCAACTCCCTAGCGTTACCCCTCAAGGGGATTGAAAAAGTTAAATTATTTAAAAAGTAGATTTATTGACCAATAAACCCCTAAAATTTGGTGTCTATTTTTTTTTATCTAAGACATCCCACGACTTCAAGCCTAAGTGCTAACGTACCGTGGGCGTCTGAAGAGAAGGGAAATGTTGTCTATTGACACGGGATTTGAAGGAATGGAGGTTGGGACGGGAAAACATCTGCAGGCAATTTGTTCCATAATCTGGAGACCCTAGGTATGAATGAGCGAAAGAAGTGGTCTGTTCTAGGCTTTTGAAGCTGGACAGTAAAGGGATGCATACGTAACGCGCCTCTTGTTGTTCTGTTAGGAACAGTCAAGGGGGGAATAATACCGGCTAGTTCTTCAGAACAAAATCCGTGGAAGTAGCGGTAGAAAAGGGATAAATCCCAACAGCGCGGCGATGAGCGAGAGAAGGGAGTTTTCTCGTGAGGGCTGGGTCATGGATAAGTCAAATGGCTCTCTTTTGGATAGAATCAAGGATGTTAAGTGTCGAAGGTGATGCCGCTCCCCAGATGTGGGAGCAGTACTCTAGGTTAGGTCTTATTTGGGAAACATTTTTTTTACTAATAGCATTTTTACCAATAGCAAAGATATTTGCCCACACTAAGACTTTTCAGACACCCTGTATATATACATATATGCCAATGGATGCTCTGAAAATAGCTAGCAATGCTTAGATTTAGCTGAAAATATTCTTAGGCGACTGACACGTCTTGTTACACGATACGTATTTACAAGTAAGTTTATTATGTTAGATTATAAAAATCAACTTCATTTTAATACTGAAGAGAAAAAATTGTTAAGAAAACAGTTTTCTGGCCCCAACCCAACAGCTATCGGTTTTTAGCAAATGTAAGTATCAAATGGAGGACCTACAACTGTATAAAAATTTAATTTTATGTTATACTCCCCAGCCGTTAGTTTCCCCTGTTTTAAACTTTTACATGAATCCAACACCTCCCGCACCGCGATATATCACATTTAGAGCTTCCGTTTATTTTCAGAGTTCCAAACGTTTTATCAATTTACTTTAAAAGGGCGTTCACTTAAAGCTATAAGGTGTAGATTCTAGGAATAAGAAGTTTTCCCTAATAATTCTCTTGTTCCAAGCAAGGCAGACACTGAGAGTGATTTTAGTAATATCCAGAAAGCAATCCAAAAGAGAGCATTTCGAAGCACGATTTGATAAAATGGGCTATACAAACCGTAGCAATAGTAATAGAACTAATTTTTAATTTAATAAAATATCAAAGATGGATAGATGCAACTCGGGATATAGGTATTTTTGACAGATCTAAGAGAAAATAAAGTTTTTTGAAGACACAATTTCCGGAGATACTTTTCTTGAAAACTTAATTTTAAGCTTTAGGTGTAGGTGTTTTTTTCGAAAAACTGTATTTAAAAAAATATTTTAAATTGTGTTTTTTTTTTGGAAAAATGTATTTTCGACAAGAATAAATTGCCGATATCAGAGATTTTCAAAAATTGTTGCTCGAAGATCCATCTTTGGCAAGGTCTAGAACTTTTTAACTAGCCCTTGTTTTTGATCAGATGCAAGCTTGTCTGTACCTTACCGGGGTTGTCAAATTGTGTTAAACTTTGCCCACTTTGCCAATGCTGCTATTAAGAATCCATTAGACCCACTTCTTACAGAGCCGTTTTTTTACTATTGGCGGCAAAACAGATGTAAATTGTATCTATTCCTTTCTACAAAATCTAACTGAATAAACTGTAATATACATACGTAGGAATAAAAAAATCGCCATACAAGCTTGTACTCGTTTCTATTAATTCAGATTAAACACTAGTCGATTTATTTAACCAAAAACCACATCAAAATTTTTTAAAATGACGATTTCAAACACACACTATTTGCATTAAACAAACAAAACCAGGATATATGATTTACGAAAAATTAAACAAGTATGAATTTTAAATTAAAACTGGCATTGCCAATAATAAATTTAATTTCATTTTATTTAATTATTAAAACTTGTGTATTATAGTATATAATACTATAATAGCAAATTAAATGTCCATGGCCAATACACTAGCTCGTAAGGTCAGCGCAAAATTTATATATAAAAAAACTTATGTACAGGATGTTCCTTTTTCGTTGTTGGTGCGAAATCAGTGGCTTTTATCCAAAAGAAAAATGGTAAAATGGTCGTCACCATAATGTACAGTATTTAGGAATAGTCAATTATAATAATAAATGATCTACATAAAATTGTAGCGTGTTCTGTGTTACTTTTCCCAACTTTTCTATCTGTGTGGTGCCATGGCTACTTCCAATTAATTGCGAGTTAGATAAACCTGTCTTAATGTAACATTTTAACAAAACACAATAAGGAAAACAACCTGGTGACCCTGTGAGTTACTATATGATTTTACATAGGAGAAATGCGTTGATATCGAGATCTTACAAGCAAAACATGACAGCTTTAACCTCCATAAGAAAATAAAGGAAGCAATAGGAAGATATTAAAGACAGGAGTAAGAGTAATCTTGGATTCAGACAACAACATCATTACCGAAACTGACAAAAAAACTTCCAAGCTGTAAGCAGTACATGGAGGAGCTTTTCGGAAACGAAAGCATCAATAACATGGCTGCAGCAGTTAGCGAGGAAGGGCCTATCAGTTACACAGGAGAAAATGGATTCAGCTATTAAACTGCTAAAAAACAACAAAACTCTCGCCAGACCAAATAGATGGAGAAGTTCTCAAACTACTAGACTCAGAACAAGTAAAGCTGCTGACCACCCTCTTTAATAAAATTTACACAGGCAAATGCCAAATGATTGGATATTGTTAACATTCATCCCGCTTCCCAAAAAGGCGAAAGCAACTAAATGCTCTGACCATAGAATAATCAGTCTGATAAGCTTTAAAAGCTTTCCTTAGTATCATCCAAGCACGAAGACTCGACGAGAGCAGAAGTAACATTCAGTTCGACTTCAGGAAGAGGCTTGGCAACAGGGGGGACTTATTCTTCATACAAGTCCTGATTTAAGAAGCACGTGACGTCAATGCAGATGGTTTCGCATGTTTCATAGACTTCGAAAAGGCCTTTGATAAAGTCCAGCATGGTAAACCCATCTCAATCCTACATGAATCAGGAATCGACGATAGAGACACAGAGGTGATATCAAAGCTATACCTCCAACGAAAGGCCATGGTTCGAGTCGAAAATGAAACATCAGAAGAGTTTAATGTAAGGAGATGAGTGCATCAGGGTTGTGTATTGTCGCCTTTCTTATTCAATGTGTACTCAGAACATCTATTTAAAGAGGCACTGGACAACATGTAATGGGCTAATTTTCCGTTACATTGAATGTCGTGAATCCATCTTCCACTTAATTATCAACACGCCAGTAGTATTTACAGTCCGTTTTTCTACTTTGGGCGCCTTTCATTGTGCCTATGCTCTGGTGTAATGTACTCTAGAACATTTTTTTTGTAAATTTAGTTTATTATTGAGGTAGTTTGTATATGTCTTTTAAGACATATTATGTTCATACATGTTTGGACTTAAGGGAAACCTTTTAGATTTTTGTATCATGTTCTTGCATTGTTGCAAAATAATAGTTCGGAGTAAATAGAGCGATAGGAGTAAGAACTGAGACACTTCCATAACTGTGTTCAGTTGAGGCAGCTTTAGAAACGTGACTAATAAAAAATTAGAAAATCGATAATTTGTAGGTCGGGATTTGTTTGTAAATAGGTAGTTTGATTTCCGGTGTGAGAAAGTGAGAAGGAAACAGCTTGACTGTGAGCAAATCTAGGGAGTTTGATCCACTTGATCAAATTTGTCACAGTCTGGCGTCCAATTAACATCTTTTAATGGATCAAAGTTCCTGGATTTCCTTGGATCCTGCTGGCACTGTGTGAAGAGTAATGAATAAGGGTTAACATGCGAAAAGGGACCCTCCCGACCCGATTGTGCTAAGAGCGACTATTAAGAGCTGCCTTGCCCAGGTCAGAACATCTAGATTGCCTGGTAAAAGATGTAAAGAGAGGTTTCTGAGGATAAAGTAGGTTATATTTTAAACATAGAAGATGAGCACTAATAATAATAATAATATGCAGATGATACCATTGTTATACCCGACACTGTTGAGGAACTTCAGAGACTCATAGACCGTGTAGTGACTGCATGTGACAAATATATTATGATGAAGATGAACTGCAAGAAAACGCAAACGTAACTTCGTTTAATTTTTGGGCGTATCTAATCATCTGCCAAGCCATTCGCAATCATTCGAAAATTTGAAGTTTCCGGATAGGTTGCTGATTTAAGATGCCAGTGCTTCCACGTAGTGTTCAGTCCAATAAAAATATCGATAGGGTACGTGAACATGTTGCCGAAACTCCTAAAACCCCAGTTCATCATCGATCTCAACAGTTGAACATCAGGAAAAACTCTCTGCATCGAATTTTGACCAAAGATCTGGAACTGCATGCATATAAAATTTAACTAACTCAAGAGTTAAAGCCCCTAGACCACGGGTATCGCCATTATCTTAGAGGAAGTTAGAAATAATCCAGAATTTTCCACTTCCGTCGAAAGCGCGACACGAAAAAAACAAATATCACCAAAAATATAAACGTGTTTACGTAAGTACATAAGCACATACACGCACCGTTTGCATAAAATAAATAAAAACTAGAATATTTATCTTGAAAAAGTAAACACACACCAATTTTCAATGAAATCTCTGTCAGGCGTGAACGATAAATAAATTAAAATAAATTTGAATTTATATTGGATTATTTTAAACTCTGTGCCGCTTTCGTGATGAGTTTCGCTTGCACTTGTACATATACATTTATGTGCAGATAAACACGTTCTGTGCTATAAGGTCATGTACATTCGCGTACATAAAGGAGATTGCTGAAGTGCAGGTTAAATTACCTGATTTGAGCTGCGAATGTGCTCCTTAAAATTTTTGCAGAAGCACGTTTTAGATAAACAAACATGTTCGAATAAATAATGAAGGCAAGCAAGATACTTTCTTTGTTTATGGAACTATAAACAACTGGAAAACAAATTTGGTTAACAAACTATATCAGTATAAATCAAGCCATCCGACAGTGAAGTGGGTACATGGATAAAAGGTCCAAAAACTTTGATATTAAAGTTAGGGAAAATTAAATTGGCCATATTTCTAGTGCTCAAACCACGGTCTATACAAAAATGTTAAAAGTGTCTTTCTTGCTCACATTTTGCAAGTTAATCATTTGTAATCTATCATTCCACCAAGAAACTTTCTATTCAATAATATCCAACTATATAGGATGTTTCAGAAAACAAGTGCCATCGCTTAAAGGGAGATTCTTTGAGAGAAACTAAGGCAGACAGTTCATATATGAACATGGGTGCACAGATGCTTTCATGGATCTATTATAATATGGATTCGATATCCGTATACTGTGAGCGTATCGAACGTGAAACCTTATATAATATAAATGTTTTGTTGTTTGTTATTCTCTTGAGAGAGCAGTTTACGAACTACGAACATAGACAAGACTACGAATTACTACGTAATTGAATCAAGAATGGTAGTAGAAAGAGATAAAATAGCATTGGAGTGTTGGAGCTCAGAAGTGTTGTTGTCTGCTGGGTGCTTAGGAAAAACGTCTGCGAACGCTCGGTTACACGTACGTCTTTGTCTAATGAACTAGAAAAGAAAAAGTGCGACGTATAGATTTATATAGATTTGTAAATGACTCAGAGCGACTTTAAATAAACGCCTTTAGAAATATCCTAACATAACATAACCTATAAATAATAAAACCTATTTAACTTAAATTTATTACTATTTAGCAGAAAAATACAATATTTTGGGGCTTTTATTACTTTTAGTAAATCTTGTGATGCTTCTAACGTATTTTTGTACAAAAATACAAGGTAAAATAAGATGTGGCCAATGTTTACAAATTGTGTTTACAGTATCGTTTAGAATGGTTTGTTTTGGCTTCAAAGAATGTGAAATCATCCCGTATCCAGTCCTAATAAATCCATGGATGCTTTGCTTCAAAGATACAGGGTGTTAAATTTTTTTCAGTTCTTTCAAAATATTTTTAAAATGAATTTAGGAATTTTGATGAAATTTACTTTATGTAAACCACTTAAATTAGGCATAACTGAGTATGAAAAGAGTTTGACAGGCCCTCCAGGGGCGTGCGTATAAGAAGACAGTAATATATATTTTTAATAAAAATCTGTACTCCACTGATTTTTTCACATTTTTGTATCTCAGTCAAATAGCACGTTAAATTCTTAACACAACTTACCTCTTCATATTTATTCAATTCTCACTCCGTTTAGGAGATAAATGCAATTTTATTAAGTGCCTTACTGGTTTAGTTATCCCAAACAGATAAGTGTGCAGGAATATAATAAAATTCGAGCCTTATAACTTTTTTATTTTTCCGTATGTATATAATTTTTCAGTGGTCCATATTTTCCCATATTAAATAAAGAAATTGCTACCTATTAAATTAAAATACAAATTTTTGGTAAAATGTGTCTGTGGAATTAAAATACTTTGGATTATTTTCGATAATAATAATATCTAATATTAATTATAATAATATTATATTTAAGTTTGGCAATGCTTCGGCTGGATCATTTGTTTCTTCTTTATAATTTTAGAGCATGTGACGTCAGGCTCTTCAGAACCGTCGGATAAGGGTCGGTATTTGGGCATTTTTAAAATAAAGGAATGTTCCATTTGAGGGAATTGGGTATGTCTGCATGTAGACTACCCCAGGAGTCACCCATTCAAATATATGCAGTGAATTTTAGAACACCCTGTATAAATTTTTTTACTACTAATATTGAAAAATTACATATTTGATTCGTTTAAATCAAGCATGTCAAACTCGCTGCCCGCCGGCCGGCCGCTTGCGGCCCGCAACGAATAAATCTGCGGCCCAGCCAGTACAATGATAAGTAGGAAAAGTTTAGGAAACTTTCAACCAGGTTTGAAAATACTCGAAAATTCGCATGTGAAATTATTTCTATATTAGGAAGTACTTGTCGGTGCGAGCAGTTATTTTCAGTTATGAAAGGAAATAAGTCTTCTGTACGGTCCAGAATAATACTGACCCTCGGCCAAACAAGCACGCTTTTTCCCGAATTAGGAAAAATGGTATCACAGAAGAGATGCCATGTGTCAGGAAAGAAACATTAAATTTACCATTGCCCTTTTATATAATGTAGGTAAGTTTTCCATAGAGATATAACTGCGTTTCCACTAAAAACCAAGGTTCTTCTGTGACTCACATAAACTTAGATCTTGTTGGTTTGGCCCGTGTTAGTTTTAGAGTTTTACAAGCTTGGTTTAAATCTTCACAATAGTCATTATCCTCTTATTTCGAAAATATTTTGAAAGATCAAGTAGTCTGGAAGTTCAGTTGTCAAACTAAAATTAATGACTTTTTACGTGAGTTCCATTTATTTGCCTAAAATCTATTCACATTACAAATACGCCAGATATAAACAACATGCTAGCCTTGTGAGCGTCAATCTAGAATCTAGCCTCGTGATCGGCAATTTACGCAACGCTATTGGACGACAGACCATTAACCTGCCGCAGCACTAACGTGCTTTTGTTTATATCGGGCGTATTTGAAATGTGAATAGAGTATAGGTTATTTTTTATTTTTATTATTTATCTAGTTCAGAAATATCAAGTAACCTGGGAGTTTGGTTGTCAAACTAATAAAACGCGATTTTAAATGTCAGTTTTCAGAAAATAGATGCTATCTAAAAGGTTTTTTAAGTAAAAAATTAGTAAAAGTGATTTAGAAATTGACGTTTGTTCCCTGTCTGAACTTAGAGAGGTGGCAAATAGCGCAAGTGGCAATTAGTTGTCAGAAAAATCAAGAGACTGTAGAGTGTACAATACTGTACATAAAGGCATACACTCACTTAAACGACTGGTGTGAAAGCTGTTGAAATAACAGAATGAATATTTACAAAACACAACAACTGCTCTCAATAACTCTGAAGTAAATTTACCAGTTTTGACACCTGTTCATATAGGACACACAGAAATATATATGACTTGCCATAATAAGGAATATGCACATTTTTTTTTATTGCATAAATCGTTTAAGGAGGTCATTACAACCCCAAAACTGCTATTTTGGGGAAAATTACTGCGTTAATTTAGCTAAAAAAAAATTTACTTTTCGGTATAATTTATTACAATTTCAAAAGGAGCCATTTGCCGGCTCAAAAAAGTTACGTCACAAGGATAAGTGGCAATCTACATGTTAATGCAAAGCTGAACCGAGGGCTGCCTACCTACAAACGTCTAGAAAATCAAGAATTTCTGTGATAGTCCGAAAGCAAGTCAGTATTTTCTCGAATGATTGTACCTCTATCCTCTATCAATTGATTTACCACACTGATTGTTAATATTGTAAAGTTATATGCTTAGGAATAGAAAAATGTCAGTCGACAAGACCTAAAGTCAAAAAGGTGATTTTTTAAAAATAATTATAGAACATTTTTCTGGGAGAGGAAACACAAGATGATTACCGACTCTCGGACTAAGACAAGAAGACAGCTGACAGCTACAGTACAGAGTTATATGGAGACCGGCATTAGTTTCCCAGCTGATTTAGTTGTTTATGCTGGTAGCGGTTGTGTTTTTATTACAGTGCTATTTGTGTATAATTCTTTTTATTAAACGTTAAAATGTATTAAAAATATAAACTACAAATATTGTAGTATGCCAATGTGCAAAAGTATCACTGTGTGTGCACTGCAAACCTCCTTTTTCATGTGCCCAAAAAACCGATGTCGAAGAAAGTACCTACTGCAAATTTAATCAAAAATTTTACATTAAGGGGTATCTGTAAAGGTTAGTATCGCTAAATTCAAGTAACCATATGTTGCTGTACATTTATTTTTATAGTATAATAAACAATAAGTGTTTTTAACTAAATTGTAAAGGCAAATCCACCAGCACTAACTTCCAGCCAATTTTCCGATTTTCTTTGCACAAATGCCGTTTTGGTCATTTATAACCAGTCTGTTTAATAAAACAAAAGGTTTTCTATCGACTAAATATTCTAGTCTTTGGGAAAAACTCAAGAAAATGGATTTACACTGAAATTTACATTACACTAGCCGTGACTAGCCATTATAAAACGTTGACGTAATAAAAAAAGTGACGTCACAAACAAAAGAAGTCCGTTTTACGAGATGTTGGATTTTGCAGGATTTGCAAAATAAAACCTTGTTTTTTGTTAATAAAACCCAAAATAAAGAGATAACAGCAACTGCCATAAACATTTAATTTATGTAGAGAATACAAAAAAAAATATTTCAGGATTTTTTGGATTACATGCATATTCCTTATTGTACTGTTACCTACAATTTTTAATAATTTTCTATAATCCTAAGATTGTAAAAAATCGTGCCGTAATTTCAGAGTTTTTGTGTTTTTGGATTAGAATTATCTTAATGTTTTATTTGCGTTTGCGTGGGTTTTTGATTGTTGACCTAGGTGATTTTTTAACATCGTTATTTACCTAGGTAGAGAAATATAACTTCTCATTAGACAAATGGAGTAAATAATGGCGATTTCTCAGGTTAGTAGTAAAAATATGTTTTTAGTCACTTTAAACTTCTTGAGATATAATTTTCTCTGTGCTTACGGAACTACTTTTATTATCTACCTTGTTTGGAAAAGTAGAATCGTTGTAGAAAACTTTCCGTTCCAAAAAACTAATAGCCTTAAATGACCGCCTTTTTGACGTAAATTGATAAAATTCGTGGCGACTCTGGAAATAAATCGAGCCTTTAAAGTGATAAATCATGGAGTAGGAGGTGTTGGTGTCATATTAAAATTTAAGATAGGGACGTTAAGGACTAGGGAGTGAACATAAAATTCAATTTGGATGTATTGTATAAAAGAGAGCTGTAAAGACTCCTCTATAAAATCAAATGTACCCAGTTGTTTTTTAACGTGTTATGCTTTTTGGCAACCAGGATCGGCAACATAACTTTCCGGTGAAGACGCACAGAAATCAAAATTTGGTTATAAATACAGGGTGTTATGAAATTCACTGCTTATATTGGAACCGGTATAGTATAGTACCTCAGTACAGTTTTTCCTGAACGATGGATTGGCCGACGGGGTCCAGTTGAATGGCCGGCCAGATCTCTGGATTTGACCTCTCTAGATTATTTTTGTGGGGTTATCTCAAGTCTAAGCTCTATGTTAAAAGATTCAAACAATATTGAAGATGAAGACTTAAAGAAAAGGATAAGAGACAAAATGAGATTGATATATCCTTACGTAGTAAATAACGTTCTGCGGGGATTTGAAAATCGTTTTGTGTACTGCGTGTACATCTGCTTAAATAACGTTTATTTACTTTCGCATTTTATTGTCTTTTCGCTAATGAATAATATGTTTTGATGTTTTAAGTTAAAACGCAATTTTCTCGCAAACAGCTGAATTTAGGTATAGGACACGATACATAAAATATGTTTAGAATTTTATACAGAATTCAGAAATGAAATAAAAAATGAGGGTATCCATCTAAAGAAATAAAATGAGTTGTCATACCTAACTTGTTTTTGGGCCACCCTTTATACATAAAATTACCTTCAAAAAAACTGCAACAAAAATAAAAAATTGGCGGGTTCCAGCTTTTTTTCGAAAAAAAAACACCTGAATTTTAAATGAATTTGTTCCAACTTTTACGTTCTTACTGTATATGTTACCGGCAAAGTCCGTTTCATCGTCATACTTAAGTTTGCCTGGGTAAACCGCACATTGCCGAGACGTTTTGGGCAAAGTCCGAAAATGTTCTCTATTTCGGAGTTTGCCTAGAATGTAACCCGGCAAACTTAGGTTTGCCAAACACGTTTTAGGAAAAGTCCGAAATATGTTCTTACCTTTGTGTTGTATCATGATAATTGGTATTCTAGTGATGCTAAGTATAAATAACATGATTTCATCGTATTTCATTAAGTTAAATATACCTACGTAATATAGGTAAGTATTTATTAAACTGTTTTGTTAAATGATAATAACAAACCTGAGCAAACCCGGTCCAGTTAGCCGAATAGACAAACACTCAAAGCAGGGCGCGCATTGAATTGTTTCGGCTCGGTAAGTTTCGTTCGGAATGCTGACAGTCAAAGCGCATTGATTCGGCTATCGGTTCTTTAAATCAGCTGCATCCGCGATCGAACACCTATCTCTTCCACTTGCGTCTCAATACGAGAAGTCGCAGGCAGTCGGACATTTCGGCAATTTTTGCTCTGATTCCGATTTGGTCGTTCCGAGCGGGTGAAACCGATTCAATGCGCTCCTCTTCATATATATAATTGCATGTATACCAAACCTTTTGACTGTGCCGTGCCGTGCCGAGCCGAGCCGAGTCGATTCAATGCGCGCCCTGCTTAAGGCTGCATTTACCGACCACACCCATTTATTGCCAACTTAGTTTTATTTTAGTACAATGTTTTGCTTTATTTTTCTTTTGTATGAATATTATCACAATATTAACCGTAGATTCATATTCTATAGGTATTTTTTAATGTATTAATAAAAGTCTCAAGATATTTTATGATTTATTTTAGTGTCAGAAAAAAAGTCACCATAGACCATTTAAAATATTAATCTTACAAAGGTAAGGTAAGAACATATTTCGGACTTTTCCTAAAACGTGTTTGGCAAACCTAAGTTTGCCGGGTTACATTCTAGGCAAACTCCGAAATAGAGAACAATTTCGGACTTTGCCCAAAACGTCTCGGCAATGTGCGGTTTACCTAGGCAAACTTAAGTATGACGATGAAACGAACTTTGCCGGTAAAATATACAGATACAACGCACCAATGTACCAATGCACCTAAACGTTCATTCTTTTTAATTCAAAAACCAAAAATTCCATATAAAACTATACAATGTTGACAAATCTATATTTTTGAAGAGGTTATTTAGTTAAATTATACAAAAATGATTATGGTTTTAAAAACGATTTAAAATTCACACCGGAATTGTGTAAAAATGATAAAAATTTATTACTGGTCTAAATTAAGATCTTCTAGTTCTAGTTGATCAGTTAGTTTTCGAAAAGTTTTTGTCCTGTCCACTGTTAATAAGTCGTTTTTCAAAATGGACGAGTTATTAAATTCTAATATTTCAGCAGCGTTTCGTTTGATTTCCAAATGATTTTTTTATCTTGAAATTTGTTGCTTGAATAATAATTGTGAAAAATACACTCTAAAACTGTAATTTTCTTCATAAACTTGCAAGAAGACTCAGAAACACATTTATATTAAAAAAACTAAGCTGTCCTATTCTTACACTAACCAGTTTAAAACCGGATTAAGACCGGTATTCGCGATAGTGAATTCTAGTTCCTCCCAATCCCCAACCAGAAGCCACGATAAAGCAACTGTACATAATTAGTTTTTAAAAACTTAAAATATTGGCAGAAAACCGTTTAAAGCACAATAACTTGATAAAGGAAAACATATGGAGCTACTAAAAGCATTTTATTATTATTAGACAAAGTTTGTTACTAGAAAGTTCAAAACTAACCATATTAAACTTTGAGTTTGCCTACATTTGCCTGCGAACTAAATATAATTCGCATTAGATGATTAAATTGGTTATTTCAAATTCTCCTTAAATGACCATAAAGTGGATAATATTTCTTGAATCGCCTGTAGTAGATGTAGTTCGTTCACTTTGAGGGTTATAAAGGCCTGGTTTCAGTTTATTTTACTGTAATAAAAACCTTTATTACTAGACATTCATCAAGTCAAGTAGCTTGAAGGTTTTATAAATTACTTGACTTGACTTGAAATCCAAGCTTTTCAAAAATTCACTGCTTGACTTGACTTGGTTTTCCATGGTTACTACTTTATTTCAAGTTACTTGATATTTCTTGATAACTTGATATTACTTGATATTTCAAGTTATTAGATACAAGATATTACTTGATATTTCTTGATATTAGATACAAGATATTACTTGATATTTAGATACAGATACTAGATATAGATACAAGATATTACTTGATATTAGATACAAGATATTACTTGATATTTAGATACAGATACTTGATATTAGATACAAGATATTACTTGATATTACTTGATATTAGATACAAGATATTACTTGATATTTCAAGTTACTTGATATTACTTGATAACGACCCGATTATGTATAAAACCAACGCGCAAATAATTTCTGCAAGCTCATGCTCACATATAAACAAGATGCGGGGTTCCCCGAATCGACTGTAACAACTGCGTAGTTCCGTATGCTTAAACAAACCAGTATAATAATAAGTGTATCAACCAGGCCTGCTCTAACTGTTACAAAAACCCGCAACCGATTAGGCGACAATTCTATTAGAAGCCTTATGTGCCAGATCTTGAATGGCGAAGGATGATATTAAAGACCTCTTTTAAATTTAGCCGTTCCTACAGTGTTGCCGAATAAGATGAAGAGGACATACACTGGAAAATCAGTTTTATTATTTTGTTTAATATTTAAGAATAATATGTTAATTCATTACCTATTATTTCCTAAAAATAAGTTATTATTGCCATTTTTTCCTTTTATATTACTGCTTGTTATAAATTTTGAAATAAGAATTTACGATTTAGTTTTGTAAATAAAAGGCTTTATTGCAAGGTTTCCTGTCATTTTTTGATTATATCAAATGTATTTAATGAAAAACCAAGTAGTCTTGAAGAACTACTTGATTTTTCAAGTACTTGAAATATAATTACTTGATTATTCAAGTACTTAAAATATAACTACTTGACTTGAAATTGACTAGTTTTCAAGCCAAGTTAAGGCAAGTAACTTGAAAATCAAGTCAAGCCGTGAATCCCTATTAATTACAGTGAAACACTTAATTTTTGTTTGGGTATACTGCTGTAAATCCACTATATTTTGTTTACAAGTAGGTCGCCGTCAGTGTTTGTATTAGTGAAAATGTTACTATTATAGACCGTCCTAAAAGTTTTAAAGCAACATATTAAACCACTTTCTTTATATATTATAACCACCGGCTAAAGATATGGACGGTGTTATAACTATACCACGGCGGATCGAGAGCGATGAGTTATAGGTCTAGATCGGAGAGGGTTTGCAGTTTATTTTTATCGTATTCTGTATTTCATATTTATAAATATTTAGGAAATATACGTATTACCTACTATTATATATATATATATATATATATATATATATATATATATATATATATATATATATATATATATATATATATATATATATATATATATATATATATATATACCTAGGTGTTAAAAATAAAGCGGTATAACCATTGATGTCAAACTAAATAGATACCGTTATTTACATTTTAGATCAATCAGGGATTCCCAAGTTATTTGAAACAGATTGCAGGTTGATAGACTATACTAAAATAACGCATTTACTGTGGATAAATACTTATCTGCATTATAAATATCAAAGGCTAAGTCACATGACTAAGCATTAATAAAATAAACCAATTATCATTATTTTTTTTTTGATAAAAAATTTTTAGCAATGGATTTTCATTGCATGGTGATGAAATTTGGAGTGAGAGTGGCAACGTCGCTTCATGGGGCGTCGCGCCGAGTTCCGCGTAACAGTTTTGGTGGAGGCGCCGGAACCACCTGACATTTTGGTGGAGGTGCCGGGTGCCACGTGACAATATCGCCCCCCAAAGTTCAAGTCTGAATACGCCACTGGCCGAACCCACTAGCTGTCTTCTTGATCTCTAACTAATTAGTTCAGAAATGTCCACTACACATAAACATCAGGTCCATTCACTCAATGACACACTCTATTCCGTATTGCACAATACAAATTCCGTTTACTTCAATGATTAGTTTATCATTGTTAACCAGTAGGTTATAAGATTGCCTGAAATATAAGGTTTCATTGATTTCTAATGGATCGTTCACATATAACAATTGTTTCATGCCAGTAATATAGCTATTATTGTTTCAATTACAACAGTAATTAATTTAATGTAACTTCTAATGGAAAGAAAACCCCGAAAATAGCATGGTAGTTAACATTTTTGAAGAAATTCCTAGTCATTCCTCTTTATCACATTCCCCCTCCCGTTAATTTTTTTAACACCTATTAGACAAAATTAGACTTTCTGACCCCAATATCCCCGAAAACATTTTTGGAGAAATTCTCAGTCGCTCCTTTTATCCTTTCTATGTAACAAATGTTAAAAAAAATTTACGGGGGGGGGGGGCGTAAATTTTTTTTAACATTTGTTAGAAAAGACTTGATATTCTGACCTCGCTAGCCCAGAAATTGACATGCTAGTTAACATTTTTTAATAAATTGCGACATGCTTAACACAATGGTGAAAAAATACTGAAATCGGTGCTGCCAATCCGAAGTACACACGCAAAAATTGTAGATTTCAAGAGTTTCTTTTAGTTTTTCCCAGGTTATTTAGGTTTCCACTCACTTTAGCAAAAAATCTTTAAAACGGGGCCATTCGGGAGAACTCATCTACAAAACCAACAAATATTTATCGAAATCGGTTAATCCGTTCAAGAATTATGTGTGAAAATACATAAAAAATGACACATACGGGTCGAATTGATAACCTCCTCGTGCAGAAGTCGGTTAAAAATTACAATCATATGTGAGCGACGGCGCAGATACTTACTAGTATATAATGTACCATTGCTTCACCACTCTATTTGCAAAACAAATAGATTATAAATGATAACCCTAAAATGTACAAATAATTATAATATTTCAAAACGTAATTCCTAAATATTAATAAATTATTTCCAAAGTTAATAATTTTATCAAAACATAATTGCGCATCTACCCATATACAACGGTTTTAAATTTTGATTAAAATATATATATATGGCGTTCCGCACGTTTCGCGACAGACACCGGGAGTTCAATGTAATAAATTAGGTTTAGTTCGTAAATTATAATTTAATTTGGTTCGCAGTAATCAAATGGTCCATTGTACATGTGGAAATATATTCCGAATTATGTGCGTACACACGTGATCATACTAATTAAATTTATAGTTGAAAAACATTTTGTTTAATTAGCGGAAATTAGTTTCTTTAATATAGCAGCTATAATAAGTTTTAATTACTTTTCCACACACCTTCGCCAAATCGCTGTCAACTTGGTGTTAGTTTTTTTTACTTGACACAAAATTTACGGGTATACGAACCGCTTTTCTTGGAAATAAACATAATACATCTGGATATGACGATGCCGTTCTTGAATTGTATAAAATAGATATTTATGTCAGTAGTACATAATATAGGCTTGTACTGGACGAGGTTGTTTATGGTCATGCAAGTTTGCAACCAAGGCCAATAAAAAGACGAGTCCAATAAACCCGTGCGTGTGTCATACAAGATTTTATGTAAAGGGTACGGCAATTAGTACCGACGAATTTCTATGTATTATGGTAAAGTTTCAAAATGAAATAAACTTACAGAAGATATGCTTATTTATTAGAAATATAACGCAGTTTTTAAGAACATGTCTATTTTTAAAAATAATATTAGTTGAATGCCTGCTTCGCCTATGAATACATTTTCTCCAAAAACGGTCTGAAAAATTGCGCATCACTGACTCTAAGATTTGCTAATTAATTTCTCGTCTAATTGCAATTTTTAATTCTTCGACACGAATAATGAACACTTTTGATTTTAAGAAACCATATAAAAATTAATCCGGACTGGTGAGGTCAGGTGACCTTGGGGGCCAATTAATTTTACCGCGTCGAGAAATGACACGCCCAGGGAACAGTTCTCTTTAAAGTGTTCATAACAGCAGCAGTCGTATGTGGCGTGGCCCCATTTTGTTAGAACCACATGGCCGGATTCCTGTTCATTCTTAGTCGCTAAATTTCGCCGGGTAAAAAGTTCTCAAGCATATGAATATACCGATCTAAATTTAAAGATAGGGTTGGTTCACTTTTTCACAGAAGTAAGGACCAAGGACCATGTGTGAATGATGTGGTTGTTCATGAACCTGTTCTGGTTGTTCGGAGGATCAGTATCGGCAGTTTTATTGGCTGACTGCTCCTGAGGTAAAAATGTTCTTTATCAGACCTAATGAAGTTGTTTAGAATATCAGGATTTTTGTTTACCATATTCGAAAAATAAGTGAAAATTAGTTGGTATAAGTTGCTGCACGATACGACTCCTATATTCCAAGGTCTTCATAAAGGATATGTCTTAAACTTCGATTTGAAATTTAGAGCGCCTGTAACTGTTTGATTGGAGAGCACTTTGGACTTCTTTTTATGGCTAAATGCACTCTTTCAATATTCTCAGGTTCGATTTTTACTTATAATATCCCTTAGCGGAAATTTTTCAGAGGTCGCAAATATTTTGAAAATAATCCTGAGCCCCAGGCGAGAGATAATTTTCATACACAATAGTGAGTGAGATGAGAAAAGTGAAAAATGGCAAGTGCTCTTCATTTTCAACTCCTAATAAAAAAAAAAGAAAATCATTGGATCATTGCCAGGCCTCTAAGTATAATAAGACTGGCAGCAATTTATTATATACATCAGGTAACTTATCGAATTTAGAGTTGTAATTAGTACCTACCATAAATATCATTACCAAAATTTACGGAAAGTATTTACGATACCACTCATAATCACAATTCAACCCCTTTAACACAAAATAATTTGTCTCTATTCTTTACTAGAATCAAGCAAGCAGAATCTAGGAACAAAATTACTTTTAACTGCTACCTGTCTTAAACTAATTGAAGCTATGTTAATGACTAGGAAGGATAATCTTAGTTAAATGATACCAAATATTATGAAGCAGCTATGTAATTTTATTTTTGTCGCTGACAGTACTTTAAACCAATGTAGAAGCCGCTTAATATTATCATTTCTGTTATCCGCATGTTATCTTACTTCCTCGTCCGCACAAATATGAAATTTTTCAGAGGCAAAGCAAATTTTTGAGAAAATTTTAAACCTTAATTTACATTTTATTTTTTTCTGTGTTCTTGCTTATTTTACCATTTAAAATTAATATTAGTACAAACAACATCATTTAAATTAGCACTTTTCTTTTAATGCATTCATGCTATTATTCACGGCCTGAAGCATAAAAATACGGCCTCGTGTCTAGTCACTCCGCAGAACATAAAGCTTAAAAGCTTTTTAGAATGCTAAAACAATGCAAGAAAAACAGGAAAGAATAAAAAAGAAAAACATAATAAACCTGAATAGCGAAACCGTGTTTCTCTTTATTTTTGTTGGAAGTATTCACTCGGAAGGGGTTTTAGGAAATTTGTGCGATTTCAATCGTATTGTCGCTCATTTTTATACAAGGTTTCTTTCATATTTGGTATGTAACTAAAGGTTAAAAATATCAAAAAATTAAAGGTAAAGGATGTCCTAAAATGAACGCATATTTTAATTTGTAAATAAAACAAATTTATTTTTTGAAAAGTGCTTATATTCTACTATATATACTATAACTTTGCTTGCTTTAACGTGCTTATATTCTACTATATACTATAACAAAGTACACATATCATATGTGTGAAATACAATATCGGACAAATGTCTACCAAGCTTTGCTGGCACGCTCTTGCTCTTTTGACGACATTTTCGATAACATTTTCGCATAATTGCGGTCGAATTTCATCAATGATGCATCGAATTTCGTTTTTGAAGTGCGGAGTTGTTGCAGGTTTGTTGGTATAGACCAGAGATTTCAGAACACTCCATAGAAAGGCATATCGCAAGATCTTAGTGGCCAATTTTGGTCGCAATTGCGAGATATGACTCAACCAGGATTAAGATGTAACAAGTCCATAGTTTCATACGCAGTGTAACTAGTCGCATCGTCCTGTTGAAACCATATGTTTTCGATATTGATAGAGCCTACTTCAGGCCTCAGAAACTCCGGTAACATTGTACGATCACGTTCGCCATGTACTGATAGTGCAGTTCAAGCCTCGTCGAAGTACGGTTCACTTATACCGCCAGACCAAAAAGCGCACCAAAGAGTGGCTCCTGGAGGGTGCATTGGTTTTTATGAATGACCAGAGGATTCTCTTCTCCCCAAATTCGACAATTCTGGTTATTTTCGCGTCCGTTTAAATAAAAATGTGCTTTATCGCTAAAATGGATTTTTTTTCGAAAAATGTTGCAACCCAGTTGACAAATTCACCATGATCTGCTGACTTTAATTCTTGAGCCAACTGGATTTAATAGGCATGGAAATGCAGATTTTTTTGTAAAAATTCGCTGTATACTGCTTGCTGAGACCGATGGCAAATCGACCTAATCGACGCACATAGGAGTATTTGCTTTAAAAAACTGGTCAAAATTATCTATAGGATCCTTTTATTATTAATTGATATAAAAATACTGTAGGACAATAAATTAGCTCCACTTTATAATTTCTCAAATACTAAAAATTCGCAGTTAAATTTACCAAATAAATTAAACTTAGTCAAAAATCAGAGTTAAAACAATAAACCAAAAAAAAAATCTGAACAAAATATGATTAACTAATGCACTATTCTAATAGGTATTTGAATTTCTGAATCTGTTTCTTGATCCTCCATATCTATTTCCACTTCCGTTTCTTTCTCACTTTTGTAACCCTCGGTGTTCTGGAATTGGGGCGGACTATCTGCGACCAGTAGATTAGAAAGGGGAAAGACTCTCTTTATAATTTCTTAGAAGATAGTCTAGGGATCTGTGTATAATTTTTAGCCGGGCAAAGGCGGGCAGATAAGCAAAAATACCTTCAAATAAAAGATTTATACGAAAAAATATTATTTTATTTCATTTTTTGTCTAGACGTATAACATTTAAGTCTAAATCTACATAATACCGATATATTTTTTTTTCAGAAAATAGCATCCTTACTTGGTTCTTCCATAATAGTATCACTAGGTTTTGAATATGCTTTGAAAGCAGCCACTATTCACACAACAAATTGCCGGGAACAGAACCTTGCATGCGATTTACTTTTACTTTTGCTTTAAGCCCAATTAATTCTGCGTGAAAAGTGCCTCTTGAGCTTTTTTGTTCTGACGCACCGTTTTCGAGATAAAAATTAATTTATTTCTTACAATAAAAACAAATAATGAAATTTTTTTTTTAAATATTTTTGTTCAGGAAACGGTGCTTTTTGATTTAAGTTCATAGTAGATGCTGGAAATGGGTTCTCCGTGCTTCAATACATGCACTAAATCGTCTTCGCATATTTCTCCTAATTCTTCGGAAAATATTAAACACCCTGTATCTCGAAAAAGAAGCGTTTGAGGATCCGTGTCTATATAAACTTATTTTCATATTTTTAGATGTAGAATCTGTCCTTAAAATTTCTTCACATCTTTTTGTAACACCCTGTATATGTAAGTGCGCCTCACGCTTTTAAGTTTAATTATCTATTTAAAGATGTTTTATAGCTGTACAAGTAAACACAAAATCGGGGTATGCATGTGTGCGGAGTAAAGGGAGGCGCAGTTTTTAAGTTGCTGTACTTCTCGCACGATGCGCGCACTGCACAGCCCGGTTTTCTATTAACTATAAAAAGAAAATACTTATTTTTAAGTTTTTAGTGCGCTACTCACAAAAGCTTGTTTTTTAGTATTATTATTGTTATTGTCTTTTATTCTATGTGAGGTGAATGTATGTTTTTATACTTTAAATATCATTTTATCTATTTTATAATATATGTTTTCCTAACTTGTAAGTACATTTAAAAACTTTAACTACTACTTTTACTACTACGGGTTTGTTAACAAGATATTTCTTTTAACAATAAGGCGTATTTTGATTTGATTTGATAATATTTTTACCTACAAAATTTCTGGAATAACTAACTTAATATATATTTTCCCTTGCAATTTATCGGTATAAACTAAATTTAAAAATTACCCCTAACAAACCCCTATATTATATAAATTTGCATGCCGAGAATTAAATTATTTATAATTTAATTCTGCGTTTCTGGAAACTGGCTTAATATCACTTTTGTGTTATTTTAGATTCCAACAAACCGTGATAATAAAACATTTTAAATTCTGGGCATCTCCAAAACAGAAAATTCAAAACAGATGGCACCGGATAAACGTCCTAGTTTCACTAAACTTCTTCACTTTAATTTGTGTTAGCTGACTTTCAGCCGAATATTATTCCAGCGAAATTGAATTTATTATGAACTTTTCATTATAAATTATCTACATTTTCAGTTTTTCTTTCGTATTTGTATTCTGAACATCCACAGTGAATTTTGTATGGTATAGCATTTAGTTTGTAGAAACAAAGATGTATTTTTGTACTGTGTGTCAAGTTCGTTGTCAAATGGCTTAAAAGTGAAATAAAAAGGTCTTATGGAATTACACGGGGCAATCTCAGGATGCCGAATTAGTAAAAAGGAAAAAATCTCTAACAACCTTTATTAAAAATATTGATTGGCACGCCAATAAAGGCGGATATACGAACAACGGGCAAGTCTGATATTCTAATATCCAGACGAAATGTATAAATAAAAATTAGGTCAAGTGCAAGCTATATTTGCACATTCTGTGCCATCAGCTCCACACTTAACCTGAGCAAACCTCGGCCGCCCGATCTTCCCCCATCTGCCGCGCTACCCGCCTCCGATGGCACAATCGCCGTATCACATCGCGTATGCGCGGAGCCAAATGGGGAGCGTTTCGACTGAGCCAAAATTTTGAAAAACGTATAGGAACAAAAGTTATTCCTGACATCGTGAGAAATATTCTGCCGTCCGCGACTGCATTCCATCTTCTGTTAATTTCATTTTTTCGCACCCACACGGTTTTTTAATTCTGATCCATTGATTCTTCTAATGGCGGTAGGTCGAGAGCCAGGTAATCCTGTGCCATTCATAACTTCTCTCGCGGTTTCAAAGGGAATATCTCTTAAGTGCCTCAAAAGCACAGCATCCTCTTCAGGACTGGAAATTCTAGTACGACCGGAACCATCCTTTCTTTCAAGGACGCTTCTTAATTCTAGGACTGTGCTCTAATTTCTACCCTATAATTGTGCTAGGGCACGAATTGACCATCCTTCTTCAATTTTTGTTACTATTTGTGCCTTCTCAACTTCTGTTAAATAGCGGCGCATTTTAAAATGTTTGACTTTCAGACGTTGATCAACAATAATTGCCAGCATTCACTTTTAAAAGTCTATGCCAAAAGTCAAAAGGAGTCACATACACCATAACAAATTAGGTGTACGGGTTTCTAATGAACAGAACTGTACGTTAAATGTCGCAAAATTCGGAAATAATTTTATCGAAGGTACTATCACAAATGCAAATAATTGTTCAAAATATAATTTTTATTACAGGTGTTCAGTTTCTCAGGGATTGCCCCAGGGAGCCTAATATACCGATTTACATGGTGGTGGGGGGAAGCGTAGGATGTGTCAAAATGGGTTTGACATTGTGGAATCAACTGCATACAAGACATATGGACGCTTCGTCCATGAATGCCACTTCCATTGGGTCTAAAGTAGCATCTGTAAGTAATTGTTTAAATTATGGTTTTAGCGATGTAGTACCAGTATTAAGGAAGTTGAAGAATACGTTACGTAAAATATAAAAATAGAGCGCCAATAAATTGCTAACGCTTCGCGCCCTTGGGTATTATTTTTTGATTAGCCAAAATTTTCTGAAAAATAAATTTTGGTCTCTATATAGCGTGTCCAGAAACCATCTTAACAGATGGTAAATTTTTTAATTTTTGATTTTGAACATTTTCTGCTTGTTGAGAAAACAACGCTCAAATCAAAAATTTTATCCCAGCATTAAAATTAAAAACGATAAATGCCGTAGAAGGAAAACTTTAAATTTAATTGCAAGGTACAATAACCTAAGAAAGTGTCGTCCAGAACTGAAAAGTGATCGAATATGAAATTTGATTAAATAACTTTGTGGTCATTCATATGTACCTTTGGGTACCTTTAGGTACCTTTGAATTTTTGAAAAAGTGTTTTTAAATACAAGCTTTTTAAATATCATATTACCAAAATAAATTTTTACTGTTTTTATTTAAAAAATATGATTTAGAATTAGACAAGCATAGCGAAACTAGCTGTTAAAGTTTAGAATTTACTTTTGGAAAAATTGTATTCAAAAATACTTTTAAAAAAAATTAAAAAAGAAGATCTAAACGTTTGGGGTTTTGGGCTACTTTAAAATATAAATATAATTAAATCAAACCCAATGAAACCTGTACCTAAATTTAAAAATAATACTCGTATATGTCTCCATCGTCGATTTATAAATATGTAGAATAATTCATATGAAAGCTGACATTTGAATTTCGAAGTCAACTCTAATGAAAAATGTATGACATTTCCGTGTGTCGAGTGGTGACGGGTGATGCAGCCACGAGCCATGAACGCTTTACATTATTTCTGCCTCATACGGGGTTTTTCTGGGGTATATGGAAATCCATGAGAAATTGTAAAAGGTAATTTTATTATGAGATACAGATACAGCACTCGCCATGTAAGTTGTCGAGAAGACAATTTGCACAGTAAACTTAATTTTAAATGCAGACTCCCACCAGGCTTTTAACAGTGGCGCGGGCATTTTAGTTTAGTTTATGGTCCCTTGCGGTAAACAATAGCTAAAAGTAAACATAACAAAGGACTTTGTAGTCAAGGTCGCGAAATAGAAATATAATTTTTTTATAATATTGCCCATAGACATAGTACCTTCAAATTAGATGACGCAAAAAAGATTGCTGAAGAAGATATTTAGCAATATTTAAGTATACAAAAAGATTGAATAAAAAGGTGTCAATATGTAATTTCCGTAAAAAATAAATATCTGGATCGGGAAATACAATTTGACAATAATATACATCCCCTAATAATTAACGTAAATAAAGTCGCCCGGGAATGTTAGGCTTTTCCAACTAGATACACAATATAAGTACTATTAATTTTCTGTAGAAATTATAGCTACATATCAGGCAAAAATGAAATATGGCTAAATAGAGAATTGCAAGGCTTTTCAAATGAGGGTTTACTCGACACTCCTTTTCATTTGATATCTTTGACATGGGGGTTGGTGGAGTAGGGGGTCAAAGCAAAAGGACCAAATTTTACATCAAAATGTGTCCTTCTAGCAACCACAAGCGACGTGCAACAGTATTAAAAAAAAACATCCTACTAATAAGGGTGTTGTACAGTGTGGCCCGTTTTAATTACTCTTTGAAAAAAATGCTTTTGAAAAAATGTATATTTAAAAGAGTTTTTCGGAGAATTTTTTTTATATTTTCGAACAATGTATCTATCTATCTTCTAGATTTCTACGGCCACTTGTCTAGGCAACACTCAGCCACAATCTATTCAAAACTCGGTCTGGCGCTTATTTGTTGCTCGGGGTACCTTCCGAGGCAAATTACACTTCCTCCAGTTTGGGTATGACTTGGAAACTTCGGAATGTCGTGCTTGTACCTCCCGAATAATTCCGTTTTGTGATCTTTTACACAATTTTTGCGAGCGTTTAAACTATGGTTAGAAACCTCACAGACGTCAACCGAAACGGGATTGAACCAATTACTGTTGAAAATTTGACAGACCCCACCGGAAGTCCCCCTCCTTTTGCTGCCATAAGACCACGCCAAAGCACCATCTGTGGTTCGTTATTAATTGGATACTTTGTTTCAGGTGGCTCTAACACTACTCCTTATCACTTGGTTCGGCCTAGGCAACTACTGGATCCTACGCATTAAATGGCCAGACTATGCACCGTCACTCTTCGAACCCAACAAGTGGTGTCACCGCACTCTTTACGTTTTTGCACTGGTGCAACTTTGTATAGTGTACACACTCGTCGGTGTGGTAATACTATTAGTGATCGTGTTGGCTTTCTGTCAAATTTTCGGGTGCCCATGGCTCGGGCCGGCCAGGTATAAATAGCAAAGCCCGCCTGATTATTTCGAATTGTGGGACGTGCCCAGGACCTACCACCACTAGGTGGTTCTGAGTGATACTAGTGTTGGCGGAGACGTTTTATAATGTTTGTTTTATGTTCGCGATTTATAAAAACAGTAATTTAAATTGTTTAACTAGGAAGTGTATTAAAGTGTTTTTAGTGACTATAATGTTGGAAAACGAACATATCGTTAAGTGCTTTTAGGTTACGAAGTAGCTGTAGAAAGAAGAAACTAGTATTTTTTTATCTGCTGATTATATATCTTTTTTTGTCGATATAGGTTGACAAAACTAGGATTATCGATAACAATTTATTATTTGTCTGAAAAAATTAACTTTATAATTTTTGGCAAATTAAAGTTTACATATTTTCGGTTTTTTCCATTTTGTTTCCAATTTTATCAATTTTATATTATCAATTTTAAAAAATTGAAAGTTCGGTTGAAAAATTTTACAAACTTCAGACACTGACAATTTTGAAATCCACGGCAATCTATGTCGTTTGGTTCGATTACAGAATATACCGTACCTTGTTATGGAATGAAAATACTTGCGAAACACATAAGAAGTAAGTGTTTCAGAATAAATATTCTAACTCAAAAGTAAGAATGTATATGTTCTATTATTAAAAATGATTTCGGAATTTCTACATTCTTTAATGGTTGTGGAGAATAATATTTTCTATATTGGCGACGCAAATTAAGGCCGGGTTTATCCAACTTCTTAATTCTTAATTCCTAACTCATAAGCAAGTTCACAATGTACTATTAAGTGACACTGATTACCCAGTTTCTTAATTCTTTATTCTTTATCCTTAATTTTTAAGAACGACCTTGAAAGTTGCCAATTTTTAACTTTTACGAATTGCGAATAAAGAATTAAGGAAATATTAAATGCGCATGCGGCTTGTTCAGCTGTTTTAGACAGATCTTGACAAATGACAATTGTTATCCGGGTTAATTTGACGTTTGGTGATGGACGACAGTCTGTGAACGTAAAAAATTGGTTTAAATATTGATGCGGTTATTTTGTGACAAAAATGAATTTGGAAGATGAGTCTTCTTTAATATATATTAGGATTCAGGGATTTCCGAATCTATGGAACAAGAAACATTCCCAGTATATATAGACGCGATAAAAATTAAGAATAAAGAAACTGGATAAACCTGATCTAATAACTCACTCAAATTTTACGAAATGCTTAAGAATTAAGAATTAAGGACTAAAAATTACGAAGTTGGGTAACTCAGGCCTAAGGAAGCCAACTGCAATTAGCTGATTTTTAACGGGGAAGAAGGGCTAACTAGACGGCAAGACCGACAAAGATGCCAAATAAAACGATAATGAAGATAAAGACGACACGAAAACAGTCCCCGAAACAGTTAGAAAATCGGTCCATGAGGACGCCACCTTCTTAATGTCAGTTGCCAAGTCTATTATTTAATACGAAACATAAACTTTATAAGTATTATTAAATGCAAAATCCACCAACCGAAAAAGAACTTTAACGTTAAAATTCTTCTAATTAATTCTAAAATTCTTGGTAATTTAATTTTCACCAGGCAACCAACAATAAAGATTTACACAAGAGAAATGAAAGAAAATTAAATTAGCTTCTTGAATTACCAAATGTCAGTTAAGATTTGCTTTAAATGACTGCCAGAGGAAATTAGTTTTAGCAAGAAAAGAATAAAACAAAATCATTTATTTCCGCACCGTAATATTATAAAATGTGTTCCAAAGTGTTCTTTTTTTATTAAAAATATGAAACATTTATATATTTTAAAACCTTTTTTAATTTTGATAAACATTTCTTGCAATTTTAATGCTGTTATAAGTGAATTTAACAAGGATAAGCTTTCCTTTAAAACTCTATTTTAGGAAAAAAACAGCACAAATAAATTGTAGCCAAGAATTTAATAAATTATACAGGGTGATCAATTTGACGACAAAATTTACAGGTGATTTCTTGGTCAAAAATAGCGAAAAAAGTTCGTGACTCACTCATTCATTCATCACGACCCAGCTCAAACCGCTTGACATAGAAAGCTGCATTTTGGCATAATAAAAATAAGCTAGTAAATATTTTTTAGCTGCGAATATTTACATTAAAGGGGCCTGTTGTTGTTTCTCAAAACTAGAACTTATGTCTGAATGAATCAACAACGAAAATGTTTATTGCAATTGATGTTATTTTTATCATCTGATCATGAGTTTCTGGATACAACTTCCTTTCTTATTTGTGGCCAAAAACAAACCTGTAAAGTTTAATCGGTAACATCCTGGATTAATGACCTCCACTCTCTTACTACCACTCTAATCCTTATAGCTATGCTCAATAATATTCATTTACCCAACGACTTTCAGAGTCTAAACAGAATAACAAGCGCAGACCTATCCTTTTTGCCTGATTTCCAATAGCTAATTCTGTTCTAGGGTGCAAAAAAAAACGACAAATTGTCGACTTCCAAAATAAAAGTTTCCAGGTCAACGAGCTTCTACTGTTATTCCTAGACAATCCAGTTTTGCTATTTTTACGTAAAAGCACGAAGCTTATCTCCTGGAAATTATTTTATTCTGCTGAAAAATTACGAGGGAAAAGAAGGAAAAGAACAAGCCTGTAAAATTTGTAGTTGATGGTTGGATTACGCCCACTTGATCTCCTGTCTGGTTTGTTTTTTCAGTCTCGCGAAAAAATTAATAAAATTTTCAGTTTTAGTTAAAAAGATTAATGTTCTAAAAATAATGTTTGTGGAAACCATAAATTCTTGGAGTACGAGAATAATTTAAAATTTAAAAACGGATTAGCAGTCAAAGTTCCAGGGCATTTAGACGCGTAATATTCTAGAAGGGGCAAACTGTTCTTACCTTATTAATATTACATTACTAAATCAAAGCAGAAATTTTTTTTTTCAAATAAAATTTCGTCGCTGTATCAAAGTTTAGGAGCTTCAGAACTGGTGAGGATCAGAAAATGGCAAGTAATTCTTTTGCATTTTTTTAGGTCAAACAATGCTATTTGCAGACCCCTCTTTGGAACCTAATAACTTGAAACCAAACGTCGGATCGAAAAACGGATACATAAGTGAAACTTTAAAATCTCAAATACTTGTTTTTGCAATACATTTACATAAACCTAAAATTACTGGAAAATGGAAATATTTGGGAAAAACTGGAAATTTCGATTTTTGATCCAAATATTTCACGGTTCTTAATTTTTTTGTGGGGTCAAAATGGTCCAAATTAACATCCCATGTACGTCATCGGAAAGAGCTCGTCGAAATACATGATACTCATAGTTTTTAGTTTCTTCATTCTCTATAGGAAGGAAGCAATCGCCGATTAACTTTCGATTTTTTGACTTTTTTTTGCCCTCGATATCGGTACATTTGAATCATTCTGTATTTTTTCCTATCTGATTTTTTCCAAATTTTTCAATACTATCTTATAAAGGGAAAATCACGCTTTAAAATGAACACCGAATAGCTCATCCAGGAGCGTATTTAAGGGGTAAAAACCGGATTTTCTTGATTTTTTCCGACAAATCCTATTTTTAGCCGATATTATTCCACACTATTTTCCTTATTTAGTGATTCTTTTTGTGTTATGTTATCCTTTAGTTATCTAAAAATACCGTCCACTAATTTAAATGGCTTATTTTTTCGTTAAAGTTGTAAATAAATGGGCATAACAAGACTTTGCATCGGGGCCTCGGGAACCCTTGCTGCGCCACTGGCTGATGGTTTTTCTAACAATGACGATATACTAAATGTTGGAAAAATACACTAAAAAGTACTTACACAGTTTGATACCTTAAATATTGCTGAAAGATCTAATAAATCTTTTCAATACGAATCCGTCACAATAATGGTCTCAAACATATAAACATTATTACAACATTAACCAACTAACTAGTAAAAATTCTTATTTAAAAACACACCCTCCCACCGGTAAAATCATCATAGAAATAATACTTGAGGTTATAATAGTAATAAAATTTGAGGTTATAACACTCCTACCAGATGCGAATCTCTTAATAAATTTCCTATCTCAAGATTCCGGTGTCTTGGCGATACGGACAGTGCGGCCAGTCGCTTCGAGCGTCGATGCCGAGAATGGAATTTTCCACGCGTTGGGTAGGTTTTAATTAAGAGAAATTATGGATTATATTTTAAAATATTAAAATATGATATTGTGTGGCATTTTATATACAATTATATCATCAACAAATACAAAAACGTATATCGTTTATTAAAATTACACTACAACCTAGTACAACCACAATTTAAACCATAAAATCAACGCAACAAAACTGATGTACCTATAACATTTGCCTGCTATCTATTCCACCAAGCCGTTCGCACCGACAAATTCAAAGTTTGGCAACAGATTAAATACGGTGGCGGTAGACACCTTACAAGTTCTCTAAATCGGGTCACCGTCGAAAGCGTAAGATTCGCATCTGGTAGGAGTAATCTGTGGTTATAATATATATAAAAATAAAATAATGTATTTTTGAAAAAGTGTTTTTTGGAAATTGTTTTTTGAAAAAAGTGTCGTGGATCCATATTAATCAACTAAAGGTGTTTTATGTTCAGTCCTGAACAGTTTAAATATTTATTTCTTAATTAAAATTATGCTCTTATTAATATTATACGCTGTAAAAAGAATACATATTGATATAGGAGTAAATTTTTAAAATATGTGCTTTGTGGTGTAAAATACATTTGAGTTAATTTATTATAACTCTGTTGTTTAAAATTTATACATAGGAACAACAGAAACTGCGAGGTCCAGCTTTAATACCATATGTGGTTTTAAGGGAACATAAGTTATAATACAACGAAAAGCTACGTTATTGCCAAAAGTCGTTATTTTTCGTAGATCGGTGAAATTAAATTTATTAAATTTTTGGTAAAATTCAAGAATTACGAAGCACATTTCATTTGCTAATTTTCTATTTTGTCTTTGCTTTTGACGATATATTTGTTAGGTTTTTTTCTATAATTTCATATTTTTCTATTAGTAACTTAGTAATATTTCTATTAGTAACTTAAAGCTTATTATTATTACTTATTTTTTTAAATTTGGTGGTGCTTAGTTATTATAGGAATCCAATAACTTCCTGTGAATACACATAAAAAGCATATTATAATTGAATGAATTAAATTAAAATTTAAAATCGCGCTCTGCAAGAATTCTATACTTGGTTTTGCAGCAAAAGTTTTAAATAAAATTTTAAATTTTTTAAATGAATTGTTGTTTTATGTGATTTCACCAGAATGATAACGTACGCAGATCTATGCACCTATCCCTAGATCTTCAATTAATCTTAGACTGGGGTGCCAAAAACCTTGTTCACTTTAACGCCTCCAAAACCCAGTCTTGCTCCCTCCATGCAAAAAAAAACCGTCGAAACTTACCCCATCCACATGAATGGCCAAGCCTTTCAGAACAATGAAACGTTCAGTCTTGTTGGCCTCGCTTTCGAACAATGGCCCTGGTGTGGCCAAGCTAAAAAGCTTGGTTTTCTCGTTCGAGCTGCAAAATACTTCTATCATTCCAACTTACACACTATCTATGATTTCCAAATAAGACCTAACCTAGAGCACTGTTCCCACATCAGGGGAGGGGCATTAACCTCTGCACTTAACATCCTTGATTCTATCCAAAAGACTAATGATTCATGATTCACAAGAAAATTCCCTTCTTTCGCTCATAGCCGCGCTGTTGGAGATTTAGGCCTTTTCTACCGATACTTCCAGAGATTTTGTAGCTGCTACAATTTCCCCCCTTGACTGTTCCTAACAGAACAACAAGAGGCGCGTTACATATACATCCCTTTACTGTCCAGCTACAAAAGCCTAGAACATCCCACTTCTCTCGCTCATTCGTACCTAGGGTCTCCAGATTCTGGAACAAATTACCTGTAGATGTTTTCCCTTTTCCTTCCCAACCTCCAATGCTGTAAATTCCGTGCCAGCAGATTACATTTATCTTCTCTTCAGACGTCCATGGTATGTTAGTACAAAAAAAGATAGTCATTGGTTTTTTTAGAACGGAGAAGTGATCGACAACAATGCTAAAAAAATAACAGTAATAGTAATAAGGTCTAATACTGCTCTTAAAAGTTTAAAAGTGATTTATCCAATGAGCCGGCAACATGCGCTCAATTTATACGTATGTACCTTCAAGTTTTTAAACATATACGAACATTTTTCGCAATGAACAACTTAATTTTTACACATATAGGTCGGTAGACATGCCGCGACAAATAAAAAAATAGCAATTTTTAAGAATAGGCTTTAAACCCGCCTTTTTTTAGGTTATAAATTTTTGTAAGTTGTATTATAAAATCTGTATATAAAATACTTATTTTCTCTTGAGCAACCAAAGTAGACATTATGTAGATATGAAGTAGTATATTTTGTAAGTGATTTATAGATCAAAAATATATACCAACATGTAATTATTGGTAATCAAAACATAAATAATAACATTCTAGGTTTTCAATTATTACAATATAGCTTTAGGTACCTATTTAATTTTAACAAATACATATTTATAAACCATCCAAAGATACTCGAAATTTGGTAAACTACGAAATATTATAATATCCAACGTGCTTATGCTTAAGAAATCAAAATATTGTAAAATGTTGATTGGCAAATTTAACGTTTCTAGAAAAATTTTACATAATAATATTATTTTATATGTTATGGACAAAGCCCGATAGGTGGAGAGAGTACGGCCTAGGCACTGCACTGGGATGATGTACTTTTGTTTATAAAATTTGAATCTACGTAAAAAACTACGTATGTGTACGAAACTTTTTTTTGATTGCTCTTTCGGCTACGGAATCATAAGTTAGGTTATAAAAAACTATTAACCATTTAATTTCAACTTATTTATCGTCTGTCATGCTTGAGAAGTTGTTCGAAATGTCCCCTTTAACTTCCAAACACTTTCTCACTTTTTCTAAATGAGTTTCGTACTCGCTGTAACATTTTAAGTGTCACCAACAAGCAGGCAAAGCGGATTTGATCTTTCATATCATCCAAAGTTGTCGGTGAAGTCGCCATCACTTTGTCCTTGATTAAACCCCACAAGAACAAGTCAAGGGGGTCAAATCCGGGGACCTCTAGCGGGCCAGTTGACCGGACCAGCTCGTCCAATTCAAAATTTTCAACGGAACGGAATAAAAACAACGCATTTACTTGGAAACGAATAATAATTCTCAAATATTTGAACTTAATTTATTGGTAAATTTTATTTATTTTTTAAATTCAATTAAAATTTAGTTATCCCTAATTCCGTAACCGAAAGAGCGAATCAAAAAAAAAATTTGCACATAAGTAGTTTTTTACGAAGATTCGAATTTTATGAACAAAAGTATATCATCCCATTTAAAATTCCAAAGTAACCCCCGCCCTCTCACAACAAAGAGAGAGAGAGTAAATAAATGTCCAAAATATGTTTAGATATGTCACCCCATCTGCCTATTAACTCACCAAAATTTCATGAAAATAATTTAAACCGTTTTTGAGATATCGCCTTTGTAACACTTTAAAAATCTCACCCTGTATAAATATTTTCAATTAAAAACTAATAGAGACGTTTTTCTGCGCCAGAACGTTCCGAAACTGTTTCAAAACGCAGTCAGCTGTGGCACTTCAGTGTTAGACCGAAATTCAATCGTGTAAAGTACAATGACGTTGGTGCCGGCGGAAAGATTGTTGCGTCGCCGTCTCTCTCGAGCCTCGTGTGACTTCATTAACAACCAGTGGTTAACTAAAAGTTTTCCCTCCGCGCCGGCACCAACATCATTGTACTTTACACGATTGAATTTAGGTCTACATTAATCTGTGCTTTAGTGTTGAAATGGTGACGTCATAGACCAAACTGTTTCATTCCGGAGAAAACTGGATTGTCATTATTTGTCAAAACTAACCTGCATTTGTTTATTTATGTTTTACTCTGTGCTGTGGCTTAGTGTTTTGTATTTTTGGGTCCTGTGTTTATTTAATGTTTTTGTAAGCAATGACTCTCCTTACTCAAATGAATGACGTACCCATTTTAAAACGGGTCACTTTTGTGCATCAACTGAACGACGGCGTCAGAGTTAAAACTGTTTTGCAACTGTCTTGAAACGTTTTCATCACAAAAAAAATCATCTTAGGTACAGTCATTTTAAAAACACAAACGTAAGAAAATGAAATGAAGTGTACGATATTGATACCCAAAATTTTAAATATTTTTATATATTTTTACCCAAAACACTTACTGTTATTTAGTTATAAACGAGTTGGCGCCACAAAATTATAGGGTTCTGTACGGCATGCAGTCATTATTTGTCTGTCCAAATCAAGGCTCGGCTTGACAAAGTTTTAAGGGTGAAGCTGTACATTGGACAATATTTTATAATCCTGAGAAACGAGGTTTGCCAATGCATAACATTTTTAAAATATAGTAATTAGAAAAGTAGCGAAACCTTGACCAAATTTTATTTAATTCCTGTAATACGGAAAATATTATACCTAGTTTCCTGTTGATTGACACAGGATGCTTGCTTTTTACCTTGTATTGTATAGATTTTTGGTATATTGACATTTCAAGCAAATAAGACTACACTGAGGTCTCAGGAGATCGTCAATATAATGGACAAATCTTTTAGTTCGGTTTTTTTTTAAAAAAGTGTATTTTTCGCTTATTAGTTTCTATCCTTTTTTTTTACTTTTCTTCCAGTTTTTTTATATTTCGAAGCATTTTCTCTACTTAATAAAGTGTAACAAAAATGTTGAAAACCCATTAACGTGTTATAATATATCTTTTGACGACCTACTGATTTTCCAGTTATCTCTATAAAATTATTTGTTATCAATTTTTTATCTGTGATATATGTTACATATTGTATCATTAAAGAAGTATTAATAAGTTAATAAGTGTGCTTTAGGTGTGGATTTGTTGAGTTTGTATTTTATTTTATAATATTGTTTCATATATTGACGTAAATTTTATGAGAATAAATTGCTCTTTATATAAGCAAAACTGTGTTTATTGGTTTTTAATTTATCATTCAATAGCGAAAGAATCATTCTATAGCGAAATTCATGAACCTAGTTTTCCTAGATAATGAGCGTATCCAGCAATTTTTCTTTATCGCATAATACAAAAGTACTCCATTCGAAAAGCTTATCGTATCAAAATAGCGATCAAACATAGAACAGTAAAATGGCGCCTGATGATCACGATAAGCGACCCAAATTTAAGAAATAAATTAAACGTTGATACTGCTGAAAGCGGGGATGACACTTATACTGCAAAATTCTTAAAAAGCAAAAAAAAACTATGTAGAAAGTAGAGTACCTACTCTGTCGTCCATTTGTTAAAAAACTTTCTTGCATTCGTTTCTTGCAAACTTTTTTTGGCTGTGTCTCCAAAATTTCTTACGGGTGTTTTCCTTTTACTCATTTAGCTCTGGTCACAGATCACGTAACTTTTACGGTCCATTTTCTTAAAAAGCGATGTGAACGTCCACGTAAAAGTTTTATTTAAATTACACCCAAAACAGCCGTTATAATAGTGAGTTAGTCATCGAGGAACTTAATTATAAAAAAACGTTAAAATATTCGAAATTTATACTGAGCTTTACACAGAAATAATAAGAGAACTGAGGAAGCAGTTAATGCGCAATATTTTATAACTTAAAACGGCTATTTATGCATAGACATCAAAGAAATACTAACCAGAATTCACCGAATAATGGAGGCAAAAAACTACTACTAGCTGAGGTTATCTCACAATAATATTAGACTTTTACTATTATTTCTGTTGTAGTTCATCGTTATATTTGAATGCACCTAAGCACTCCGTGGTTTAGAATAAGAAATATAAACGGAGTTGTCTCAAAAATCTTTGGGGTCAAGAACCTGCCAGCTCCGGAGCTGGCTGCTTCTTGCTGCAAATCACGGATGGAGCTGTCTTTGCTGTAGTGCATCAATTTTCAGAACCAGAGCATAGTTTTTTACCGTGTGACCGGTCTTTCGGCTTAATCGAAAAAGAAAAGCGTAAAAAGTAAGTGGTTTATACGCCTAAAGGATGGAGAGATTTGGTCAAAAATATATCTAAGAAACTCACAGTAGTAGAAGTAAGGATATTATTCTGAACTTCTCTGAACATTTATAAAAAAAATTCAAAAAGACTGTGTTACATACAAATAGAAACGTTTTCTATTGCGAAATATCGTATTTTGATGTATGACAATACTAGTATAGTATAGTAGTATAACAACAGGTACAACATTGTTTTCCGAATTTTCTGTCAAAGAATCGTCCGCTACATACATACTCATTATCGTCAAAAACACTTTATAACGACTATCCTCTACCCATCATATACAAAAAAAGCTTGAGAACGATCGGTCTCTGGCAGAAAAGTATGTACCTAACAACGATCAGTGGTTTTACAATATTGTGTTTAAAGCTGTTGGTCCAAAAATACCTCAGGTAAACCTGGACAGCTATAACCACGACGTAGAAGTTGAGATGCTTTAAACTTATACAGGGTGGCCAAACGAAAACGAAACGTCGGCCTTTTTGGGTGTTTACTGTTTGTTATGAAAAAAACGCTCGGACAAGTCGATTTTGTTTTCGAGAGGGAAACTTTTTGAGCACATACTTAAACTCCTACCTGGAACCCCTTGGGCCAGGGTGGGCTTCACCCCTAAATTTTAAATGGAAAGGGGGGTCGAGTTGCACCACGTTTGAAAGGTCTTTCAGTTCTCTTTATCACCATACCTAGTTTATGCCCTTTTACTTCAGAATTTTTCAAATTAAAATAAATTTCATTGGGTAATTTATTTCTTATTCTGTAAATTCAACCTATTTTAATTTAAATCCTTGAAAATAAATTAAAACAATTTAATATGATTTCGTTCTAGATCAATCTTTAATTAAATACCCTTAAGGATTTAAATTAAAATTGGTTTAATTTACAGAATAAAAAATATGAATTAATTTGTTAATCACGGCGCGGCGGAATGTAATTATAATGTCGATAGATGCCGCCGGTTGACCGTTTACTCTATTTAAAATATCAATTATCGCCGAAAAAGTTGACATAACCTTATTTCTTGCAATTCCTGCTACTGTTAATTTGAGTTCTTGTGATCGAGTGTAGCTAGATATTTGGTATATAGTTGTGTTGTATGTATGTGAAGAAATGAAGCTGGCCGACACATTTAAAACCTATGAAAATTTTCTGGAAGCCTTGGATAATTAATTATTCTCTTTTTGAAAGGGGAATGCTAGAACGATTTCGGCGACCAGAAAAATGACCAAACGTGTTTTAGATCCAAAACAGAAATATTACCAACTAAAATATACACGTATTAATGGTGAGAGAAAGTTTAAGCCGACGGGAAAAGGAAAGAAAGTCACAAGGTAAATAATTTATTATTTCTTTGTTAATGAGCAACGCCGCAGGCGCCGACGCGAACGGTTGTATAGTCAAAGTGTATATTGATGCCGCTGCTATTTTAACAATATCAACGTTCTTCGTCGGTATTTGATATTGTCACGTTCTAGTTTTCAGGGTTAGGCTAGGGGCGTAGAGGTAACGGAAACTTGACTAGATCGAAATCAAACGTGAGTTAAAAACAAACTTCAATCATTTATTTACAATAAATAGGAACATTTAATCTTAACATAAACAGAAAACACGTATATGTAATTTGCTCTCGAAAGACAACTTTTCATTACTTACATTACGGATTTGAAGATCATTTCTTCTACAGTTTATCACAATCACAAACGCATCGGACCGGGGATCGTGTACTAGTGTCTTTTCCAACTCTCGTCTTTCCGATCGCCTTATCACCCAGTCAGCAGTTTTCCCCTCCTTTTGGGGAGTATTGACTTTAGGTCAGAAATCGCAATTCTCCAGACTTGATAATTCAGCGTCGTTTAAACAAATTATTTAAAGTAATTGTTTGATTTTATAAAGGAATTATAATATTTCATAGTTGCAATTTTAATGCATATTCAATACATAAGCTACATCTTGCCAATGTAGAGGGCAATGACTTAGGAATAAGTAAAATATGATTATAGTTTATTTATTGAACTTCCGAATATTGATCTATAAAATATTATTGGTTTTTCCACTTGTGACAATATTTTAAAGAGTGTAGACCGTCGATCGGCGCGGCGGTATCAATCGATATTAATTCATATTTTCGAAGGCATTCTTATACGTAAGAAAATCATGCCGCCGGAAGACGTTTTTGTTGTATTAATTAAAAATACCGCCGGCGGTCGGTTAGCCAGTACCTAAGAAAATCTTAATTTGATTAGCCACATTGCCCACTACGCTCAAATGTTTTTCGTAGGATGACGTCAAACGGAAAACTGAAAGTTTTGAAGTTCGTCGAATTTTAAACTTAATATTTTTGTTATTATCCGCCCAACCGAAGTAATTTTTTGTGTACATGTTTCAATTGACTGATCGTGCAATAATATTATCAAGTTTATTGAGAACGTGAAACGACTGAACAAACCTATTCATTAAAAAACTAATTTCATATTTGTTGCAAACTTTTGTAGACGCGGAGTTAGCCAAACTCTGATCGGTATAACAACACAAAGCGTCTCGAAATTTTTATGACAAATTTCCATAGGTTTTAGCGTCGCTCACTATCTGTTTGTCTATTACCTACCATTATTTAATACCCTTTTTTGGTTTACTTATTTTACATTCTTACCCCAAAACGTGTAGTTTATAATCCAGAAAATGGATGCCTTACCAAATTAAATTCGAACCCACGAAAGAATGAAATAAATTGTCTCTCGAAAGGGTGGCAAATTTATCGTCAATAGCTATTTTAGGAATTCAGGATTATAGACGGGAGGCTAATAGCCATCCATCTATCAGACACAATTCGTACAAATAAGGAAAGCATCACTTGGGGGAATTTAAAAAAATGTTAAATAAAACAACCCACAAGCATTCGTTTAAGAGGAGTGTTCGGCGCCAGTTGCTACTATTTTTTAATGTATAGGTGATTGCAAAATAGTTTCGGACAGATTTTTAGTTGTGTAAACCTGCCTACCATTTCCCATGTTTCAAATAGTATAGACAGAATTCTATAAATGTAATTAAAATAATGGATACTTATAAAAAGTTACAGAAATCAAAAATATTGAAGACCAAATTATAAAACGTTTAAAATAAAATAATACTTACATAGATTATATAATAAAAGTTTATTTTTTAATAAAAATACATAATTACATTTTAAACAGAAATTAAACTATAACAATAATAACATATTATTATTATATTGTTATCTTTGAATAATTTCATTTAACCGGCGCACACACGGCAATTTGGCATAGTTAGAGCGACAAAAACATTTTTTTCTGTTGTGGCTAATAGGTAAATATAATTTAAAACAATGTTCCTTAATACTGCACCTTCTCAAACCTACCCATATTTTATTTCATGCGTACCGGCAAAAAATTCTATGGCCGGTACAGTCAACGGGTCTATTCCTGTGTATTCTCGCAATCAGTTACGTCCGAAATATTATCGAAGTAAGTGTATGTGTTTTTTCATTGTGGAAATATTAAGAACTGTTATTTGGCATGGAGTGTGTAGCGTCAGGTGAGTACATTTTAGGTATACTGTAATATAACTTATTTTTTTACGTTTTTTGTTTAAACTCGATTTGAAAGAGAAGTGTAATTTTTTTAAAAATTTTGGTATGCAATGATATTTAACGAGGCTTGCAAAAAAAGTTCCGCGAAGTACCACCATTTACACTTGTTCGTTTGACTACCTTATTTATGCAGTGTATGTAAAAAAAAATCTAGCTATCCCAAAAGGTCCTTTTGGTAAATAAACTTCTTTGTTTGCAGCGAGTCGTGACATCCCGGTTTCTACAGCTATAACAGCGAAAAGGAAAAACTATTTGAGGTTTTACAAAGAGACAGTTTCTTTAAATTATCATCGATAAAATGTAATGAACGATTATTTAGTTACATATTGGACACATTTAATGTTAGTGAGCTACCCACAAACTCTGAAAAACAGGTAAAAAATGTAATAAAAGTGTTTGTATCTAAATTTATCTCAAGATGGAGACAGTGTAGAAAAATTAAGGACAGGTTTATAAATAAACATGTTCAGTGGTTTGAAGGCGAACTGAAATTACCACAAATATGCCAAAGCACGCTTCCTTCAGCAGTTGCACTACCTAAGGTACAAAAGGGCAGGCCGAAAAAGCTTTTCTCCGCAGGTAGTAAAAGAACAAAGCAACGAGATATTAAACCGCTTGTGTCTGGTTTTTCTCCTGAGAAACTGTCTTATGCCACTGAGTCAAGCTTCGTTAGAACTGGAAAAAGAACCGCTGCACAAATAGTAAAGCTTGCAGTAAGTTCTTCACCCCGGAGATTAAAAAAAAATGAAGAAAGCGCATGATTTTTCGATATCTCCAACAGTAACGGCTTATAGTTCTGAAGAAGTTGCTAATTCATGGAAGTGACATTATCGAAAGTCTACCTTTACCTGCCGGACAGCTTTCCGAAGATGTTTTGGAGGCGCGTCACAAAGGCTATAAACACTTACGACAGTTTCATTCGAGAAAGACATCGCGAGTGGATACCAATACAGACATTCTCCACTGGATGCTTGTTTCGTCGGATCCTATAATTTCATCATGTCGAAAGATTACACGCAAGAAGAGAAAACCGTTTTCGCAAGATGTAATCAAAATGTTAACAATTCCTGATTTTTTAAGTGAAACTACTATGGACCGAGCTGATGACATCGAAGATGATACAATAGACATGACAGAATCAGATGATGCTACAGTCGATACTAGTGATGCAGATTCAGAATAGTCTTAATGCATAGGTTTGTTCAGGTTTGCTTATATACATTATTAAATATTTTTTTAAGACCTAGGCTATTTTACTCTATAGGTATATAATTAATCCGTTGCATTTTTTCATGCAGTGGGAATCTTTTTTATAAACTACATACATTTGTTATAAAATACATCAATTCTAATCATTTACCGAGTCAAAATATTCATATGTGGAAAGAAAACATTTTTGTCGCCCTAAATATCTCAAATTGCCGTGTGTGCGGCGCGGCAAATTTATCAATAGGGTAGCATCATCACGGAAATTTTCCCGCGTTTTAAGAATAACGTCCAATAATTCATTTCTATTTTGTGGTCGAAAGTTGCTGTCGTTCATTTTTTTTACAATTAGTCCCCATATATTTTCGATTGGATTTACATCCGGACTCTTTGAAGGCCAATTCATATTTTAAATATTATTTGTTGTAAACCAGTTTTGAATGATTATATTGCTGTATGGACTGGACAGTTGTCCTGTTGAAATATAATGTTATTTTCGAGGAAAATAACCGATGGGAACATGATAGTTTCTAAAATATCTCTATATATTAACGCAGTGAATCTAGGGTGACCAGATTTCAACTTGGCGAAACCGGGACACATGCTTGAAAATATGTAGAAATACTTTTTGATTGGCATAAAAACTGCGTATATGTAAATTTTAACATTTTAATACGAGAAAAGTCACATTATAATAAAAAAACATTACTTTTAAAATAGGTACGTACTTACTTTCTAATATAGCTTTTTTAACATAAAAACAACAAAAAAACATGGTAGGTACCGAAGCACCTACATACATAATTTTAACTTTTTCTTTAAACAAAAGCACATTCTAACAAAAAAATATTTAACCGGTAACTTATAATTTAGTTAGCAACTGTTTATCTTATTAAGGTGTATTTCTCATTAGAAGATACCTTGCGTAAAGCACTATCTTTGTCTTTAACAAAAGAAAAAAAATCTATACAGGATAGGCTACAATTTTTTAAACAAATTATTATATTCTCCACCCTATTCAAAGACAACTCGTTTCGTTCATGGGTCCACTGGATATTTATTAAGGAGAAAATTCTTTCTACATTCGAATTATTTGACGGTATACTAAAAATATACCTACTCGCAAATTTTTAATATTTCCGAAATTGTGTCACCAAAATCATTCTCTTTAAATATACTAATCCACTTTTGTGAAGCACATTTCTTTTTAAATTCTACATTTGTTAAAAAATTATTTTCCTGCAAAATATTTTTAATTTTTGAAAATTCAACAAAAATTTTATCTTCATTTCGAGAAATATTTTTTTAATTTAAAAAAGAAATGCCATTTTGATTTCCTCAAATTGCGGAATTGTTTTTAAAAACATCCAGTTAAAGCATAGGTTCTCAACCTTATTTTGCTCACCGCCCACATTTGAGAATATGTTTTTTCTACAGCCCCCCAGCTTAATTTTACTTACTTTAGACTATATTTTTTAATCTGCCCACGCCCCCTCTGCGCCATCTCAATGCCCTCTAATTTTCTCTGGGTCTTCTACTGCCTACTGCCCCCCCCCCCCCGAATGTCTCAAACGCCCGCAAGGGGCATTATCGCCCACGTTGAGAACCTATGAGTTAAAGGAATGTAAGTTGTTTAGAGGAGCTTTCCATTTTTGTCAATATTGGATAGCCGTTTGATAAAACCGCTTTACTACTTTTTCAAACTCCTTTCGTCTCTCTCTGCTAACAACATCTTCAGTTTATTGTTGTTCATATTGTTGCAACGTAAAAACCGGGACATTTGTGCGTCCCGATGCAGTTTGTCGGGACACCGGGACTGCGATTCAAAAAAAGGGACAATCCGGGGAAAACGGGACGCCTGGTCACCCTAAGTGAATCTCTCTTCTATATTCCAACATACTCCTAACTCATGCAACCCTGAGCTAACTCAAGCACATACATTAATAGAAAAACGCCCTGACCGATCAGTATTGCAGACAAAACTTTCATCAAACCCAATCACGCGGCATAGGATTGCACCTAAAAGTTTTGACTTCAGGTCCCTAACGTTACCCCTCAAGGGGGCTGAGAAAGTTAAATTACATGAAAAAGTAGATTTATTATCCAATATGATACATCTAAAATTTGGTGTCTCTATCTTTACTAATAGCAAAGATATTTGCGCATAATAAGACTTTTCGGACACCCTGTATACTCTAATGTGGCCATTATGCGTTGATTGATAAACCTTTTCGTCTGTAAAAATAACCTTATGCCAGTTCTGACACATGAAAATATAGGTTATAATTTATGTCCAAATGATATGTTAAAACTAGATTTTAATTTCCCCTAGAAAAGGGGCCTCTTTCCAACACAGCTGATCAGAATATCATCGGAAAAATGAAAGCTTAAAAATCACAAACCTCAACCTCGACGGTATGACTGACACTTCTACGTTATGTTGATGATCTCGCGAATCCACGCATTTCATTCGCTCACCCTCGAAAATAACTAACACTTAATCAGCAATTGATTTACTTGAAAATATAACACAATGTAATGGAAGTAAACTATTTAATTTGTAAATACTGTAATTTGTACAAATAAGTTTATAGCTTAGGCCTTAGCCTCTTCTAGAAAAGATCACCGTATGGTAACTGTAATTTTTGTCCTTGTTAGAGCTTAAGTTTTTAAGGGAAATTTCAACGGTTCTCGAGAGACTGCACAGGGAAAAATAAATTTTAATGTACTTAACATGTAGACTACATGCCTGGGAAAGCCGATGTGTTGTTTGCTCGTACTATATTTGAACTTAAATCTTCAGTTTTTGCTAGGGTAGTTTAAGGCATCACAAAAATTCCTAATGTAGCATAATTACCTTACAACTAGGGATGTCTATCCTAACTGGTTATCTTAATCCCGGGATTTTCGAGTTTTTGTTGTCTAATCCCGGGATTCCGGAAATACTTCCTAAAAAAATTTAAAGAGATTCAAATATTAAAATTTTTATTTGTTAAGTTTAAACATTCAAATGAACTAAAAAGCACCTAAACGACTCTAAATAGGTACAGAAAATATATATTATATATAAATTTATACCGCAAAAATATTAGGGAATCCAAAGTTTCGTCTTTCAGGCTAGAACGTATTTTGTTGCAGAAAACTCATGGGAAAGAGAAACATCTCTCGGGTTAGTAGGAATTCAAAGGCTTTTTAAGATTACGTCCGCGACTGCCATCATTTGCAAATAAATATCAATTTCTTAAGTAAGGATTGCGGAAATCCGACTCTTATTACTGGCTAGCTTTTATGATGGCTTAGGAAATTTTAGTAATGCTTTTTGCAGTTTGGCGTTGAATGGTTTATTCTCTTCTGCTCTTAGAATTTCTGCAATGGGAATGTCATCTTCGTCGCTGATTTCTGTTTCGCTTGCATTGTCTGTGTCTGGCCTGATTGAAAGTGTTTCCAATTTATATTTAATGAGGGAAATATTTGATGTTTTGAAGCAGTCATCTTGATCAGAGTTTAGAATGTTGGGATTTTTGAGATAACAGAGAATGTTAGAATAAATGGTTCTGCGTTGCTCAATCGTTGTTCTCAATGACTCTTGTAGTTTCGTACTAAGTGGTGTTTTAATTCTAGATAATTT
Source organism: Philopedon plagiatum (assembly GCA_963971165.1). NCBI lineage: Eukaryota > Metazoa > Arthropoda > Insecta > Coleoptera > Curculionidae > Philopedon > Philopedon plagiatum. Next base: position 9,979,760 of record OZ020191.1, read on the forward strand.
ATTCAACTTGAACTTTAATGCCGCATTTGCTTTATATAAATCCCTATCGCGAGGACATAGGGCTTCAGCTATAATTTTTATTAGTTGGATAGCTTTTAAAATGCCTTTGACAACCTCACTTTCTGAATCCCAAATGGGAGTTTTGTTTAGATCAATAAGATCTTTTTTATTTAAAATTCTCTAATAGTGTGAAACGCTCGAGCATGTTAAGTGAGGTGCTTCATCTCGATTTGTAATATAATATAACTTTTAGCTCTTTCCCATGATCATTTTTGATATACTTTTGTAGTACATTATTTTTAGTTATCGATATTTTCTAAATGTTCGAACTATCTGTCTAACTTTAGACACCAATACACAGAGGTCATGACTATTGGTAATGATTAGTTCAAAAAAGTCACTTTTTTCGAAAACTTACACCTTATCCATACCTTCAGTGTCTCTATATCGCTGTCGGTGTCGCTAAAGAAAATTTCAAGATTATTTTCGAAAATATTAATCGATACCGGGATTTTCGTGTCCGGTTTATACTCCGGGATCCCGGGTGGATGGATAAGGCTCTAACAAAACCCTACCTCCATCTTACTGTAAATTATTTCCGATAGGTTGCTGGTTCAGCTTCATCTGATTGCGCAATCTCTGGCAATTGCGACTTGCAGGCAGTAAAAGACATCTATTTCACTAAACAATTTGTATTTATTACTTGTAAATATGCATATCTGTTATTGCTGACAGCAGTAAAAATGATATGTATTCTTCATTTCTGTTATTACGAGATGTTATTGTGGTTCATTTATACTGAATTTCCTTGTTTTACAAACTATAATACAGTACTATGCCTAAGAAAAAGGGGGAGTTTTTCCCGCACTGATTACACCAAATTTGTGTAAGTTTTGGTCATACACCTGACCGACACTATTCTGTTGTACTAAGGGACACAACGGTAAATGATACAGGAGTATGCCTAAGAAAACAAAAAGGGGGACTTTTTCCCGCACTGGTACACCTAATTTGTGTAAGTTCTGTTGGTCATACACTTGACCGACGCTGTTCTGTCGTACCAAGGGGCACGACAGTGGTAATGTTATTGTGGTAAACTACTACTCTGTTCCCGACGGGAATCAAGTTACACTGAGATGGACCACCTCTTAGCGATCCGCCCGACCAATCATAGTCGCCGTCGCGATGACGTGAGCCTTCTCTGGCCATTAAAAACTAATAAGAGGCCGAGCTCGTACCCTGGCACGGTTTAGTGACGTGAAGGGGCTGATAGCTGTTGTCATGGTTACTGGCCTGTTATTATACGTTTACCAGAATATATTTTAGAACGCTACAGCAATAAAACTAAGAGATAAGAGAGCTTCAAAGGAAAGTAGGCCTTTGACGTTCGCCGACAACGTGCCGTTTTTAGAAGAACTAAATTAAAAGAAACGTTTTCTTTAGATATTTTAACCGAAATAGTCTTTATGTTTTGCCGATAACTGCGTATTTTTATGCAAGTTAAATTTACAAAGGAGACAAGTTTGAGCTTGTTTTATTTGAAGGGGATTTTATACCTGCTCGGTTATTGATATTTATTTAGAAATAAAATAGAGTCATAGAAATTAAACGAACGATTGGGTTTCCCCAACACCGGGATTGATACTCCTACTTATAACTAAGCTATAACATTTTGTAAAGATGTCAATTTTCACTTGCAGATATAGGCACAACTTCACTTACTGACTTACTTACTTCCTTACTCTGTATCTAGTGCGGTAAGTTGCACTTACCGGCTTAGATACGGCTTAAGTACTTTGGTTGCTAGGAAAAATAATAATCGTTTAGTAAAATCAACTTACTGTTTCTGTGAATAATGACAGTAAGTGACAAAAAAACATGATTGTACAAAAAAGAACTATTACAAGCTGTTTAAAATCGTTTAAAAACTACCTACAAGTCTCCTTTGAGAACTTTAATATCCCGGATCGTAATCCTATGTTTGCCAATATTTCATATTTAATATAATGCCCGACTGAATATTTAGGGTCCGAGCAAACACATATTGCAATAGTTGCCTTTGGTGCCTTTACCCTGCAGTCCCTGCACCCTGAAATACATATTCTAAATAAATATATCTGCACGGTAATAAATATGTGCCTTTAGGTAAGGTTTGGCAGAACAGAAGTTGTATATTCTTCTTTGTATTCCGTATGTTAAAGCATAATCCAAAGCTTGTTTTATGTGTTTGTCCAAAGTATTAATTTTTCGCCCTATTGAAATCATAATTGCTTTGTAAGGAAATATATATGATGGGTAAATTTAGTTGTTTGTAATTCGTTACATCGCTCTATTATATATTTTTTCGGCAGGTATGCGTACAAAACTGACCACATTTACTTACCAAGGAAGAACTTATACATATAGGTAAAATAACAAAGAAAGTTAATATTGATCTTTCTAGTGAAAATGTTTAAAAATCCTGCAAAAGTCGATTTGGCGGAAAAATGCCTTTATAATGCTTTTATGTTTTCTTTAACGGGTCAAATTCCATGCTTAGTCAATTCTCAAAGGGAAAATGTATTTTTTTTTTGGAAATTTTGGATTTTGTAACTTTTTTTTCTTAAATTGCATTTACCATAAAGAACAACAACACGTTTACCAGAGAATTATCAAGATGCTCTTTGCTCTACAACATATAGTTTTTGAGATCATATCAATATTTTTATCTTAAAACAGTTTATTTTGACTTTGAGTCAAAGTTAGTCAGTTAGGCAGAGTTAGTCAATCGGAACACTCACAAGAAAAATTACGTTAGTGGATATATAATAAAAAAATATGAAGGAGGACTTCAGAGGTTGATATTAGTAGGGTAAGTTTTTAATGCCTTTTTTGTATTGTTGCTGTATGCATAAAAGTGCATTTTATAAATTTTCTTATCTTAGAGAATCCGGTCCATTTGTACTTTTGTCAATCTCATCGGTGCATACCATATACAAAAGGTTTTCCGTTTAAAGTTTATTTGCTCTAATCGAACATTATTTTAGTGATCTCATCCTTCTGGCATAAATATTGTTGTCTATAAATATGTTTCTCATGCTCTTAATATTTTAAATTTAAAAGTAATAATTGAGTAAAAGGATTTCTAGTATTTAAATCAGGGTTGATAAAAATCATGATCAAAAATCAGGGAAAAAAAATTATGATTTTTTTTCTAAAAATTTTATTTTTGATTAATTAAATTAAATCCAAAATATCCTACGAAAAACAACTGAAAAATAAAGTGGGCAATGTGGCGAATCACATAAATGATACGGTAACACCGCCATGTGCCCGGTCGACCGTTTTAGTACTGACAGGGAATGTTTATATTTTATGCAACTTTTATACTATTTTTTAATCTTTGAATTTTATTTTATTTTGCAACTTTTTTCGGTGCTATTGACGCCTAAACGCGCAAAAATAATTATGTACCCAAAGTGCTCATGACAAGCGTTTTCAAAGTGATTTTTTGTCCAAACTGCTACACGCGGCTATAATAGAACTCGTTTACCCCGCTCTACTGGATAACATCCCCATACGTTATTTTGACTCACTAAAGAGATCAGTATACTGATCACGTGACCGAATATTGTCACAAGTGGAAAAACTAATAATATTTCATAGATCAATATTCGGAACTTCAATAAATAAACTATAATCCTATTTTACTTATTCATAAGTTATTGCCCTCTACATTGGCAGTAAGTAGCTTATTTATTGAATATGCATTAAAATTGCAACTATGAAATATTATGGTTCCTTTATAAAATCGAACAATTTCTTTAAATAATTTATTTAAACGACGCTGAATTGTCAAGTCAGCAGAATTGCGATTTCTGACCTAAAGTCAACGCTCCCCAAAAGGAGGGGAAAACTGCTGACTGGGTGATAGGACGATTAGAAAGACGAGAGTTGGAAAATACACTAGGGCATGATCCCCGGTCCGATGCGTTTGTGATTGTGATAAACTGTAGAAGAAGTTATCTTCAAATCTGTAATGTAAGTAATAGAAAATTAAGTTGTCTTTCGAGAGTAAATTACATATATGTGTTTATTGTTTATGTCAAGATTGAATGTTCCTATTTATTGTATATAAATTATTTAAGTTTATTTTTAGCTCACGTTTGATTTCGATCTAGTTAAGGTTCCGTTGCCTTTACGCCCCTAGCCACACCCTTAAAACGAGGTCACGACAATATACTCGTTAAGAGCAATTTCAGACATTACTGCAAAATTAATGTGGACCCTTAATCGCATGTGATTATTCACGTGGTTTTGTTTACAAATAAGCATAGAAAGTAGGGTTTGCTAGGGATTTTTAAACAATCAAATGCCCAAAGGTGAGTCAAAATAAGTTATTTGCTAAAAATATTCGCTATTTTTTAAAGTGAAACTTGTAGGCTTAACAGACGAACAGTTTGAAAAGTATTATAGAGTATACCGGGTGTCCCTGGAAAGTGGTTCGCCTCTATAACTTTTTTGGTTTTGATGATACAAATTTGCAATTTTAAGGATATTTATAAGGCATTAAAGTACATTTTTTCACAAGTGATTCAACTTTTTTCAACTTTCGGTTTTCCGGGAAGTGACATCAACTTTTGATTTTTAAATGGGACACCCTGTATATTTTTTTATATTTTTGACTATGGGTTACATTCTGAATATAACTATTTGCCGCTTGTCACTTTTTCTTATGTCAAAAACAAATGTATTTCAAAATTAACTTTTTAGTCTAGAGCGCCATGGATATGTTTAAGTCGTTAATATTGGTATTAGCAACAGAGGAAAATGTTTTTAATGGAAACCGAAATTATAACAACAATAGTAAAATACCCTACTTATGGTTGCAAATGTTTAAAATGTCCACAATCTTGTTGTTGGCAAAGCCGGACCTTTTCGACAGTTGCTCTAACTACATTCCTTAATATTCTCGGATTAATCCTGTTGATTGCCGCCCCCACTTTATTTTCTAATTCAAGACGAGTTGTTGAAGGAATATCGTAAACAGGGACGGACTGGGTCCGGAAAATTTGGCGGGCTATTTAAAGGTAAAGGCGCCGATTTAAATTAATAAGCTTTTTTAACTATTATTTTCACTTACACGAAAGGGCGCCAGGGCGTCTTGTAAACAAATGGCGCGGCGGGCTGCGCCCGCCAGCCCACCGGGCCAGTCCGTCCCTGATCGTAAACTTCATTTTTAATTGTACCCTATAAAAAATCTAGAGGGGTGAGGTCAGGTGACCTGAAATATTTGGAAAATGAAATAAATAAAATTATAAATTTATAACTGAGTTCGGTTTTACCTTGGTGGCCACCTAACAGGACCGTTATTTCCAATCCACTTTTCACCATAAGTATAATTTAGGTAATCCCTCACTGCTCCTATGTTATGAGGAGGGGCGTTATCTTGTTGAAAGAATAGGTTTTCTTGATTAATCATTGGAATTTCGCCAAGAAGCTGCTCAACTTCTTGGGTAAGAAAATTTAAATATCTTTCCCCTGTTAAGTGCCCATCAAAGATTATAGGACCTAAAATCCTGTCGCCAAGAATCCCGACCCGACAATTAAACCCAAAACATTCCTGAAAATTGCCTTCCTCCATCCGATGTAAGTTTTCTTGACCTCAGTATCGTTTGGTATTTCTGTTAAAAACACCCAAATTCGTAAAACGGCTTTTGTCAGAATAAATAATTTTGGAGGAAAAGGTGTTATATTCAAAATATTTATCTAAGTACCAGTTGCAATATTGAAGTATTCGATAATTGTTATTTTCGTAAAGATGTTGGTGCAACGGATATTATTTATTATATCCATGTAGATGATTTGGAAGTTTGACACACTAAAGAGATCTCCCTAACTAAAACATTAATATTTACCGGCACGTATGCCAAGACGTCAATTTCTTTTCCTTTACTGATTAATTATAACAGGTTCATTTTTATTATTTGCGCATTTTTGGACTAGCTTTAAGAAATAATGACGTGTTGGGTGCCGGCGTTCAGGATATCTTTCGGTGTAAAGTCGAACTGCATCAGTTTACTTTTGCCTACACTCACCAAAAACTAAAAGCATGTCAATTTTTTCACTTCTTGAATAATTTTTCATCTTGTTGACACTGCTCATTTTACAATATACCGAAGCGAAAGGGTTAAGTGTAATAATTAAATATAACTATATGAACTACAACAGAAGTAACAGAAAACCGAAGAATAATTGTGGAATAATCGCAACATGTAGTAAGTTTTTGGGCGTGTCATTCGGTGAATTATGGTTAGTATATCTTTAATGCTCAAGCGCAAATATCCTTTTTAGGTTAAAAAATATTATTATTTATACAGGGTGTATCACGGAGCTCTTGCCGTATGGATTTTTTAACTGAAAGTATTATAGATTAATAAACTGAGCAATATTTATTTAACCTAGGAACAGTTAAACAAATTTAATTCTTCACTGTCACTAATACTAATACCATAATCACAGAATTTGCAATTTAAATATTGCTAAAAGTTTTAACGAAAATATAAATTTTAGTAAAGGAACTGTCAAATTCAGATTATTTGTATTAAAAAGCGGCCACTTAATTAAAAAATTATCGGTTTCAAATGGGCTACTAACGCAGTTTCATAATGAAAATTTGTATCATAATGAACATTATTATAAAACACATCAGACATTTAATTTAATTATTAGAGTACGGGAGTAGAAAAATAAAGTAATTTTTACCCCCTTTAAATCTTTCAGAAAGTAAAACTAACAGTAATCGATATGACTTTAATAAAAACGAAAAATAAAAATCCCGATTTATAAGAAACAAATAAAAAAAGCAAAACAGCACTTAAAGATTTCATTGAACTTTTGATTAATTCGTAGCTCTTCCTCACTACATGAAATGGCATGTTATACATTTTCAACGATCTTAATAGATGGATAGCTATTACTCGACTGTCGATAATCCTGACTGCTAAAATGGCGATTGCACATAAATTTACTATCCTCTCCCAGGAAGATTCATTTCATTCCTTTGCGTAGACCTTTATTACATTTTATAGGTCGTACATTTTCTGACCCTCGAGGCCCAAATTAATGGCGTCGAGCAAAAAGTTTGAAGATAACAAGTCAAACAGACTTACGGAAAATGAACCGGATTGATTTGGAAAATTAATAGTTGGCAGAAAGATGAGTCGTGCTACAAAAGTAAAAACGGGTGAGTCATTTCTCGTTTTCAATAAATATGTTAATATTATTGCACATTCAGTCAATCGGAACACGCATACAAAAAATTTCGTCAGTTTGACGGATAATAACAAAAATATTAGGGTTTAAAATGCGATCAAATTAAAAACATTCAGTTTTCCGCCTGATGTTATCCTACGAAAAACAATGGAACGTGGTGGGCAATGTGGCAATACTGCAATACGCCCCTTCAGTCGTTTTAGTACTAATGGGAAATTTTATATTTTGCATAAACTTTTGTAGCATTTTTTAATCCTCGAATTTAATTTATTTTTGAAACTTTTTTGGAGTGCTTAAATGTATTTAAATATACCAGTCAGCTACAGCAGGTACAGGGTTATTCATTATATTTTGACTCCCACCTACAGCTCTTATTACAAGTTATAGAAAAAAACTTTAAATACAAAAGTTTTAGGTTTTTTCACGTAGTATCTCTTGGTAATAGCGGAAATAAAAAATCGACTTTACAACATTAAAAAATTAATTGAGTCATATTTTTTTAAATGGAACACCCTATATATTATTAGCTCAAATGAAATATCTCTTTGTTCTGATTTCAAATATATATAATTTGTTGGCATTTGGTTCAGCCTCTTTTGAAATATTTGAGTTTATAACTTATTTTTCCACATATTGGAGATCATCAGTCATTAAAGTTTGTTGCTTTAATATAATCAAGTTGCCTCGAAAACGTCGACGTTTGCAATAATAAACTATTTTTTTCAAACTCAAATATTTCTGGCTGAACCAAATGCCAACAAATTATATATATTTGAAATCAGAACAAAGATATCTTTCATTTGAGCTAATAATATACAGGGTGTTCGATTTAAAAAATATGACTCAATTAATTCTTTCAATGTTGTAAAGTCGATTCTTTATTTCCGCTATCACCAAAAGATACTACGTGAAAAAACCTAAAACTTTTGTATTTAAAGTTTTTTTCTATAACTTGTAATAAAAGCTGTAGGTGGGAGTCAAAATATAATGAATAACCCTGTACACCCCAAACTTCAGCCAGCATATAGTAGTTTTTTGCCCTTTTTAACACGGCCGGATTAAGGTTGCCGTAGGCCCTAGGCACTGCTGTCGTAGGCCAATTTCTATATGCTTTTTTCAGTTAGGATTTTTTCAAACTTTACTTAATAAAAACGGATGAGTTTTATTATACAGAGTGAGTTTGTTAGAGGGTTACAAGGCGATATATATCTCGAAAACGGTAAAAATATTTTCATGAAATTTTGGTGAGTCAATAGGGAGATACATTTAAACATATTTTTGACATTTTCCCCCTCTCTTTCTTTTGAGTGGGTAATTTTGGAATTTTAAATGGGATGATGTACTTTCGTTTATAAATCTATGTAAAAAACTACGAATGTGTACAATTTTTTTTATTTGCTTTTTCGGTTGCGGAATTAGGGTTAACTAAATTTTGATTGCGTTGGGGCTTTATTAGTCACCCTTATACAGTAAATTCATAAGTTACACCATAGACTAAATACGACGAACACTGTCGTGCAACGAAAAGCGGGTCTCCCTTGGGACATTTGGTGGGTTTACTGGTTTATGGTTTAAAAGTTTGTATGTCAACAATTTATATAAATATGTATACTATGTATCTACATGAATATATAATGGTGGATAAACAAACTTTTAAACCATAAACCAGTAAACCCACCAAATGTCTCCAGGGCGACCGGTTTTTCGGTGTATTCGAGTGTCTGTCTATATTCTTTATAGTCTCTGGTTATACTGATAAGTAGATCTCTTACTTAGACTTCCTCATGGACAGAAATCACCCTTTCAGTTTGGTAGTCTTTTGTAACGTAAATAAAATCAGATTATAAAATTTATGGATAACAATTCGACTTACCTTAGGTAAATATAAGGGAAGAAAGTAAAATGGGGAAATTTGGGAGCACTGTATACCCGTCGAAGCTTCGTTTCTTTCTTCCCTTTCTCTCTGCCGCCGGGTTGACCGGGCTCTTCCCTTCCTCCGTCGTCGCGTACAGCACCTTTGGTACTGCCGAGAGCGGAGAGCGAATAGGTACGAAGGACGGTAAAGTAAGAAAAGCAGGAAATGAGAAGGTATAGTAGGCAGGTCGAGAAAGTATAATTTTAAAAGCATGAACAATTAGTAAATTTATGAAAACCCGTAATTTTGAATGCAAAGAGACACGCAATTTATGGCAACCATCTTAATATATTTTAGTTTTAGAAAATGAATTCATTTATGTGGTAAATATTGTCACAAATTTAAAAACCAATAATATTTCATAGATCAATATTCGGAAGTTCAATAAATGAACTATACTCCTATTTCACTTATTCATGAGTTATTGCCCTCTACATTGGCAGGATGTAGCTCATTTATTGAATATGCATAACAATTGCAACTATGAAATATTATAGTTCCTTTATAAAATCAAACAATTACTTGAAATAATTTATTTAAACGACGCTGAATTATCAAGTCAGCAGAACTGCGGTTTCTGACCTAAAGTTAACGCTCCCCAAAAGGGGGGGAAACTGCTAACTGGGTGATAGGGCAATCAAAAAGACGAGAGTTGGAAAAGACACTAGTGCACGATCCCCGGTCCGATACGTTTGTGATTGTGATAAACTGTAGAAGAAATGATCTTCTATTCGCTTATTTGCTTCCACCCACTTTTGCCAGATGTCCTGCGTGCGCGTGCCCCTACGGGCCCGACTTTTAAAAACCTGGCTGGCGCCAAATGCAGACAAACGCACTTTTTCGCCCATGAATTGGACGGATTCAGCTGGTGTAGCTAATACGTTGTACAGGTCTAATATATGTAATGTCTATGATTGGGTTTGCTTGGGTTTGAGTTGGGTTGGTATTCGTTAAAAGCATTCCTTTTTTAATTATTTTTACATTGGGTATGGATGACAAAAATAGTGTAAAATGAGTGACTTTTGTGGCGTAGAAATCAGATGCCTGTTATGGGCTAAGTGCAGCGAAATAAAAGAGGATTTAACTGAGAGCGCACCAAAAAATAGTTATGGAAAACTTAAGTAAAAAGGGCCCTGGTTAATATTATTTTGTTGATTTAGGAAATATCAAGTTAAGTACCACAATGTAGCTCAGCTCCTATTTTAGGGATAAGTTTGATGGGAATAATTTCTACATGATCTGAATAAGTTAGAGGAATAATCGTGGTGTGGCGCCACAAAACCTTATATCAAGCATCTGTACAGGAATTGATTTTATGTTTTGGACTGATTTCAAAATTGTAATCATTATATTGGTATTTTTTATTCAGTCAGATAATAATTTTACTTCAATCTCATTTACCCGTCCAATATTTTTTCAGCAAATACTAAAAACATGGTAAAGATAAACTCGGTGCAAGAAAAGTGTAACTTACAAACTTTAACTCGATGTTTATAGCCTCGGGCTGTTAAGGATAGAGCTATTCACGTCTAGAATTCAATTACAGTGTAAAACAAAAATAAAAGATAAGGTTGAACCCCCAGGGCTCTCTCTCGACTAAAAGTTTTGCGTTTAAATGTCTGACAGCAGAGAGATCCGTTTATTATTGCAGCGATATAGTGGATGTACTGAATGACGTCTATTTCTAATCTTCTTGATGGAATTTTACTGGAAGCAAAAATGTATGTCATGTAGTTTACAAAAGTCGGGTCAGTTTTTCTTGAAAATTCTTCCATGACTCTATATTCAATGCGACAATGGGCTTAATCAGATTTTTTTTATTTCATAATACGAAGGTACTCCAGTCGAAAGACTTATCCTTACAAAATTAAAATTTGTATGATTAAATTTTCCATTAAAATAGCGATCAAACATTTCTCATTAAAAAACAGGGTGACGGCCTATAGTGACATAGTCCCACGATGAGTGACCCAAAATTTAGACTCAAATTAAGCGTTGGCACCGCTGCAACCGTTTTGCGAGTTGGTCTTCGAGATGTCAGCCTTAAATGTTGGATGAGTTAGTGTAGCTTGCACAGGAAAATTAAGACGAAGGGGTGTGGCACGGTAGTTTTTCTTCAAAAATATTGCGTAATATGTCTCTCTTCGAGTTCTTGGGACTAAAGAAATTCAGTAATAATAATATAATAATAATTTTTAGCGATACTAGGATCACAGATATCAATGTGAAATGGATATTAAATAATTCACGAAATTCAATGAAAGAGGGAGGAGAGGGAGAGAACCGGAGAGGTGCAATAAAATTTTCTTAAAAATTTTCGGTGGCACCAAAAATATCGAAATCGTATTTTGCAGAAACTGAATCGATTTTGAAAAAGCACTGAAAATTATGAAATTATATTTTTACATGTTAGTTATTAATTCAAATAATGGTAAGTTTAATTGTGTTTAAGCTCAAGTAACTTGTACATCAAAGTTCTAAACTTTGAAGTATGAGCATATAACAATTCCTGGCATTAAATAAATAATAATTGTTATAGTAAAAGTCAAGATGTATGACAACAAGCCAACGACTAGCTCTAAAATATCGGGTTCAGTTTCTTGAGGGAAAGTTTACTAATTTTAGTTCATTAGTGCCACATGCTAATGATCAATCAATGTACTTACCAAAAATAAGTGTACACTCCTTTACATCATTGGTGTTTAAAAACAGCCCACTACCAATTATTATAACTCCTGTAAGCAAACTCAAAAAGTGCACATATAAAACAACGTTAAATTTAAATTAATTTAAAAGAAAAAATGGCTTTTTAGATTATCAATTAAAAGTAATAAAACAAAAGAACAATTTTGTAACTAGCTCGAGGAGGTTGCACGCGTTTACAGTGCTAAAACCTTATTTTAATCAGTTTTTTTCTATAAAAATACTCATTCAAGACATTTGGCTTTTCATGGCGATTATAAAATTACGTAGGTACTTATCTTGATGGAGATGTAACCTTGGAACATCAAGTGTCAGATCCTAAACTGACAAGAATTTGTTGTGGAGCGCACTTCTTCACTAATCTATCTCAAGAGACCTAAACAAGGACATGTCTCTCCAAACCATCACAAATCCAAGCACGGCCAAAAAATCATTAAAGGGGCAATGTACGAGGCACCGTAATTTGCTCTGCTCTCAAAGGAACACTGTGCAAAGATGCATTGAAATATCAAATCATATAAATAACTATTTAGGTAATTAGGATGGGTTTTCCCTAAAAGGAACAATGTGATCAGATTCCAACACGTAAAATGATAGGTTAGAACACACGTTCATTCAAAATATATAGTAAACATTAAAGAAATCATCCCTATTCCCCCTTTTAGAGTCCCTAACAAAGGATTTATCTGTTTAAACAAGAGGGATGAAACTAGATTTCAATTACCTCTAAGAAAGTGGACTTTTGTTCACCCCAACCTTTCAGAATGACATCGGACAAATGACAGCTCAAAAGTCATTAACGTCAATCAAGACGGTATGACCGATACTTCTACCTTGAGTTCATGATCTCGCGAATTCACGCGTTTCATTCGCACATGCTCGAAAATAGCCAAAACCCAAACAGCTACTGAACCACTTGAAAATACAACAGTACCGAAGATTACAAGCAATTTTAAAGTCATGAAATAAAAATCTATAATAATAATGATGCATGAATAATTAGAAAGATTCCTCTACGATAATTTTTCTCATTATACTCAACGTCCCAGACCCGCATCTCTTGACATCCACATCCAAATAAACATTTCAGTGACAAAGACGTATTGTTCCAAAGTGCGGGGAAGCTTTGCCTAATATTTTCCACTACAGTTATTCTGTCGCGAACTTCTCAACTGCATCGAATTTTGCTGCAAGATAATCTGGAACATTTTACAAATTGTGAACTCAAGTAGCTGGAAAACTATTGTTTCCAGATGAGATTTCTTCTTATGTGGAAGTGTTATGTTTAATGAGATGTGAAACAAATTTTATAGTAAGTTAAAAATCTGCGTGGTAGAGGAGTGTCTCTAAAACGCGTGGGGTGCTTATTTGTAAGTGTTGTGGATAACTGGATAAGCACTGACGTTGTATATTTGCGTTAAAATGATATACTCAGTATCAGCTACTTAGACGAGGAAAGAGAGAGGACGGGTAGCACTCATTTCTCGTCAGGACTGTGTGTCTTGTTATCGGAAGAAAATAACTGAAATGTAAAAATTATGACAAGTTTCTTGCCTACACGTTGTTAGCAGTATTTTGGTAAGCACAGAAAAATATTGTGTGAATTGATAAATTTACACACCAAACTTGGCAAGTTTTCATTAAAGAACTGAGCAATATTGAGACCCTTGAAAACTTGCCAAGTTTGGTCGTAAATTTAACATTTCACACAAAACGTGTAGACAAGGAACTTGGCATAATTTTTTCATTTCAGTTATTTTTTTCAGATAATAAAACACACAGTCCTGACGAGAACTTGGCCTGTTTTTTACATGTATGTTTTGGATGGGATAAAATTAGTCCCGCGGGGCCCCAAACCCCCGGGGCCCCTATGCGTCGCATAGGTTGCTTTGCCATAGCTACGCCACTGCCATCAAACCTCTTCCTTAAAAAAGTTATTGTTTCAGGCGCAGTATGGCACGTAGCGCCGCACATTATACGAGGACTATTATTTGTATACGGTAAGATTTCACCAGCTCTTGAAGTGGCTGCTTGGGGTGGCATCTCCTCGGGCGAGGAAAAGCTCCCCTACCACCTGCCGTGGTATTTTTATTTTTACCGTGAACTTCTGTGGATGACAATAATTGTGACAGTAATTAATTATTATTCGGTTTTGCAACCGTTTCAAGGTTATTTGGCACTATGTGGTCATGGTAGGGACTAAGTGGGAAAGCGGTAGCGGTGGAGCCGTTAGTATTTTGACAGTAGTGATACTTTGCTGTTGTTTTTATTTATAGTTTATTGCCCATAAATGTGTTCAAATGGGGTTTTGGTCTTTCCATAAGATAATAAACGTTATAAAAAAACTTTTTTATTTTTGTATATTTTCTTATATTTTTTAAATTTTTTATACTTTTGTTGTATTATGTCTTCTATTAGAAGAAATAAACTTATTTTATTTATTTTAAACACAGTGTGTTTGTGTTCTAATAAAGGTTTTTTTAATGTTTGTATTTTAAAATTATTTTTATTTTTTTACTTAGATATTAGTCACTTTTTAAATTTTTTAAAACTTATTAAAGTAGTTTTTATACATTATTATTAGGTTTTAAACCAGAAAACAAAAATTTAAAAAAAATAGCCTCACCCGGGTCTGGAGGTTGTCGGAAAGATATCAGCACTGCAAGGGTTAAGCAATCTTGCTAATCAAATGTAATGTTCCTTATGCACGAATCCTAATCTTTGGGAAACAATCACGAAAATAAATTAACCATTTAATTTACTAGCCATTATAAAGCTTTACTATCATGTGACGTCACAACCAATAGGATCAAGTTTTGCAAGTTCTAAATTTTGTATGACAGTTTGTAATAGAAAATCTTTTTATTTCTTGATAAAAACAATAAATCGATAAAAACAACCACTATTAATATTTAATTTTTGTCGAAAATACATAAAAAATACTTTACATTTATTATGATTATATATGCATTTTGCCTTTTGTCAAATGAGACCGGTCTAGCGCCGTAAAACTTTTATATTTTCTATTTACCATTTTAGTAGGTAGACGTAATTCACAATATTGATTTTTCGTCTTCGGGAAACCTAAGGCCTATTAGAGATATGCCGAAGAAGTAGAGATATGCTAACTAGCACGCGTAGAGCGCCTAATCGCCCCCCGAGGGGGCTCTATAAGGTCGGCAATATCATCATTGTCATGCCCTGAAAGTTTCGCGTTTCTAGGCCATGTATTAAGGAAGATATCACACTCCTACGGACTGATGATGCAGAATAGAGCGCCCTCCGTAACTGTGTCGCTACACACATACAAACGCCACACGTAGAAAGTATTTTTGCCAACAAAAAACTTTTCGGACACCCTGTATACATACATACAAACATAAACACATCTTAACACAAATGTATTCGATTTGCGTGAAATCCGACCAAATAAAGTTTATTTAAGTAATAATAGAAGTATTTGCCCTTACCAAGACTGTTTGGACACCCTGTATACGTTCAAACTAACACCGACACGTTTAAATAGGAATATAGTCGGTTTACTTAAAATCCCAGTTAAGTAATTTTAACTCGGTATTAATGGAATTATTTGCCCATACCAAGACTTTTCGGACACCCTGTATACATACATACAAACATAAACACATATTAATACAAATATATTTGATTTGCGTGAAATCCGACCCAATAAAGTTTATCTAAGTAATAATAGGAGTCCCATACCAAAACTTTTCGGACACCCTGTATACGTTCAAACTAACACCCACACGTTTAAATAGGAATATAGTCGATTTAATTAGGTTTATCTCGGTACTAGTAGAAGTATTTGCCAATACCAAGACTTTTCGGACACCCTGTATTATACATATATACAACACATATAAAAACAAATATAATCGCTTTGCATGAAATCCGGTTGAATTACATTTATCCTGGTACTACTAGGAGTATTTGCTCCAACCAAGACTTTTTGGACAGCCTGTATACAAACATAATATATGTCCGTACACATAGAAATGCAAATATATACGATTTGCTTTAAATCCGACAATTAAGTTTATCTTTTTACAAATAGCAAAGGTATTTGTCCATACAAAGACTTTTCAGACACCCTGTACTATACATACATACAAACACAACAAACAGGATACATAGTAATTTAAATATTGTCATATTTCCCCATATATTCGTCATTTTTCCAAATTTCCATACATTTGTATTATATTTTTTATTTAACATTTCGGAAACCACTCTACGTGCTGCGATTGCATATCGCTGGCCTGGCCTTTATTTTATGAACCCTGACCAGTTGTACTGTTTGTATAAACTGTTCTTGAGGGGTTCATATAAAAAGCGTACCAGCGAGATGCAAAGGGGGGCGTCGTGTCCCGACGGGGAAGGCGTCACTGTGGTGCCGCACGAATAGTACAATTAGCGCCAGCCCTTTAGGCTGACCGAGTACTCCGATAGAAGCTGCCCCCTACGCTACCCAACCTAGCAACGTAAGTGAATTGTGTACCTGAATAAATCATACAAGTGTTTTGGTAAACCGCAGCCTAATTTATCAACCCCGACGACCCCTAGCGTGACAATATTTTCGATTTTCTTGAAAACCTGCTCAATAAGTTTATATTCGTACTAATGGCAACGATATTTCCGCATACAAAGACTTTTTGGACATTCTGTATACATACCAACATAAAAACAACAACACAAAGTATAAAATGTATTTTCGAATCGTTCTGGTTACTTTAAAACGATCCGAATCAAGTCATTTCCCTAAAATTAAATTCAAATTATTCAATAATAACTAATATATTGCCCCAAAGGTATACACGCTCATGGTTAGAAAATAAAATGCTATTTCTCGATTTTTTCGATGCCACTGAGCTCCATATTAGAATCTTAAATGATGCTTTGTAGCGTCATAGGAAAATCGATTAAAATGGTATTTAATCGGTATATTATGAAATGAAATGTCTTTCTACTGAAAGTATAAGGTCCCTAAATCTCTTGCCCGGTAAATTTCAAGCCGAAGTTGGTCCAGAGTCATTCCTATTTCGCATCAAAATGCTGACATTTTAGCCAAATTGTGACATTTCATACATTATAATTACATTAATACATTTTCCCGTATAGAAATTGATTTTTATAATGCAATGTAGGGTCAACAAAAATTTCAAAAAAATGATATTTAATGCCCATCTCGTGCTACGAAATGGTCAGTAATAGATAAAAAACGTCCATTCTATCAATTCCATGTGTATTCCAAGCCGAAACTGGCTCAGGATCTTTAAAATATCGCTAGAAAAACTGGATATTTTGACAGCTCATATTTAACTTCGATGTAAAGCGTCACCAGTTCAATTGTTTTTTTTTCATGGCATGGTTTAATATTCGCAGTTTTTAAAATTTTTCCTGCACCGAAGGAAAAAAACCTATTTATTTATAACTTTAACGCAAAAATATGGAGTTTTAATTAGTTAACAGTGTTCTCAGATGATGAGGGAATAAAATAAACCAAAAAAGAGCTGTTAAATAAGAGAAATAATATATAATAATGCCATTTAAAGATGAATTTTGATGGAAAAAACAGAAAAAATGTGTTTTTACCCCCTAAATCCGGCCCAGGATCACCCATTCGGGATTCAAAGCCTGATTATATCCCCAAGGGATAGCGTTGAAAAGTTGGAAGAAATTAGATAGAAAAAGATACAGAATGATTCGAATGTAGAGATGTCATGAAAGAAAATCGTAAAAAATCGAAATTTAATCGTCTATTGCTCCTTTCCTATTAAGAATGAAGGAACCAAAAAATATAAAAATTACGTACTTCGGCGAGCTCTTTCTGATAAGGCACATGGGATTTCGATTTGACTCCATTTTGACCCCCCAAAAAATTGAAAACCGTCAAACATTTGCATGAAAAATTGTAATTTCCAGTTTTTCCCAAATTTTTCCAATTTCCAGTCGTTTTAGGTATAGGTAAATGTATTGCAAAAAGAAAGTATTTGAGATACTTTAGTTTTATGTTCAAATACGTTTTTCTGTCCGACGCTCCGTTTTCGAGAAATGTAGAATTGAATATGGGTCTGCAAGTGCCATTTTTCGACCTAAAAAAATTCAAAAGAATTACTTCCCATTTTCCGAATACCGCCAATTTCAATAGCGTTCTGAAGTTCCCGGTCCTCTACAACCTATAAAAATTTAAATCGATTTAATTAAATTTTGCGACCTGTAATCGATCCCATACGAAATCGCGGAAATTTCGACTTTGACGTTTAATAACGCCGAAACGGAACACCCTGTATATCTGAATTTTTTATCGAAGCTAGATGCACTATCCCTCGATTAACCCAGAAAATTTGAGTGCTCCCCTCTAACCGTTTTCGAGAAAAAAAATTGAGACTGGGAAGATACCGGATTCGACGACAACCAACGCACATTTTCTGACCAAGGGCTCGGTATATAGAGCGGCCTGAAAGGCGCTCTATAATTATGACTGATGAAATACAATTTGCACAAATTAAACAATGTCTGTACTTTACCAGGTTCGAAATGAGGGTTAATACGTAAGCTACGAGTTAGGCAAGTGTCACGGACAAGGATAATTTAATTGGTCGTAGTTTCTGCCTTTTAAGGAGATATGCTCTATTGAACTACTAAGTTTTTAAATAGTTTTTCATTAATTGGAAAAAATAATATTCTTCTATGGAAGAAGAGGATCAAATTTAATTATATATCCTATTGCTGGCCTTCTAGCAATGTTTTTTACAGCACTTTTTGTTAACAGTTGCAAATATTGCATACTTTTATAGATATACTACATATAACATGGATTTATTAAGAAAGGATTCGATGTCCGTATACTCTGAGCGTATCGAACGTGAAGCCTTATATTTGTTATTTGTTATGAAAACATTTCCCCCAGGAGATTAGTTTACGAACTACGTAATTGAATCAAGAATGGTAGTAGAAAGAGATAAAATAGCATTGGAGTGTTGGAGCTCAGAAGTGCTGCTGTCTGTGCTGGTTGCTTAGGAAAGCGGCTGAACCTCGGCCTGAACACTCGGTTACACATACGTCTTTGTCTAATGAACTAGGAAAGAAAAAGTGCGACTTATAGATTTATAAATGACTCGGAGCGACTTTAAATAAACACCTTCAGAAATAACATAACCTATAAATAATAAAACCTTTTTAACTTAAATTTATTATTATTTAGCAGAAAAATAAAATATTTTAGGGCTTTTATTACTTTTAGTAAATCTTGTGATGCTTCTAACGTATTTTTTGTACAAAAATACAAGGTAAAATAAGATGTGGCCAATGTTTACAAATTGTGTTTACAGTGTCGTTTAGAATGGTTTGTTTTGGCTTCAAAGAATGCTAAATCATCCCGCATCCATTCTTAATAAATCCATGATATATAAGGTGTTTGGTAACGAATGAGCCAGTGGCTTCCCTGGATCAATTTAGGTCGATTAAACTAACTTATCCTAGTTAATGTTGATAATAAGGGAAATACAGGGTGTTAAAGTTCAAATTTTATTTTACATTTTTATTGATGTGAAAGATATTAAATAAATTTACAAAATTCTTGTGAGAGGAAATGCAAAATTCGATCTCAAATTACTGTGTTTTGTAGGGGGGCGCCACATACGACATTAAATGCCAGTCGAAAACGTCCTTTTTGTGCTTCAGTTGTAACGAGTCAGTTACATTGACTTTTAAGGAATGTCGTGAATTCCACCTTCTGCTTGTTTATCAACGCGCCTTGTATCTGTGGACCAACAGTAGCAGTCTGGCTTGCCCGTTTTGGTGTGTTTTCATCGTGCCTATGCTTTGGAGTAGTGTACTCTACTTTTATAAATTTGTATTGTTATTGAGGAAATGCTTTTGTGGAAACGTCGCTTCACGTGGTTTCGCGTCGTCTGATTCACTGAATGCGAAAGGCGTAATTTTGTGTTTATACTTTCCCGGCAGGTCGGATATACCTGTGTAGCGAAATCGTAAGTGATTTTTGGTTTTTCTTGACATAACTTTATCCATAAACTTTGCGGAATGATGCGTTAGTGCCAGCTGTGTGAAAAATGAATTATTTTCACCCGGAACTCCCTTGTCAGAGGTTTTCTTATTGGAATAGAGACGGTTCGGAAAGCCATTAGGGTGGCACGCCGAGACGGAATTATAGCGGTCGGTCTTTGTCTTACACACATAGAATGTATGAAGCGAACAGAAGGCTAATTATGAATGAACGGCTGCGTCCCCTCTTGCTAAAAGTCAATGGTAAACAATTTTATTATCTTTGCTTTTTTACACTGTTTCTTGGCTGCATTCCCGGCGGTTGTTCGGCAATTTTTCTTTACTCCAACTAATTAATAATGGAAATTTATAACAAAAGTTTTCTTAATACTTATTGTCAAACAAGGAGAAAAAAATTAAGCATCTGCTGGAAATGGGCGCCCAAATTTGAATGTAACGTTTTGAGCCTCAGAGTAACATCTAATGAGCTCATTCACATTTCAAATTCAGTTTAAATTCTGAGAATAAAGAGAATGGGGGAATCAAATGAACCTTTTTAACGAAGGCTTTTGTGTTTTTAATGCAACATATCTTTTATTATAACTGTTCTACGGGGATGAATAATAATAATACTAATAATAACAATAATAATAATAGGGAATATGCATATAATCCAAATAAATCTGAAACATTTTGTTTTGTATTCTCTATATAAATTAAATATTTATGGTGGTTGTTAGTAGGGCTGGGCGATTATCGAAAAAGATAATCGATTTTTGATTATTTGAAATAATCGATTATTTCCGATTAATCGATTAATCGATTAATCAAAATTAATCGCTTGATCGAATTTATTCGATTAATCGAAATTAATCGATTAATCGATTAAACGAAATTAATCGATTAATCGAAAAATCGATTAATGGAAATATTGATTAATCAAGAAAATTTATATTAATCGATTAATCGAAATTAATCGAGAAAATCGATTAATCGAACTTAATCGATTATTGAACTAGTCGAAATTATGTCACTACTAATGACATAATGAAAGCGACTCCAGCGCTTACCACTGAGAGGAGCGTGGATCGAAAAGCATTCAAATTATTTCGTTGAATATGTCTTTCATAGTCGAGTTATGATTGTAAAAAAGAATCGATTAATCGAGAAAATCGATTAAGCTAAAAAATCGATTAATCTGTTAATCGAAAAAATCGATTAATCGAAAAAATCGATTAATCGAAAAAATCGATTAATCGAAAAAATCGATTAATCGAAAAATCGATTAATGAGAAATCGACTAATCGAAAAATCGATTAATCGAAAAAACGATTAATCGAAAAATCGATTTTAATTTTTTTGTAATCGTTCAATCGATTAAATTAATAATCGATTAATCGATTATTTTGCCCACTGCTAGTTGTTAGTCGATTTATTTTGATCTTTATGAGCAAAAATATAAAGTTGATATATTGTTGTTGTATTTCCGAGCATGACATACACAGCACTGAGAACTGAGAACATGTGCAGATAGCTACTGAACCGGAAAACTGTTCCAAAATTGGTAAAAGTGGTAAATGATATGATAATATCGCAATTCACGATATTTTGTTGAAACTGTTCGCAAATTGTTAGCTACTCGAAAGTCGTGATCACGTCATGCTTTTAAATCACTGATATCAAAAAGTAACGATATCAAATATCATAGATCTAACAAAATCTCATTTCTAGTAGGTAATTCGTTAGCCCGATCATCATCGGAAAAATCTTGCAGAGCGTCATCTGGTCCATCAGACCAGCTAGATGGCAAACTTTTTCGTTGCTGTCTTTTGGTAACCGTTAATCCGCTTGGCCCTGCTTCATTCATGTTTTTTTCTTCACAGTTTATTTTTTATGTTACCCTCTTTTCCAAGATTCCTGGCACCTTTCAATTTTTTCTCGTCGCTTGTAACTATCGAAGTTTCCAACTCTTTAAGATATCGAGATGGAGTTGTTACGGCCGCCTTTCCTGGTTTTCTTCCTCTGGATCTAGCCTTTTTTTAAGTGTTGAAACTGGTATTATTGGTTTGGGCAAAATGTAATTAGGGTGATTCATGTCGGCATCTCATGAGCTGTCTTTGACGCTTTTCTCATGTTCTAGCTCAGCAGATAGAAATCTTGATTAGTCAAATACAAGCCGGTTGCCTCAAATCCATTTTTGGCAAAGGCGCAACTCTGTACTTTGAGGTAGGCTTTACCAAACACTTCAGCTACATCAAACTTACATACAACTTTTCTCGCTTATTCGAATTATGCGACATTTTCTTTCTGCAAAAAAATTTCATTTATTTTGGGTGGTCCTACTAATACGAAATACAACTGTAAAATACATTATTTTGAAGTGGTCCAAACATGGAGTACTTTCCATATTTGGAACGTTTACGTATTCTATATTAGGCATAACCTCACGATAAATCCTTGTTTGTTTGCTAAAAACATAAAATTAATGATAAATCATGTCAACATTAAAAAACAATGACATTAGAGGATAAGCATACCCTCACAGAAATTAAATTGAACTGAAAAGTTTTACCAAAAAACAAAAAAATACTTGGCAGCAAATAAACTTTCAATATAAACACAACAACGTGTCTACCCGTGGTATGATCCATACCATTATTGTAAACATGGCTGCCAAGACTTCACGGCAATGCAAAAATGCGCGTTAGATGGTGTGTAAGTCTTCAGTTAGTAGATGGCGCCAATAGTTTTGGAAATAAATCTGCAATCCATATTAAGCAGCTTTTGGTCACTTTACTCTACCTATATTTGCACATTGGCACATAACAATATATAGGGTAGTTTTTAATAGCTTTCTATTTAATAAAAAAAGTATACACAAAATACACTGTAACAAAAAAAAAACAACCGTAACACTAACAACAATAAGGCGGCTCTCCACATGTTACTCGTCTAAACGCACACCTTTATTTTCGACGTTAAATTTCTTTTCTGATTGGTTGATGTCATGTTGCGAAAAGGAGAAAATAAATCGGATAGAGTATGTGATGCTAGGAAATGTGAATGTTTTTTGTGTTGCATAACAAACCTGTTTAAGTGTAGGTCTTGTCGACTGACATTTTGCCACTCTTAAGCATACAGTATTACAAATAATAACTGTAGTGACTTTCTTATAGGATTTATACAATAAAAAAAATACATGCATATTATACCGTATTGTGACTCTCGCGGTTTTAAACGAAAAATACAAAGCAGTATTTTGATTTCTCTAATTAACCTTATGCCTCTTCTATGTGTCTACAGTCTACACTGGAATGTCGCTGGTTTTTGTAGCAGATAACTGAACTACAGCAATGTTAAAAAATAGTACTGAAGGACCATACAGTTTTCTGTTAGGATTATTATCTCGTTCAAATTAACTCCAGTCTGAAAAATTGGTTTTTAAATTTGAAAGAAAATACAATTTTTTTTATTATGTGTTCCGTGTATGCCTACATCGAAAAATTATTTTAATATCGCTATTGTCTCTCCCGACCTTTTTAAGCCAAAGCCGTGAGCAGTGACCTCAATCTCATCTGAATAATTTCGCAAAATAAAAATTAGATAAATTTTCTATCCCTCCAACTGTTTTTTTTAACAAGGTTACTTGCATTTTAGGGAAAACGCTGCTTTTATTAAGGTCAAGTGTAATAAAAATATTTTGGCATTATTACAGTTGGGTAAGTATCATGAATGCTATTTTTAAATTTATACAGAAAATCTTCTCAATAAAAACGTAATAATAACGTATTATAAGTAATAACAGATCAGCACGAACAATTTTCTAATGTTAATATTTGAGAAACTGTGGATTTCAACCAGCAGATCATCCTGTCTTAACTCCAGACTGTCCAGACTTGACCATACGTGGTATGTTTCATACGTTCGTATGATAATAAAACTTTACTTAGGTCGTAACCTGCCTATAAAGATTTGCCTTAGTATTTTCACCGCTCTAGTTCCATTTCGCACTTATCTTCTGTTATTTATTCAGTCAAACAGTATTAAATTCCTTCAAATCTTTGCTCTCTATAAAACGATAACAAGCTCCGAGTTTAAAAGAAACTTGAAGCAAAGGTTGCTTACAAAATTTAACGCGATGCTGACATTTTCAGCCTACGGCTTCTAAAGCAATGAGATCCGTTCACGCCTAAAAATTGAAAATAAAATGTTGACGTCTGTTGACTTTTTTTTCGATGAAAGCTTCGTGTTTCAAACACCCAACAGCGTTTTGATTAAAACAGAAATAAAGTAGTATGTTTTTATGTATATATAGAATATTAAAAGAGATCTTTTTCATCTTTGTGAAACATGATAGGTCTGAATTTTTAAAAATATTTGTTCGAAACTGGGAAATTGTATTATTAAAAATATAGGAATTTTCTCTGGTACGTCTAAATCTTAGGTTTAAAAGAGAATCATTTTTTAACAACACTCTCAACCCACTTATATTTATATTATCAAAGATCGGTCACTGTTTTTACCTATACGTAACGGATTTTAACCTAGAACTCGCATGAAAGGTTGAACACGAAAATATTTCTATTTACCTTTAACAAGTCAGTTTATCTAGTAATTAATACGAAGCGCAGATAATTGTTGTTACTGTCAGCTTGAATTTGTCGATTTCGATTATTCAAGAAATTTTTGACATAGCGTAACTTACTTAATCCTATGCCTTTATACCGTTAGGTGTAAGGCGGGTCGGTAGAAGTCAGTTCTGCATTTCTCTCTCCATCCCTTCGTGTCCTGTGTTGTTTATGTCTGTATGCCAAGTTTTCCTCGGTCTTCCCTTCTTGTTTCTTCCTTGCACTCGCGTTTCATACACTCTTTTTGTAATTATACTTTCCGGCATACGACACACATGGCCGACCCATCTCTCTATATATATATATATATATATATATATATATATATATATATATATATATATATATATATATATATATATATATATATATATATATATATATAGCCCCTTTGATTTTCGATTGTCCTGCTATCACGCAACCAATATTCATTGTTTGTGTTTCTTTTATAAACAGTCAAAGAATCCTCGAACACCTTATAGGAATTAAATTTATCACCCACTTGCATTTTAAATCTTCACCCACAAAAGGCAATGGAAACACAACAACCTGTTCCTGTCAGACCAACAGTACAATACGTTAGTAAAGTGAGGTTAGGTTCGCCGGCATCCGAGGCAATCCAAAGAGGGAAGACTTGGCTGCCGGCGCCGGTTCTTTTAAACTATTTTATGTCAACCAGCGCCGGCACCTGTAGTATAATTATTTGGGAACCAGCGCCGGCTGCCGAGTCACTTCCTTAAATATATCGACCGAAGAAAATTCCCCATTTTCTATATATTCATATATAGAAAAACCTTATACATATAGCCTTTACTACTGTTATTAAATACTTGTCCACTTTTCTCATTTCTAATACTCTCCATATATCAGTTGTTTTGATTCAATCAAAAGCCTTTTCGAGGTCTATAAAACACATATAAATGTCTTTATTTTCGCTGACTTGTCTTATTATGAATACTAGGTCCTGTGTACTCCGCCCTCCCGTGAATCCACATTGAGATTCCTCCATGGTTCGTACAGTTCTACTTCGTATCCTCCTCAATTATTCTAGCCATAACTTTTCCTGGAACACTAGCGTAACAGAATAAATCTAAATGTTAAGATGATTGGGGGAGAAAGTATTAATATAGCGGAAAATGTTGATATTAAAATCGAGAAAGGATGGAGATTCGAGAGCTGGTCGTTCACAGCTAATCCCACTGAAATCATGTGAAAGGTATGAATATGAACGTCAATATAAAATTAAATGAAAAAATTTTACTGACATATTTTGTAATGAAAAGTTCAAGATTAAAATCTCATGCAAGTTTGTGGGCTGAATATTCAATACTAAGGACAACAACCAATTTGTCCTTTTAACTTTAATTTAAATAAATAAATTCTATACTATGTGTTCTCTTTTTTAGTCAATTTTTAGTTGCAGATATAAGCACAGCTTCACTTACTGCACTACGGCAGTAGGTTGCACTTACCGGCCTTGATATGGCTAGAGTACTTTGGTTGCTAGGAAAAATAATAATCGTTCAGTAAAACCAACTTACTGTTTCTGTCAATAATGCCAGTAAGTGACAAAAAAAACATTGTGCAAAAAACTAATACACCAGTTTTAAAGCTTTTTCTGTTTTTTATTCATTAAATTTAACGAATAACACCAAGTATTACTTTTTATTTAAAAATATGTTCTTCCATAAATTAAAGTTCCTTAAGTTTTCCAGGATTAGATTTGCCATTGTGTCATAAATCGATGGAGAAGTGCAATTCGCATTAAATCCCTTCTAGTGGAAAATTCCAAAGACCCGAGACCGCATTTCACTGCTAAGCCTCTTCATGGAAATGTTTGCACTTATTTTTGCCACATTCGCGAAAATTCTTAAGGACTTAAGAACGTAAGTTTGCAACTCTTTTCTTCTTTTATTAAATGATATAGTTATATCACATACAGATGTGCCTTGTGAACTGGTAACTCGGCTCTTTCTGCTGAAATTTGGCAATTCACGGAAAATATGGAGATAAAATTATTATTAACAGTAAGTAATTCTTTATTCCGGGAATCCAGAAAAATTATTATTTTTAACCATATAGGTAATATTGACATTTCTGAGTTTTTAAAAGTTTGAAAGTGACGCTTTTTTGAGTTTTACTTTCGGCCCATGGGTGGAAAGTTTACTTTCTACCCGTGGGTGGAAAATAATTGAAAACATGAAATTTTAGAAATAGGTCTTTTTTCTTTCAATTTTAAACACGGTGCATTTTTACAACAACTAATACTAAACATGAAAAAATATCAGTAAAAACATGATTTTTATCAAAAATTTTATGGTTTTTCTTTGCAATATATTTGAGGATATGGTAAAAATAAATTTTGATTGACGTTTTGGATTATGGAAACATAGTGTTCCCACATTTGCTATTGTTTTTTTTGTGTTTTTATTCTTTTTTGTAAATTTTTTGCATTAAAGCAAAATATAGTTATTAGTTGTAAGTTGTGAAATAAATAATATAACATTGTAATATTATTATTATTTCCTATTGCGTTGTTTGCTCAGGTTTGCTCAGTTTTTATCGATATCGGTATATATTTATAAACATACGTTGAAATTCATAATAATCCTTTAGATTTCTCAATTTTTTCGTTGGTACGGACTTTTGGTCGGCCACTGCCCTCTTTCCTATTAACATTACCTTCACCACCCATCTTCACCCATCACCTTTTTCTAGTTTTAGGTATAATTCAAGACATGCGGAAAATTTTCAAAGCTTAGTGCAAGGTACTCTTTTCAAATCATACATTATGTACAATGTACATCTCACATATTTTAGTTAATTATAATTTTTTCAAGGAAACACGGAAACTCACTTGTAGGTTTAGGGGCAATCACCCATTTCTAATTTTACCTTAAGGTTTCAAATTTCGCATTTTCTCTTTTACACCATATAAAACGTATACCCAATTACTTAGTCCGCTAAAGTTACAATCCGTTTTGTTCCAGTTTGTAAAATGGCCTGAAAATATCTTAGTAATTGGACAAAAATAAAGTTTTTATTAGCTGTGCTTTACCACCAAGCCACTAAACCAAATTAAGTATCTAATTATTAGTCTTTATGGTGTAGCCTTCTTTGTTCTCATTTGACTGATCCTTCGTAATAATAACTTGAAAAAATAGCTTGGCTTCCTAAATTTTTGCTATGCCAAAAGAAATAAGTACCTATATATGTACAGGGTTTTCTCTTATATTTTGAACCGGGTTCACAGTCCTTATTTTTAGAGAATATGGAAAAATGTTTAATTCAAAAATTTTAGGGTTTTATCTAAATCATCAGAATTTTCTAAAAAAATAAACGAATGATAATCAGAATGTCAAAAAATCGTTATCAACTTTATTTTTTTAAATAGAACCCCCTGTATATTTTCAACCATTTATAAAGATATCTTTTTTCTGATTTCATAAATATATAGTTTGTCTATGTTTCTTTAAGCAGTTTTTAAAATATTTAGATTTAAATATTTAAAAATGCTCAGTTTTAAGTCATAGCCGCTCAAGCATAGGTGGCTTTGGAATCCCTTGTTCAGTGATCGCAAACGTATAGCTTTGAACATTTTTAAACATTTAAATCTAAATATTTTAAAAACTGCTTAAAGAAACATAAACAAACTATATATTTTTGAAATCAGAAAAATGATATCTTTATAAATGGTTGAAAATATACAGGGTGTTCTATTTAAAAAATTAAAGTTGATAGCGATTTTTTGACATTCTGATTATCATTTGTTTATTTTTTTAGAAAATTCTGATGATTTAGATAAAACCCTAAAATTTTTGTATTAAACATTTTTCCATATCTCTAAAAATAAGGACTGTGGACCCTGTTCAAAATATAAGAGAAAACCCTGTACATACAGGGTAAGGATTTTAAAGTGCTACAATGTGATATCTCAAAAACGGTTTAAAATATTTTACTAAAAACTTTGTAAGGCAATAAAGGGACAGGAGGGCGTATTTTAATAGTATATCATATTCAAGGGACTAAAGTAGGTCTTTTAACCCTAAGGGCAAAATGGGGCCGAGCCGCAGGCAAGGGCACCAATTGCACTAGGGATTAAAATACCCTTTAGTCCCGTGGTATATACGCCATTTTTGCACTCAAAAAATTATAGGACACAAAATTAACAAATACTTTTTAGTAGGTATTATTTTTAAAATGATTTTGAACAACAATAAGGCAGATGCATCGTTTATTATAAAATCATAAAGGCTTTTCTACTATGGAAAGATTTTGTTTAAAACTGTCAAACAATTTTTGAGTTTTTACCCTAAAGTTCTAAACTATGAGCGGTTTTTTCATTAGTGAAACTGAGAAAGATGCTGCACAGGCTACGTTTAGCTTGTTTCCGCCCAAATCAAAAACATTTGCAGTCAGGTGCCATTCCAAGAAAATACAGAAAATGTACTACTAGCATATTTTCTTCAAAGATCGAGGACACTGCGAAGCTCGACCCCCAGTAATCAATAGTCAAAGCGATGCTCCAGATTAAAAACAAAATGGACACTGGAATTTTTTACCAATTAACAAACGATTTATAATAATTTTGGGGCACTAGCGGATGCCATACAAAACTAACAAACAGCGTTACAGGCTTTAGCCAACGACAAAAAGTAGTCGTGTTAAAGACCAGCTTAACAGCGTGTTAACGAAAAATCCATATTTCGCCAGGTTACGACAGATTTATAGTCATCTTAATCCTACGGATCCATAAAGTAATTTCAGAGATAATTTTAACTACGCCCAACAGTCTCTTTCGTTACATAAACATATTTTTTCTCCCCGCCGTACATCGCTTTCGGAAACTACTGTAGAGACATTTTCAATGCTGCAGATATTTAGCCGCCCACATCTAAATTTCTAAAATTTATCAGGTAAGAATTTCACAATATTATATGAATTGTCAATTTTTTCAGTTATAACTTATACGCATTTATTTATTCTCAGCAGGTATGCCTCCGGGTTGGAACCTAATCACCCATCACGAAAAAGTACTCGTAATCTACGCTTTATAAACTTAATGAAAAATTTCAAAAATATTTTACGCTGGAGCAAAATATTACCACATAAATAAACAATAATATTTATCTTATTCTATTTTTTAAGTTGAACATTTTAATTTAGATTAAATATTAGAGCTGCTCCCTCTTTTTCAAATTACAGCAGAATCATGATGAATTCAAACTAGACCTGACCGAAACCCCTAACAGGGATTCTAACTACCATTTTTAGGAATCGAAATTAATACATTACCTGCCCCAATCAAATTCGATTTTGAAATTCCGGAGATGTTAAATCAAGCAGAGGACGAGCCGCTGCCAATTAGAATTATCTCGTCGACCGGAATTGACCTGGTCGGTCTTTTGAGAAAACCCTTCTGCGAATCCTTTGGGTCCGGGCCACCCGCCCTTTGAGCTTTGCCGATCCGGGTCGCTGGTGATGTTTATCTTGTTGCGATTCCAAATGGCTTTGTACTACTGTCTTATTGCTAAATGGAATATTCCCCTGTTTTGGGTTTGTACCTGTTTAATTTCATAATCATCACAAAGAAAGAGGAGAGGGGAACGCAAAACGCCAATTTCGAGCCGTCTGTATTCCACCGAATAAACAAAAATCAAAAACATTTAAAATTTCACTACAACACGTACATTCCGCCCTGTAACAAACGTTACACTCAAAATACTACGCTTAAATAACTGTTGAAGCCATGAATGAACGGGACTACGGCACGTGCTACGGAGAAAAAGCATCGTTGTCACTCTCACTCTAAATTTTATCACCATCCAAGGGGAACAAATTATTAAAAACTTATTATCACGAAAAATAATAGTATATTGATTTATTTTACTATTCCTTATTTTGGCCTGTATTATTTACTATTGCAGATATTAACCTACAGTAGCTGCGTTATGTTATAATAGTTTATCAACTTGAAAATATAGTCATTGACACAAGAGCGTTGGCTTAATTTTTTAATATAAGGATAAAAAAAATTCGGTCAAGTGAAAGCTATACTTGCACAATTAGTGTTCTGTACCATGGATTTATTACAATAAGGATTCGATATCCGTATACTGTGAGCGTATCGAACGTGAAGCCTTATATTTTGTTGTTTGTTATTCTCTTGGGGGAGCAGTGCACGAACTACGAACATAGACAAGACTACGAATTACTACGTAATTGAATCAATAATGGTAGTAGAAAGAGATAAAATAGCATTGGAGTGTTGGAGCTCAGAAGTGTTGCTGTCTGTTATGGTTGTTTAGGGACACGGCTGAACCTCGGTCTGAACACTCGGTTACACGTACGTCTTTGTCTAATGAACTAGAAAAGAAAAAGTGCGATGTATAGATTTATATAGATTTATAAATGACTCGGAGCGACTTTAAATAAACACCTTTAGAAATAACATAACCTATAAATAATAAAACCTTTTTAACTTAAATTTATTATTATTTAGCAGAAAAAAAAATATTTTAGGGCTTTTATTACTTTTAGTAAATCTTGTGATGCTTTTAACGTATTTTTTGTACAAAAATACAAGGTAAAATAAGATGTGGCCAATGTTTACAAATTGTGTTTACAGTGTCGTATAGAATGGTTTGTTTTGGCTTCAAAGAATGTGAACTCATCCGTATCCAGTCCTAATAAATCCATGTTCTGTACCATCAGCACCCTACTTAACCTGAGCAAACCTCGGACGCCCGATCTCCGTCCATCTGCCGCGCTATACGCCGCCGACTGCACCAATGCCGTATCACAGCGCGTATGCGCGGAGCTGAGTGGGGAGCGTTTCGACTGAGCTAAATTAAATATTTTGAAAAACGTGTAATAACAAAAGTTGTTCCTTCCATCGTGAGAAATACTTTTTGTCGAAGAACATTTTCTCTAAAACCAATGGTTCAGCAGTTATAAGGAAATAAACAATTAAATTGTTTATAACAATTGATCGCTCTAGGATTTTTTAATCCTGATAATTTAAGCCCAATCTACACCTAATTCTCAATGTTCATGTTTTTTTTTTCGATTTGTCTAAGTAATCCTTTTGGTGATAAGGGCGAGGGGCAGGAATTTGTAAGCGCTTTTCCAAAAAAATGTTTAAAAAATGCATAAAAAATACATCATATAGTTATGTTGTTGAATTCGTACCTCAATAAGCCTTCATTTGACAACCTATACGATGTCTTTGAAAACACTTTTTTTTCCATTTCCCAATTTATCCCCTGAAATTAACCCCCCAGAATAAAAATTCACCTTTTTATACTTCACGTCTATAATTGGCTCACCACACTCTATCTTTGTGCAAAATTTCAAATTTCACGTCGAATGATTTCAGAGAAAATCGCCTATGACAGACGGACAGACACCGAAGTGATTCCACAAGCGTTTCGTTCTGCTAATTCTAGCAGGGAACACTAAAAACAAGTTTATAGGTTAAAATATATTTCAAATACTAACACTAAATACTAACCTAATAATAGTCCGATATTATCAAACACGCGTTGACAACGTACGGGCATGCTTTCCACAAGCTTCGCAGCATACTCACTAGGCAAAGAACTCCATTCCATATCTGGCGAATGTGGCTACTTAAGTGCTTCAGTGTTAATACACGTTTTCTACTAAACTTTCGCTTTATAGTAGCCCAAACATTCTCAATAGGATTCATGTTTGGGGACTGGAAAGGCCAACATTTGAATGTCATTATCGCGTTTCCAAGTTGTACATAATACAGCTCCACAAAAGAAATTCGATAAATTACCCCTGGAATATGACTATATCTACCATATGTTTTTGGGGTCCCTGAATCCAAATTCGGGGTCCATTTAACCCCATCACGCCATGATTTTTCATAACCTCAAAAGAAAAACCCGAATCCTCAAAAAATCCTCTATCCATTGATCACTTAATCCCAATATCCCCATAACCTCTTTATTCCTTCATCCCTTAAATTCTTAATTCCTGAAACCCATAACCCCCAAAACCCATAAACCCCATAACCAGTACCCATAAGTAGTACATGCAAGTAGCAATGATGCCCAAAGATTTAACTTATAGGATTTCGTGCATGAAGCTATCCTTTGCTGGGTTATTGAGTTTGATTGGGTGTGGTTATTGCAGAATATGGGGTTAAGGCTCAAGAAGCATGAATGGCTTGGTTTCAGTGCTTTACCGCACCAAAGTCTTTTTCTTACGGGATTATGGGGTTTTCATTTGGAGTCTATGAGGTTAAAGAGTTATGGGTTAAAGGAATTAAGGGGTTATGGGCTTGTAAAGTTATTAAAGACTATGAGTTTAAGGCTCAACAAGCATTCATGGCTCGAACATACTGTGTTTCAACGCGCATAAGTTTCTATCTTGCAGGGTTATGGGGTTTCGGGGTTATAGAGTGTTTATTGGTTTTGGGTTTTGGTGTTTATGAGTTTTGGGGTTTATGGGTTTCGGGGGTTATGGGTTTCAGGTATTAAGGGTTTAAGGGATGAATGAATAAAGAAGTTATGGGGTTATTGGGATTAAGTGAGCAATGGATAGAGGATTTTTTGAGGATTCGGGTTTTTCTTTTGAGGTTATGAAAAATCCTGACGTGATGGGGTTAAATGGACCCCGAATTTGGATTCAGCGACCCCAAAAACATATGGTAGATATAGTCATATTCCAGGGGTAATTTATCGAATTTTTTTGTGGAGCTGTGTTACCTTCTTGTAATACCCAGGAAGGAGTATTGTCTCCATACCACCTTTTAGCAGATTTCAGCAGATCATTTTTATATATTTATAATCCCTTCCGCTTGATGCCTCTGAGGGATCGAAGAGTGATGTGTGATTTGCTCTTTCTATATAAAATTGTCAATAATACAAACATAATAATGTCATACTACAAAGCTCAGATATTCTTGCTCAGATCTGCGTCAATGTCCCCCAGAGGTCTCTAAGGGCAAACGAATTATTTTATTCACCATATTAGTTATTCGGCTCACAACTTACTCTTTTGTAAAGTAACCATCCGTCCCGATTTTGGCGGGACAGTCCCGCTTTTAAATGGTTAGCCCCGATTTTACATGCGTCCCGCTTATGTTCAAATAGAAAAAATCTTATTTTGCCGTGAATAGAACTGCAAGTGGCAATGCCGGAAGTGTCAAGTGTCACAAATTGTGACTCACAATCATGCAATGATTGATGTAGTTCCAAAATGTAGGATTTTTTCAAATAATTTACAAATGATTGAAACTTGCTTTTTAGTAGCCCTTCGAGTTGTACCCCTATCCTGAAAGTCATCAACGTTTTTCAGTTATTTGTAACGCATGTCCCACTTCCATACAAATTCATCTGATTTTTTCAAATGACGAACCGCTGCCGCAAAATTGAATATTGGCTTCTTGGGTGGGTACACAGAAAGGCTGCTTAGAAACCTTTACAGTACGGACTACTCATATGACAAAACTACCGATTACCACCACGACAGTAACTAGACTGGCTCTTTACCGTTACCACGTATTAGCTTCCCCACCCTCTATTAATTTGTGAAGGGATTAGTCTAATCCACACCGAACCTTTCAAGAACTCGAGCCAGTGCTGTTTTAATGACGTAACTGAAAGCCTGGCAACATCAGAGGTTCTCAAAAAAGTAGGTGGGGGACCATATAGTTGGCCAGATTTAGAGCAACCCTGGAATTTCTGATTGCTCTAAAATGTAAATAGTGGTATCTCCTCCTTGTTTTGGTTGGGTTTGCTTTGGTAATATATGGTTTTTAATATAATATGTTCAATTGAGACAACACAAAACTGACGGTTTAACCACAATTACACAAGAACATTTGAATTCGTAGAAAGTAAATTACTTCAGATCGTCTCTTAACATATTCTCTCACCACCATCTTAATTGGATGGGAGTTCTAGAAACCATAAAGTTAACCGCGAAATTGAAATCCGTTAGAATTTTAATATTGGCTACACGTACTCAGTAAATTCATGTGTATAAAAAGACAATATTCCTTATTTGAATTCCATATCCTGGAGGCAAGCAATAAAAAGGAAAAAGCTCTTTTTAAATAACTGTTTAGGCTGAGTTTTGGCATATGAATGTTTAGCGTTATAGGTGTGATTTTCACGTACGTTTTAATAAAATTCAACTTTCGTAAGTAAGCTGAACCTTTATGCATAAGAGATTATTACATGATAATTCTTTTCATTCATCCTGGATTCATTCAACCTCTTTCACTAATGATGTAATAAGGCATAGGTATACATGTATGTTTTTATTACATAAATTATTACAAAGTCATTACAAACCCAAAAATATTATTTTCAAGAAACTTACTAGGATAATATAACTTCTTGGTATAATCTATTACAATTTAAAAGGCAGCCATTTGCCTTCAGTGCCATGTGACATCAGGAGATATGCAAAAAAGGGCTCAATCTACATGTTATCGTAAAGCTTGACTTAAAGTTGAACGAGTTTATTATGCAACAAAAAACATTCACATTTCAACGTCCTCAAGGTATGCCGTGGAACCAATCACGCATATTATCTTAAATTCATTACTCCTGAAAGGTAATATAGGTTAAAGGTACAGGTGAATGAAAAATAAAACTGTCAAGTTCTGAAGTTTTTATTTTTAAGAAAATTACATTATTGTTATTGTCATTGCTTAATACAGAATTAAAAAAAAACATATGCAACAAAGAACTTAAAAATTATAAATTTAAACTAAATGATAGACGTGTCCACCTTCTACTTCCAAACATGTTCTCATTCTTCTTTTACAGCGTCAAAAACATTAGTGAGCACTTGGGGGGAGTTGTTAATCTCCTGAAATTCATTTGTAATTCTAGCCCATAGGTTTTCTAAATTTTCACAAGGTGTTTTGAAAGCCGAGTTTTTAATATGTGGCCATAAAAAAGTCGCAC
This sequence comes from Philopedon plagiatum, assembly GCA_963971165.1. Taxonomy (NCBI): domain Eukaryota; kingdom Metazoa; phylum Arthropoda; class Insecta; order Coleoptera; family Curculionidae; genus Philopedon; species Philopedon plagiatum. Next base: position 10,015,237 of record OZ020191.1, read on the forward strand.
GGCGTGAGATCGTAGGACCGTGGTGGCCACCTAACTGGCATATTACAACTAATGATTCGGTCTTCGAAAAATTCTTCCACACATTTAAATTAGCAAGAGTTGCGTGAATTGGTGCGCCATGCTGCTGGAAGTAGCCTTGTCGCATCTCTTCATCGTCTAATGCGTTTACAAAATTTTCTAAAATTTCATTAGGGTGTCGCGCCGAATTGAGAGTCCCTTAAAAAATCGGTCCAATTGACCTTTTTTTCGATATGGATGCCTACACGCTAACTTTCTGTAAATGCAGAGGCTTCTCTATAAAGAAATGTGGATTTTTAGAACTCCACATTTTCATTTGTTGAGAATTTACGTAACCAGAGAGGTAAAACCATGCCGCGTCAGTAAAAAAGTTTTTTTTAATTCCTTTTCATAATTATGCAAATTACCCATAAACCACGGTGAAAATTGCATTCGCTATGGCTTGTCGTTTGGTAACAATTCTTGAACAGAGCCTAGATGATAAACGTGCATATGCAGGTCACATTTCAGGACTGTATTGCAGGTTCCGTAGAATATATTTACTTGCTGGCTTAAACGCCGAATAGGAATTTGTGGGTGTTCATTAACAATTTGCCTCAATTCTTTTACTTTTTGTGCAGTGGGAACTTTGGGTCTCCCACTGCCTTCCTTTCTATTCACACTTCCTGTTTCTCTAAATAAAGCCACAGATATAGTCAAAACTTGGCGAAACTGGTCGAAATCCATGACTGATAATCTTACTTTTTGTAACTAGTTACAAAAAGTAAGATGGTTTGAAACAGTCATTGGTTTTAAAAAATGTCACTTTACATGTCAAAATTTAAGAAAATATATTTCAGGTTTATTTGAATTATATAATAATAATAATAATAATAATAATAATAATAATAATAATAATAATAATAATAATAATAAAGTGCCTTTTATTTATGTTATAAAAATAATTACAATACGTAATTTTGAAACCGGGTGGCGAGATCTAGCATAGCTATTCTATCTAACCACCCCAATTATTTTAAATAATAAATAGAGCTACAGTAAACATAGATAATTAACCTGTCCAAAGCCCAACATAAAATAGAATGTTTTAAAGAATAGGCTTAGTATATTGAAGTACATAATAGTAGAGAGGAGAACTATATAATATACAATATTACTATTAGGATAAGATTAGCTTAAAAATATATATATATATATATATATATATATATATATATATATATATATATACATATATATATATATATATATATATATATATATATATATATATATATATATATATATATATATATATATATATATATATATATATATAGCGTGTCTTCGGAATTTCTTACCATATGGTAAAAATTTTTATTATTGATTTTATGAAAAAAAGTGCCTCTTTGTAAAAAGTCCTGCATCATGAGAAAATAGCATCGTCCTTCCAAAATTTGATCTTGGACATACAGGGTGGCTCAAAAATGTAAAAGTCCCAATCCACATGAAGCTAAAAAGACACAAAATCGATATTTAAAGGTAAACTGCCACTGTAAATGTACTAGAGTTAACTTTTTGTATGTTAGTGAATTAGGTTTGGAACATACAGGAGTCCCAAAAATAAAATTATTATCAACTTTACAAAAAAAGTAAATCTTCATAAAAAGTTCTACCTTGTAAAGAAAGAGCATGGTTATATATAAACTTGATGTAGGACAATACAGGGTGGCTTAAACAGCTGAAAGTCACAATTTAAATTTAAATTATTTTGCCACCTGTCTGTCCTATATAAAATTTTTGAATAACCATGTTCTTTTTTCACAATGTAGAACTTTTTATGAAGATATACTTTTTTTGTAAAGGCGATAAAAAAAAATAATTTTATTTTTGGGACCTCCTGTATGTTCCAAACCTAATTTACTAACATAAAAAAGTTAATTCTAGCACATTTGCAGTGGCAGTTTACCTTTAAATAACGATTTTATGTCTTTTTAGCTTTACGTGTATTAGGACTTTTACATTTTTGAGCCACCCTGTATGTACTACAGCAAATTTGTGAATGAAAATGCTATTTTCTCACGATGCAGAACTTTTTATAAAGAGGCACTTTCTTTCGTAAAATCAATAATAAAAATTTTTTCCATATGGTAAGAACTTCCGAAGACACGCTGTATATTATATAAATATTTAAAAATGTGATGCAACATGCAGAAGATTAACCCCAGCGCGTTTAGAAAGGACATATTTTTTAAAATAATTCTTAAAAGTAGTAACTGATAAGCAGCCCCTAATCAGTGGCGTGCCGTGCCTTTAGATGCAGAGGGGGCACAATGATTTGGGGGCGCCAAATTTTTTTCCTTTTATTGGAGAATATGTGGTCATAGTAGGCAGTGAATCTCCAGGGGGCGCCGTAAATTATTTTCCTTTTATTGGAGAGTATGTGGTCATAGTAGGCAGTGAATCTCCGTAGGGGCGCGAGAGCGCCGTTAAAACGAGGGCGGGGGGGGGGGGGGGGGGGGGCTTGTTCCCCCCTAGCCCCCTCGACGGCACGCCACTGCCCCTAATGTATTCGGGCAAAGTGTTGTAAACCCTGATTGCCATGTACGTGAAGGAGCGTTGGAAATTAGGCGTACTGTGCCTGGGAACCTGATAAAGATTTCTATGACGGGTGTGTCTTTGATGCACGTCGCTACCTCTGATTAGTTTATTAAATAAGTAGTCAGGTTGTCTAGCTTGAGAAATTTTAAAAACCATAGTCGCTAGGTGAAGAAAATATCTTTCCGAAAGATTTAACCATTTCGAAGATATAAAGTGAGGTGTAAGATGATCATACTTTCGTAATCCATAACTAAATCTGAAAATGCATAGTATACATAGTATTCCCTATTAAATATACTGTGAGATTATAGGTAAGAGCATACCGTTTGTAAAAGTAAAGCGCTAAAGGCCAGTCAAAACGCAAATATGGAGAGAATAAGATTGAATGCATGAAAAAATAAATTCTTTGTTTAGTATGTATAAAGAGTTATTATTTTTAAATCCTTTTATGTTCAATTTGCTGTAAATATTGCGACCATGGTTTAAGGATATTATTTCTTATTCGTCAAAAGACGTCTTTTTATCCCTAGAAGCGTTTATTTCCAATTCATTTTTAAGCCTATTTAGTTCGAAGAAAATTAGCAGAAGGATTATTTAAATTCATCTTTTGCTGGAACTAGACATTTTTACCTTTAAAAGCTCGATTAAATTTTACGCTAAAACAGCGATACCTACTTTGCTTGCTTGCTTTGCAAAGACTTCTTAATATAAAAGAACGTGGCTATGCTCAGCAATATGAGGACTTTATAAATACACAAGCAAAATTAAACCCCTATAAAAACATAACTGATATAATTTGAAATGGAAAAACGTTAAACTTAATAAGAAAAAAATTACATTTTAAAAACATTGTAATGTTATAAAAGTTGGCTGGTTGGTTGGAGTTACAATGGACAATTTAATGGTTAACAGTGGTGGTTCGTGACAGAATAACAGAAATACTTTTACACACATACACATATATATATATATATATATATATATATATATATATATATATATATATATATATATATATATATATATATACATGTATATATATAAAAAAGGATTTTTTTCTTGGGTAGCAGTCAAAATGCAGGTGGCCAATTAATTAATTCTTTATTGCTTAGTCGAGCTTTCGAGTTTCAATTTAACCCTTCTTCAGGACACACAATGTGAATTATTTTAAAAAAGGAATACAAAAATACTTCGCAGAAATGTTGCTAAACATACTTATGACATTCTACAATTAAAAAACTATAAAAAATTGGTTCAAGATTGGCGATGATTGTCGAATAATTAATTACTACATTTTGGTTGCTGGATGATGAATGAGCAACAGCTGGTCATTTGTTGCTCATTCATCATCCAGCAACCAAAATGTAGTAATTAATTATTCGACAATCATCGCCAATCTTGAACCAATTTTTTATAGTTTTTTAATTGTAGAATGTCATAAGTATGTTTAGCAACATTTCTGCGAAGTATTTTTGTATTCCTTTTTTAAAATAATTCACATTGTGTGTCCTGAAGAAGGGTTAAATTGAAACTAGAAAGCTCGACTAAGCAATAAAGAATTAATTAATTGGCCACCTGCATTTTGACTGCTACCCAAGAAAAAAATCCTTTTTTCTAACTATTCAGTCACGAATACACATCCCTTATATATATATATATATATATATATATATATATATATATATATATATATATATATATATATATATATATATATATATATATATAATGTTGAAAGTAGCACACTCAACTGACAGAAAGTATTCAGAATTAATATTTAAATAATATTTTGTTTACATTAAGCCTATATACTATTTTTACCCTTTGAAAAATTACGTCAACGAGAAAACCAATTTTTTAATGTAGTGGCAATTATTCATTTTAATATAGTCATTTATCTTCTAAAATTAAACAAAACTGCATTTCCAACAACTGAAGTAGTATTGGTTTAAATTTACATTTTCTGGTTGACCAGTTACGTTTCGACAAGTTTTTGATCCGTTAAACGTTGTAAACTTGTTTTTTTTTTATTATTTTTAGATTTGTTTTGTTTCCAAGTTATTTTTATCTTGATACCGTATCCGTAGTAACCGTTGCCATGGTTACTATTATCTTAGCAACCCTTGCCACGACAGCCGTTTGAAATGACATTAGTAACTATGTAAAAGAACGTTTTGACACTGTAAGACTATTGTAGCATTAATATACGCTAAAACAGATTTTTTAAATGTTTTGTTTATTCATTTATCAAGGCAATAGAAGTTATAAATTAATCGTTTGCGATACATATAATCATACGCTTTATTTCGATTGATTAAAATTAATGACCCGATTTTTATTCATAAACAGGACTTTTTTTTAGTACAGTGTATTGACAAATCAGGCTGCATTCAAAAAAGCTTCTATTATTGTAGCTGATTAAAGACCATCTGACATATTTACATAAAATGATTCCTTACAGAACTATCAATTATTTACGGACATAACATATTTTGTACATGTGAATAGATTACCAGAACAGACGCGAGAGTTAAAATGTATGCAATGTTTTTATTTTAATATCAATTACTTTGCAGAAATCACTGCATACTTTTTTAGAAATATTTTGCAAAACTAGATAATATGCTCAGGTTTGCTATTTGTCTTTCTAACAAATTTATTTGTCCTTTTAGCAAAGCCATTGTTCATTTTCTAAAATAACCTATTGCCGCTCATTAGGGATTCATCATCTAAATCGATTTTTTAGAAAGATCGATTTTTACCAAATGAAAATCGATTTTTCAGAATCGATCTTTAACCCTTTGATCCTGCAAGGAGATCGGCGATTTTACACAGAATCGATTCTTCTGGTATTTTCATGTCTGTGACTTTAAGACTTAATTAATATTTGGAAATTAATATTTATATGTAATTCTTTATAAACGATAGGGTCGTTGCGCCACGATCAAAACGATCCTAGTAAGAATTAGGAAAGGAATAAGGAAATACTTAAACTGCGCCATCTAACATTTTCTAGAAAAAAACTTAAATCTGAAATCGTACAAAATACCGATACCGGTCATGTCGATCGGTATCTATGGACAGTTTGATATTTTACGGTTGTCATTTTTTCGTTCAAATGTTTCATATATTATTAGTTTTCAATAAATTAGTATGTTTTTCATGATAGCATTTTAAATCAAATATTTCCCCCTCCATACCCTCCTATAATTTAAAAATAAACATACAAAAATATATAATTTAAATATTTTTCTTTATTTTTAACCACAACTATACAACTTATACTGAGATTTAAATAGCATTGGTTTGGAATGACCACTGTTTACTCTCCCGGCTCTCCTCTCCTACGCCCAAATTTTTCCAAAGATCGATTTTTTGAAAGATCGATGTCTTAAGGCGATCTAAATAGTGAATCGATCTCCATGATCACGATCTAAGATCGATTCGAAATATCGATTTCGATCATTTCGTTAAAAATGAATAGAATACGGTTAAAGATATATATCTACAAAATAGTAGAATACCGCTTTTTTATAATATAAAATTTAGTTAAGCAAACCTTAACAAAATACACAAAGGGTTTCTTTATTCTTTAATACCGATGCGAAATCTTTTACTTGCATGTTCAGATAGGCACGAATTTAAAATGATAGTAAATAAATAAGCATGGATCAGTGAATGAACCCTTTTGATATCTATCTATTTAGAGTATAGCTATGTACATTGTGAAATCCCGATCAAATTAAATCAAGCTGATGCAATTTCATTTTAGTCAATCTCTTATAGTTTCTATAGTAAAGTAAAAAAATTGTTTATTCACTTTAGTGTTTTTTCTGAATACGACTTGCAGAAAAATTAACCTGGTTGACAAAAAAATTGCTGAATGTAACTACGGTAAAAACAATAAAATACCCGTATTTTATTGTTAAAATCTTGATATTGACTGGTGAATGAGTCTCTATAAAATATTCATTTAATTGAAAATTAGCCAACACTGCAAACAAGAAAAACATCAGCGACAGAATATATATGAAACAACATCCTACGAGATTCAGTCGAGCAAAATAACCCTTTTATTGACAGCTAATTAATTAATTAAAACTGAAAGACGCCGGTAATCTGTTGTTGACGGAATTCACCCGTTGGCTAGCTCGCTCCACATTCACAATATTCAGTACCCCACTGAGAGATAGCACTTGAACGTGTGGGAAACATCAAACATAGTTCACAGGGTGCTTGCCGCGCGTCGGGCACGAGGCCACCCTTAACGAGCATTGAAAGCAACAAACATTCGCTACGGGGGTTCAACCACCCCTACGTTTCGCTGACGCAAGCCGCTAATTGGGTGAATATTGGCTTTATATATACGAATAATGTTAATTATAAGGCGTTTGAGTTATGCTGTTTTAGATAAGTGTTTCTATGTAGGTACTGTATTAAAAATCGTATACAGGGTGCTCGATGATATGACCTTTTGCAGATTTTTTAGGTGGAAATCCAAAGATAAAATGGGTTTGTTGCTATCTGGGCACGAGCCTTGTTTGACTGAATAATTAAGTTATTCTAAAATATTAAAATGTAAATTTTAATTCTTTTAATCGCCAGTCCAATATTGCAACACTCTGTATAGTGTTCTCAAAATGGTTTAATATATTGGAATGGGTAACTCCTGGGCTAGTCTACAGACATTCCCAATACTTTTCCCCCTTAAAACGCACACTCCAAACCGACGCATCCAGCCGCGGCTTTTCCAAACTTGTCATCTCATTTTTTTGCAGTTTTAGTGTTCACCTAAAATTATCCAAAGCAGCGTTTCTCAGATTTTTTTGCTTGTCGACCCACTTCGAAAAATGATATTTCCTTGGGCAAATTTTCGAAAAAAAAACACAGAATAAAAAACAGGCTTTAGAATGATTTAAAAACATATTTTTAAACACTGTTTGCGACCCACCAAAAACCAGCTTGCGACCTACCAGTGGGTCGCGACCTACCAGTGGGTCGCGACCCACAGTGTGGGAAACGCTGATCCAAAGCATTTTTAATTCCAGAGACTTATTTTACTAAAAATGTCTGGTAATTTATTTATTATTATTGTTACAAATAAAACTTCAAAACGACATCATGACAACCCAGACAACTGTCTACTAGGTACATAGATACTAGATGAAATAAAAATTTCTTAGTCTGATGCCTGCTTAGATGTTTTGATACAATAATTAAAAGTAATAATTTTATTTACACATTTCTGTCAAAATTATAAACAATCTTGTACGAAACATGTTAGGAAATGCAATTTTGTTCAACTCGTATAATTTTGAGGAATCCCGCTTTGCTCGTCCCTCAAACGTTACACTCGTTAAACAAAGTAAAGCATTTCCTAACTGGTTATACATAAAGAGCTATTATGTATGATTTCATTATAAACTGTTTATGGTACAGGTATGCGGCCATAAAGTGGGTCATTATTGTACAAGTACAATAATATTACTCCCTTTCTGTTGAAGTGTGCCAGCATATCGTCTTCAGAGGTTTTCTCGATTTTCTTACTTGCATACCATTCTCTGTAAGCGGCATAAGTTTATTCATATAAATTCCTGGATTTGGATAGCTGTATCCTTCGCAGTATTTGCAATATTTTATCGTCGACGTAAATTTCTTCATCGAAGCTACTGTTAACATCTATTTTCTGCTTGATAATAAATAAAAAACGCTTCAGAAACTAAGGGCATTGTTGGAAATTTATTTTTTTTCCTAAAATTTACTGAAAAATCGCGAAAAACCGGTATGGAACGAAATCGTACATAAAATCTTGTGTGGCACACATTATGAACATAATAAGGATAAGGGATTCACCAAATCTCAAAAAAATCGATATTTCGAATCGATCTCAGATCGTGATCATGGAGATCGATTCACTATTTAGATCGTTTTAAAGGATCGATCTTTTAAAAAATCGATCTTTGGAAAAATTTGGACGTAGGAGAGGGGAGTCGGAAGAGTAAACAGTGTCCATTCTAAACCAATGCTATTTAAAATTCTTTTAAAGTATAAGTTGTACCAGTTGTGGTTAAAAAAAGAAAAATATTTAAATTATATATTTTGTTATGTTTATTTTTAAGTTATAGAAGGGTATGGAGGGGGAAATATTTGATTTAAAACGCTATCATGAAAAACATACTAATATATTGAAAACTAATAAAATAGAAAACATTTGAACGAAAAAATGACAACCGTAAAATAACATACTGTCCAGAGATACCGATCGACATGACCGGCATCGCTGTTTTGTACGATTTCAGATTTGAGTTTTTTTCTAGAAAATGTTAGATGGCGCAGTTTAAGTATTTCCTTATTCCTTTCCTAATTCTTACTAGGATCGTTTTGATCGTCGCGCAGCGACCCTATCGTTGGTAAAGAATTACATATAAATATTAATTTCAAATTATTAATTAAGTCTTAAAGTTCACAGACATGAAAATACCAGAAGAATCGATTCTGTGTAAAATCGCCGATCTCCTTGCAGGATCGAAGGGTAAAAGATCGATTCTTAAAAATCGATTTTCATTTGGAAAAAATCAATCTTTCCAAGAAATCGATTTAGATCAAGCGACCCAACAGACCCGTCCAGTACTGGCCTATATTATGTAGGTACTAGTGACATAAATAGCTATTAAAAAGTATGTAAGAAAATCTGGCATGGACAACACTGTCCAGTGACCACGCGATCGAAACTTATAAAAAATTCGAAAAAAAAATACATGTTTTTTGTATAATTTTGCTTGCTTTTTCTAATAACCGATTTAAAAAGTTGGGAGCATTACAATAAACCGTTGTTTTATCACCTAAACTAGTAACTCCATATCCTTAGAGAATCCTGTATCAATAAATTGATAAGTAGAGCCCCGGAGCCTCTACAAAGAGGTTTCTCTAAAAGCCACCACGATCTGATATCGCTGAAGCATTAACCCTTAGGGAAAATTACATCATTATTCTACATAGCTAAACTAAAGTAGACGTTATACCTGTTTACAACCATTAACGGTTTTCTTGTGTGTTCCTGCTTAACTGTAGGTAACGTTACGAGATGATGGGAAACAGCAATTTATTAATATTAAAGAACTAATTCATTAAAACATCGATAATAATAGTATACACATGCAAACACAAAGTTTTGGAAACTTTTCCCCTTATCTGGATTTAAACTTGAATTGCTGCACCGTTGATCGGAACTGGCTTGATCGTGCGCTCGTTTTGTTACTACACAGCGTTGCCAGATTCTAATTTCAGTGAATCGAGATTTGTATTGTTAAAGCTAAAAAATCGAGATTTTTCAAAAAAAATCGGGACATAGTTATAAATTAAATAACCAAATATGACAAAATGTCCTAACTGTCACAGATTAACTCATAATCAAGAAAAACATAAACACAAGTTATAAAACATTATATAAACAAACTAAAGATTTTCATTCAGAAAGCAACCTAGAGTGCAGACCGCCCAATCGCCCCCCCCCCTCCGTGACGGGCCTATAAGGTCGGCAATATCATCACTGTCATATACTGAAAATTTCGTGTCTCTAGAGCATATTGTCACGCCCTCATTTTATGGATGCAACTAGGGGCGTAGAGGTATCGGAACCCTAACTAGATTGAAACTAAACGTGATTTAAAAACAAACTTAAATCATTTATTTACAAAAAAATAGGAACATTAAATGACATACAAAATACAGATTTATGTTATTACTCTCGAAAGACAACTTAATTTTATATTACTTACATTATATATTTGAAGATCATTTCTTCTACAATCTATCACAATCACCAACGTATCGGACCGAGGATCGTGAACTAGTGTCCTTTCCGACTCTTGTCTTTGCGATCGCCCTATTACCTCGTCAGCAATTTCCCCCTTTATTTGGAGCGTTGACTTTAGGTCGAGAACCTCGATAATGCTGACTAGATAATTAGACGTCGTTTCAATAAATTATTTCGAGTAATTATTTGATTTTATAAAGGAACTATAATATTTCATAGTTGCAATTTTAATGTATATTCAATAACTAAGCTACATCCTGCCAATGTAGAGGGCAATAACTTATGATTAAGTAAAATAGAATTATAGATTACTTATTGAACTTCCAAATATTGATCTATGAAATATTATTGGTTTTTCCACTTGTGACAATATATTAAGGAAGATGTCAGCCCTTCAAACTGATGATCGAGAATAGACCACCCGTCGTATCCGTATCGCTAACTAAAAAATATGGATATTGCGTATTTGGACGTGCTCTGTTCGACGAGGCACCAAGGGCGATGGGATCAAGTCATGATTACTGTTGGTTTTTGAAGAGAGAAGATGTGACCCCCCATAAAAGGAAAAAATAGAATGCGTGTGTTTGAAATACATATTTTTGATCTTTGCTTTTTTTCTTAGATGTTAATATAAATTATAAATATAGTCGATATACGCGGTTAAGAAACTTGTAAAATCATTTTTTCACTAAATATTAAACGGGACCGTTCTACATGTGGTTTGTTTAATGTAACACGAAAACCTTACGTGTTACAACTTTTTTTTGGCCATTTGCGTTTTCAGATAGGTTTATTCTACTACACTATGCTATTCAGCTTTATGTTACATAAAAAAAAATTGTCGGCCAGTGTAATTAGCTTAGTAAATCTTTTTTATGTCAATTAATAGGGATTATTTGATTTTTAGAAATAACAAAGATGTGTTAGATAAGTGTAACATTTTATTAGGTGTACGAATACTCTTTGACCTACTGTATATGTTTGGCAATGAACAAACAACGCTTTGTTAACTAAGGGCAATGAAATTCAAAGCAATCTCTGCTATATTGAAAATTTCCATTGTTGGTATTTTATTTTTTTAGCTAAAAATTCCTAAAAAATGAAATCGTACATAACAGGGCTTTATTTGACTCGTCCTTTTATTGGCCTCTCTCGAAAGCTTGCACGCTCATAAAGAGACTTGTCCAAATAAAGCCCTACGGTATGTACTAGTCCTAGATATTTAAGATGCTTTACTTCCCTTAGCTTTTTTTCTCGCATCGTTATTTTTGTTCTTCCTTCTTAAACTTTTCTGTACTCACTTTTCTTTTTACTGCTTTCTAGGCTCTTCTCCAACTCTTACATTCTTTACAATCTTTCTCCTACTGTTGCTACATATTACGAGTACGATATCTTCCGCAAAATCATGTTTATTGCACCATTATCACTAATATTTAGTGACTATGTTTATATATTGTAGGTAGGGTTGCCAGATTCGAAAGACTAATTTCCGGGACGTCCTGTCAACCAAAAAAACAAAAAAAAAACGCTCTATGGTGTAGTCAAAAAATTTACCTATGTGCTTGGCCAAAAGAACGACGGTAACATCGTTTACAAATACTACTTATATTTATCGCTAGACTTGGCAAGTTTTAACAATTTTTCGTCCTCAGGCCGTTTTAGAAAGGACAAAAATTCTGAGCAAGTCTAACTGGAATTAATTCGAATTTGCAGCTCAGCTGCAAATTGTTTATTTTTGTTTGATTAAAGATTTCCGGGATAGTTCAGTAAAATTCCGGGATCCGGGACGACCTAACAAAGTCCGGGATTTTCCCGGACGTCTGACAACCCTAATTGTAGGGTCAGTAGTAACCTAACTGTTTTTCCTTAATATCCTTTTATCAGCGGGCTAAAGAAAGAAAACGAAATTCGGATTTAGCTAACAACGTGTTTAATTTAAATACAGTGTTAAATTTTGTTCCTGCCTTACAAAGAAATAGCTCAACATTAGAGTTTACGTTCGGAAGCGGTTGTGTAGCTACCCAGCGTAAAAAGTTGTACCTAACCTGTCTTGTGGTTGTCTTGAAGTGTAATTGTGCTTTTGTACAAATAATCATTGAGGAAAATAAACCAAGGGAGAGGAGGGGGGGGGTGCAGATTCTACAATTATACTGAAAAATAAAAAGCATTATTGTTAAAAATGGCTGGAAAGAAAAAATTTTTAATGTATTTAAATAAATATACATATAAATTTAATCCAAGCATATTGTGAAGTTAATGTTGTGATTAATTTATAGTTATGTAAGTCTTCTCAGTGTTAAAAACAAATGAAAAAATTATGGAAGTGACTCCGCTGCCGGCGCCGGTTTCCAAAATATTGATGCATGGATACCGGCGCCGGCACCCGAGTACAAAATTTCTCGGGTGCCGGCGCCGCAGTCCAGATACGGCCAAAACGGAATGCCGGCAGTTCTAACCTAAAATAATAATAGGTACGCCTTTTAAATGATATGTAAACATTGTGTTGTTTTAGTTTTGCGTAAAAACTATAAAACATGAGAGTAGGCGATAAGTTTTCTTCGTATAAAAATTTTAGTACTGTTTTGGTGGACTACAAGAAAGCCACAAGCAATGAGTTATGGTTGAGTGATAGCAGAACAATTGACTATCAAACATAACGAAATCCTAATACTGTGGTAGATATTAATCCGGTTCTGAAATACTATTATCTGTGGTTAGCCTGTGGAAGGCCATTTAAGTCAAAAAATCAAAAGACAACACAAGGAAATGTATCACGTGTGTTGCAAGGTTGCCAGGCTAGCATTTTCTTGAAAGTAAGTAAGTGTAAATAATTTCTATGCATCCTGGAGCTTGAACAATATCACAATTATACTTCATCCAAAGCTTATTTCAATTCTCTAGTAAAACACGGGCACAGAGTTACACGGAGTTACAGATCCATCTGCTTTACCAGTTATTTCTACCTTAAAAATAGCATTATGTCCATAGAAGACAAGAATTCCAATCAAACTGATGTCAGACAGTTGAACACTCTTATTGAAAGTATGAAAAGTTTGAGTACAATACATGTATGCGAACCACGATCAGAGGATTCAATTTAAAATAGGTTGCAAATTAAACGTTTTTTCAGTGAAACATCCAAGTTCAGAAATGGGGAAAAAAGGCATAAAGAACAGCCTAAGTTTAAATTACGAGACATACAGGTGCAAGGAAAAGTCAAAAACCGAGGACGTCCGAAGGGAAATACAGTGTTAGGGCATACAGTGAAGGGCTAAGAAAGCGAAAACTTAATTTTCAGAAAAGTTTGATATTTATTTTTCTTATTTATACTTATAAATTCGCAGAATAATTATACCGAATTGTTATATTTTATTTATATTTATATAGAAAGATTTAAGTTTTGTTAAAGTTTACCATATAATAAATTATTATATTTTGGCTAAATTAAGTTATTTTGATTCTGATCTTATTTTGACAATAATTTTCCAATGTTGCCGGCACCCAGCTCGGCTGCCGGTGCCGGCACCCAGCAAGGCTGCCGGCGCCGGCATCCAGGATGGCTGCCGGCGCCGGATGCGGAGTAACTTCCAGAAATTATTCTCCAATGGTTTTGTAGTGGAAATTGTTTGCTTGATCATTAGCTAACATTTTGGGCAGTTTCTGTAAAAAAAAAACAAATTAACGCGGTGTTTAACTATCTATTCTTTCTGACACTGAATTAGGATTTTGTGCAACCGGCTGTATATGTGTTATATCGTTGGTAGTCACTTAAACCCGCAGCTATAAAAGTAAACCGATTTAAACTAAACTTTCTTACAGAAAAATATCACTGACTAAAGCAAGGATTATTTTATGGGAAATAAAATTTGACCAGTGTTATAAGCTCTCTGGTTTCTTAAAATGAAACCGAATTAGGTCGAGCTACATAGAAACTCTTATGTTCCCATCTAATAGACCAAGAGATAGCGATCTCAAGAACTACAGAATTTTGTTAGGAAGCTTTAGAGTCCCTTGATGTTGTAAATCCGGTGTCAGTCACCAATATTCGAGTCTGGCTGGCGAGCCCCGTTGTGCGTTTAGAGGGTGGTCCAAGAAGTTTGCACAAATGTGAAATTATTTTATTATCTAGATGTGAGTATTACGAAAAATTGGTTCATACAGAATCAACCGTTATGATAATCTTGAAAAGTCAAGTAATATACAGGAAAAAAAAACAAAAATACGCAATAATTGCTTACCAGTAAAGTACCTTTATTCTTAAAAGAATGGCAAAATGATATTAGAAAATGTTGTTTAGAATTAAGAGTTATGCTCAAATATAAATTTATGGCCTCCTATACAGGGTGATTCAAAAATACTTTGACAGACTTTGCGGTGTGCTTGCTGACGTTATTTGAAATGAAAAGTACTAATACCCTATGTTCCTTAACAGCTTCGATTCGTTTAGGAGATACAGGGTGCCCAAATTAAAAAAAAAACTAGTCAGATTTAAAAATTACTGATTGATACGTGTTTTACCACAAAGGGTCTCCAAATTTTCGTATAAAAATTCTGTAGGATTTGACGTCGTACAGCGCGATCCTATGGGGAATTGGGATAAAAATCAAAATTAATATTATCATATCATTTAATTACTACAAATTTGTAGGCTATTATTCTATATTTATAACAAAGCATATTTATTTTCTATTGTTAGGTTATAAAAAAATGGACTTGAACTTGCGTCCAGAATAACATATTAACAGTAAAATTGATACTTAAAATAAATAATATTATTAACTGTCATAGTTAATGGAAAGAATATATAGGAACCCAATTTAAGGAAAAACAAGTATGTACAGTGTGTCCACGGATGGAGCTGAATTCCTAGCTTCAAAAAAACCCAAATTTCTAATTTCGTGGCGCTATGTCGTTTTGTTAAGAAATTATTGAAAAAAGCGAAAAGAGAATTAAAATTTTAATACCCAGTATCTTGGTTATTATCATACGCGTTTTTGGGTGGTTGCTTTGGGGGACTAAGCCCCCTAAATCGAGAATTAGCCCCCCAAATCCAACTGAGTGGCATAGCCGCCTAGATATAAACCATGGGCTTAAGCTTAAGTCTTCCAAATATATAAACCAGGAGCTTAAGCCCCCTCAAAAATAAAGGTCTAGAACCGCCTACGGTTATTATCAACTTTGGAATTAGACAAGTTTGAGTAAATCGCATTATTTCGACATAAGGAATCTGCTGTTGCTCTGTGTACCATTACCTTTGGACCACAATGTATATACAGTATGTCCATGGATTGGGTTGGAAAGAGGAAAAAATTATTATCGATTTTACGAAGAAAAGTCATTCTTTATGTTGTGCTTGTCCAAAAAATGAGTCTACCATATAAAAATTTTAGATCAAATATGCATTTGCCACACAATAGCAACAATTGTATAATTATATATTTCTATATACTTTTTTTTTAAAGCTGAGAGCAGTTCACTAAGAATAAAATTTTACATTGTTCTAAAATACGATATGTTAAAGTTACCAGGTATCAAATAATCATGTAAGTAAAATATTTTTATAAATAATAATAATAATAATAATAATAATAATAATAATAATAATAATAATAATAATAATAATAATAATAATAATACTAATAATAATAATCTTTATTTCAGAAGTACACTGCAACATAGTTATAATATAAAACGAAATAACGTCAACAAAATATTTTGTCCTTTCGTATTTGTTATCCTATGAGTTTCTAAGATATTCAAAATATTCACTAATACGAGCCCTGTTGAGAATCTTAATAGTTTCATAAAACTCTTAAGCTGTAGCAAGCTGCATTTAATTTTTGTCTGACATGTTCAATGTGGTGTTCCCACGACCGAACATCGTCCAAAACAACACCCAAAAATTTTGTTTTTCCAACAGGACTTAGTGAGACATCAGCAGTTTTTATAGTATACTCTGCGTCCTCCTGTGATCTGTTGGTTTTAAATATTAAAAAGTTAGTTTTATCACTGTCTAAAATTAGTTTATTTTTTTCAAACCAATCACCCGTTTCCATCATTAGATTTTCAGTTTTTTCTTGGAGGTAATATGTTTTTGTCACTTATCAAAATATTGGAATCATCTGCATAATTAGTTAGTCTACATCAATTCTCATAGCTTTTGGATATTTCTGTTATGTTATTTAAATATATATTTAAAAAGAACTGGTCCCAAAACGCCACCCCTGCGGTACTCCAACTTCTATCGGCACTTCATTCGAAAAATTTTCTTGTCTTGTCTTATAAGCACTCGTTGTTTTCTTAATAAATAAAGTTAACATACCTGTACTAACGTTCTCCATTGCTAAGGTACCACAAACACTTTCAAAATTCAACTGTCCAGAGCTCACCCAAAATTGCAACTGATAAAATAGGTACTGTCTGTAACTTACCCTTATTTCACAGACATAAAACTGAGACGATACCGATAATGATAATTAGGATTTCTTGGAGACCCTTAACTGGCATATTTATTATTATTTGGTAATTACATCTATAATAAAGGGTCAATGTTTACATTTCTGTCCACGGGTCGCGGTACTGTGCGTCGCGTCGCTCTCTTAGTCTGTAACAGAATCAGAGATAGGGTTCGTCTACTATAATACCTCTACTATTTTAATAATATTAGCCATCGTAAAAATATATTTGTTAAATGAAATTACTGCCATTCATCATTTCGACAATAACTTTTCTTTTAATGTGTATAATAAATGAAAGACGGGATGGGCATAAAGAAAAGCTTTATTGCGGTAACTGTTGCCGTAATAAAATCACTTAAGTTCGTGAAGTGTGTTTCTGAGTATATCGTTTCGGTTTCTTACCTGCAATAAAACGACCACAACAAAAATTCACCCTTATGTATGTATGCGGCGCTCCAGAGGGTTGAATACTTTACTGCCATCCGCATCTTAGCTCGCATATATACTGGTTTCGCTTTTCCGGGAAGGTCGACATTTTTTAGGAACATTTTCCCAGTGGGGATATTTTTTACCGCACAGTCGAAAAAATTTTGTCCCTCCTCCACAAAGTACTTCACTGTCTTTAAAATCCCTACGGATGTTTCCAGCTCTGAATGTGTGAGTCGGATTTCCCCAGTACACCGACGGTACATAGTTCTTAGACTTCGATCTTCGTGGGCTGTCAGAAGATAAAAAAAGCAAGAAAAGAGTGCAACCTTTGTTACTGTTATATTTTCAAGAAGGTCAAATGAATCGCGTTCATTCGCGAGAGAAGGAACTCTAGGTAGCAGTATCCACCACACCGTCTTGGTTGACGTTGATGGCTTTTAAATAGGTCATTGTTTGTCCGACGTCATTCTAAACAGTTGGTGAACAGAAGGCCCATTTTCTGAAGAAATTAAAATCTAGTTTCATCCCTCCTGTTGCATTTTTGCATGATGTTCCGTTGAGAGCAAGTTACGGCGATTCGTAAACAGAGCTGTCAAAGATACTTTTAAAAAGTATATGGATACTAGATACGTTACTTTTCAGAAAAGTATCTCAAGTTACTTTCAGTATTTAGTTACTCTTCAAAAAGAAGATCTTAAATATTTACTTAAGTTACTTTGTAAAATATACTAAGAAGATACTTTATAAATACTTACATACACTCACAGACATTAAATTCAATCCATCCAAAATTTTGATCCAATGTAATCTATGATAACTTTTTTTTCCGTAGTTCAATTTAAACGATTTCTAAATTGTAGATAATGTATTGGTTTTAATTAATTTCTTTCAATTTTCTAAAAAAGAGTATACACTTTAAAATATACAGGAAAATAAAAATGTATGTTTTTTTACTTAAGTTTGTAACACCCTGTAGAGTAATTTTGCAATCTTAACTATACTGGATATGCTTTTCTGTGAAGTCTAATTTATTCTTAACATTTTGCTTTTTTATTCACCTCGATAACTTTCTTCGTTCAAGAGATATGAATTTTTTTAAAAAACTACACTTTTGATCAAAAGTCTTTAATTTCAATTATTGTAACTTAAAACTAAGTGTGGTATCTTGACCCCACATGTTGAGGCCACATCTTGACAGTTGTCATGATATTAATAATTATTATTTTGTTGTGCTTAAATTTTAACATTCAGATTTACTAAGAAGGTTTAAGATTTAGTACTGGTTTAAATAAAGATCTTCTAGTTGATCAGTTATGTTTTGACAGGTTTTGTCTTGTCATTGTTTATAAGTCGTCATTAAAAACTTATGAATTATTCAGATATTTCAGCGTTTTGCTTGGTTTCCAAATGATTTTCATTTTGGAACGGGTTGCTAGAATGAATTTATGAAAAAATTGAGAATCAATTCTCTAACCACCTGAAAATTCCTTATACAATAAGGATTTCAACAAATAATGGTAAAACAGCTATTCTCCGGGCTATATGCCCCTCCGAGTGCTGAATTACATACCAAAATTTGCCGTGTTTTCTTCTAACACAGTTAGAAAAGAAAATACTAACGTTTCGAATGCAAGAAACTACCAGGAAGAAGGAAGCTTTTTCTTTAGTTAGAATATCGTCACCTGCAGACCGGTTTCGAACTCGTTGGTTGTTATCAGTACAGGATAGACGAACATACCAACCTTCCGAGAAAGTAATCCCTTAAAGCTACAATGTCGTACTGCATAAGCAGTGAGACACAGGCAGCGCCATCCATTAGCAGTTTCAAGCAGTCAGAGTAGAGTTTACCGTAAGGTAAAATTTTTAAAAATATGAATGAAGTCTACTTGTCAGGGGTACATATAAATATGAAAAAGTTGAGAATCAATTCTCTAACCACCTGAAAATTCCTTATACAATAAGGATTTCAACAAATAATGGTAAAACAGCTATTCTCCGGGCTATATGCCCCTCCGGCAGTACGGCATTGTAGCTTTAAGGGATTACTTTCTCGGAAGGTTGGTATGTTCGTCTATCCTGTACTGATGAGAACCAACGAGTTCGAAACCGGTCTGCAGGTGACGATATTCTAACTAAAGAAAAAGCTTCCTTCTTCCTGGTAGTTTCTTGCATTCGAAACGTTAGTATTTTCTTTTCTAACTGTGTTAGAAGAAAATACGGCAAATTTTGGTATGTAATTCAGCGCTCGGAGGGGCATATATAGCCCGGAGAATAGCTGTTTTACCATTATTTGTTGAAATCCTTATTGTATAAGGAATTTTCAGGTGGTTAGAGAATTGATTCTCAATTTTTTCATATTTATATGTACCCCTGACAAGTAGACTTCATTCATATTTTTAACAATGAATTTAGTTCTAGTATTGTCAAAAGTACGTACTGAAATTGCCCTTTTCTTTATAAATTTGCGAAAAACCTAAATAAATAAATAAATAAGTAAATAATAGAAGCTACTTAAGTAGGACTAGTTGTAAAAATGCCGGTAAGAGAGTTACTAGTCAAAGTGAAATCTTGAAACTTTAATTTTTATCAAAACTTTATCCGCATACCCTCAGTACGCCTCTGCAAAATTTCAAGTTACCAACTCATCAATAGGAATAGGTACAGAACATCAGCTTGTGTGATATTGTAGACTCTTTTATATCCAATACATTGTGTGGGAGCCACCGAAAATGTTTTATTTACTTAACGGCCGAACTGTGTTTCATTGTTACATCGTTTTGTTTGAAAATAAAATGTTTACTTTTTATGGGTCGTTTGAGGCGATAAACTTGGTGTACTTAAAGGGTTTCACTCTATTTTGCTGATTGTTAACTGAATCTGAAAGTAGGTGAACTTATAAAGGAAGCACTAAATATTACCTGTATAAGATAAATACTGGCACTACTTTATTTAATCCCTTATTAACAAATGAAAGTGAAGTATTTTAAATACAATTTACAATTTTCTTAAAATATACATACGTTTTATTAAGGTCAGGCGTCAATGTTAGCCGGCTAAAAAATGACGAAAAAAGATCCTAAACAAACCTAAACGAACCTTTTTTGGGTTTCATCAGATTTCCTTAACGTAACTTTCTCGTAAATTACTTTTTTAAAAAGTCGTTGCTTGAAAAAATTAATATCCGGGAAAATGAAGAAAAAATGTTGCGTGAAAAATTGTATTTTTAAAACTGCTTTAAAAAAAAATTGAAAAATTGGTTTTAGAACAACTGCACTTTCGTAATACTTGTATTTCCCCCCCAATGAGCAGAAAGCATAAATACAAAAATGCTACAATATTTACACTCTCAAATGAACAAACAATTTGTCCTGTCGCGTGTAAGCTAAGATGACTAACTGCTATGTTTTTTTTTAATCATACGTCTTTTTTGATGTTAAATTAAGTACATTTTTTTGAAAGATGCTCTTTCGGAAATGGATCTACAAAAAATTTTTTTTTAGGAATCTTTCAAAAATACGTTTTCCGAAAATATATTTTTTAGAAAACATAGTTTTTCTAAATTGAAATTATGAACTTTATTGGCTTAGAAAATACCAATGAAAAAATGGCAAAACGATCCTGAACTAACCTGAACGAGCCGTTTTTGTGTTCGGCCAGGTTTTCTTGAGTCTGCTATGTTACTCTGTAGTAAATTAGGTACATATGTACTTTCAAGAAAGTGTTTATTTTTAATATGAATATTCACAGTCTTTTTCGAAACAATGTTTGAAAAAATGTACTTTCTAAAACTAATTTTCTTAAAAAAATGTACAGCCAGATTCGCCAATGCTAGACTCGTCTAATTTGACAACCAACAGTTTTAAACTGACAAGTATAAGAATAAGGCAACTAAGTCTTAGTAGTAAAATATTTCTGAGCTTTTTCGCAAATTTATAAAGAAAAGGGCAATTTTAGTACGTACCTACTTTTGACAATAATAGAACTAAATTCACTACAGCAACTCTTTCCAAGATGAAAATCATTTGGAAACCAAGCAAATCGCTGAAATATCAGAATAATTCATAAATTTTTAATGATGACTTATTTACAAGGACAGGACAAAAATCTATCAAAACATAACTGATCAACTATAAGGTCTTAATTTAAACCAGTACTAAATCTTAAACCTTCTTAGTGAATCTGAATATTAGTTTTTAAAAGTATTCGAAAAGTTGGTTTCCGAACAAAAAAACTGAAAATATCCTTAGTTTCTGAATAACTGTATTATCGAAAATGCTCTATTTTCAAGATAATATACATATTTTCGAATGAACGTGCTTTCGAAAAATTTTCTTATACCAGTCCAAAATAACAGAGGGTATAAATATAATATAATATAATATAATATAATATAATATAATAAATATAATAAATAAAAAAAATGCTTCAAGATTGGTAAGTTAAGATGACAAACCTGTCTGCTCAAGGTGACTTTGCCCCCCCCCCCCCCCCACCCTAGACGAAATTCTAACTCCGCCCCTGTGCTTTAATATACTAAAAATTACTAAATTGTTTCAATTTTCGGAAAAACAAATCTAAAGACCCGGAAATTTTAGAGCGTCGTCTCCTATTTTTACTAATGCAATTTTTCCAAAACACGATATCGTTATCAAAATCATTTAAATGGTGTAATCTTAACATTCTCCATTCGTTATTAAAATCTTGGATTTCATTTGAATTAACTATATTGGGAAAGTGTAACGTTAAATCAGAAACTGAGTTTCAAACCTCAGTTGCATCAAACCCAATCAAATTGCAATTTTGTTTCGATGACGATCAAAATCGTAACATTCGTTGATTGATATTTCTATAAAAGTAAAAATCGTGAGATTTTGTACTTGATTCGTGGGATCATGAGAAATTAACCGAAATCGTAAGATCTCACGAAAAATCCTGACTTCTTGCAACACTGGCTACCCGTACGGAGCAGACCAATGATGGACTTCGGCTGCTACTACTATACGCCCCTGATACAGGCATTGTGGGTTGCATAGATATAGTTGTGTTGATTAGAATTCACCGGCGGAAGAACCCGTCTCGTGGTTAAGAATACTATCCTTTTTTAATTACGTTATGTAAACAAGGAGAGCACGCTGATCGGCTGGAATCGGTTTGTCGTTGATGAA
Organism: Philopedon plagiatum; assembly: GCA_963971165.1. Lineage (NCBI taxonomy): Eukaryota > Metazoa > Arthropoda > Insecta > Coleoptera > Curculionidae > Philopedon > Philopedon plagiatum. The sequence continues at coordinate 10,037,703 of OZ020191.1, forward strand.
TTCGGAAAAAGACTAATCGTATACTGCGAACGCGTTCCTGTGGCATACATTTCGCCCACAGTTGAGTTAAGAAGTTGTACGCGACCTATGGATTTATATGAATGGAACTTTAATTATCAGCAGTCCATGGATCTATTATAATATGGATTCGATATCCGTATACTGTGAGCGTATCGAACGTGAAGCCTTATATAATATAAATATTTTGTTGTTTGTTATTCTCTTGAGAGAGCAGTTTACGAACTACGAACATAGACAAGACTACGAATTACTACGTAATTGAATCAAGAATGGTAGTAGAAAGAGATAAAATAGCATTGGAGTGTTGGAGCTCAGAAGTTTTGTTGTCTGCTGGGTGCTTAGGAAAAACGTCTGCGAACGCTCGGTTACACGTACGTCTTTGTCTAATGAACTAGAAAAGAAAAAGTGCGACGTATAGATTTATATAGATTTATAAATGACTCAGAGCGACTTTAAATAAACGCCTTTAGAAATAACCTAACATAACATAACCTATAAATAATAAAACCTTTTTAACTTAAATTTATTACTATTTAGCAGAAAAATACAATATTTTGGGGCTTTTATTACTTTTAGTAAATCTTGTGATGCTTCTAACGTATTTTTGTCCAAAAATACAAGGTAAAATAAGATGTGGCCAATGTTTACAAATTGTGTTTACAGTGTCGTTTAGAATGGTTTGTTTTGGCTTCAAAGAATGTGAACTCATCCCGTATCCAGTCCTAATAAATCCATGCAGCAGTCCAATTTAATCCAAATCATTGGGTCATGCAGGTAGAGGTGCTCGTCTCGCGTGACGTCATGATGGCCGATTCAGGGTCGCCCAGAATCATTTACGGTCCTACTCACAAAAAATTGAAAAAGTTCGTCAAATTTACAGACATCGAAATTATTCTTTCAGTGTTTTTAAATTTATCCTTTTTAGCATTGTGTGATTTTAACATTACTAGATTTAGTCAAATGGAAACTTCCCAATTGAAATTTTTACTCCAGTTCGTGAATTTAACGTTTTCGTGTGAAAGTTTTCTGATTTATTTAAAGTTTGCTTTGTCATTTCTTTGCGATTGGCCTGTTATACTTCTACCGGGATTCATGGAAATATTTCGAATTCTTTTTAGAAAAATGATGATGCCAAAAATACATATATTTCATATTTTAAGAGTTTAGAAAATGTTTATACAAGAGACAGAAAACATCTTAAGCAACATTTAGCAAACCTAATCAAATCCAGAAAAGGTAAACCAGAACGGGTTTACTCAGGGTCCTTTTTTCTCGTTTTTATTATTAGGTTATAGAGTATTAAGGCCATATTCTCCAACGCTAGACCGGCCTAATTTGCAAACCAAAAATTTTAAACTGTGTGTAAGCATAAGACAACTAAGTTTTATACTACGAATTTGTTTCTAAGTTTTTTCGCAGATTTATACAGAAGAAGTCAATTTTTGTACGTACTCTCCAGAATAATAGAACTAAATTCATTCTAACAACACTTTCCAAGATGAAAATCACTTGGAATTCAAGAAAATCTCTGAACTATAAGAATAACTCATAAGTTTTAATGACGACTTATTAACAATGACGAAAACCTGTCAGAACCTAACTGATCAACTAGAAGATCTTAATTTAAACCAGGACTAAATATTAAACTTGTTTAGTGAATCTAAACGTTGGCGTTAAAAATTCAATATGTATTTCCGAAAAAAAGTATTTTTAAGAAAATAAATTAAAAAATGATTTTTAAAAAATTACGTTTTCGAGGAAAGCTATTTTAGAGACCTTATATTTTCGAACAATGCACTTTCGAAAAGTCATTAAAAAATAATTTTAAAAATTATTATTTGAAATTCTGTCTGTGAGAAACTTTGATTCTTTTCACAAATCCTGTTTAATTATATTCCAATCTTCAGGAATATTACTTCTACTCACACGCAAAGCCTTAAAAACTATTTTATTTATATTCTTGTTTTGTAAATGAATCTTGTAATTATTGTGAACAGGACAAGCGCAAATTATTTTTTAGAAAAATCTCTGAATGGGCAATTTGGGCCAATTTTTAATTTTCTTAGATCTTCTTTAAGAATACTGGGCTAAATATTTACGTTATATTACTTTGTAAAATATTTCCAAGGTAGTTTTTTTATGACGAAACACCCGGACAATTTTGGGAAATATACTTTTTAAGATCTCTTAGTTTAAATTTTCTTTTTTGTCGTCAGTTCTTTTATAATAATTAAATTATCGAAATTTTCAAAGGGACACCCACCTAAACGTCTGCTTCTGGAGTAAACACCATTTAGGCATCTAAGCCCTTTAATCACCGAAGGTTTTGTGTATAAGAGGGATTTACTCCCTTTTAACCCTGATTCTAAGCATCAGATCATCAATGTCATCCCGGATTGTCGCTACGCTTCGTTGCTTGATGTTTGCCTACATGACCATTGTATCACCTTCTTAATTTAATATCTCAATAAGGGTACATATCTATTATCTATCTGTATTTGACATTTTCTCAGGTTTCCATTAAATGTTTACTTATGGTTTTTATTTTTATTTAATGTACAATAATTGTACATACTAGTACGTGGGTATATTCGAAAAAAATATTGGTCGAAAATGTGTTTAAACTCATCCTAAATAAATCTAGACAAAATATATGGATAGCATCACAGTCACTATGTAATGGCCAATATTACACTCGCATGCACTTTTTGCGTGTGTATTCATAGCCATCATTACATAATTGTTGCATAATCTCTATATCTATACAGGGCGACTCACGGTGGATGGTACGTTAGAGGTATCTGGCGAACCAGGTAACGAATCGTTCTGAAAATTTGGTCGTTTACATAAACGAACATGCTCTACCTGTCTAAAATATTTTTGACAATGCATCTACTAACAAATCGTAGCAACTTTTATATTTTAAATTGAACACTCAGTATGTTATTTCATTTTCAAAATCGCTATTAATTTCTTAACAACTTCCTTTAACATTGCTTTATACTTATCTCCTACCGTTTCTAAAATAATAATTAATTTCCAATTTTTTTGGTGGAAATGCTGATATTTTTCTCTAAAATATTAAGATCCTGAAATTTGGCGGAGAGTTAAATAATACCGGGGGGCATTTTACCCTATGTCCAAGTCTTAGTTGCAGTATACAGGGTGGTTTTAAAATACAGATATTTTGGTTACTTCAAAAAGTGACCATAAGTATATGTTTTTAAATATAACACCCTGTATATTATTACTGATTTGAAAAGGTACTTAAATTTTCTTTTAATTTTTGTCTATCACACCTATATCTAAGGCTGCTCACGAACTCCGCCGGATTAAGATAGTCACAGGTATATTTCGAAAATTGGCCTGTATGGAGTACCCATAAACTCCGCCGTAGTGGTAATTAGGGGTTGTTGCAGGTAATTGTACAAATCGATCAGGTTCGTTGCTGTAGGTAATAACTAGTAATTAGATTTTATATATTTATTTATATTAGTATTAGGTAGTTATATTCCCAAACACGTAAAAAAGCCTAATTCATAAAGTCCGTCACATTGACAAAGAATTATTAATTTATTCGTTTTAGTGGAGTAGAAAGGTCTATTTTTGAAAAAGTGAAAAGAATGCAAGTGATCACCGGTCAACGTGGAAATAAGTTAATAGTAGAAGATGAATACAAGTTTCATAGAGCCGAAGAGACTTCGTTTGGAGTGAAATGGAAGTGCGTCCAAAAACAGTGCAATTCTAAAATTTATGTCGACGACGAGCTTACAACCATATTCAAAAAGGATGGGTCTCATAACCACCCGCCGCCTAAACATCTAAGTAGGCAACATATATCCAACAGCATTAAAAGAAAAGCTGTGGAAATCATAAGCGAGAGGCCACTCAAACTAATTAGAATGGAAATAACGTCGGATAACATTGATAAATTGACAACAAGGGATTTCACATATATAAGAAATAATATATATAATGCTCGAAAATCTGTCTTCCCTGCTCTGCCAAAATCTGTTGAAAAAATCCAAGAATATTTGAAAAATGCTAATATAACAACGATAAAAAACGAACCATTTTTAATGGAGAACGACGAAGTTAACAAGATTGTGATATTCTCATGTGCAACTAATCTAAAGTTTTTGAGTAACTCAGAAAAAATCTTCGTAGATGGAACTTTTGATTACTGCCCAAAACTTTTTCTTCAGTTCTTCGCTATACACGGCTTACAAAACTCTCACTATATTCCATTGGTGTTTTGTTTATTGCCCGATAAAAAGTTGACAACGTATATGCAAGCATTCAAAGCAATTACCGCAAGGTGTCAGAGTTTAAACTTAATTTTCCAACCCAAGGAAATCGTCGCCGACTTTGAAAAAGCCATTCATGATGCAGCAAGGCAAACTTTTCCACATGTCCGGATTACAGGATGCCGATTCCATTTGTGCCAAAGTTTCTGGAGAAGAATTCAAAAGTTGGGATTAGTGAGTGACTATAAAAATAAATCATCTAAAGTTGGTGAATGGCTACGGTGGGCCTTTGGTTTAGCAATGCTCGAACCAAGTGATGTTAGTGACTGTTTTGTGTTTAGTCTTATGTCTGTGATTCCTACTAACCAAAAACTAATTAAGTTTGCTGACTATTTGACGGACAATTATATTGATGAGTATAGTTTATTTCCTCCATCTATCTGGGCAAGTGCTACAGACACTGAACGCACTACAAATGCTTGTGAGTCCTTTCATAGTAAATTCAACTCATATTTTTATAATGCCCATCCAAACATTTTTCTTTTTATTGATGTTTTAAAAAATATTCAGATAGATACATACGTAAAAATGAATAGTGTTAAAACACCCCACGAAATAAAAAATAAATTATATTTAAGGAAGAAATTATTTTTTAAAGACAAAATAACCTTGTACAATTCCAAAACGATAACGAAATTTGAGTTTGTAAAGTTAGTTTCCTATTATTTAAAGAAATAATGTTTAAATTATAAGCTTTATGTTATTAAGATAGTTTAATATTAATATCAAGTGTATAGTTTTAGACAGGGTTTAATAAAAAAGTTGAAATGAAGTTTTATGGTTTTATTTACAATATTATGCATAATTATGATGCGGCGGAGTTTATGTATGAGATTCTTGAAGCTGCCGGCGGAGTTTATGTATAGTAAATATGGCTGGTCAATTAGTCCGGCGGAGTTTAGGAACACCCATATCTAACTAGTCAAGTTTCTGACTTATAGACCATTATTATTTGTACAATTTTTTCGATAATTTAATTTCCATTCGGATTTTAGTAAGTATGTCATGACAAACTATTGTTTGATATAAAAATCATGTCACTTTCGTTATCGTTTTGATATTTTATTAAGTATTACTGATACAAGTGGTAAATATCGTTAAAAATCATGGAAGAAACATATTGAAATGTAGTTCTTATGAATTTATTTATTTTATTTGAACAATGTAATGAAAGTATCTTCAGAACTTGTATAAAGTTTAATAAAAGGTACCCAAATCTACCGCCAATAAGCCTCAGAAAATGTATACTAACTCAGGAGTATTTGTGTAGCACACCGATACTTAACTATTCAAGCAATAAAAAATTACTAAAATAATTAAACAGAACATTTTAACAGTCGTTCAAAACGCTGGCCGTTTACAACCAAGCACTTTAAAATGCGGTTGTTCCCTGCATTCGTCGTGGAAAGTCTAATTTTGTTTGAATCTATATCTCTAAATGCTAGGGTAGCTCGACGTAGCAACTCTTCTTGTGAGTTTACTGGTGATTTGTAAATTTTTTCCCACAAGTAAAAATTCAATGGATTTAGATCCGGTGACCTTGGAGGCCAACTCCAAGATCCCAAACGTATTATCCAATGGTTGTCAAAAATCCTATCAAGTTCTACTGTAACGTCTCTTGTGCAATGCGCAGGAGCTTCATCAAGTTGATACCAACAGCTTCGATAATCTTCAAGGGGCAGATTATCTACGAAGTTTTCGACAACTGTTATTACGTACTGTAATTGATTGTCCATTAACATGCAGAAGACATTAAAGCTAATTTTTTCTTGAAATCCAGCTTCCTTGGCGACGTGAGGGTTATCTCTTGATCAAAAATGACTATTTATTCGATTTAAATACCCTACCCTTCAAAATTTCGATTCATCAATCTAAATTATTTTATTTATAAAATTTGGATCTTCTTGGGTTCGCACCAACAACATTTCACAAAATTTGACTCTGTGTTGAGGATCTTCAGGCTTCATGGCTTGAATTTTAATAAACTGATAATCATGCATTTATGCTGTTCTAAAATTCTTTAAACTGATGAATATGTTATAATTATACCTAAATCATTCAGCACATCGCATTGAAGACTGAGGAGATGCATGAAAATATGCCAAAACATTAATTTGGTTGTCTTCGTCAAGAGTTACAACAAAGTACAACTCTTAGTTGTCTTATCTTACAATTGTCAATTTTAACCCTGGATTGTCAAGTTAGACCTGTTTTAACAGTAGCGAATCAGGCCGTGAGTTTTTAGCCCTTCCGCCACGGCCTCTAAACAAATACTTTCTACATGCCTTAAATAAACAACCGTAAAAACATGGCCAGCTGCGATCGCGCACCACCCCTTACAAGTGTTCCAATTTTAAATTGAAACTTGATGGTGTAATACGACGTTTCGTTCCACTTAACGTGTTACATCGGGATTAAGTTCAGGGTTTTTTATATCGAGTTTGAATCAAATGCAAGTGGAATTAATCTTACGATTAGTTTGGCAGGTTCAGACGAAATGGTGTAAGGGGTAAAATAATTAAAAATATTAATGTTAATTTAAAAATTGCTATGTTAGAGGGCCTGGTGTTTCATTACTAAGCGTGGTACAAGCCTAAGGATCCGTATTTTTTTTTATCTGAGCACAAAATAAACAATCACACTATTTAAGCAAACTTTTCATATAATATATAAAAAAAGATGAATATTAAAACTAGGGATGTCGCGAATAGCAGTTTTTACTATCCGGCCAAACCGGATATTCGGCGAAACGCTAACCGCCGGATCCGGATATTCGGCCGAATATCCAACAGTTTAAAAGGACGAACTGAATTAAAGTTTGTAGCTATGTAAATCAATGTATCGCCATGTATGCTTTCAAATACTTGTCAGCACCAGCATCCACGATTTTTAGCGAACGACTTTTTTCGGAGGCAGACAATGGGTTTGAAGAAAAGCGGAATCGGCTTTCCTCCGAAAATGGCGAAATGTTAATTTACTTACACCACAATCTTCCATTAGTTAATTTTAAATATTAAAAATTGAAGTTCGTATTTTCGTTACATAAATTTACTAGTACTAGTACTAGTATTCAGTATTATTAGGTTTTAGTTTTTATTTTTATCTAAACTTACCTAAGGTTTTCGTGTTGTATGTTGTTTATTTTAAAATAAAAAAATCATTCGTTTTACATGCAACATAATTATTTTTTATTATAATTTATAATAATAATAATAAACTGTCTCCATACAATAAAATACATCGGATATTCGGTCGAATATTCAATTATCCGGCCAAACCAGATATCCGGCCCAACCGGCCGGATATCCGGATCCGGCCGGATAGACCGAATATTCGCGACATCCCTAATTAAAACTATAGGAAAGTATTTAAAAAACCAAGAAGACGTTTCAATAAAAAATACCTATATAAAAAAACGATGAACATTAAAAAATATATTTCATATTTATCTATACGAACTGGTATAGGAATTGAGAGTGATAGGTCAAATCAGTCTTTTTCAAGAAAGTCAGTATCCCTCGAAAATACGTGAATATCCCTTTGTACCAGAAAAATCCCTCGAATCGGAATATATCGATCAAGTCGGCAACACTGACTGGAAGAAGTCTTTTGAATTTTATGGCGAATCCCAGATAGTTGCTCTTGATATCTCCAAAGCCTTTGACCCAGTATAGCGTGCCGCACTACCTTCTTATAGTCTTCTTCCCAACTGGCGCATATCGGCTGTGGTGGACGGTCACTCATCTAACTTCCATCCTATTAATGTCGGCGTACCCCAAGGTTGAATATCAATATTTCTTCTTCACATTAATGACCGCTTCTACTACCAATCATATCCACAGTTACGCTGTCGATAGTACTCTTCACTCCAACATTCATTTTCCCTGACAAGTCTCGAATCAAGAGCTGGATAATAGATTACCCTATGCACATGACCAAGCCCTACAGAACAAAGAAACTTTCGATCTTGTTGGCGCCGCTTTCGAACATGATCTCAGCTGCCACAAATACATTACTTCAATAGCCACATCAGCAGCTAAACAGCTTGGTTTCTCTTTTATACCTTTTACCTATGTTACCTTTCAAGTGTAATAATTCAAGACGTTCGGATTGATTCCTCGGCATACTTTGAGGAGTTTTTCTTTATCTTACGTTACGTCTTTCCTTCCAATTTACACACTCTCTATGTTTTCCCAATAAGACCTAGCCTAGAGTACTATTCCCACATCTGGGGAGCGAGCGGCATCACCTTCGACACCTAATATCCTTGATTCTATCCACAAGGGAGCTATTCGACTCGATTGGTCCCATTTTTATCGATATTTCCACGGATTTTGCTCTGAAGAACTAGCCGCTATAATTTCTCCCTTGACTGTTCCTAACAGAATAATAGGGGGCGCGTTAGGTTTTCATATTTTTACTGCCCAGCTACAAAATCCCAGAACATCCCACTTCTCTTGCTCATTCATACCTAGGGTCTCCAGATTGTAAAACAAATTACCTGCAGATGTTTTCGCTTCCCATCCCAACCTCCAATCATTTGAATCCCGCGTCCATAGATAACATTTCCCTTCGCTTCAGACGCCCACGCCACGGTGTGGAAGTTAGCCTTGAAATCTGCGTGGGCTGTCTCAGATAAGGAGATAAACAAAAAGATTTTTATATTTTGAAACATCCCGAACGCTACTGACAGTGACATTAACAAATCTCAATTTGCCTTTAACAGATACGACTATCTGGGGACTTAACGTAAAGCAGGGCTTTGTGAGTAATAAAATGCTGCTAAGTAGTCCAATCGTAAATTATACCTTCCCCGAAAGAAACGTCAAGTGTTGTCTTCAAAGAAAATTAAAATCTTCCTGCAGCAAAACGTTTCTGAAAGCTTTTATCATGAAAGTTGTCAATGCGGGACCGGGACGTGATGGTGGTATTTAGATATTTGCATACAATTTATTATATTTAAAATTTCAACTACTGCACTTACGCATATTGAATTTTTTAACATTATTGTTGCTCAGTTATTTGGAATACCTAAAAGTTGAATGCCCATGGGCGTCCTTAGAAATTTTAAAGTTGTGAATCTCTATTGCTACTTTTTGCTAGTGAGTCTACTAGGAATGTTTTGGTAAAGAAAAAAAAATAGTTTGTAATTGGCGAAAAAAAGTTAAATTTTTGCCTTACTCCCCATGGGAAAAAATGAACACCTTTAGGTATTTTATTTATTATTTTTTCTAAACAATTTTTACATCATTTTGTCGAAAATTTTTAAATTTTAGGAGAAAAAAATGTGGTAGTAGAAAGTTATAGTGATTTGATTTTTTTTAAATTATATTTTGAGTTTAAAAAATTCATATGACTAACTTTCTAACACACTTTTTTTTCTTAAAATTTAAAATTTTTTGACAAATGATGTAAAATTTGTTTAGAAAAAATAATAAATAAAATACTTAAACGTGTTCATTTTTTTCCCAGGGAGGCAAAGCAAAAATTCAACACTTTTTCGCAAATTACAAAATACTTTTTTTCTTTACCAAAACATTCAGTAGACTCACTATTAAAAATCCGGAGCTTGGCATGGGCCCCGTAAGTAACAACAGATATATATAACTTTAAAATTTCTAAGGGCGCCCATGTGAATGCCATTTCAGAGATTAACACGTGCAAATACATAAGAAAGCCATATAATCCTTTAAAAAAATTCAAATTCTAGGATGCACTTTTTTCCTTCAAAATCGCGCGCTGTAAAAATCGACAGACATATCGAAATCTTACATCATATTCTACGTAGTTTATATTTCATTTTCATTATTTTGTTTTTGGTTTATTAAACCGACAAAATTATACTAAAGTAGCTATTTATGTAACCAGAGAAAATGCTTTACTCGCAATTCCCAAATAAGACCTAACCTAGAGTACTGCTCCCACATCTGGGGAGAAGCATCACCTTCGACACTTAAGATCCTTGATTCTATCCAAAAGAGAGCCATTCGACTTATCAGTGACCCAGCCCTCACGAGAAAACTCCCTTCTCTCGCTCATCGCCGCGCTGTAGGAGATTTATCCCTTTTCTACCGCTACTTCCACGGATTTTGCTCTGAAGAACTAGCCAGTATTATTACCCCCTTGAATGTCCCTAACAGAATAACAAGGGGCGCGTTTCGTATGCATCCCTTTACTGTCCAGCTGCAAAAGCCTTGAACAGACCACTTCTCTCGTTCATTCATACCTAGGGTCTCCAGATTATGGAACAAATTGCCTGCAGATGTTTTCCCTTCCCGTCCCAACCTCCAATTCTTCAAATCCCGTGTCAATAGAATACATTTCCCTTCTCTTCAGACACCCACGGTACGTTAGTACTTAGGCTTGTAGTCTACGTGGTTAGATAAAAAAAAACGTGATGTTTGAGGGACGAGCGAAGCGAGATCCCTTAAAATTATAAGAGTTAAACAAAATTACATTTTCTAACGTGTTTCAAACAATAGTTTAATTTTGACAAAAATGTATAAATAAAATTAATAATTTTACTGTCTAAACATCTACATAGGCATCGGGCACGTGAAGAGGGCAAAGTAAAATTATCCAAAATTTCCCCTGTCATAAAAATTTCCCCACATATTTCCCATCATATTATTTCCCCAATTTTCCCCACGAGTGATTTTCCGCCTTGAAATTGCGAGAAAATTCACCAATTTGGCAAGCCTTCATCTTAACCTAAATATGCGATACCGCTAGGGTTGCCACCTTTTTAGAATTGGAAAATAGGACATTGCAAAAGACGAAAAAAGGGAACCATGTTATCAAAAACTGTATCGTTGAGTTTGCTCTTGGGGAAAATAATATTTATGCATATATTTTTAATAAATATTTATTTTTCAAACTTAAATCTATATTTTTCATTTGATTTTGCAGCTTGTAAAATTATATTTTCATTCTTTATCGTATGATAATTCGTTACACGCCTTCTTAAAATTAATGGTAAAATCAAAAGTTCAGCTTTATTTAAATCGACTCTACACAGGTTTCTTTCATCTTGCCATTTATTGCCATAAACAGAAAAATTCGCTCTTCGATTACAGGTTGTGTTTATGTTTGTTTTGTTTTTTCTCTGTTCGTTTTGATGACGGGGCTGATGGACTTCAGGCAAAACGTTCGTAGACGCGACCGACGAATAATGCTCTCAGCATTCTTAGGATATCATGTAAAGATTTGAAATCGACTTTTAAATTGAAAAATTATTTTAAGTGCTTAAATGAGCCAGCAAGGTCGTCTGAGAATCAGTTCGTGTTTTTTGGGAAGGACATTTTAAGCTAAAAAAAATGAAAGGACTGAACTTCTTAAAACAGGACTGTCCTTCCTATAAAAGGACTGGTGGCAACCCTAGATAGGTACCGCCTCTATATTGGCTTCTCAAATTAAGGAAACCAGCTGCAATCAGCTGATTTTTAACGGGGAAGAAGGGCTTACTAGACAACAAAGATACCAAATTACACGATAATGAAAACAAAAACGAAACTAAAACACTCCCGTTATAGTAGTTGGACACCGGCTGTCGCCAATTATCCCATCTTTTTACAGTATTTACATGGTCACTCAGAACTAACATCATTACTTAGGATTTTTGACCCCGATAGAAAAAAAATATTTAGTTTTTAAAATCTGATCTTGTAAACAAAGTTTTGAATATCCTTTATGTCATAACTAATAAAATAAATATTACTAAACCAACCCAACCCAACCATTTCCTATGAACGAAATGTATAACAATTAATCACCCATATAGACAAATCTACTTAGAAACACCCTGTATATAAAAGCAGAGATTACCAGATTGAACATAAAATTAATTGCAATAATTTTTCACTTAATTAGAGCTTAATTTTTTTCTGGTCCCAAGACCAGTTACCAATGACGAAATATTTCTTTTAACTTAACATAAGGATTCTCATTTTTTTGGAAGCCTTTATTAAAAGAAATCCGAGGAATTTGGTTTCATTTTTCTTTTAAGATAAGGACGTTAAAAGGCCGTAAAAATGTCTCTTAACATTGGGGATTTAACATTTGACAAAAATCCCTTTTTTACAAACTGCCAAGCTAAGGTACTTAGGTGAGGTTGTAACAGTGGGACAAAATTTCATGTGAACCGTGTAAAAATACATTGAGGAAAGATAGCACGTACATTTTTCCTATGAAAACCAATTACTAAGGAAAAAAATTAATTATATTAATATATTAAGTATATTCTGATCTATCAAAAACGTAACACAAAATACTTGGAACCTATTTAAGCCTGTTTAAATGAACAAAATTACAGCACGTTCTACGGCAAAAAAGCGACGTTGCCACTCACGCTAAATTTCGTTATCATGCAATGGAAAGAAATTACTAAAAATTTATTGTTACGAAAAATAATGGTATATTGGTTTATTTTATATTAATCCTTATAACTGAAAGCCTGGCAACAACTTTCCTCAAAAAGTAGAAGGAGGATCATATAGCTCGCCAGATTACGAGCAACCTTTTAATCTCTGACCGCTGTAAAATGTAAATAATAGTATCTTCTCCTTGATTTTAAATCTATGATTTCAGCGATGCCAACAAGATCGGATATTATTTTGTAGGGCTAGATCATTCAAGTCGAATGGGATGTCTTGCAAAAGGGATATGTGCATAAATAAGATTCTAAGGGTTTAAAAAATATAAAAAATGTAGCCTGCACAAATCTAAACAAACCTGACCAGAACACAAAAGAGGAGCTCAGGATCTTTTTCTGTATTTTTTCATGAACATTTTCTAAACTACCGGAATTCAATTTTTTTTTTCGAAATAGTGTAAATTTTTTTTACGAGCGTGCCCAATGTAGGTACTTTGCGCACGCATTTTAGTGCGCAAAGTTGTTCTTTTCCGCACTGGTGCGAAAAAGTAAAAGTGCATTGCTTTTCAAACATTTCTTTAAATTTTCATACATATTATGAATAAATAAGCTAGAATATGGCAAAAGTAATTTATTTCCTTTAATACTCGTGAATTATAGAATGTATTAAACGAAGTACAATTTTTAATTTGAAAGCACATATTTTTTGATTACCCTTGTATATGAAAATAACGTCAAATTTTGAGAAGCTAAAATCATTTCGTTTTTATGGGTAACCAAAATACAAACAATAGGAGTGCGTCAAAATAGCTTCATTTTAAACTTATTTGCAACGGAAGAGGGGTGAAAACTCTAAAAGAAGAAGTACTCCTAACTTATTTTCTTGAGAGCAGTAAAACATGTAAGCCAAATACTCTACGGTCTAAATACTCCATGTTAAAAAGTGAATTAAAAGTAAAGAAGGGTCTTGTTTTCCGTAAATTTTATAAAGTCACCTCGTACCTTAAAAGGCAAAATGTAGGATTTGGAGCTAAAAAAGCAAAGATTTTTTCCCAAAAAGATATTACCAGATTTACGAATGAGTCACCAGGTGAAATTAACCTTCGAATTAAGATTGCTGCTATATTTGGAGTTGCTGCTATAGAGATGAACTTTCCAAATTGACTCTCGATGATATTCAGGACAGGGAAGACCACATTGTGGTTAAGGTTGGAGACTTAAAAAATTATTTTTCAAGATTGTCATCGCAAACGAAGTAAATAACGGACAATTCCCAGAACTGTACAGAAAGTAAGTAAGTTTACGTCCAAAGACTCCACATCGCCGTTTCTTCGTAAACTACAAAAAGGGAAAATGCACAGTTCAATGTGTGGGAATTAAAAATACTTTTGGGAAGATGCCTACCGAAACTGCCGCATATCTAAGACTTCCAAATCCCGAACTACATACATATACGGGCCATAGCTTCCGACATTCGCCCGCCACTATATTAGCCAATACCGGGGAGCGTCTTTACTAAATATATTTAACACCAGCACAAGATACGCCCCATATTGTAGGAGCCATAACTATACTCTTTCGGCGACTACATGTTTTCTTGCATCAGTAACATGGTCCAGAGGGGATAGCCCCAAGTGGCCTAAAGTTCATCTGGCCTAATCCCGAAACTCACTTCGTGTCGAATCGGAGATCTTCGTTTCTGCAATTAACCTACACTCGAGAAGTTGACAAACAAGGATGGAATACGCATACTTTCTTTATTGTACTCGTGCCAGTGTATTGTAGGGAAAAAATTATTCGGTTTAGTGTGCAATGACTCAGTGGCAAGACTGGCAAGTCTGGTCAAGTGCCGCCAAATTTTATAACGGATTAGTTGCTTATTAGACTTGCCTCCCGAGCATCAGCGTCTTTTTAAAGATCTGAAGTGACCTATTATTTGTTTGAGATCCCATTTGTGTCTTATGATTACAACAGTATTAAAATTTTTTTGCAGATTAATTTGTTAACAAATCTCATACAATGCTTTACCAATTGTTTTCTAGATCATTTCACACTTATCAAGCAAAGAACTACCCATTATAAAACCGTACGATATGAGGTACGCTGATTGTAGAAGTTCTTCGGAGTTAGTACCTACTGTGGCAACAATTTTCCAAAGTATCCAGTTGCATAATATGCTAGAAAATATTAGAATGGTTCGGTGATTTTCTCGTGGAAATAAATAATAATAACAGATTCTTTTAGTTCTTCCACAGATGTGTCCTGTATGACATAAGTATTAAGTGCCAAAGTTTAGTTTTTTATTTAATAAGTTAACTTAGTTAACCCTCTAAAAACACTTATAGTCAAGTACTTAAAATAAATTTTAAAGTATAAAGTATTAGGTTCTCGCAAGCTGATGAAAATGGAGTGAAAACGCACTACAAATAGACCTGACGTCTGGTTTTATCTGGTTCTTAGTTTTATCCCAAAAAAATCAATAAAACAGTTTATATTATTCACCATTAATTAAACCACTAAAAACTATTCTTAAAACGTAAGCTAATTAAACAAAATAAGAAAAGCAATTAGTTATCCTTAAAATACCGAGAAAGATGCAAATAAATTAGTACAAACTATTTTATGGGAAGACGATAATTTGAAATTTCGTCTACGATCGGCTCTTCAGCCGCTCTAACCAAAGTAGCAAAATAGTGAAAATAGTTTGCTCCACGTCAGGAGTTTAGACCAAATGAATGTAAAACGGATTATGCCATACGAGCTTAACCGAACGCCCGCCGGATACACTCGGGTTTAGGCCAGTTGAACTTTAGGCCCGATTGGTTTTAGGCCCGATGGAGCCATCTCGTCCAGAGGTAGAGTATTCGCCTATGGACCGAGAGGGGGTGGGTTCGAGGTCGTGCTGAGGATTTTTTTTTAATTTTAGTTATTTAAACAAATAGATCTGCTCTAAAAGTTGTATTGGAAACGGGTTAGCACTTCATAGGATTGTAAGTTTTTTTATATTATTGGTAATCTCATATGTACTACTCAAGACGCTTGTCGCGTCGACACTTGTCTCGAGTTGTGCTAATTTGCAGTACATTTAGTACACTGTGGTGCTTTGGAATATAGTTATGGCAGCTATATTATGACATATTAAATAGGACGTGTCTTGTGCTGGTGTTACGTATATTTAGTAAAGATGCTATCGGAGAAGGAATAACTAATATAAATCATATAAATCGGTTGGGAGGCTGGAAATCTACCACCGTGGCTAAAAGCTACTTAGAGTACACCAACCAACAAATAGGAAAAGTGCAATAAAACTTTAAGCAGTGCTAGCGGTTGTAGCCTAAACAAGAAACCATCTTCCTTCACTTCAGAATTCAGATACTGACCTGTCCTCCCAGATATCTTCGATGTGGTCCGTTAATACTGCAGCTTCGGTAAAGAACAGATAGTAAAAAAAATCATTGGCATCGGCAATCCATTTACAAAATGCCACAAATTGTTCATTCAATATAAATATTGTTAATATCGAATAATAATAATTAATAATGTTCTGGTTGTTCTGTTGTTGTTAAAATAAATAATATTATTAATTCTTTTATCTGTTTTATTTTCCCTACGCTTGCGAAAAAGTAAAACTAGGTGCACTCTTTAGGGAAATACCTATTTTGAAAAATTGTGTTTTTTAAAAACTTAATTTTTCATAGAGTTGATTTTTTCAACTTAAGTTAAGATTCAAACAATATTAAGAATTTAGTTAGAAGTTTTTACATTCCGTTACTTTCTAGACCACTGGACCACAAAATAAAACTCTTACCCTTTAAATTAAATTTGTTTTTCTTGTATTTGAAGCTCTCCTGGTTTAGCTTCTTATACAAGCAATACACGCATCCCGAGGGAACGTGGCTTTATGTTTTTTTCTTTTCATTGTGGTTTATTTTGCCGGATAATAAAAAACTGTCTGAAAATATCTCTACCCACAATTTTTTTCTTTGGAAAGGTTAGAGGATATGTTCGTTTTTAAATAAAAATTTCTCCCTTGGAATTCCATAAGAATCATAAGTGATGTCGCTAATAAACTCACAAATCTAAAGCACAGCAATTTGTCGGAAGAAATTTGATATTATGCCAAAGGGCAAAGGTAAATATTTGATATTTTGATTGCGTATTTAAAAGTTCTTGTTCTTTTGTTATCATCTCATTCAAGAGATATTTCTTACATTTTTTACCTGATTTTATAAGATTTTATCCATCAAGAAAAAGTAAGGAATTTGGCATGGGTACAGTGTACAGTCCAGGTACAGTATTCCAAACATAAACATTTTGTTAAAACTGAGTCAAGTTTTCCTGACTGTTCGGGCGTAAAAGTAGTAAGATCTGATGTAAAGAAAGCCGAGTTCAATATTATTGTCACTTACTGGGTCTAAAACCTTTTATTTTAAAAGTTTCTTTAAAGTCTATTTAGCCTAAATCTCCAAATCAAACTGGCTTCATTTGACTTGGCCGTGACTATTGATTTAGATACAAGAAGGAAATCCCATTATTTACATTTTAGGGTAATCGGAGATTCCAGGGATACTATTAATCTGGTCAATTATATGGTCCCCCACCTACTTTTTTAGAAAGGCTGTTGCCAGATTTTTAGTTATGTGGCAAATATTTAAATCGATAAACTTATAACGATTATAATTGCTGTCATCAATTAATTATAAGCTGTTATTGTAAAGGCTAAGATGTATGACGAACAAGCCATCGACTAGCTCTTGTAGCCGTGCAGTATACTTGAGGGGGATTTACTAATTTACACTTTTCGCCGAAAGCGGTATGTATGGCGCCGGCTTAAAATACATACAAAACATAGCACTTCAAACTTTTTAGAATCAAATTTAATTATGTATTTGTAATATTAAATAAAAACGCAATCACTACTCGCAGAATTTCCAAAAACGCCGCCGCTACATAAGCGCCGCTAACCTGGTCAATCAGAACGAGGTTGATCACGGTCTGTAGCTTGTATTTTTTTTAGCACCAGAGAGCACACGCGGCTTCCGGCCGGCGACAGAAGCAGACGAAAAACCAGAAGAGGTGAACCACTGCGTCATTTTCGCATATCCAAAGTATTAAAATATTTTTTGTTTAGTGTGTTCGTTGCTGATAAGCTAAGTACGATATAGTTCGCATATCCGTGGGATTTTCGATTCTATCGCCATTTGTGACTGCTTGAGTAGTGCGTGTGTCCGAATATTTTTGTTTCTGTGTTGTGTGTTTAAAAAATTATCAGGACCATAATTTAAGGAATTTATTGGTAAACTTTTCATCTCCGTTCGTGGCCTTCTTGAATATGCCGAAACGCGCTTAGAGCACTTTTGAAGGAACTACGACACGAATTTCGCATTGTGGTTGAATCAGAAAAGTCAGAAAGCGTTGTGCTCGATTTTGTGGCTCAATGAATAACAAGCCTGTAACACCAGTTTCAAATGTATAATTCACTTTTAACACTAGTGTTAAAACTAAATATTTTTTAGAACTGGTGGGAAAAAATGACTTTTGACACTATAATGGCAAATCTACTTTTAACAGTATTTGTAGAAAAAGTACGTTATTATTATATGTGTTAATATATTGCATGATAAAAACAGCCAGGAACTTTACAAAACAAATATTTTTGTTGACGAAACCAGCTTCGTAAAGCTAAGTGTACAAACAACAAACACTAGATATTGTTAGGGGAGGAAAAGTCCAATATAACGACCCTCTTAAAAGCAAATTTTGCACGCCTACGACAATTTTCATTACTGACAGGGTTGTGTCGTGCAAACAGGGATTTAGGAATTTTAATTTTGAAAATATTGTCCCAACCTGTTTTATTGTGCTGACCGAAAGAAGGGGACATTCTTTTCACAGGCCAGGCATTTTACGTACGTGAACGTTTGAATGGATTATTAAATTTTGTGAATGAATGTGTTTTAAATTTTATTAGCTTTAGGAGATGGGTGAATGATGTTTAAATTTTTTCTATATGTAATTATCATCAGGGGACATTAATCAATTTAGTAGGAATTTGGATGATATTCTACCTGCAAAAACACTGTTGTACGTTCGCGAAGTAAATATTTTGTTGTGGGTTTATTCTCAGTTTATTCCATTTTTCCGAGACTATTCCACTCATATTTTTTACAGCCAATCAAAATATAGCATTAACAGAGTTTTACCTGTATTTCATAGAGACAATTATGAAAGGTAGTGGCAAGAAACCAGGTATTACAAAGAACCGAGGTAAGTCAAAGTTATTAAGAAGCGTGCGTCATGTTTTTATAAATTATGTATCTTAATTAAATGAAAATTGTACATTTTTAAATTATGTTAAATCTGTTTAAAGGTACACGTCTTTAAAGCAAGAAATATATTATTGTGGCAGTAGCAGGAAGACCTGCAATGCTGCAAGGAACAGAATCATCCCCGATAAATATTTTACATAAATGAGGATGTTAAAATGGATGTCTAGGATACTAGCAAGGAATAGGTAGGAATGTAGACTTGTAGACCCATATAAAACTGGATAAGGATGAAGTACAAGAAGAGAACACAAAAAAGAAGTGGGATAGTCTTGCGAACTAGACGCATTTCACAGGGAAAAATGAAACAAAATTTGGGGGTTCCTCTTGCAAACTATACTGCCCTCCTTAGTTTTAATACTTCCTAACTACATTGTTTCCATTTTCGGCTTATATGTATGCATATATTGGTTGTCCGATACCATATTAAACTATCCTAACTGTAAATTTTGAACAAGTTATTACTATTTATTTTTATAAATGCTAAATAGGACGTTCTAAGTTAGGAAGAATAGATGAATATGGTATCGGACAACCAATATGCATATAATTCAAAAATAGAAAAAATGTAGTTTGGACGTTTTAGGGCAGTATATGTCTTTTATGGATCCCTGCGTAAATAGAGTAATAGTAGGACTAGTTTCGGTAAGTAAATCAGTTATACAGGGTGTTTCGGTTTGGAGCTATTAAAGGCCAAATTCGAAATTTCCGCGATTTCGCTTGAAATCGGGTACAAGTCGAAAAAAATGGATCAAATCGATTTAAATTTTCGGAGGTTGTAGAAGACACGGGGTTACAGAACCGTATTAAAACTGGTGAGGATCGGAAAATGAAAAGTGATTCTTTTGAATTTGTTTAGGTCGAAAAATGCCATTTGTAAGACCCATTTTTGGTATTTAATAACTGGAAAACGGTAGACGGGATCAAAAAACGTGTCGATATGTCAGACTTTAGAATCTCAAATACTTTCATTTTGCATATTTCTATAACTAAAACCACTGAAAATTGGGAAAATTTGAGAAAAACTGAAAACTACGATATTTGAGCCAAATCTTTTACCTTCCTTAATTTTTTTTATTGGTTAGGTGGATCCGAATCGAAATTATATTTAGACTATCGGAAAAAGCTCATCCAAATTCACAGTACCCATATTTTCAAGTCATTTATTCTTTATAGGAAGGGAGCAATCGACGATGAAATTTCGATTTTGTGACCTTTTCCTCCACGGCATAAATACATTTGACACACTTTGTATCTTTCGCTGTTTAGTTTTCTCAAACTGTTTCGGGATTGTCTAATCTAGGGATAATAAAGCTTTAAAATAAATATCCAATGGGACATACAGGACCGTATTTAAGTGGTAACAGGTTTTCATTAATTTTTTTCAGTCAAAACAGGCATTGTTATATATTATTTTTCGTAGTTACCAATTCTTTATTTAACTTCCTAATCATCTAAGAATTATGTATGTATATTTATTCGTAATGTTTGTATGTATGTATGAGCGTATGTATAGGTGTATGTATGGATGTATACAGGGTGATCCAAAAGTGGTGGTACACAGAGCAACAGCAGATTTCTTATGTCGAAATCATGCGATTCATTTAAACTTGCCTTATTCCAAGGCTGATAATAACCAAGATACAGGGTGTGATTATATTTATATTAAGTTTTCACAGGCCAAACATTTTGTTCGTTAACGTTTGAGTGGTGGTTGGTGAAATTTCAAGTATATCTCTGTTTCTACTTACAGGACCCCTATCAAATTTAGGGGTTTTCATAGTTGGGAATGTTTTGATAAAGAAAACTACATTTTGTAATTTGCGAACAAATGTTAAATTTTTGCTCAGCCTCCACTGGAAAAAAATGAACACGTTTAGGTATTTTATTTATTAGTTTCCAACCCATTCATAATAAATGGGTTTCTAAGGTTTATAAATCAATGTGTTTTAAATTTTAGTAGCTTTAGGCTGAATGATTTCTTTGTATTTAATTATCATTAGGAATATTAATCAATTTAGTAGAAATATGGGAATAAAATAAAACTTTCGTCTTGACTGTCCTGTATCTTTCACATTACGCGACACGTGCTATTGTCGCGTCATGTTAGAAAAGTCCGTAATCCGTATTAGTTAACATTTTTAAAACAAACAAAAAATGAAAAAAAAATAAGACAAGATTTTAATATGCCACCCTAAAACTGTATTTTCGTTTTAAGACCCATAAAACGTAAGCCCAAACATTTGCCTTTTAAATTTTTAAAATTCATGCTTTATCTGAACAGTTCGAGGCTTACAATTTAATAAAACTATTACGTTTGTGATCGATAGCATACACGCTTTTAGAACTACAAATAAACTGAAATATCAAAGGTTGCACTAATTTTAAGCTCTAAAATAGAATACGGCACGCAATATTCAATATTCATGTCTTTGTGTATGGAGCTACTTAACCAAAAGTAAATTGGATTAGTTTCCCTCTCGATATCGTTTAAATATCTCCTGATATCTGCCAATGGGAAAATTTAATTTGCTGATATTTTATTAGCATTCTGTTAGTGAAAACTTTAAGAGCTTTATTGAGCGCCCACTACGACTATTTTGATTTTGTTTCTTTTTTAAATTATGTCTTGGTTATTTGATATACAAAACCAATGACATTTTATTATAATAGAAAAAATATGTCTTGTGGGGAGAAACGAGATTTCGAAATGGACTAGAACGTCAGCAGAAAAAGCGGGTCTTGATGTGAAAAACTTACGGCCAGGTTCTCCAACGCTAGACCGGTCTAATTTAGCAACCAAACGTTTTAAACTGACAGGTGTAATAATAAGAGAACTAAGTTTTATACTATGAAACTGTTTCTGAGCTTATTTGCCCATTTATAAGGACAAGGGAAATTCTAGTACGTAGTTTCCTCAATAATAGAACTAAATTCATTCCAACAACACATTTCAAGATGAAGATCACTTGGAAACCAAGCAAATCGCTGAAATAGAATAACTCATACGTTTTTAATGACGATTATTAACAGTGACAGTACAAAAACCTGTCAAAACCTAACTGATCAAATAGATCTTAATTTAAACCAATACTAACTTAAACCTTTTTAGTAAATCTAAACGTTAAAGTTTACTAACCATTCGCATAGAGCCGCAACAATTGCAAATTTAGCGAAAGCTGGAGTTGATGAAAATCAGTTATCAAAAATGGTAACATGAATTCTATTAAATCCTATTTACAACTGGATCCGCAGTTTTATCAAAACCTTATCACAAAAGTGAGGGAGAATGTTGAAAACAAATACATAATCGCTTCTAAATTTTCCACAACCAGTAACAACAGCATAGTATCTGAACCAAGCGGAGGCGGGCCAATAAACAATTATTATTATAACGACTGTGTTTAATTGTGCCAATTTTAATAATTACATATAACTTTGCTAAGCTTATTAAAAAATGAAAATAATTAATAGATAAAATAATGTCGTGGCAGGCAGATTTTTAAATTTGATTTCCTCTGGTTGCATTTTTCCCTTTTGTTTCTCCGCTGCAAGTTTTTTAATTTCTCTTTTTCTGTTCTCATAAAATCTATTTAGGACCTCTGCTATTCTATATGTACCATTGACTGCTGCGAAATTAACTTCAATAGAAATCTTTTTCCAAGTTTTTCTTATTAGCGGAAATGTTATGGTCAGTTTTATTTTATATAGATTTGCTATCGGTAGTTTTTCGCCTTAAATGAAACAGCGATCTCCTTTTTGTTTTCAGGATCTATTTTTAAATCAAAGGATTTTTTTTAATTAAAAATTATGAAAATAGCCGACTGACGTTTACTTTCAAATATCAGTACCTACATAACCTATGAAAACTGTCAAATCCACCGTTGTTGAGTTAGTCAACAAACAAAAACTTTATTGTCGCGAAATATATTCTTTGATTAACTAAACAACCAATTATTTATCACGGTGCAACACTTTTAAAACTCAGCATCCGATTCAAGATAAATCAGTGATGAATTAATCATTGTATACTGTATACAACACAAACGGCACAACTGGCCATTATTCTGATTGTATTAAATCAACAATTAAAACCTGTCATTTTAGTGTTACAATGTCTATTTTGACACATGAATGAAATTCTCTCGGTAATTTCTTTTAGGTTAGAAGGTATAGTTCATTAGTAAAGAACATTTTGTCAATTATTTGCCTTTAGTATCATGTGGTAACGTTAATTGAATTTCCAATTTTTTTGTGTATGTAATTATGGATTTGTACACAATTATTAGGTCCACAATTCTTTGTAAGCCACAATTGGACAATTAAATATTCTATATGCACCCTTCATAAACCAGTTCTGTGAAAACTGGCAAAATAATTGAACATTTATATCCAGTTTAAACGACTCTTAATGGCAAACAAACATTTTGAAAATTCAAACCCACAGTGGTAGTCGATGGCAAAAAGCCTTCGTCCCTCAGGACGCAATTTGAGCGGATGTAATTAATGACGTAATAAAGTGGTGTAATATTGGCTGTATTTTGGGGAGAATAATCCATTATATTATATGGGGTGACTGGGATAAAGAGGCATGGACCATATGCATAGTGATAAGTGAGTTCAACAGCGCCGTTTAAAATGTTAAATCATCATGGCGAGAAATCAAGCGAATTGTTATTTACTTTGGTTTGAATAAACGTAAAATTTAATTGGATGTATTTTATGAATGATAAATACATACAGGGTGTTGCAATATTCGACTGAAAAAAAAGTTTTTATTGATATAAGTCGAAGTGCAAACTATAATTTAAATTTGTTAATTATTTTTGTAAATTTAATAAAACAAAAGATGTCCCAATAGGTAATTCTTGATTTTTGGCACCATTTTTTAACAATTTACCCAGAAATCCATTCAGCCCACTCACAAGCTATTATGTAATTTTTCTTTAAAATGTGGATCACTTAAAAGTTTCCTTATTTGAGGTTCAATATCGATACCTTCTTTTAGTTTTGCATCACTAAACTGGGGAAATATTTTTTTAAGTACCTGTCCATATATTTAAGAAAGCTTTTCATAAGTCAAAGCTTAATCTGGAGAGGCGGGAGAATCATCTTGTTGGGATTTACGAGGGGAGCATACTTTATGTTTGAAGTACCTGGTTCAAAAGAAGCTCTATGAGGCCAATCTTTCTTAATGAAATGTTCTTGTGTTCGATTTACGAGGGGAGCCTACTTTATGTTTGAATTACCTCGTTCAAAAGAAGTTCTATGAGGCCAATCTTTCTTAATGAAATGTTCTTGTGTTGCCCAACAAACACCAATCCTTTGTAAAACTCCCTTGAAGCACTAGAAATATACCTATCACTTTTAAATCTCCGAAACTATCCCACTGATATTGTTCATATTTAACTTCATTTTGTATGGCAGCCACGTTATCATAGTTTCCACCCTAGAGTCTACCAACGCTACCTTAAATACTAGGTGTACTGATGTGCATAGAACAATTTTCAATGACATCATTTGCCTCATTACTGCGGTCGCTATTTGCCGGTGCCGCTTCCGAGGAAACCAAGACTTTAGTGTCTAAGCTTCGACACCGTACAAAAGAACAGGAAAGACATCTCACCTCACCATTCTCATCCTTAAATCCAATCTTAGATCATGACTACACAGAACTCTCTTCATCTTTGTGAATGCTGCCCTTGCATTCACAATACGGATTCTGATTTCAACGAACGGGTCCCAATCTTCATTGATGGTGCTTCCCCGATGTGTCAGTTTATGAACCCAGTCCATACTGTGCCATTTACCGATATGCCATTGTCGGCAATGTTCGCATCTTTTGTAAAGATCGTTTTCTCGATGTTTAGTTTCAGGCCAAACTGTTCACAATTATTCGTTAATTGATTCATTAAATTTGGCAAGTTCTCACTACTGTTGGTTAGTATTTGCGTATCGTCCCTATAACAAGACCTAATTAGCGTATATAGCCGTTTGGAGCCCCTAGACAAGGGCCTACTCTGCCTACACCTATCTATGGCACTGCCGAACATTACCACAGTATGCTAAGAATGTTTTTGCGGCCCCAATTAGATAATATATGCACAATAGTAATATGTTATTTCAACAAGATGGCGTCTCACTCGTGTGAAATTTGATTTTCAAAACTTGTTCAATATATTATTACAATACGAATTTGACAAAAGTGTTTTCCGAGTGTAGTAATAGGAGCTTCTTTTAAAAAAGGTTTACTCTTAAAATTTTTTTATATTGCTTTTACTAAAAAAAAGTCAAAACTGAGAATATTTTTATTCCCCGCTTTCAGAAATTAATAGGCTATCAAATTTTCTTGTATCTAAGCGGACTAGCGAGAACTAGTCGATTTAATCTCGAAATTAATCAGCGAGCAATTAGTAATTAGTGGCTAATTGTGGTTTAATTAAAACCATTCCCAGGAGCGAGGCTGCAAGAGTGGCAAACGAGGATAGTTTAAAGTCAATAAATATGTCGCCGATTTTGTTAAAAAATGAAAATTACAACTGGGATCTGTGGAAAAAAGTTTTGTTTTTATAATAAACAATGAATTATAGAATAATATTGCAGTAAAAACTATCAAACAGTGCTGTTCGGGATTAACGAGTTGTCTCAAAGCCTGATTTAAAAAAAATAAAGGAACTGAATCTTTATTTTTCTCTTTTCAGTTTGCTGAATTTTTATTTCTGTAAAAAAATGTCTAAATATTATAATTCCACCTCACTGACTGCCTGTCCGTTAGTGAGCTGATACATAACTCAGACACGATTTACATGTAACGTATGATAAGAAAAAAACGTCCTCAAAGTATCACGCATGTCTTGAATTGTTACTCTTGAAAGGTAACATAGGTCAAAGGTACAGGTGAATAAAAAATAGAACTGTCAAGTTCCGAAGTTTTTCTTTTTAATAAAATTAAATATGCAATCACGGCAGAACAAAAAGCTTTTATGATGATGGCCAGTGGGTTTATTCAACACGGGACGCCATAGGATTTCCAAACAGAATTTCATACATAGTCATGGATTTCGACCAGTTTCGCAAAGTTTTGACTAGGTCTGAGGCCTTGTTTAGAGAAACAGAAAGTGTGAATAGAAAGGAAGGCAGTGAGAGACCCAAAGTTCGCACTGCACAAAAAGTAGAAGAATTGAGGCAAATTGTTAATGGACACCCACCAACCCCTATTCTGCATTTAAACCAGCAAGTACATCCTACGAAACCTGCAATATAATCCTTAAAAGTGATCTGCATTTGCACGCTTATCGTCAAAGCTCATTCAAAGAATTGTTACTACACAACAAGCCGCAGCGAATGCAATTTTCATAGTGATTTCTGAGTAATTTGCATAATAATGAAAACGTATGTGAAAAAAACCTTTTTTACTGGCGAGTCATGGTTTTACCTCTCTTGCTATGTAAATTCTCAACAAATGATAATGTGGAGTTCTGAAAATCCACATTTCTTTATAGAGAAGCCTCTGCATTCGAAAAGAAAGTTAATTGGACCGATTTTTTTAAAAGGGCTCTCTCAATTCGGCGCGATACCGTAATGAAATTTTAGAAAATTTTGTAAACGCTTGAGACGATGAAGAGATGAGACAATGCTACTTCCAGCAGGACGGCGCACCAATTCATGTAACTCTTGATAATTTCAACTTTTTGGAAAGATTTTTCGAAGACCGAATCATTAGTCGTAATATGCCAGTTAGATGGCCACTACGGTCCTGCCATCTCACGCCGTGCGACTTTTTTAATGACCACACATTAAGAACTCGGTTTTCAAAACCCCTTGCGAAAATTTAGAAGACCTACGGGCTAAAATTACAAATAAATTTCAGGAGATTAACAATTCCCCTCAAGTAGTCACCAATGTTTTTGATGCTGTAAAAAGAAGAATGAGAACATGTTTGGAAGTAGACGTGGACAAGTCTCTCATTTAGTTTAAATTTGTAATTTTTAGGTTCTTTGTTGTATATGTATTAGTTAATTCTGTATTATGCAATAACAATGGCAATACTATAATTTTCTTAAAAATAAAAATTTCAGAACTTGACAGTTTTATTTTTCATTCACCTATACCTTCTACCTACGTTACCTTTCAAGAGTAATAATTCAAGATTGACTGCAAGGCATACTTTGCGGACTTTTTTTGATCTTACGTTAGGTTTTTTTCAAAACGACTTCACAAGAGGAGGTTCTCAATTCGACCCGTATAAATATTTTTCTGTTATGTACCTAATATGTTCGCCCATAATTCTTGAACAGATATACAGATTTCGATATTTTTTTCTGTTTTGTAGATGATTTCTTCCGAATGGTCCTAATGTAAGGATTTTTAGCTGAAGTGAGTGGAGATCTAAAAAAAATATATATCAAACTAAAAAAAGTCATGAAAACGACAATTTTTGCATGTGTATACCTCGGAATGGCAGCATCAATTTCAATAATTTTCTCTCCGTGTGGTTCGATTGGTATTTGACTTTAAAAAAATAACGAAATGAAGGGGCGACATTGATAAAACCAGAGCGGCTGGGGATTTTTCCTAAAATATTGATTATTGTGTCATTTTCGGGGTTATTAGGGGTCCGAAAATCTAATTTTGTCTAACAAATATTAAAGGATATTAACGGTTGGGGTGGGGAGGGTATAAAGAGGAGCGGCTGGTAGTGTCTCCCAAAATATTAACCAATATATCATTTTAGGAGTCACTATACTGAGGTCAGAAAATTTAATTTTGTGTAACAGCACAAAATTAGTACTTACTACCCTGTGTAAAAGAAGTATTTTTACTTACACGAAATAAGTAGATACGTCAATATACCCGAAAACTTGGTATGGGAATGGCTTTTTTTTTGTGTACGATTAGTTAGGATGTGAGAAGTTTCTGCTTTTCACTGCTAATAAGTCATCATTATTTTTGTAATATCCTTGTTTTCCAAATGATTTTTGCTTTAAAACTTGTTGCTGAAATAAATTTAGTTCTGGTATTGTAGACAATACATGCCTAAATTGACCCTTTCTCTATACATTTGTGAAAACATACAGAAATGAATTCACAGTATTGGTGACTCAATTTAAGGGAGCCAGCTGCAATCAGCTGATTTTTAACGGGACAGAAGGGATCACGAAACGACAAAATTCATATCGATATCCAGCAATCTTATTGGTTCGGTAGGGTAGAACCATATAATAATAAAATATTGTGTAAGAGAGATAGATTAAAAAATTAAATTTTTTCTGCTTTAAGAGTAGAAAAAAGTGCTCTAATTGCATTCAGATAGAATAATATACACAGGGCTTTATTACTTGCAAGAAAAGAAGCGTTTAAATTTTTAACAACTAATAGGTATCCTCATTATTTTCCAAAATTTTTGCAAATTTTCCTACCGAATTAGACCGATCCTAGCAAAAGTGAATCTGGCAATTGTTACTCCTTGTGAGGATATCAAAGTGATAAATAAGAAAATAAGGCTTAACAGATACACCTATAAAAATAAAAAGAAAGATACGGAGCAATCAGGGACCGAAGTTACCATTATTTTTATTTCTAATCCCCTAGGAAAAATTCTTAACAACATTTACCATGTAGGGTCCAACTTTCTCTGATAGATCGAATATATAAAATTCTTTTAGCATCAATAAGAGCGAAGGAGAAAATACGGATATAGTATTTGCTTTACAAATAGCTCAGGTCGTGAAGAAGGAAAAGTAAATACACTTATTTAACCCCAGGGAAAAACCTCAAAATAAAAAGTACATCCCGTATTCATCCTCACGCATTTTACGCCATCAGTAATTTAAATAATGGACAGCAAAAATTCGAGGCTCGCTTCCGGAAATACCTTTTCGGGATTTACGTTTCATTTTAAAACCCGGCCACACAGGGCCCCCGCAAGGGTTATCAACGCCCGCGTGCCAAAAATATTTTGGCGCCCCTTACTCGGCAAAAAAATTGGGGGTGCCCAAATTTGTCCAGTTTTTGTTGGAATTTAGTGTAGAGTAGTTAAAAAAACTATCAGAAACCTTTCTTAAATGCCTTAAGATCAGTATGCTGTTAGTTTTAGATAACATATGTATTTTTTTAATTTTTAATTTTTTTCCTTTAGGCAATCGATTAAAACCTCATTTTATAAGGAAACTACAGAGATTTCAAAACCAAAACTTTATTTTTCTCTAAATTATTTATAAAGGCATAAATCAAACAATAAACAAATCACAAATAAAACATACCTTATTATTAGGATACAGAAATTAAATGGGCGTTTTTCTAGATTTGGCCGCTGCAAATTCTTTTATAATATTATCAAAATCTATTTTATCGAGTATCTCTTGCTCTATAGCTAAGATTGCCAAACCAGATAATCTTTCTTGTGACATGGTAGACCTCAAATAATTTTTAATTATTTTTAATTTTGAGAATGATCTCTCACCAGAAGCAACAGACACAGGTAAAGTGAGGAGGATTCTTAACGCAATACTAATATTTGGTAGAGATGAAGTTAGATTGTTTTCAAATATATATTGAAGAATTTCAAGGGGATTTGATACTTCAGGCAATGAAAACAATCTTAGGGCTTTTATCTCGTTAAATAAACCATTTCCTTCCACGTCAGCCTCCTGCTTTTCCTGATCAGTTAGCTTCTGTTGAAGAACATGACAGCATTTTAAAAGATCTTCGTCATTTAATTTAGAAATATCACAAATAAAACCAAAAACGTTTTCGTAATCAGATATCATATCGAACCTACTATTTAAAGAACTTAGTGTTTGATCAATTATTTTTAAAAAGAAATTTATTTTAAAAGCAGTTTTTGGATCTTGAGGTGTCTCATCCGTGTGCTCATAATCGAACAATTTCGGTTTATACCTTCGTCTTACATTATTTAATGGGGGAAAACATTGCTCTATCTCAAGAGCAGCCGCTAGTTTTCCAGCTTCAACAAGATTTTCCTCGAAAACATTATCATTTCTATAATTTTTAAAATGATCGACTAAATTCTTTAAATAGTTTTGGCACACTTTAATGTCAATCGCTACACTTTGCATCATTTTGCTTACAATATTAATCTGGAATAAAACATCATACCAAATTATTATACTACAAATAAATTTAAAAGATTGAATATTTAATAAAAGAGAATTTGCTTTATGTCTAGTTTCTATGTTATAAGTATCATTTTCTGCTATTTCTAGAAGGCTATCACATATTTGAATTAAATGAAACTTTAGCGGTTTCATAGCATCAATCCTACTTGACCATCTAGTATCACTTAGGGGTTTTAGATTTAACTGAGGGACATGCTTTTTCATAACATCCCATCTTTTTGTGGATGAAGAGAAAAATACATAAAGTTCTTGTACAATATTAAAAAAATTCACTGTTTCATTTGAAACCTTAGCAGCATCATTTACTGTTAAATTTAAGCTGTGTGCAGCACATGGTACAAAAAATGCCCTAGGATTAGCATCGAGTATGCGTTTTTGTAAACCAATATGTTTTCCGCGCATATTGGCCCCATTATCATACCCTTGACCTCTCATATCTTTAATATCTAAATTTAAATTTTTCAAAAGTCCCATTACAAAATTACATAGCCCTTCCCCTGTAGAGTCGATTATTGAGTTGAATGCTATAAAACTCTCTTGTATTTGGACCTTTTTAGAACTGTCATTTAAAACGACATAACGCAAAACGAGACTTATTTGCTCTGTATGGCTTGCATCCGGTGTACAATCTAAAATTATTGAATAATATTTGGAGCTTCGAACCATGTCCAAAATATTATTTTTTACTTTAGAAGCCATTAATTCAATAATTTCATTTTGTATCTGGTAGCCTAAGTAATGGGTCATTCTTAAAGAATTTGTTTGTGAGTTTTGCACTCGACTTATGTGCTCTCTCATCACAGGATCAAAAGATGAAATCATCTCGACAGTTTTGAGGAAGTTCCCATTATCATATTGGAAAAGTGTTTTAGATGAACCTTGGAAAGCTAGGCACTGTCTGGATAAAAATTTAACAACTGCAATAATTCTTTCTAGAACGTCATGCCAATACTTTTTTTCAGTTTCTAAAACCCGTAAGTGATGATCGTTTACAGTTGTAGATAATTTCAACATTTTTTTTAAATTCATCCATTTATTCATGTGAACGTTATGTGCAATTGATGTTTCATGTCTTATAATGGCTAAGGATAAATGTTGCCAATCAGAAAAACCACTAGTATCAGAAAAACTAGTAGAAGTCTTGCTGAAAAGTTTACAACAAAAACAAAATACCGAATTTTTCGAAACTGAGTAAATTAGCCAAATTCTTTCCACTTCTTCTCCATTTCCTAGTTTTCTAACAAAGTACTTACTTGAAAATTTTCTTTTGTCTTTATTAGCAGGAAATTGATAATTACGTCCTATCAAGGGAGGACCACGATCAACCAATATTCTGACTTCATCATTGGTGATGCTTCTGGGCCATAAACCGGGATCTTCTGATGGAAGAATACTAGGAATAGTAATCTCAGTCTCCCCTTCAGTAGAAGCTTCATCGCTAGAACTGCTAGAAGTGTCACTTGTAGTCGTAGTTGTTAGGATGGCTGACTCTACAGAGGCTATATTTTCAATACGTGTTGATGTTGATGTCGATGGTTCACATGTTGCAGAAGATGGCGATGGCGCCGCTTTAGAAACTGTATTTTCTTCTACCTCTATCGTTTCAGTCTTGTAAACTTGACTTTTTTGCAAAAAATGTTTCATACTCCCAGCCATCTTTTCCCTTTCTTGGACTCTAACTTTTTTTTGCTCTCGAAATTTTGCACCAGAAGGTCGTTTTCTCTTCTGTGGCTCCTAGAATTTAAGAAACACTAGATCAAAAATTGGTAAGGACATTTACCCTTGACTTCCCTTGCACAAGACCCATCTTTTTGAGAACGCCCCGTAATTTTTTATTTTTATGAATCTAAACTCTAAACGCGAGCCTTTAAACCTAAACGGCTAAACGAACTTAAGACCAATCTGAAGCATATACCCTATACACTTTTCCTGGTATAATAATTTGATAATTAATTTTTGGCAAAGATGAAATATAAATTTTTTCAGAAAGTCAAACGGTATGATGGTGGCTCCAAGGCGAAACGTCAGGTTTTAAATCTAAAATGTCTAAAGAAATATCAAAATCTATCCGATTTTTCCACGAATACAAAATACTTTCCTATTTGAGGGAAATAAAAATAATATTATCTATGGTATAAAGGTATGGGCTAATTAAGGATGTGCACTATTTTAAACAGAAAAAATTAAAAAAAAAAACGAATTTTATAGACCTTAGAAAATGCTAATACTGCATGTGGGTAGGTACTTACCATTTCATAAAATTTTATTCAATCACAACAAAACACAATAACACAAAATACAAATCAATCTTTTTAATTTTTAAGTATCTAAATATTATAATTTTCTGCGTCTTCTTGACCCTTAAACGTTGCGAAATAAAATATCAATTATTTGGATTACGACGCCTTCCCCTGTTTTATACTCCTACAGAGTATTCGAGTCTGGACAGGAAAATCGGCAAGTAGGTAACAAGTTCTAACAACTTCTACGCAAACTTGTCGATTTATACCAGTATTGGATATTGGATCATGATATTGCATATTCAGATGTGAATAGTGATGATTGATTTTAAAAATATGTTTTCTGTTTTAATAGGGAATTAGATTAGATAGGTACCTAATTATATTTATGAACATAAACTTCGCTTAGATTATTGAAAAAAAAGATTTCTTTGGTGCCTTGCTCGTTGGAAATATTGTTAAAAAATTAACCAAAAACCTTTGGTTCTTGGCGCCCCTTACAGAGTGCGCCCGCGTGCAGTGCACGCGTTGCACACGCGGTTGCGGGGGCCCTGCGGCCACATAAGTTTGATCAATTCGATGGTAATTGATCGAAATTCAGTTTTGTTCTAATTGATACGTTAGGTAGAATGAAAATGTTTTTTTGCGACTGTTTAATAAACCCATCTTTTTCATTCAATTTTGAAAAACAATATAAGTGATTATTTACGAGTAGCGAATTAATGTTTTATCATTCACAGTCTGTGACTACTCACAACAAACCATTTTTATTATTCACGGTTCTTTTAACCAATCAGAAAATACCTTTCTAAAACACCAAAGCAAGCTTATAAAAACAATTGCAAAATCATTGAGTTAAAAGTCATATACGTATATAGCGAACGACGAAAAAATGTTGAAGGAAGACGTAACCTTTGCAAACAATTGCTAACCAGTCACGTGATGTACTGAACATACCCTTGGGGGGTTTTTGCAGCGAACGACGAAAAAATGATGAAGCAAAGACGTAGCCTTCGGAAACAATTGCTAACTAGTCACATGACGTACTGAACATCCCTCCTAAACAACCACGTGATTTGCCCAGCTAATCAGGCTCAGCTTAAATAAAATGTGTTTTTTTTTAGATTTCCAAACGATGCCTCGATTTATTTACATAATGTTCTTACCCGTTTTGCCCCAAAATCTCAAATTAAAAATTAAAAATGATGTATTCACTCTTCAGTTTACATTCTTATGAAGACTATCTGTCGCTGAAACTACGAGTAGTTTTTTCACTTCTTGCTGCTTAAAACTGGCATTATCGGTACATTAGCTATGTCATTATCGTAAATAGGATAATAATTAACTTTTAATCCACTTTTCACAAATATAAACACATTACTATTTACTTTTGAAAGGTAAAAAGACGAAAACGAAACCGACAAGCTCACATTTTAAACTTCTGTCAGAACTGACAGTGACAGTTCTGTCAAAACTTCAAAAGTGCTTCAAATTTTAACAACGGGTAGATTGGATGCTAATATAGTAGTAGTACGTATATGTCACAAGTATACTGTTTAATTTTAACAGGTCAGAATTTTTTAAATTGAAAGGTTGGGTATCTTTTAAAAATTTTGATAATTAAGTTTTCAGACTTTTAATAAATTAGTCGCAAAAAAGTATAGGTCTTTACTCGTGGTAATGACTTGTATTTACTTTTATTAACTCGATTTTTATTTCATCCTTATAAATAATTTCTGTCATTAACGCTCATGAATATACTTTTAACAAAGCTGTTTATCCAGTAATTTTAGGCTAAAAAAGGTGAAGCTTCTAAATAAATACGAGTGCAGTAATTATTTGTACCTACTTTTATTTTGATATAAATAATGTGCAGAAAATCCATATCAAAATTTATTATTCGAGGTCAAAGGTTGGAACGATCAGTTTTTTGCGAATATCTCGTTTTTTATTTGTTGTGTGCGAATTAGTTATTGGAAAAAATGTCTACCAGCAAATTATTTACAAGATGGATTATATACGGATCTTACGTACGACCAATGGTTTTCGAGAAAACGCGGTCTAAACTTTTGGAGTAAGGCATATACAGATACTCCACTGTAAATATAGTATAACATATCTGTTCGCCAGGCCAAGTTCTCGCAAAACCGATCGCACGCGCACTGTGCAATATTTACACAAACCATTTCGAGCCCTTTTCGACCCCCCCCCCCCTCTATCTCCCCGAAGCTAGTTGCGTTACAGGACTGAATTATTACGAATAACTAGAATTATACTAAAAATCAAATTTCTAAATTTCCCATGCTAAAAAAAAGTACCACTTTATGCTCTTCTTGCTTAAATAACTATTTTTATGATAAAAAAATATTGTTTATACTTAATATTATTCCATTTTTCACAACCTAGCATCTCCATTCTTCTCACTATCGCACTCATGTTTGATCTTTCTCCGCATCTGGCGGGCCCTCGCAACCCGTCAGAATCGCCTCGCCTTGAATATATTTTTACATTAAATCTTTTAATAAAGGTCCTGTAAAAATTTGAACCTTGTAGGACAATGTTTATTTCATGCCCTGCACAGAGCATATTTATTTAGAATCACCTGGCAGGTGCGTGCGACCTTCGGAATCGCCTGGCATTTTTCAAATTTTCTAAATTCAAACATGTTAAAATTTGAAGCTGGTAACTTAAGATTATTTTTTTTACATTTTCAAAAACACAGGGGTAGATGACGCGACCGGGGGAGACTTCCCAGGTCATGACTTTTACTTATGGTTGCACTTCAATCGTCAATATACAAATTTCCAACTTGGTGCAAATACCGTTACTAATAGGGTCCGGTTCCCCGATTACAAACTAATTAAACAGTTTTTCAAAACTCGTTTAAAACAAATTGGCAACGCTGTTTAAGCCTTTCCTTGCATTCTTTAAATTTTTTTGCCAGTTGCAGACATCTTGGGCAGACAATATCGGCGTTTAGAAGCTGCTTAGAAATCGGGATTTGGGGCAAAAAATCGGGGCGCAATTTTTTTGCACTAGTATTTAATAAATAAACAGAAAAGGCATAAAATAAGCAAAAATATAAACTTTTTATGACATTCGAATGTGAAAAATATGGTATATATCTCAAATTTGCCACTAAACAATTAAAGTTATTGAGTTTAAAAACATGTCTTTCAGAAAATTTTAAAAATTTTGGGACAAATCGCTTCCCGATTTAAAGTGTGTCGGGACGCGGAACATAGCCTTTGAAATCAGGATTGTTCCAATAAAAAACTAAAGGTTGGTTCAAAACTCGCTTATTTGATGTTCATTTATTATTTTAACTACGTTTCTTGATGGTTCTTGTACAAATCCACAATTTTTTAAATTTAAACATTTTTCTTTCTCTTCAAATAAAAAATTTATCTATTGGTCCAAATATAATTAATAAATTTGTACATATATAATACAAGATTTACGCTTATTTTAATGTACTTTTTTCTACTCCCATGCTTTAATTGATTTATTAGACATTTACTACCTGTGGGTACTTTAATGAGATTCATTAAGATACAGGTTTTTCATTAAGATGCAAGTTTATAACCAATGAAAATGCAACATCACTGCAATATTCGGTCAATATTAAAGATTGTCATGACCATGACAAATTTACAATTGATCAATTTTGGCAGTTTACAGTTACTGTTTACTTAGTAAATTCGTAATATTTGTGCTTTTTGCAAATAAAATGGTTGAAAATGTGCGATAGTGGGAGTGAAATTGAGAACTTAACGCCACCAGAAGTTGTAGAACAGGCCACAAGAGCCTCAAGCAATTTATTAAAGTAAAATCAGCAAAAACCTACGAAAAAATAAGTTTAATAAACTTTTAAATTGAAATTTTTGTTTTTCATTATTGATACTGGTCATGGAAAAAATAGTGTATGCAACTCATTTAATGGCTATTAAATCTCTTATCTAATACTCGCATTAAGGAGAGTAATTAATAATTCTAATAGTCATGTCTTAATATCTATCATTAAATGCTTATTGCATAATATACTATTCTTTAACTCTAATTTTCTTTTTGGGCGAAATAACAAACGGCGCCATTTTACACAAGATAAATTTCACGATCGATTATATCAATTTCTATAAAATATACGAACCGAAAAGCCAAATGTTTTCGACATACTTCCAAAGCAATATTCCCAATACCACGCCTCCTTCAAGCTGCTTCAAGAATTCGATTCTTCGCAGACCAAAGCTAACTGAAAGACCTCGAGAGCGCGTTTTTCAATGGTGTCATTGTACACGTTTTCCACTTGAGTAAAACGTATTTGCATTGTGTCTCATTCTTTCATTCAGAGACGTTAAGAAAGCATTGAAAAGTCAAGTTGTAGGTATGGAAGTCCTACGCAATCAATTACTGGGGATTTAGTGGAAAATTTGTGTCAAATTTGTTAAAATTCTCTGGAGATTTATTTGCTTGAGTACGTATGAATGCTACACGTGGACTGCTTGAGTAATTTTGTATCGTTACGGTAAAATACCATCGGCAAGCTTTTAAAAGATATAATACATTTTAAAGAAATACAAAAATATTCATCCATTATGCGCTGGCTTAAAAATGTACACTATGGGTAATTATAAAGAAATTTATTTTCAAGAGAATATTTTTTCGAAAATGCGGTTTTTTAAAAACAAAATTTTTCGAAAATAGAGTTTTTCAAAAGTTCATTTCTGAACTCTTTAACAGTTTAAAAATTTTAGACAAACAGACGGAGAAAGATTCTGAGCAAACATAAATCTGAGCAAACCTGCACAGATCACCTTTTATTGGGTTTGGTTAGGTCCGTTTTATTGGTTTAGAAACGAGATAACCATTTAGATCGTCCACGGATTCCCAAGTTACTTATAATCCGGTCAACTATATGGTCCCCACCTACTTCTTGAGAATGACTGTTGCAGGCTTTCAGTTATGTGGCATATTTTCAGATTGACAGACAACACTGAAATTACGCAATTAATGTAAATTAATATCTGCAATCCTAAATACCACAGGCTAAAGCATATGACTTCGGATTAATAAGATATACCATACCATATGGTATATTACCATTATACACTCATCAGAAAAAAAAACCGGACAAGAAAATTTTGAATCAGGTTTGATGTTAAATAACTTTGCTAAGTTTAGACCATTTTTACTGAAACTTCGATAGATTGTAGACCCATGTATCAAGATTAGCGCCTCCAGCAAACCTGAGTAAATTTTAACGGTTTTCGAGAGTCGCTACACAGAGATCAATATATTTGGGTGAACTTAATGTGTCGACGAACTGTCAGGAAAAGCAGACGTGTTGGTTGCTAACACATTGAAATTGTTAATTTTTATTAGGGTTTTAAGGCATCACGAAAATTCCTAATGTAGCGAGATTACCTTACAACGAATTTACCTATAACTTCTTAGTAAAGATGCCCACAGAAACAGAAAATATTTTCTGTGGCGGCATTGTCAAGCAGAACTTTCAAATGTGGCAAGAATGATTGGAGAGGAACACAGTACAATATAGGTACAGGGCGTTAAATATTACTCGAATTTCATGAAATATCTTAAATAGTGAAATTAATGATAGCTATTAAGACATGTGTCCTAATGAATACGAGCATCTTACTAGCTATTAAAAGTAAGTTGCATACACTATTTTTTCTACGACCAGTAACAATAATGAGCAAACAAAAATTTCAATTTTCAAAATTTATTAAACTTATTTTTTTCTATGTTTTTGCTGATTTTACGGGAAATAAATTGTTTGCGGCTGTTGTGGCCTGTTCCAAAATTTCTGGTGGAGTTAAATTCTCAATTTCACTCCCACTATCGCCCATTTTCACCGATTTTATTTGCAAAAAGCACAAATATTACTAATTTATTAAGTAAACAGTAACTATGAACTGTCAAAATTGATTAATTGTAAATTTGTCATGGTCATGGCAATCTTTGATATTGACTGAATATTGCTGTGATCTTGCATTTCTATTGGTTATAAACTTGTATCTTAATGAAAAATCTGTTTATTAATGAGTCTTATTAAAGTAAAGATACTAAATGTCTTATAAATCAATTAAAGTATAGGATCTGAAAAAGATAATTTTAAAAACTACGAAAAAAGTCCCAAACCTGGAAGACCATTTTCAGTCACGCCTGAGTTAGAAATTAAATCACCTTTTTGTTTTAGTTGAGTTTCTTGTTGTTAGTTGATTAAAAAATATATTTAGTTTTAAAATAGTTTAGTTTTAGGTTGTTACATACTTAAATTTTGTACTGGTTTTCTATTTATTAAAAGGCCTGTTTTGTAAATATTGAAAAAGAGATGTATTTACAAGGAAAGAAATGTTTATGTTATGATACAGTTTAATTTCACTTGTCTTCAATATACAGGGTGTCCGAGAAGTCTTAATATGGGCAAATATCTTTGCAATCAGTAAAGATAGAGACTGCAAATTTTAGGTGTATCTTATTGGTTAATAAAGCTTCTTTCTTATGTAATTTAAATTTTTCTACGCCCTGGAGGGGTGACGCTAGAGAGTTAAGGTCAGAATTTTTAAATGCAACCCTATGCCGTGTGGAACCTCATTTAAATGATCTTCAAAAAAAAAGAAGCATTTTACCCCAAACCCGATCTTAATTCATTTTTAAATGGCAAGCATATAAAAATTAGAAATCGTGATAAAAAAAATTAAAAATTTAAGTGCCTTTATTTATCTTTAAAAGTTGTTCAAAATTACCACCATGAACTTCTTGGCCAAACACCCGCCATAGTAAGTTCCAAAATCGACTTCATTACTGCCAAGAAGTTCATTGTGGTCATTTTGAACAACTTTTAAAGTAATAAGAGAAATAAAGGTATTTAAATTTTTAATTTTTTTTTCATGATTTTTAAAGGCTTGCCATTTAAAAACAAATTAAAATACGAACCTCCGGTTTGCGGTAAAATGTTACTTTTTTGACCTTTAAAATAAGGTACCATACGGCACAGGGTTGCATTTGAAATTTTTGACTTCCTAGGTTCACCCTCATGGGTGTTGAAAAAGTTACATTACATAACAAAATAGATTTATTAACCAATAATAATATCAAAGATATTTGCCAATACTAAGATTTTTCGGACACCCTGTATGTATTTTGTTAAATGTATGACACATTTTGTTGTTTTTGTTTTTTATAAAAAAACATTATTTTTACGAAGTTACCTATGTTTCGAAATCAAATTATCTGTCACGAAATGACCACAGAGTTTTGTTTGTTCTTATTGCTATTTTTTTTACCAAAAATGTGGCATAAATTAAATCTCAAATTAAATCTATGGGAATAGGTTCATACCATGTGGTTCCTCAGGGCTATTGATAAGAAAGCTTTCCATAAACAAGAAGTTTTTTTTTATCTTCTGACAGCCCACGAAGACCGAAGTCTAAGTACCATATATGTACCGTGGGTGTACTGGGGAATCGGCTCCCACATCCAGAGCTGGAAACATCCGTTGGGATTTCACCAGCCCTTTAAGAGGATGTGTGGGGTGGTACCATCTCGGTCGAGGAAGAATTCCTCTACCACCTTCCAACAACAATCACAAAATATCCATGGTCGAAGCGGGATTCGAACCCGCGCCTCACGGTTGCAAAGCTGGCGCCGTACCAACTCGGCCACCGGAGACCCGAACTCGGCCACCGGACACCGAGTTCCACGGAATAGGAGAAAGTATTGAAATTATCACGAATATACCTATAAAAAAAACTTTTAACTTTCCAGACAAGTGTCTCACTCAAAAAAAAATTCCGCCTACGCCCCTGCCCGTACATATGTATGTTTTGGCTCGTTCAGTATGCTGAGGCAGCATTACGTCTAAATTCTGGCTTAAATTTAATTTACCATATATACGCTGTACATATTTGCACCTCTATTGAAGCAACACCGAGTTGTGGAAGTTTCTGAAAGTAAACAATTTAAATTTATCTAGTCATGCCAAACTACGGTACAGAAATTCTAAATTTATACAAATTCAATTACCAAACTTTCTGAGATATGTTCACGTTATTAGGGTATATTGGCACTAAAACAATAAATAAAATGTTATTACTAAGATGCATTAAGAATTTTTAAAAGCCGTATTAAGTACACCTTACTTGCTTGAAATTTTTTTACATAAACCCAAGCGTGGAGTCCCATGAATTCTTGTGTCTACTTAGTTCGTGTAAGTAAAACTACTTCTTTTAAATATACGGTACTAATTTTGTGTTGGATCTTCTTTTTATGGGGAGTTGTTAGTGCTATTTATTCTTCTGGGAAATATTTCACTTTTGCCAAGAAATTACTTTCTAGTCCCAAGAAGCGCGTAGTCTTGGCCCACCAAAGTTTCACAAGTAAATTTATCTTGCAGGCTTGCTGAATTACGCGATATACTTAAGTGGAGCGTTTTATTGTTAACTATAGAATTGTTTCTTCTGTGTGTAGAGACTTTTAGGAATACGACATACTGCATTGCTACTTAAGTTTATTGATGGCCTTAAAGTAAATATTATTGATTTAGAACAGGTACTCTCTACTCTGTGTAGTCTAACAGACTTTATCTTTTCGATGAAGGGTTAAAAATCACAGAAGCTTATTATCTCTTTTCATTTTATAAGCATGACAATCATTTTCTTCCTGTATAAAAAGGAATTTAATAAATGAATACCATATAGGCTCGTCAGCAATAACTATGCAGTTATACGCTGATTAACAGTTTCAATGCTTCAATATAATGGATAAAAAGTGGCAAACTATGTAGCAAAAATTTACATAGTTTTTCCATTACCGTAACGATATTTATATGCAAATAGCAAACTAGAAAAGAGAGGCAATTAAAAAAAAAGGATTATCACTCTTTAATGGGCAGACCTTTTATCTTGTTAGCGAGAAATAATTGTTTCTTTACGGGACCGGTGGTAAAAGTTCAGTAAAAGTTAGTTTCAAATACAATTATTAGAATTTTATTTGAAATCAGACGTCGCGTCTGGTCTAGTCGTTGCGTGGCCCATAGGGGCAGATAGTGGTAAGACTTGGCAAAAATTCCAACAACCAGTATTCCGTTATCAACAAAATTGCACGTGTTTTAAATAGTCCATTATCTGAGGCTATTTACCCCCCCCCCCCTCTTGGCACTGTCAGGTGTTATCGTTGCCAGATACTACT
Source organism: Philopedon plagiatum (assembly GCA_963971165.1). Classification (NCBI taxonomy): domain Eukaryota; kingdom Metazoa; phylum Arthropoda; class Insecta; order Coleoptera; family Curculionidae; genus Philopedon; species Philopedon plagiatum. Next base: position 10,079,319 of record OZ020191.1, read on the forward strand.
ATAATTGAAAAATGTAGTCACACATTCACCAGCACAACTTCAATTCAGTTGGGGGCTCGGAATCGGACATTTTCAATATTGTGAAAAGAAAAAAATTAATTTGTGACGCGACACCTCTTTACGAATAAAACTTTAAAACGACATCATGATAACTCGGACAACCGTCTACGAGCCTACTAGATGAAATAAAAATTTCTACGTCTGATGCCGACAGAGATTTTTTGATACAGTAATTAAAATTAATAGTTTTATTTACATATTTTTGTCAAAATTGGAAAAAAAAATGTATCAAACACGTCAGGAAATGCAATTTTGATTGTCATATAATTATGAGGGATCTCGCTTGGCATTACACTTGTCAAATAAAGTAAAGCATTTTCCAACTAAATTGCTGGCCACTCGAACTTACACATAGAGATTTTTAGGCAAAATTTAAAGTTCAATATTTTCAACAGGAATTAAAATTTTTGAACGCGTCTGGCAGATTTTAAGAGCTAGTTTTTTTCGGATTAAGCTGCATGACGTATGTTTATCGTAGGACCATAGGTTTATTATATACGGGGTGATCAATGAAGTCATGCAAAAAATCAAAAAGTTTGTATGAGTGAAATTTCCGCAAAAAATTTTTTTGGTCGTTGCAGTATGGTTCGTAACTAAGGTAACATCAATATCTCTAGATGCTTTTGTCACTTTTTGGATTAAGGCCCTTAGGTCTTGTACACACTACTAAACATAAAATTTGGGTAGCAAAATTTTTAAAATGCTATAACTTGACATTGGATTGACGGTTCTTGATGATTTTTACGGATTACGAATCCTTATTTCACATAGATTTTCTATAATCTAAGCATTTTATTTGGGGGTTGAAATATACAGGTTGAAATTTACACATTATACCGGGTCGATAATAGCCAAAACGTAGGGTACGACGCGCTCTAAGGTTTGGCATTATTTAAGTTTTTGTAAAAATAAATTCTCACCTCAAGTTGTTTCTGTTTAATGTCCTTCTCACTGTTTTGTCCAAAACTTTTACCCCAGTTTATTGTCTCAAAGAATCATTCAGTTCTTTGTCTACCCCCATGCCCATATTTATGATCGGCTGTAATTTCTACGCGACGCGTCAATTTCAAAGTAGGGTTTTTTTAGGGATTGCAGGAACTTTTAAATTAGGTTTAGAATTCGAAATTTTGTAAGAATTGACTTTTGGCCGTTGTTAACCAATCTTGTATATTGTAGAATATAATGTAATAAACTTGTTCTTGTCGCTACGTTTTTGTCTGTTATCGACCCGCAATAATGTGTAAATTTCAACCTGTATATTTCAACCCCCAAATAAAATGCTTAGATTATAGAAAATCTACGTGAAATAGAGATTCGAAATCCGTAAAAAACATCAAGAACCGTCAATCCAATGTCAAGTTATAGCATTTTAAAAATTTTGCTACCCAAATTTTATGTTTAGTAGTGTGTACAAGAACTAAGGGCCTTAATCCAAAAAGTGACAAAAACGTCTAGAGATATTGATGTTACCTTAGTAACGAACCATATTGCAACGACCAAAAAAATTTTTTGCGGAAATTTCACTCATACAAACTTTTTGATTTTTTGCATGACTTCATTGATCACCCCGTATATAATAAACCTATGGTCCTACGATAAACATACGTCATGCAGCTTAATCCGAAAAAAACTAGCTCTTAAAATCTGCAAGACTCGTTCAAAAATTTGCATTCCTGTTGAAAATATTGAACTTTAAGTTTTGCCTAAAAATCTCTGTTTGTAAGTTCGAGTGGCCAGCAGTTTAGATACATAAATAGCTATTTCATATATTTTTTACATTAATAAAAATCAATTATTTTAACAAAAAGTTTCAAGATAAACAAGTCTTTAATGACCGGACAATAGTTGGCCAGAACCTAACTGATCACCTAGAAGATTTAAATTTTAACAGGGTCAAAAATGCAAAAACCATTTTTAATTAAATGTTTGTAATAATTCTTCTTGTTTCACTAATCAAGCTGCGACAAAGCTTTTTGTTAAAACCGAATCGAATGTATAAACCAAATGAAAAAGAAAGGAATTCATTCAAAAATTGTTAGAGATTTATCCCCTTTTGTCATTTCATTTAGAACTTTTTACATTATCCTTTTGTTCTGTTTGGGGTGTATTAAGATAGGATTCACGTTTAGGAGTTAATTAATTTTTTTTGAAGCCAAAAAGTTATCTAAATTAATAATACATAGTAGCAAGCAATGAAAAATTTTGGTTTTTGTACAATATAAAGAAAAGGGTGAAATTAAGTAAATCGGAACAGTTACAAAGACACAATTAAAATATTATTTCTAGTTAATAATTATTTAGATAATAATCATTGTGCAATTTTTGTACAAATAATGTACGTTTTTCTTAGGTTTATAAGTTTTTCACAAATTTTGAGAAGTAGGTATTAAAATTTGTACGGAAGATAGGGACAACTTTATTTCAAGTAAAATGTTGAGTGTAACCAAACACAAGTAAGAGTTAACATAACCCTACTTTTTACTGTTTCACATTGAGTTCTCAATTGTTATTATTTAAGATATTTTTATTTATATTTTGCGCAGTGGGAAGGTATTAAACAATAAAGAAATCCTTTGTGCGTGTTTATTTTTAATATAAATAACTATTTTGCAGTCAGCAGCACCGGAAAAAAGTTGCGTAATTAAATATATAATAAAATGATGTTCCAAAGTATTTCCGATGATTTTCCATTTTCGAGTTATTTTGAAAAAACTAAATTTTCGAATTTTTAATTCAATTTTTTTCTAACGTTAATATGAAAGGTAGGGTAAAACCAGTAAAACTTATTTTCAGCAACTTTTAATGAGCATAAATATTACGTTATCAATTTTTTCATTCGACGTTTCGTCTTTGGGCAGCGATCATCAACTTCATTTTTTTAAATACGGTCCTGATGTTTTAATGTCAAATTTTGGAAGCCCTTGTTATTCTGAATTTAACAGTGTATCACACATTATTGTTAAATTACTTTCTTCTTCTTTTTTTGACCATTATTAAGAAATTTTCTTCTAGAACATTTCATATATTATATTATTCCAGCTTTTGTAATTTAATGAAGAAAATAATGAAGCAAACTCAATCTTTTTAATTTGTTGTTTTAGTTATGGCCATGCCTATCTTTGACAGTTTTCAAGACAATGGCGTTTGAAAATTGTTGAATTACGAAAATGTAGAAAGGATACACATTATAATTAATAATATCAGAGTAGTGCTTGAAGTAAAAATTTTATTAGGTTTTTATTTAAAAAAAAAGAAGTTAGCCATAAATTAAATGTTCAAAGCGTTGACCGTTTTCTTTCAGACGAACTCTTTCTTGAAATTCCCTGAGCACGTTGTTCATTTGTTGTGGGGGTGACATTATTAACAGAAAATATGACAAGATGCCAAGTGTCTTGTATTCATAGCCATCTTGATTAAATAATTGGAAACTGACATGGTTATGATCATGAAGCAGTTCAAGCGACAAATGATCTCCATAGCCACCTAGATAAAATTGAAAAGATTGAAATTTGGAATGCAGCTAAATTTTTAGCTGTCCATATGTCAAGAACTATCAACTTTAGACCTGGGATAGTGTATACAAAAATTATAGAAAAAGTCAGATAAATTAGAATTTAGAGTTTAAAGTAGGGCATTCAATTTAAATTATTGAAGTAATTTGTGCCTGAATGTCATATTTTGTAGCAATTCCGGTTGCACCGGAAGTGAGATTGTCATGACACAAGGATACAAGGCCCATAAAAAGAAGTAAGAATAATATATTAAACTTTTCGCATATTCATTTGTTTCATGTTAAAACAGTATAGTTTGCGGCTCTTTCGACATTTTCAAACGCCTTTTTCTTGAAAACTGTTAAAGATAGGTAGGGGGTATGATACATGATTTACACTTAGAATTTGACGTAGAATCAAAATTTAAAAAAATATACAGGATGTTTCGTTTAAAATAACAAATTTGACTATATTTCCGGTTGAACCGGAAACGATAGTCAGATGTTCGAGCACTCAAAATCTGCATCTAACGCAACCATACGAGTTCAAAAAATTTCAAATCGATATATTATTTCTTAAGAAAATAACGAGTTGGCCAGTAATGTCGTGGTCACCCGGTATATATGAATAGCTCAACATGAAATGGTAATAATCCATCTTCCATGCAATATAATAAGTATCTTTAAATTGAAAACCTATATTTATGGTAAAACTTACCGTTTGTTTTAAGTCATTTCAAATACTTTGTCATTTAATAATATTTAACAAGCTGCACTTTTTTTCCAAACATGATTTACATTATTTGACAAATTAGTTTTGCTGATTCACTTGGCATCGTTTCATCACTTTTCAAATATCAATATGTCATCTCAGCAAGGGTTAAGGGCGACACAAAACATTCAAGAACCAGCCCAGCCTAATTTGCATAAAACGAACATGACATTGTCACATTTAATAGCTACCTGAATCGAATTTGATTCCCAAACGAAATAAAAAGTTAAGGGTTTCCCTTCGCATAAAATAATAAAAAGTAATAAGGTTACAATGGAAAGAGGCCGGTTTTGATAATTACCAAAGGGTTTGTGTTCAAGTACGTTGCCGTAAATCAAAAGATGTACAAAAAGTGTGACTAATTGTTTGAAGTAATTGTAGAATTATTGTTTTTTTCTTGATAGTTTAATGGGTGTTTTAATCCGTATGGTAGTAAATCTAAATTAAGGAAAATAGTATGTCTTATTATGCAAATTTTAATTGTACTATTATTGTTCTCTATGGGCAGAGTTGGTTGCAATAATAACAGACTTTTATTTGAAAAATAAGGGGTCTGAATAGTATTTTAAAGAATTTTTAAAGTATTGCTTAGATTTTGTTTTATCTAAAGCCCACGTAGACCTCAAGCTGCAGTACTAACGTACCGTGGCGTCTGCAGGGAAGGGAAATTTAATATATTGACATGGGATTTAAAGGATTGGCGGTTGGGAGAGGAAGGGGAAACATCTGCAGGCAATTTGTTCCATAATGTATGAATGAGTCATAGAACTGGGATGGGCTTTTGTAGCTGAACAGTAAAGAGATGCCCACCTTACGCACCTCTTGTTGTTCTGTTAGGAACATTCAAGGGGGGAATTATAGCGGCTTGTTCTTCAGGGCAAAACCCGTGGAAGTATGGGTAGAAAAGGGATAAAGCCCCAACAGCGCGGCGATGAGCGAGAGAAGGGAGTTTTCTTGTCATTGTTAAGTCGAATGGCTCTCTTTTGGATAGAATCAAGGATGTTAAGTGTCGAAGGTGAAGCAGTTTCCAGATGTGGAAACAGTAGCCTAGGTCAGGTCTTATTTGGGAAACGCCAGTATTGATAGGATGGAAGTCAGGTCTGCTCAGATTTACGAAATGTAACTAGTGCCGTTTTATATCTCATTAACAATAACGAAGTAAGACAAGTGGAAAAATTCAAGTACTTTGGAGTAATAAGAACACATATAGGAAAACTAGATTAGATAAATTACAGGAAGAACATCAGCAGCATGAAAACTCTTCAACATTATAAAGCATACATTTCTAGGAAATAAACAAATACCCAAAAATGTAAAAGCCGAAGTATATAAAAAGTCGCAAAACCCATCCTTACTTACGCATCAGAATCCTGAAGTACCAAAAAACACAAAGAGAAGATCACCACAATAGAAATGAAGCGGAATAGACCAGATTAGTACAAGATTAGGAAACGAAACATTCAGAAGTAATTCAAACACAAAACCGATAAACCGGATAGTGGAGGAAAACCAACTTCGATGGAACGAGACAAGAACAGTAAGAAAAGTATATGAAGCAAGGACAACAAGGAAGAGAGAAAGAGGAAGACCAAGGAGGACATGGCAGGATGAAATAAGAGAAGCAGCAGAACGAAGAGGAATAAAATTCGAAGACATCGATAGACTGGCACAAGACTGAAAGAATTGGATAGAAATATGGAAAAGAAGCCCATCACAAAACGACTCAGCTCCTCCCTCCCCCGCCTCGCAACCCGTACTGGTAGATAGGCATAAGGCATAACTAAGTAAAGTAACAATAACAAAAATTCCGCGATTCGCTAGAAGCGTTGAAAATCATTCCTTTGCTATATGGCGATTTTTACTGTAATAAAATAATAATTTTTTAATTGTGATAAAGTGATAAGTGGTTGTGTGGTGAAGTTCGTCTGTGTTACATATACACTTTTAGTTTTAAATAGCCCCATAAAAAACGTCCAATGGTGTTAAATCGGGCGATCTGGCAGGCCAATCGCTAGGATCTCTACGACCAATCAACGATCAGGGTAAACAGTGTCAAAATATTGTCTTACGTTTCTGCTAAAATGAGTGGGCGTACCATCCTGTTGAAAAACGGGGTTCATGTTAAATTCATCAGGATTCTCTTTAAGTAAACTGCTCGTCAAAAGTTAAGGATATTGCTAGTATCCAAATAAAACATTTCCGCTATTAAATTTTTGTTAATTTCGAGATGAGGTAATCAGTAATCAAACCTGTATATAAAATTCATTCGTCTGACTTCGTAATTACAGAAAAATATGGGGAATTTTAATTTTTTTTTTAAATCATAAACTGGTTGGGGCTGTAAACAATATTATAATATAGTATTATAATATTATATTCCATCCTATATTTTAATAGGGAAAAAACGAATTATTATGCACATATTTACCACAGACTCTCTCTCTCTCTCTCTCTCTCTCTCTCTCTCTCTCTCTCTCTCTCTCTCATTCATACCCAATTTATCGCGAAAATACCAAATTTATTTCCCTACATAAATTTTATTCATTTCACCATTTTGTCTAACGACTTTTGGCTCACGAAAACACTATCTAATTGACAAAAAAGGTTGTAAATTGACGTCATAAATTACCACGTTTTTTTCTCCATGTTAAGCTATAAAAATCTATTACTCAGGGGCGTTGGTAATGAGATGCGTACGGTAGAACAGCTGCGCCTTAATTGTGCTGGGTACATGAAGTTTAATAAAGGAAAATTTAGATGGTAAAATGTTTATCTGCTAAAATGAGAACAATTTAAAAAACGTGATATTTACATAGTGCTCAAGCGAATGCCTTAATTGTAAGTTTCGACTACACTGAGAAAAACGTTTGTGCCAAGATATACAGCACAAAGAAATAATGAGCCCATTTGTGCCGTTGTCAAACTTTTCAAAGGACTTACCTAGATTACTATCGGGAAAGTATAGTGGCCAAAATGGAGGTATTTACTTTAGGCGCGTTTCCACTTTTCATTAAAACTTCTTTATGGCACTGGTTTTAACCAAATAATCCTAATATATACAGTGTATAACAAAAATTTGGGAACCTCGAAATATCTTGCAAATTGTTCATCCAATTTTTATGAAATTTTGTACACTTAAATACGAAATTACGCCCAATCCAATGGTGAGTTCCGCACTCTTGTCAAGTTTACCGTTTTCCTGAAGTCAACAGGAATTTTGTTTTAATGGAACGCTCTATATTTTATTCCATTTTCGAATTCAGCTTAAAATTCTGAATATTGGGAACATTTTGTCCTAAAGTTAACAGTGTTTGAGAAAATGGTGGTCAAATATCGGTTTTTTATTTTACCTTAAAATACCTGTACACGAAAGTTTACCTGAAATGTCTGACATTGCCAGTTTCGTTTATTTACAAAAAGTGGATCATTTAACTCCATTAGGGTGGAGCGACGATATATGACAAAAATTTTATTTTTTGAAAATGGTGTTCCTAACCTTAAGAAAGTTGTGGTTGGGAAATATAAATTTTTTGGAATTTTAATTTTTTTTGCGATTGTCCCCTCCACCGCCACAAAATAAAGAAAAATAATTCTTTTTTTGTAAATGAAGTTGCCCGACTTTGGAAAAGTTTAGTTACAAATTAAAAGTTTTTTAGCGTTTTCAGACTTTTTTACGAGCATCCTTTCCACCGTCACAAAATTTAAAAAGTGTGAAAATCTAAAAACAAACTATTTTTATATTTGTGTAACTATTCACTACTATTCCACTTATTAGTAAATTAAAATACCAAGCTACAGTAAAGTAAACATTTATTTTAAAAAATACAACTAAACTAGAAATTTAACACTTTATTTCTTTCGAATTTTGACAATATGGACCTAGAATCTAATTTGTTTCTAACTATTTAGTCCATCTTGCCTTTCATAACCACAAACTGCAATCAGGGGCGGACTCATGGGAGGGAATTGGGGGAAAAAAATGTCGACGGTTTTTCTCGGAGGAAATTTGCAAAAAAAGTCGACAATTTTGAATTTTTATCTTTTCATAGTTGGATATTTGTTCTCCCCGTCCCTAACATAGTGCTTTCGGTATACCCCTGACTGCAATAGATGTTTCAGTCACATTTTCACTGCTTTTTCCACGGCTTGCATGTGGCAAGGATAATCTTGGAAACTTCTGATTGCTCTGGGTCGTCTACGATTCGTTTTAACTGGAAATCACTCAGTCTAGCAGTTATTGGTGGTTCAGTGACAATCTACTAGTTCATAGTAGCTTCCAGCTAAAAAATAAAAACCTGGGACTGCAAATCTCCGAATTCTTGGTTTACTATCCGTTTTGGCCCTAGGCTTCAAAATTGTGCAATAAGCTAGCTGCCTTATATGTATGGACTCATCTCAGAACATGGAGAGTAATACAAATCATAATATAATATTGCAGGCAGAAAAAAGAAAACTGCACTTTTTTACACTGCTACTGCTCTTAAGTACTGTTTTTAATAAAATGTCTTTTTGAGTGGATCTTCATTTTTTTTAAATATTAAACATTTTTTTAAACTCACAGTCTTACCGTATTTTGCTTATATACAAACATGTAATATAATCCGCGTATTTATATACAGCAAAGTCAAATAATCGTTGACTATCTTTCTGAAAAGCATTTAATTTTAATTTGTAAGAAGGAACATCTTTTCTTTGCAAATATGGCTTCAGCAGATCTTTCCGTTTTTTTCTGGTATTCTTTAATTAAGGCTACAATTATTTGATGACTTACAATTGGAATAGAAGCAGATTCCCAAATAGCTCTAATCGTTTTAACAACAATTTGCTGAAGCCTCTGACACAAGAAGGTTTTGATTAACACGAGTTTGTTCTAGGTTATGTCGAGTCATTAAAAAGTATTTTGTAACGTCCGAGACCGTGGGTAAAACGGAACAGGATAAGTCCTTTGGTGCGCCAAAATTGGACATTTTTGCATTTTTGTTTTTTTTTTGGAAATTTCCTATTTTTACAAGTAGAATAAAGAAAAAACAACACAACATAACGAGTTAAGTTAAGCACGCCGCTATGACGACAAACGACTAACTAATAATCAGCATCTAGTACGAAACTTCTCATAACAAAAGTTACATGCAATTGCCTATTATTGCATTCCACTCCAAAAATTTTGACATTTTTTTAAAGGAAAATCAAGTCCTGGTCGTAGAATATATTTATTATAACCATGAAAACACTTTTATAATAAAAAGAAAATCGATCAGACTTGTTTTTCCACCGTCACATGGGCGCTATAACGACAATATAGTAAAAGTGGTGGGGGTGGGGGAGGCACTTGACAGAAAAAAATTTTTTTTTTGGGAAAAATATTTATTTTTGACTTACACAACTTTCTGTATCTCAGGCCTGCCAGATTTAAGAAAAAAAATATTGCGCTCCACCCTAATGTTCATAGGCGTATTACACAGCCCCACAAAAAAAAAAAATTTGGTACCCCTATCGAGACAACTATATCCCTATGTAATTTTCGATGCTGAATCCGAATCCGAGGTCAAAAAAAATAGTACACCCCCAAAATCAACCCCTAGCGCTAAAAAACACCTCAGCAGGGTAAAAATGACTTAACGCTGTACTATTTTTTTTGACCTCGGATTCGGATTCAGCGTCGAAAATTACATAGGGATATAGTTGTCTCGATAATTTTTTTATTTTTTTTTTGTGGGGCTGTGTTATTGTTTGATATATAGAAACTAGTACGCTGGTTAAAGGTGTGAGAGTGAGAGAGATTAGTCGGGACTTTTTAAATATATTATTACCCAAGTAATTTAACACTCTTCAAGTGGCCGAATATTAAGTGCTCTTAGTAAGTTAATCAAATTTCATAAACACATCCATCTATATTAAGACCACGCTTATGTTAAGTGTCCTTTTAACACTTAACACACTCACGCAATTTTCACCGGGCCCTCGAGAGGTTTAAAACACATAATTATACAGAAAATACGGTAATTTATAGGCATCGCACGTGTTAGATGCTTATCTTGACATAACACGTTTCTATTGCAAAATGATGGAACATTTTAAAACGTATTTTAACTTGATGACCTTAAGCCATATGGTGATGATGATCGCTGTTGCCATATTTATATAATTTGGTATGGTTTTGTCTTGATCTAACTTTAAGAGTCCATTAGGGAGTTTTCGATTTGGAAATTTTGATTTGTGACGGTTGAGGCAAAGCGGAGGAATATTCTTTAATATGTTTTCACTAAAAATGTTTAAGATTATTGCTGGTCAATTCTGGAATATCGATTACCGAATGCCGCATGCGACATCAACATAATTTCGTTTTAAAAATGTTTCTTATTAGAATTGTTCTTGTTTAGGTTCCACCTAAATGTAAAAAATGTCGATTCTTATAAGATCAAGAAATGCGAAAAGTCCTATGTGAAATTTCCTCTAAGTATGACGCATGCGACATTCGGTAATCGAGATTCGAGAATACACGGCCTTGTTGCTTGTTATCTTGTTACAAAAAATATCTAATTGTTGCTGTGGTAACTTGATTGCCAAGACAAATGTCGTCATAGAAACCAAGCAAGGATCTTAATCAATCTCTCGTAGGATTTGAATGGCGCCCGTTGACATATGCCATTTCTAGTAACATTCTGTTTAGACAACTTTAACTTTGGTCAGGGTCGGACTTCTCATTTTTTTTATCAAAATTTATCACTGTTTAAATAGTGGAACAGAATTTTGCCGAAATTAATTTGCGGGCAACGTATGTGTAGAAATATGAAAAAGAATTGTACTAGAACTATGAATAAGTTTAAATGAACATGTTGATATTTGCTACCAATCTCACGCCGCTCTTGCTAGGATAATTTATTTTTAGTTTCAATAAAACCAAGTCGAAATGACAATTAAATTTAAAATACAAAGTTTTCCCCTAGAATCGTCGAAAACAGCATTAATGAAAAATCGATTAAATTTTAAACTTATTTTCATTAGATCGATCCGCGGAACTTTCGTACACTGTAGGGTTATGTCGTTTGGAGTGAAAAGGGTAGAAAAATAAAAACGAATACTCCCAATTGGCTTTTCGTTCATGCTCCACAGAATTATCTTAGAGGTGGTTTTCATCTGACGAACCGTTCTCAACGTCCGAGACCTGAATAACTGTGGGCTCTTGAGTCACCATAATATTTTTTTTAATTTAATGCCATCCTCCAGCACCCTACAACGTCCTTGATTGAGTTGATGTGGGCATTATAAAATCCTGACTCCATACCATTTCGATGGCATTGAACTAACACTGTTACGGAGGCAGACGTATCACTTCATGTCCAGCATCCCTAATCAACTTGTCAACGACGTAAGACTTGGCGGCTTTCGGGATTTGGTTTATTACCTCCCATAACCTCCTAACAGTATCCCAGGGAGTTAAAGCGACGTTTTTAGCTCTAAGCCAATCCTGCAAGTCTCCCTTCCTCCAGTTTTTGACGGGCCATTTTTCAGTATGATGACTGTAATAACTGGCGTTATCAAGAAGGACGATCGAAGGTCCCTCCAAGCTTGGGAGAAGGACGCTCTTTAACTATTTCTCGAAATTTTTAGAGTTCATATCGCCATGGTAATCTTCTGTACTTGTTTTGGAAACACTAATCTCTTTTTAATGCACCAACATTTATCACAAATAATTTTTCCTTGGGAAGTCAATGAAACAAATGTTTTTATCTTTCTTCCACTCACTGTATTACATACCTATACACATATATGAAACTAACTAATATGAAAGTAAGATATCATGTCAATATCAACTAGATATTTAATAATAAGAAAATTTATAGTTACCAAATCCTCCTACTTGGCCTGGATGTACTAGGAATACAGTAATCGTGATCAATAATAAATTAATATTATCTAAAAATGTTAATAAAAGGTAAACACACTACTCTGCAAATAATGATTTTTTTCTGGAATTATGTAATTTAAGGCCTATATTACAGTCAAACGTAACAAAACAAGAAACATCCTTTTTAAGCAAGGTTTGATTATATTATCTTCGTGATTAACATAACCTATAAAAAATATGGTAACTAAATTACTCATTTAGATTCGTAATTTACGTCGCAAAACATACAGTTCCTAGAACATTAATAAATGTTGGGGTAATATTTGTCTAGATGCCCATCTACACGGTGTTCGATGTGAGGTACTGCGCATATTCCACCTGTTGACGCTTTTCCAGCTCCAAGGATTAGATGTGGAATATGTATCTTCGTCGCGTATATGTAAATTTATATATTTATCTCTTGTCAATTCAGCGATTGTCTGTGTCCGCGAGGTGTTTTCTGAATTAGGGAACTTTAAATTCTAAGTTGGCAAATATGTTTGACATGTGTCAAAGGTCGCCATTAAAATTTTACGTAGGACTGACTATAGTTATTAATCTTTGATGAAAAATATATAGGGATAGTCAAAATACAGCTTAGAGGTTCTATTTTGATCTGTGGTTTTTCAAAAAGGATGTATGTATATTTGCAGATTTGGAACAATTAAATAATTTAAGCCTCTATAAAATTAGAATCACCTGACAACATGGCTAAAAGTAATTTAAAATATTGTCTACTATTAGAACTGTTAAATTTTAATCTTTACCCTCTTGAACAGATCATATTACAGGGTTGTGATTATTATAATAAAGGACTCACTCCCTTAAACGGCGGGGCATTAAAAGTTAAGCCAATATTTAACTAAGAAATAATTATACCGATGTAAACGCGATAATGGCACTAAAGATCTACGATAAGTTTTGAACTATACTAAATGTAAGCACGTAATTTGAGACTGCGAACAATTCGGATGGTGCCTAATGTTTGGAAGTTATGATCAGTTTAGGGTGACTTTCGGGGCGCAAAAAGTTACATTTACGGGTATATATCGTGATTGGGTTTTTTAGCCATATGGCTAATGATGTACATGGGTAAAAAAAAAATATTTTCAGCTTACAGTCTAAGTGAGAAGGCCCCCGGAAAATGCCTTTAGACTGCGATTTTTTGTTTAATATGGAATATGCATATAATCCACATAAACCTGTTGTTTTTATCCAATTATTTTGGATTTTATCACGAATTTATTAAATAAAAGGATACGGGATGATGTAACATTCTTTGAAGCCAAAACAAACCATTCTAAGCGACACTGTAAACACAATTTGTAAACATTGGCCACATCTTATTTTACCTTGTATTTGTGTACAAAAAATACGTTAGAAGCATTACAAGATTTGCTAAAAGTAATAAAAGCCCTAAGTTACTTTATTTTCTGCTAAATAATAATAAATTTAAGTTAAAAAGGTTTTATTATTTATAGGTTATGTTATTTCTAAAGGTGATTATTTAAAGTCGCTCCGAGTCATTTATAAATCTATACGTCGCACATTTTCTTTTCTAGTTCATTAGACAAAGACGTACGTGAAACCGAGTGTTCAGACCGAGGTTCAGCCGTTTTCCTAAACAACCAGCACAGACAGCAACACTTCTGAGCTCCAACACTCCAATGCTATTTTATCTCTTTCTACTACCATTCTTGATTCAATTACGTAGTAATTCGTAGTCTTGTCTATGTTCGTAGTTCGTAAACTGCTCCCCCAAGAGAATAACAAACAACAAAATATAAGGGCTTCACGTTCGATACGCTCACAGTATACGGATATCGAATCCTTTTATTTAATAAATCCATGGTCTTTATGAACAAAGCAAAGAAGATTTTCTACTACGAAATGATATCATTGGTTGTGACGTCAAGTGTCATGTAAATAAAAGTGTTATAATGGCTACTACATGGTGAATTCCATTGTTAATTTATTTTCTTGATTATTTACCAGAGATTGGTTAGTTTCGTAGATAAGAAACATTACATTTGAATAAAAAAAAATGCTTAACAGTGACTGGAACGAAATTTGTGCAAGGACAGTTGGATAATTTGGTGACAGTTGATGCTTGTATAGGGTTGACATCCGTCACGATATATTGGGATATATAGAGTTTATGTCCCGACGACGGACCGAGAAAGGCATCAAAAATCCCGATCGACGTTATTAAGGCTTTTAAATTCAATTTTAAAAGGCACACGCATCAACAAACGTGATTTTGAAAGGTTTTTAAAAAGAGAGATTTTGCGTATAACGCACTAGAGTGGTGCAGTAGACCTCCATCTTGGGGACTTTTGCGTAGTTCATTTGACTGTTAATGGTCCAAGTCATTTCCAAAATTCAACGATTTTGACCGAATGTCGAAGTTGAACAAAACAATAATACAATGAGGGCCAAAAGGTGCGCATAAATTCGATAAAAATTAAAGGAAAATTTTTTCAGAAAAACACTTGGACACGTCAATTTTTGTTTTTAGTTACGCATTTTTTGGCATGACAGACAAGTATACAGGGTCACTCATGTAGTAGATAAATGTCATTATCAATGTTTTTCTTATGGAACCCCCAGTATATCATTGAATTCTTCAAAAGATTTTGAACATGTTTGGTATCGCGAAAACGCACTCTTAAATTCATCTATTTATTAAAAACGGAATTATAAAAAGAAAAAAAAACAAAAACTGCTCTAATCTAGATTTTAGTAAATGTTCGACCTGTGCCCCGTTGACTTCTTGACAGTAAGCAAGCCGGAATTCGAATATTACATAAATATATGAGTGCTATTTATGATATTCATTGGTAAATTTCTCGATAACTATCGACTTTAGGTATATCATGCCAAATGCCAAAACTTTTGAAGAATTCAAAAATTCAATGATATACCATTATTCCATAAGAAAAATATTGCCAGTGACATTTATCCACTACATGACTGACCCTGTATGCTTGTCTGTTACGCCAAAAAATGCGTAACTAAAGACAAAAATCGACGTGTCCAAGCGTTTTTCTGAAAAAAATTGCCCCCAAAGGGTAATACGGTTTTTTTATAATAATAATAATAATAATAATAATCGTATCAACATGACATGTGATATATAGTTCCTATCCCGATTTGCAAATTTCGAATTTTTTATGAAAATTTGTAGTAGAAAATCTTTTTTTTTTGTTGATAAAAAACAAAATAAATGGATAAACACAACCACTATAAATTTTCAATTTATCTAGAGAATACAAAAAAATATATTTCAGGTTTATTTGGGTTACATGCATATTTTCTACCGGGAAAATGTCAATAAAAAAACTGAAAAAGACTCTGAGCAAACCTAAACAAACCTAAGCACACCTGTACATATTAACCATGTTTGGGTGTGGTTTCTCGGGTTTGCTTAGGTTTCTATATCTAAAATTCTTACATGGAGAAATAAAAACGTAGTTTTTATTTCGCCAATATTTTATTTGCAACCTTTAGGCCTTTAACATTAAAAAAAAAACAGCTAATTGCCATAAAACATTCCCCCTATCTTCATATATCATTATTAACCCTTATACCCATAATACCTCCCCGACAACAAGCGGTATTTTAAAATCGCGTATTTACGTGTTATCTCCGACTTTACCAGCTCAGCTAAGTGCTTTTAAGTCCGTCTAAATGTGCGTGCAATCTATCAGCTCGAAATATCTCCACCATGCTGACTTAGAACGTAATAGAATACGTTTTATCTCCAAATGAAAAACGTGCCACCTAAAAAAAGTCCCTTCTGGTAACGGAGCTGGAAAAAGAGGTCAAGCTTTAGACGTGAGATGTTAAAATTCCTATAAAAATAATTAGAATACTTGTAAATAAAACATTTCAGTGTTTTATTTGTTACATTCTTCATTGTTTTTTTTATATTTTTCTTTACCTTTTCTTCATTCCATGAGTGGCCAAGCCTCACAGAATAAAGAATCACAAATACGTTCGTTCTTAATGGCATCTCTTTCGAACATGATCTCAGCTGCCACAAACATATAACTTCAATCCATCCATTCCTTGCTTGAAAAAATCCAAAAACACGGGTAGTTTTTTTTGCATTTCCCTTAATTTTATCCTTCATCCAGGGATACATGCCAATGCATACATGCCAATGCATACATGCCAATGCAAAGGGCTTAAAAATGGAATATAAGCCACTATTTACTTTTGAATTTCTGTTAGCTGATATAAATAAAAAAATGTGATTTTTTAATAATTTTTTCATTGTAAATATTGTTGTAAATGTTCACCATTTTTTTCCTGGCGGCACCCTAGCTTAGCAAAATTCATTTGTAACAGTATTTACCATTTCTGGAGTTATTTGTCGGATTTCGTGTGTTATTCGTTGCCTAAGTTCCTCTAAATTTTCTGATTTGTCACGTAAACTTTACTCTTAAGGTGGTCACAAAGAAAATAATCACGGTGGTTAAGATCTGGCGATCTTGCCGGCAACTCAGTTGTACCTCTTCTCCCTATACACCGGTTGGGAAAAACTTCATTCAAGTATTGTCGAACATTTTGCGCGTAATGTGGCGGTGCACACGGTGCAGATATTTAGATTATCTTAAAAAATATTGGCCATTGGGAATGCTATCCTGAAGTTCGGCCAGGTTCGCATACCTCCTTTGATAGACTTCGTCTTTAACGTAACCTCAAAAGTAAAAGTCGAATGGATATATGTCAGGAGATCTTGGGGGCCAACGTATCGGACCATTTGGTGCTACCCACCTATCTTGGAAAAGCCTTTCTAACAACATTCTGGATGGATATCGTGCAATGTTAACGGTGTTTTTATAAATTTCCTGGCCGAGTCATATCTCGCAATGGCGACCAAAACTGGCCACCAAGACCTTGAGATGTGACACAGTGCAACTCCTTTCCGAAATCTTGTACCTATGCTAACAAACCTGCAACAATTCGGGACTTAAAAAACAAAATTCGACGCGCCATTGATGAAATTCGACCGCAATTATGCGGAAATATTATCGAAAATTTCGTTAAAAGAGCAAGAGCGTGCCAGCAAAGCCGCGGTGGGGATTTGTTCGATATTATATTTCATAATTAATCGTGATATGTGTACTTTGTTATAATAGAAGAATATCAGCACTTTTCAAAAAATAAATCTGTTTATTTTTGCAAATTAAAATGTTCGTTCATTTTGGGACACCCTTTACTTTTCTTAAGATTAATTTTGAAGTCATTGTTAATTGCCTAATCCCCAAATTCAATTAAATCTCCCAATTTATTCCAACAAGGAGATTTGAATCGATAGAATTATAATATTAATTTAAGCAGAAAAAGGTTTATTTAAATCATTAGAGTAGACCTTGCGACAGTTTAATTTTGTCGCTGTGAGTTTTACTAACGACTATTGTTTAAAATTGTTTAATTTCTGCCTCTAGTTAAGCTGCTGTATTTTTATGCAACGGTTACACCGTGTAGTTTGCCTTGCCTTGTTTTCAGGTTACTCCCTGGGCATGTTTTATCTCGTCCTAGTCAGCTTGTTCATTGGCTCCAGAAGTTTGTAGCTTGTTTTAACCTCTTTCTTTTGTTTGGTCCCTGAATGTCATTTTATTTGCGTTGCTCCAAGTCCTCCCTATGTATAGACAGTCACTCTTAGTTCAGTTATCGCTAATTTATTGGTTTTACTTACATTTTTCTTTCCTGAAAATATTTTGTTTGCATTTTCTTGCGACATTGGAACACCCTTAATTTATATGGTTTTTGGTCACATTTTTAACATTCTGTATTATTTAAACGGCATTCGCTTTTCGAAATGTTGTTTTTAAGTCCTACAATATCAAGCAAGTTTTTGCGAGATATCGTTTCATAAACGGTATCAAAATTTCTATAACCGGTTGGTTTTTGCAGATGAACCATTATAGGGGAAAATGTAAAATATGTTTCTGGGTGGAATAATATGGATCAAAAATACTTTTTTAATTATGAAAAACCTAAGCCAAAATTGGACGTAAATAAAGAAGTAAAATGGAAGGATAGAACGTGACAGAAAATTTCAAATATCTTGGTGCTCTCAGTTTCAGTGGCTATGTGGCAGTTACTACCTTAAAAATGTACTTTTTAAGTATTATTGTCGGCATTATTAAGAAAATGTGATTTAGGTATTTTTTTTTGGGCGGAATACAAGTGTGATTCACTTATTTCGGAGGTCACGAGCCGCCACTGATACAAGTAATAAATATTATTGATTATTCAATTGCAGATATTGTTCAATTAGGACATTTTTTAAAAGTCCTGCATGGTCATCTTGGCATATACAGGCCGTTTCAAAAAACATGTGCTATCGCTTAAAGGAAGATACTCTGAAATAAACTAAGGCAAAAGGTTTATATGAGCATGGGTCCGCAGATGCTTTGTTTCAAAAATACAGGGTGTTAAATTTGTTTTGTTAAGTTTTTCAAAATATTTTCAAAATGGCTTAAGCAATTTCGTTGAAATTTGCGTTATGCAAAGTACTTAAATTAAGCATAATTCTGACTATAAAAATAATTTGACAGGTCCTTCACGGGCGTACATATGAGAAGACTCTGAAAATAGTGATTGAGGTCTTCTTTACAACATAAGTGGAAACGAAATATTTTTGAAAAAATTATGTAGGATTTGACGTGGCTTTCTCTTAATATATTACCATCAATCCAAAATAACAAAAAATCATGATGGAGTATTAATAAATTTTATTTATTCAACGTAGTCTCCTTTAAGGCTTACCCTTTTAGCAGAACGTTCATAAAGTAATTCTAAGTTCTTTAAAAAACTATTTGTCTTGGTCTGCAAACCAGTCCTCAACAGCACATATGACTTCGTCATTAGTCGAAAATCTTTGACCTTTCATATGCTTTTTGAGTTCTGGGAACAAATAATAGTCTGGCAGTGCTAAATCCGGAGAATAGGGCGGGTGGTCAATCAATTCAAAACCAATTTCCAGTGCAATCAACGACCTGTGAGCAGGCGCGTTGTTTTGCCAAAAAACACAACTTTCTTACATAATTTAGTTAGCAACTCAGTATAATATGCTCCCGTGATACCCTGTTGCAAATAATCTATCAGAATTATCCCATCTGTATCCCAGAAAACTTAAGCAAAAATCTTGACAGCCGATTTTTGATCACGGAATTTTTTGGGTAGTGGAGAACCAGAAAGCTTCCACCCTTTCGATTGCTCTTTAGTCTCTGGGTCATAGTGATAGACCCACGTTTCGTCCATAGTAATAAGCCCATACAAAAAGTTTGAGGAATCTTCTTTAAAACGGCGCGCGGAGGCAGATTTCCTTCGATGTTATCAATCGAACGCGCTTCTGATTAGCATTCATCATTCAAACATCTCGTAATTCATTTGACAGAAAGCTTTCTCATACCCAAGTCGTCATGAACGATGTGAAACACACGTTTATAGGGAATTTATTGTAATGGAACTTAACTGTAAAACAATCGGATTGGACCTAAATCTAAATATACCTTGTAAAAAGCCTTAAGGTTCCTAAAAAAAACTGACAATTTTTAATGGTGCTAACCTAAGAAATCTTGAATTTTATACTTCAAAATCGACTTTGCAAGTGAGTTATCTCGTGGACCAACAAAAAAATACAGAACTGCATATATCTAGCGGCTGTATTAAATCCATTTCTGAGACACCATCTTCAGAGGAATCTCTGGTTCCGTTAAGAAGCATTTGCGGACCCATATTCGTAAAACATTTTGTTCTTGTTTGTGGACCAATACATGACTACTAATTTTCGTAATGCTCTTTAAGAAAACCCTATATCTGGAAGTTATATCCAATGAGAATCGGTTTAATTTGTAATTTTCCACCTATCTAAATAGTGTTTGCTAAGCTAAGTAATCAAATCTCAGGCTTCCGTAAACTAAACACTCTAAACAAACTTTTCGATTTGAAATTTTAGACTTCATTTAGTTTTCTCCCGAATGAAAATTACTATGTCCAAAGGTTGATAGATATTTCCGAGTATTCTCGAGTACTTAGTGTTTGCGAAAGGTTTTAACTTCCACGAGGGCAATTTATAAATTATGCATTTGGCTTAAAAATGACAAAAAATTTTGACAAATATTGCTTTATTTTCGTTAATTTGGGAAATGGGTAGGGTAATCTTTAGGCCTTTGGGGGGGGGGGGGGGGAAACCCCAACCACCCCCCCCCCCCCGTGGCTGCGCCACTGGGTTGGATGGTACTTTGTGTACGACAAAATATATTGTCCTACAGACACCAAGTACAAAACTGTACCGTGGCTCCGAATTAACTTGACTTGCAGTCACTATACTTCTAACGCATCTAGATTATAAAATTATCCTACAGATTACCTAGGTACATTCTTTAATACTCCAACTTTGTTGGTTGCAACAGATTTGATCCCATGGACCTGGCCTCTCTATAGCTGAGGAAACTGGACAACTACATTTTGAGTCAGCTTATAACTGTACAAACTGTAGCTGATCTAACTATAGGTGAATTAACTTGTACTAACTATCTGTACTATCTAGGGTAGCGTGGAGAGCTGGAGATGTTGCAGAGCTCGAAGCTTACAAATTTATCTAATATTTGCCAGGACTCTTCCAGCATTTTCTATAAAGTCCGAAGCTCCCCTCAGACGTCTCAAGATCAAACAGGACCTCTAATTTACAAATTATATATTCTTTCGCCATAAGAACACCAGCCAATCAGAACCTAAGTCTGTTACGACGTACACCAAATTCACACTTGTTTTTCTCCTAAAGGAAACCCCACGACACTATAAATATTCCAGAAAATTTACTTCGCAATTTTTCTCAATCAAAACAAATCATCAACTCTCCCGCTCAAATCGAACTGCATATATTTAATTATCGACTATTTTAGTCGTATCTATAAAAGTGACTTTTACTTTTCTGGCGTATCTAAAGCTCCGCCAACCGTACACCTTTACGGGAGCGTCTACCGTTCTTACCCCTGTTGTTTTATTTACTGTGAGTGTTATTTATGGTTTTGGGTAGGTCGGTCCTAGTACATGAACGAGTTGTAACTTTCTGGTATTCTACCATGACATTTTTGATTTTTGTCATATGGCGGGAACCACAGTGCCGTGGGTCGAAGGTAAAAGCCAAAAAAGTGACACTACCTAGCAGCCACTGAAAGGAACATCTAGATACAAACTTGATAATGCCTCGATGGGTACTGGATCGTAAAATAAGGCATATTTAACTATTATTTTACTTCGATGAAAAAGAAATCTTAAAAAGAGCGTAATACTTATTCTTTTTATTTGTAAAATAACACAGGACCACAAATGGGAACCGAAAAAAGTCCTTTGGCGAGATGGGTACTGGGATCCCATATGTATTTTGGTGCGCTGATTACCAATCCGAGGTCCATATAACCCCAGCACATCACGTTCAAGGTCATTTGAAGGTCAAATGCATATATTACGGAAAAACCGAAAATCTGACCACGGATTCGGACAGAGCGGGAAATTTTACGTCCAAATATGTAGTTTCTATTTTTTCCAAAATAACCCTCCAAGGTCTTCTGGGGGTGAAATGACTCACCGATAGACCAAATTCTTATTTCCCATATAGGTACATCATCACAACTACAGACTTTTACGTACAACTTAGTCAGGTATCTTTAGGTTTTTTGACGCGCTGATTACGAATCCGAGGTCCATATAGCACGTCACTTTCAAGGTGATGATGTATATGGGAAATAAGAATTTGGTCTATCGGTGAGTCATTTCACCCTCAGATGACCTTGGAGGGTCATGTTGGAAACACTAAAAACTACATATTTGGACGTAAAATTTCCCGCTCTTTCCGAATCCGTGGTCAGATTTTCTGTTTTTCCGTAATATATGCATTTGACCTTCAAATGACCTTGAACGTGATGTGCTGGGGTTATATGGACCTCGGATTCGTAATCAGCGCACCAAAATACATATAGGATATCAATCTCGCCAAAGGACTTTTTTCGGTTCCCATTTGTGGTCCTGTGTAATCAATCACATCGCTCTAAAATCCAATCTACTTTGGTATTTTAAGAATGTTTCCTAGAATTTTCTCAAATGTCAAATTCCTTTATTATCTTTGCACTCTTCTTTACAAAAAACTAAGCAAATAAATGCCGGCAAAGTCGGATTTGTTTTCAGATCTCTTCAATTATTTCACTTCTCATTGTCGTAAACTTTCATCAAAAGAAACCGTCTTCAGCGGCAGAACATCAAAAACGCCATTGAAAAATTAATTAATTTCTGCTAATAAGAGTTATACCTGGAGTCTTAAGTGTCTCCCTAGGGATACTTAAGATTAGTATCTAGATATACGAGGTTTTAGCAAAAACTACCTCTTAGCAAGGCCATTAGGTGTACAAATCACTTGATATTTATGAATATCTAGACGGGCTGCGTTTCCACGGCGGCGTACCTATAATTTTAACTTCACTACACAACCTTAACTTCGCATAGTAAATAAGTAGATATATAGTATATATGTATGTAATGTGTGTAAAAGCTATTGATTTCGAATCAAGAATATATGGCATATATCAGGGATTTTTTATTTATAACCCGGCAAACGATATGTAGAATATTTGCAGACTTTAATAAAATGAAGCAATTACTGTGGGTTAATACCAGAGACTATACCCAACCGAAACGGGACCGAAAGTGGGTCTCCCTGGAAACATTTATATATATCAAGCCATCAATAAATGGATGGAAAAGAAATCTCAAATCTGATAGGAGAATATCCTGGGACAGAGACAGGCAAAGCAGTTTATCAAAAAACAAGCACCTAAAGTAACCGCAGACCTTCTAAGCAGGGACAGAAAGCCAGTTAAAGCGTAAGTAGGGCTGTTGACAGGGCATTGCAGACTCAACAAACACAGAAGCACCATAGGTCTGGCAGACGAAATATTATGCACAACATGTAGGACAGAAGAGAAACCTCGATCCACCTCTTATGCCGGTGTGCATATTTACAGATGCTAGCGTATGTTGACACCAAGATGTTGAAATCAGTGAGGGTTTGGAAAAACAGTACATTTACAAATGCTAACAGATTTGTACACCAGATCCATGCCCTTTAGCATTAAGCTGGTTTTGTGAGATGTTAAGATGAATAAGAAATAAAAGGTAACCCAGATCGGCCCTACAAGGTGCAGAAATTAAAATTGCATAATAAAGTCAGTTGTGAAATACGCTCTCAGACAGGTTGTAAATGTACTGTTTTTCCAAACCCTCACTGATTTCAACACCCTGGTGTCAACACACGCTAGCATCTGTGAATATGCTGCCGGTGTGAAGGCCTACCAAGGATAAGGTGGGGCTTGAATACCCTAGTGCAGAAAGCTATACAAAGAGGCCACTAGCAGGGCCTTTGGGGCTAATCAAAAAGGAAATCTGGAGCAAGCATATAAATAAGGGGAAATCACAATAGATGGCTGCTGGAAGCGATCTTGGAAAAAAACTAAACGGAAAGAGGGTTCTTGCGATACATCATTTTAAAGGTCTCATTGAATATTTTATCCTAGGATATTACGTCATTATTCGCCTTGAGAACAAAATGGCGGTTTGTTTCAAAAAATATTTTTAAAATAAAATGGAATTAATATTGCTGAAGTGTTTTAATTGGCGGTTTGAAAATACGCTTCTGGAAAGATATTCCCCACCCCCACTACTTGAAATTCAATAATTTCAGATCTAATTTTTAACAAAATTTAAATTTTACTTTAATTAGTGGGGGGTAGAGGAGGCCTTAATAATATATTTTTAATCTCCTGCTATCATCAGGAACGTATTTTCAAACCGCTAGTTAAAAATATTCATTACATTTTATTTTAAAAATATTTCTTTCAACAAGCCGCCATTTTGTTTTCAGGGCGAATAATGATGTAGTATTCTAGGATCATACAACACTTGATGATACCTTTAAAATAATCTATCGTAAGACCCCTCTTTTTATTTCATTTTTTTCCAAAATGGCGCCCAGCAGCCACCGTGTGCCAACTTTAAAATTTTTAAATGTAACGGTTCAAAATTTATGAGGGGGGGGGGGGGGGATATTAAAGAGCCGCACTATTTCTACAAAAATGAATTTAATTTTCTTATTATTACTGACCTACTTAAATTTTTTGTTTTGTTTGGTTTGTTCGTATATTCGGAGTTACATATCTCAGAAACTACTGAACCGATTCTTTACAGACTAACAGCTTGAACTTTCTAAGTCTAATGGGCCAAATTGCTACCCTTTGCTTCGCCTGCACAGTATAAAACACATTTAGGCTATTTCGCGACATGTAGTAGTTTCCGAAATTGTAAATCATTTATAGATAATTTAATGATATTTCTTTTTTTATATCTTTTAACATTTGAATGAACCTCCGTATATAAATTTACGCAACCCCGATGAGATATACTTTACAAAATTCGGGTATTTAAGACAATGGCGGACTTCCATGCAAATAAAGCAGGAGGGTCCTGGAAATTGCACAAAAGCATGAAGTGGAAGAAACGTTCTTTGAAATAATCGCTGCTTTTAAATTTTTAATGGATTCAGGTAGAGAGTAAGAAATGTTAATTTGTGAGGCGACAAAGTTTCTGTACAGATTTTCAAACGTTAGGAAAAGAGAGAGAGTGGGAGAGAGTAAATAGTTAGTAAACTCAATTCACATCGGCCACTTAAAACTTGCTATGGGGTAAAGGGTAAATACGAATTAATTTATAGATATTTTCACGCTGCACAAACTTCATTTTCCTCTGCATATCTGTGTCCCACTGCCCTTGAAAATAAGGCCTGATATATTATTATGTACCTTCGCACAAGACATTTGTTCCGATGTGCTATTGAGATCCCGAGAATAAAAACTAGAAATCAGTAGGAATAAAGCTGAATATATCAAGTTCGATGGAGAAGAAAAAGCAAAAAAAAAACAAAGTAAAAATTTGGAATGCCAGAAATGACAATGTGAAAAGAGATGTGTGGGGAACA
The DNA here is from genome assembly GCA_963971165.1 of Philopedon plagiatum. Lineage (NCBI taxonomy): Eukaryota > Metazoa > Arthropoda > Insecta > Coleoptera > Curculionidae > Philopedon > Philopedon plagiatum. The sequence goes on from OZ020191.1 coordinate 10,104,574, forward strand.
AGGGCAGATAGGTTTAGAAATAAAAAAATAACAAGGACGGCCACGTTTGAGAAAATATCTAAGATACAGAAGACCACAGTGGTATGGAATGAATGTATGAAAATGGATAATAATCCGTCAGACAGGTCCTGGTAATGTCTATAAAACGATAGTTAGAGCAAGACCCAAAATAAAAGTGGGTGGGAATAATAAGCAGAAGTGAACAAATTGCTATTTTAGTAGAGCAAAAAAATATTCTTTTTTGCATAATAAGTAAATAAAAATTTTCTTTAGTAAACCGTACAATTAAAACTTTATTTTCTTTTAGTTATGCATAGCATCATCGTGGTTCTCTAGACGCTTCACCTAGTTCGACTTAATTGCTGAACAGACTAAAAGTTTCGCAAACTTGCCAAGGGGATTACAATTACTAGTATAAAAGCCTCATAAGTGGATACGGCAGCGTTAAACTTGTTAAAACTTTTTCTTGCGACGGCTATTTTAAAGTTTTTTTTATTCGGGTTAAGCCAAAAACTTTGAAGATTAAAAATAAATTTTGCGTTAGTTCCATTATTAAAATACCACGTTGAGGGTTAATAGGCAAATACCTCTAATACGAATGCAATGATACGGAGGTGTGGAGGTATTGAAATTAGTGATCAGCTTTCAAAGATAATGCGTAAGCACCGTTCTATTGGCTTGAAATCGTCTGTGGTATTTCTGAAGGGCATCTTTAAGAAAACGTAAAATCATGGGAGAAATAACAGATAATGATCCACAACGAATTCCTCAATTTGGTACTCCACCTGCCTCTCTAGAGCAAATTTTAATTGTTTTGTTCCTTCAAAATAGTGGGGAATGGGTTAATACCAGGTATAGAGAGCTTTAAATTTCATACTCTTTTGGTCAGGTTTTCTCAAGTTTATTTCATTTCTATTTGGGCAATATATTGCCAGTAATAGTTCAGTTAGTTAAAATAGTGTTATGCCTAAAAAATTGTATACAAGGTGTTTCAAAAACCTGTACCTTCGCTTAAAGGGAGATTATTTGAAAGAAACTAAGGCAAAAACTTCATATGATGCATAAGATTCATTAAGATGCTTTGTCTTAAAGATACAGGGTGCTAAATCTGTGTCAGTTTTGTCAAAATGGTAGTAAGTTAAATTCTTACTGAAACCTACCTCTACACATTTTCTTAATTCTCACTTCGTTTAGGGGATAAACGTAATTTTATTAACTGGTTTAGTTTTCCCAAACAATGCAAAAACGTTTATACACGCCATGCGATAACGCACGCTGCAAGGAACAATTACTATCCAACCAATCATTCGCAAGACCTATCTTCCATACAATCTTGAACAAAAGTTTCGAAATCTAATAGGCGGCAGTTTTGGCAGCAGTCATAATTTAAATGCTGTTTCTAAGACACCAATTTCATTTGTTTAATTACTGACGGCGTTATCTCAAGTGCCATCCAGAGAATCGACAAAATTTACATATACATAGAATAAAAGTAAAATTTCGTAAACATAATGATAAAAATAATGTGTGAAAATCTCGACAAAGGTTATCTCAAATCTACTCATCCAGGGATAGCAGGCAAAAAAAGCAAAAGTATCCCAAAATCTTCTTCCTTCAGTTTTAAGACACGGATTATATTATATACGTAGAAATTTAGCATCTGATGCAATGCACAACATATCACTGCTGCATTTGTGCAAAAATTATAGTGTACAACATATTTAAAAATGCCTTTTTACACTCGTTCATCACAAACGTCTCACTCATATGAAAAGAATAATTTTTTAAAGCTTGTTCAATATACTATTATTTAATTTAAATAAGAAATTTTGACAATGTGGCGTATAAGCTAACAATAAGATCGTCTCAAAGCAAATAATTTTGGACCAGTAAATATTTCTTTTTTCCCGTGTAGGTATTTTATTAAATTATTAAATTAAATACATAGGTAGTTGATAATGTATTTTATAACAGGATGTATACAAAAAAAAACTTTATTCAAATTGAATCTGGTTGACATTATCCCAACACAAATACCAAACTAGGAATGGCAATGCTTTAATTTATTTGCGTCCCATTTAATTTACATTAAATTTAATCCAATACCGAATATTTGTATTATAATGTAAATTTAAATAATTTTAATTATTAACCTTTAATGTTCGGCACGATTTAATTCTGGGTTAAATAATTAAATTCCTTTCTTTTTTTATACGTTTCAAACATAATTGCCATAATTTTATTTCTAAAAAAGTTATTGTGTGGTTTGCTATTGTTAAAATTTTATTTTGTATTTTGATAAAGTATTGGAAAATTTTCGAAATCTTTCCGTGGTGTTAAAAATTCTTTAAAAGATACATTTTTAGGTCTAGAAACTAGACATAAGTACAGGGTTATTCCACACGAATAAATATACTAATTTATTCGTGTGGTTATTCCGTGTATTTAGACAGCTTCTACCGAGTTTATTATAAAAGGTAGAAAAGAAAAGTTATTACAAAAGTTGCAGAGCTTGTCCTAAATCGCCAGAAACTGTTACGTAATAAAACAACTGAACATTGCAAAATTGTTAAAAATACAAATTGAGTTAATTTTAAATAGAACACCCAGTATATTTTATAAAAATTTAATATACCTTTTTCTGATTTCAAAAATATATATGTTGGTATTTGGATCAGCCGTTTTCGAGATATTTCAATTTAGACTTGATTATACAGGGTGTCTAAAATAGGTGATACCACTATTGCTATCTCCGAAATGGTAAAAGATACGAGGTTGGTTAAATTAGAGAAATGTGCCATTTCTAGTCCCTATTCATATTCCGTTTACGGAGTTGCCAAATTCTCTATAGTTTCTTATCTACAGGGGATTTTTTAAAAATAGTCAAAAATTTAATTCTTAAATATCTCGAAAACTATTATAGTTAGAAAAAAGTTGTTTTTACAAAAATCACACGATTGTTTACCTTCTCTAAAGGAACGTTATTGTTTTGTTTGTACCATTTGTTGTTACTAAGTTACTGATACTAACTTGTTTTTTTTCAAATACGGACCTGGATTTTTTACTGCAATTTTTGAAAGAATACTTCATACCCTTTATAACCATGTATCACTTGATTATGGTTTTTGACGTTTTGATCAGGAATAACAACATCATCAGGATTTTCTATCGATACGGACCTGGAATTTTCCATGTTAAGGCACAATTTCACAACCTATCGCTGTGGTTTAAATTATTCAACTGATTAATTTTAAACTATGTTCATGATTACTAACCAGAACCCTTTGGTCATTAAAGTTTGTCCAATTGCACTTAAGCCAATGAGTTATTGAAAGCAAAAGTTTAACAGACAGATCAGATATAATTAGCGGCCTTTATTAACAGCACCTAACCAGAGGTTAAGTTTACTACATATTGTAAAAGGCACCCTTGATGATACGACTTCATTATTTACGTTTTTAATATTTTCGTATCCAAAAATCACCTTTCAGTTCAAAAGATAATAATAAATAATCCTATTTTACCTAATAGTTTCATTTCTGCTGCAACTCAGTACAGTTGAATTACTATTTACTGACTTTGAAAACAAACCATATTATCTCAAATTAAAGACCTTTAACTATATTCTAGCATAAAGCCATTGTCATATTTACTGGGTTCGTATTATAAGGAATTCGAATCTAAAATCCGTTTTCTGCTTTATTTTTTGACGTTGCGTTGAATTATAACATATGGACGAGCGGACGAACAGGTTGATGGACCCGATTGGACTGACCACACGAAGCCAATCACGCCTCTAAGAATTAATTATTAGTATTTGTTATAATCAAAACTAAGCTTATGCTTTTTTCAGGCGTTGGACCAATTTTACAAACTTGAGGGTCCTGGTTAGTAATCATCATTATAATTAAAATTTACCAGTTAAAACAATTTAATCCATAGTTACTGATTCTGACCTATTGTCTCCATAATAGGTCGTGAAATGGCGCATTAACTTGAAAAATGCCAGGTCCGTACTGGTAGAATATCCTGATGATGACACTATTCTTCACCAAAACGTCGAAAAACATAATCAAGTGATACACAGTTGTAAAGGGAATGAAGCATTCTTTCAAAAAATGCAGCAAAAAATCCAGATCCGTATTTGAAAAAACCAAGTTAGTATCAGTAACTCAGTAAAAACAAATGGTATAAACAAAACAATAACGTTACTTTAGGGAAGGTAAAAAATCGTGTGATTTTTGTAAAAACAACTTTTTTCTAATTATAATAATTTTCGCGATATTTAAGAAATAAATTTTTGACTATTTTTAAAAAATCCCCTGTAGATAAGAAACTATAGAGAATTTGGCAACTCCGTAAACGGAATATGAATAGGGACTAGAAATGGCACATTTTCTCTAATTTAACCGACCTCGTATCTTTTACCATTTCGGATATAGCAATAGTGGTATCACCTATTTTAGACACCCTGTATATACTGTTTAAATCAATCGTATGAATGTGTAGGTAATGTTTGTAGCATGTATTAAGGGGGAAGTAGGTATCAAAAGAAAGAAGTAGGTGGGTGGAGGGGCTAGATTATGCAACGGGGAGAAAGAAATTAACATTAAAGTATCAAGGGTTTGGAAACCCCAAAAAATATAAGAAAATTGAAAGAACACCTTTGTGGGGGGTTGTTAAGAATTTTAGGTAAATGATTTAATTGCTGATAAGATGGTGAATTAATATTAAGGAATTTCGAAATTTACAAAATTCAAAGAACATTTTTAATTAATTGTAAAATTGTTTTGTAAAATTATTGTTTGATTTTAATTGTGTACAAATATTTTAATATGTTCTACTGCTGTTCGTTCAAATGGATTTCTGACTGGCATCCTGACAAGTAAGTAATAAACTAAATATAACCTATAAAAATAAATGTAAATTCAAATAAATTAAAATTAAAAATTAAACCTTTAAATTTCAAAATAAAACTCAACCCTAAATTAAACTCTTAATCTGTATCTAAACCTCTTTATTCCTTACTTTCAGGAAGCACTGATGATGACCTATAAGGTCGAAAGCGCTCTGCTAATAAATTTTAAAACTTTTGCACTTAATACAAAGCTTTGTTTCATTCATACTTAAAAAGTGCACACTGCCTTCACACAACCTTACTTAAAAAAATAACTTTGGAGGCAATATATGTTTTAGAAATAAATTCACCGTCTTCTTACTTAACCTCGTCAACTTACCCCATCCTCCCCTAAATACACTGACGGGCAGTAAAAAGGGGAAAAAACGCAAAATTTGTGAAAATAAGGAGTACTTACACTACACATGCAAGTGCACTATTATACATTGGAAATCGGAATGTCTTTCACAAATATACTTGTATTATTATTTAACTTTAACAAACAATCTGTTTGGTACTTACAATTTTATAGCAGAATAAATGGCACACCATCTTCAAATAAGGCGACAATTTTGGCAGCTTCCACTGTCGGGTTGTTTATTTGTATTACTGACTTCAACTAACACCAATGCAGTAACAATTAACTAACACTAATTCACAAAATCTGAACAATGAACAATAATTACTAACATAAGCAACACACAATTTTAAAATTAAACTAACAATCTTAACATGAATTTACAATGTAGTAGCTATGTGAGTTTGACATTAGTAGCTTTTGTTTTCAGCGAAAATTTTGTGCACGGCCTACTCAAAGCAAATGTCAAAAAATCGGTTTTTGCCAAGTACCCTGTTTTCGTACCCAGTTTACGTCAAAATTAGCTATATTTATAATGAAAAATAATTAAATTCTATGCAAAAAACGGTATATATGTACATATTTTTCGTCAGATCTGTATTTCTCGAAATAATGATAATTTAATTTGGAATAAAATTGAGTGACCACTGCTCTCGTGCTAGTAATGGAAATGTAGTAAATTGTGAAATCTTATCGGTAATTTTGCAGAAAAAAACTTATTTTAATGTACTGACGTCCTTACCCCATCCTCCACAAGCGCTAGCAGCTCTTCGAAACGAGGTACAGTTTGCTTGGAATGACATACCCCATCAGCGTTGCCAGAGCTGGTACAATTGTACGAATTTGGTACATTTTGGAACTGTTTGTACAAAAGTACATTTTGAATATTTCTGGTACATTTTCATCCTCGTGCCGCTCTCTATAATTTTTATTAGACGAAACTCAAATATCAAAAATACATTTAGCAGATCAGCCAGCCAAGGCGAAATAGGCAGACAAAATACGGCGTGAAAAATATCAATGTTAATATTTTTCGTCTGAGATTAAATATTATGTCATTGTACAAAAGTTCAAGATCTGGTACAATTTAAACTTGTAATTTGGTACAATTTCTTCAGAACCTCTGGCAACACTGTACCCCAAGCAGACACAAATCACCTCATCGGAAGTCATGAAGTGTCTTGTAGGCGGTAGCCGGTCACAGTAAAAAAAATAAAGGGTTTGTTTTTTAACATTTGCTTTACAACCAACTTAACGAACGTTATGTTATGTTGGTAACTTTATGAAAGTACTTATTACTAAATTAAACTTTTAAAGTTTTCTACATCACAAATTATCTCTATTTGTTCACCCACATTATACACACTCATATTCAACTTTAAAAACTATTTTAATCTTCCTTGTAAGGAAATACCTCATACACTTTGCAAGCTGAACAATATGTTACTTTAAAAGTTTCTTGCGAGTTTTTCTCAATTTATGGCCGAGTTTATTCCAACTGGCGCTCTACTTTCAAAGTTTATTAGAAATAAACTCGATACTTTAGCAATGCATCGAAAAATTGAATTAAATGCATATAAAATGTTCATGTTTCGTTTCTGTTGCTGCACCAATAAGCCCATACTTTAAATTTGAAGTTGTAACGATAAATATGATAACCTGAGTCGTAATATATACAGTGTATCTGAAAAATCTTGGTACGGGCAAATATCTTTGCTATTGGTAAAGATAGAGACACCAAATTGTAGGTGTATCTTATTGGTTAATAAATCTACTTTGTCATTTAATTTAACTTTCTTAATCCCCGTGAGGAACGACGCTACGGAGTTGAGGTCAAAAATTTTAAATACTACCCTATGCCGCGTGGTACCTCATTTTAAAGGACTTCAAAAAAGAAACATTTTAACGCAAACCCAAGGTCGGTATCTTAATTCGTTTTAAACGACAAGCCTTTAAAAATTAATAATCGCGAAAAAAAGTAAAAATTTAAATACCTCTGTTTCTCTTAATTTAAAAGTTGTTCGCGCAATGACCACCATGAACTTCTTGGCAGTAATAAGGTCAATTTTGGAACTCACTTCTCACATATTCGATAATGGCAGGCGTTACTTCTTGACAGAGTTCCAAAATCGACTTTATTCGACAGTTACTTAGTAAATTCGTAATATTTGTGCTTTTGCAAATAAAATCGGTGAAAATGTGCGATAATGGGGCTTTAAGTACTTTTTAATATAGTCTGAAGGAACAATTTTATGAAATAAAGTTTCTTGAGAACTACAAAAGGTAAGCCTGCGAACATTTTTCCAACTATAGCTTGCCCAGCGATAACTGACACTCGAAAAGAAAGAAAAACAAATCCCTATGATGTCGTAATGAACTTTCAAAAATTAGGAATACTAAAAAACTATAGGCGTACACGTACTACATCGTTTTTTAGTATTCTGAATTTTTAAAAGTTAACTACGGCATCATAGGGACTTTTTTCTTTCTTTTCGAGTGTCAGTTCTCGCTGGGCAAACTATACTACTGATGACAAAAAGCACCCTTTCTGTAAACTAATAAAAAATTCATTTTCTTTATTACAAAAAAGTACGAATCAAGTAAAAACGAGATAAGCGTTAAATTCGTGCTACCCTATTATTCGAAAATTGTAAATCAATCGTTGCTGCCTGTCCCTATATTTGAGACTCTTTAGAGCCGCTCGTGTGAAAAATCGTTTGACAGGGTTAATATAGAAACTGGGGCAAAGAATTTTTAATTAAACGAAACAAGGAAAGGTTTATTGCCTCACTGCAGCTAAAGTTTCCATAATTTAAAATAGGGCATATGCATACCTATAATCCAAATGAACTTAAAATATATTTTTTTTCTTGATTATTTTCCAGAGGTTAGAAGATTTCGTGATCAGAAACATTACATTTGAACAGTGATGTGAGTCGGTCATATGACCCCGTCATTTTGTGCGGTCATGACGTCATCGCCGTCACGTCACATTAATAAATGACCATCAGGTCATTTAACCTAACCTTAAATTTCATGCTTCGACGCAAGAGTAAAAATTAAGCAACAGAAAGTCACGAGCGTCATAGAAATGAAGACATCACGTGTGCTTTGTCGCGTTTTAGAATATTCCTTGCATAATTCTAAAACGAGACAAAAACGAAATAAGTGACGAATTTGCACATGACGCCGAAGAACATGATAAAACTGAAGGACATGCTTTTCTTTCTTAAATTTTGTAAGAATATTCTTTTTTAACTACAAAGTATTTTTAAACTTTTAGTTTTATGACTAATCTAAATTAAGGGCATTTTTTTATAAATGACCTATATGACCGTCATATGACCGTCACATGACGCTCATTTGTCACGGATGATAAATGACCGTCATTTCACATCACTGCATTTGAATAAAAGGAGTGTTTAACAATGACCGCAACATTTCGTCGGCTTGCACAACAAGGGACGTGTCTCAAAAATCCACAATTTACAGGAGAGCAGTTCAAAAAAATTGGAAGAACTTGATCTTTTCTTGACGACCGAAGTGAATATTACTTCATAAAATTTCACCTCTTTCTATTTTTCAGGAAAAAAAAGGCAAACAACTTGAGATACGCCTTTTCGTGTGCTGTTATTTTTAGGAATGCCTTATTTTCTAACCACATGCGCCTTTTCAAATCTAATAACTACTACATAATGAATCGTGAAATAATGTTTAAGTTTACTGGGAAAGCAATAATATCTTACCCCAAACATGTTTAGACATTCAGAATTAAAATGAGAAATGAGGATTTTGATTAAGAAAAACAAACTTTTATAAAAGAAATATTTCAAACCGGATTTATTTTGTTTAAAACAAAAGTAACAGTTCATGTTATATTAGGAATAAAGAAGAAAAATCTAATAGCCAGATTCTCCAGCGCTAATTTAACAACCAAAAGTTTTGAGCTGGCAAGTGTAAGAATAAGACAAGTAAGTTTTATACTGTGAAATTATTTCTGAGCTTTTTCGCAAATTTATAAAGAAAAGGACAATTTTAGTACGTACTTTTGACAATAATAGAAACAAATTCATAACAGCATCTCGTTCCAATATAAAAACCATTTGGAAACCAAGCAAATTGGTGAAATATCAGAATAATTCACAAGTTTTTAATAACCACTTATTAACAATGACAGGACAAAAACCTGTCAAAACATAACTGATCAACTATAAGATCTTAATTTAAACCAGTACTAAATCTTAAACCTTCTTAGTAAATCTGAACGTAAATGTTTTAACAAGTTATCTGAATAGTTATTTGCATGTCCTTGGATGGATTGTCTAATGTTCATAATAAGCCCATAGTCTGGGTCGTTTTAACAGCAGAAGATGGAACAGTGTTCTTTTAGAAAGCATATATACTACATCCGGTCTTCCCCATATGACTGATTATTTTGCAAAATTGGCCAATGACTCAATAAATAAGTGCAAAGATGAATATAAGTGTAAAGTTACTAGTGTTGAAACATAACGCAGCCAACATGGTCAGTTTGGAGAAAAAAATTACCGAGTCGTTAAATTATCATAATGGTTGTTCGGCGCACGTAGTTTGCTTTTCAAAGATTTAAAAGTATTTAAGGTAAAAGAACATATTATAGTACAAATTGTAAAATACTTTAGAAATACGAATTTGTCAAATGCTTGGTACAAAAAAAGGAGGCAAGAAACTGGTGTTACCTCAAGGCCTTCAATGGAATACACTTGCGGATTGTCTTGGAATTTATGTCAAGAAGTGGCCAAACTTGTTATTAATATGTAAAGAGCATCAAGAAGAAATAGATTTAATGGTTTTCAAAAAGGTATCCGATATCTATATTAAAAGGATAGCCGAAGATTTTTTACAGTTACTAAAACCTATTTCTATAGCACTTGATGCAATACAACAGAAAGGCGCATGTTTATCTCAAGCAGTTCAAGCGTGGAAAAAATTAATGTCTACTTTTGACAGCTTTGAAGATGAAATAATTAACTATTTAAAAAAATATATGACCAAGCTTTAACCCCCTTTCACTTTTTGGCATATATATTGGATCCCGCAATAAACAAAGAAGAATATTCAATACTGGCTGAAGAAACGAGAGCTGCTCTAGATACTGTTGCCGAACATTTTGCAGACACAGGCTTATTGCCAATGATAATTAAGTTGGAATCCAGGTAGAACCCTTTTCACAAACCTATATTTTCCGATAAAATAGTTAAAAATGATACAGCAGTAGAGTGGTGGAGATCCCAAGAAAATGTTTCAAAAATCATGCAAGTGCTACCTATAGTGATTTTTGTTTTGTGTGCCTGTGCATCTTCTGCAGATATAGAAAGGATGTTTTCTTCCTATGGACTCATTTACTCAGATATATTATCAGAAACAGACTAATAAGCAACGAAAAGTCAGTTAAACTAGTATTCCGTTTTAAACATTATAACGCTTAGGTATTATAAAAGCGCGACAATATTTTATTTTTACTTTTAGGTTTTGTTCTCTATTTTTTTGAATTAATAGGATTTTTTAAAAGTTTTATTTTTGTGAAAACCAGCTACATTCCTTTTCAAGTTATGAATATTATAAAAATTAAAATATATCAAGGGTTTTTTTTTGAATCATGAGTTTTATTTTTATGAATAAATATGTATCCTGATTTTAGCTTAATTTTTTAATTTTAATGATGATTTTGAAATTAAATCTCACTTTATTAAAATCATGATTTTATTCGCTGATTTTATTCAACTGATCTAAATCTTCTCAACCTTGACTGAAAGCCCGTCAACAGACGTTCCCAAAAAGTAGGTGGGGTACCATATCGTTGGCATGGTTATGCTATAAATAAATTGGGAATCTTTGATTATTCTAAAATGTAAATAATGGTATCTATAACTTGATTTTAAATCACTGAGTACACCTAATGAAAGAAACAATAACAGATCTCGTGGTTTCAAAAGCGTCGTCGGTACCATACGCAAATACCGGTATATTTGTCATCAAGGGGATGAAGACCAAGCGACATTAAATAACCTCTTAAAAAACGTCTAGGACAAGCCGATTGTCGTTTATTATTCATAATGCTCATGCCTACTTTGACTGAAGTTGTTATAATACTAAGTTCAGTTTCAACGAGCAAACATTATACCTGCTTGAGCAACAATGGCGCTGTTGACATAACTTGATAAATTATAATGGATTGATGGCGAATTTTCAAAGAACAAATAAATGATTACATGAGCGAACGAGATTGAAAACTAAACGTTTATAATAGATGTAACCGAACCCTCGACATGGTTTTGTTCGGGCCCGATACTTAATTATTAACGGCTGACTGACAGGTACTTAAAGATACCGTGTCTGAGCAAAAACCGCGGAAATTGCAGGGTTTAATAGGCAATGTGTTACACACCAAAAAACTTTTAATTTAATAATAAACTAATACAAGGAATATGCATGTATTTTTTTATTGCATAAATCGTTTAAGGAAGTCATTGCAAACCCAAAAATATTATTTTCAAGGAAACTACTAGGACTATTGCCTTCAGAAAATATTAACCAATAAAAATGATGCATTTGGCAATTTTGAACCAATAGGAAACGAATTACAGAGTTAATCTGCTGTTTGTGCGCTTTTTTTAAATTTAAGAGTATAATAAATTCTATAGTTAAGCAAACATTTAAAGTAAAAGAACTGTACTAGGTAACTACAACTTATTTTGTAAAGATCAGAAAATTTACAATTTCCTCAAGACTTCCGTACTCTCACAAAAATAAATAGCGAATAGAGATATCATTTTAGACGAAAACGACATTGAAAATTGTTTATGGCGCTCTCAGGCATTTCTTTAGCCGCTAAAAGTTCCTCTAAATCCATTCCATCATACTGATTGAGTAATTGTACCCATAAGAAGCACACAGGAACGAAAAAGCCTATGGCTACTCAATTTGTTTTATTAGAGCCAAGCTAAGAAGGACATACGTGTACGTTATCAAACCAAAACGCAACAGGCAGACAAATAATAAGATTGCCAATAGAACCAACCGCGCCGCGCCAGTAAAAGCGACGGAAATTTCTGGATTTCACCATGAAATAATATTTGTATATAGTTCTTTATAATATCTGGATAGATATTTTAAAGGAATTTACTTTGAAAACTTCTGCAAAGAATTATAGCTGACGGCTATTAAAGCAAAATCTTTTCAAATTAAAAGATATTGCTGTGAGAGCTTTATTTTTTCATTATAACAAAGTGCAAAAGTGCTTGATGCTTAATTTAATTACACTTCTTTAAGTCAAACAGGATTGAATGAAAAGTTTTTAGCCTGTTCCAGAGAGGGCATAATTTGCCGTAATACTGACGTAAGTACAATTTTAAATTGTCAAGAGAGTGTATTAAGTAGTTTGTATTTGGCAATCGTTAATGTTTATGAAGTTCTACATTTTGTGAATATTGGAAAAGATCGAGATCCGTGAAATATTTTCACATTTCTATGCTGCTCAAGCTGAGGTTAATGCTACTTTTCAACAGTTAAAACTTGGGTTGGGAACTTTAAATGTGGTGGTATGAGCACTGACGATGCCTTGCGTTCTGGCAGGCCTAAAAATGCAATTTCCGAAAAAATTGTGCGAAAACTGAATACAATACTTTTGAGCGATCGTCGACTGAAGTTGGATGAGATAGAGATAGTTTAGACTGTGAGCATATCGAGAGAGCGGACACACCATATTTAATGTAAACTGCTGAAATCAGAGCAAAAACTCATCCGCATGACCCCTTCAGAGGAGTATGTGGTACTGTTAAAGCAAAATCCAATGGATTTCTTAAGCCCATGTATTACTGTCGATGTGATATGGATCCACCATCACACACACCAGAGACCAAACAACAATCAAAATAGTGGACAGCAAGGCAAAAGCGTACCTAGGATCTGAGCTAGAGGGGGCACTTCATATTATTTTCGGGGAAGGGGCGAGATACGAATTAGGTTTGCGAAGACGTTATTTTTTCTTCTAGGGGGCAGCTGCCCCCTTGCCCCTCGCTGGGTTCGCCCTTGCAGCGAGGGATGAGCCGACTCCGAAGAAGGCAAAGGCAACTTCATCTGCCGGAAATGTTATGGCGACCGTTTTTTGGAATGTCAAAGGAAATATTCTCATGGATTATCTTGAAAAGGCAAAAACAATAAATTCAAAGTACGATGCGAGCTTACTCGCCCAACACTAAACCAAAACATTCGCGAGACACGTCCCGGCTTGGCAAAAAAGAATATTCTGCTCCACCTGGACAGTGCTCCTTGCCACAACTCAGTAATTGTCATGGCAAAAATTTATCAGTTAGACTTCCGACTGGTTCCTCATACACCTTATCTTTTTTTCGAACTTGAAAAAATTTCTGAAATAAATATTATTAAATTATTTATCAAATCTACACCATCAAAAATGTGACCGTTTAAGCCGAATTTGAAATTGTTTTGTAAAATGATTGTTTGATTTTAGTTGTGATGTAAAAATATTTTAATATGTTTTACTGTTGTTCGATCAAATGGATTTCTGACTGGCATCCTGACAAGAAGCACTGATGGTGACCTATAAGGTCGAAAGCGCTCTGCTAATAAATTTAAAAAATTTTGCACTTAATACAAAGCTTTGTTTCTTTTAATCTTTGGCCTGCATTCTTTTGGCTGTTACAGACTCACCTGCCAAACTTTACACTACCATTAATCATTGTTAAATGAAATTTTAAATTTACGGTAAAATCCCTTTTATCAATTCTTAGGCTAAGATTTTCAATGTTATTTTCAAAACAATTTTCAAATTCATCATATTCATGTTTAACTAACTTTGCGTTTTCTTTACAGAATACAGAAATTTAAGAGGTCGACAATATAGCGTCGATGACGAAAGGGAATTTTTTCAAAGAACAGCTCCAGAAGTTTCGTCTGTTCCAGAAACAGAGAAAATTTCATGATAACGGTGCCTTTTATAAAGATTCTCTGCATAATGTAGGAAAAGTATCACTTTTTACACTATTTACGATTGTCCTTAACAAATTATACTTGCGTTCTAATAAATCTAGATCCAAATAAAGAGGAAGTGTTTACTGCAGAGTTTGCTCTTTCTTCACCACTAATGACTGTGTGGACGTTGATGGACCTGCGATATCAGCAGCAAAACTTATTTTTTCGGTTTTTCGGCACACTCCACGAACTCTTTTACATGACGACCACAGCCCTTTATTGGAGCTTTCGAACTGGTAATAGCAGAAGCTGTTAGTTCTTCAGGAACATACACTTTTAAAGCCAGAAAACCATCTTTTTTTTTAAATTGGATTTTGAACGCGAGCACTTTATCGATTTTGATTTCAAGCTGGCGCAAACGAACTTTACAATATTTACTAGTTTTGGTTCGTCGGGATTTGGGATACTATAAGAGTTCCTAAATAATTAGGAAGTTTCCATTTTTTTCATTTTATCTTAATAAATAGTCCTCAAAATGTAAAGAATGTCTGTATTTTTCTTTCCTAATTATCTGTAGAAATGAAAATGATATCGTCCTCCAAAGTTTGAGATGCCACGCTCACGTTGGCTGATGCTCGATGACGTCACAATACACGACTCGGTCCACGCGGAATAGAGGCCCGTTTAATGTTTAGTATTATTCTTACCCATAGAGAAAATATATAGTAGAGAAATAATGTCAATTACGAATGCGGCAAATTTACCGAGCTGAATCCGTAAACAAAGACGGTCCTCTGCGGGCTTGCGTATTGTCGAACGTTTGCCTTGTGATAGACAGGACCGTACTTCAAAATTTATTTTACATGACGTGAATCTTTTATCGAGTAATAAATGCTAAATATATTACTTGTAATTATTCTTTTTATTAATGATAAAAATGTAACCATTAGCGAGATTTTAACAAAAAGTGTATAGTTTGTTGGCTTAAATCTGAGTTGTCTTCCTATACAAAACTGTCGATAATTCCTCGAAAATAGCTCAGTTTATATATATACAGTGCGTCTCTTTAATGTTTTTAAACGTTACATTTACAAAATTGAAAGTTGAAATAAAATACAAACATAGTATTCTAAACAATAGAAATAAAATATGCAAAACTGTTTTAAGAAGTAAAATAGTAAATCAAAAAAATTACATGTGTATATTTTATTGGATTGGCATCCCATCCTGTATAATTCTTGAACAAAGCAAGTTCTAGGGTAAGATGTAAATATTTTTACACCTATTTACAGTGTGTGCACTTGATACTTTGCTGAAAGCGCTACTACTTACGGCCCCATGTCAATCTAATCCACCGATATCTTAGCGATCCTTTGGCGAAAGCGCTTTTTTCTTTCGCCATCCCTTTTAAAATACTCCCCTCTACCCTAATCCACTAGTATTTTTAGTGCCCCTTTGACGAAAGCGCAAATATGCCTTTTGGACACTCACCCTTCTAATCCACTGATATCTTAGCGATCCTTTGGCGAAAGCGCTTTTTTCTTTCGCCATCCGTTTTAAAATACTCCCCTCTACCCTAATCCACCAGTATTTTTAGTGCCCCTTTGGCGAAAGCGCAAATATGCCTTTTGGACACACTCACCCTTATGCAATATAGGGGAAGGAGGCATTGACACTATATATGACCTTCTTACACCATCTTACCCCTTATACAATGCCCCTAATACACACACACCCCATCAGTGCCTTTCTGACACCTTGACCACACTCAATATACGTCACTGACAAATATTTCTACTTCTCCGTGTGTATTCACTTCAACACCGGAGTGCATTTAAGATAAATTATATTTTTTACCTCCTATTCTTTCACATATTCATATAATTTAAATTTGGAATTAAACTATTTCTATTTATGCACTACTTGTAAGAAATAGACTACGAAATAATTCCTTATATTTAAAAGTTGGATACATAATTGGCGAAACATATGAAATGTCTGTAACACTTTGTAAAGACTATATTTGTATCGAAATAACAAGCTTCAGAGGTTCGCTATATTCGCCACCCCAACCAAAAATACCATAACATACAAATGACTGAGATTTTTTCGGCCCGGTTCTGTTCGCCGCGTTGCGTCATTGAGTTCAACAACCACTTTTGCTAGACGTCCCGAGTGCGCATGCCTCGAGAGGACCGTCGTTTAAAAATCTGACTGGCGCCCACTGCGCACAAACGCACTTTTTCGCCCATACATTGGACGGATTCAGCTGGTGTCGCGAATACGTTGTGATGCTCTAAATATATCTTGTCTATGTTCTTACCCCACAGGACACTGCGTAACGTCGTTGTAGTTTTTGCTTGTTTAACATTTTAATCATCGGAAGAACACAGTTATGCCTAAGATAACAGGATCGTATAGGTACTGTATTGTCCCAAAATGCACCAATACCACTGTAACTAGTCCCAATAAACATTTTTGATAAATCTGATATATTTTCGAATATAATTAAACCTGGGGATATGTTAGAAGATATGCAACACAAAAAGCGTATCATAACATCTAATTTTCTATTATTTACTTTATCTATGGGTTACTACATGATGTACGGGGTGCGCTGAAGAAGTAACTTATTTGTTGAAATATTTTTGAGAAAAGAATGAAATCTATATTGTCTTCAAAAAAGTGTATTGTGTGAAAAGTTAAGTGAAAGACTATTAAATGATGTTGAAGTAACTCGATATTTCTGAAACAGGAAACTTCCTAATTCTTTTACTACACTAAATGTGGCTTCACCTGTTGCCACCACCCAGACTTCGAAACAGTCACCATACGTAAGAGGTCGACTGAGCCTGAAAAAAGTTAGTTTTTAAAAGTTTGTACAGACTTGCGAAAGGGAATGCTTTTGCCGAAATCTACGCAAACTTTTCTACAAAATAGCAAAAAATTGCACATGTAGTTTCATATACATTTTCTTTAAAAGCTTACAAAAGTTTCAAAAAATTCACCAAAAATAAAATTTTACAGTCTTCTTAAATACAATAGGTTAAAATTGCCAGGTATCAAAATTATAATCATGTAAGTATAATATTTTTATAAAGTTAACATACCTGTATTAACGTTCTCCATTGCTAAAATACCACAAAAACAACTGTCCACAGCCCACGCAAAATTGCAACAGATAAAATAGGTAATGCACTACTTGTAAGTTATCTTTATTTCACATCCATAAAACTGAAAAGATACCCTGATAATTCTAAGTAGACTTTCTTGAAAACCCTTAACTAAAGTGTTTATAACTCTATTATCTGGTAAGTACAGGGTTATCCAACGAGGACTGAACAGGGCCTTATTTTTGACCTTCCCTATATTTTTGAAAAAAACGAAAAAAGCAGATTGGCGTAACTTCTATCGCTGAATTTGAAATTGGCACTTAGAAAACGATTGCGCTCAAAACAAAAGAACTACGACATAAAATTGTATTTTCTTTTATGGAATACCCTATATTTTATTTGATATTTGAAAAGCCGCCATTTTTCTGCGTATATTGCAGTGTAAATCTTATCTATTAACTTAATCGTTAACTGTTATTTATTTCGTTTTAAAGAAAAATGTTTCCCTTATTTTTACCTAAATATTGCTATAGGTAACAGGTAATTAATTGATTACCTATGATCTATCAAATAGAGAAAGTCAAAATACCATTTTAAGGATAACAAATGTATTCGAGGAAACAAAATCAAATATAAAAAAAAACAAATAAAAATAATAAATCAACATATTAAAACTAATAGCACTAATAATTTAAATGTTCTATGTAACCGCCGTTATTCTCGAAACAACATCTGTAGATTCTTTGCAATCTTTCTAGACTTGCTGTTAGGATATAATTTTCCCGATTAAGTCTATTAACTTCGTTAACTATTTTTTCCTGAATTTCTTCAATGTTTTGGTTTCTTTCCCTATATACCAAATTTTTCAGATGACCCCAAAGAAACGAATCTAAATGCGACAATTCTGGACTATTTGGGGGCCCACGGAATTGTTCCATTGCGTCCAATCCATTCCTCGTGGCGTTGGTTTAGAAAATTATTCACGTCGCGAGTGGCGTGCGGGGGTGCTCCGTCGTGTTGCCAAATTAGAGAGCGATATACTTCCAGAGGTAATTCTTCTAAGAAATCTTCAATTTCATTATGAACAAAGTTGAGATACCTTTGACCAGTTAACGCCCCATGATCAAATATTGGTCCTACAATTAAATTGTTTATCATTGCACACCAAACATGCACGGACGTTCTTCCCTGAAATTTAATAGGTTGATATTTCCGTGGGTTTTCACTGGCCCAGTGGTGTTTGTTGTGGCGACTAAACATGCCTGACGTGGTAAATGTAGCCTCGTCTGTCCAAAAAATTTTCTTAAATATGTCCGGATCATTGTCTTGCTGCCTAATTATTATTTGGGATACATATTGAAATCTCGACTCCTTTTGTTGGGGTGTTAAATGTGGGACAGGAAGAACGTGGAATGATGGGTTTTCTTTCAAAGTTCTGTTTACCGTTCCATAACTAACTCTTCGCCTGTAATTACCATATCTGATGTCTCGAACTGCGTCAGGTATAGAATTCGCAGGATGTAGTGTAAAATAATTCGTAATTGCTTGGTCTCGAAGTCTTCTTCTTGCAACGGTTCTCTTCTTGTCACGCAAAGATTTTGTTTCCTCGAATAAATTTTTTATCCTTAAAATGGTATTTACCGATATATCCCTTCCAAACGTAGCAATATATCTTCTCCTGGCTTCTCTAGCGTTTTCTTGGCTTTTATAATACGTCGTAACGATTTGCAGTCTCTCTGCTAATGAATACTTCATTGTGTAACAATATCCCAAAGTCTATTTTGACTTTCTCTATTTGATAGATCATAGGTAATCAATTAATTACCTGTTACCTATAGCAATATTTACGTAAAAATAAGGGAAACATTTTTCTTTAAAACGAAATAAATAACAGTTAACGATTAAGTTAATAGATAAGATTTACACTGCAATATACGCAGAAAAATGGCGGCTTTTCAAATATCAAATAAAATATAGGGTATTCCATAAAAGAAAATACAAGTTTATGTCGTAGTTCTTTTGTTTTGAGCGCAATCGTTTTCTAAGTGCCAATTTCAAATTCAGCGATAAATGTTACGCCAATCTGCTTTTTTCGTTTTTTTCAAAAATATAGGGAAGGTCAAAAATAAGGCCCTGTTCAGTCCTCGTTGGATAACCCTGTACATCTATAATAAAGGGTCAATATTTACATTTTTGTCCACGGGTGTGTAACTTCTATATCGACGAGTTGGACAAATCAGCCTACAAAGATTGTATAAAGGCCCTAGAACATCGCTGGACTAAATGTATTGAGCTACACGGAAACTACCTAGATAAATTGAAAATCATATTATACTGTGATATTTTTGATAACTCTCATACTACTAAATTTATGTCAATTTAATGAATACAATTAATTATATATATATATATATATATATATATATATATATATATATATATATATATATATATAGTGTGGTCGTTTAAGTGTGCAACATATGGGAAAGTTTTTTATTACCGATTTCTCAGAAAATTTTATTCTTGATAAAAGTTGGTGCACGTTCGATAATCATATTGGGTGTACTTGGAATGGTTGCAAGTCAAACGGTGTACAGGGTAGGGCAAAAAATATAAAATTTCTACAAGAATAAAGTACCCCTATTTCAGAATATTCAGCAAAATGTTATTAAGAAAAGGTGTTTAGAATTAAAAGTTATGCATAGGTTTGAAAACATGACCTCATAAAATAAAAAACAAAATTTTTTTGAAAATATTAATTATTTCCTAAAAAAAAATTTTTCTTTATTATCACCCTAAAAACCTTCATAAATTAAACAAAATCAAATCAAGTTCACACATCTTTGTTCAAATTCAAGCATATTTGTAAAATTAACTTAGCTTTTTAATTTATTAAGGAATCACAAACTTCATGTTTGTTGCAAGGACATTAAACACAACTTTAAAATACCGTAAAAATTATTTTTAACAAGATAAAACATTAGTAATGATAATTTTCAAATTAAAAAACTCTCATTTAAATTACAAAATATTTATTTTAAATGTCTATTAGAAAATTGTACAAAATAATCGACAAACATGAAATCCTACTAAAATAATCGCAGATACCTATGGAAAGAAAACAAATAAGGGTTAAAAGTAAACATTATGACAGTTTGGTGGCATTATTCATTCTTAAATAATTATTGTTATTAGCTGATCTCAAATGCCTCCTCCAGTAAAGTTAACGTTAGCCGAAAAGGCAGAATTAGTGCTAATATGTGGAGAACACTATAAAACAGTGCGTGAAGCAGGAGATATATTCAATGAACGACATCCAGATAAACAAGTCCACTATTCAACCATAAGCAGAATTTTAAATAATTTTAAACAGACAGGGTCTTTAGAGTATAAATATAAAAATGAACGTACCAAAACTGTATGTACTGAAGAAAATCAAAAGTACTTCAAGCAGTTGTTGAAAACCCTAGAAGATCCACCCAAGAAGTGCATGCTTATACGGGTATAAAAAAAACCTCTATTAAGGAGATTCTTAAAAAACAAAAATATCACGCCTATAAGCCAATGTTTATTTGCACGATTCAAAGACAAGACTATGACTTGCGGTATGATTTCTGCATGTGGATTCAAGGAGAAATAGAAGATCAACGTGATTTCCATAGACACATGCTTTTTGGGGATGAATCCACGTTCACTACAAATGGCGTTGTTTCTTCCCAAAATTGTAGGTGGTGGTCGGACGAAAATCCAAATTTTGTCATTGACAACAAAAACCAGTATTACCAAAAAACAAACGTTTGGTGCGGTATTATTAACGACAAATTAATAGGGCCGTTCTTTTTTCGCCAAAACCTAACTGGTGATACCTATTTACATTTTTTGGAAAACGAACTAACAGATTTTTTGGATAATATGAGTATACAAGAACGACGTAAATTATGGTTTGTACATGATGGTTGTCCGGCTCATTCTGCTAGAATTGTTTCTGAATGGTTAAATGGAGAATTTGGTGATAAATGGTTAGGACGAAATACCGATCCACGGTGGCCTCCTCGTTCGCCAGATCTCACCCCACTAGATTTTTTTTTATGGGGATATTTAAAGCAAAAAGTTTACAAGGATCGGCCCTTTAATAATGTTGGGGAGCTTGAAATTTCGATACGATTTCATTGCAGAAATATTCCAGCAAGTGTATTGCGATCCACGCTTAGTGAATTTTATGATCGGACAATTAAATGCATTGAACGTGAAGGTGGACATACGGAGACGCGTCGATAATTTTTTTAAACATACCTAATATAATTTTTTCCTGCATTTCAAATATTGTCTGTTTAATTTTTTTTAAATTTGTTTATTGTTAAGTTATAATAAAAAGAAGCCGATAAAAATTGACAAAACCATTGGCACCATACTCAAATACGTTTAGGAACATTGTATTTCTTGACTTTGCACTAAACGCAGACATAATGCATGCATTGTTTTGTTAATAATGCCCCACAACGCCATTATGTTAGAATGATTTCATGTTTGTAGATTATTTTGTACAATTTTCTAATAAACATTTAAAATAAATATTTTGTAATATAAATGAGGATTTTTTAATTTAAAAATTATCATTACTAATGTTTTATCTTGTTAAAAGTAATTTTTACGGTATTTTAAAGTTGTGTTTAATGTCCTTGCAACAAACATGATGTTTGTGATTCCTTAATAAATTAAAAAGCTAAGTTAATTTTACAAATATGCTTGAATTTGAACAAAGATGTGTGAACTTGATTTGATTTTGTTTAATTTATGAAGGTTTTTAGGGTGATAATAAAAAAAAATTTTTTTTAGGAAATAATTAATATTTTCAAAAAAATTTTGTTTTTTATTTTATGAGGTCACGTTTTCAAACCTATGCATAACTTTTAATTCTAAACACATTTTCTTAATAACATTTTGCTGAATTCTCTGAAATAGGGGTACTTTATTCTTGTAGAAATTTTATATTCTTTGCCCTACCCTGTACACCGTTTGACTTGCAACCATTCCAAGTACACCCAATATAATTATCGAACATGCACCAACTTTTATCAAAAATAAAATTTTCTGAGAAATCGGTAATAAAAAACTTTCCCATATGTTGCACACTTAAACGACCACACATATATATATATATATATATATATATATATATATATATATATATATATATATATATATATATATATATATATATATATATATATATATATATATATTTAAAAAGCCAATCAACAACAAGTTTATTAAAATTACTTTATCTTTTTTGTCATAATGCCAGATACATTATAAATTATCATCCTTTACAAGTTTATACAACAATAAAACCACCAGCAATTTAATGATGCTAAATTTAAAATCATATCTTAAGAAGAGAATCCATAAATTACTGTACAAATTTGTCAGTCTACATCCGCCCAATAGAATTTTATTTACAATAATCATTATCCGAACCATTTAAGAGCACGATTTGTATAATCCCTCTCTAACTTTCTCACACTTTATCTGTATTTTGTAAAAGAGCCCTATTGATCACCTTTGGTACTATTTCTTTGGTACCTACAACCCGAATCCTTAGGAGGATAAAAATAATGCAATAAAATTTACTATAAAGTCTGCCGCTTTCTATACGTTGGTACTTGACTTTACTACATTCAGAAAATCTTTTACAAATTTCGCGAGAGGTCCTTTTTGTGAATGGAACTGATGTTTTCAATGACCATGCTACCTGTTTGATGAATGCCCGTGCAACCTATTCACAAGGACGTTAAAAAGCCCGAAAATATCCACTAATATATTTTAAATTCTGTTGTATCCTTTGTTCGAGGTACTCTGACAAGTTTACCTTAAAATTTACAAAATTTTTGAATGAGTATCTTTGCATAATGGCTTACATTGTACACAGGTGTTCGACTTTTTGACTTTCATTCATGAGTTTGAATGACCAGTGTGTAGCTTTTTGAGACAGATTGTCTAGCTTGTAAGGAATGTACTTCAAAATGGAGCATTGCAAATTTTTAGAAATTGTAATCGATCAAAAGGAGCCGAAGTACCTATTCTTAAGTGGAGACATAATTAATCGGTTTAAGTGGTGTTTAAGAAAGTAAATATCGAATTCTCAATATTTTCCGAGTTCCAGCCTATTAAAGTTCAATATTTTCTACGTCAAAGAATAATAAATTAATTTGCAGTTATTCAAAATACAGCCGGTATTTTCTTTTAGGGTTAGGTAACATTTTTTAAAAAGGATCAGGAAACGTATGGAAATAATCGCAGGAAAATTTGAAAATGTATTATGATTATTTTCTTTTTTTAAGGTATTCATTTATTGTTAAAACTTTCATTTAATTAAATAAAATAAATAAAAAGCAATAAATTGTTGTCGTTATTATTTAATTGTTCGATAACTTTCTAAATATCCTATAATTTTTAATTAGGTTATTTTGTTTAGGTTTATTAGATTTAACTACATTTGAACCATGGTAACTTGATTTTTTGTTTCCATTGGAAAAACTGATTTAATTTTGCTAACTTCTATAACAAGGAATGTTTTCGTTTCGTCTTTGTCTTCATTATCGTGTTATATGGTATCTTTGTCAATTTTGTCGTCTAGTGAGCCCTTCTTCTCCATTAAAAATCAGCTGATTGCGGCTGGCTTCCTCAAGTTGCCAATAAATCACCTAAAGTATATTTGTTTCCAAGGTAGACCGATGTAAATATTAACCGTACATGTCATAGTCAGATGATCTGGTCATGCCTCCATCAGCTTCTTATTCATATTGGCCTATCGGACATTAAATTGAAAGAGGCGTGCCAGACAGCTATCGGCGATATTTCGCAGGATTGTAATTAGGCTGTAATTAGTGAAAAAGGCTTGCTATTATTCGACTTTTTTTCGAGTTTTGACTTGTTTTGTAGATTTAATTTTTTGCGTTGTTTTGTGTGTTCGGTTGTCAAGGCTGACAATTATTTTAGTTTTTATTGAGTTGTAAACAGTTTTGCACACTGTACATTCTCAATGCGGCCCTGGTCAATTTCACCGTTTGAACCGATCACTTGAAGCAGCGTGAATCTGTTTATATTCGGTCTATCTTCGAAATAAATAGACTTTAGTGCCGAATATCAATTTGATTAGTTAAGAAATAATCGAAATATGTTAATGATAGGCATTGGCGTAGCTAGGGGGCTAGGGGGGGGGGTTGTTAAGCTCTCCCTGTTGAAAAATTAGCCCCCGCTAAAAAATGTGCCGGCACAGAAACTATTTTCTATCTCAGATTAACTTGAAGGTTTCCAAATATATAACCAAGTTTATAACATTTTTTATTCAAAAGAATCGAATAATCATGGATACTTATGTCCAATAAATCTGTTTTATGTTTGAAATAATAACTATATTCTTAAAATAATCGATCTATCACCAAATAAATTGTATGAGAACCTTATTATAACTATTTATGTTTTATTCTGTTATGCTCGGGTTTGCTCAAGTTTGTTGATTATAGTTTGATGATAACAATGTGAGAATACATCTATTTCAGAACACAATAGCACCGTTCAAATGTCTAGTTTATGTGCGGTGACAATAGGGTTATAATTAATTAAGTTTTAGTGAGATCGTCACAAATGTACAGATAAACGTTTTGAAATATATTGGTGATAAAATTTTGAGCACACGTCTACTAAGCACAATTTTTATTATTTAAACTAATTAAGTTTTCAGGTGATTTTACTTAAATTTAATAGGCACGGTTACCCTGTAAAAATTCATTCCGTCGGCATTGGTCGCGGTAAGTCGAATTCTTGCGGCTTGAGGTGTCACAGGAAAAGTACAAAATAAAATATTGATTTATTGAATAACTTTAATGTCTTTTGTACGTGTTTATCCTGGAAAGTCATTGATCTTTTATAGCATATAACTCTGAGCGATAACAATGTTAAAAAACCAAAATGACAGTAACGGGGGATGATTACGCCCCTTAATAGTCTCCGGTAAATCATCAGATTTCTTGTAGGATTCGGGTTATCTTTGCGAGGATTAAATGTACGAGGTAGTAATAGTATTGATAAGTCCTTATCCTACCATATAAAGCGCCACAATATTTCAAAACAAAATTTTATTTATTCAACATAACCCTTAAGACATACACATTTATCAGAACGTTCATAAAGTAATTCTAAGCCTTTTAAAAAAAATCTTTGTCTTGGTCTGCAAGCCACTCCTCAGCGGCACATATGACTTCGTCATTTGTGGAAAACCTGCTACCTTTCAAATGTTTTTTGAGTTTTGGGAACAAATAATAGTCTGACGATGCTAAATCCGAAAAATAGGGCGGGTGGTCAACCAGTTCAAAACCAATTTCATCAATTTTTTGCAGTGCAATCAAAGACAGCGTTTTTCCACAATTTGCTTACGTAATTTATCCCGTGATACCTACTTCCACCCTGTTCCAAATAATCTATCAGAATTATCCCATCTTTGTCCCAGAAAACTGCAGCAAGAACCTTGCAACCCGATTTTTGACCACTGCATTTTTTGGGTCGTGTAGAACCAGAATATTTCCACTCTTTGGATTGCCCTTTAGTCTCTGGGTCATAGTGATGGACCCACGTTTCGTCCATAGTAACAAGTCGATCCAAAAAGTCTGAGGAATCTTCTTCAAAATGCTGGCAGATTTCCTTCAACTTTGTCAATTTAACGCGCTTCTGATCAGCATTCAAACATCTCGGAATCCGTTTGGCCGAAAGCTTTCTCATTCGAGATGAACGATGTGAAATTCACGTTCATAGAAAATGGACCGATTTCGACTTGAAGTATACATGAATAATATTTTAGGAACCTTCTACTTTAAGTGTAGGGATATTTCATTGAATGAGTTGCGCATTAAAAATACAATTTTAATTGAGTATTCGATGATTCTACAACACTGGAATTCGTCGTGTAGTCATGACGAGTCATAAGTTCACTTTTGACGACACAGCCAATGGGATCCCGTTTTACAAGTTTCGAAATTCGCGCGAAAGTTTGCAATATAAAATCCTTTTTTTTTTTGTTAATAAAAACTAAAATAAATGGATAACAGCAACAGCCATAAACATTTAATTTATGTAGAGACTATAAAAAAAATATTTCAGATTTATTTGGGTTATCATATTTCTTATTCTGCGAATATGTGGGATTTTGTAATATACTTAAATGTTTTACTTCGCTATTTTTGATCAATTCGCTAGTCTAAATGCAGGCGAAATTCTTAAAGTTTGTTTATTTCTGAGCACTGAATAATCTTAAATCGTCCAAATCCAAATCCACTACCAGACCGAAACTTCTAAACAAACTTTCGCCATATTTCGCATAGTCGTGAACTATGTGAAAAGACCGAATCGCTCGAATCCAAATATCGTCGTCAGCCAACCGCTTGAAAACGACAGTTCAAGGGTCATAAAGCCTTTGTTAACACGGGTTTAAATTGTAAAAAGTTTTCATTGTCAATTCACCACTTAAACCGGGTAAAACGGGGTGGTTGGAAGGCGATTACTTAAACAAAGTGTCATTGTTACTACCTGCCCTTAAGCATTCTAAAATCCTCTTCATTGATGTTACAGTGGTAGTCTATTGAAACATAATAGGAATTAATTTATTTAGTGGTTTTAGAGTAATCGTATCGTATTATGGGGATTTCTCAAAAGATTCTTTTGTATGAACGGCAAAACGCTCTTGAAAATACTTTCATAGAACTGGGTGCTAAAAAAGAAACTGGGGCTACGAACAATTATATAATCTTCTGGACTATTAGAAAATACTGTCTATCAAATTAAGTAGTTGTGAGTTTGATTTAAAGTCACAGTTGACGTATTAAAAAAATTTATGTTGAAAAATATGCCCGAGTAAAAAGACGTAATTTACACTCGTTTAAGAGATGATATTCATATAAGGACTATCGCAGTTGAACTAGAAATCAACGAAAGTACCGTATTGTTCCGTATTATTGGCCAAAAAAAGGATTCAAGAGCATGGAAGTATAGTTGGAAAAGCAGGTTCTGGACCCGTATTTTCGAGCGTGATCGCAGAAGATCGTATACGAAAAACGAGGATTTTTGCATGACCTGACTAGTATTTTTTACACGCAAATTAAGTTCGTATACGAATTTATTCATATGGTGTTGCTCGAGTGGGTATTTATCATTTGTATTGTGGATTTCCTGTGCGGTTGGTGTAGCAATACTCTCAAAAAATAAGTAAAATGCCAAGTTGAAATTATTTAATTCACTTAAATGTAGTTGAAGCGATAGAAGACGCTGAAAGATTGGCTGATGGGTTAAATACCTATACTAGCAGTTTATCGCTTTACATAAAATGGTTATGTTGTACATCATTACAATTGGTAAACGAAAACAATTCAAAATTCATCAAACACGTTCGCATGTGATCCAGTTGGTGTGATCTCGAAAATACGGGCCCTGGTCGCCCTAAAATTTCTACCGACGTTTAAGACAGGGAGTTAGTCAATCATTTAAGAAAGCATGCGCTTGATATTGCAGTTTAAGAAGGAACGAATTTTCTTCGTTTGCTAGGGTTTGGGGCGTTTACCGAAAGCGCTGTGTTGGGGGGGGGGGGGGGAGAAAAAATATCCAACTATGATGGGATAAAAATTAGAAATTGTCGACCGTTTGTTTTGCAAATTTCCTCCGAGAGAAACTGTCGACGTTTTTTTTTATAACTGGCCGAACGTTTTTACTGGAATTAAACTGTCGATCTTTTTGCACATTTTTCCAAAACTCAACCTTCATTAATTAAAAAAACTACATTTTGCTTGTAACGTTGATATCACAAAATTTGCCCCACCTATTAAAAAACTCACGGGCCGCGCCTGTTATTCATACCACAGTACCACACTGTATTATACCTAAAACTTTTAACTGTGTTTCACCATTGAGATGACGTCTTTCCCTCATTTTGACTACAACACACTTTAAAACTAAAACTGCTAACTTCTCTAATAAAAATAAATTTAATATTTGTAAGAGTTGAGAGCATAAACAACAATTTACTAAGAATTTCATTAGATGATCCGTTTGTTTATCTGCCAGGACAAAACTTATCATCGTCAGCTTGATCCATAGACTTGGCAAAATTGATAAAATTAAATTAAAGACCCGTTTGCTATATTGAAATAATATCATTCTACTTGGGTAATCTAATATTCAAATTAAATATCTTCGATATGTTTCCTAATAATAGTGTTCATTATGATACAACTTTTTATTATGAAACTGCGTTATTAGCCAATTTAAAACATATACAGCCCGATTCTCCAACGATAGTCCGGTCTAATTTGACAACCAAAAGTTTTAAACTGACAAGTGTAAGATAAGACAACTAAGTTTTATACTATGAATTTATTTCTGAGCTTTTACGCAAATTTATAAAAAAATGCCAATTTTAGTACGTACTTTCGACAATAATAGAACTAAATTCATTACAGTCACTCGTTCCAAGATAAAAAATCATTTGGAAACCAAGCAAATCGCTGAAATATCAGAATAATTCGTAAGTTTTTAACCACGACCTATTAACAATGACAGGACAAAAACCTGTCAAAACGTAACTGATCTACTATAAGATCTTAATTTAAACCAGTACTAAATCTTAAACCTCCTTAGTAAATCTGAACGACTTTTTAAATCAATTGGTCTCTTTTTAATACAAATGGTTTGACTTTGACAGTTCTTTTACTAAAATTTGCGTTTTGATTAAAACTTTTAAGACTATTTATATTAGAAATTATATCGGATTATGGCATTAGTGATAGTAAAGAATTTTATCCAACACAGGACAGTTATGACTGTCATTATCAATGTCATTTTAGACAAGTAAACTATCAAATAACACACTAGTGAGTTATAATCCATAACTCACTAGTGAGTTATGGATTATAACTCACGTTCATATTTAAAGTAGTATTCTATTTATTTATTACTATTACAAACAGAATTCACATTGATATTGAAAGTAAAGGAAAACGATAACGGTTTATTCGAATTTGAAGTCATTGTAAAATTCGTTTGTTCATTGGAACCAGATACTCCCATATCGGTACAGCTGCTGATAGTGCTAGAACATTTTCATCGATACCTTTTATCTTCCGTGAATTCATCCAAGACTCAAACATTTTGAACTCCTTGTCGTAAGCATCTCGGGACTTTTCTGGCAAAATCTGCATCGCTGCTTCTTCCGCTTCCGTAAGGATATCCTCAGGAACGTAATTTTCATCGGTTTCCTCCATTTTCTATAGGTTTTTTCTTCAAAAAGCTTCCCTATTCTGCAGAGAAAACTGACAAGTGTCAAAATTTATTTAAACATTTGCTAACAATGTATCATGCCCGTGGCAACCAAACAATCAACCAACTTTTACCATAATGTAAAAAAAATCACTGTCAAGCCATTCTGACATTTATAGGATACTGAGATGCAAGTAGCTTTGATTTGATAACGAAACTTATTAATTATTATCTCATAAAAAAACGATTTCTTCCACTTGTCATGTGTTGGATAAAACATTGTATGCCACTCGTGTGTTATGTTTTCTAAGTCACTTGAGAACTTATACCACTCGGCCTGACGGCCTCGTGGTATAAATCTTTCTCGCGTGACTTATTTTCAACATAACACACTAGTACCATAAATAACTATAATTTGATTAACTGTGCTAACATAAATAAATATTGTTCTGTCATGTCTTTTTTCTTTACCAAAACATTGCCAGTGGGCTCACTATTAAAAACCCTAAATTTGGTACGGGTCCTGTAAGTAGGAACAGAGATATACAACTTTGAAATTTCACCAGCCGCCACTGTTATAAAGTACAGTTTTGCGGCCATAAAGTGGCTCATTATTGTACTAGCAGAATAAAATTACTCTATAATGAGGAACTTACATAGTGGCATAAATAGCTATATGCTAGTATACAGTCTTCCGAAGTTTTCTTGATTTTCTTACTGGAACACCATTATTTGTAAGCATCACAAGTTTCTTTATTTTATATTTTGTTATGTGTATTATTATCACCTTATTATGTATTTAAAAATTAATAAGGAACACAAATTATAAAACTTTTTTTAATTTATCTATCATTTGAAGCTGTATAAACGAGTCTTTTTATCAATACTAGTCGTTATTCAATTTGCCAGAAACCTAATTTAAAATCATCAACTGGAATAGAGGAATCAAATTAACAGCACAAAAAGCCGACGGTATGGCTTTTTAAAACGAAACCCGAGAAACTAATAAGTGAAACCCGTCAAAAATATGTCAATGAATCGTTGCCTCCATTTCTATTGTAATTAACCGACAATGCAAGTGCAGCAGGGTCTTTAAAGTACCGGAAATACGTTTAAATTTTTACGTTACTTTTGCCTTTTTAAGTGGTGAAATGAGTTTCACGTTTTGGATGACTTGCAATTAAATTCGGCTTTAAATTATTTCTAAAATGGAAATGAAATGTATATGGGTGCTGTTTCTTGCAACTGGCAATCGAAGCGTGCATCCACAACTATTAAATATTTATTTTATTAGTTTCCAGTGTGTTGTAATAAGTCCATTATTTAACAAGCTTGAGCCAGTCAGAAATCACAAAATTTCACACATCTTTGTCCGGAAAATTTTGAACCATTAGAACAGCGGAATTGCAGTCAATAAAAGCACTGTAAAAACCCTTAAATTGACATATTATTATGAAGCTAATGAACGTCATGTTTAACAAAGATTTATTTCTTATTAAAATATTTTTTATTTTGCCGCTTGTAAGGGATAAATAGCCGAGCAGCTGGCTATTCAAGAATAACTCGAACGTTATTGTTAAACAAGATTTATTCATCTGAAATGCGCAAAACTCACCTAGTCCTATTACTTTTACTAAAAAAAAATGTAAAAAAAATAAATAGTTGACCCTTCTTAATAATAGACTGGCTGATCGAAGGGAAACAATTTACAGCATTTTAGTATCATCTTACTTCTTACCCTTTCGAGCAGATTTTAAAAACACAGGAGCTGTCGAATAAAGGGATATTCAAGTTAGAGAAGTGTAACAAATTTTTGTCTAATTACTTTAATAGATTTCGAGATTTTCTGTGGTCAAACTGACGAGCAAAAAAACACGCCCATAAGGTTCCATCTTGACCTAACCCGAAAGGTCATTTGGCATGAAGATCTTATAAATACTGACATCGAATCTGTTTTACTTAAATTTTTAGAAACTTGTACCCCAGAGTCAACTTGCAATGCTTATATCTCTAAAACGAACTGGGATAACTAATTTCTACAAAAAGTTTTCGGTAGGTGTAGTAGGTCTCTATAAATGAGAGTGAAAATTAGACCGACGCGACGCCGACGCCACAAATATATCAAACGATGACAGGTACCTTTAAAAATATCATATTTTGAAAGCTCGTTAAATTCTAAGAGATTTCCATTCTTTTGCTCAAATTTGTTATTTCCACTCGTTTTTGAGATATAATCGGTGGAGTAGTCAATTCATTTTATTTTTTTATGATCCTATTTAGGGAAATTTCGAAAAATAAATAAAAATTTATGAAGGAAACTTTTAATATTCTATCATAATTCGCTTTTGAAACTTCAGTTTGACGTTTCGTCTGGAAGAGGCCATCATCAGGTAATTTGTTTTAAATACGGGTATGTACTTTTTATCGCTTATTTTTAAAGCTCTTTTTGTCCTAATCGCAAATATTTATTACATTTAGCAATTTAACAAGATATTGGAGGCTTTAGTTTGAGATAAATCCTTAAGACAGAAATAGATGCACTTTATTCTTTATCATGGGTGCCCGCAGAGGAGGGCCAGGGGGGGCCGTGCCCCCCTGAGATTGTGATACTTCATCCTTTTTATTAGTGTATTTGGATAAATTACTACAAATCAAATTTAAAAAAAAATATTTTGACCCCCCCCCCCTGAGAAAAAAGTCTGCGGGCGCTCATGTTCCTTACCCCTTCAAAATTGCTTGAGTTACATGTAACCTTTTTGAAAAAGTAGAAAGAACATACGAGCCCACCTGTCCTCCAAAAACTAATTAAAAAGGTGCAACAGGTGAAAAGTTATTAATGGTTAAAAAGTGTGCAAGTTTAATTTGGCTCACATTGTATATAATTTTAATATTGTAAGTAGGCCATTCTACAGGTTGTCTAAGAAAATTAAGAAAAACATATATTTATATGTCTGTGTATATTAAACGACAATTAATTTTTTATAAAAAGGCACATACGACACTTTAAAATTTAAACAAAATTGAAAAACCCATTCATAAGTTGTTAAGATTTCAAACTGTGGAACGAAACCTCATGTTGACTTTTTTTTTACATGGAGCACGGCGTCCTAGTACTCACATTGTCAATATGACCTCAGGATGCTGTAGTTTTGGTACTCGTTAGTTTTTGAAACGCCCAAGGGTGCGTAATTAGGATTGAGGCAACAAATTGGCAACCCTACATTACTTGAAACTCTGAAAATTGTAATAAAGAACTTCGTATTTTTATTAATTTTTTTTACGTAACCGTTACACTTTCAAGTAATCATAAAATGCATAAATACGAGTGAAAGCACTTAAATATAAGAGTTGTAGACATTTAGGTGCCTCTTCGTCTGACAGGAATGAAATCAGAGTAAAATATGAGCCTCTTATGGCCAGAATACTGCACCGTCGACATTAAATTGGTGGCAGAATACAATTGGGGCCTCTTGTAATGGTTGAATCGTAACATTTACTAACGTTTAAGTGGGTTATGTTTCTTTTCTGATGGTAAAATATATTATAGGTCTTGTTGAAAGTGCATTTAATACTTTTTTGGTTTGCCGCTTTCAAGTGTGCAAGTAATAATTGATAAAAAAAATTCATTTGAAATGCCTGAAAATCGTTTTTCTATCCTTTACATAAATTTATTAACATATTTTTAGCGGTTACTTTTATTCATTTATTTTGGTTTTTATTAAAAAATAGAAAGATTCTCTATTACAAGTTCTCATACAAAATTCAAAACTTGCAAAACGTGAGCCTATTGGGCGTGACGTCACATGATATGTAAGTAAAAATACTATTATGGCTGGTATAGGTATTATAAATTTGAATGCTAATTTATTAAGGAATTTCTAGAACACATTGGGATATATTACTCTTTCCAAGCTGTCAATATTTTCAAAAGGGGTCATCCATAAATTTCGTCACACAAATTTCATCGAGTTTTGATCGCCCCCTTGCCCTTGTTGCAAGTAATCACATTCGTGTGGGGCCCCCCTGTGTGATGTCACTCATTTTGCAATTTGAAATATATAACAATTAAAACAGCACTTTCAATATTATTATTTTTTTTTAAATATTTTCAATAAAGTAACAATTTGTACGTTCCCAAACAATAGATAGGTACTCGAAATCAATAGAAAAAAATATTCTTACATTGTATTTGACTGAAAACTGAACTGAACTGAAAAAAAATAATCATCCTGTGGCCTTGGACCAGAAGAACCTGAGATCATCTGAACCTATTTACGTGTGATGTAATTAATGGATGACCCCAAAGGTCGGTGAGAATACACTTTTTCCTTTAAATATCCCCAAAGAAAGTAATCGAGCGGGTTTAGATCCGGCGACCTCGCAATAAAAAATACACGCATATGTCCTATTAAAAAACTTTGTTTGTATCGAAAAAATCATTTTTCCAAAGTTCTTGCCAATGTTTAAATTCTTATCGCTTGACCAACAAATTCCTTTTTTGGTGGGTGAAATAATGACTTCAATGTCCCGAAGCAAATATTGGTGAAAAAGACCTCATCTAACCTAATAAAATCTGAACAAACCAAACAAGGCTAGTATGTACAGGTTGGCTCAGGTTTGTTTAGGTGTTTAGGATCCCCTTCTGCCTTTTTTCATTACATTTTGGAAACTATGTATGTGTATTTTCGAAAAATTTATTTATAGAAAAGTATTTTCCAAAAAACCTTCTTTCAAAAATTTATTTTTGGTAAAATATTTTTGAAAACTCTTTTCACAAAACATTCGCACACCTGCTCTTTTTTTAACAAGTCCCGATCAAAGTAAAATTTAAAATCTAGACCAATTATTAGGATGTCGTTTTCTGAAAACACTGTTTATTGCTTTAAAATACCAATACAGGGTGTCCCGAAATTAGGGGGCCAAGGTTAAACAGTGCATTCTGCATAGGAAAATAACACTAACTTGTTTAATAAACATGTATCGAAAAATGCCCCCTAACGGAGCTACGGCCTCCTAAAGAGGGGCCCATGATGATGGTGTTTTTCAAATTATTCCTACAGGGTTGAACATAAAAACATGAGTTTTTGGTATTTTGGTAATTTTGACATGCTGAATCTAGATCTAAAATCAAAACTACCAAAAGTTTATCATAGGCGTAACATTCGGGGGGGTAATGGTACAAAAACAGCTGTAACTTTTTTATGAGTTAATGTTTTAATTTTTTTTTCTAAAATTATGAAAATCCAGAGCTTTCTACCAAAAAAAGGTACTCTTGATTTACATCGCCTAGATTCACCATTTGTGAGAAAAATGCCTTTGAAAGTAACACTGTTTAGCATAGATATCCCATATTTTCACTAAAACTTAGTAGTAGAATGCATAACTCTAAAATTATTTTTACAAAACCACATAAACGTTAATATGCTTATAAAAGTAACATTATTTTTTAGAAAATTTGGTAAAACATTCGATTTCATGGCCCGGCACTAAGTTTTATTGGAAGATTAATTTTTACTTGATCCGTCTTTGCTAAACAGTGTTACTTTTAAAGGCATTTTTCTCACAAATCGTGCATCTAAGCGATGTAAATCAAGAGTACCTTCTTTTGGTAAAAAGCTCTAGATTTTCATAATTTCAGAAAAAAAAATTAAAACATTAGGTCATAAAAAAGTTAGGGCTGTTTCTGTACCTTTACCCCCCCAAATGTTACGCCTATGATAAACTTTTAATAGTTTTGATTTTAGATCTAGATTCAGCATATCAAAATTACAAAAATACCAAAAACTTATGTTTTTATGTTCAACCCTGTGGGAATTATTTGAAAAAAACCATCATCATAGGCCCCTCTTTAGGGGGCCGTAGCTCCGTTAGGGGGAATTTTTCGATACATGTTTATTAAACAAATTAGAGTTATTTTCCTATGCAGAATGCACTGTTTAACTTTGGCCCCCTAATTTCGGGACACCCTGTATATCTGTTTTTTATTACTAATATAGACTTTCATATGGATTTACAACCTCTGATATTTTCAAAATAGTTCCTGCAAAGAACAAAATAAAATCACGAAATATCCCGAAGACATTTTATTAAAGTACGCCATTTCGATAAAAACCTATATCTCCTGGACAACATTTTTAGAGCCTCGAAACCGTTATACAAGATTTTCTATCACGGAAGCTGAGGCCAAAAAACCCTGCGGAGCTGTAAAGTAACGACCTATCGGTTTGATTTTCCCCGGGGCTGTGTGAGAGGACATTTTTTACAATGAAATATTTATCTTTGGAATGTTATCGAGAAGAAAAATGGCAATAGTGGATTTAGAAATGACGGAGAATCCCGCAGTAGAAGAAAATCATTTAAACTTATCAAAAAAGGCAGTCGGACCTTTGATAGCATATGTAGGGCGATTCCTAAGTATTTCAGGAAAATTGGATCTAGAATTGTCTGGTGATTTTGGGACAAAAATGTTTATTAAGGTTTGTTAAAATAAATCCAATCTCTCATAATACTTATCTGATTTCTCGCAGATACAATTTTGTAAAACCACAGCTTTTTATATGCTTTTTAATAGCAATTATAATTAATTTGAGTTTTTTATCATGTTACTCTCAACTTCATAACATGGTTATATTTTAGAAAACTAAGTTTATTTAAAAACATTTCAACGAATTTTCTGTTGAATTTTTAAGAAAGTCAGTTTATTTTTATTCTTGCCTACTTTCTTTACCTCAAAGTATTTTATAATTATGTATTTGTTCTTGGTTACATTTGAAAATGATACTTTTAACTAGTGTATTAAAAACCCGTTTTTTTTCTGTCTAGAAAAAAAAGCAAATAAAGAGCCGGTTCTTTTCCGAAAAGATCGTTTTTTTTTTGTGAAAAATTAATTTTTTTGATTTATTTGGGATACTGAACCAAGAAATGATTGTGATCCGTTGGTATGTGGCAAGGTCTTTATGCAAACCAACCCCTTAAACCAGTGGCTACTCGTTTGTTACGGTTGATACCCACATCGGCAGGATCATTTCAGCATATTCATTCTGAAAAAAACAGACTTACAACGAAACCAGTGGAAAAGCTTGTTGCAATTCGCAGTAGCCTTTATCTTACGGATGAACAACTACATGAAAAAAATAAAACCAAAAAAACTCTCAACACTATCGCCAAATACTAGCCTCATCACTAGATGTTGGTTACGATCATGATGATCAGCTCCTTTGCCAATATGTCGTAAAAGTAGAAAGTGAAAAACAAAACTAATCAGATGATGAAAGTTACAATAACGAATATGATTCATTTTTAGAAACTGAAAGTGATGAGTAATTAGATTAGTAATTGGGACACAAAATGTTTTCGTGTGTCTGTTTTTAGTTTACGTATATGAAAATTTTTAGTAGAGAATTAGTTTTATTTTGAAATGATTTGTTCATTTTGTTCATATATTTATTATGCTTGGAATGTATTTTGTAAAGAATAACTATTTCGGTTTTTTTAAGACCACTGGGGAAAAAACAAAGCAGCTGTGTCTTTTCTAAACAAAAAAGGGTTTTTTCTCCAAGCCGTTAGTATACTACTTTTAACGAAAAAATCACATCCTGAATTTGAGAGTTTTTTCCAAAAATTTGTAAATACTGCCAACGTAATTTCAAAAACTACTTTTATACCAGCAATCAAGAATGTACTCTAACTATTTTTTCTGCACTTGATACAACTTAATTTGTAAAAATCACAAATTCATTGATACAGGTACTTAGTACCAACAAATTAAAAAAAAATTCAAAAACAACTGTGAACTAGTATTACAGGTCTATAAAATTTAAGTCAAATCCATTTTAAATAAAAGCAAATACTTATTACCTTACCATAATATCAGAACCCTAAAACATGAAACCGCTTGTATCATTAAGGATGGTTCCCACCCATTAAAATAAAACTGTAATTCCGTTCCACAACAAGCCAATATTTGCGTTCCTTATTCTCTAAGACCATCCAATTTGTTTACCATATTAGCCGAGGGCTGAAGGCACACCATGAAGGGTCGTACAAGGCGGAGCTACCAACAATGGACCATTAGGGTGAACAAAAAAGAGGGGGCATATATATTGCCACCCTCTCGTGCAGATCTTTTAGTGCAGTTTAATAGTTTTATCGTGTCAGATTATTTTATTCTCGTGTTTTATAGTATCGAAAATATGGAAAACAATAACATCATATCAAGAAATTTTTCCGTTGAGTCGTTACTGGGAAATAGTGTTCAAAATATGGCACCTAAAGGTGTTTTTCCACGACCACCGTACGAGAGTGAACCGAGGCCAATGTTTCCGTTTTCTCCAAACTATATTAGCAGTTTTTTATTTTCATATGGGCTTGCTCAGAAGCAACAACAACAATTTTTGCAAATGCCACCGATTCATCAAACTAAAGTGCCTTTAAGACCAGTGCCTTCACATCCACCAATAGTGCCGCCATCAGTTCTGTACCATCCAGTTTCTCCAAAGTCTTTGACACCCAGTCCTAAACGTGTCAGCAGTAGACAGCCATCGCCAGTATTAAAGACTTCGCCAGCAAATAGCAGGGACTCAACTCCGAGTCCGCCACTAACACCTGGAAAATCTTCCCAGGGCAGCATTTCACCAAAAGAAAACTCCTGCAAACGAATACGGACTGCTTTCACTTCAACACAATTACTGGAACTAGAACGAGAATTTTCGTCGAACATGTACCTTTCGAGATTGAGACGCATCGAAATAGCAAACTACTTGCAATTATCTGAAAAACAAGTTAAAATATGGTTTCAGAATCGAAGAGTGAAGCAGAAAAAGGAAGAATTGCCAAGCGCATTCGGTGAATTTCCTCGAGGAAGATGTGGCTGTCACAGAAATTGCTCCAGTTGTTCTAATTACAAAATTAAGACGTCAAGATCAAATTCGGGATGTGATGATGTTGACATTGATGTCACGAATGTGGACGAAAGTGATAACGTAATGTAATGTCATGATTACTAAAAGTAGTTTAGTTTTTAAGGACGACTGAACAGGTATTGATACTTATTAATTATTGTTAAAAAATTTCAATTTTTCAATTAAATTACCGCCCGTTGGCCATTATATGAGTTTAAAATGTACTATTTGTTTAGGAATTTTGTAGCTTTCACTTTGGGTGGCCTTCGTTTTCTTATATATGGATTAAAGCTTTTCAGACCGTTGTTCTTCTAATTTGCTTATGCTTGTTCAGATTGAGCGGCTGTTGTTAACATTAGTATTACTATTTCAATTTTAGAACATTATAAATCTCTTTAAATACTACGAATATTTTTGATAGACATTTTGTATACTAGGTAGATGTAAAAACTTAGTTTTAGGTGTAAATATTGTAAATACTGTAAAGCCAAAATTGTAAAATTCAAGATGACTTATTTATTGAAATTTCCAAAGTACTAATATTTATACAATTATAATAAATATATTTTTGATATTACGTTGTTTTTTTACTAAATTAATTACGGTGAGCTTGGATTAGGTTTAATCCAAAGGTGCTATTGCTTCGAAGTTTTCTTCAGATATCGTTTCTGCGATGAGCTCCAAGTAATTTGGTACCAAAATACAAATAATGGCTGGAGGGATATTAAAATAAAATGGATTTTTTGAAATTTTTTTGAGGTTACATGGTTTTATTTCCTGGAAAATGGCGATTCTTCGATTTTTTGGGACTAAACAAATTTTGTTCGGTGCTCTAAATGATATTTTAATCCAAAATATGTAAACACTTACCTACTAAATTTGAAAAAAATTACTGAAAAACGCGTTTTTCGTCCGTTGTAAGGACATATCTTTTAAAAGGGAAATGGTAGGACCTAATGAACCGACTTATTTTGAAGCTTATGTAATTGCCTTTGAAACGAGTACAGTTTAATACTTCTAGATACAAACTATCACAGGTTACAAGTCCTAGAACAATTCAAAAACAGTCGAAAACTAATGCATGGTCAGCACACATGGATGAATAGATACTTAAGAGTTTAATTCTCGAGAATGATTCAATAACGACTAATTTTTAATGTTTTTTTTTTGGTAAAAAAACACAAAATATTGTTACAACCACTATACAATAACAATTAACTTTCTAACAAACACTACGAATACAGTAATATTCTTAACGAGTGAGCCTATAATACGCAAAAAAATCATTTAAATACGACAATAGATTTAGAAAAAATATAACTTCAAATTTTTTGCAAATTTCTAGTAGTGCTTTAATATTGCAGCTCAGTGTATAATTTAATTTATTTTAGCAACATGTCACAAGAAATAAAACACTAACTCAAAGGTTTTTAATAACCACTCATTAACAATGACCCAACAAAAATTTATTAATTAAAATTTATTTTTAATTCTAAATCTAATGGACTCAGCCAATCTTTCTTTTTCAGTTTGTTTTTCTGTTTCAATTTTATCAGGAATTATTCTGCGAATGTAGGATGTTGAAACATTATAGGATTACAGACCATTTCCTTATTTTGTCAGCTCTTTGATCTTTGAAGCCTTTGGCCTTTTTATTTTTATCTAAAGAACAAACA
This sequence comes from Philopedon plagiatum, assembly GCA_963971165.1. Classification (NCBI taxonomy): domain Eukaryota; kingdom Metazoa; phylum Arthropoda; class Insecta; order Coleoptera; family Curculionidae; genus Philopedon; species Philopedon plagiatum. Next base: position 10,144,791 of record OZ020191.1, read on the forward strand.
GCTTTAATAAAAACTACACAAAGAAAACATAAAAGTATAGACTTACTGAATTACTTAATACGATAAGGTAGGCGGTTTATTTAGTTATCATCATTAGACTGAGAGATATAGACGTCAAAAGTTGAATACTTTTTAAATGAAGATTTCGATTACCGTTGTGTAAAAAATGGGCCTCAGTCACTAATATCAGAGTCTGGCTGGCGTACGCCGTTGCGCGTCTACAGGGTTTACGTCACAATATCTTAGTTCTAATTAATTGACTGACCTTTATATGCGGCCACACCATATGTTCTCCAGGGTTACGTCACAAAATCATAGCTGTAATTAATTGACTGACCTTTAAATGCGGCAACACTGTGTGTTTATTTGTCGAAATGCATTGCAAGACGCCTTTATGGAAACAATAACCGGGTTTACCCAAGTCTCAGGTGATCAGAAATCTCATTTCATTTTCAACTAACAAAGAAAGGTAGCAAATTAGCCTTGCTTTGTTTTGTGGTTGTTAAAATGTTTCTACCAAAAAGCTATCATGAAGTATCATGTTTGTAGAATCGTGAAGCGTCAAACAGCATACCGGGGAGAAAAAAATCTGCAAAATCGCTTAAGAGTAAGGGCCTCTTGTTTTTAAAAATATGAAAAGCCAGCCTTTTAAGACGATGTGTGGGTTGTTAGCACCTCGGTCGAGGAAGAATTCCTCTGCCACCTTCCGTTAACAATCACAAAATATCCATGGTCGAAGAGTGATTCGAACCCGCGACCTCTCGGTTGCAAAGCTGTCGCCGTACCAGCTCGGCCACCGGATGTATTTTATTGTTTGCTTTCATAATAAATATTTTACTTTTTATTTTAAAAGATAAAATTGTTGTATAGGATATGTTACATAAAAAATGTATTGAATTTTCCGTAAAATCCAAAAATGTAAAAATATACAGGGTATTTCATTTAAAAAATAAATGTTCGTACACGTAGCACTTTTCTGATCCACAGTGTATAATTTTTTTTCTTGATAAAAATGCATTTCAATGAAATAAAATTGACGGGTCTGAGCGACTTTAGATAACTTAAGAGGTATTCCATATAGGTATAGGGTGATCCGTGTCTTTATCATTTATGTCGCGTGTTGAAAACATTTCGGACCGTGTGTGAAACATATTGTCCATCGTTCTCTTGTAACGATTTTATGATTTTTGTTTTAAAAGTAAAATATAGGTTATATTTGTACGGCAAGATTAATTTTTAATACAATAGTATATTGTACAACGAGCATGGAATGACATGCATTTCCTACGAGTATGACGTTTGCAGCACGATGCCGCAGGCGAGTGTTGCAAATCATACGAGTAGGAAATGGTCATTCCATGCGAGTTTTACACTATACTTTTTCTACGAATGTTACTGTTAATAAAATGGGATTAGTAATATTTTTCTTTTTAAGATGTCAAAAAATGTCAATGAAATTATAAAGATTTTGACGCGGCACCGGTCAACGCCACCTTTGTAAAAATATACTCGCGCACAAAGTGAACTTTGTAGTTCAATCACCATGGTGATTGAAGCACAATGAAAATGTGTATAAAACAATGGACTATCTTCCGCAATTACTATTGAACATACAAAAAAGGTTTTTATTGACATGAGTAGAAAAAATTTTTTGTTGCCACAAAAAATGCGAGATCCATATGCAAGTGAAATAAATCAAAATTTTATGTTTTAAACTTTCAAAAAGCTTAGGAATATTCATATATTCCATTTTAATAGAACCTGTTTTTTTTTTAATTATTGTCGGCCCTCTTGTTACAGTTGCAACAACTCACAAAGGCCAACCACAATTAGAAGGAATTGACAACACAGAAATAATATCTGCGGTAAACAGCACACATTATGCATTCATAAATCCTTAATATTTTCATAGCACAATGGCAACCCAATTAAATATCTACCCAACATTATTTGAGAGGTTATAATACTAACGGACGCATTTTAAAATAATTTTTATTGTCTGGTAACTGTACGATGGGGTTGCAACCCCTGAGGGTGCCGCTCGTCGTTGGTCGAATCTCGGACAGAAGTTTTTAATCAGTAGCATATGGGTGGGGCAATATCAGTGAAGTGCAAGACTTAGGAACAATGTATACGATGTAAGGGAAAAAGGATTGCAACTTTATTTTCTTAAGTATTGGTAAAAGTATGTCAAAAGCAATCAAAAAATACATGCTTTAGAGTAAAATAATATTTTTTATTTGTATTGTATTATGTATTGCATTCTGTTGCAGTGATTGAAGTTGTTGAACTCTGGTTCATTTTATTGTCACTTCGCCCAGGTATCTTTAGTAAATATACCCCAATAATTCTTAACTCACCAACTTATTAGCCTTAACATAATGCAGCCTTTGATGAAAAAACTTTGCATTTACGGTACAGTTTCGCAAGCCTTGAGATAGAATCTGCAGTGATCCTTACAGTATCAGTCTTTTCCATTTTCACAATTGCCTACAAGATCGTGTCCTGTAAAAAGATTTTTGAGGTTTCAAAGCTTTTTAAAGTAGTACTGCAACTTAGCTATATTTTTTGCCCGTCTTTGCGCTGTGGTAGAGCTATGGTGTGTTCTCTTTCTCATTTTCTGATGTCCTCTAAAAAGTGACCAACAACAGTGTAAATCTGTGACAGTGGCACAGAGATTTCAGGTCCATGGAAGTTATTTCGTTTTCATGGTTTAGTTTTGGGGTTCTGAGAAGAAGGAAGGTGAGGATGTAAGAAAAATTAAGACTAAATAAAGTCATTAATTTTAAATATTTTTATTTTCCACTCTTACAAGTTTGTTGGACTTGGACCCTGTGTTCGTAGCATCAGTGCGTTGGAAAGGGGAGTGATTTAGATAACAGTGACGACATGAGTAGAGAGTGGAAACATGGCAAATAAGAAAAGTGCCTGAAGAAGGTTAAATGTGACAGAAATAAGAATGCTAAAATGAATGCATGGAATAATAAGGAGAAACAAGGTTAGGAATGAAAAACAAGGGAAAATACTTATCTATGAAGATACAGTAGAGAAGGATGTAGTGATGCATCCGACTGATAAGAAGAAATAATGATTATGGTGGTGACGAATAATGACAATGGAAATGTATGAAGGAAAAGGCGGAGGAACACCAAGCAGGGGAAAATGGATGGAATCAATAACGACCTAAAGAAAAACCAAGAGAAGAAGCTCAGGACCGGACGTTGTGGAGAATATTAACCAGAAAAGTAAGCACCATATAAAATTTACATCATTTTGAGCAAACTAAACATAATATTTCTTTTGGTTGGACTAAAACTGGGACTTGTAAACCAACCCTTTGGATACAGAATAAGAAAAACATGATACACCACTGACGAAATCTCGAAATTCACCACCCTTGTAATCATAACATATGGGAGGGACTACATCAACGGGAATAATGATACAATAAAAGGCTCGAGAGGCATATGATGTTAACAAGATAAAAAACAAACTCGATTTGTCTGCTGACAGTATCTAATTTGAACAAATGAAGATCTATTTGTATCTAAATAATAACCTGATGATGAAAAGACTTTAATAAAAATAGCGGAAGAAATAAAACCAATTAAGTTTGTTGTGTCTTTAGGTAGGATAAAGAAGGGTTCTATTGAGAAATACAATAAGTATTTTAGAAAACTCAAAATAATAGTTATCGCATAATTTCTTAAATGGGCATATTTAATCAGCAAATAAAAATAATTTTGATTTAAATATTTTTTATAGAATATTGATATATTTCAAGAAATTTTAGGAAGTATTGCAAAATTTTCACAAAATGTGACGAAATAAGGCAGCTTTTAATGTTTTACTATTTTATTTGCAATAATACCAAAGAACAAAATTTATATTACTGTTCGGTCACAAGAAATTTTACACTACAAAACATAAATTAATATTGAATATTATCATCTTTAGCCATTATAACTGCTCTGCAACGTCTTCCCATACTTTAAATTAAATTTTGGAAATACTATTCTGAAATTTTACTCCATTTCTCTATAAGAGCTTCAGACAATTGTCTCAAAGTTTCCGGTGGATTTAATCTACCTCTAGTGGCTGTTCCAAGTGCATCCCCCACATGTATTTAATTGAATTAAGGTCGGGGGACCTTGCTGGCCAATCCATGACATCAATATCGGTGTCCTACAAGAAACTTGTCACAGTGTGTGCTGTGTGTGGACCAAATAATATAACAGACCACAAAACTTAAAGGGTATCGACAAATTACCTACGATAAAATATGTTAAAATTAACTTAAAAAAAAGATGCAATAATACGCGAGCAAATTTTTGATAAAAATTAAAAAAGAAATTCAATATTTTTACTTCATTCAGTGAAATCTCTTCGGTTTTGAAAAGCTATAAGTGAAGAACCTGCCGTAATTAAAACTTTTTGTTTGGTTACAAATTAGAAACTTTCAAATCATAAACAATAATTGATTAATGTTCAAACTTTCCTTTTAAATTAAAACTCACGGTAATAAGTAAAGCCGTAAACCATTATACTAAAACATCAATTTTAAAACCCAGTAAATCCTTTGTACCCGCTACATAAACCTAAAATGTTTTATAATACAGTTTATTACGCCATAAACTGCTTTCCGCTTTGATATAAATCCCCTGGAATAATAAGTGTTATTATGGCACAAACCATAAAAAAGCTCTCCACCTTCTACAACGTCCATTCAATTTAAATAACTTTAAAGTGGAAAATTTAGTAATAAAAGTGAAAAGGCAACAACGCACTGCAATAGAAATCGGTCAAAATTTTGATTTGAGGTTTAAAATCGTTTAGTATAGAAATCATCAGTTAGTTAGTGTACTGTCTGCATGAAACCGATCGGATGCAGCCTAATACACCTGAAAATCGCAATATACATGGAACATTTTTTCTAACATTGACATTTCTAACTTTTTAAAAGTTTGAAAGGGTCACTTTTTTTACTTTTATTTGGGTTTGCTTGGGCCCACGGGTGGAAAGTTTACTTTCCACCCGTGTTACTAAAAATCGAGGCAAACTTTGGCGAGTTTTATCACATAGGCGAGTGATGTCATCATTTCACTGCATTTTGATTTGTTAGACTTTTGCAATGTTGCCACATCAGTCGTCGCCCGAGCTAGCATTCAACCAAAGATACAAAGTCAATCTAATATAAAAACCTCTTTGCCTCAACATAAATTTGCTTATTACGAAAAAAGTATTCCTAGGAAATACAGATAATTATAGAGAGCAATGTGAGAAGCATACCCGATCAAACACATTACCTCAGTAGCCACATCAGGAGCTAAGCCAGAAAATACTTCTGCTCTACCAACTTATACACTCTCTATGTTTCACAAGTAAGACCTAACCTAGAGTACTCCCACATCTGGGGAGCGGCATTACCTTCGACACTTAACATCCTTGATTCTTTCCAAAGGAATTTGGAACTGACTCATCAATGACCCAGTCCTCATAAGAAAACTCCCTTCTCTCGCTCATCGCCGCGCTGTTGGAGACTTATCGCTTTTCTACCGGTACTTCCACAAATTTTGCTCTAAAGAACTAACCGGTATTATTCCCCCCTTGACTGTCTCTAACAGAGCAACAAGAGGCGCGTTACGTATGCATCCCTTTAGTGTCCAGCTACAGAAGCCCAGAACAGACCACTTCTGTCGCTCATTCATACCTAGGGCTCCAGATTATGCTACAAATTGCCTGCACGTGTTTTCCCGTCCCAACCTCCGATCGATCCTTTAAATCCCATGTCAATAGACCACATTTCCCTTATCTTCAGATGCCCACGGTACGTTAGTACTTAGGCTTGAGGGACGTGGTATGCCTTAGTTAAAAAAAAGAAAACACAGAGTTTAAAGGTTTGTTAAACTTTTTCACAACTGTCACCTTGCCCGACAGAAATGGTTTGTTAGACGATTACATTCATTGCGGACTTCTCGATTCAAAGCCGATAACGGTGTTAAGCTATCTCTTAGATTATAGCTATCCCTTTCTAACGAGGAACATTAAAGGAGTCAGACATAAATCTGTGATTACCCCCGAACTTTGTGTTGATTATTGAGAGCTATGAAACAGTTTTATATCAAATCCTTTGTATTATATGTCAGATATTATGACAGCGATATATTATTTTTTGGTGTGAAATATGGCGCGTTTTTTAAATTCTTTCAAATTTTTACGTTCAATATATTGCCTGAAATCTAATTTCATTCTAATAAACTGTACCCAGGGTTGCCAGACGTCCCGATTTAGGCGGGACTGTCCCGATTTTAATCGATGTAACCCATTTGTCCCGCTTTTGTCCCGCTTTCCGATTTGCACGTCGAAAATTCCGATTTTTGAATAATTTTAAAAAGTGCAGATTTAACTTCAACCAAATATATTTATTTCCGGCGTTACGCTACAATAGTAGGCATAAACTCTGTCCTGGCCTCGTGCCAATTCGGACACGAAATTTTACTTTACATTTTATTTAATCTGAAGCAACTTCTCTGGCCTGTACTAATCATCAAGACTTGCGCTTGGGGCATCCCAATAAACAAATGATCCCAGCAGCCGAACCGAGCCGATTGTCGTCATAGTCGTCGCGAATCGGCTCTTCTTTGTTTATTTTTTGTTTACAATATATATTTAAGGAAAATATTGCATGTTTTTGAAATTTTTATTTGGAATGTTTGTCCTTGAAACAGTGAAACATTTCTTGGACACAAATTTTTAACACATTAAAATATTATCCCCTTAAACACGTGTCACAGATTCACGTGTCCCGCTTTTTCATTTGCAAGATCTGGCAACCCTGACTGTACCCTATCCACTATTGTTTTACTTGTAAACAATATTTAAATTCAATTAAGTTAAAGAGACCCATTGTGCCCAAAAGGTTGATTGGTTGCCTTTCCCTAGCAACATTGGACAAAAAATCTATCGTTTTAAATGTTTTTTCGAAGATTGAAATATTTTTTTAGTATCTTGACTCAACTTACATCAGTGATTTGCAAGGATCTACTCCTGTAAGTTCTTGTCCCTGGAATCTCAATTAACACTTTTTCTTCTAAAAAACTGATGTCTGGCATTCTAATTTTCATTGGTTCATCACTTCGGCATGGCGCTGATACGCCGACTACAAGCGTTACCTGAAACAATAGAGAAAGGAATAATTAAAAATGATAATTGAAAAAAATATATTTTTTTAGGGTTTTTTTTTCAAAAGTAATTGTAAAACTTCTTACCTTGAAAGGAAGAAATTGCTTTGGTGCGTTTTGTAGAATATCTTCTATATTAATTCTTAAAAGAAATGTTGGACTTCGTTGGCTTGTAGCCCACATTTTGTTTCTTCAGAAAGGCGAGAAGCTTTCCAAGTCTTGAAATATCAACTCTTCCTGAGAGCTAACATGGTTTTCATCATGCTGAACATTGACCAAAGTATAGACGGCGCGTTATCGCCAAACTAAGCTAGTAAAATGGTCTCTAATGCGTCTTTCATTTTTCTCCGTGCCCCAGTTTTCGTACATTTTAAAGATTTTTTCGTAACGCTCCCTACTTTTTTCAGGCAGCAAATTTTCCTCTACCTTCCCAGCTTTTTCCTAGCGTTCAGTAGTAGAGCCGTTTAGATCGTTTTCGCTATCGGTCGACATTTTTTATTATTTTTCGTTGTAAAAACTAAAAATCTGCGACGGTTTCCTGGCGTGTTTATTTCTAATAGCTTTTGTATACCCCCAAGCAACTGATTTTATTGACAAGACATCTCTGCGACATCAGTCACTTGCAAATAAATGTCATAGTCGATTCAATCTTTTTCATTAGAAAAACAAATATAAAATTTAAACTTATGGTTGAAAATAAAACAGTATACAAACCTCGGTAGAAAATTTTGAGATTTAGTTGAACTCGGCGCGCTGTTCCCGCCTTGGTCAACTATCTTATCTCTTGCAGTAATAAATCACTTTTCACCTCGGAGTGTAATATACTGTTATCATGCTTTCCTCTTCGGTTTTGTGGAATTGATTACAGGATTACTGAATCGGTTTTACCCGCTGATTTAGAAACAAGGACGAGATAAAATTACATTTTAAAGCGGTCAGGGATTTCCGAGTTTCTTATAACCCGGCAAACTATAATATGGTCACAAGAATAAATAAATAACCAGAAGGATAATTCTCTAGTGGCACATTTGTTCTTAGCCTCTAACGCCGAGGGACCTTGAGTCAGTGTTGAAGCAAAATTATATGATATTGCCATAGGCGTACCCAGGAAATAATATGTTGCAATGTTAAATCAGTAAAAAAATATGTTTTAGTTAACAATGTCATTAGTGGGTTGTCTAAGGTAGTGCGCAATGCCTTAAAAATATTGGGTGTTTATATCCCACGGTATTTAGACGTACTTCACACAAATTGCTCTTTACAGCGAAGTTGTTTACGTGCAGTTATATGGAGAATGAGGAAAAAATAAGAACTGTGATTTTTAGAGATTCAGTTGACGAAAGCGGATGGATTGAGAAATGCAGGAAATAAAGTGTACTCTTTAATTTTATTTTGAGTTATGGAGGAGTTAGCAATGACAAAATATTTTAAATAGAAAAATTATTTTAAATTTGGTGAATAAAATAGGTGTTAAGATAATAAAATAATTTTATTAGTTTCTCCAAATTACCATCTTACTATGTTCTACAGTCCTAAAATTTGTATTTATAAATTTTAGAGCTTAAAATATCCTTACTCTACCATACAACCTAATCAAATACTGGTGCGGAAAACTTTTGCAAGGATGAACAAAGCGGCTATTTTTACCAATATTTACAAAATGGGTATTAACATAACAATGTGTTCAAAAAATTTACAAAATCGTTATGGGGCATCTTTAAGTTACCAAATATATCTAAATTAACATTTTGATAAGCTCTGTAATAACAAAATATCGAGGTTTTGTCCAAGTTTTGGTGAGCTTTCGAATACTCTTCACGTGTGGCGCATTTATGAATAAGTACGCAAAGTACTTTGCGTGCTGGATATTATTACATTGTCCCTTTTAAAATACAATACAAATCAATTATAAATCCACAAAAAGACAATAAATGTGGTTATTGTACAAGGGATAATGTCAAAGCTGTAAAATATACTGCTTCATTAAAATAAAGGTTTAAACGATATAACGGGAATAAGATCGTAAATTTTACGCCGCCGTCTTTGGTTTATATTATTTTAGTGGGTTTCTATTAGCGTAAAAGGGTATTTATGAACCAATAACCTGACAAAATTTATTACGAATATACGGCAAAATTTTTATTCGCAATTTGTCATGAACGTCACGGTTATTTATTGTTACTGGATACTGTCTTGCTTCAGTGAGACTGATGGATTAGGGCCTTCGGAAATTAAACACCCTAAAATTAGCACCTGGCCCAAGATATAAGCCGTTTGTTTAGCTTATCTTTGCAGCATTCTTGAATATTTATTAAAATATTATATCGGGCAGATTTTCCAATGATAGACCGGTCTAAGGGTAAGAATAAGACAACTAAGTTTTATACTATGAATTTTTTTCGCAGTTTTTCTCGCAAATTTATAAAAAGGGCAATACATACCTACTTTCCACTATAATAGAAGTGAATTCATTCTAACAACACATTCCAAGATGAAAATCATTTGAAAACCAAGCAAATCTCGGAAATATTAGAATAATTCATAAGTTTCCAATGGTGACTTATTAACAATGACAGGACAAAAATCTGTCAAACCTAACTGATCAACTAGAAGATCTTAATTTAAGCCAGTGCTAAATCTTAAATCTTTTTAGTGAATGTCAACGTCAAGTTTTTATTATATTCTATACCAATATTTTCTCGCCAAAATAGATTTTCATTTGCAATTCCCATTGATTTATAAAAAAGGAGGCAATATCATTATTTACATATTAGGGCAATCAGAAATTCGATAACTACTCTTAATCTGGCCAAGTACATGCTTGCTGCCACACCGTTTTTCAAAGTTTAAGGATAAAGTCATTTTAAGAAAACCCAAAAATCACTAAAAATTTCACTATAATACATATATTCCGACTTTTAAAGACTTTACACACAAAGTACCACCCCTTGCCAATAGTTTAAGCCATGAATGAACGAGACTACGGCACGTGTTAATGAGAAATAGCTATGCTGGCACTCCCACTCAAAATTTCGTCACCATGCATGCCTGGGATATTTACGACTGCATATATTAACTTACAGCAATTGCTTTATTTTAATATATTTACTAATTTGAAAATATGCCACATAACTGAAAGCCTCATAGACAAGACACGCCCCACATAATACGTCATAATATAGCCGCCATAACTATACTCGGCAACAGCACAGTGTACTAAATATACTGCAAATTAGCACAACCCAAGACAAACGTCTTGCCATATGAGATTACCAATAATATAAAAAACGTATCATCCTATGAAGTGCTAAACCGTTTCCAATACACCTTTTAGAGCCGATCAAATTTTTTATTACAAAAATATAAAAAAAGTCCACCCCAGCACGGCCTCGAACTCACCACCTCTCGATCCATAAGCGGATACTCCACCTCTGGACCATGTTACTGATGCAAGAAAACCGGTAGTCGCCGAAAGAGTATAGTTATGGCGGCTACAATATGACGTATTAAAGGGGCGCATCTTGTGCTGGTTTTAAGTATATTTAGTAATGATGCAACCTGGTAACAGCCGTTCTCAAAAAGTAGGTGGGGGACCATACAGGTGACCAGATTAAGAGTAACCCTGGAATCTGATGGCTTTAAAATGTAAATAATGGATCTCCTCCTTCTTTCTAAATCTATGTTCTAAATTATTTATACAGGGTGGCAAAAAGTCTGGAAACACACAAATACCTACAAACCGAGCCGTTTTCTTAAAATATGCAAAAATACGTGAACTTCGATGTTTATTTTTGCACATTTGGTTAATATTTGTTTTTTGTTAAATTTTGACATTTGTCAAAGTTGTGACGTCATCGTAAACTTTTTTAAATGCCAACATAGGGAAGTGTACGGTGCCGGGATGTAAAAGAGCACAACACAAGAACGAAAACTTACTAGAAATATCACTTCAGAGATCTATATTTAACAAGAATCGTTTAGACCGATTAAATAAATTAAATTTTTTGTAACTGGAAAACAAACTTTCATTATTTATTTTTTCCAGAGAAAAGAAAACATTTTATGAAAAGGCGAAATTAATTTTTTATCGTGGTTTGATGGTATTTTTTTAAACGTATTTAGGTTCCCTTTACCATAAAATCATATTTTTGAGCAAAATAATGGACCAAATGTCATGTCGTACCCGTTTGTTGTGCTCAGGTTTATCAAGAATTATATTGTATGTTGGTAAAGAATTCAGGACCGTACTTAAAAATCACTTCGTTTTTTAAAACCACTATAAGGGTAAGCGTATGCGCTCCAGTTATTTTTAGTAGGAAATACTTACCTACGTCTAATCACGCCACAGATTATGCGAAACGTCCAACAACAATTCATAGATAGGCTAGGGTACTGCCAAGAAGTAAATGGGCATTATTTTTAACAGTACCTACTTGTAAATAGTTTCCTTTTATCCTGTTTTTTTTTTAGTGTTTTCAATAAAATCATTATTTTGTTTATTTTGCTTTATTCGTTAATAATTTCATTAAAATAAAAGTTTATTCACCTATTTATTAGATGGTATTATTTCAAAAAGTATTATTCAGTTTTAATGACATAAAACCAACTTTTCTTTACTTTCTTTATTTGCAATCGAAAAAAACATTTACATAACTCACGTTTCCAGAAAAAAAATATTTTCCACATTTCTTTGATACTTTTCCATTTTCTTGATAGTTTTAATAAAATTCTCGTCAACTTTTAAAACATTTTTCCCAATAGCTGTGGGATGAACCTTATCTGAGATACCTCTTCTAACTGGGATACCCTGTATATGCTGCCATCTCTGTAAACAGATGAACCAAAATCCTTGAAAACTTATAACCATATTTAAAATGAAAAACCCTTTAAAATGAGGTGCCGCATAACCTACATATGTTGGCATTTAAAAAGTTTACGATGACGTCACAACTTTGGCAACTGTCAAAAATTTAATAAAAAAATATTAGAAAAATGTGCAATAACAAAAATCTTAGTTCACGTGTTTTTGCATATTTAAAAAAAAACGGCTCGGTTAGTAGATATTTTGGTGTTTCTAGACTTTTCTACCACCTGGAATTAAGTAATTTTGTGAAAACGTGATGCCTATATTGTTCTAATTTTGTTTTTATCTGCTTAGAAATAAAGTAGGTTGTATGGTCCACGCACGAGTGTTCACGACTTCAGTGGATGTCCCTCTTTATTTCCAAGAAGGTATTAATTACATTTTAGGTTAATACGAGTATTCATACTACCTTAAATACCTACTTAAATTATTTTGAAAATAAGTTCAATTGAATGGAGAAAAAAGATATTTTCTTATATATTTCCACAACCATGGTTGTCCCCTTTATTGTCGCATTCCGAACCTCGTTTCTTCTAATGTCAATGTAACAATTATTGTAAAGCATGAAACTGACTATATAAAAAGCGTTCTTATAAAGTAAAGGTGTCAGATCTAAAGCCCTCACAGACACAATTTTACTATTTTACACAATATCAAACACACCCCAAATTTTAATAAGCATAAAATTTCTACAAGAAAATAAATGATGTGAAATATACAGTTATTATAAAACATACTTGAGGACCTTCTCTAACAAACCCCAGAAACGCAACGTATTGTACAACGTCCTCTTTCAGGCTCTTCATCAATGAAATTTCAATGTTACTGGTTAGTCACACTATTTGTATTTGTACCCGCAATTAGCAACACTACATTGCAATTTGTAGTATGTAGTGTCGCAACAAAGGATCCTTGTCCATACGCGTTGTTCGTCCTGTTGAAGAGTATCGATGCGGGACAGGGACGTATTAGCGTATTTATTGCATTAAACTTCTCAGTTTTCAAAATTCGATATATTTTCCACCTAATTTCAAATTACCATTGATATTCGAACTCTAGTTGTCTGTAATTTTAACAAACCTTTTTTTCTAAGGGCAGCTCTGTATATCTACATTCTATTATTGGTCTCCTGAATTATCCAAGTTGAACTGAAGGAAAATATAAGATAAAACGTGAAACGTTGTTTATCCGTCTTCCTCCCGAACTATGTACCTGGATCGGTAGCTCCCTCTCTCTAATCGGCGCGTATCAGTCGTGGCGGACGATCACTCATCTAACTTCCATCCTATCACTGCTGGCGTACCCCAAGGTTTAGTCCTGGCACCAAACCTATTTCTTCTTCACATTAATAACATGCCCTTTTCAACTACCAGTCCCATCCACAGTTATGCTGACGATCCTACTTTTCACTTCAACATTCATTTTTCCAGACAAGTCTCGAATCAAGAGCTGGATAATAGACGCAGATCTATGCATCTATCCCTTTCCCAAGATCTTCAATTAATCTTAGAATGGGGTGCCAAGAACCTTCTTCAGTTCAACTTCTCCAAAACCCAGTCTTGCTCCCTCTCAGGCAAGAGATCCGGCAAAACTTACCCCACCCCAAGCCCACAGAACAATGAAACATTCGATCTTGTTGGTATAACGTTCGAATATAATCTCAGCTGGCATAAACACATTACTGCAATAGCCACATCAACAGGTAAAAAGCTTGATTTTCTCTTTCGAGTCAGAAAATACTTTTCCCTTTCCAACTTATTACTACTACTTACTACTCCCATAAGACCTAACCAACAGTACCGTTCCAATATCTGGGGAGCGGTATCACCTTAATCCTTGATTCTATCCAAAAGAGAGTCATTCGACTCTTCAATGACTCAGCTTACAAAAAAAAATCCCTTTTCTCGCTCATAGTCGGGCTATTGGGGATTTATCCCTTTTCTACTGATAATTTAATGGATTTTGTACTGAAAAACTAGCCGCTATAATAATTAACTGTTCCTAACAGAACAATAAGAGGCGCGTTACGTATGTATCCCTTTACTGTCCATCTACAACAGCCTAGAACATCCCACTTGCCTCGGTCATTCAGACCTAGAGTCTCCAGATTATGAAAGAAATTGCCTGCAGATGTTTTCCCTTCCAGTCCAAACCTCCAATCCAATAAAATTCCATGTCAATAGATTACATTTGCCTTGTCTTCAGAGGCCCACGATGCGTTAGTACTTAGGTTTGGAGTCTACGTGGGCTGATAAAAAAAAATTCCCTTTGAACTTTTCATTACAACATTTTATTACTCCTTCATAGTCTCTTGAGATTACCAAGCCTTACTTATATTTATTATCTTTGTTTTTGTTTCAATCTTACATATTAAGTGAGTTGTAATGATTTTCGTAATTTTCTAATTAAGTAAAAATTAATTTACTAAAGTACCATGTAAAGTTAGATAGAGACAAAAATAAAAAACAAAACAGCTGGGGGTTGATTCTCTTCAAAGACCTTAAAAGAGTAATTATAAGTTGTGTAATAAAATCCAAAAGTAACTAAAAGGATTATCAAAAAGCAAAACAGATCACCCTCTGTCGACAGAGTTTTTATAAATTATTATTATGGAATATTGTTAAAAAATTCGGTCAAGTGCAAGCTATACTTGCACAATTAGTGTTCCGTCCCATAAGTCACCCACTTAACATGAGCAAACCTCGGCGGCCCGATCTCCGGCTATTTGCCGCGCTACCCGCCACCGATGTCACCAACGCCGTATCACATCGCGTATTCGCGGAGCTGAGCTTGGAGCATTTCGACTTAACCAAATTAAAAATTTTGAAAAATGTGTAAGAACAAAAATTTTGTTTCTTACATCGGTATCGTGAGAAATACTTTTTGTCGAAAAACGTTTACTCTAAAACCAGTGCTTCAGCAGTTATAAGGAAATAAAAAATTAAATTGTTTATAACAATTGATCGAATATCCAGGGGTCACGTGATCATTGCATTTGTTGTAAATATTTGGGAAATAAGGCATAGCGTCGATAGGGAAGTACCGTAATTTGAAGTAACGTTATACGTAACGCACAATGCTTTCATGATAACTTATTATTACCGTTGTCCTTATTCTGATTAGGATATCTTAGAGATCTAAGACGCCAATACAAACATGTTGTGTATCAACAAGATACCGCAAAATTTGGATGACAGTCCATCCCCTCTTTCTTCCATTGTTATCACAGGACTTTCTGAACATTTAGCTAAACTGTTGACTAAGTACCAAAAAGATATCTACTGTTAATAAAAACTTAAACCTAGTTGACTTTTTATACTATAGTAGAATGTACATTTGTAAGGTTTGTAATACACTGTAGGTAGTGATAGACCAAAGTAGAAAAAACGTTAAATTGGTTTAACTACTCACCCTATTGGCGGCTCAAATTGAGAACGTGGCGCCCACTTGTGCCGATTTGGTAACTACTATAACGGGGAATGTTTTCGTTTCGTCCTCGTCTTCATATCGTCTTATTTGGAATATTTGGCAATTTTGTTGTCTAGTGAGCCCTTCATCCTCCTTAAAAATCAGCTGATTTCAGCTGGCTTTCCTAATTTGAATCGCTAATGGACAAACTATTTATTGATCTATTAGTTTGTTCAGAAAGTCACAACACTGCATCGCGCACACACAGAATAAATTAACCTTCAATAAAATTTTATCATTATAGAGTCCCAAAAAAAAAACAAAATAACAGGAAACAAAGCCATAACCACCTTAGATCAAATCGTTCAAGGTATTTATCACAATCCATAGGCAATATAGATTAGGATACAATTATTGTTAAAATAGTATTTAGCAATACACAACTTTGTATATGGATATCAAATATATACCTACTTAGTAACCAAAATATATCCTACAAGATTTTTTTAAATTCTTGTTTAGAGTTCATCGTTAAGTCGTTAAAATCCTCCAAGTATACTTTTACTGCTGCTAATTCCAGTCATAATTTAATATATTAAGTAGAAAAGTTTGCTGAAGGGCACGAAAAATTTTAAGGGCTAATAAAGATTTATCGTCTTTTAGACTTGGAGAAGAATTTTTTTCCTGATAAAATTATTTTTTAACTTTGTAGTTAAAAGTACTTATTCGCTAAGCATTTTGCGTTATTATTGGTTAGGCAAGCTCCACTTTTTTCATTCTTTTATGCAGATTTTGTGGAAATATACCCATTGCAGAAATCTCCTTCTATTATTGGATATACCAAAACCTATATCTCTAAAAGAAGAAACTGACTGACTGACATATCGACGCACAGCCCACACCACTGGGTCTAGAAACTTAAAGTACTGCACAGAGGTTTGTTATATATGGGCACCTACCAAGGAAGGGATTTTCAAAATTCAACCCCTTAGGGGATGAAACAGGGGTTCGAACTTTGTATGGAGAAAAATATAAGATGGTCCTATTACCTTCTTAATACTTTTTTCCACAACGTTTTTAGCTAAAACTTACAGAAAAAGACACAAGTGTCATAGAGCAAAATAATAAATTGCGAAATCTACCCTTCCATCTGGCGGTGCCATCAGGGTTGTTCTATATTTGCATTGTTTCTGAACATCTTTTTCGCTGTTGACTTTAACCCACATAAAACATTATGTTAAATGTGTTTATTAAGTATTGTGTTAAGTAAAAAAGGGTACAATGCTTCGATGAAACACAATTTTAGTTAGAATGAAACAACTTTTTTTATATCTTAATTATATTCTGTAAAATATCAATAATATGAATAGATTTTTGTGAAATAAAAAATATATACATACCAATTTAAGAAACGTTTGGTTTTGTTTTTTATTTTGCAGTATACGGGTATAATAAAAATATAACTTTGTATTTAAATTTCACTTTACAAGGGTATTTTGTATAAGCCGAGTTTCGATCATCGTCGTGGTTTCAAATCCCACCGGAACCGTAAAAAGTCCTGGGTCCATTTTACGTTACGCGGAGCATCACGCTATCGTGCGATATGATATGATATGATTCGACGTCAAAGTCGTCCTATTCACGCCGGTTCAATATCTCGTAGGATGAAGGCGCTGTTTCACACTCCCCAGTCGGTAGGTAACAGAAAGGCAGCATAGGATAGCGCGAAGCCAAGGGTTGATAGCCCTTGGGGGGTACATGCTCTGGTTGTCGTATTACTGAGGACCGTGGTTCGGAGCCCACGTTAAACTCTAGGTCCCGCACAGTGGACAGAATTTAAAAAATCAAAAGTAGATTTTTAAGAAATCAAATCAGTTTCATAGCTGTATTTCCTAAAACGCGCAAGATATTTGCAATTCCAGTGAATACACAAACAACAGGAGGTCCCGAAGTTAAGAAAAATATATTTATCTGTTTTATGGCATATAAAATGTGGTTTGGTACATCTAATTTAATTTAAATTTTTTTCTGATATTAAAATAATTTGTGCGGGTGGCCAAAGATGAATTGTGGTTTCAGAGGTATATATTTTATTATGTCAATACTATATATTAAATTTCATTTTTTGACTGTAGTATTATATAGCTAAATTTAAGGGTTTTAAATTTTAGAAAAAAAAATTCTTCCAGCGTTAACAAGATTTAAAAAAAAATCTCCGAGTATAGAAGATTTTGTGTGTTAAACTACCCCCAATATTGTGCTTTATCATGGCGTTTAGTTTTTCTGCCCCAATCTGCCCCTTTCTTAGTTATATGAATTTTTTTTGATGTCTTTTACGAAGTACCAAACAACATACTATTCGAAGAATGGTATGTAAGTTACAAAGTGAATCATTTATAAATGGTTTATCTTGGATTAGTCTTGTTTTCTTAGATATCTGTGAGGATTGTGTCAAAGTCATTTGACTTTAAAGAAACCTAAACCATGCTTTTAAAATGTCACGGTTAATACTTTTGACGTAAAATTTATTGGAAAGATTTTATAAAACAGACATTTGAGTTTTTCTTAGATGTTAACTGCAAACTAATAGTGTGTTCTTTAATTTTTCTAAGCATAGTAGTATTATTACTTCATAATTTCTCTTAGTTTTTAACCTCAACAAAGTACAGAATGCACAAAAAATCCTAATTTGCTTCTTGGTTGATATATTGAAACCCATTTTAGTCTAAATATATTTAGCGCTAATTGTAGACCAAAAGTATATACGTTTATTGTGTAAATAAATGATATTCAAATAATAAGTGGTTCTGGAGTTATGATTTTTGTCCCGATACCCCATTACTTCAAAGCACTGTGTCCCGGGGCCAATACACTAGCTTGTAGTGCCAACGCAATAAAAAAAAACTGCAACTTTTAAGGGTATTTTAAATAGTATACTAACTCTGAAAAAGCTGAGACGAATCATATGAAGTGTCCGAAAAGTCTTAGTATGGCAAATATCTTTGCTATTAGTCAAGATAAAGACACTAAATTTTAGGAGTATCCTATTGGTTAATAAATTTACTTTTTCATATAATTTAACTTTTTTAGCACCATTGAGGGGTGACGCTAGAGAGTTGAACCCGATGTCCGTATCTTAATCCGTTTTTAAATGGCAAGCCTTTAAAAATTAAAAATCGTAAAAACAAGAAAAAATTTAAATGAATTTATTTCTCTATATACTTTAAAAGTTATTCAAAATGACCACCATGAACATCTTGGCAGTAATAAAGTTGATTTTGGAATACACTTCTCACATTTTCAAGAAGTAACACCTGCCATTCCCGAAAATGTGAGAAGTGAGTCTCAAAAGCGACTTTATTATTACCAAGAAGTTTATGGTGGTCATTTTGAACAACTTTTAAAGTACCTACATGATAAGAGAAGTAAGGGTATTTAAATATTTACTTTTTTTCGCGATTTTTAATTTTGGGTTTGCTTGTTATTTAAAAACAAATTAAGATAGGGACCTCGGGTTTGCGTTTAAATTTTTTTTAAAGACCTTTAAAGTGTGGTACCACACGGCATAGAGTTGCATTTAAAATTTTGAACCTTAACGCCTTAGCGTCACCCTTCAAAGGGGTTGAAAAAGTTAAATTACATCAAAAAGTAGATTTATTAGCCAAAAGAATACCCCTAAAATTTGGTGTCTAAATCTTTACTATTAGCAAAGATATTTGCCCATACTAAGAGTTTTCGGGCACCCTGTATATAGCGTTATATTCTATAAAATCTATAAAACTTATTACAATCGTACAGTGTTTTATCAAGTATACAATAGTATATTGTACAACGAGCATGGAATGACCTGCATTTCCTACGAGTATGACGTTTGCAGCACGAGCCGCAGGCGAGTGCTGCAAATCATACGAGTAGGAAATGGTCATTCCATGCGAGTTTTACACTATACTCTTTCTACGAATGTTACTGTTACATAATAATAATTGTCATTAACTTTTTATTTGCATTGTCTGCGTTGCTATGCGATTACTATGGCGTGTTGACGCGGCACCGGTCAACGCCACCTTTGTAAAAATATACCCGTTCACATTGGGAATTTTGTAGTTGAATCACCATGGTGAGTGAAGCACAATGAAAATGTGTAAAAAACAATGCATTATGTTCCGAAATTACTATTGAACATACAATAAAGGTTTTTATTGACATTCGTAGAAAAAAATATTTTACAAGAACCCAACTGATAAATCTCCTGATTTACAGCATGTTGCTCGAACCTTTTAATCAAATGATAAATTTAATTAACATTTAAAGTACCTTTGGTAATGACATTGTTGTAAGTGCTGTTACATTAGAAGTATCCAATTAGTTTAATTATTGTTTAAATTGTTGTGTATGTACTTTTTGGTGAATTTTAAATGAAAATTATAGGAAACCTTGTTCCGCTTTGAAAGAAGTAAGAGACCATGCAGAGAAAATAATTTCTAAAAACTGCTGATCTTAGTTCATCTCTGCATCTAATCCCTCGCCGGTGGCCTAAAATCGTGTTAAACATATTTTATTGCCTTTTTACAGATTCACCCCAGAAAAAGTTTTTTCCGTAATTTTCTACCAATTTTACGTTCGGATGAGTTTGCGAGCCAGGTGGACCTTTCCCTTACACAAAAGACTCGCGCTGTATTGTTGCCCTTTTATTAGTTTATTGGATTTTGTAAAAGATACACCGAAAACTGGCGATGCATTAGGACCGAACGTATGTGTGTGTTTTTGTTATTTTTCTCCGACTGGCCACTCATTTCGTCTATTTAGTTTCCACAAAAAGCATATTACAGAGGTAATAAATTTGGAAAAATCAGCCAGGCGGACTTAATCCTAACACGTGTATTATTTGTAGAAAACAAGATTAATGGTGGCTTTTTTTCTTGGCGCACTTTTTTATAACATATCAGAGACTAATTTGTCAAAAACATACTTACGCAGAAGAAATATTATTCTGGGTTGTCAGAATTTCCCTACTTTATGTACTGAGTCTCAACAATGTTATATTTTATGTATGTAGTACGTGTTTGGATACAATTACTTTTTTTTCTCTGGTGTTTAATTTACAAGTCCTGCTTTTCAGTTCTAGAGCGTATTTCGATAGAATAGTCCCAATCTTATGTTACCTCCTATGTTCTTTTGGGTAGCCTTTTCAGCGTTTGTTGGTTAGCTGTATATATTTATATTTATTTTTACTGACGACCATTGTTTTTGTTTTCTTAGTGTTCATGACATATTCCTCACATACGTTTCGGTCCATAAGCTTTTCTTCGCTATCCGCCATGGCTACAGTGTCATCTGCGTATCGGAGGTTATTTAGACGTACTCCATTAATTGTTATTTCATCTTCTGTGTCAGAAAGTGCTTTTTTAAAGATTTCTTTAAAATAAACGTTGACCAGCACAGGTGACAAGAAATATCCCTGCTGTATACCTTCTATCTTTACTTCTGTAGACACTTGATTTTCAGTCGTTTTTGCTTAATAGAAACGTAATTTTTGCAAATGCTGTTTGTGTTCAGTAAAAACAAAGGTATTTTGCTATAACATCATAAAACTTACGTATAAGTATTTTGTCAGGTTAGAAATTTATTTTTTATGACAATTCCGATTAAACTTTCACAGTAGACAACCAGAAATACTTGCACAAACAAAGCCGACTGTGATAAAATTTTTGATTATTCATTTTTATCGGCAACAACATCGTTTTTATTTGTCTTTTACTAATACCCCTTTTGATAACAAGGATAGAAAGAAATCGGATTCCGTTGGGAATTTTATCAGGGAAAAACATTTTGCGATGACTAATCTTTCGAAGTATATAACCAGCAATACTTCCACAAGCAAAGAAGATACGATAAAAATTTGAACAAATTCTTTTTTTATTTGTTTTTGTCTAATGCACTTTCGCCAACACGGATAGAAAGAAATCTGATTCCTCCGTGATTTTCAGGAAAGAAAAGATGAATATTGTGATCACTAAAATATGTTCTGGTGTAAACTGTCCATGGAATTGACCAATAGGGTGGATTCTTGTTCAGTTGTGTTTTCTGTAATCATTCTCACATAAAACTGGATACAATACAACCTACTAGATGAAATGAAAATTCCTTTGTCTGATGCCTACTTAGATCTTTTGATACAGTAATTAAAATTAATAATTTTATTTATGTATCTTTGTCAAAATTAGAAAAATTCGTTAGGTAATACAAGTTTATTTAACTCGTACAATTTTGAGAGATCTCGCTTCGCTCGTCCCACGAACATTGTACTTGTTAAACAAAGTAAAGCGATTCCTAACTGGTGTCATAAATATCTATTTTATGTGCCTACGCCGAAAAGATCGTTATGAACGGAGCAACAACAGTAGCAATAGAAACTAAATAGTCCTCTAAGTAACAAAACTAGCCAAAAATTAAATTATTGTTTTAAATAAATCTTAGTACATTCACCTTAAATCACTCCTCCGTATAGTCATTATTAGTGTCACGTCCAAAATAATACAACAGAAAATTGTTATTACAGATTCTACTCGATAGGTAAGAATAATGTAACTCCATCCTATTTACGTCTAATAAATCCAATAATAAGCCAGTAATAACAGGGTACGTGTAATGGGATCTAATCATATTTGAAACACAATATGCGAAAAGTACATATAAGGTAAACTGGGAATTCATACAATTCCCCAAACAATGCACTTCTATAATCCGATCAAAAAAGGCCAATATGTGTAGAAAATGGCACTAATATTGAATACATTACCGACAGACATTGTTAGTTTTAATCCCCGGATTAAAGAATATCCCGAAAATCGAAAATATTTTTGTAAAAGGGTCTTTTTTAAGTCGTTTTTATGTCACGTGTTGAACGTCAACGGTGATCAAGATTAATGTCAGAAGAATTGATTTTCAATGACGGGGGACTTAATCCCTTAACGTGATTTGCTCTTAAAAGTAAAATAACTTTAGTTTTAAAAAAATACAAGCGGTATAGTCACCTACAGTCGTGGCCAAAATATGCACGTGTTTTTGGTATTACATAAATCTTTTAAGCAAGTCATTACAAACTTAAAAATGTTATTTTGAGGAAAATTACTTTTAAAATTTCTTGATTTTCTTTATGTTGTTTGGAAGGTCATTTTTATGCCATTATGTAATAAAGACTGCATGCCAAAATTGCTTTTTACAGGTTCTGTTTTGCAATAATTCAGTTTGCCTCGTGTTATGATTATGTAAATCATTAATGTTATAAATTTGTATGTTTGCATGTTTTTTACTTAATATTAAAGATTGAATGGATATACATGTTTTTAATTTATACAAATTATCAATGTTTAAATATCCCAATGGTTTATTTTACGTTTTTGTCGCTACCCTGTATACTATGGATCTTTTTAGATTTCTTCCGTAGGGATTATTAGTTTATTAATTTGCAGAACTTTTCTACACCAAACTGATTTTTTCAACTTTCAGTAAATTTTTTTCCACATGACAAGAACTCAGTGTGACGCAAGTGACGCAGTGTTTGTAGAAAAAATATTATATGATATATGTGATAAAAGAAATTTTATTTTGTTCGAAGGAACTTCCCTTTCACAAAATAAAATGCCACTTTTAACACTTGCATTATTATAAATAACTATTCTATTCTCAAAATTACATGTTATGAATATTTTCTCAATGTTTGACTTCTTATGTTCCATTTGCTTTTTAGAGCAAACTTAATATAGAGAGACATTAAATAGACACGGAAATAGCAAATCAATAAAAATTGTCAGTCAGTGAACTCCTGTTGGCCGGCTTTTAAAATTAGGGCAAGCATTTTGGATGGTTTATATCTGATAGGATTAGGGTTAAAACTGTTAAAGATTTTAAGTTGATTAAGCAATATTATTGGAATTAACTAATTTCTGATTAAGTTGAGAGCAGATCTATTTTGGTAGACACGATTTTGTTAAATGAATAACTTGTCGTTGAAAGCAAAGGATTTCTTTAAGAGCTTTAAGAACAATTAATGAAATGGTCCACTTTTATATTATGAGACATAAGCTTTTGATAACCTTATTTTAGGACTTACGGGTTTTGTAATTTTATGCATGTTGGATTGATTTTCTACTTGAGAAAATAATACAGCCTCACTACCTTTTATTTCTGAAAATTTATAAGCAGATCTTGCTTTTCCAAGACGCCTTAATTTTTTTATTGATATTTTTGTTTGTGTTTTTCTTTTTGTATGCACCTTAAACTTATTCTCCGTTAATTTTATCATTTACTTAGTTTTAAGACATGTTTAATGTAAAAATGAATTGCCTGATCCCAGTTACACGGAAAAAGTTTTAAAAATATTTTAACTTATTTCTCTCTCTTGTTTCTCAAAATTCTTTTACATTTTTAAGGTTTTATAAGGCAAAGGTAAGTTCTCTGATTTAAGTAATCTTCATATTTTTATTTTTTCATTTAGGTATAACCAAACGGATCACTAAGAAAAATTTTCGAAAACATATTTTTCAAAAACTCATTTATGCAAATACAGATTTTTGAAAATTGAGTTTTTACCAAAAGTTTAGAACATGTTAGCAAAAAGGGACACAATATTCTGAGCAAACCTGCACTGATTTGCTTTTTTATTAACATTTCTTAACTATTCAGATCTGATACCTACCTTATAGCTTTAGCTATGGGTGTTATAATGCTAGTTTTAAGTAGTTCTGGAAACTTACCCTCATTAAGGGAGATATTTACTTAATTCAATATGGTGTCACCCAATGTATTGAATGTCTCCTTCAGAAACTTTGCATTTAAGATATTTTCAACCGAGTTGCAGTTTTTTAATAAAAAAAAGTATTTTCTTTAATTCAGAAACATTCAATGGCTTGAATTCGTCAAAGCGGCACTCCAACACAGGTAGACCCACACCAACTCTCATCAGTCGCTACAATTTTTACACCATTTTCCTCAAAGTTAATATTTAAATTTTTACAAAAATGTCCGAATATCTCTTCTGAGATTTTGTATGTGAAACTACCCCCAATATTGTGCTTTATTATGCCGTTTAGTTTTTCCGAGAAAAAGCTGAGACGAATCATATGAGGTGTCCGAAAAGTCTTAGTATGGCAAATATCTTTGCTATTAGTCAAGATAAAGACACTAAATTTTAGGAGTATCCTAATATTAATTGGTAGGAGTATCCTAATATTAAATTGGTAATATATAATAAATTTACTTTTTCATATAATTTAACTTTTTTAGCACCATTGAGGGGTGACGCTAGCGAGTTGAACCCGATGTCCGTATCTTAATCCGTTTTTAAATGGCAAGCCTTTAAAAATTAAAAATCGTAAAAACAAGAAAAATTTTAAATGAATTTATTTCTCTTATTACTTTAAAAGTTATTCAAAATGACCACCATGAACATCTTGGCAGTAATAAAGTTGATTTTGGAATACACTTCTCACATTTTCAAGAAGTAACACCTGCCATTCCCGAAAATGTGAGAAGTGAGTCTCAAAAGCGACTTTATTATTACCAAGAAGTTTATGGTGGTCATTTTGAACAACTTTTAAAGTACCTACATGATAAGAGAAGTAAGGGTATTTAAATTTTTACTTTTTTTCGCGATTTTTAATTTTGGGTTTGCTTGTTATTTAAAAACAAATTAAGATAGGGACCTCGGGTTTGCGTTTAAATGTTTTTTAAAGACCTTTAAAGTGTGGTACCACACGGCATAGAGTTGGATTTAAAATTTTGAACCTTAACGCCTTAGCGTCACCCTTCAAAGGGGTTGAAAAAGTTAAATTACATCAAAAAGTAGATTTATTAGCCAAAAGAATACGCCTAAAATTTGGTGTCTAAATCTTTACTATTAGCAAAGATATTTGCCCATACTAAGAGTTTTCGGGCACCCTGTATATAGCGTTATATTCTATAAAATCTATAAAACTTACTACAATCGTACAGTGTTTTATCAAGTATACAATAGTATATTGTACAACGAGCATGCATGGAATGACCTGCATTTCCTACGAGTATGACGTTTGCAGCACGAGCCGCAGGCGAGTGCTGCAAATCATACGAGCAGGAAATGGTCATTCCATGCGAGTTTTACACTATACTTTTCCTACGAATGTTACTGTTACATAATAATAATTGTCATTAACTTTTTATTTGCATTGTCTGCGTTGCTATGCGATTACTATGGCGTGTTGACGCGGAGCCGGTCAACGCCACCTTTGTAAAAATATACCCGTTCACAGTGGGAATTTTGTAGTTGAATCACCATGGTGAGTGAAGCACAATGAAAATGTGTAAAAAACAATGCATTATGTTCCGAAATTACTATTGAACATACAATAAAGGTTTTTATTGACATTCGTAGAAAAAAATATTTTACAAGAACCCAACTGATAACATATTTTTCAAAAACTCATTTATGCAAATACAGATTTTTGAAAATTGAGTTTTTACCAAAAGTTTAGAACATGTTAGCAAAAAGGGACACAATATTCTGAGCAAACCTGCACTGATTTGCTTTTTTATTAACATTTCTTAACTATTCAGATCTGATACCTACCTTATAGCTTTAGCTATGGGTGTTATAATGCTAGTTTTAAGTAGTTCTGGAAACTTACCCTCATTAAGGGAGATATTTACTAAATTCAATATGGTGTCACCCAATGTATTGAATGTCTCCTTCAGAAACTTTGCATTTAAGATATTTTCAACCGAGTTGCAGTTTTTTAATAAAAAAAAGTATTTTCTTTAATTCAGAAACATTCAATGGCTTGAATTCGTCAAAGCGGCACTCCAACACAGGTAGACCCACACCAACTCTCATCAGTCGCTACAATTTTTACACCATTTTCCTCAAAGTTAATATTTAAATAATTTGTAACGTCATTTTTACTTTTAACGAGTTGTTTTAGATACTTCCACATTTTCTTAGAGTTATTTTTATTTTCATCAATTCTGTTTTGATAATAGTCACATTTCTTACGTTTTAATAAATTAACAACACAATTTCTTTTCTCTTTCTAACTTTCCCACAATACGTTGTTATTGTCACCGTTGCTAAAATTCTGTTATAGTTTATGTATCAAGTACAGTCGGGAGATTTATTATTCATCCACTTGTAATTTTTTCAAAGATAGAGATAATAATTCTACATTAAATTTGAAAATTGAGTTTTTACCAAAAGTTTAGAACATGTTAGCAAAAAGGGACACAATATTCTGAGCAAACCTGCACTGATTTGCTTTTTTATTAACATTTCTTAACTATTCAGATCTGATACCTACCTTATAGCTTTAGCTATGGGTGTTATAATGCTAGTTTTAAGTAGTTCTGGAAACTTACCCTCATTAAGGGAGATATTTACTTAATTCAATATGGTGTCACCCAATGTATTGAATGTCTCCTTCAGAAACTTTGCATTTAAGATATTTTCAACCGAGTTGCAGTTTTTTAATAAAAAAAAGTATTTTCTTTAATTCAGAAACATTCAATGGCTTGAATTCGTCAAAGCGGCACTCCAACACAGGTAGACCCACACCAACTCTCATCAGTCGCTACAATTTTTACACCATTTTCCTCAAAGTAAATATTTAAATTTTTACAAAAATGTCCGAATATCTCTTCTGAGATTTTGTATGTGAAACTACCCCCAATATTGTGCTTTATTATGCCGTTTAGTTTTTCCGAGAAAAAGCTGAGACGAATCATATGAGGTGTCCGAAAAGTCTTAGTATGGCAAATATCTTTGCTATTAGTCAAGATAAAGACACTAAATTTTAGGAGTATCCTAATATTAATTGGTAGGAGTATCCTAATATTAAATTGGTAATATATAATAAATTTACTTTTTCATATAATTTAACTTTTTTAGCACCATTGAGGGGTGACGCTAGCGAGTTGAACCCGATGTCCGTATCTTAATCCGTTTTTAAATGGCAAGCCTTTAAAAATTAAAAATCGTAAAAACAAGAAAAATTTTAAATGAATTTATTTCTCTTATTACTTTAAAAGTTATTCAAAATGACCACCATGAACATCTTGGCAGTAATAAAGTTGATTTTGGAATACACTTCTCACATTTTCAAGAAGTAACACCTGCCATTCCCGAAAATGTGAGAAGTGAGTCTCAAAAGCGACTTTATTATTACCAAGAAGTTTATGGTGGTCATTTTGAACAACTTTTAAAGTACCTACATGATAAGAGAAGTAAGGGTATTTAAATTTTTACTTTTTTTCGCGATTTTTAATTTTGGGTTTGCTTGTTATTTAAAAACAAATTAAGATAGGGACGTCGGGTTTGCGTTTAAATGTTTTTTAAAGACCTTTAAAGTGTGGTACCACACGGCATAGAGTTGGATTTAAAATTTTGAACCTTAACGCCTTAGCGTCACCCTTCAAAGGGGTTGAAAAAGTTAAATTACATCAAAAAGTAGATTTATTAGCCAAAAGAATACGCCTAAAATTTGGTGTCTAAATCTTTACTATTAGCAAAGATATTTGCCCATACTAAGAGTTTTCGGGCACCCTGTATGTAGCGTTATATTCTATAAAATCTATAAAACTTACTACAATCGTACAGTGTTTTATCAAGTATACAATAGTATATTGTACAACGAGCATGCATGGAATGACCTGCATTTCCTACGAGTATGACGTTTGCAGCACGAGCCGCAGGCGAGTGCTGCAAATCATACGAGCAGGAAATGGTCATTCCATGCGAGTTTTACACTATACTTTTTCTACGAATGTTACTGTTACATAATAATAATTGTCATTAACTTTTTATTTGCATTGTCTGCGTTGCTATGCGATTACTATGGCGTGTTGACGCGGAGCCGGTCAACGCCACCTTTGTAAAAATATACCCGTTCACAGTGGGAATTTTGTAGTTGAATCACCATGGTGAGTGAAGCACAATGAAAATGTGTAAAAAACAATGCATTATGTTCCGAAATTACTATTGAACATACAATAAAGGTTTTTATTGACATTCGTAGAAAAAAATATTTTACAAGAACCCAACTGATAACATATTTTTCAAAAACTCATTTATGCAAATACAGATTTTTGAAAATTGAGTTTTTACCAAAAGTTTAGAACATGTTAGCAAAAAGGGACACAATATTCTGAGCAAACCTGCACTGATTTGCTTTTTTATTAACATTTCTTAACTATTCAGATCTGATACCTACCTTATAGCTTTAGCTATGGGTGTTATAATGCTAGTTTTAAGTAGTTCTGGAAACTTACCCTCATTAAGGGAGATATTTACTAAATTCAATATGGTGTCACCCAATGTATTGAATGTCTCCTTCAGAAACTTTGCATTTAAGATATTTTCAACCGAGTTGCAGTTTTTTAATAAAAAAAAGTATTTTCTTTAATTCAGAAACATTCAATGGCTTGAATTCGTCAAAGCGGCACTCCAACACAGGTAGACCCACACCAACTCTCATCAGTCGCTACAATTTTTACACCATTTTCCTCAAAGTTAATATTTAAATAATTTGTAACGTCATTTTTACTTTTAACGAGTTGTTTTAGATACTTCCACATTTTCTTAGAGTTATTTTTATTTTCATCAATTCTGTTTTGATAATAGTCACATTTCTTACGTTTTAATAAATTAACAACACAATTTCTTTTCTCTTTCTAACTTTCCCACAATACGTTGTTATTGTCACCGTTGCTAAAATTCTGTTATAGTTTATGTATCAAGTACAGTCGGGAGATTTATTATTCATCCACTTGTAATTTTTTCAAAGATAGAGATAATAATTCTACATTAAATTTGGTAAAATTTTGAAAATAAGTTAGCAGATATCTCTTTTCGCGAGAAATGAAAATAACAATAACTCTTCATATTTATCAGGATCCCTTGGACAAAAAAAAGGAGATAATTTGATAAAATTTCGGCGAGCAAAATTGTTCGTCCACTTCCAAAAAAATGTAAGGATGTACATAGAATGTATTTATCTGTTCTTATAGCGATAGAAAATTCCTAAATATAGATTCTAAATTATTTTTAATACAGTTTGAGACTCCGCGGTCTAAAGAATACAGCTAAAATCTGTCGCAAATCATCAGAAGTGCGACAAGAAATCAGACATTTGATAATAAAATTATAACAGGAACGAAGATCTCAAAGAGACATAAGAACAATTGTTGGAAGAAGTCGGTCAACAGTTGAATATATTATAAAAAAATTTGAAAAAATTCATACAACAAAAACCTTGCCAGGGAGAGAAAGAAAACGTACTGACTTTTCGAGAGAAACAAAAAATACTAAGAAAAGTTAGTGAAAATCCGCAAACTACTGCGACAGATATTGTATAAAGTGAACCCAATGATTACAAAAAGGTTAGCCATGTAACAACAATAAGACATTTTTTTAGAAGTCAGGGTATATAGGCACGAATTGGTCGAAATATACCATCAGTAAATAACAAAAATAAGAAGCAGCGTCTCGGGTTTGCTCAGAGGCATTTTGACAAAAATATTGAGTACTGTAAAAACATCTATATACTGACGAAGTAAAAATCGAGTTGTTTGGTAAATTAAAAAAGGTTTTAGTGTTCAGAAAGCGCGGGGAAGCCTACAAACCTAAAAAATTAATTTCGACGGTAAAGCACGGTGTGGGTTCCGTTCTAATCTGGGGGTGTATGTCATGGCATGGAGTGGGCCAGCTCCATTTTATTGACGAAACTATGGATCGGTTCGTCTATATGGATATTTTAAGAAAGACTTTTAGACAAAGTGTGGATCCTTAAAGAGCGGATACTGTATAGCGTACCAAGAGTGTTGGAAACGCCGCGCCGCCGCAATCCCCAGACGTTAACCCGAATGAACATCTATGGAGGGAACCCAAAGAATGGGCCAAAGAACATAAAATTTCCAAAACAAGAGGTGTTAAAAGTAAGATGTCAAGAAGAATGTTCAAAAATTGAAGAAGATTGTTATAAAACTGGTAGAGTCAATGCCTAACAGGTTACAACAAATTATAAAATCAATAGGGTACCCCACACGTTATTAGTTTTGGCATGTTTGGACAAATTTCGAAAAAATTGTTGGTGGACGAATAATTTTTCTCCCTTGGTTTTTAAGAAATTATGTTTAATTTTTGAAAGGTATTCTTTAGGTTGGACTTTATATTACTGTTTTTAGTAGGTACATGAATAGTTGTTTTTATTTTTGTAGTAAAAATCAAATAAACTTCAGTAGTTTTAATTTTAGCCCAATATTTATCGACTGTATATAGTTTATCAATCTGCAAATATGTCACATAACCTAAAGCCTGGCAACGGCCGTACTCAAAAAGTAGGTGGCGAACCGTGTAGCTAGCCAGATTTAGTGCAACCCTGGAATCTCTGATTGCTTCAAAATATAAATAATGATATCTCCTTATCTATGGAAATCCCCTTTCAGGTGCATTTATTTTGAAACATAGTGTACGAAACAAACCAACGCGTGTACATGTTCGTAAACTTCACGAACAGACATTGGCAGGAAATCCTGTCACGTGCCTAACGATCTTCCCAAATTTACGGAACAATTAGCAAGTTTCACACTCTCATGGATTACAAAAGACTCGCTATATGTAACTTTGCTGCCAAATTGCAATCTAGTTTCGGATTTTTCTTTTATGCAATTTCAGCAGTTTTAAAGCTGTATTTTATGAAATAAACCACGAAAGTTTTGCGGTATTGTTGTTACCGATTTCAATATGTTCTCAGCGAAATGCGGGGTTTATTATTTCGTGTAGTTAACAGGGTTTGTAATTAAATGCGGGTGGGTTTGTAAAACGGATGCAAACTTAAGGATGTAATCAGCTACCCTCCCTATTTTTCTTATTTTCTAAAGGCTGTTGTTGAGTTATTTGGAGTTTATTTATTTTTTATCTGAGACAGCCCCCGTAAACTTAAAACCTTAAAACTACGTAAAGTACAAACGTACCGTGGTTGGGAGGGGAACGGAAAACATCTGCAGGCAATTCATTCCACAATCTAAAGACCCTGGGTATAAATGAGCGAGAGAAGTGGGATGTTCTAGGCTTTTGTAGCTGGGCAGTAAAGGGATGCTTACGTAGCCCGTCTCTTGTTGTTGTGTTACGGACCAGTCAATTGGGGGATAGCAGATCAAAATCTGTGTAAGTATCGGTAGAAAAGGGCTGAATCCCCAACAGCGCGGCGATGAAAGAGAGAAGGGAGTTTTCTTGTGAGGACTGGGTCATTGATAAGTTGAATTGCTCTCTTTTGAATAGAATCAAGGACGTGTCGAAGGTGATGTCGCTCCCTAGATGTGGGAGCAGTACTCTAGGTTAGGGCCTATTTGGGTAACATAGAGACTTAGTCCAGTCAGTAGGGATTTTTCCCTAAGAAAGGTGAGGTAAAAACGATTTTGATATATGTTGTTTAGTTCGAGACCCTAACACAAAATCCAAATTTTCGACCTTAGGGAGGGGGGAGGCGCGATGTGCCTGGATTTAAAGTGATAATTTTTTTTTAATATATTCTTGACAGTTGATCCTACAAACAAAAACGTTTATATTCAAACTTAAAATAAAAACAAAATTCCTCACATTTTTCGTGTGAACATTTTTTTTTTGTTAGTGTACCACGTATTGAGTTCAACGGCGGTAATCTGAACATTTAAAAAAAATCGGTATCCGCCATTTTTCTTAGCAAATTGCGTATGAAAAAATTACACTGAATTTTTGACAATTTCCACATCACTGTTATATTATATAGCAAAATTTATTTCAAAATGCCGAAATTTTTCTTGTTACATACAATGCCGGTGGCGCAAATGCTGAAGATGCTGATGTGTTGATTGTTAGCACAGCCATTTCCTTGAGCTCGCAATATAATGCTGTTTTTGTTGTTGATGAAGATGTCGATTTTTTAGTTCTGCTGGCAGCACTAGCTCCACCCCAAAGCAACGTCTACCTTCGCAAACCTGGGAGAAGCAAACTGCTGAAAGACTATATTCCGCAAATAGTTTGATACGTAATAACGCAGCTGGGGACATTCTGTTTCTCCATGCATTTAGTGGTTGTGACGCGACATCGTCCCTCTTTAACCAAGGAAAACCAAATTTTGTTCGCTTGTTAAAAAAAACTAAAGACTTAATGCAATTATTGGGATCTTCAAACATCAGGATGCCAAACCAGAAGATATCGCAAACTCTGTAGCACACTTTTTCGTTGCTTTGTATAGTGGCAACATGGAAGAGGAAACCTTGGAAGAAATCGGCTACCAACGTTTCGCAAAATATTTTCGTGTTGCCTGTCGCCTCTTGTTATTGTGTTAGAAACAGACAAGGATGGAATTTTAGCAGCTAGTTCTTCATTCATGGAAGTATCGGTAGAAAAGGGATTAATCCTCAAAAGGGATTCCAAGATCTTGGAAAAGGGATAGGTGCAGAGATTTGCGTCTATTATTCAGCTCTTAATTCGAAACTTGTCAGGAAAATGAATATTGGAGTGAATGGTACAATCGTCAGCGTGATAATTGTGGATGCGATTGATAGTTGAAGAGCAGGTCATTAATGTGAAGAATAGGATTGGTGCCAGGACTAAACCTTGATGTACGCCAGCATTAATAGGATGGAAGTTAGATGATTGACAATCCACCACGACAGCCATACTTTTTCAAGGGCCTTGGAAATATCAAGAGCAGCAATCTGAGATTTGCCATAAAATTCGATAGGCTTGTTCCAGTTATGTGTGCGTTTTTCCGAGAATATATTTTTTCGGAAACACAATTTTTCGAAAATATATTTTTTTGAAAATCTGGAAGCAACTCGGTCTACTTTTATTCAGTTTCTTTTTTCGATGACGCTAAAAATTATATTCCATCTCAACGGCAGATAAATAAATCAGCGTGATTTTTAAAAAGCCAAAATCTCAATACTTGCACATAAAATATGGTAAAGATCATTACCATTTTAAGAAAAATGCTCCTCGTCCTAGCAAGCTGAAAATCTTGATTTGAAAACCACCCAATACCAATATTTATGCGTTTCAAGTTTAGCTTTAAGCGGTAGCAAAACTCCCCATTAATAATATAACCCATACTGTAACCATTGATGACTAAAGTACTATGAAGAGGTATGTATACATGCATTTGTACAATTTTAATAATATAAAAGCATTATCATCACAATAGGAAGATTCAACAACTAAGGGTGTCATCTGCCACCCCTTGGAGTGTTTGATATTGTTCCTTTTATATTATTAGGTTTCACAATTCGTGTTGTCATAAGGTTAAATTTAATTTTTCACGTCAACAAGAAAATTTATATTCCAGAAATATTAAATTTTAGACATTCGGTGCTTTTTGTTCTTTTTCTGTAACGTGATTTTATATCATTTTGTAAGATAAATTTTTTATAAAGTCCTTATTAAAAAATAAATTGTTAAGGGTTTGTAATATATTTTTAAATTAATTTTTTGGGACTGTGTGATTTTGTTTTTATCTGAGACAGCCCACGTAGAATAAAGCCTAAGTACTAACGTGCCGTGGGCGTCTGAAGGGAAGAGAAATGATATCTATTGATACG
Source organism: Philopedon plagiatum (assembly GCA_963971165.1). NCBI lineage: Eukaryota > Metazoa > Arthropoda > Insecta > Coleoptera > Curculionidae > Philopedon > Philopedon plagiatum. Next base: position 10,178,850 of record OZ020191.1, read on the forward strand.
GGATTTAAAGGACTGGAGGTTGGGAGGGGAAGAGAAAACATCTGCTGGCAATTTGTTCCATAAACTGGAGACTCTAGGTATAAGTGAGCGAGAGAAGTGGGATAGTATAGGCTTTTGTAGCTTGACAGTTGTTGGAGGGGATTCTACTTTTATGTAATGTAACTTTTTCAACCCCCTTGAGGGGGTGACGCTAGAGAGTTGAGGTCAAAAATTTTAAAAGCAACCCTATGCCGTATGGTACCTCATTTTAAAGGTCTTCAAAAACGAAACATTTTAACGCAATCCCGAGGTCCATATCTTAATTACCTAGTTTTTAAAAAACGTAAAAACAAATTTAAAATTAAAAATTTACTTCTCTTGTTACTTTAAAAGCTGTTCAAAATGACCACTTCTTGGCAGTAATAAAGTCGGTTTTGGAACTCACTTTTCACATTTTCGAGAATGGCAGGTGTTACTTCTTGGCAGAGTTTCAAAACCGAATTTATTACTGCCAAGAAGTTCATGGTAGTCATTTTGAAAAACTTTTAAAGTAATAAGACATAAGAGAAAATAAAGGCAGTACTTAAACTTCTTTTTTCGCAATTTTTAATTTTCATATGCTTTCCATTTAAAAACTAATTAAGTTACGGACCTCGGGTTTGCGGTAAAATGTTTCTCTTTTGAAGACGTTTAAAATTTTTGATCTCATCTCCCTAGTGTCACCTCTCAAGGGGTTTGAAAAAGTTAAATTACATAAAAAAGTAGGACAACCAATGAAAGACACCTAACATTTGGTATCTCTACCTTTACTAATAGCAAAGATATTTGCCCATACTGGCTCTCCGGACACCCTGTATATTGACTATTGATAGAAAAAAAAATTATTTTTTCAGATATTCTGTATTTTTCCTACAATAGACAATAATATAAATATTTCAAATTTGAGCTCATTTATCCCAGTATTATAAATAAATAATACACAAATAATTAAATAAAATACATATAAATGTAGACAACAAAAAGGCACATAAATACAAAGTTGTATAAAGAGTTCCGATTAATTTTGTGTAGGCCGATAATTCTAAATCGTTGAATTAAATTGATTAGATTGAGTGGTATATGTATCGGAAAGACCCTTACGATAAATTCACGGGAAGGGAAACAATTTTCACTTTATTTAATTAGCCAAATTGCCGATTCATGGACCGTATGCTACTGGCTTCTATTTTGAATGCATGAATCTGACATCTATCTAATTTGTTAATTTGCAGTTGATTAATGGAAATATCGAAAATCCGAGTCATCACCTGGGAGAGTTGGTGAAATAATTTAAGAGCTGTATTCGACAGTCTTTAATACCATTTAGGTTTATTTCTGATATTGTTGTTATTGCTCGGTTACTTTCTATAAGAAAATCAATAACTATCTAGTGTAGACTGGACAGTTATTTGTTTACGTATGTATTATTTATTTCCTTATCTGGAACAAAGGCTTTAAGTGCCAATACTAACGGGTTTCAAAAGATTTAGCGATGAAAAAAGTAGTAGAAGGCAGTCGGTTTTATTTCTAGATTTTATTCCTTTCAATAATACAGTTTCGTTCCAAAAAACTTATTTAGTTCAATGCTTCAAAAACCCTGTCTTGCTATCTATCATGAAAAAAATCCAGTAATTCATATTCCATCGACATGAACTGAATAAAAAAGCGTTAGATCTTGTTGGCATTAATTTTGTTGGGGAAACACAACCGTTCATTCAATTTATATAACTCAATTTTTATTTCCAAATAAATATTAATAACCAAGCAAGTATCAAATCCCCTTCAAATAAAACAAGCTCAAACTTGTCTCCTATGTAAATTTAACTGCAGACAAATACGCAGTCATCGGCAAAACACAAAGATTATTTCAGCTAAAATAACAAAAGAAAATCATTCCTTTAATTTAGTTCTTCTAAAGCACCGGCATGTTGTAGGCGACCGTCAAAGGCTTAGTTCCCTTTGAAGATTTTTATTTCTTAGTTTTATTACCGTAACGTTCAAAAAATATATTACTATCAAATGCAAAAAACGTCAGCAAAAATGGCCACCAACTTCAACTCCTCTATCTCTTCACTTCGTGGTATCAACATATCGGTACAACCCTTTCACCAATACGATAACATCTGCATAAATATGATTCGTCAACGTCATCGCGAAGACGACTATTGGTAGTCGGGCGGAGCGCAAAAATGGCCGTCCATATCACTTCGACTTGCTTCTCGTCAGGAAGACATGATCAGATCACTCCAACAACTACCACCAAGACAGACTGTTGCGCCCCTTGACGCAACAGAATCGCGAACGTCTGGTAGACCGAAAGTAATTCAGTACGGGAAAAATTCTCCCTTTTTCTTTAAGGCATAGTCCTACACTTTATGTTATAAAACAAAGGAAAGTCATAATAAATATAAAACAATAACATCTCGTAACATCATAATATGAAGAATATATGTCAGTTACTAGTGTCAGAACCAATAGTTGTGTATATCTTCAATTACTAGTGTCAGAAGCAATAGTTGTGTATACGTTCAACCAAGGATAAAAATAAATACAAAATTGTTTAATGACATTGATGTCTTTTACTTCCAACAAGTCGCAGCTGCAGGAGATTGCGCATTAGATGAAAACTGAACCAATTACCTATGGAAAATATTACAGTAAGTGGAGGTAGGGTTTAAAATAGAGCCTTATCCTTCCAAATTTCAAACATGATCTCAGCTGACACAAACACATTTCTTTAATAGCCACATCAGCTGTTATAAAGCTTGATTTTCTCTTCCGAGATATACATTATATCGCCCTTGCCAACTTATGTACTCTCTACTGTACTGTTTTCCAAATAATAACGATCCTAAAATACTCTTCCTATATCTGAAGAAAGGCAACACTTTCCACACTTGTTGTTAGCATCCTTCCATCCTTCCATTGTTAGCAACCATATCCAAAAAAGAGCTATTCGACTCATCAATGGTCCAGATCGCAGAAGAAAATTTCCTTTTCTCATTCATGGCCGCAGTGTGTGTGATCTGTCTCTGTTGTACACATTTTCACAGACTGCTTGAAATAGCTAGCCTCTAGCCTCTCTTTAATGTTTCTAACAGAACAACAAAAACGCATCATATATGCATCCATCTACTAACTGTTCAGCTACAAAAACCTATAAACTTACACTTCTCTCGCCCATTCATACCTAGGGTAGCCAGATTATGAAACAAAGTTCCCTCAGAGGTTTTAATATTCCCTCCTACCAGAGACTATGAACAATAGAACAATATAGACAGACACTCGAATACAGCGAAAAGCCGGTCTCCCTTGAGACATTTGGTGGGTTTACTGGTTTATGGTTTAAAAGTTTGTTTGTCCCCCATTATCAGTAGATACATAGTATACATATTGATATAATAGTAGACAAACAAACTTTTAGTAAATATGACTAAGAATTGATAAGATATACCATTATTTTTTGTGATAATAAATTTTTACTAATTTATTTCCGGTGCATGGTGCCTAAGTTGAGTGTGAGAGTAGAAACGTCACTTCAAGGGCCTTCGTCTACTTCATGGAGAAATCAGATGAATCTGGCAGGCGTTATTTTGTTGGCACTTTTCAGGCAGGTCGGAATACATGTGATTTTTGATTTTTCCTGACAGAACTTTACCCATAAACTTTGCGGAGTGATGTGTCAGTGTCAGCTCTGTGGCAAAATGGATTATCTCCATCGAGGACTGTCTTTTCAGAGATTTGCTTGGTAGGTACAGAATACAGGAAAGCCATTACGGTGGCGCATGGCGTGCCAAGATGGAAGTATAGCGGTTTGTCTTTGTCCTACACACGCACAATGTATGAAGCAAATAAAAGGCTAGTTATGAGTAAATGCTGTGTCTTCTCTTGCAGAAGATCGTTTGTTAAAGCAGACAAAATATCGAGTTTTGATTCGGTCTTCCTTTTATTTGCTTCAGCACTCTTTCTTCGCTGTTTTTCGATATTTCAAATCACATATCAAGTTCTCTAAACAACATTTATAATTATTCGATTTCTTCTTCAGCCCTTTTCGATAATTTTCCCACATGTATCAAGCGATAATTAACCGGAAATCATAAAACCGGACAATTCGTTTCAAATTAAACCGTGACAAAATCGAAAGTGCCAGTCACAATAAATATACGTTTTATTGACAAAACATTCAATTGGCAATTAAGGAGTTTAGCCAAATTTTGAATTATTACGTCCGGTTGGATCATATGCACGTGACTTGTGGAAATGTAATTGCTGTGGCGTTACGCGCAAGAATAGGTTAGGTCGGTTCGGTTAGGGTAGAAGTATACACTCTGTTCGAAAATTACAGCTTTCATTTTTCCAAATCTGTTTGGAGTAAAAGCTTTTTATTTTATAAGCAGTATTCAGCTCTATTTTTTTTTATTGGGAATAGTCCACCCATACCTCAAGCCTAAGTACTAACGTCCCGTGGGCGCCTTAAGAGAAGAGAAATATAATCTGTTGAAAGGGAAAGGGAAAACATCAGCAGGCAATTTGTTCCATAACATGAAGAATGAGCAGGAGAAGTGTTCTAGGCTTCTGTGGCTAGAGAGTTAAGCAATGCATGTGCAATGCGCTTCTTGTTCTGTTAGGAGCAGTTAAGGGGGAATGAGGACTGGGTCATTAGTGAGTCGGATGGGCTTTTTTTTTTGAATAAAATCAAGGATGTTAAGTTTCGAAGACGACGCTGCTCCCAAGCTGTGGGAGAACTATTCTAGGTTAGAGTGTGTAAGTTGGATGGGGAAAAGTATTTTCTGGCTCGGAAAAGAAAACCAAGCTTTTTAGCTGCTGACGTGGCTATTGAAGTAATGTGTTTGTGCCAGCTGAGATCATGTTCAAAAGCGATGCCAACAAGATCAAACGTTACATTGTTCTGTAGGGCTTGGCCATTCATGTGGATGGGGTAAGTGTTGCCGGAAATATGCGCTCACCACGCTTAACACTTTCTGTAGGGATATTTAAAAAACAGAGTGTACAAAACGGGCCGTTCGACTTAGAGACATTAAAGGAGAGAATACGATATGAACTTCGACAAAATCCTTACTAGATTATTGAGAGCGTTCAAAATAGATTTGTTTTACGTTTAGGACACTGTCAAATTGTTAATGGTCATATCAGTTTGAACATTTAGTCAAGTACTCTTTTTTATAATTAGATTTTATTCTTACAAAGCTGCTTTATTTTGTTTTTACGTGATAGGCAGATGACTTAAATTTTGTCAATTATAAAGTTTAGATTATGATATCTCAAGATCGGTTTAAAGTTACATGAAAAATACTCAAAATTTTGAGTAGAATTCAAATAGATATCGAATAATTGGGGTATTCCATTTAAAAAACCAAAGTTGACTTGTGCCCTGATTTTTTAGCAACCCTGTAGAATATTAAAAATTCTTAAAATTTGTAAAAAATAAAAATATCATTGACTAGTTCGAGCATTTTTCAAAATTATACATGGTTATTAAAATATTTGTGGTGTTCCATTCTTTTTGCTCACGCTGTAAAAAATGGCAAAATAAACCCTAAATATTCAATTTTAGAATATTATCACTTATTATTAGTTAACACTAATGTGTAAGTTATCACATACCTATTATTAGCAATCACATTATCTACTTTAATAGCCACATAAGCAGCTAAAACGGCCGTTACGTACCTGTAACAACGTACCTCTGTAATATTTAAAAATCTGATTCATGTTTATAGAACAATATGGTTATTTTGGGTCGTTGAATACATGCCTAAACTACTGACTTTTTTGCCTCAGCCATCATGTAAACAAATAGCGTAAAAGAGTAACGTATGCAAGGAAAGCTTTGTCCAATTTATTTTTGGTATTTCGGGTGCCATCTTTTAGAAGATCGTTCAACTTCAGACCCTTCAGTTAATCCTATAACAAGCAATATTTTTAGCAGCCCTTCGTCTCTTCTTTATTGATTACCGTCGCAGCCCTCTGCAACAAGGAAACCACCCATTTAATTCTGCCTTCTGGTGGCCAGTTGTCAGTTTACAGGGAGGTAATCGATAGAAAGGGCTTGCATCTATAGAAAAGGGTCTTTAATGAACTTCATACATTATATTGATTTTCTACAAAAAATACGGTGTGAACTATAAGTTCTAATAGATGGCGCTTGTAGTCGAATTGAATTATGTTTATTAAAAAGGAACCCAATCATATTTTGATAAAAGTCGAGACAATATACTAGCACCAAACGACTTAGTCTACTCCCTTTATCTATTTTGAGGGGTGGCGGATAGCTTTAAAATTTTAAATGGAATGATGTACTTTTGTTTATAAAATTCGGATCTACGTAAAAAGCTACGTCCATGAGCTGACAAAATTTTTTTTGATTCGCTCTTGCGGTTACGGAATTATGATTTATTAGGTTATAAAATTAAAAAAATTGCAATTTAATTTCAACTTATTTATCGTCTGTTAGTTGAGAAGTTGTTTGAAATGTCCCCCTTCAACTTTCAAACACTTTCTCACTCTTTTTTTAAATGAATTTCATACCCGCTCTATGTTTAACATTTCAGGTGTCACTAATAAGCAGGCAAAGCGGATTCGGTCTTTCATATCATCTATAGTTATAGATGCAATCGCCATCACTTTGTCGTTTCTAAAACCCCACAAGAAAAAGTCAAGGGGGATCAAATCAATCCACCCATTTTCAAATATGTAATCAAATGATTACGGGGTGTTTATTGCATAATGGGGTGAGGTGAAGCTCCGTCCTGTTGAAACCACATGAGCAATATGCTGAGAAATACTTGTTAAAGCGTCAAAATTTTCAACTGACTTAAATAAAAATAACGCATTTCCATGGAAACGAATAATAATTTTGAAATAAATAAGTGAACTTGATTTATTGGTATTCATTTTTTAAATTCAATCAAAATTTAGTTAACTACAATTCTGTAACCAAAACAGCAAATCAAAAAATAAATTTGTACACATCCGTAATATACGTATGTACGCATGCGTAAATTCGAATTTTATAAACAAAAGTACATGATCCTATTTAAAATTTCAAAAGTTACCCCCACTCCTAAAAATAGAGAGAGGGGGAGTTGCTGTCAAAAATAGGTTGAAATATGTCCCCCATCTCCCTATTAAGTCACCAATATTTCACGATAGAAAACGAAATAAAGAAATTCTCTATTTAAAATGGACTTTCATCGTCAGCAAAATCCTTTAGTTTACAGAATTTGCATTTATAACCGAAATTATTGAACCGATTTTAATAAAAACACCAAGTAATAAATTTATAGTTTTATTTAATTTAATAAGTTACATACATAATTTAAATAAATATTAAATCCATATATTAGTAATAACAAAAATGTCTTTACAAGGAACATTAAAAATTACCAGCCAACTAATTTTATCAAATTATATGGTGCAAAAATGTACAACTTTAAAAAAAATTGTACAGAATCTGTCTAGAATTAGATACTTATATAAGTATGGAATGTTCCCTGGGTTCTAGGTATTACAATTTTTTAAATACTGTGATTGCTCAGATATTTGCTCTCAACGACTAATGACTTTCGAGCGTAGACACATAAAAGTGCCATATAATTCACTGAAGAAACCAAAATTTTATTTTCTACTTTTCCTTAAAAACCGTGTACCGAAAAAATTCGCCAGACAAAATTTAGATTTTCTTAATAAATTGTATGCGTTTTTACGAGTCGATACGGAAAAACAATTATTTTAAAAAACGTAATATTTCGAGAAAAATTTGGTGTTCGAAACATAATGTATATTCTTTGCAGTAAATGGAAAACCGAATGTTTTTAAAAGACAGAAAATGACTTGCATGTAAATCAATATCTTCAAAATTTATTTCCGCATAAAGTATGTAATTTTTACACTAAATTTTATGAATACATAAGTACGACAATTAGCAATAAGAGCATGGTCAATGGTCATCTTTATAAGCCTTTATTGATTAAGTTAAAATATTAGAAAATGTTAGCTCGAAAATAAGACATTGAAAAAGTATAATTTAAAATAATAACTTGACCTAGGTTGTCGCTAATAAGAATTCTGATACATTTAAGTACAAAATAGCATTATTATTATACAGATATATCTTAACAAATTTTATTCTACCTACCTATATTAAAACAATAATTGTAACTTTTTGCCAATAAAAACTAATATGTCCATAAGTCAGTATCTATTAACGAAAACAAACTGGTATACTAAATAATTACATCTATAAAGTTTTACTTATACAACATCTTTGGTCTCAATAATTCAGTTTTATGCCCTTGGGCCTAATATACCTACCTTTGGGCAACTACATATTTAGAAAAGTAAATTATTGGCAAAAAGCTAGCAACAAATATATACTGTCTATACAAACCCATGCCTATCCTTTGCTAAGTTATACCTTTGGGTCTACAATGATTAAACATTTATACAATCATCTATTTCTACTATGTATTAAAAATCTTGTTTATTTTTCCTAACTTTATTATTAAAGTTACAATATGTTTATTCACAGGGGCCATAGTGAAATTGGAGAATTAAAAAATTTAGAAGAAACACTTCTCTTGGGAGTCTCACTTACTATTATATTTCTTTAAAACAAGCCAAAAATACCTTTTTTGGAAATATTTAAAATAAAAAGTACATTTGGTCGAAAATATAGTTTTTCTACTCCCATAGATCTATTTGATGTTAATTACTACCTGTACTTTAATGAGAGCCATTAAGATTGAAAATATTTATTATTTGGCTATTACGCTACTCTACTGTTAACCAAGTGGCCTCTTCTTAATACAAATGATCTGACTTTGACAGTTCTTTTACTAAAGTTTGCATTTTTGCATATTTTAACAATATTTAAATAAGAAATTATGTCAGTATGGTATTAGTGATAGTGAAGGATTCAATTCGTTTAACTTGTTTAATTAAATAAATGTTGGTCAGCTTAATTATTATTAATAAATGGTAGTAGAAAATATTGTATGCAACTCTCGTGTAATGGCCATTAATGCACTCCCATTCGCAACTATACTCGCCAAGGCTCGTGTCGTTAGTTTATGCTCATGTACTTATTAATAGTCATCATTACATAATCGTGTATTATCGTACATTACATATCGTAATATACTATTTAAGCTCTTAGAAAATTTAAAAAAAAAACAGAAAAAGATCCTGAGCCAACATTAACAAACCTGCGCAGATTTGCCTTTTTGAATCTGATCAGGCTTTTCAGGCTCGTTTTCCTCTTGACATTAAATCATAACTATACCCCGTCGAATCGAGAGCGATGAGTCATAAGTCAGGGTCAGAGTTGGGTTTGCAAATTATTTTTATTGTATTATGTATTTTCCTGTTGGGCAGCAGGCTTTAATACTCGCCGCCGCTCGCTTTTTTAAGCCGTCGATAACTTTGTTGGCTTGCTCGTCACTGTCTGCAACCGGGTGACAGCGACGTTAAAACATGGTTCTATCATGAATTATAAAATAATATTTAAAGCGAAGCGTTCTAATCAAATTTTTTGATACCATTAGGTGTAGTAATATATATGTACATACAAATAAACAAACTTTATTATTTTAAGATAAAAATAATCAAATTTACCTTAAAATATATAGCAACTTTTCTGTTTTTCTGTTAGCTGTCCCTTCTTTAATAATTTATTCTCAAATAAAATATTTTGAAAATAAAGTGATTGATGTCGAATCAAATAGATACCGTTATTTACATTTTAGAGCAATCACGGATTCCCGAGTTATTTAGAACAGATTGCAGATTAATAGACTCTGCTAAAATAACGCACTTACTGTGTGTTAATACGTATCTGCATCATAAATACCACAGGCTAAAACATATGACTAAGGATTAATAAAATATACCAATACACCATTATTTGTCGTGCTAATAACTTTTTAGTAATTTTTCATTGCAGGGTGATGAAATTTAGAGTTATAGTGGCAACGTCGCTTCACTGAAAAATCTGAATCGTATAACTGTTCCCGCGCGGAATAGGCGTGCGCTTCGTCAGTGGCGTAGCGAATGTTCAAAGCGCCCTGGGGGAAATGGGAGTTATCATTGAGTTGATATTTTAAATAGTGTATTTTATTTTGGACTGCGCCCTTCAGGGCCGTCGCCCTGGGGCGATTGTCCCGTCTGCCCCCCGGTAGCTGCGCCCCGGCGCGTCATCAATAAAAGAATCGCTTCACCGCTTGCCGTCAACATGTCCCCACCCCCAGTCGATTTCCGAGTCAGCGGTTATGTTTTGCGGAAACAATTAAGCTACTTTAGTTATAAATACTTGATATTAGTAAATAAGTGTAGTCCCTCGCTGAAATAACGGTCCAACGCTTTCAGTTTGCCGGGGCATAATTATGTTATTTAATAACGTACTTTTGAAAAATTTGATTTTCGGTAGAGGATCTTATACAAAAAATGTGCATTCGAACAAATATATTTTCAAAAAAAAATTCTTTGAAGGAATATATTTTCGAAACAAATGGTTTCCACAAAAAATTGGAAAATTAAAACCTCGCCCTATTTACAAAATCTTGCTAAATATCTAATCTTAAATTTTAACCAACATTCAGTCTCATTCAGTCCGCATTGTTGAAACACGTTTCAAAACCTGAGATAAAATTTTGATCATCTCGTGTACACCGATACAACTTATTACTATTATTAACAAAGATGAATATCAAAGACTTATAATATCTACAGTCTGCAGCAACCAATAAGATTAAAGGGGATGGATTATTATAACCTGCGTGCGGTCTCGCCAAATTATATGGTGCGTAATATTTTATACAGGTATATCAAAAATTCTTGAAAAAAAGTCTGTAATAATAAATACCTATATTGAAATTGTGATAAGGAAAGGAATATAAAGAAAATATTAAATAGAGTCTCCAATTGAATTTTTATTTTTACAAAACAGAAGCCTTTGTAGGAGGGGTCTAGTCAGTTGCGGCTGGTGAAATTTTAAAGTTGTATATCTCTGTTGCTCCTTAAGGGACCCATGCCAAGTTCAGGTTTTTTAATAGTGTGTCTACTAGAAATGTTTTGGTAAAGAAAAAAAATATTTTGTAATTTGCGAAAAAAAGTTGAATTTTTGCTTTGACACCCCTGGGGAAAAATGGACACGCTTGGGTATTTAATTTATTATTTTTTCTAAACAAATTTTATATCATTTTGTCAAAAAAAAATTAATTTGAAGAAAAAAATGTGTTAGTGGAAAGTTATAGTCATGTAAATTTTTTAAACCTAAAATATAATTTAAGAAAATAATCCAAATGAGTGTAACTTTCGACTAACACATTTTTTTCGCTTCAGATTTAAAAATTGCCGACAAAATGATTCGGAAAAATAATAAATAAATTACCTAAACATTTTCGTTTTTTTCCCAGCGGGGCTCCGCAAAAATTCAACTTTTTTCGCAAATTACAATTTCTTTTCTGTACCAAAACTAGTAGTATTCCTAGTAGACTCATTATTAAAAAATATTTAAAAACCTACACTTGGAATGGGTCCCGTAAGTAGCAACAGATATATAAAACTTTAAAATTTCACCAGCCGCCACTGGGCCTAGTGTTACAAAGTTCGAACTTTAACATTTCCTATAAGATAAGTCTTTGTCCTTATAGATTACTAAGTATATTATTTTATTTTTAACTTTAGTCTTCTCATATACCCTTTAATTTTAAAAATATTGCACATTGATCTTACTTTATTTTACATATATTATTTTTTTACAAGTACTGTTTCATACTTACGCTTCTTGAAAAGGTATAGATATGCTTTTGAAAAAAGTACCTGCTTTTGTTTTCCTACCACAGATATTTATTCGCATCAGCACCTTAAAGGTGCGTTTCCTATGGGGCGGCTGACGCTCGCGGCTGCCGCACAGCGTCTGATCCAAACGGCTGACGCCAGTATATCCATTGACGTTGACGCTCGAAAAGAAACGGATAAATTAAATTGTCACATGAGCAGTACTAGGCGTCAGACGCTGTGCGGCAGCCGCGAGCGTCAGCCGCCCCATAGGAAACGCACCTTAAATGTACAGCTTATATATGTAGCTTTGCCACTGAGTTAGCCCCGCCCATTAATGCGCAATAGACCGGTTGCATCGGTGGGGTTAGGTACAGTCCGTAACAAAAGTGCTTGCATTTTTAAATTAATTTATGTTCTTACTGTCGTGACGTGCTTTTCAGTATGGAGTTCATGTCTACAGTAAAAGGCAAAGTGTTATCGGGGCAAAGTCGTGAAATTTTGGCAAGTTTCATTTTATTTTATGCGCCACGAAGCTGAAGCAAATCAACCTAAGCAAACCCATCAAAGATTTAAAGAAAGTTCAAGAGCGTGTTTCAACTGCTGCCGGCGTGTGTATTCGCAGTAAAATAAATTACGCTAACTACGAAAATTGGGTGGAGTTAATAAGGTGTACTTAATAGATTGCCAGGTCATTGCCAGACTTTAATAATAACAATAATAATAAGACTGGTGGCAATTTATTATATGAATCAGGTAACTTATCAAATTTAGGGTTGTAATTAGTACCTACCATAAATATAATTACCAAAATTTCCGGAAAATATTTGTGATACCACTCATAATCACAATTAAACCCCTTTAACACAAAATAATTTGTCCTTATTTTTTATCAGAATCAAGCAAGTAGAATCTAGGAACTTTGTCTTAAACTAAATGAATGACTAGAAGGGATAATCTTACTTAAACTATACTTACTATACCGAATATTATAAAGCAATTGTGTAATTTTACTTTTGTCGCTGACAGTACCTTAAACCACAGCAGAAGGTGCTTAATATTGCCGTTTCTCATCATTCCCCGTCAGCACAAGTATGAAATTTTTCAAAGGCAAAGCTATATTTGACAAGCTGTACTTTAGGCATGTTTGTGTTGCACGAAATTGCACTAACCTACACATTTTTGTATTTGTAGAAAATACCCCTTGGAAAAAAAACATTGCAGTTTCGTGCAACATAAACAAAGAACCTTTTGTTTATGTTATAAATAAAATTTAAGAAAACTAGAGAATAAACCAAGCAAAACATCCGATATATTGACCCTGTTCAAAGGAAAAAAATCATGCTATCGAAATGAAAAGCAAAGATAAGATGTCGCACAAGAAACAATTTTAAATATTACTTTAGACATTTTCAATATTGCACTGCATTTCATTAAAGTCTAATTCCTCTGAATCGTCGTCAGCCAATCTGATTTCATCTAAAACATTACTGTCGATAGTTGGAGACTTCTCCACCTTAGTTTCTTTCTCCATCTCCAGTGGCAAAGAAGACTTTAGTTTCATAGGAAACTCGTGGAGTTGTATGGTAACTTTCTTGTTCTCGATGAGCGGCTCAGATTCATTAAGATATCTGTTGTCTATTGGAGTCTGAGTCGTATTTTGGCCTATAAGAATAAATTCTTTATTTTACCAAAAAACATATTTGCCAAGAAACGATTTGTAGTCATTTTTATCACGAAGCACACGCAATATACTCAAATCATTATGTTATAAAGTTATAAAAAGTTAAGTTTTCCATTATTTCAACTATGCATCTTCGCAATGCTTTATAAAAATCGTTACCTACTTACCATGCACTAACGGAAAAACTCTCTTATTTCTCCTCTTTAAAATAGGCGAACAAACCGGCGTGCTCTCACTAACAGATCGTCGTCGATGTTTCGGAAGAAGAGCCTCCTCTTCAGGCGATTCTTTGTTACTGCCCGGATCTATGTATACTTTAGGTCGAATATCGGTCATTTCATGACATTCACGATTATCGGGAGGTAAAATTTCACCTGTTTCATCTAATGGTGGGATCCAAACAAGAAATGCAGGGTCCATGCCTGCAAATTAAATTTTTAAAATTAATAATAATTAAGACTCTACGCCAAAATGAGTTTAGAGATGTTATAAAGGTTTATTTAGATATATTATTTAAAAATTCAAAATTGTTAGACTATAACAAACAAATGGGGGATGCTGGGACCAGAGAAATATTTTAAAAAATACCCAGGTATGATCCAGGAGCTGCTCCTGCATTAACTACGTTGTAATCATAATAATCTATTTCCAAATCGTTGTCAGGCGCTGCAATGGAAAATTCTGATCCACCAGGTCCTGCCAGTAGTTTTTCTCTATTCTTTTTCTCTTTAGTGGCTTTTGCGTTGGTACTTCTTATTGTAGCTGTGCTCACCATACTTGCAGCCGAAGAATAACATCCCTAAAATTTATTAAAACAAAAGTAAGCGAGTATAGTACCTAGGTATATATTTTGTATAGACGTGAATTCTAACCTATAATTTCATGTGTCAGAATTTGATTAATATATTTTTTAGGGAAGATCCAGCCTAATTTCCTAATTAATTATTATTTATATGATTAATTATTTCAATGCATTTCTGCACGATGTTCCTTTGAGAGCAAGTCATGGTGCTTCGTAGACTGCACCTTTGATGTTTCTTTTGGCCGTGCTTGGACTTTTGATAGTTTGGAGAGATCTTGGACGTTTGTCCCTATTTAAGCCTCTTGAGGTAGATTAGTGGAGGATTGCGCTCCACAAAGAATACTAAACTTGTCAGTTTAGGAATCGACACTTGATGTTCCAAGTTTACATCACCATCAAGATAAGTCTTTAAGTAAGTATTATAGTCGCCAAGAAAGCAAAATGTTTTGAATAATTATTTTTATAAAGAAAACTGATTTAAGATAGAGTTCTAGCAGTGTAAAGGCGCTGCAACATCGTAGAGCTATTTATTTTTTTATATACATTGTGGTCCATTAAGTGTGCAACAAATGGGAATTTTTCTTTATCAGTTGCACAACCAAAATATAAATATCGCTAAAAGTTGGTGCATGTCCGATAACCATATTAGGTGCACTTAGAATGGCTTCAAGTCAAAAAGCATACAGGGCAGGCCAAAATATATAAAAATCGTTCAAGAGTGAAGTATCCTTATTTCAAAAATTACAGAAAAACGTTATTAAGGAAAGTTGTTTAGAATTAAATGATATCTCCAAATACACAGTCATAGCTTTCTATTAAAAAACATTTTTTGAAATTTTTCAATTACCTCCGTATAATGATTTGTTTATATTCAGCTATAATACATTTTCAAATTACCCACAATCAAATTACTTCTGCATAATTTTCATCAAATTGAAGCAAATTTGTAAAATTTACATATATAGATTTATATTTTTTTAAGTAAACAAAATCTTCATGTCTGCTGCAACGGTATTACACACAAGTTTAGAATTTCGTAAATATTCTTAAAAACAAGGCAAATACCTTTCTAATAATAATGTGCATAGTAAAAAAACTAATGACCATAGCAGTCGATGAAATGTGAAATAAAAAAAAATTAAAATTTTCAAAAAAAAATATTTTTTTGAATAGAAGGCCATGACTTTATAATCCTTTAATTCCAAACAACTTTTCTTAATAACGTTTTTCTGTATTTTTCGAAATAAGGGTACTTTACTCTTGAACGATTTTTATAATTTTTGGCATGCCCTGTATGCGTTTGACTTCAAGCCATTCTCAGTGCACCTGATAATATGGTTATCGGACATGCACTAACTTTTGGCGGTATTTATAGTTCGGTTGTGCAAGTAATAAAAAAATTTCCCATTTGTTGCACAGTTAATGGACCACATTGAAGATAGATTAAACTTCCCTGCAGAGGCAGAGATATGTCGCTTTTAGAGATAACCAAAAGAAGCAGAAAATTTAGTTTTTGTAATATGTTTTATTTCCTTGGAACCTGATCAAACCCCAAACAGCCGAACGTAATATACTAGAAATACATAACTGGCAGAATAAGCTGGTCCAAAATATATTTAATATTTGGTAGGATATATATCGCCTTCTGTAACGCTATGAAGTTCTCGGTAATCAACAACCTTTCAGTTATATCTCCAGAAGCGGTCGACTTTTTTGGAATTACAATTACAATAATAAGAGCGATTCATCGTGAGGGATGAAGAGATTTTTTATTCAATAGGACATAATTTGACCAATTTATGTTGTAGTAACTGTTTATATGCCGAAATAGGGTATTCATAAATTTATTTAACTGGAAAATTTAGAGCCCAAACTACTTTTTCGTTGTAGTAAGATCTACAAAAGATTAATAGTTTTGCGTAATAGTTTTATATATTATGGACATACAAAAGTGTTTTAAAAGTGCCCAGGTGAAGTTACTGATATAAGATTGTGACATATATTTTCAGATCCATTCTTTGTGTAGGTGTTGAAGTAGATAGAGTATGAATTTAAAATAATATAATTAAGCAATAATGTATTAGTTACAAGCAATAATGTATTAGCTACAAGCAATAATGTATTAGCATGTACAAGCAATAATGTATTAGCTACAACAACAAAGCGTTCAACTAAATTTCTGTACAAATTTATTATACACGGTGTCCCATATAAGAATGCACACTACAGGGACCTCGTAAACCAGAAGAGATACAAAGATGATTACATTAGAGAAAAGTTGCGCTTTGCTGAACCCTTCAAAGTCACGATTCGAAATCTAAAAAAATCCGATTACTTCCGAAGATATTTGGGAAAAACCGAATTTTCCCGATTTCGTTTTTATTTTTTTCTGGCTCTATTTAAAAAGATATAACAAAATAAATTTCACATTCTCATTGCCACTTTTTCTGCTCTACAAGCCGGCGTTCTTAGATTTTCAATACGACGTTTCGTTTCGTCGCAACCATCATCAACTTAATTTTTTTAAATAGTCGAAAATTTTTGTTTTATTCCTAAAAAATTCTAATTTTAATTCTAAGTCCCACGACATATCGCTTCTTACATTTATCCGACGTTTCGGACGAAAAAATCATCATCAATATTATTTGATGATTATTATGAAGGAAAAAATTACATGGGAATGTGGATTTTATTTTGACCTGTCTTCTTTTGTGAAATCAGAAAAAAATTAAATGCCAAAATTTATGTTTCAAATTTCAAGAATTCGTAGATTTTTTTCTGATTCTACTGTAAAAGATAGATTAAAATAAATTTTACATTTTTATTGTTGATTTTCTCCTCTACAACATGACGTCATTCAATTTTTGATTCTACTTTTTGGCTTTTCTCGACCGTTATCAACTTTTTTTTAAATAATCCGAAAATTTTTTTAGCACAGTTAAATTGCCCTTGTTATTCTGAATTCAACGACGTATCACATACGTGCAAGTAAGCAAGATTATTATTAAAAAACAAAATATTTTATTTTTACGCTACAAAAAGTTCATTGAAACAATCTTATTTAATCATATGTTCCGAATAACAAGGGCAATTTAACTGTGCTAAAATAAAATTTTCGGATTATTTAAAAAAAAGTTGATAATGGTCGAGAAAAGCCAAAACGTAGAATCAAAAATTGAATGACGTCATGTTGTAGAGGAGAAAATCAACAATAAAAATGTAAAATTTATTTTAATCTATCTCTTACAGTAGAATCAGAAAAAAATCTACGAATTCTTGAAATTTGAAAAAAAAATTTTGGCAATTAATTTTTTTCTGATTTCACAAAAGAAGGCAGGTCAACATAAAATCCACATTCCCATGTAATTTTTTCTCCTCTACATGATAACGTAATTAGATTTTTGATCCGACGTTTCGTTCCTTCATAATAATCATCAAATAATATTGATGATGATTTTTTCGTCCGAAACGTCAGATAAATGTAAGAAGCGATATGTCGTGGGACTTAGAATTAAAATTAGAATTTTTTAGGAATAAAACAAAATTTTTCGACTATTTAAAAAAATGAAGTTGATGATGGTTGCGAAGAAACGAAACGTCGTATTGAAAATCTAAGAACGGAGGCTTGTAGAGCAGAAAAAGTGGCAATGAGAATATGAAATTTATTTTGTTATATCTTTTTAAATAGAGTCAGAAAAAAATAAAAACGAAATCGGGAAAATTCGGTTTTTCCCAAATATCTTCGGAAGTAATCGGATTTTTTTAGATTTCGAATCGTGACTTTGAAGGGTTCAGCAAAGCGCAACTTTTCTCTAATTTAATCATTTTTGTATCTCTTCTGATTTACGAGATCCCTGTAGTGTGCATTCTTATATGGGACACCGTGTATAACACTTTTAAGCCACATTTTTACTGTCTAGTAAAATTTTGAAAATGGGCAAAATGCTGCACCCATTACAGTAGTAGAACGAAGCAAAAAATCCCTTGAATATTGCTAATGTAAATTACAAAGCACGCACCAAAAATTAAAAATAATCTCAGTCCAAATGTCTTATAATATTCTGTAGCAATAATAAGTTCTAGTAAGAAGAGGTAAAAATCACAAGCTATTTAATAAGCATAAAAATAAAATATCCTTTAATGTAGTAGCTGCTATTTTCTTAAAATTATAAAGGAAGTCATTGCTGTAAGTGTGTCGTTTCTAGAAAAACAAACATTATAAGAATCAAGCAAAAATACGTGTTGTATGTGCTTGTGTCCATTGTGCTCTACAATTTTTACAAGAAAATTCAAAGTGCGAATTAATATACAAAAATACTCCACCGGGTCACTTCTAGAGCACAATTCCTCATGGCTCACGTTTGTTAACGTAACGTTGCTGATTCTTCTTGATGTCCCTCTTCCCATTTCTGTTCCTTGTACATCTTTCTCGTTCGATCTGTCTTTCTCGCTTAATGTCGATGATCGCCTGATGATTCGCCAACCACCTCGTGGTGACGTGGGCAAACTACTCGTTGGGGTGACGTCATCAGATTCTGGGTTGGCTAGAGTAGGGAGAGCGGAGGTTGCTGTTTCGATTTGAGCTGTAAGAGTGGCTGTAGAATTTGAAGGTGAAAGAGACTCTTCTTTCCTAAAATCAAAACAAATATAAAATATTTAATGCAGGTAAAATCAGTTAGTAAAGTAAAGTTAAGCGAAAGGACTGTCAACTCCTAGTTAATTTTCATATATAATATAACAAGTGTCTTAAAAATTATCGGCAATTTTTGGGAAAATGTATAGATAAATGTGGTTTGGACTTTCTCAAGCATGTTGCTTATAGAAAACTGATTTCCGCCTAGCGTCGGTCTGTTTCCAAACAACATGCTTTCGAAAACTGACTTAAGATTTTTTTATTGTCGATGTCCTTAGATTATTAATACTGATAACTGTTAAAGTGAATAATGTATGTTAGTTCTTAAAAATCATATTTGAGTTGTTTAATAATGTATATGCACGATATACTTACGCTAAAGTCACTTCTTCTTCCCTATCCTGATCACAGTCTATCGATTCTCGTAAACGGCTATGTTTGTTTCGACGATTTTTTATATTTATTGGTCTCATTCGTGTTAGAGAAATTACTTCAGATAGAAGTGTCGAGTTGGACTGCGCTCGAGTTGTCAAGGGCAAGCTCGCGCTTGATGCTGAAAAAGAACAAAATCTCTAAAAAGTCAGACAAGTTTGACCTAGTTTAAGCTAAAATAGGTTATATATGACTTGAAAATAGACTTAACTAATTGTAAGTAAAACTGAAATATTCCTATTTAAAAACATATTATAAGTAAGCAATAGAGCAAACATTCAAAATAGGATTATTAGAAAATTCTTATTTACAATAATATTTTCCACATTTTTTATGTACCTGCTAAAGAATCTTGGTCGTCCGCCTCAGCTATATGATACTTCCTATATCTGAAGGCATACTGCATTCCCAGAAGCGTCGTCGCAATAATAAGGCCACTCAGGAAGAATATTGCTGCGATATGTACTGCTGTTAACTTTAAAACGACCGCTGGGAGAGCGACGCTGACACTGTGTGCTTCTTGGACTGCTGTCATGTTAAGTTTAATTATTTCTACAAAAAATAGGATTTATTTAAGAGCAGGATTGAGTGCATTTTTCTACTATTTTTTCTACTATTTAACTAGTAACCAAGTTTACTTGGTGTTGGGGAAACCCAACTGTTTATTCAATTTCTATAGCTCTATTTTTATTTCTAAATAAATATTAATAACCAAGCAGGTATAAAATCCCCCACAAAATAAAACTAGCTCAAACTTATCTTTTTCGTGAATTCACCGTGCATAAAAATACGCAGTCATCGGCAAAACACAAAGGCTATTCTAGCTGAAATGTCAAAAGAAAATCTATCCTTAAATTTATTGTTCTAAAACTGGCCAGTTGTCGGCGAAACTTCAAAGGCCTAGTTTCCTCTGAAGCCTTCTTATTTATTAGTTTTATTGCTGTGCCGTGCTAAAAATATATTTCTAGGAAAATACAAAGATGGCCGATAATTATAGCAACAAGTATCAACCCCTTAACGTTCTCTTGGCCGTACTACGTAGCTAGTGCGGCCTCCTCCCCCTGTTTAATGGTTAGAAAGGGATTCACGTGATCGCGACGGCGGCATTGATTGGCCTAGTACGGACACACCTATCTCCAAGAGAGTGGTCCATTTCATTTTAAATGAGCGCCCGGCGAAAAAACTTCATTACTTCACTAGTTATCACAGAGTGAGACTGTCGCATCCCTTGATGCGGCAGAAACCGCGAAGGTCTTGTAAACAAAGGTTTAGCAGACCAAAAGTTAGTGTGGGAAATTATCCAAGTGTTTTCTTTTCAGACATGGTTCTGTAAAGTTAAAGTTTTCTCAGGCTTAGTCCGAAAAATTAGTGTGGGAAATTATCCCAGTGTTTTCTCTTCAGATATGGTTCTGTAATGTTAAAGTTTTCTCAGGCACAGTCCTACATTTTATGTTATTGAACAGAAGGAAGTTGTAATAATCATGAATCAGTAAAATCTCGTAACACCAGATTCCAACTAAGTTAGTTGCTTGTCAAAGTCAACAGTGTACAGAATACCCATGTTCAAAGTAATAAATGTGCAAATTGTTTAGCAAAATGAAAGTCTTTTAATGGTCAAACTCGCGGTTGCAAAAGATCGCACAATTGGATGACAGTGAACCAGCTGACTATCGGAAATATATTGCAGTAAGTGTAAGTGGGGTTTAAACTAGAGCCCTTTCTTTACACTTGGTAAAATTATGACTGAGATATTTAAAAAAAACAACATTGGATTTCAATTATAAAAGCTCGGTCAGTAAATGGCCTACATGTTGATCATAATTTGGTTCTCTTCTGATCAAATATTGATTTTTAGCTTTAATCAAAAAATATATACTTTTTGTGTTAATGTATTATTTCTACATTCAAATAATACATTTTCATTTAGTCAAAGCTTTTATAGCAAATCGCTAGTTTTATCAGTAGTCTTTTAATGCTGAACAGGAAAGCGTTAAATAGCCGGTAAGCGTAGTTTAGCAGCAAGCATCACTTGCAACCAACTTATTTTTTTAAGGATGCCCATGAAAATAAACAAAAATATTCTTTAAAATTAAACTCAGTTTTTTGTTAACTTTTTTTGCTTGTTCATAGAACCATTATTTGCCATAAAAAATTTCTCTCTATTTAGTATCAAACATTTATTGAGGGACAACACAGGACAAACTTTATTATTAAAAAATTGACGGATGATAATAATAAACGAAATTGTCAAATTTAAAAAAAATTCTTCAATAAATGTTCAAATTGATGCCCTCCTTGTAGTCTACATCAGAAAACCCGTTTTACAATATTGTTGTTAACATTTTCCAATATATCGGGTGTAATGCTATTATTTGAATTTTTTTGACCGATTCGTATAAAAAATATGTTACTGCACATAAATTTGAGATCTCTTAAATAATGATAAAAAAATGCGATGTTGCTATGTAAAAAAATATTGTTTAAGTGGCTACTGCGAAATCTGGAAACGCTGAAAAAAAATTGTTAGTCGATTTTTCTTAGTTAGGTTAATTCATACAATTTTGCTTTTGGAAATACTAGTCTGTCTCTTCAAATAAAAAAGTTACCCTATGTGAGGTTTTAAAAAAATCACACTGAATATTGTAACGATTTTTTTGAGTTGAGTAAAGAATTTTAGACGCTGACACCATAAAAGTCTGACTGTTTACCACTTAAAAAACTTTTTAAAGGTTTCTAACATTGTCATGTGTATCGTCACACCAAAGTATTTTTTGTAACTTTCTGATATCACGACGGTTTATTTGTTGATAATACAGACGCCAAGAAAGAAAAATAATTTTATGGAGAATGTTATAAACTAAATTTTTCGTGGAAACACGAAAACTTTTTTGATGAAATTGAGGTTTTCCTAAGTTACAACATTGTCCGCTTATTTTCTCATTTTTATTTTAAGCAGGATAAATATTAAAAATAATACAAGACAAAAGATAAGGCAGCATCTTGTAAAATATGGTAATATCGGTATATTCTTAGCTTGATTACAGGTAAGTGCTGAAAATACATAGTGTGCAATCAACTAAACTGACCGAAATAAGTTGAGGATATTTTTGATTCTCCGAGAAAAATATCCCAAAGCAAATAATTGCTTTTTTTATGTTTCCTAATCTTCTTCTCGGAAAAAATAATGTTTATACACATTTAAAATTGTAACAAAGAAAACTTATCGATAAAAATAAATAAAGTGGAATTTTGTTTCTATGGACTCCATTTCTGTTTCACCGTTGCTTAGTGATTCCTATAATAATTCTGATTATTCTATGTTTCACAATATGCCCAGGCGTCATCAAACTGAAGACAAAGCTTATCAAGCCATTGCAATTAAGTTGCTACTTGGAGGTGCACGACAGATGGATGTGGTTTAACGTTTCTGAAACTGTCATTTCCCGTGTACACAACCAATTTAACTAGACTGGAACTGTCAGGAAAGTTTTTTTCAACTAATTAATAATACGATATAACTAAACCAACTACTATACTTACTTAGTTGACTTGCTTGAGCCAAAAACCCGCCACCACAAACTTGCGTTCCAATTGATATTTCATCAGAGTAAAATTCAAGCAACAGGTTTGGTCCACTAGAATTAACAGAAGATGGCGTCGATCCAGGCTGACCTGTTAAATCTGCCAAGAGCGAAGATGATAAAGCACTACCGTCTCTAATTTTTAGCCACTGGTTGCCGCATGGTATGTAGAACTGTTCTACACGAAAATGGATAATGCAGTCTTCATCAGCCTGAAACAAAAATAATTAGCGTTTTAAAAGTTGTATTGCATTTTTCTTTAAACATCAAAAATTTGTACCTGTATTAACCAAAATATCCTTCCGGGACAACTCTGACTGGATGTGGCGAGCAATCGTTTGGGCTTGGCTTGTCCCAAGTGCACTACGCATCCGCATCGACAGTATGGTCCCACTTCTGCCTGTACCTCAGGTATCTCCGCTGGAGTGATATCATGTCCGGCTAGAGTACCACCATAGAAACATTCCCAACTTGAACCTAGACTCGTGCCACATTTTTCGGTTTCAACAGCTGGTCCCTACAATTTAAGAAAAGTAAATGGTTTCAAATGATTCTCGTCCATTTAATGGCTTCGGTAATGCAAGCCAACCAGCTCTTTAATTTCATTTAAAGTCAAGTTTGTTTAACGCCTGATATGGTCCTCCAAATAGTATGATATGTATGGAACTTGAATGAATTGTCTCTAAAAACGTAAAATATAAAAAAATTCAAAGAAAAAATAAAAATCTCGGAATAAAGCGTTTTGGAATCTATGTTAGTAGAAACTTTTTTCTTGCCTTTAATCGAAGAATAACCTAGAACATTTTATCGGTAGGGTTTTATAACACAGTGTAACTTTATAATAATGCGACGGTTTATTTGTTTATAACAAAGACGCCAAGAAAGAAAAATAATTTTATGGAGAACGTTATAAAGTATTAATAAATTTCTCGTGGAAACACAAAATTGCTTTGGTTCAAAGTGAGATTTTCTTAAGTTAAAACATTATCAGTATATATTCCCTTTTTTATTTTAAGCACAATCGATGCTAAAAATATTCCGAGAAAAAAAAACAAGGCAGCATCTTGCATAATATAGTAACATCGGTATATTCTTGGCTTGCTTACAGGTAAGTACTGATAGTACATAATGTGCAATCAACTATTAAACGTTTTAGGTCACGTCAAGTGCGTGATATTATTTGCAATTTCCAAAATTAGCATAATTTGTTGACGTATAACACCCAGGAACTAAAATTGCAACACAATAATCATAACTATGATCATCATTTTCTAATTTTTAACATTTTTCGGTTTTAGCAGCGGGTCCCTACAATTTAAGAAAAATAAATGGTTTTCAACGATCCTTATCACTTAAATGGCTTCGGTAATGCAGGTCAACTAGCTCTCCAATTACTGCTAAAGCCAAGTTTGTTTAACGCCTGACATAGGTACTCCAAATACTATAATACGAGTATGTGTGAATCTTGAACGAATTATCTCAAAAAACGTAAAAATGAAACAATTAAACAAAAAAAAAACAAATACTTTCGGAAATAAAGCGTTTTAGAATCTATGTTGGTAGAAATTGTATTGCCTTTAACCAAAAAATAGCCAATAAAATTTTTTCGCTAGGGTTTTGTTGAACCCTGCATATTGAGCTTCCCTAGAAATTTCTGTGGCGAATTTGCATCATTTTTTTACAGCCTTGTTATTAATTAGACGTTCGCTTTTACGTTACGGTAAGTAACTGATATTATTTGCAATTTCTAAAATTAACAAAATATGTTGACGCATGATACACAGGAACTAAAATTGTAACACAATATCATAACTATGATCATCATATTGCGTTTTGAATGATGCATGGGAAATTTGCATTTATTTTTTTATTCCATAAATTGTCCAGGCAAGTCATTACAGACCTAATAATGTTATTCTGAAGACAATTTCAAGAATAATTTACAATTTTATTTACTTTTCGATGTAATTTATGTCAATTTATAAACTCGCCATTTTCGCGCACCGTCAAAAGAGACAAATTTCTGTCTCTGTCTAGCGAAGGTTACGGCTTACAACAACAAATATTCTCGTTTCAAATTAGGTGCAAAAAAATTTCATTTGAAAACTTATCATCGAGTGTATATTGAATTGCCCATACTCACCAAACCTAACCGGTATGGTGAGTTATACATACTGTGTAAATATATTTATATGTTTGTGTAGAATTTGTTTCTTGATTATAGTGTAATTTCTGTATAACTGTTTTTATTGTAGATTAAAATTTCTCAAAAACTACCATATAGGTATTACATTATACCAATACATTGTACCACTGCCTGGCACAGCCAGAATCAGAAGAAAGTAGTGGAAAGTTAAAGTCTATTCACATTTGAAATACGCCCGATATAAACAAAAGCACGTGAACGCTATGGCAGTTTGATGGTCTGTCGTCCAATAGTGTTGCGTAAATTGCCGATCACGAGCCTAGATTGCCCCTCACGAGGCTAGCATGTTGTTTATATCGGGCGTATTTGAAATGTGTATGGAGTTTAGGTACTTAAAAATTTTACACAAATATCATTAAATGGTGGCACCGCCCAATTTAAGGGGTTATATACAGTCAGGAGGCCTAAAAAAAGCGATTTTTCAAGAATTTTTCCTGAGAAGACTTTTAAATTTATTAATGTAAAAATTTGTACACATATTATGGTAACTTTTAGCTGTATTTTAAGATTTTTGTATTTGTAAAAATAATAATTTTGAAAGCTGCTATAGCTGATCTCCAGAAGTTCCTCTCAAAAAAGGCATCTTACGGTGGCAACGATATCTCTGGACTGGATCATCTAATATGAAAAAACCAAACGGATTTCGTTAAAGTAATGTATGGTCTTCTAATTAACGGAAGGAATAAGCAAAATAAAATTTTTTGACAAAATGGCGGCTTCTAAAAAAAAACGATTTTTGAGCAAAATTTTGGCTTTAAAGTGTTTATATATAAAAAACAATATTTATCGGTGAGAAAGAACCTTCCGTTAATTAGTAAAAAATATACTTAAGAAGTTTGTGTTAAAATTTGAGACTGATCGGTTCAGCCGTTTCCGAGAAATCTTCGTAACCGACTTTAAAAACACAGTTTTGAGAAAAACGCCGGCTTACCTTGAAATTTTCTGTGTGTGTACTTGAATATATGTACATTACGAACATGAAATTAAAAAAAATCGATTTTTTGGAAATTCTAACTGTATATAACCCCTTAAGTTAGCATATGTATTTTTATGGTATAATAAATGCTAGCGAAAACTAAGCACCAATACTGAGGTTATAATTTATCACCGTTAAAGTAAAAGCGTAAGATAAATGAAAATAAAAAAGCTAATTTAAGCTTATTAGCATATAACCTTAATATTATGCATATTGCCCATTGTTTCGCTACTATTTAGTTGGTTTTTGATATGTTAATGTTTAATATATTTTTTATTACGTCGCAATTACCAAAAAGGTACAAGTGTAAGAGCACTATAAGATTGTGCCCTACTTTGCAGTCGATGTGATAAAATTTAAAAACGAACGCCCATTACCCCACCTGCCCCTACCTGTAAACCTCACGCAATCAATACTAAAACTCTCCATAGTAACCAAACAAATCAAAGTTTGAAGTTTCCAGTGTGTTTTTGTGTAACCTCTTTAACTTTCGAACAAAATGGCTAAAGGCAAAAAAGGCAAGGGAAAAAAGAAAAAGGCCGCAGATGACGATCCAAATGCTCTTACGGAAGTCGACAAAACTTTTTACGAACTGACAATTGCCGATTTGAATAGGAAACTGGCCCGACTGCGCGCTCTTACACAGGAATTAGAACAGAAAAATGAGGAATTAGTGCAGCAAAATGAAAAATTGGACGAGGATAAGTCAGATATAATTACGTATCTGAAGCGTATGCTTCAGGAGAAAACGAATGAAATTAATGAATTGGAAGAGAGAATTGCGGGACTGCAGGAAGTAAGACAGACTGAAACGGAGCAGTTTGAAGCGAAAATCGCGGATCTGGAGCAGGAATATAAGCAGATGCATGAACAGCTTACTTCGGAGAATAAGTTGCTTGAGGGTAATTTTTATTTAAATTTATTTACGAAACAAACACCTAACTGAATGGGTCTGTTGCACTCATTCGAATTTAAATATTATTTATCAGTAAAACAATGATGAGTTGCAGTTTATTAAAACGAAAAAAGAATTTTTCTTAAAATAAGTCGACGGCAATACATCGAACATGAAAATTTGAAAGGAATTAAAAAAACCGCCATATTTTACACTAATAAAATAATATGTCGATTTGCGCTGTTGTCATAATGTCTGAGGTATAATAGAAAGTCGATATCACTGATAACAAGTACAAAGGATTCGATAGAAAACTGTTTTATAGCTATTATTCATTTGAAAACTTATCATCGAGTGTATATTGAATTGCCCATACTCACCAAACCTAACCGGTATGGTGAGTTATACATACTGTGTAAATATATTTATATGTTTGTGTAGAATTTGTTTCTTGATTATAGTGTAATTTCTGTATAACTGTTTTTATTGTAGATTAAAATTTCTCAAAAACTACCATATAGGTATTACATTATACCAATACATTGTACCACTGCCTGGCACAGCCAGAATCAGAAGAAAGTAGTGGAAAGTTAAAGTCTATTCACATTTGAAATACGCCCGATATAAACAAAAGCACGTGAACGCTATGGCAGTTTGATGGTCTGTCGTCCAATAGTGTTGCGTAAATTGCCGATCACGAGCCTAGATTGCCCCTCACGAGGCTAGCATGTTGTTTATATCGGGCGTATTTGAAATGTGTATGGAGTTTAGGTACTTAAAAATTTTACACAAATATCATTAAATGGTGGCACCGCCCAATTTAAGGGGTTATATACAGTCAGGAGGCCTAAAAAAAGCGATTTTTCAAGAATTTTTCCTGAGAAGACTTTTAAATTTATTAATGTAAAAATTTGTACACATATTATGGTAACTTTTAGCTGTATTTTAAGATTTTTGTATTTGTAAAAATAATAATTTTGAAAGCTGCTATAGCTGATCTCCAGAAGTTCCTCTCAAAAAAGGCATCTTACGGTGGCAACGATATCTCTGGACTGGATCATCTAATATGAAAAAACCAAACGGATTTCGTTAAAGTAATGTATGGTCTTCTAATTAACGGAAGGAATAAGCAAAATAAAATTTTTTGACAAAATGGCGGCTTCTAAAAAAAAACGATTTTTGAGCAAAATTTTGGCTTTAAAGTGTTTATATATAAAAAACAATATTTATCGGTGAGAAAGAACCTTCCGTTAATTAGTAAAAAATATACTTAAGAAGTTTGTGTTAAAATTTGAGACTGATCGGTTCAGCCGTTTCCGAGAAATCTTCGTAACCGACTTTAAAAACACAGTTTTGAGAAAAACGCCGGCTTACCTTGAAATTTTCTGTGTGTGTACTTGAATATATGTACATTACGAACATGAAATTAAAAAAAATCGATTTTTTGGAAATTCTAACTGTATATAACCCCTTAAGTTAGCATATGTATTTTTATGGTATAATAAATGCTAGCGAAAACTAAGCACCAATACTGAGGTTATAATTTATCACCGTTAAAGTAAAAGCGTAAGATAAATGAAAATAAAAAAGCTAATTTAAGCTTATTAGCATATAACCTTAATATTATGCATATTGCCCATTGTTTCGCTACTATTTAGTTGGTTTTTGATATGTTAATGTTTAATATATTTTTTATTACGTCGCAATTACCAAAAAGGTACAAGTGTAAGAGCACTATAAGATTGTGCCCTACTTTGCAGTCGATGTGATAAAATTTAAAAACGAACGCCCATTACCCCACCTGCCCCTACCTGTAAACCTCACGCAATCAATACTAAAACTCTCCATAGTAACCAAACAAATCAAAGTTTGAAGTTTCCAGTGTGTTTTTGTGTAACCTCTTTAACTTTCGAACAAAATGGCTAAAGGCAAAAAAGGCAAGGGAAAAAAGAAAAAGGCCGCAGATGACGATCCAAATGCTCTTACGGAAGTCGACAAAACTTTTTACGAACTGACAATTGCCGATTTGAATAGGAAACTGGCCCGACTGCGCGCTCTTACACAGGAATTAGAACAGAAAAATGAGGAATTAGTGCAGCAAAATGAAAAATTGGACGAGGATAAGTCAGATATAATTACGTATCTGAAGCGTATGCTTCAGGAGAAAACGAATGAAATTAATGAATTGGAAGAGAGAATTGCGGGACTGCAGGAAGTAAGACAGACTGAAACGGAGCAGTTTGAAGCGAAAATCGCGGATCTGGAGCAGGAATATAAGCAGATGCATGAACAGCTTACTTCGGAGAATAAGTTGCTTGAGGGTAATTTTTATTTAAATTTATTTACGAAACAAACACCTAACTGAATGGGTCTGTTGCACTCATTCGAATTTAAATATTATTTATCAGTAAAACAATGATGAGTTGCAGTTTATTAAAACGAAAAAAGAATTTTTCTTAAAATAAGTCGACGGCAATACATCGAACATGAAAATTTGAAAGGAATTAAAAAAACCGCCATATTTTACACTAATAAAATAATATGTCGATTTGCGCTGTTGTCATAATGTCTGAGGTATAATAGAAAGTCGATATCACTGATAACAAGTACAAAGGATTCGATAGAAAACTGTTTTATAGCTCTCTATAATCAATATAAAGTTCCGAGGTAATTAGGAAGTTTCCAGTTTTTTGATTTTCTCTTAATAAATAGTCCTAAAAATGTAAAAAACACATGTATTTTTTGTTTTTAATTATCTGTAGAAATAAAAAAGTTATCGTCCTTCAAAGTCTGAGATGCTACGCTCACGTTGGCTGAGGCTCGATGACGTCAATCAACATCACGCCGTCAACAGCGGAATAGGCGCCCGTTTAATCTTTAGTGTTATTCTTACCGGACAGGATACAATGCATGAAAGTAAACACGCGAAAGCAGCAGCGGGCCGCTAGCCCGGCGACCATGGGGCGACAGACTTCTGTATTTTGACGTCACGGCCGATAAAAGCCGCGCGCGAAGTTATTAAATAAGAAATTGAATAAGTTCGTCAATTTTGAAGATATCGAGATGATTTTTTTTTGTTTGACAAGTTGTGAAAGACTATTAAATGATGTTGAAGTTACTCGATATTTCTGACACGGGAAACTTCCTAATTAAAGTTTTATCTCAGACTCCCTCAATATTACTTATTAGAAAAGGATAGCTTAACACGGTTATCGGCTTGGAATCGAGAAGACCCAAGCAATAAATGTAATCGTGGAATAAATCATTTCTGTTAGGTAAGGTGACAGTTGTGAAACAATATAACCTAACAAACCTTTCAAACTCTGTGTTAGTTTGGTTTTCGTTGGTTTTCAAAGAAAATGTATTCGTTTGTATAAGTGTTTTCACCCTTAGTGATAGCTTATTCAGTGGAAAATTGATCACGGCTTTGAAAAACCTGATTTAGGCAATTGGCCCAAGGTTTCTATGGACATGATAAATGAATATTTACTTTCAAATGCAGAATATTTTAGCACTGCAATCAGTTTCAGCTGATAAAATTTTAAAGTTGTATATATCTGTTCCAACTTACAGGAGCCGTACCAAATTCCTAGGGGTTTTAATAGTGAGCCCACTGGGAATGTTTTGGTAAAGAAAAAACATTTTGTAATTCGCGAAAAAAGTTGCGTTTTTGGTGAGCCACCCCTGGGAAAAAAAAATGAATGCGTTTAGGTATTTTATTTATTATTTTTTCTAAACAAATTTTACATCATTTTGTCGACAATTTTTAAATTTTAGGAGAAAAAAATGTGTTAGTAGAAAGTTATAGGCATTTCAATTTGTTTTATTATATTTTAGGTTTGAGAAAATGCAAACGACTATAACTTTCTACTAACACATTTTTTCTCTTAAAATTTAAAAATTCCCTACAAAATAATGTAAAATTTGTTCAGAACAAATAATAAATAAAATACTTAAACGCGTCCATTTTTTTCCTAGGGGTGGCTCACCAAAAATTCAACTTTTTTTCGCAAATATCAAAATGTGTTTTTTCTTTAACAGAACATTCCCAGTGGGCTCACTATTAAAACCCCTAAATTTGGCCCGTGTCCTGTAAGTAGGAACAGAG
This sequence comes from Philopedon plagiatum, assembly GCA_963971165.1. Lineage (NCBI taxonomy): Eukaryota > Metazoa > Arthropoda > Insecta > Coleoptera > Curculionidae > Philopedon > Philopedon plagiatum. The sequence goes on from OZ020191.1 coordinate 10,209,984, forward strand.
ATATACATACAACCTTGAAATTTTACCAGCCGCCACTGGCTGAAATACGGAATGTGAAGTTAAAACGGCTAGTACAAAAAAGCTATGCTTCTTACATTGTTTTCTACAATTATCTATATTTCCTAGGAATACTTTTGTTGTAATAAGCAAATTTATGTTGAGGCAGAAACGTTTTGATATTAGATTGATTTTATATCTTTGGTTAAATGCCAGCTCGAGCGACGAACGATTCGGCAACATTGCAAAAGTCTAACAAATCAAAATGCAGGGAAATAATGACATCACTCGCCTATGTGACAAAACTCACTAAAGTTTAACTCGATTTTTAGGGTATTTCCCGCTTCCCAAAAAGTAAAAAAAACTATTTTTGCACTTGATTTTGACCATAAATAATAAACCAATAAAACAAAAGTGTGCATTGTTCTCTTATCATGTAAAAGTGCTGGCACAATTTGTAATGTCGAAAATTCCTCTTCTTATTTTTTCAACATGATAAACGTGTTAAAAAACGCAAAAACAGTTTTCGTGATATTGTACTCCAAAACAGTGACGCAACCAAAAGGTGCTGATTTCTTGTCATGCAAAATTGAGGACGCGGACGCAGATTATAGGTAGTTAATTAACCGTCATTCAACTCAGCAGCCCCCTTGGTCGCGCCACTGTTTCCAATAACTTTGTAATAGTCTAAACGGCGACTGTTGTTAAGTCTACGTCATCGGGTACAAGCAAGTAAAAAAGAGGCATTAGGTAAATAAAAAAATTATTAGTTCGCCGAATCCTTCTTGTCCAATAGGACGTACTTATATAAATAATCCTGAAATATATTGTTTTATATTCTGCGAACGCTCGGTTACACGTACGTCTTTGTCTAATGAACTAGAAAAGAAAAAGTGCGACATATAGATTTATATAGATTTATAAATGACTCAGAGCGACTTTAAATAAACGCCTTTAGAAATAACCTCACATAACATAACCTATAAATAATAAAACCTATTTAACTTAAATTTATTACTATTTAGCAAAAAAATACAATATTTTGGGGCTTTTATTACTTTTAGTAAATCTTGTGATGCTTCTAACGTATTTTTGTACAAAAGTACAAGGTAAAATAAGATGTGGCCAATGTTTACAAATTGTGTTTACAGTGTCGTTTAGAATGGTTTGTTTTGGCTTCAAAGAATGTGAAATCATCCCGTATCCAGTCCTAATAAATCCATGGGATATACGATGGAAGTGCAAATTTTTAAAATTAGCGCAAGTGTAAAGTACGTTAATATTTCTATTTATTTAAAATATTTAATTGCAAAACTTATTTGAAATTAAAAGCTAAGTTCCAATATGAAGTCACCACCTTCTATTCAGCTAAAATAAAACATATTTTTATACAACCCTGTATGAAGACGGAATCCAGGAAAACAATTTATTTTAAATAAAAAAATAAATCCGACATTTTTCAAGTTAACTAAAGCATCATTGAACGTAATGTCTGAAAATAATTTCAGTTTTAGCCTAATTGAAGACACCGGTGCAAAAAGGGGGTAGCTCCATTTTTATAAAATTTTCAGGGGACAGTAAAAACTTATTTTCTTAAAAAAACAATTTTAACGTACTTTTTATAAACGCTATTTTACAGTTGGATGAAAGATGCGTAATGTCTTAAAGTTTTACGTTTATCAATTATTTTAGTTTAAGCACAATTTAAAAAAATATATCAAGGACCTTTTTTGCACCGGACATCCGTATAAAATCTGTCAGCCCCTAAATGGTACATACAACCAGCCGATACGTATTTAGTGCTCGTTTACATGAAGATATGTATTTGGGGTACTTTAGTGCTAAAGGACCGGAGTAAAGATGTAAATCAGGACCCTGTAAAGTCAGATTTATTCTAGGTTGTTGAACAATAAATTCATCTTTAAAAATGGCACTGGCGGAGCTACCGCATGCAACTTTTTTATGCATATTCCATTATACGGTAAGAACAGACAGCAATCTTTCGTTTTTTTTTATTGAAAACACTTTTCTCAAAAAGTCCACTAAAATGGCCACTAAAAAGTTTATCTTGAGTAACCGGAACTCATTCAAAGTTGCGACACGTATTTTTCACCAGGGGTACCCATTCTTCTGGTAAAACTATTCTTTCTCGCTTTCTTTTTTCTTCTTTCAGTTTTTCGTTCTTCTTTCACACACTTATTCTCGATTTTTACCACAACATAAGAATTTCCTTCAGCTTCCCTTTTTTTCGCCACATTCTTTTTCCACGACCGTTCATCTCTAACTCCTTTTTTGCTATCTTTTTTACTTTTATTCTTTTGCGAACTGTCATCACTTTTAGAGTCATTCTCAATTAGGGTAGAAACCTCGGCACTTTTGTCTTCTGGCACGAAGACCGAAGCCTAAGAACCATGTACCGTGGGTGTATTGGGGAAGCCCGACAGAGAAAATCGCCCACCACTAGGTCGGGACGAATATCAGGATCGTTGTCTGAATCATCAAGCTGTTCACTTGAACTACTGCTAGGCATTTTACTGATTTATAAAAAGAAAGAGGAAAATTATTGGAATTTACTTTTGCTCAACTGATAGTAAAAAACGGTCCAGAACTGATAGTAAAGAATTCTCAAAATATGCCAACAGCCCAACACAATAGTGACGGCACTACTCCTTTATTGTTTGCAAATCCAACATGTGTAAATATGACAGGTGCCGCATCGAAGCGGCATAAATACATATGATCTAACTCGGTGGAAAAATGAGGTAACTCCGGAGCTGCCTCCTTTTTGCACCGAATTAAAGTAGGAGGTATATGCATGTTCCATATAACCCTAGTACAAATGAAAGGATCCACCTCGTTGTTGCACCAAACGATGGCGCATCCTTTTGTTAGTGTGTTACGCTATAAAACTACAAATCATAAAAAAATGGAGCTACCTCGTTTTTGCACCGGTGTCTTCAATTACTCCAAAAAGAGATAATATTTTATGCTATTTTCTTTGAGTGGTTTAAGCAAATTTAAAAACGCCGGGAAACTTAAAATTTGAGCCATTCTCCAAAAGTAAACGTCCAAAGAAACCTTTTAAAAGAATTTACTCCTGGATTCAGTCTCTATACAGGGTGACATAAAAAGATAAGTTTTATTTTCGTTTTTTGAACAGAAGGCTATATTGGGATACAACTTTTAATTCTAAACAAGATTTATAAATAAATATTTTAAATAAATTGAAAAATTAAGTCATGGGAATAATTGTGATAAACCATACGATCGATGGCGTGGTTGTCACTGTCTACTGTGCCCTACCCCCTCCCCTATAAACCATTTTTAAAAATTGTCATTTCATCATTTAAATAAATTGAAAAATTAAGGTATGAACTCTCGCGGTCACCTTATAAACTTGTATCTCCTTCGCATGTCCTAATTTTTTTTCAACTTTTGGTAGGCGGCCTTTTAGTTTGAGGACATGCAGCAACTTTTATCAAGAATAATATTTTCTTATAAATTATTAATAACAAAAATTTACCATATGGAACGCAAATTCTGTCGGTCACTTATTTTTATATCTTTACATCATGTATAAACCATTCCAGTTAGGTATGGTGAGTACAGGCAACTCAATAAACACTCTATGATAAGTTTTTAAATTCGATTTTTTTTCGTATAATTTTTGATAGACAAGTGAATAATTGTTATAAACCATACGATCGATCGCATGGTTGTCACTGTCTACTGTGCCCCCCCCCCCCCCTCCCCCGAAAGACCATTTTTAAAAATTGTCATTTCATCGAGTGCAAAAAATAAAAAAAATAAATTACCTGTGTAGGGAATGAAGGATGTGAGAGTTATATAGTCTAAAAAATTAAATATAAATGAATGAAAGAGATGAAATAAGCAAAGTTGCAGCTATTGTCTCTTTTCATAATTTTAATAATTTTCACAAAAATGATCGTCTATTGAAATATTGGAGAAGGCAAACCAACGATTTCTAATTTGCCTAATGTCTATTTTTTCTCAATAATAGTTTGATTTCTTGTACTTGATAACGTATATTAAATTACACTCACCGCTCGACCTACAAGAGCTTGATTTGACACAGTAGAATATAAAATCATACGTTTTTTCTAGGCAAACTCAACTCTTTAGAAGAGTTTCGCTCTCAACGGGATGATTTAATGAAAAGATTTGAAACCCAAGAGAAACAAATGGAATCCCAAGAGAAACGCCATACTAGGGAGATGTATGAAATTGAAAGAAAATTTATAATAAGCAAAGACAAGTTAAAAAAAGACATGGAAGCTAGGCTTTTGCAACTTTCCACTGAGTTCCATGACGCATCAGAGCTTCGGATCGCGGCTACCACTCATAGGGTTATTCGTGAAAATATAGCTGTAAACAACGAATTAGATGCAATGCTGCTAACTCACCAAAAGATGTATAAAGACCACCAGCTGTTGAAGGTTAGAGATGCTACCTTGAGACAAGAATCTGCTCTTTACGAGTCCGAGAGAAACAAGGCTTTATCTAAAGTTCGTGTTCAGAAAAAGATTATTGACAGAATCACCGCTCAAAACGAACATCTTCAGATCGATTTAACACGATACAAGCGCTATGAGCTAGAAGTCAGAGATTCAAGAAATAATCTTAAAAAGGCAGAGGAAAAAAATGTAGAGTTAGATTTCAAAAATAGGCTCCTCGAGCAAAACCTGCACCGAATTAAGTGTGATAATTCAGCTTTACAAACTGAAGTTTTGTATCTTAAAGAAGAAAACGATAGGCTGGATGATATATTAATGGAGGGAGTAAGCTGCATAAAAGAAGCATTAACTATCAGAGGGAGCAGCACTTTGTCAATCAAGTCATCGAAAAGGGAAAGTCTCCTTAACACCCTCTTTACACTGTTAAGTAAAGGTCACGAAAGAAAGATTAGAAAACCTTCATTGGAAACTGTTTCATCCGCAGAAGCAACGTATGCTTTGGGTGACCTTGGTTTTGTACCGAAACATGTAGACCCTAGACCAGTTGCTCCAACAAGAAGAAACATAACTTCCCAAACAGGGGCCAGCTTTGAAGAATTCCTACAGTTCGGCGACGTAACCAAGTACTTTGTTACCAAGAGCTATGCGGATAGGGCGGACAGCGAGTTGGACCTATCTTCCGAGGAAGACGAGGTAAAGATTGAAGAAGAAGAAATTATAGTGGAAGAAAAGAAGAGCGTATTATTCTTTGATGAAGAGGAAGCTGCTGATGAAGAAACTGAGGGAGATAGTAAAGAATTTGATCCATTTGCTGATGCTGATGCAGAATCTGATCGATCAATAGGGGAGGGCGATGATCTTAAAAAGAAATCAAGTACTATGCACGAAACCGCTACCGGAAAAATGGAGAGCAAAGAAGAGAAAACGGACCAAGGAGGTGGTGAAAAGGAACCTACCGAACCACCATCCGAAGTCACGCCAACTGACGAAGTGGCGACAGACAAATCCCCAAAAATAGAATCAGAGGATACAACTACAAAGGAGGGTAGTGAAGAGCCAAAGGAACAAGAATAGTAAATGCAAATTTTAGTATAGTAATATCAATAAAATAGTTAGCTACAGAACTAGTGTTTTTTCGCTAAGCCCACTTCCATTTTTTTTTTCAGATTTGGTTTACCGTCATAATACCAAGGTCAATAAGTTACATTAGATACCAAACATGGTACCCCACACGTTTTTATATGTCATTGGCTTTAAATATTTTCTTTTTAGCTAAACAAGACAAAAAACATACAAAAGATTAATTCTTCATAATAAATTAAATCATTGCATTTGTTACAGTTTTAAGGTTAGAACGTTCAGCATATATACATATGTATTTTGTACATTAAACACAATGTTTCCTGGATTTTTCGTCAATATTTGTTTGAAATCATCGGCCGTTTTTTTTTGTAATCGGGAACCGGTTCTCTTTTTTCATTACCTGTATTCAATTCAGGTAGAAGTGCTATCATATTTTGCTTAATTTTTTGGTGCAACGAATGCTCCTTATTATAACGGCAAATACTATTATTCCTCGCCAATTACTGGCCAAGTTCTAATAAGAACATTCTTCTTTTACATAAACGACTTTTCTTCCATTCTGGGTTTGCATGAATCCACAATTTATAGGAATTTATACCCGCAATTTCCAGCACATGGCAAAATCTTGCCATTGGCCACCGGTTGCTCTTCCTTTGGGTGGTATATTCTTCTGCAAGTTTGTCAGTTATATCTACAGCCCCCTTGGTTTTATTGTAATGTAAAATTATATCAGGTTTGCAGTCGTATCAGCATCACTTACTTTGTCATCAGTGTGTTCAGTTGATAAAGAATCATAGCAGAGTTTTTCTTCGGCACGTAGGAGACCAGTGTTTTATTTTTCATAAAGGCAAATATACAAGAAGAATCCTTTTAATATCTGGCGGGATGTAACTCGTTAGGTAGATGACTTATTTCGGCATAAAGTACCTCATAATGATAAGTTTTTCTCGACCAACCTATCTGTCCATTAAAGGCCAGTAAAAAAATTATCCGTTGTTATTCCATATCCTTGTCCGAGATGGCTTATCATGTCCAGAACGACCGTTTGACCTTGACCTTTTTTGGTCTGTTCCCTTCTTTGCCCAAAATAGAAACAAAAAATGTAAATACTCAAAAGATTTTTCTTTGAGAAAAATTTTACCTAGGTAAACTTGCATATTTACTGTATAAGCTGATTCACAATCTGCCAGAGCCCAAATTTTGAGTTCATAATTCTTCACTTTTCATGTAAACCCGAAATGGAGCTTTTCCACGGAATAGGACCAGCTATTGAGATATATCACAACATTCTGATTCCATAATTCTTTTGTTCGAATTTTTCACCCGTCTATTTATATCTTTTGAACAGATGTAGATAGAGTGGATTTTTTCTTGATTTGTAGATAATTGCATTACATTTAAAATAATTTCATAAACCATCGTATTTGAACGTACCAGTTGAGAGATAGGTACCAAAAACTGACGAAAAAGTAATTTTTTAATTTTTTTCAGGATTTTCGAATCTATTTAAAAATATTAAATATTTCCGCTAAGAATATATGGTTTTCAGAACATAACAGAAGATTATATGCCTTAAAAAATGTTGATAGTATTTATTTCATAAAATAAAGCCACTTAACCTAAAACAAAAATTAGTAAAATCAATTTTTTTCCAAACTATTGACCTAGGATTTTCATTTTGGGCTTAAATTACTAAAGCCACGCCACTTCAACAAAATCTGAAAAAAATGGAAGTGGGAAGACCTTTGGATTAAACTTAGTCCGGCACAACGTGTATATATAAATTGTAATGTATAACTTTAACTGATGATGATTTGTTGCATGCCGTGGATGGGTCCTTGACTACTATTCTTATATTGCTTGACTATTCCAAGGCATTCGACTGCCTGGATCACCGGCTCATGCTGGCAAAACTAAAATACTATGGTTTTTCACACGGTGTCTTGGAGTGGTTTAACTCATATTTTACTAACCGCGGGCAGCAGGTTAGCATGAATATTGGGGGTGAGCTGGTTGCTTCCAGTAATTAGTGGCGTGCCTCAGGATTCCATTTTGGGACCACTTTTATTTATTTTGTTTACAGCAGACTTGCCTAAAGAAATATCAACATGTTACCAGCTTTATGCTGATGATTGTCAGATTTATTTATCGTTTCCACCTAGCAATCAAACTCTCCCCATCGGAGAGATTAACGATAATTCAGAAGAAATAAATGTATCGTCAAAAAAGAATGGCCTTCTTCTTAATCCAGGTAAGACCTCAGGAATACTTATTGGTACAGAAAAACAACGTGCCAAAGTTGACATAACTAATGAAATTTTCTTAAACGGAGTAACAATTCAACTTAAAGATAAATGTAAAAACCTTGGGATTATTCTTGACCAAAATTTAACCTTTAGTGAACATATTAATACTGTTTCAAGACTGGCCTATGGCCGACTTAAGTCTCTGTATAGATTTAAATACACACTGGATACTCAGACTAAACTAAAATTAACCGAATCGGTTATTTTATCCTTGTTTCATTACTGCGATGTTGTTTATGGTTCCTGCCTTTCGGGCCAGGACCAACATAGGATACAAGTATTGCAGAACGCGTGTATGAGGTATGCCGCTTGCGTCAAAAGAAGAGACCCGATCACACCATCATACTTGCAATTGGGCTGGTTGAGAATGGAGGAAAGACGTACTATTCACTTTGCTTGTTTTTTGCATCGAATTATTGCTACACGTAAACCTTTATGAAAAATTAACGTTTGCTGATAGAATCTATGAAAGACTCAGAAGACAGCTTAGCTTGCTTCATGTTCCATTACACACCACTACCGCTTTCAGGGGTTCTTTTACATACTATTCGAGTTTCATATTTAATTCTTTACCTAATAATTTAAAAATGATTACTATTTTTTTAGTAAACTCGTTTAAGAAGAAAATTAAGAATTAATACAGAGATCTTGAAATTTTTTTTAACAATGTTTAGTTATGGCTGTCCTCAGTCCATGCCCTTTTTAATATTGAATAATGGTGTAACATTTCACTTTATATTTTCATATCGGGATGTATAGTAGTAATCATTTATAATACTTAATAAATTATTGTGTACTATACCTTATACTTAAAACTGTAATATAATGTGTATTTCAGGTTGAGTCTAAGCAGCCATTGGCTGAGCCCCGCCTTAATATAGACTTTTTGAATTTTAATTTGTATAACTTTCATTAATTTTTGAATGTTACATATTAAGTAAAACTGCTCTAAAAGTTGCAAATTAACTTTACCTCGCAAAATTTGGCTCCATATCTTGGAGGTGGTGAATCGCATAATCGATAGTGACTTCTAATTCCACCTATACAGGTACTTGAGCATGGTGTCCACTGGCTCCATGGGCCCCAACCTCCTCGTTCTTGCTCTAAATCAAATATACCAATAAAATAAATAAATAATACTATTACTAGGGTGTTTTCTGACGAATGGGCCATACCTCAGCAGAGGCTTCCCTGGCCTAATTTAGATTGATTTAACCAAACAAAGACTCAGCTATTTAAACCATGCAGATACTGCGAATTTGGCTGAAGACCCTGTGCTCTACGTATCATTTGCGTTCTGAATAATTCGCGAAGGGTTTTGTAACAAAGATGCGCAGGCCGACCAAAATTTAGTCGCGCAACGAACTTTGATGAGGGAAGATCTGTGTTGTGCTCTTAGCGGTAATTATGGCAATTCACCAGATACTGGAAGATTGAAATCTGGGCCAATTAGTGGCGAAATCGCAGGTATCTGTTTCAGGTCATATTATATGTGATGGAGCTAAAATTAGTATACGGACAGTAAAATCACAAATTATCGACCCAATTGCTGTGTTATTTCAGTCCTTTTAAGAACGTAGGACACAAAAAAATTAAAATTAGTCTCGAAAATGTTACTATGGTTTTTATTAGGCAGTATACTATTTTTGTTTAAGCGTTTATCACTCTCCTGTATAAAACACGAGGTTGTAAAAATAGCGTCCGTCTTCTTGGGTCCGTCGTAACAAATAATTATTTTATAAAAAGTTCTGTTGTCCTTAAAACTAAAACCAACTTGTTTGAAGATCCGCCTTGTGCTGAAAATAAAAGACTTATCTCTTAGTTTGAGTAAAAGCTACTAAATAAATTCACAAAGTTTGGTAAGCGAGGATTTTTGTGATGACAAAAGCAAATGTGTTTTCAAATTTGCTGTATTTTGTAGGGGATGCCAAATACAGCATTAAATGCCATTTTAAAGTATCCGATTTTTTTGTGCCTCAGTGTACACACACAGTTCTGAATAGAAATTCTTATTTCCCTACCTTTTTTACTTAAAAGTGGTATACTTTATTAATCTCGCCAGAAGCAACTGTTTTTGAGAAAAGTGTATTTGAATTCGGTGTTGAACAGAATAAATAAGAAATAAAAAATTTTAGCATTAGCAACCATTAATTTTTATTAAGAATATGCAAGTGAAAATAATAAAAACCAAATAAAACACAAATATTATTATTATTTTCACTTGATTTCCATAATAAAAATGTTTATTTTGCACTCCGTAGCTCCGTAGCTATTTTAGTCCCTATTATAAGGTACTAAAGTGTCACTTTTAATCCCTAAGGGACTAAAAATGCTTTAAATCCCTTTAAAAGGTATTTTAAATTCCTGTCGTAACAATAGAAATACCAATTATTCTGTCTCTTTTCATTAAGATTTTCTAAACTAACAGTTTAAGAAACAATTTTCCAAAAAATTATATTTTACAAAAAATATAGGTGCTTTAGAAATTTAAATAGAAGCCTAAGGAATGCCCATGATGAAAATAACAATAAAATATTCTAAAACAAAATGTGTTTTATTTTTAGTAGCACCATTTTGTAACTAAACAATAGTAATTTGGCGCCTTTCTAAAGCTCTCTTCAGCTTTATTTATTCAAATAATCTTCTTTGAAAACGACGTTTTAAAGCAATTATTTCACAGGTGTTGAAAAGCATTTTAACCCGTCAAAATTTTAATTATTGAAAAGTTTTTGATTCTCATTAATTCTGTCACGCCGGAGAATAAACACTTTCAATTTTCGCTGGAACTGAATTTAAATGAGTTGTTTGACGAGGACTGCGACAAGTCTTTTTAAATTTGGAAATGAGAACTACCGAATAATGTTGTTTATTTTTACACGAAAGAGATTTAATTTCTCCTAAAAAATCCGATTTGTATAAACAGGATTTAAATTTGATTATACTGCTTATAAAGTTTTTATGTAGAAATATTCCTGCCCGTATCAATTTTAAATTAAGGGGACCCAAGGCAGGTTTCCGTGGACTAAAGGCAACAAGTTCTCAAGAGAGAAGACTGAAAATATAATATACGAAAAAGCTGAATGATAATATTAACTATGTGCAGTTAGTTTGATAAAAGAAAACTATAAATACTTTTCTAATTACTTATTTTCATATAATCATATTCGGTAAAAATATTGCACTATATTTGCAAATTACTACATTTTAAAACAAGTTATCACAAGGCGACAAATAAACTTAGACAAGTTAAAAGGGACATATATAGGATTAAAATTTAAAAAATACCAGACTTGGTGCAAGCTGTTCCTTTTTTTGCAAGTTTTTAAAAAGTTGATTTACAGAAATATCTATTAAAATTACGGTTTATAATATTTACCAGTGACTAGAAAATAAATTTTAAATCTATTATATAAAATAACATGTCCTGATTGTCCTGACTGACTGATTCATCATCGCCGAGCCGAAACCTCTGAAGCCATAAATATGAAATTTGGTCAGTAGTTTTATTTTATAATATAGAGACTCACTAAGAAGGGGTTTTTCAAAATTCAACCCCTAAGGGAGTCATAAGGGGGTTCAAAGTTTATATGAAGGAAACATATTAGATGGTCCTATTAACTCGAAATTTCGTGGAACTACTCTAACAAATAAATATTTAAACACGTTTTTTACAGTTTTCAATAAATCAACCTTAAAGCTACATAAAAGTACTCGAAAAAATAAACACATGTGATATAACCTTTTATAGAAAATCCAATTTTGTGTAATAAATGTTAAGAAAATTAGCGTATGTGCGTGGGCGGGGGGTACAAAAAAAGAAGAGGTTGGAAATTTTTCCAAGATGTTAACTAATATGTCATTGTCGGGGCTATTGAGCTGAGAAAATCTAATCATGTCTATAGTTGTTAGAAAATATAACGGTTGATAGATGTGTCGTTTTTGGAGTTATTGAGGTCCGAAAATCTAATTTTGTCTACAGTTGGTAAAAAATTAAAGGGGTGGAGGAGGGTTATAAAAACAGCGATTAACAATTTCTTCTAAAAATGTGAACCAATATGCCATTTTCGGGGTTATTAAGGCAGAAAATCTAATTTTGTGTGTTAGATGTTAATAAAATTAACATGGGGGGGGGGGGGGAAGAAGCGACTGACAATTTCATCAAAAACGTTAATTAATGTGTCATTTTCGGGGTTCTTGAGGTCAGAAAATTAAATGTTGTCTAACAGATGTTACAAAAGTTATCGGGGAGACGGGATACTTAAAGGAAACGACTGAAAATTTGTCCAAAAGTGATAACGAATATATCAGTTTCGGAGTTATTGAGGTCAGTGGTCTATGTTAAAAAATATTAACCGTGGGGGGAGATAAAAACTAGCGGCTGGAAATTATTCCAAAAATGTTAAAAGTGTCATTTTCGGAGTTATTGGGGTCAGAAAAACTAATTTTGTCTAACAGAATAATAGATGGTAAAAAAATTAACGAAAGGGGAGAAGGGGCGATTGAGAATTTTTACAAAAATGTTGTCATATTCGGGGTGATTAAGATGAAGGGAGGGCAAAAGAATAGGTGCACTAAAAATATATTTTTTATAAAAATGAACCAAATTAAGTGTACCATTAACCGCAGTAATAAATACGTAACGCTACTAATTTTATACTTTTCAGTGCTTTTCCTTTTGTGAAGTTGCTTAATTTTTTTGAAACAAAGAAATAATTTTTAGGAGCAATAATTCATAAATACAACCTGACAAAATCTAATATTTTCATTTACGTACCTTTTCTTACAGTTACCTGAGTCCGACCACGATGTTTGTGTCATATAATAGTAAATATTGAAATCCGATCTTTATATATAGCTAACCTAACCTAACATATTATTATCTCATGATTCATGTATTCATAATCATGACATCAAAACTACACTATAATTTCACTAAACTACACTATATTATCACCTACACCACGCGGACAAAGTCGTGGGCGAAAGCTAGTTAACTCTAAGATGCAATTTATCAGTAACTAACACAAATAATGACTGCAGTCTCTGATGGAACACAGAAAATAAATACCGTTGGTAAAGTACATTTTTAACAAGTTTTAGCCATCGCGTCGGATTTTGGCTTGGTGCTACCTAAACACAAATAGTATGCAGATCGAATGTGTACCATTATTCTAGTAAATACCTATGATATTGTAAAATTATTTAGCCGCGATCGATATTTAATTTTTTGTCCTGGTAATTAATTATTATTTTCTGCCAATGTGGGCCGTCGACTATATCCTGATATATTTCTCTCTTTTTAACTTCCTAAAGCGCGAATGTTTGTTTCTCTCTTAGTTCTATAGAGTTTTCTATTTCCATATAAACCTATAAGGTAAATTTAAAATACGGCCGAGCCGGAGCAAGCTTGGTTTCGCCGATTCTTTAATGGGGAGTTTACGCATGGATCTTACACGTTTTTGAAGAAAAGAAAAAGACAATTATTATTTGGTTTTAGACAATAATGGATCTTTGAAAATAAATTTAGGTGGGCCTGGTATATATATATATCGGATATTTTTACAAATTTTTATACGTGGGTATTCTGATAAAAGTGGCTTAGGAAATGATTGACTAATACAGAAGTTCTGGCTAGTCATAAACTAGTCATGATATAATATCGTCAGTCAATAATGCATTTAAAACCTAAAGGCAGTCAGCAACGTTAAAATAGTTTTACTTAAGACAAGAGGTGTTTGCCAGTAGTACATTGATGCATTCACTGCAGGTGTGCATTTGGCTGGTTCGCTGCCCAGATCATTGTCTGTAGTTCTAATGGGCGTTTTCCAACGCAAAACGACAGAATAAATGTTTTCAATCTTAAGTGATCGTACTTTAGGTGGATTTTAAACTATTTTTTATCCATTCTAATCCAACGCGTTAATCCCTCCCCAATCGTTGTAACCAAAATAAATTCGATTTTGTTGGATGTGACATTTAATGAAAAGTTTCAAATCCCTGTCACGTAAAAATTAACTTCAACTGTTATTTTCCGTTTTCGACCCGAAAAAGGATTTGTCAGAAATCTTGTTAAGTAACTAATTTAAATTCTGGGAACTTAAAGTGTTATTCCTTCGGAACGACTGACTGAAAATCAAAGAGTTTTTTGGAAAGTTTTAATAACATTTCAGACCGGCCAAATTGTTTGAAACTCTTTTAGGATTCGCCGATTGTCGCTTTATTACAGCTTTTTACGTGTAAATTAGGAAAGTAAATTCACCCAAATTGCTTTTTGGTTTGTGTGGAAACTGTAATTTAGGAGAATGTCCAGGTACAAATGTTCAGAATTCATGTAATAGCCATTATGAACACTTGCCTTAAAGGACGTTCAGCAAATATTAGAGATTTACGACAAATCTTTTATTGTTATAACCAGAAAATGATTCAAATATACACTGTGCTCAGAAAGTCCCGGACCCCACCAATATTTCGAAAACGTCCCATCAGATCAAAAAATGTTTCAGATAAAATTTATAGATCTTTTTTGGTCTATATTAAAAAAATAGTTTTAAGTATACAGGGTGCTTCACAAAGTCAGTACAGAGCAATGTACCATTTTTTAAAATGGAATAGTATTGTCACAAGTGGAAAAACCAATAATATTTCATAGATCAATATTTGGAAGTTCAATAAGTAAATTATAATCCTATTGTACTTAGTCATAAGTTATTGCCCTCTACATTGACAGGATGTAGCTTATTTATTGAAAATGCATGAAAATTGCAAGTATGAAATATTATAGTTCCTTTATAAAATCAAATAATTACTCGAAATAATGTATTTAAACGACGTCTAATTATCGAGTCAGCATTCTCGAGGTTTGTGACCTAAAGTCTACGCTCCTCGAAAAAGGGGGAAATTGCTGACTGGGTAATAGGGCGATCGAAAAGACAAGAGTGGTAAAGGACACTAGTGCACGATCCTCGGTCCGATACGTTGGTGATTGTGATAGATTGTAGAAGAAATGATCTTCAAATATTTAATGTAAATAATAGAAAATTAAGTTGTCTTTCGAGAGTAATAACATAAATCTGTCTTTTGTTTGTCATTGAATGTTCCTGTTTTTATGTAAATAAACGATTTAAGTTTGTTTTTAAAATCACGTTTAATTTCAGTCTAGTTAAGGTTCCGTTACCTCTACGCCCCTAGTTACACCCTTAAAATAGGGCGTGACAGTATTAGTTTTTGATTGGTTTTCTAATTCTACGCGAACCTTGTTACATATCCTCTACTTAAATCCATTAATTTAAAGGATATAACGTCATTTTTATTAACATATCAAATTATAACTTAAGGTAATATGACTTCCTAATTATTTAACCGTTTACCTTGACAACATTTTTGTGAAAATATTGTTTGACTTTGTCAAATTTGATTTTATTGTTGAAATTAAAATACTTTGTCAACCAAAAAGTAGCCCTAACATTATGTAAAATAACTTTGTGATAAAGGAATAAGAGCTGCTAAAATCAAAAATAGGAACAAAATTGCCATCTAAAGGCGAATAGCCTAGTAAACTTTATATATTACATTTACGAAGTTATTGCTTTTAAATTATTATTTATGCTCCGTCTAACCCGAATCACTGTAAACGTAAATTATATTTATGTTGACATTTACAGCAGTAAATGTTATTTCTAGTCGTCCCTAAAGGTAAATACTACAAACAAGTTGTTTTCCGAAAATAGAAATAGGATATAATTACGGTTTGTTGAAGCTCTCTGACCTGAATTACAATTTGTGCATTAATTTAATTAAGACTGTGCTTTTGTATGAGAGTCAGAATGGAAAGAAGAAAAGCATCGATACAACTTGCGTGGATATATGCTGAGGACCAGGTTAAAGTAGCCCTTTTTTTTAAAGCATAATAACATTTTATTTTACAACCGATGTGTTTTCTGTTCAAACCAAATTTACTTTAAATCAAGTGTTATAATAACGTTTTGAAATGAAAGCCCTGTCTATCTTTTTTTGTATGATAGTTAAGGTCTTACAGTACTAGCTCGTGCCTAAGGATATAACGATAAAATAAACTACTGCTAGTATCTAGGTTTATTTATTTAGATATATTTTTATGTGTCGTCTCAAAATGCACAATTCTAAAATATATATTTATTTACATTTATTTACGTCTTCATATTATATTGTTGTAATAATTCAACTTAAAGACGTACTATTTTAAATATATTATGAGAAAAAGGCAGGCACGAGCACAAAAGGCAGAAAATATTCAATTTGATGATACGTAATATTATATGGTTGAAAATTTCAACGGAATATCAGCATAAAAGTTAGCAAAACTTCCTAATATTTTTTAAGATAAAACTAATAATGACCCGAATTTTAAATACGGCCTAATAATTGCATTTTACTAAGCGCTGTCTGTATGCATGTGTTGCAGGGGTTTACGAAAATTTTTTAAAATTTTTTTTGAAACTACATTTTTTAAAAAAATTCTTTTCTTGAATAACAATTTTTTTCAAAAAACGCTTTTTCGAAAAAATTATTTTTCGATAATGCATTATAAAATATCATAGTTATTCTGGTTGGGTTTGGTGTTCAGAACATATTGTTGAGATCATACTGCAGACTATTTTTTATACATAAGAATCAGATTTTTAATAGTTTGGAAAATGTTGATATAAAAACAGAAAAAAAGTTAAGCAAACCTGAACAATCTTGTTCAAACCCAAAAAAGAGAAATATGTGCTGGTTTAATTTTCTGTCTACTTTTTAATATCATCTTCTAAACAGAGTGTCAATAATCTGAATTTGGGGAAGATTCTATTTGCGGAAAATGGGCTTAGCCAGCATTTTCTTATTTCATAATACAAAAGTACTCCATTTGAAAAGCTTAACCCAAGAAATTGGTAACGCATAACATTTTATTACCTAAAAAGGATATTTACGGAACATCAAAGAAATACTAACCATAATCACCGAATGACGGGAGCAACAAACTACTACACGCTGAGGCTATTCCACAATGATTTGTGGGTTTTACTATTCCGTTGTAGTTAATCTTTATATTTAAATACACTTAAGTACGCCGAAAAAAGTTTCAAAATAATAAGTTCGAAGATTAAAAATGCTACAAAAGTTACGCAAAATATGAACGTTGCCTGTTAGTTCAAAAACGACCGAAGGGGGCGCATGGCGATGTTGCCGTATCCTTAATTTGAGTCGCCACATTGCCCAATCCGTTCAGTTGTTTTTCGTAGAATGGCGTCAGGCGGGAACCTGAATTTTTTCAATTAGGTCAAGTTTGAAATCCGAATATTCTTATTATTATTCGTCCAACCGACATTATTTTCTGTGTCCGTGTTTCGATTGAATAATTGTGCAATAATTTTAATATATGTAGGTATTCATTGAAAACAGGGCAGTTTAAAAAAATATACTTTCGAAAATTACTTTTTATAACTTTGGAAAATTGTTTTCTAAAAATTTTGTGGATCCATGTTATAGCTTACAAGTGAAGTTGCCTTTTTTAAAGAAATACAAAAACTTACCTGTTACGGGGAGTGTAGGAACACAATCTTCTCTCACATCAGCCACAGCCCCCGATATGCTTTGACTTACGTAAACGAAACAATATTCCACGTATCTTTCTGTGAATAGATCACATTCAAAGTGTAAACTGTGTTGACCCCGAACAACCTTAAATAAAAATGAATTTTCAAATACCTGAACTCTAACTTGTTCACAACAAACAAACATTTTGTATCAAAAATAATTATTTTCTTTTGAGATCTAGTTTATATTTTCTTGATATTAAAGTTAAGAAAAACGGAAAATGGTAAGTCATAGGACTATAAATTATGATTAAGTATTATAATGTGCATATCATACAGAGGTCTATTATGCAAAGATATGTTTTAATATCGTCGCCTGAGAGCAACAGTAGGTTTTATTAAAAAAAAACGTGTCAAATTATTCGAAAAGAAGCCCTTTGTTTAGTGAAATAGTAAGATATGTTAAAAGAAAATATAATTCTTCAGAAAATTACTTATCTTTGCATAACCTAATTTATCGAAACCCCCTTTATATAATGTAACACTTGGATAACGCAATTTTCACATCAATATAAATTTTTTTTGTTAATCAGTACATTTTTATAAAGCTTTTAGTAAGTTGCCAAATTTTAATTTAAGTTCATTAAAAAATAGAAAAGTTATTAAATCCTGAAATCACGTCAATCTTTAATTGCCTTTTTCTCTGAATTGATGTTTTCAACCATGTCCTATTGTTGCTCTGAGGCGAGACGATATATGTACCTTTTGTTCAGAAATATATTCCAGTGTTGTGGGAGGTGCCAATGATAACACATTGGCACGTAATCTGGCAAACAGTCGCACTCGGTCACCAGTTGCTAATATACAGGATGGATACTGAAAAAGTACTGTAACGCCACCACTGTGAGTATCACAAGGAAAAATTGAATGCGCGTGCACGTTAAAAACAAACTGATCACTCCAGTCAACCTAAAAATAAAATAATTTTTTTTTATATTTTGATTATTTTTGTGGAGATTAAAAATAAATTGATATTTTGTTAACTTTATTTAGCCAGTTTAAAAATATAACTATATTTAAAGTTTTATAGCTATCTTACAGAATACTCTAGTACTCTAGTTCCTAAATCCCTAGTAGATATTTAAAGATGTGTTTCCTTGGCTGATTTTAAGTAAAAAAGTCTAAACTGCTTGTCAAATAAAACGAAAAACAAGTCTCGGCATCAGTTTTAAATTGCTTTAGTTTGAAAACGGATGGACGGATTTTGATGAGCTTTTCAGATTCTGAAAGGCTGTTTCAGGAAGCCGTTTTGCGTCGGTGAGTATATCTTGACATTATACAGAGCGGAGAAGAAAGTAGTGCAATAATTTAAAAAGTTTAAGTTCTTGTATTTGCACTAGTACTTGTTTGTTGTATTGCATATTTGGTGAATCAATATCTCGGGACGTTTTTGCCAGTGTTTCGATTACGGCTTTTTAACAAAAAAAAATGTTTTAAGAACGATATTTTAAAATTCCACTTGAGTTTCATTAATAACAATATTTCTATCGATATCAAATAACTTTGGATTTAGTCAGTATCAAAATGTATACCGAATGTCCGCATTTCCAATTTCCCATTATAAAGGGCAAAAAATAATTTAAATTTTAAAATAAATCTATTTTTTTACTTACATACCCTCCTTAATTAATATTTCGTTTGTGCACCTACGGCTCGCTGCACATCTGCTACCTTTCTTGGCATGCTTCTCACAAAATTTGCAACAAAGTCTTGGGAAATAGCTTCCTTCTGCCCTAAGTGCATTCGGTAAGTAATCTAGATTATTAAACTCACACTCCCCTTGATTCAACCTTACTTTCATTTTACTCCACACATACTCTACAAGATTCATATAGGGAGATCTAGCAAGCCACTCCATTGGTTCAATGATATTCTCCCTCAAAAGTTCTTGAACCATTCTCGCTCCATGTGGACGAGCATTATCGTCTATTAATATAAAATTATTCCTTAAATTTTGGGCAAAAGGAATAACAATCTTATTGATATACGTACATGTCTCTGAACCTAACCGCATTCATTGTTTCCCCGATTAGAACCAAATCAGTTTTACCATTCGCCATAACATCACCTTATACAGTCACTCTACCACCCCCAAATGCTACCCTCGCGTCCATATGTTCTTCTCGGTGGGTACCTTTCATTTCTTTTTCTCCAAACTAAAATTCGCCCATCAGAGTGATATAAACTAATTTTATACCCTGTATAATAGGAAATTGGAAATGCGGGCATTCGATATACAGCTTGGGACTGACTACATGAAAAGTTTGATTATTATCCATGGAAAAATTTTTATTAATGAAACTGCAGCGGAATTTTAGAATTTCTTTCATAAAAATTACCGTTTTTGGAAAAAATCCATATTTTTTGTTAGAAACGCATAATTAAAAAACTGACAAAAACGTCCCGAGATATTGTCTTAGATTTCTAGTACTGTCTAGTATGCAATACAACAAACAAGTACTAGTGCAAATACAAGGAGTTAAACTTTTTAAATTTCTGCACTATTTTTTTCTCCGCTCTGTATAATGTCCAGATGTGCTTACTGACGCAAAACGCATTCCTGAAACGAAATGTAAGCAAAACGGCCTTTCAGGATCTGAAAAGCTCATCAAAATCCGTCAATTCGTTTTGACACTATAGAAATTGAAATCTGATGCTGAAACTTTGTCTTTTCGATGTTTTTTTTTTTTTGACGAGCAGTGTAGTCGGCCGGATTACGAGTAATCATAGTATCTTTGATTCCTCCAGCTAGAATCTATGGGTTTACCAATAGGTTACAAACCTGGGTACTTAATCACCCTGTAACTTAGAATATACATTTTTGTAAACTTTTTCACCTAAAATTGGGCCAGAAAAAACACCTTAAACCTGATGTTAAAGACCACCCTGCACTTTGTAATTCTCTTAATATGTAAGATAACTTTATTGAATATCTGGTTTAAAGAACTTTTTCTTTGAATCTGTCTCTTTGCCCAGGTTTGCCCAAAAAACTTTGGCTTAGGAAATAAGATTTATTTTATTTTCATTAAATCCTGATTGTTTAATAACGTTTTGTTTTTATATCGTCAAACCACATAAAGGTTTCCAGAAATATTAATAATTATTTCTTTCATGATAAGCCTCCGTATTTTATAAGCAAACCCACTTCGCACCAATCATTTTCCTGATTTATAGCTAAGAAATGATAAATGACCTCCTGCAGCAAACTAAAATTTCAATTAGACCCGAACAATATGTATAACTTTTGATTGATTCTAAGTTCTAGGAATATCTACCATATTTTCAGAATGAAAGTTTTAAAACTAGATTCAAATGAGAATTGAAACTTGTATGAGAAGACTAATTTGAATAAACTTTCCGTAGAAAATATGATTTGGTAATTTTAGTTTTAATATTATTCGCATTAATAACTTTAGTCACTGTTTTAAAAATAATATTTTTTAGCTTTTTAACTCCCCAAAAAGCAAACGAGAGCGATCATATAAAATTTACAATAACAAACGTACTTATCACAAGGCTTTTATAATAATTTTTAATTTCGGTGATTCAGAAATCGTTTAATTGATTCAATTAAATAAGGTTTACTTTCGAATTTTAAAAACTTGTTTGGTTAAGGTTCATCCCATAGCTATAGGGGAAAATGTTTAACTAAAAGTTGACAAGGATTTTATTAAAGATATTTTCTACATACTGTAGAAATATTAATTTCTGGAAACATGAGTTTTGTGAATGTTTTTATATATTTTATTATTATCAAATTTAGTGAGATCTGAAGATGGCGGTCAAAAGAGAAATACAACTTTAAAGAAAATCTAGGCTTTTGATAATTCCACGAATTATAGAGATTGAAAATCCCCCCAATTGGATTGGTCAGACCCAACACAAATTAATGAATCGTCTTACCCAAAAATATTCACTACACTTTAAAATAGATTATATTAAATTTGGAAGAACACAACTTAAGAGCACAATTTTTAGAAGAGAAACTGGCCATCAGTTATGACACTAAAAGAGAGATATATAGTTAGAACGGACGTTGATTAGGAACCACCCTTGAATACCCCCGTTAACTTTGAGGAAGGCTCCTAGTACCACCCAATTCTTAATTCATCCCCCTATAATCTATTATTTTTATCCTATGGCCAATGATAGCTCTCGTTATCCCTCTGAGAGTACGTCCCTTAAGTTTCTGACCAATTAAAAGAAGCGACTTTAACATGTTGTTTCAGCTATTCAGCACTAGATGTCGCGATGGGTTTCCAATTTTTAATTAAATTACAGAGATTCCCTAATTATAATATTTTGCGATCTCTCTCCGGTAATAATATATATAAATGTATGAAATATCTATATTACTAGCTTAACTAAACTTTCAAAGTGATAAAAAACCTATTCATCGTTATACTTGTCTGATTTCTTTATATGTGTATTTTGATATGTGTGAAATAGGGAAAAACACTTTGATTACAAATGTTTTTGAGCGTATATATTACAATTTTCAAGATATAATCGACATTTTAGTTATTTTTCTTCCATTAGACAAACGGGTCGGTAACTACATTTGTACATGTGTTGACATAATACGACGTTGGAGGTTTTGCCACCCACTGTTGTTTTTTCTGCATTTTCGGGTCTAGCCATATAATCCCTAAGTTTTCGTTTGTTTCCCTTGTAGTAAAGTTTACGAGATAAGGATTTTAATTTCTTAAAAGATCTTAATTTTGCTTTTATGTGAGTTTTGAAACCAAATATTTATATCTGTTATTTGGCCATTTTAGTGCCTTTTTCGGGTATTTTAGATCTCTCCTATCCCCGGATGTTGAACTACATGTTTGTTTTCTGTGAGAAACTGAATATTGAAAATTATGGCTTTTGGAATATTCTTTGTTCAAAATTTTAGACTATTTTTTTCGTAAAAATAACTAACTTTAATATATAATATTAATTAATTAATTATATTATATTATATTAATATCCTTAAGTAACTTTTAATAATCCATTTTATTACATCCTTATCGGGTTACCCTGTATGTGCTGCCATCTTTCAACGGATGAACCGAAAACTTGTGATCATATTTAGAATGAAAAACCCTTTAAAATTAGTTCCACGTGACCTATGTTGGCATTTAAAAAAATTTACAGTGACGTTACAACTTTGACAAATGTCAAAATTTAACCATCAGGAAACGTAACTGAAAAACAACTGATATATTCTCTATTATTGACAATAAGCTATAAAATAAATTTATCTACATATGTATATCTTACTTTCACATAAGCCGTCGTTCTAGGCAGTGCTGGATCCAGACCTGTTGGTCTTAAAAATACTGCATAATGACCAGATAGACCAAAGAGTTCACATCTAAGGATAAATACACTCTTACCAGGTAGTCCTCTCACTTGTTCCGAGTACAATATCTAAAAAAAATATTTTACTTAAAGCCTGACCATTCTATATTAATATGTTATTATTTTTTAACTTTAACACCCACCCCTTATTAATATTGCCATTTAATCACTTACTTACATAACTCTAACCCCGAAAATTACAAAAGGTATAAGGCTCAGGAATAAATTCCTAGTACAAAAGTCAGTTGTCTTATTCTTACACTTGTCAATTTAAACTTGGTCGTTCAGATTCACTAAGAAGGTTTTTAAGATTTAGTACTGCTTTAAATTAAGACCTTATATCTTATCAGTTGTGTTTTGATAGGTTTTTGCCCTGTCATTGTTAAGAAATAGTCATTAAAACATGAATTATTCTAATATTTCAGCGATTTGCTTGGTTTCCAAATAATTTTCATCTTGGAACGAGTTGTAATGAATTTAGTCTAATTATTATCGAAAGTACGTACTAAAATTGCCCTTCCCTTAATAAATTTGCCAAAAAGCTCAGAAATAAATTCATAGGATAAAACTTAGTTCTCTTATTCTTACACCTGTCAGTTTAAAACTTTTAGTTGTCAAATTAGATCAGACTTGGTTGGACCAGTCTCAGCCACAGTAAATCTAAAGTTTTTGTTTACCCTGTACAAAAACGAACTTACCTGGTGACTAGTTTTGTTCTGCTGCTGATCGTTTACGTCATCCTCGCAATTTAACAATGAATGCCCGCAGTAATGAAGTTCCAACCAAAATTCAGGAATGGCTGACGCGGCGGTTCCTTTTACTGGGAGACACACAACTTCTGGAAATGTCAAAATGGCAGTGACAGGACTTTCCGGGTACGTTTTGATATTTTCCGGCGTTACTGTGATTTGGGGCATTGGCCATCGCACGTCGAGACTTCTGGTTATTATTTCTGAGTCTGATGAAGTACTTGAATTTACACCTAAGAGAAAATAATGCATGGCGGTAAATAATTATTAATAACAATTTAATGTGGCAGTTAAAGTTAGCGAAAAATGTGTCAGATATAACTTTTAGAGCCAAAAAGTTGTGAAGGATCAGTCAGGGTTCCCAGCGATTAGCTAAAAGAAAATTCCCTGACACTTCCCTGACCGAGAAATTCCCTGACATGACAATAGAGCAAACAGTTGCTTTAAATCGTCTTCGCATATTCCTCCTAACTCTTCGGAACATTTAAAAAAGAAAATATAAAACATTTTGTATCTCGAAAAAGAAGCGTTTGAGGATCCATGTTTATATAAACTTATTTTCATATTTTTAGATGTAGAATATTTCTTAACATCTTTTTGTTTTGATATCATGAAACATGGGGTATGTTAGGTTAGTTCTATGTAGAGAGCGGATTTCAATATTACATGAAGCAAAAATCGGGATGGGACTCAAGTAATTGATAGAAAAGGTAAATGAAATGAAATTAATATTAGATTTTGTCAGATTGTATTTATAAATTTTTATCCCTAACAATATTTCTTTTTTTTTCAAAAAAATGAACCAACCTCGCAAAAGGAAAAGCACTGAAAAGAATGAAATAATATTGTTACATATTTATTACTGCGGGTCAACTTAATTTTGTTAATTTTTCTGAGATTTTTTTTCTTTTTAGTGCACCTATTCTTCCCTCCCCTTCGCCTTATCTCACTCTTTTTAAATTTGTAATGGTCATGAGGCCATGTTATATAAGATTTTCTGACCTCAATAACCCCAAAAATGATATTAGTTAACATTTTTGAAGAAATTTCCCCCCGCCGTTCATTTTTATAACACCAAATTAGCTTTGCTGACCTTAATAACCACGAAAATGTTACATTGAAATTAGTATTGTTGGAGAAATTTGCCAATAATTTTTTTTGGGACCTCAATCCCATAGCGTTTAAGAAGCCATGCTTACATAAACTTATTTTCATATTTTTAGATGCAGAATCTTAACCTTTAACGTTATAACACCCTGTATATATTATAATATACCATAGGCCTAAGGTCCTGCACTCTGAGTTACAAACCCAATTTATTCTTATTAGTTAAAGAAATACTTTTAATTTGTAAAAATATATAAATAAGCGTATTATTTTACAAAAAAATACCTCTCAGACAAAAAAACTACAACAACTAATTCAAATTTTTTATACCAAAATTAATGTCCGCGACTTTTTATACATTGTATGTATACAAAACCTAAGAATAGGAAACAATAATTAATTCTCTAATAGATTTAAATTGTTGTAACTATTTTTTGCTGTGTATAAAAATATTATAAATTACGTAATTGACCTTACCTACTATAGGTTGTTTTTTAATCTGTACATAATATTGTCCACCTCTAGAAAAATATCCACATTGTACTCTAACCACAGTCAGGTTCCTCTTTAAAGCACTGGCTTCTGGATATACGGGAAATGCAGTGAGCGGTTGCACTATGTTTCCCTCTAATCTGGAAATTTGGACCACGAGAGGTAAAAAAGAAGATGAAACTATTTTGATATGCAGTTCTCCACTAAGGGCAATGTGTGAAGGGGGTATTATAACATCCATACCCGCTATATTTCCTCCTAGAAAAAAAAATAGCAAATATAATTTCATTTAATTTTATGAAGGAGCGGTCTAAAGAAAAAAAAATACGAAACGGTTTTGGATATGATAAAATTCCAGAAGAATGGGTCTGGTTCACTCAATGCAATTAAATTATGTTTGTATTGGAACAGGAGTAGACGTCAACTCATTTACAAAAATCAAGCCAGTTCTTCTCGAAAACTATTCCATGACTCTGTATTGAACGAGAAAATTATCCAAGAAATTAACAAACCCGCCATATTTCACGCCAATTAAATAATACACTACGGATTTACTTTTGTTTTAAGAAACCGGTCTATTTAGTAATTGATAGAAGTCGCACGGTGTAGACGAAACACGGTGTAATGCTAGCTAATACCGACACTCTTGCAAGCCGCAAAAAGGATTCAAGGGTTAGAGGCAGGAAATGTCACCATTTATCTCTTAAATACAATGGTTTTTGATCGGACTAGCCGACAACAGGTGAATAAAACAAATTCTGTTATTTTATTGTTCCTAAATTTAAACTACAAATTTTGTTAATACTACTTTTACAATGCACATCGACAAAGTCGTTCAGTCGCCACGTGATAGCAATTAATGAAACTACAGGAAAGTGATGTTGTCACTTTACTGACCTAAGAGGATGTCATTCGCCTGGAAAATATGAATTTCCAGTAGTAAAAATTGGTAATAAAATAATTGTAAAACCGACCCATTTGGATTAGTTTTTTAATCCCTCGTATAGTCAATCTCTTTCCTAATATCACCAATTTTACAACTCCTCGAGCAACATCCCCCAAATTACATAAAACGCCGGACCACCTTAAAACCCTGTAGGCGCCATTACAGAGCTGAACGGAAGCCATGGCTATTGAATGGCTTCGCGGTCATTTCGGGTCCGCCGCTTTTACTTTTCCGTATCATTACTTCTTCTTATGACCCTCTTATCTCGATGACCTTATGTACCTGCCTTTACTTGTACTTTTATACTATACCGAAATTGGAAATACTGTTCTTTGTTTCAGAAGATGTGTTGTCCGGAGGGTTAAAAGTGAATTTTGCGATTTGCTTTGTTCAGTTTGGAAGGAAGGAATTTCTGAACAAAATATTATTTCTTCTTTTGCAACTACAGGAATTTTTCCATATTCAAGAGAGAAATATCCGATAAGTAAGCTAGACCTTACGAAGCTGGAGAGATATAATGCTTCCACGACAGAAAAGAACAATCCCCTTGAAATACGATGCGATCAAGTAGAGAGTCATAAATTCCACACCGAAGAACAAGTTTTTGTTGACGAGATACAGCCAGAGGCTCCCAGCACCAGTATGATCCCCAATAGTGATGAAATTCTTTCACCAGCTCCATGTGAACAAGAAAAAACATGTCCTACGTTTGAATCCATTCTTTTACAGAAAAGCAATAAAACGACTGTACCTACCACGAAACGTCGAAAAATAAGCCGTAGTAGTCAAGTGCTTACCACTATGGAGTACGCAAAACTAGCTGAAAATATTAATAATGAGAAGGACAAGAAGAAAAGTAAAACAGAAAAGAAAATTCGAAAATCAAAATAAAAATAGGAGAAACAGTAACTCAGTCTCTGAATCAGAATGTGAAATTCAGTATGCCGATGAAAGTGATACAGAGAACATGAGCCTAGAAGATTTAGTACGCAATGAAACTACAAACGATGAGATTTTTTGTGAGAGTAAAAGTGCCAGTGAAAACATGCCACTAGCGGAATGAGAAATGAGACTGCAGGGGAAAATATTTCTGCTAATGAGGAAAATATAAATATTGAATACTTTCTTTTAGTCAAATTTAAAGCCAGAAATAATGATTACACTACGTGGCTGTTGTAAAGACCCTATTGCCTGAAAAAGAGTACCTTGTTTCCTGTTTAAGGCTTAAGGGAAATAATTTTGTCGATCCTTCAGTTCCTGAAATAAATACTTTAGCAAAACAAGACATTGTCTTGAAATTGCCAGCACCAAAATCACAAGGAGGTACTTCCATGATGGCAGAGATGTTTGCTTTCGCAATAGATTTTGAAAGATTTGTTGTTCCTTAGTTTTTTTAGGTACATTACTTATTTCCTATTTTTACACGCTTGTCATGTGCCCTTTTGGATTTTTTCTCACATTTGAAAAAAACATATTTGTTTTCCCTTAGAATTGTAAACTATTTTAGTTCATAGATATTTGTAAGGAAAACTAGTCTTAGTTTAAAAGTGGTATCATTTAATATTAATACTTCTCCATTTATTTGTACTTTTATACTTTCTTAATGCTCATAATAAAAAAAATTGTTTTCCCATTATTCCCCTCTGAGTCTTAATTTTGATTTAGACCACCTTGCGATTGACAAAATATATATTTTAACACTGTCTTATATTTAACCAGGAGTGTCACATTTTTAGACTTTTATGAGTTAAATATAAGACAAATATTTTATTTATTTTTAGGTATTTTTTAAAGAATTTTTATTTGTCACAAGATTCCTCATCATTGTTTACCTATTCTGGAAATATTATCAATTCCTTTGCTGTAGTCGAACATACAAAAAAATTAAAGTTCAGGAAAATGTCTCATTTTTATCCCACTAGTCCCTAGTGTGTTTTTAGATATTTTCAGATGTAAAAAAAGATATTTTAAATAAATGTTTTCTTATCGAGCGAATCGAAAATATGTTGATTTTACCTTACAGAGATTCCATGCCAATCAAGTTTTGTAATTAGTAAAGCCGTTATGTTGAAAATAAATACTTTATTCTCCAATTAATCCATGCTTATTTCGGAGGCAGCCGTTCAGAATAAATTCAGTTTACCTAAACTTTTTTCGCTAAAAATCGAGGCACGTATAAAATTTTTTTGTTTATCTCGGATCGCTTATTTATGAGTTACCAGCAAGATTAATGTCCCCCGCTCAGATTATGATTTGTCAGGTACACGTCTGACAAAAAATTGCATTTAAAACGGTTGGTAAAAAATTAAAATCGTTTCGGACCGTTGCCGATGGGGCTGTTCTGTTTATTTTAGAGATTAAGCGTGAAACGTTTCAAATTTTATAATTTGTTTGAGTGCACATTTGAAAGGTATTAAAACAGTTTTTTAAAACATTGTGTATTTGCACAAACTGATTAATTGAAATCAGAACTTTTTAAAAACATCCAGCAAATTTTTTTGCACAGTTGACATTTATTAAAAATATACTTTATTCAATATAAAATATATTGAATACAGTTTTTAATGGCGAATTATTACCAATCAGAGGACAAATACCCGTCAAAACCTAACTTATCTACTAGAATATCTTAATTAAAGCGAGTACTAAATCTTAAACCCTTTTAGTGAATATAAGAGTTTATTTTTAGTTATAAAAAATATAATCGCGGATATAGATTTTAATTTGTCAACATAAATATCTCCTTTCTAGCACCCTCTTCTTACAAAATACAACCCCCTTAACTTCACTTGATTATTACGCCATTGTTTTAACGATGTTTACGACCATAATAAAGTGCTAACAATGCGTAACTCACCCCCTTCGCTTTCATTGCGCGAATCCGAAAGGGCGCGCTTTTTGTTTTAAATTTTACAAAGGGGCATTATTTTAATTACTACGTCGTTTGTGGAAGTTTATAGTCCTCAGGAGTTATTGTGCGGACACAATTCATATTTAATTTTTATTATACAGGACGTTTATAAAGCAAGTCACTCTTGATAACCTGAATCACTGGTTACCTTACTATTGAAATAATTTGTATATATATATATATATATGAGTACATCAAGGAGACGCAATATCTCCAAAGCTCTTCACGGCAACACTTGAAGAAAGCTTCAAAGCTTCCGTCAGCTAGACTGGGACAACAAAGGTCTATGCATAGACGGAGAACACCTCAACCACCTAAGATTCGCTGATGACATTGTACTAATCGCCAAGAACCCTGATGAACCTCAGCAGCAAATTAACGAACTAAATACAGCATGCAATGAAGTAGGCCTGAAGATAAACCTAGCCAAAACAAAGATAATGTACAACGAACTGGTAGACAAACAAGACATACAAGTAAGCAACATCACACTGGAAATAGTAGAAGAATACATATAGCTGGGTCAACTAATACACATCTCGGGATCTCTACTACCAGAAATCAACAGAAGAATAAAACTAGCATGGAGAGCATTCGGTAGAAACTCAATCACATTCAAATCTAAAATGCCACTCCACCTAAAGAAGCGAACGTTTGATCAATGTATACTACCAGTCATGACATACGGATGTGAAACCTGGATACTAACAACAGACATAACAAGAAAACTCCAGGTAGCACAAAGGGCTATGGAACGATGCATGCTAGGAATAACTAGGAGGGACCGCAACAGAATAGAGTGGATACGACAGAAAACCCAGGTGATAGACGTCATCCACAGGATCAAGTCCATAAAATGGCAATGGGCAGGATATATATATATATATATATATATATATATATATATATATATATATATATATATATATATATATATATATATATATATATATATATATATACATATATATATATATACAGTGACCGGCAAAAAGTTCGCAACATATGGGAAAAATTTTTATTAGGTGAGTATTGGAAAAACTTTTCCGGGGGATCGGTTCTGCATGTCCGATAACCTAAAAATCGATTTTGACATACGTCACGTGACCACTGGTATAGCGTCAAATTAAAAAAAAATTGTTAATTTACAAAAAGTGAGGTTAGTTGACGAGATATCAAAAAAAGTTATTTGAAAAAATTGCTTAGAATTAAATTCTAGGTCCTTGTGCAAAATTTTAAGATTTTATTTAAAAAAATTGGAAAACTCAATTTTTTTTAAATATTTTTTTATCGATT
Organism: Philopedon plagiatum; assembly: GCA_963971165.1. Classification (NCBI taxonomy): domain Eukaryota; kingdom Metazoa; phylum Arthropoda; class Insecta; order Coleoptera; family Curculionidae; genus Philopedon; species Philopedon plagiatum. The sequence goes on from OZ020191.1 coordinate 10,240,309, forward strand.
TACAAATTTCCAGTTTTTTTCGTTTAGATAGCTTGGCTAATGTAAAGCCCATGTATCTGGATGAAAATAAACGAATGTAGTAGTTTTTTCTACAATTGACAGGACAAAATTAAAAAAAAACAGGGTTTCGCCGGACGCTAGCTGTTGCAATGATTTGTATCTAGCAGCAGTGTCAAAATTTTAGAGACATTTCAATGAGATTACATTGAGAAAACCTTAATCGTCTTAAATATATCTGAAGTTCGACTTTTTGTAAAGTTAAGGGGAGTAAAATAGATAATAAACAAAAAATTACCTGTTTATTTAATCGAAATTTCATAAACGAAAACCAATGTAAGAAAAACTTAAAAGTAGTCAAATTCTGTACTAACAACATAAAAAATCATTGTTTTTCCTTGGGTGCACAAAATTTAAAACTCAGTATGACCACCATTTCTCTCCATACATACTATTTTTCTCGAGCGCAACTCTCGATTAACATTTCGGAGCATTTTACGATTTATTTGCAATACACAATTTCTAATGACATTCTCTAAATTTTGTATATTCCTAAAGGGTCGATGTTTGTACACAGAGTTCTTTAGGTATCCCCACATAAAGAAATCTAACGGAGTCAGATCTGGTGATCTCGCAGGCCACGGATTTTCAGAAAACCGTCCTATCCACTGGTTTCCAAATTCTTGATCCAGCCATCTCTTCACCTCATTTGTGGAATGAATGCTAGCTCCGTCTTGTTGAAAGTCTAAATTTCTTCTTTCGGCTAATGACAAATTGTCTAAAAAGTCAGATATCTCAGTTTGTAGAAATTCTAAATATCGTTCTGAATTTAAATTGTCTCTAAAGAAAAAAGGTCCCACTATTCTGAGGTTGAAAATTCCGCACCACACATTAACCTTAAAACTATATTGGTCTTTACTCTGAATTACAAAGTCTGGGTTTTCGGTGGCCCACCATCTACAGTTTTGTGAACTGACGGTTCCGTTAGAGGTAAATGTAGCTTCATCCGAGAAAAGAACGTTCTTTGGGAAATTAAAATCTTCCTCAATCATACCCTGGAACCAGGCACAAAAATCGAAGCGGGCGTCATAATCCCTATCTTTTAATACTTGTACAAATTTAGGTTTGTACGGATGAAATTTGTTTCTTTTTAATATCCTCCGCACAGATCTTTCGTGAATGTTAGTGATCTCCGATATTTGACTAACTGCTAATTGGGGTGTTTCTGTGATCGACAAACACACATCCAGAGAACCTTCGTCACCTGTTACCGGTTTTTCATGGGAAACTTTATACTGATTTTCTACCGATCCCGTTTCTTTAAATTTATTGACTAGACGAGATACTGTGGAATAATGGAGGGATTTATCGGGGTGCCTCTCATTAAAAATTGCTGCTGTTTCTCTATGGCTTTTGTAATTATCTCCAGAAATTAAAATAATTTCTATCTTTTCCTGAAGAAGTAGTGTGGGTGCTATTTTAAGGAATAAAATATTAATAAACTTATGTAAAATATCAAACTTAGTAAGATGCGAGACATAAACCAATGACATAGGTTGAAATCAAACAAATTATAATTTGTTTGACATTTTTCTGTTGTTTTTAACCTACTAGATTATTTGGTTGTTTTAATTTCAGAGCCTGCTTTGGTAGTTTTAAGTACAACTAAATAGACCTGGTTGTTAAATTTATGTGCGAAAAATCTTAATAAAATCTTGATACAGTCATTTCATTAGATTCAAACCATTGCAACAGCGAGCGTCCGGCGAACACCTATTTTTTCGATTTTGTCCTGTCAATTGTAGAATTGTAGATCTGACTCCGTTAGATTTTTTTATGTGGGGATACCTAAAGAACCCTGTGTACAAACATCGACCCTTTAGGAATATACAAAATTTAGAGAATGTCATTATAAATTGTGTATTGCAAATAAATCGTAAAATGCTCCGAAATGTTAATCGAGAGTTGCGCTCGAGAACAACAGTATGTATGGAGAGAAATGGTGGTCATACTGAGTTTTAAATTTTGTGCACCCAAGGAAAAACAATGATTTTTTGTGTTGTTAGTACAGAATTTGACTACTTTTAAGTTTTTCTTACATTGGTTTTCGTTTATAAAATTTCGATTAAATAAACAGGTAATTTTTTGTTTATTATCTATTTTAATCCCCTTAACTTTACAAAAAGTCGAACTTCAGATATATTTAAGACGATTAAGGTTTTCTCAATGTAATCTCATTGAAATGTCTCTAAAATTTTGACACTGCTGCTAGATACAAATCATTGCAACAGCTAGCGTCCGGCGAAACCCTGTTTTTTTTAATTTTGTCCTGTCAATTGTAGAAAAAACTACTACATTCGTTTATTTTCATCCAGATACATGGGCTTTACATTAGCCAAGCTATCTAAACGAAAAAAACCGGAAATTTGTAAATCGATAAAAGAATATTTAAAAAAAATTGAGTTTTCCAATTTTTTTAAATAAAATCTTAAAATTTTGCATAAGGACCTAGAATTTAATTCTAAGCAATTTTTTCAAATAACTTTTTTTGATATCTCGTCAACTAACCTCACTTTTTGTAAATTAACAATTTTTTTTTTAATTTGACGCTATACCAGTGGTCACGTGACGTATGTCAAAATCGATTTTTAGGTTATCGGACATGCAGAACCGATCCCCTGGGAAAGTTTTTCCGATACTCTCCTAATAAAAATTTTTCCCATATGTTGCGAACTTTTTGCCGGTCACTGTATATGTATATATATATATATATATATATATATATATATATATATATATATATATATATATATATATATATATATATATATAGGGTGTTATTTAATAAGTGTCCAATATTTTACAGAGCGATTCCTCAGATATTTATATGGTGAAAAGTTCATATAAGCATGGGTCCGCAAGCCGTTAATTATTGAGATACAGGGTGTTAAAAATTTATTTTTATTTTGGTTTTCCGCAAGTAATTTTTGAAATAATATCTATATTTGGACAAAATGGTATTTGGGGATTTTTCAATATGAGAAACTCAAATTTGATCGTAGTTTCACCCTTAATTGTAGGGGGCGCCACCTACAGTTTTTTTTTCTTTCGGGAAGTCACAACTTTTTTGATCATGTATGTATCACATTTTCTAGAAGAAAAATCGATTCCTATATCATTTTTACGTAAAAATGATACACTTATCAAAAGTCGCTACAAGCAGCCGTTTTCGAAATATTTTGATTTAAATTAATCGATGCATGGGTTTGTCAAAAAGTGAAACAATTTTAAATACTGAAAGCAAATTGAAATAAAAGTATCAAGTAGGCTAGTAAGTATATTCCAATGTTTATTTTGTGTCATGTCAATAGCTAAATAGTTTTGTCAGTTTGATTGTCATTATTATTGTGATTATTTGTTAAAAAATGGCAAACTTTACCAATGCTGAGTATGCTGATATACATTTTACATACGGACTTGCTAATGGAAATGCATGTGAGGCTAAACGTTTGTATCAGGAGCGTTATCCGAACCGCATAACTCCTACGTCAAAATCGTTTTCAAGAATTCACGCTCGGTTAAGGGAAACAGGAAGATTTGAGAAAGCGGCACATCTGTCGGGTGCACATCAGACGGTAAGAACCCTAGAAACGGAGGAAGCGGTTCTTAATCTGGTAGGAGAACACCCGGAAACAAGCTCAAGAAAGGTAACGCTGACGTTAAACATTTCCCATGTGCTAGTATGGAAAATTTTAATTGATAATTTGTTATATCCCTACCATATTCAAAGAGTTCAGGGACTCCTCCCTCGTGATTTTCCAGTACGCTTCAATTTCTGTCGTTGGTTTCAGCAATGCCTTATTCACAATCCTTTATTTAAAAATCAAATCCTGTTTACTGACGAAGCAAATTTCTCTCGCAACGCCATACGCAATTTTCACAACAATCATTTGTGGTCAGAGGAAAACCCCCATGCGATACAGGAATCACATTTCCAGGAACAGTTCTCTCTTAACGTATGGGCAGGAATCCTTGGGGATTATTTAATAGGCCCGTTTTTTATACCAGGAAGATTAAACGGACCGAGATATCGTCATTTTCTTGAAGAAGATTTGCCCATTTTACTGGAAGATGTACCGCTTAGACTACGAAATGAAATGTGGTTTATGCATGATGGTGCCCCGGCACATTTTAGCATCCTAGCGCGAGAATTTTTAGATCGTACTTTTGGTAACCGTTGGATAGGTCGCGGAGGCCCCCTAGGTCTCCAGACCCTAACAGTTTGGATTTTTTTCTTTGGGGACATTTAAAATCCTTAGTTTACAAGACACCCATCCAAAATTAAGAAGAATTAAGGAATCGAATAATTAACTCTTGTAGAACGATACAAAATACTCCAGGAATTTTCCAAAGAGTACGCGAATCAATCAGAAGGAGATTGGATGCGTGCATACAGCAAGAAGGTGGACATTTCCAACATTTATTGTGATTTTAATTTAGTTTTGTGTTTCATAGTTTATTATTGTTTAAAAGTTTCCATTTAAAATGTTTCTATGTTGATCAGGCGCGGCCCGTGAAATTTCAAAGTTGCATATCTCTGTTGCTACTTATGGGACCCATACCAAATTCAGGTTTTTTAATAGTGAGCCTACTAGGAATGTTTTGGTAAAGAAAAAAAATATTTTGCAATTTGCGAAAAAAAGTTGATTTTTTGAATTGACCCACCTGGGTAAAAAATTAACACGCTTAGATATTTCATTTATTATTTTTTCTAAACAAATTTTACATCATTTCGTCGACAATTCTTAAATTTTAAGAGAAAAAAATGTGTTAGTAGAAAGTTATAGTCATTTGAATTTTTTGCAACCGAAAATTTAAATTATTTTTCGGTTGAAAAAATTCAAATGACTATAACTTTCTACTAACACATTTTTTTCTCTTAAAATTTAAGAATTGTCGACAAAATGATGTAAAATTTGTTTTGAAAAAATAATAAATAAAATATCTAAGCGTGTTAACTTTTTACCCTGGTGGGTCAATTCAAAAAATCAACTTTTTTTCGCAAATTGCAAAATATTTTTTTTCTTTACCAAAACATTCCTAGTAGGCTCACTATTAAAAAACCTGAATTTGGTATGGGTCCCATAAGTAGCAACAGAGATATGCAACTTTGAAATTTCACGGGCCGCGCCTGATGTTGATTAAAAAAAAACTTTTCAAAATTGTTTCACTTTTTGACAAACCCATGCATCGATTAATTTAAATCAAAACTTTTCACCATATAAATATCTGAGGAACCGCTCTGTAAAATATTGGACACTTATTAAATAACACCCTGTATATATATATATATATATATATATATATATATATATATATATATATATATATATATATATATATATATATATATATATATATATATATATATATATATATTAAATTTTCTTCCTGCCGATAATAAACAAAGCTATTACCAACTGACGATGACGTTAAGAAATCAGCACGAATGCGCTAGCAAGTCGGCTGATCTTCTGGGAAAGAACAGAGGGTCGCTCGTTAATACAAATATCCGACATCATTTTTCAGATTTTTAAATTTATATTCCCGAAGAAAAGAGCAAACATCTTAGTTTAAACTTATTTTCTAGTGCTCCTTGAATTATTGCTATATTTCTGACAAATTCCTCCACCCTTCACATCCACTTTAACAGCAAAAATTGAAAAGTTATAACTCTAGCGTGGATTAAAAGTTTAAATTGTCCATAGCGAAACATTTTCTAGCGAGTTCCTAAACATTTTATTTGAAATTAAAAAGAATTTTGACGTACAATAACAAGTTTTATAATAATCTTTTCTAAGAAGTTACAGCATACGATTTTACTTAAGAGTTGAAAATATTTTAAAATATTGGATTTAAAGAAGTTAAACTTTACTTGAAAGGAATGAAGTATCAGTCGGTAGCGTAACAAGTTTACATTGGGTTTAAAATTTAGTACTGGGTTAAAGTCAAATAAAAAAAAAAGATTTTGTCCTCTTATTATAAACTAATAAGTTATTCTAATATTTCAGCGATTTGCTTGGTTTTTAAATGAGTCCAAATGAACGTATTGGTAAAATGGGTTTAGTTTTATTATTGGGGAAAATATGTATGTACTTAATGTGTCCTTTTCTTCATAAATTTTCGAAAAGACTAAGAAACAGTCATAATACAAAACTTAGTTTACTTAGTCCACTAGCTACTAGCCTTTTGTTTGCTTCATATTGAAAATCACTGTACAGGGTGTCCCATTTTCGGCACTTTTGCGGGGTATCTCCCTTATTTTTAAAGATAGAGGGTTGCGGTTTTCGCGACATTGTGCTACTTTTTGATGAAACGAAAGATGACATAAAAATATTTTTCATGGTCCCCTTCGTTTTTGACATACAGGACGAAATTATTTTTTTTTTCTATTTTCGGACCCCCCTGGCATTTCAGTTATCTTGTAACTTATAAAAAAAGGAAAAATTTATCCTACTAGAGTTTTCTACGTAGAATCCAGGTGCGTGGTTAGATTTTCATCAGATGTGATATTTTTCGATATATTAATCAAACATATGTTTTTTTAATGGAACACCCTGTATATTTCTTAACCATTAAGTTTCCCCTTTCGAGAGCTTTTCAAAAATATATAACACTTTATAGTTATTTTTTGTTTTTAGCCCTTAAATCGAACTATTTAGTTTTAAGCTTTAATTTTGCGTAGTTGGCCGTGTTTAACATGTGGTTTAACGTCAATTCAATTATTAAGAGTTAAAAAAGAATCTGGTTAAATCCTGTATTTTCATTAATTTATTAAAATTGGTATTATTTTTTAACTACTTGTTATCTAGATATATAGAAAATCCTAACCAGAACTAAAACTGCTTTATTTTTAATCATTTGAAGATTAAATTAGTTGCCTTGAATTATTTAGAGCAAATTAAAGTCAAATTTAAAAACAAAACATACAAAACTTTAGGTAACGAAAAGAGCTAGAATGGATTAAATGAACTAACTCTTTTCGTTACCTAAAGTTTTGTATGTTTTGTTTTTAAATTTGACTTTTATTGGCTATTAATAATTCAAGACAACTCATTTAATTTTCAAGTGATTAAAAACTAAGCAGTTTTAGTTCTGGTTAGGATTTTCTATATATCTAGATAACAAAATAACAAGTAGTGTTGTAGTGTAAAAAATAATACCAATTTTAATAAATTAATGAAAATACAGGATTTAACCAGTTTCTTTTTTAAATCTAAATACCTGAATTGACGTTAAACCACTTGTTAAACACGGCCAACAGCGCAAAATTAATGTTTAAAATTAAATAGTTCGATTTACGGGCTAAAAAAAAAAATAACTATAAAGTGTTATATATTTTTGAAAAGCTCTCGAAAGGGGAAACTTAATGGTTAAGAAATATACAGGGTGTTACATTTAAAAAAAAACATGTATTTGGTTAACATCTCGAAATATCACATCTGATGAAAATCTAACTACGACACTCGATTCTATGTAGAAAACTCTAATGGGATCCATTTTTACTTTTTTTATGTTACAAGATAACGGAAATTCGAGGGGGGTCCGGAAATGGAAAAAAATCAATTTCGTCCTGTATGTCAAAAACGAAGGGGGCCAAGGAAAATATTTTTATGCCATCTTTCGTTTCATCAAAAAGTAGCACACTGTCGCGAAAACCGTAACCCTCTATCTTTAAAAATAAGGGAGATACCCCGCAAAAGTGCCGAAAATGGGACACCCTGTACATGTGTAGGACAAAGACCAACCGCCATAATTCTATCGCGGCGCGCCACAGTAATGGCTTTCCGGGCCGTCTGTATTTCACCAAGCAAACCTCTGAGAAGACAGTTCCGGATGAAAAGAATCTATTTTGTTTTGTTTTTAAACAGTTCTTGATTCACAGCCCAACACACATTTTGTTGTCTGTATCTCAAAATCTAGAGCTGCTACGAAAAAAAACCAGGTATTTTTGGAAACAGCAATCAAGTCCCTTCCCGTCCCAACCTCCAATCCTTCAAATCCTGTGTCAATAGTCTACATTTACCTTCTCTTTAGACGCCCACGGTACGTTAGTACTTAGGCTTGAAGTTTACATGGGATGTCTTAGAAAAAAAAAGTATATCCAAAATCAGTTCTTAGTTTTCCTGCTCCAAGAAAAAAATTTAATACTGTTGGCTTGTGATCTCAAAAACGTTATTTTGGCACATACTCCCTTTGACACTTCCACGCTTCATTTGTAAACCAAGCAAATCGCTGAAATAGCAGAATAATTCATAAGTTTTTTATGGCGACTTGTTACAACAATGACAGGACAAAAACCTGTCAAAACATAGCTGGCCAGCTATAAGATCTTAATTTGAACCAGTACTAAGTCTGAAAACATCTTACTGAATCTGAACGTTGATGCTTGTACATTAATAATGCTCCCTTTTTAACATTATACAATAATTTTATAAAACTATGGGTTTAATTTCTTATTATTTATCTGAAATCTTACGTAAACGTAAAAACTTTACTTCATGTAGGTTGTTATTGATCCCGCTTACAGGCAACGGCACGTGTTAACGCGAGGAACCGGTCGAGCAACCTCTTTATACCGCAGGTCACTGTCTTTTTTGTGTGTGTATACCGGAAAGTCCGAGCAACAAAAATATTAAAAGGCCAAAATGGTGATAATGGACGCTAAATCCTTTACTTAACGGCATTTTTATAAAATAGTTTACGTCGCAAAAGTTATCTTTCACGACTCTTCCGCCCGGTTCATCCACGTCACTGCCTATTAGCGCGGATTATCCAGGACTAGCCTGCAGTATTAATCTTCTTAATTTACTTTTAGCAGATATACCACGGCCCCGAGAAGTCATATTTGATTAAAATACCTTTTTTCCAAGGGTATTGAATAAAATCGGATCGGGATCCTGGATTAAAGCCAAATAGAATAGGTCAACTTTAAATAGGTTTAGTGTTCGATATTGCTCCGTTCTTTCATGGTGCTAATGGCGTTAGCACCAAGTTGCCTATCTGAAAAAAGTTATTATGATTTTCAAACATTTTATGTTAGCTTCTTATAAAAGTATTTTTAATTGGATTATCCAGCAATTTTCAGTTTTTCTTGCTACCTTAAGGGGTTACATACAATTAGAATTTTCAAAAATTCGATTATTTTTTAATTTCATTTTCGTAATGTACATATGTATATTCCAGTACACACACAGAAAATTTCAAGGCAATCCGGCGATTATTTTCGAAGTTACACGCATATTTGTAAAGACGTGTCAGAGCGATTGTACGCTATGTAGAGTGCTTCTGAAACTTTAAACGCGTTTTTCTCAAAACTGTGTTTTTAAAGTCGGTGACGGATCAGTCTCAAATTTTAACACAAGCTTCTATTTTTTACTAATTAATCGAAGGTTTTTTCTCACCAATAATTTTTTTTTATATAAACAATTTAAGGCCGAAATTTTAGTCAAAAATCGATTTTTTTTTTAGAAGCCGCCATTTTGTAAAAAATTTTTATTTTGCTTATTCCTTCGATTAATTAGAAGATTATACATTACTTTAACGAAATCCGTTTGGTTTTTTAATTTTCGATGATCCAGTCCCGAGATATCGTTGTCACCGCAAGATGCCTTTTTTGAGAGGAACTCCTGGAGATCAGCTATAGCAGCTTTCAAAATTATTATTTTTACAAATACAAAAATCTTAAAATACAGTTAAAAGTTACCATAATATGTGTACAAATTTTCACATCAATAAATTTAAAAGTCTTCTCAGGAAAAATTCTTGAAAAATCCCTTTTTTATGCCTATTAACTGTATATAACCCCTTAAGGCACATGGTCAGCGTGAGTAAAATCTTTATTTCCAGCGGGACCGACAAAATTGGCATGACTTTAATAGGGAATATGCATATAACCCAAATAAATCTGAAATATATTTTTTCATATTCTCTTTAGTGTTTTGGATGAGTTGCAGCACGTCGCCGTCGACTCGAAATTGCAATTTTTCGTCCTGGGTCATATTTCTCACAGACGGCAGAAGTGATAAAAAGGAGTATTCATCCTCATCGGGCTGTTGCTGTTGCGGAGATGTTTGCAATGCCTTTAGTAGGGCTTTATCTATTTCATCATTGTCTGGAGTTATTCTTTGTTTTCGCTTGGGTGAATCTCCCGAAGTACCGGAGGGAGTCGTGAAAACCTGCACGCACAGGATGTCTGCGCTCTTGGCGTATCTTTCTGATGTTCTCATTTTCAGCTTTATCATGTTGTGGTGCTACACTTTGATCATCATGCAAGCAAACCCAATTGGAGCTGTTGACGGACAACACGTTCGAGTGTGTAAGGCAGTGGATCCATGAATTTGAATTATACATTTTTTTTCAATTCTCCTTATGGCAGTTGCTGACGCTAATTATTATCGTTTCGCGTACGTTGATATAGGCGCGTACGGAAAGGATCGTGTGAAAATCTCTCGTAAAACTCCACATATTTTGACTGTTCACGATATCGCTGCAAAATGTCGCAACGTCTGAAAGTGCCCTTAGGCTTGAAGTCTACGTGGGCTGTCGTCTGTTGAATTTTCAACCTTAAGGTGCGTTTCCTATGGAGCGGCTGACGCTCGCGGCTGCCGCTCAGCGTCTGACCCCTAGTCCTGCTCATGTGACAATTTAATGTATCCGTTTCTTTTCGAGCGTCAGACGCAAGCTTCAACGTCAATGGATTACTGGCGTCAGCCGGCCGCTGAGCGGCAGCCGCGACCGTCAGCCGCCCCATAGGAAATGCACCTTTAATGTTTTTCTTGTTATCCGTCCAACCGACGTAATTTTGCATGCGTGTTTCGATTAACTGATTGGGTAGTAATATTAACATATTTATTGAAAACGTGAAATGCCTAAACAAACCCACTGAACATCAAAAATCATATAGATTTTTAAAAAAGGACTTAATATTTAGTGCTATGTTGTATTTATAAGGTTATTTATTTTTAAATAATATGGCAGCTTATGTTTGTTTAAGAATTATCAAAAGAACAATTTTTTGCAAAATAAAATTTGCAAAACTGCCTCTCTCTGAAACCACAATTTTTTAAAAATATTATTTTACGAAAATAGACTTTATGAAAACACAGTTTTGCGAAAATTTAATTTTGAACTCGAATAGTCCATTGCATAACTATGTTTTTCTACTCCCGTATTCTATTTAAATTAAATATCTTCGATATGTTTCATACTAATGTTCATAATGATACAAATTTTCATTATAATACCGCGTTATTAGCCAATTTGAAACTAACAGCAAATTTTAAAAAGCCTATTTTTAATAGTGTTTGTAGAAAAATAACTAGTGACACACGTACATAATAGGGCTTTATTGGGCGCATCCTTTATATAAACAGACTCGTCTAATACTAGTGACATAAACAGCTATTTTTTCGGATAAAAGTCTAAATCAATATATTATTTACATTTACATTATTTCCAGCAGTAATTCGCCTAAGATCAAGTAACTGTAATTGCCTACTAAGTGGTATTCACAAAAATATATTATACTATGCAATTTCAGAACTAAATGATTCGCTGGCTGCATGTACATTTTTGGAAAACGATGCAAGTAAGTTAGAAAATAAAGTAGAATTATAGGTTTCACAGCTCGTAAAAAGAAATTACGGCTACTATTAAAAAGTCACCAGTATTACAACCTTTATTACTATATTTTAGTGTTGAAGATGACACTGTCTGCTAATTCATGAGCATAATGACACATTAAAAGTTTTATTGCGATATCCGCAGCAGTTTCCAGGCAGCAACGTAATTTATGATAATATAATAAAGTTAGTGACGGGTCGTATTTCTTTCTGAGCCATGATGAAGATAAATCTTCCTGTATTTCATTCGTTGAATTCTTACGTCTAGCACTGTTTAATAAACTCAGTAGTTACTAAGTTTATACGCTTCCGTTAAAACGGTTGAGTGTCTATCGGCGTTAATTAAATGGCTTTAATTGCCTAGACAAAGGATTAGGCAACTAAAAGAACTAGAGTGTACAAATACGTTTTTATTTAAAAAAAAATTACCCTAAACGGTTTTAAAGGAATCGTATAAACATTCCGAGAGGTTGGATACAAATTTTACAATAATTTAAGCATTGTAGTGTATAATATACGAAAATTTCTCAATAATATTTTTCCTAAAAGCATTTCTTCTAAAACACACTTTTTTGGAAATGCATTTTTCAAAAGACGTTTTTCTACAATATACAGGGTGTCCGAAAAGTCTTAGTATGAGCAAATATCTTTGCTATTAGTAAAGATAGAGACAGCAAATTTTAGGTGTATCTTTTTGATTTTATTAGATCTAATTTTTAATCGAATTTAACTTTTTCGACCCCCTTGAGGGGTGATGCTAGGGAGTTGATTTCAAAAATTTTGTCGTATGTACCTCACTTTAAAGGTCTTCAAAAATGAAAAATTTCACCGCAAACTCGAGGTCCGTATTTTAATTCATTTTTAAATAACAAACCTTTAAAAATTAAAAATTTAAGTACCTTTATTTCTCTTATTACTTAAAAGGTGTTCATAATGAACTTATTGTCAGTAATAAAGTCGGTTTGGAACTCTGCCAAGAATTAACACCTGTCATTCTCGAAAATGTGAGAAGTGAGATCCAAAGCCACTTTCTTACTGCCAAGAAGTTCATGGTGGTCATTCTGAACAACTTTTAACGTAAAGGGAGAAATAAAGGTTGGTAAATTTTTAATTTTTTCCATTTTTAATTTTTAAGGGCTTGCCATTTAAAAACTAATTAATATACGGACCTCGGGTTTGCGATAAAATGTTTCTTTTTTAAAGACCTTTAAAATGAGGTACCACACGGCATGGGGTTGCATTTAAAATTTTTGCCTCATCTCCCTAGCGTCACCCCTTAAGAGCGTTAAAAAAGTTAAATTACATAAAAAGGTAGATTTATTAACCAGTAAGATCCACCTAAAATTTGGCGTCTCTATCTTTACTAATATCAAAGATATTTGCCCAGATTGAGACTTTTCAGGCACCCTGTATTTTTTGAAAATACATTAAAGAATTTGGTAGTTATGGTCTACTGGAGAAATTTAACGTGTTTAAAATATATCGTTGGGTCATTCTACTTTTTTATATATTTTAGATTTTTACAAACTGATAAATAAAAACGGAAGAGTTCAAAATTCAATTTTGGAAAAAATTGTATTTTCGAAAAATGCCTTTTTGAAAACTTGTGTTATCAAAAAAATTACTATTTATGCAATTAGTGCCAAAAATAAGTGTATTTCGCATGCAGCATATTAAGGGCGAAAAATACCCTTGTTCGACGTTCAGCTATTTTATATATTTTTTTAATCCTGATAGAGTTCGTACCTAGGAATGAACGAGAGAAGTGGGTTGTTCTAGGCTTGTGTAGCTGGACAGTAAAGGGATACATACGTAATGTGGCTCTAGCTGTTCTTTAACGAACAGAAGAATTATAGCGGTTATTTTCTAAAGCAAAGTTCGTGAAAGTATCGGTAGAAAAGGGATAAATCACCAGCAGCGCGGCGATGAGCGAGCAAAGGAAGTTTTTTTGTGAGGACTGGATCATTGATGAGTCGAATGACCCTCTTTTGGATAGAATCAAGGATGTTAAATGTCGAAAGTGATGCTGTTCCCCAGATGTGGCAACAGTACTCTGGGTTAAGTCCTATTGGGGAACCAAGATATTGTGTAAGTTAGACGGGAAGAAGTATTTTCTGGCTCGAAAGAGAAAACCAAGCGACGATGTTAGCGGAATCTGGAGCCGATTTATGTACACTGAAAAGGTATGGTGGGTGGAAAAGCAGCACTATGGCTAAGCGCCATAAAATTTTGCATAAGTTCATCGGGATGAAATATTTCTACAATTCAGAATTGTGTAGTTAACGATTACAATAAGTACCGAAATATATGAATGAAATTGTACTTTTTATAGTTTCATCTAGGATGGTAGGCTACATTTTTTTATCGCTCTAGTGCGAAAAAGTGATTCATATCGATACTCAAATGGATATCAAGATACTGCTATTTTAATATGATTTTATAAAAATGCATTGCTTCAAATTTCTTTTTGGAAAAATTTAAGAAAAAAAATTGTGTTTTCTGTTATCCAGATATGTATAAACCTGAGGAAACTTTACTAATTTATCAGTGCTAATACAACAATATTATATTCTACATCATTTCAAAGCTCATTTAAAACATTAACAATTTTGTCGTCCTAGATCCCAATCTAAATGTAAAGGGCACTATAAAGGCTATCTAAACTGTGCCACCCATGTTCTGAAAGCATTCCACACTCACAATGGGCCAACAATACATGCCATTGTGTAGGCAGTTCCCCTGTTATACCGGTCAAATTCCAATTCATTTTTTATGCCCGTGACAGTCTATCCTTTGGCGATTTTTGGTCCAGGTCCAGAGATTAAATCTATCCAGATAAATGGTTTTATACACTAAATTGATTCATTTTTATTCTTAGTACATAAAAAAATGGGGCTCTGTCACTCTATTGAATTTAAGTATTATTTTATACTAGCCGATACCCGCGGCTTTGCTCGTGTTTACTCCATGTATGTATTACTAGGTATAACTACAGGGTGTCCCAAAATGAACGCTCATTATAATTTGTAAATAAAACACATTTATTTTTTGAAAAGTGCGTATAATTTATAATATATATATATATATATATATATATATATATATATATATATATATATATATATATATATATATATATATATATATATATAAGTGAATTTAAATAAGTGGCGGTCTTAGAGGGGGAGGGGCGGGGGGCCACCACCCCCCTCTTTCCCTCTTAGTTAACTCAAGACACTATATTTTTTTCGAAAGAAAAAATAATTAATAAATGATTGATGCGGGTAAAACAAAAAATTTAAAACCGCCCCTTTGAAAAAAGCTGCGACCGCCACTGTATAAATTACTACACAATTGGCGGGACGCAATTGGGCCACACTTTTGTAGGTGGCGGGATGCAAGTGGGCTATTCCCGGTTAGATTTTCTAGGGACGGGACGCAAGTGATCTGTGGCCGCTGAAAGAATCACGTGTTACCCAGAATATTTCTCAACAGTGTTGCCACGAACTCCATGAAAATTCACTGTACCCTTTTCCACCGCCTTAGGGATGGAATTTTGAAAAATGGCTTATTAGTGGGTGTCTACATCGTATGAGAAATGTATGTTTTAAATTTGGTCTTTCTAGGACTAGTGATGTGTTTGTAATGTGGTTCGTATATAATTTTGACAATCAAGGTCCCGACCTAGACCACATATATCAAAAACGTTTCTACCCCACATTTTGTAAGACAAAGGCCTTGTTTTGTACCCACTGAGTGGCCTATACAGGGTGTCTGGAAAAGGTCTGTACAAAATGCTACCATGTATTCGTGAGACTAAAATAAGACGATTTAACCCAACTTACCTATATCCAAAAGTGTTTCGTTAGGGAGATACAGAGCCCCGAAGGGGTACTTAACGATTTACTTTTTTGGCTCTAACTTTTGAACCGACTTGTATAATTTAATGAAATTTTAGTATTTTATGTTGGCCATAAAGACTCATAAAACCATACTACAGTAGATGTTTGACATCGTCAGGGAAGTCAGGAACGGACTTGCCACCGCACTCTTTGGGCCAAATTTTTTACAGGTATAATTTTACAGAGCTGAAAATTGATTTTTTAAATACTTCGGTCATTCCTCTTTGAAAAGGGTACTCTACATTTGTTTCGATAAAATTAGCCGTTTTCGAAAAAATTAAGTTTTTGTATAACACGTTATTGAAATAATTTTATCAGAATACTACAATAAAACATCAGGCGTTTTTATATCGTTAACAATGCGTTATTGACAACACTTTTCAAAATTGTCTGACTGATTATACAAGAATTAAGTAATGGAGCATTATTCCTATAGCGACATGCATCTAATTTATGGACAAGCAAGTGGCAATTGTGTGGAGGCAAGAAGAATTTATTCTGGCACATTTCCAAATTGACGTTTACCGCACCGAAGAACTTTTGAAAGGGTGGATCGTAGCTTAAGAGAAACAGGTAAAAAGTCAGGTGAAATAAGAAAAAAATGCTAAAAATAGCGAATCTTTTGCTAATCCATTTTAGGAAGTTTTTTGCCGCGCCGTGGTGGAGAAGGGCCTCCAAGAAGAGCAAGACACTCTCAGTTAGAGGAGGAAATTCTGGATGAGATTGCTGAAAATCCTTCTAATAGTATAAGAAAGTTGTCGGTTCAAGTTCATGCGACAAAGTGGGTTGTTCATGAGGCCCTTCGAGAACAACTGCTACATCCGTATCACGTCCAAAAGGTACATGCCATGTCTCCCGCTGATTATCCTGCAAGAGTCAATTACGCAAATTGGTTTTCTCAACGATTTTGGGCAAAATCCAAATTTTACTAGTATTGTTTTGTTCACGGACGAAGCAGGTTTCACCCGAGACGGTGTAATAAATTGCCATAATTTGCATATCCGGCATGAAGAAAATCCCCATGCAATAGAACAGACAAAGCATCAACAAAGATTTATGGTTAACGTGTGGGCGGGGATTATTGGGAATCATCTCATTGGACCGTTATTTATTGAAGACAGATTAAATGGTCCATCTATTTGCCATTCTTGCAACAAGACTTAAACGGTTTATTAGAAAATGTGCCCTTAGAAATTAGAAATCAGATGTGGTTTATGCACGACTTTGCCCGGCACCATTTTAGCAATTTAGTTCGTCAGCACTTATCAAATACTTTTGGTGATAGATGGATAGGTCGAGGTGGACCTATTGTATGGCCACCGAGGTCGCCCGACATGACTCCTTTAGATTTCTTCTTGTGGGGAAATTTAAAAAGGCTTGGATATTCAACGCCAGTTCACACCAGGGAAAACCTGATAGAAAGAATAACACACCATTGCAACGAAATTCGAGAGAATCTTGGAATGTTGTTTCAAGTACAACAAGAAAACGTCCGTCGGATAAGAAAATGTATAGAGGTACAGGGCGCCCACTTCGAAAATCTGCTCAAGTAAACAAGAAGAAGGAGAGCTTTAACATTTTTATGTTTAAGCGATTTCTGAAATATCAAAAAGATTCAGTTTTAAGTACTTTTTATGATTTAACTTTTACCTGTCAATAACACATTGTTAACGAAATAAAAACGACTGGTGTTTTATTGTAGTATTGTAGTATTATTTCAATAACGTATTATGCAAAACCTTAATTTTTTCGAAAACGGCTAATTTTATCGAAACAAATGTAGAGTACCTTTTTTAAAGATTAATGACCAAAGTATTTAAAAAATCAGTTTTGAGCTCTGTAAAATGATACTTGTCAAAAATTTGACCCAACGAGTGTGGTGGCAAGCCCGTTCCTGAGTTCTCTGACGAAGTCAAACATCTACTGTATTATGGTTTTATGAGTCTTTATGGCCAACATACAATATTAAAATTTCATTAAATTATACAAGTCGGTTCAAAAGTTAGAGCCAAAAAAGTAAATCGTTAAGTACCCTTTTGGGGCTCTGTATCTCCCTAACGAAACACTTTTGGATATAGGTAAGTTAGGTTAAATCGTCTTATTTTAGTCTCACGAATACGTGGTAGCATTTTGTACAGACCTTTTTCAGACACCCTGTATATTGTATTGGATTGGTCGTAAATTTTCGAAACAAAAAATAAATAATAAATTTTGTCTTCATAGGCTTTTTATATGGCCCTAAACTCTTCATATTGAAGAAAATTCTTCATATCTGGCAACACTGCGATGGCGGCAATGTTTTCAACAGACCGGGCGCCTGTTTGATTCACGTTTCCAACTGAACCACTTTGCTCAAATTTCATAATCGATCTTTGCAGTGTCGTATGTGTTGGTGCATTATTTCGACCGAAAATGGCACGCACTCTACAAATGGTTTCCGCATAACTTTCTCCAGATTTAGTTTTCACCATAACAATGCGTTGTTCTACCCTGTACCATTCCATGGCTAATAATCGCAATATATCTACACGACAGCTGTCAAATTTTCGGAAGCCTACTATCGCAGAAATGAAATTTAAAATTTGCGTTCATTTTGGGACATCCTTTATCACTAATTTAATATATATTCGGCCTAAAATTGATCAAAATAGCTTTTTCTGGCGTTCCGATACCTAATCTCTAGTTTTGTTATAAAATAACCTAATAAAATACTATTTCCCTAACAGTGATGGAGTAGCATATAATCCAATTACTAGACCTATTCAGCATGAATCCGATACAATCATCATACAGTCATTATTTATGAAATATCGTCATGAAAAAATTAGATCACGGCAGGAAAATAGGTCCAAAATAATAATGCAAAGATAATACGTACCAGCATCTACTACATCGTTTGTCAAATGAAAAAGCAACAAAAATAATGGAAATGTCAAGACATTGGTTATCTTCCTCATTTCTTGTTTCTAGTTTATGCGACATTTTGGCTGTTTTGAGAAGAGGTCCTTCCTTTGTCGCCTGTTGATATCTTTTTCTGCATGACACATTTGAAGGTGTTCGATGAGATGCCGCTTTCTGGTAATGTTGAATCTGAAACGAAAAGATAGTATTATTTATTGCTTCAAAAATGATATTTTGAAACAAATTGTTTTTGGCGTGTAAAAATATATCTAAAAAGTTTATACAAAGTTATACAACTGACTAACAACTACCGAAATCTTACGCAAGGTACGAGTACATATTTTTTCTTCTTTACATTACTTGTACCGGGCGTTATGGAAATGATTAACAGGAACGCCGACAGCAATACTTCCACAAGCGAAGAAGATACGATAAAAAGTTGAACATATTCTTTTTTTATTTGTCTGTTTCTAATGTACTTTAGCCAACACGGATAGAAAAAACTTGATTCCTCCATGATTGTCAGGAAAGAAAAGATGAATATTGTGATTGCTAAAATATGTTGTGGTGTAAATTGTCCATGGAACTGACCAATAGGACTTCTTGTTCAATTGTTTTTTCTGCCATCATACTCAATTCAAATTAAATAGAATGTAGTACTGGTTTGCATTTACATCTTCTAATTGATCAGTTGGGTTTTGACATGTTCTTGTCCAGTCATTGTTAATAAATCGCTTTTAAAAATTTATTCCATTATTTCTACGAGTTGCACAGTTTCCAAATAATTTTTACCTTTGCACTTATTGCTAAAATGAATTTAAATCATAGAAGATACAAAACTAAGTTTCCTTTTTTTATTTGCAAAAAATATCAGCAATACATTCATGGTACAAGACCTAGTTGTCTTAATTTAAACCCTTGATTTTCAAATAAAACCGGTCTTAACAATTGTGAATCTGGCCGATTATCTCTAACAATATTCGAACTCGTATAAAGGAAAAGTTATCTTGCGTCTACTTAAATCTACAGTTTGAAATAGTCTGTATGACTTACCGAAATGACAACATTAGCTTAAGAAACTTTTCTAATGTAATTATTTGAATCACAGCAAGTCTCTGAATTTAAATTGTAACTTAAATAAATGTTCCAAAATAATAATAAAACTGAATAGTACAATGTTAGAAAGTTAGAGGAAAATTTGCGTTTTGTGGATGTAGGTTTGGATAACGTAACTATAAGGGTTGATCTTACATGCATAAGAAAATATTAAATTAAATTACATAAGATTAAAGCTAAACGTTTTCTTGTTATTATACTATAAAACTAATGTTTTTTTCTTTTCTCAAATTGTTAATAATCCTGTAAGTATGATTATTCTTAATGGTTTAAAAGGCTGTAGGATTTTACATTTAGGACCTTTACCAAAAGTTTGAAGACCGTACACATTTTTGTGTATGTCATATACATCCAGTAGTATGCCAGTGGATGGGGTTTAAAAAATTTTGCAAGATACGTACAAATGTCACTCCAAATAAAAGTTTTTGCTTGTAAAAAATATAAGGTTCACGTTATGAAAAATTTAATGTTTTATACAGGGAGCAAAAAAATACGAAAACCATATTTTGCGCAAGGAAAAATATAGCTTGTTTGTCATTTTCTACCAAAAGAACCATATAAAATATGTTTGAAATTAAACCCTAAACCAAAGGACAAGATTTCATTAAGTAGAAAAGATAAGAAGATAATTAAATAAAATTGTTTTAAAATATTATGTTTATGAAGTCAAGCATAGACATTTAATTAATATAAATTCTTCACCGATGTATTCACCATTGAAACGCGAGGCGTTTTCAAAAGATTTTGAAACACATTTGAAATATTTATGTAATGATTATAATAAAATGAAATAAAATGTTGTTTCACAAGCCCAATGACTTTTTTTATAATTATCTCGTTTAATATGAAAAATAAAATTCCATTTTTATAAAAGCAAAATGTCAGATATATTCATATGTATTACTGCTCTTAAGGGTGGGTTTTATTAAAATACAGGCAGCATTTAATCTTAATTTGCACAGTTAAATCATATCTGTTAGGCAGCAGCATTATAGTGGTTAACCAACAAAATATCGAGTAACTATCAACCATTGTTCACGACTTACATAACTTTGTTCAACTCCCAATATTCCTCTAATATTATGTTTCACGCTGTAATCTAGTAATACCGCTGGAACCTCATTATTTGACAGAACAAAGTCTGATATACTTACCGTATATGCGTTGTTATTCTATTATTTCTGAGATTTCTTTGGTTTCCCAATCTATCTTCTGATCGTCATAAACTTAAAAAAAAATAAACACCCAGTATATTCTAAGATAAAGAACATAAGTCTGCAATAATTTTATAATAGATTTTCACCTACTGATTCAGCTTGCTGGTACCAGCGGTTTCGATGGCGTAATAATTACCAACAGAGAACTTCACGGACTGACAAAATCAGTGGATTCTACACTTAAATTAAAGTAGGACCAGATAGACAGCAAGTTTTTGCCATTATTAGCACTCGTCAGACTGAAGCAACCTCTAAGATAACCTACAACAATCTTTCCTAATAATCACTTTTGCAATGAGTCCTTTGACTTTACTAATCCATGAAAGCTAATCCAAAGCGATTACGAATCGCTCGTTCCCAATTAAACGGTACATAAATCAAGTTTGATGTAATCCAATGGCTTTCTGGACGGTGTTGACCGTTAAACAGTTTAAGTTCAGTAATAAAACAGACTTTATCCTGTCAAATAATGAGGTTCCAGCGGTAATACAAGATTACAGCGTGAAATACAATATACGAGGAAAATTTGGAGTGAACAGAGTTATATAAGCCGTCCACAATGGTTCATAGTTATTCGATAGTTTGCTGGTTAATCAATATAATGCTGCTGCCGAACAGATATGATTTAACTGTACAAATTAAGATTAAATGCTGCCTGTATATTAATAAAACCCACACTTAAAAGCAGTAATCAGCTCTCATCACTATTATTTTTCTTTAATTGTTGTTGCTCAACCACAAAAGAAAATTAAACTATTAAACTAAATTTGATTTTCTTCATTTCAATGCTGCTTATTTTTATTTTAATAATAATAAGGGTACACTACTTAAAGCCCTTATGTAACTGTCGGTGGAAATATTTTTTTATGTTATGACTGGCCGAGGTCTTGTTGTTCTGTTTTCAATGTTCTCTGTAAACTGGGGTTCTGTTGGTTTCTTCAGGGTTGGATTTTGATTTATCAGAGACAGCCCACGTAGATTTCAAGCCTTAATACCAACATAACATGGGCGTCTGAAGAGAAGGGAAAATGTAATCCATCGACATGGGATTTAAGGGATTGGAGTTTGTTGCATAATCTGGATGAATATGGGTATGATATGAATAAGCGAGAGAAGTGGGATGTTTTAGGGTTTTGTAGCTGGACAGTAAAGAGATGCGACTCTTGTTGTTCTGTTAGGAACTGTCAAGGGGCTAGTTCTTTAGAGCAAAATCCGTGGAAGTATCGGTAGAAAAGGGATAGATTTTTGCGTATTAATAAAAGTTTAAAGATATTTTATGATTTATTTTAGGAAAATAACATGTAAAAAGAATATTGAGGTCCTAGTGACAGGAAAATGTTACCATAGATCCTTTAACATAATAATCTTCTGAACGAAATCATTATTCACGTTGAAAATTTAAATAACTTACTAAAAATGGCTTGCAGGGCATAAATCTATGACTTAATATACTTATAATGTTATTGTTGGAAATTTTAAAGCCGAAAAACCATGTCACAATGAAATTGGGTTGGCCAACGCGAACGCCACCTGGAGAATGTCGCCTGAACTATTGCCAACAGAATAACAACAAGCGCCTTACATATACATTCCTTTACTAGTTACAAAAACCAAGAACATCCTACTTCTCTTGCTCATTTCTACCTAGGGCTTCTAGATTAGAGGATAGACTACTTGCAGAGGTTTTCCCATTCCCTCGTAATCTCCAATCTTTTAAATCTTGAAATAATATATTACGTTCCCCTTCTCTGAAGACGCCAACGGTACATTCGTACTTAGGACTAAAGTCTACGTGGGATGAGGCAGAAAAAAGAAAAAGTAAGTGAACAATAACAATGAAAAAAACACAGTAGTAGTAACAGCCCTGAATTCTTCTCTTTCCGCTTGGTTTTCTCTTTCGAGCCAGAAAATACTTCTCCCCTTCCAACTTATACACTCTCTATGTTTCCCAAATAAGACCTAACCTAGAGTACTGCTCCCACATCTGGGGAGCGGCATCACCCTCGACAGTTAAGATCCTTGATTCTATCCAAAAGAGAGCCATTCGACTTATCAATGACCCAGCCTTCACGAGAAAACTCCCTTCTCTCGCTCATCGCCGCGCTGTAGGGGATTTATCCCTTTTCTACCGCTACTTCCACGGATTTTGCTCTGAAGAACTAGCCAGTATTATCCCCCCCCCCTGAATGTCCCTAACAGAACAACCAGAGGCGCGTTACGTATGCATCCCTTTACTGTCCAGCTACCAAAGCCTAGAACAGACCACTTCTCTCGCTCATTCATACCTAGGGTCTCCAAATTATGAAACAAATTGCCTGCTGATGTTTTCCCTTCCCGTCCCAACCTCCAATCCTTCAAATCCCGTGTCAATAGACTATATTTCCCTTCTCTTCAGACACCCACGGTACGTTAGTACTTAGGCTTGAAGTCTACGTGGGATGTCTTAGATAAAAAAAAATATATATAATATCTACAATATTTAATTTTTAGAGAAAAAAATACTTAAATTGCTGGCCTTACTACATTTTTCAAAATATATATATATATATATATATATATATATATATATATATATATATATATATATATATATATATATATATATATATATATATATATTTTTTATTGTTTGTTTCTTGGGATTAGGTTCATTAGGTAATGAACCTAATCCCAAGAAACAAACAATAAAAAATATATATTATAAATGGTTCAAGAAAAGTAACAAAGTATCTATATATATATATATATATATATATATATATATATATATATATATATATAAGCATATCTTTTAGGAGAAAAATACTGTCCGGGGATCGCCAAAATACTTTTAACCCGATTTGCCCTTTATGACTCATTTGACATAACCAAATCTCTTTTATCGCTCGACCTAAACCGTTTAGCGGCCCACAGATCTAAAATATCCCCCTTTGTATTAAATCAAACTGGATTTATATACTATCTAATTACAGATCGACCATCCAAAATCCCTCTGGATAGATCTATAGAGGAACCGGTGCAATATTGAATTATTGAGAATTTCGTTAATGGAAAGCACTTAATTGGGCAGCAGGTTGGACTTATTAAACATTAAAAATGATCAGGCAGATTTTTCCTAAAATTTATATTAGAAATGCTTTTTTATAAAGGGTGATCCAACGGTTAGCGTGGATTTTTCATTAAATAAAAAATTCTTTTATGAAATAACACCAAGAATATTTATTGTAACAGAAAGATTGATATATAGCAATTATAGGTTAAAAAATTATTTTATTCATATGACCTTCGTTGACAGAAAGTTTTCCGAAGGTTAAATTTTGGGTAACTTTTCGCAAAAAAATTGGCCTCCATGGCAGCTCGAATGTTGTCTTTCAGCTGTTGAAATGTTTGTGGATTATTTTTAGCATACAATTTATTTTTCAAATATTCCCAAAGAAAATAATCCAAGGAAGTAAGATCACAGGATCTTGGGGGCCAATTCACATGAGAGTTTCTGGAAATGATGCTATCATCGAACTTCGAGCGTAATAAGGCGATTGTTTCATGGTTTGTATGGGATGGTGCGCCATCTTATTGAAACCGTAACTGATTCACGTCCAATGTTGTATATCTCTGTTGGTACTTACGGTACCCATGCCAAGTTCAGGGGTTTTAATAGTGAGCCAACTAGGAATGTTTTGGTAAAGAAAAAAATATTTTGTAATTTGCGAAAAAAAGTTAAATTTTTGCTTGGGTTTGGATTAATTGGATTTTGTAAGGATACAAGCCAAGATCCCTCGTTAAATCCTTTGTATAGTGCCATAGGTCATGCCCAATAATTGTTGTGCCCGATGACGGATTGAAGTTCCTGAATGTTCACGTACATTTTCATTCACGGCAGCAATATTTTGATTTAAACGAGCTGGACGAGGATGCTAATAATTCTTACGACCTTCCATCGATCCAGTTTATTCAAATCGTAGCACTATTCCACGGATTTCCGACCCACTAGGACGATTATTGTAGCTGAAGTAGTCTCGAATTTTACGAAATGTTTTTTTCATGGAAGTAGTAAGTTTGGATAACTTTTACATGTTGTGCGGTTGATTGGGTCATGAACGTCATTATTAAAATTACCAAAGTCTATAACTAACATTTATCAAAAATTGTTTTCATGGCCGATGCCATATATGTCAGATAACGATAATCGACATCCACGCTAACCGTTGGATCACCCTTTATAATGCGGCACCGTAATATTCTCTTGTTAAAGTTGTTTTACTGCATTCTGTTGTTTCAAGAAAACTGTTTCCATAGATCAAGTGATTTTCCAAGTTATGCTAGTCGTCGGTGAACATATAACAACTCCGATCTAAGAAAATGTTGTTTTAGAGAGAAAAAATCGATGTTTTTCCTCGGAATAAACTTCAACAGAACAAAAAACAGATTTTTTAAAAGGACGGATTTTGTCAATTTTTTTTCAATAACACGGTTTTTCGAATACACATTTTTTCCAAAAAACGCTTTTTTGCAAATATAACACAGCCACACAAAAAAAGTGTCTTGTACTGGTAACTAGACCCATATATTCCTATGTATCTTGACCTGCTAAATCCGAATCTGTCATGAGAATTGGCCCATCACCTCTGAGTTTTTCATAAAATCCAAAAAAATAGGTAAAAATTCAAAATATTGACCTATTTTTTTGGGTTTTATGAAAAACTCTCGAATCTACTCCCTCCTTCAGAGATAGCAGAAAAGCCGCAGAAGTATCCTAAAATCTCCTTCCTTCGGTTTCAAGGGAAAGATTCTATATACGTAAAAGTTTACGATCTGATGCAATGCACAAAATATCACTGCTGGAATTGTAGAAAAGGAATAGTGTACAACACGTTTGAAAATACCTTTTCACACTCGTCCGACACACATCTCACGTGTGAAAAGAGTCATTGTCAAAATTTGTTGTACAATATACTATTCTGCATCTTTTTTAAAACTTCAATTTATATAGTTTCAAGTAACTAACTCTACAAAGACATAATCGCACAGAAACTTAAAAATTAATATAAGACGATACTTACCATTTACAAAAGCTATTAACAAAGGAAAAAATGTAAAAAAATGACAACAGATTTTAATTAGAAATACCCTTTGTTTCCAAACAAAGTTCCCGCTTCAAATTTAACCTTTAAACTCAGTAATTTCAGTTACGATTAAAGGATTCAAATTATAATGAGTATAGCCTTAAGGAATCTTACACAATGTAGCAAAATTTACGTCACGGTGCAAGTTTTTACGAAACCTTTCACAAGGTCTTTCAAAAAGTTTTTGTATTTTAATAAATTCAATTATAATCGAAGTTTGAGTTATATTTAAAGAATCCAGCAATGTTAACAGTAGCATTCAGTGCTTATTACTGCCATTCTGATTTTTTGACACCGATGCTCAATTATTTGCTATAAAATAATGTCATTTCAGGGTATTAGAATAATTGTAGCCAATCCAGCATCCTTGGTCAGATAATACCTGATGTGCTATAGTCGGGAACACAGACAAAAAGATTATGTTCAATTATTTACTGTAACGGCATTTCAGTGTATTATAATTGTAGCCAATTTCATCCTTCGTCAGTTAATAACTGATGTGCTATAGTGGGGGACAGAGACAGGGCGGTGTTGTTTCAGCAAGGTGGTGCCATTCACAGTCCAAGATGAGAATTAAGAGATTTAATATCAAACAAATGTATTACTTCTTAAGAAAGAATAAATTTACAAAATTCAAACTTGAATATAAGTAGCTATCTTCCTTTTAGATGCATTTTATTTAATTTTGAAACAGATTTCTCAAAACAACTTGGGGAATTTCTAGAGAATATCGGGTTATTACTCTTTCCAAGCTGTCGATATTTTCAAAAGGTCGGTGAGAATACCCTTTTTCCTTTAAATGTCCCCAAAAAAAGTGATCGAGTGGGTTCAGATCCGGCGACTTCGCCGGCCAATGATTTTCTGTAAATCTTCCTATCCAACGCCCCTGGAACATTTCCTGAAGAAACTCTTTAACAGCTTGGGAACTATGGCATCATGCTGATACCATAAATTACTTCTAATGTTAAGTGGCAGGCCTTTACCAAAGTCAGACAGCTGATTTCTCAAAAATTCAAGGTAAATATGCGACAATATATTGCATCGGAAGGAAAATTCAGTTGGTTATCTAAAATACCGCACCACACATTTGTATTAAAATAATACTGATCTCGTCACGGGATAACAAATCCCGGATAGCTGTACTCCACCAACAACAATTTTGGGAGCTAACTACTCCATTTGATGTAAAACCTGCTTCATCAGAAAATATGATTTTTTGCGGGTCATCTTCATGCATACCTTGATACCAAGGTGCAAAATCAAACTGAATATTAAAGTCTCCAGATTTCAACGGGTGAACAAAGGTAGGTTTTTATGGATGAAAATGATTTCATTTAAGGACTTTTCCTGCAGTGGATTTATAAACAGAAGGTCTATCGTTTCCAGGAAGTACTTTTTCCAAATTTCTCAATGTGTGGCATATGTCGTCTTTGGATTTTCAACAACGGCTTGGGTTATTTGTAGGTGAATATCCTCATCATCTTCGGCCTGAACTTGATTTTTTTTATTGAATAGGGTTTTCACACTTCCAACACGTTTAAATTTTGCCATTAAGTGTTCAACAGTTTGATGGGATACAGATATTTCTAGTTGTCGCCAATAATTTTAATTTTTTGATCTGGGTTAGTTTTGGGGGCATAATTGAGGAAAATGATAAATTGATAAGCTCAAATAATAGAACTATACTGCAAAGAACGTCAATGTCTATGTCAAAATCATTCTTAGCATATTTACCTGAGTGAAAGATAATCACTTTTTATTAATTTATACTAGCATTGATTTCTTAACATAAAGTAAAAATGTAAAAACATTTTTTGTAGACGGCTCTGATTTCGTATTTATAGAGAAAAAATGATTCCAAATAATTCTTTAAAATAACTTTTTTTGTATCTGGCTAAATGAGGGTACTTTATTCTTGGCTATATTTTACGTTTTTGTCGCTATCCTGTAGCTATACTATGGGCCTTTTTAGACTTTTTCCATGTGGATTCTTAGTTTATTACATGCAGAACTTTTCTACACCAAAGTGTTTTTTTTTTCAACTTTCAGTTAAGAAATTTCCCATGCGGCTACAACTCCTTGGGACACGCTGTATGTCTTGCTGCCTCCTTATTACCTTTAGAAATTTTTATTAAAACTATTTTAAACCATTTTTAACCACACTGTAACACTTTAATCCTCGCCCTCTATATAGGATTTAAAATTACTTTTACTTTAACGTGACAACTTCATTAAAATAATTTCAGTTGTAAACTATTTTGCATAATGTTGTACAATTGGTGTCTTTAAGTTTGTATAAGTTTCTAGATGGTAACATTTAATTGTTTCCAGTATTACAATGTCTTCAAATTTAAGTAATAATAAAATAAACTCTAACAAGGGATGGTACATATTTAAATATTTTTTATTTAACGTAGTAATTTTGTGGCTTTAACTGCACTAGGCAATAAATATAGTAGGTAAAAATTATGTTAAAACAATTATTCTTATAGGTTTTATTGTCACGTTTATAAGAAATTCGAATATGATTTTACGTAAAATATTAATAGGGAAAATGCATGCATTTTTTTAATGCATCAATTGTTCAAGCAACTCGTACAAAACCAATGATAGTATTTTGTAGTGATGGGAACATCGATGAGTTTAAATATCCGAGTTATCGGCACTCGAGTGTTTTCAATAATCGAGGCATCACTCGAGTGATTTTTTACTCAGAATTCCGATGTAAACATCGCAAAATCCTTCGGGCGATTTTTCACTTGTATTCACTTTTATTCGATGATCATCGACGCATCTTTTGGTTAAGTGTAAGATCAACCTTTATGCGAGTGAAGGATGAACTTCGCCATTTTGAAGGATTGTGTTATTTAATAATTAACTATGTAGTTTTCCTTGTAAAATCCTTTCAAATAAAGCTTTTATTTATTTATTTATTTATTTATTTATTTTATCTAATCATTGAGCCAACCTTTCCTTGACACCTTTGAATTATTTTCGAGCAAGACAAAGATGAACAGATTCCGACCAGAATGGGAGGGGCTTTTCTTGCGACGCGACGATCGAGAAGCGAGTTAAAAACTCTGTATAACATTATTTTAAACAAATTCATTTATTTAAGCTTTTATTCCATTAATTTTTGCAGTAAGGTCAGAATTTGTAAAAAAATAAGCAGTCATCGTAAATGAATCAATAGTCGGCAATGAAGTACATAGAGTAGGTTTGTTAGCCCACAAGTTATCTGTCATTGTTGAACAGTCTTTTTAATCCAGTGTAATGTTTCTAATCCACGAAAGAGCCAAATATTCGGAAATATTCGAGAAAATAAATTAACACGCGAATTTACAGTACACCAGCTAAAATAACAGTTTCATTTACATGTAATATGACGTCATAATTAATGGCATCGCATTTTACAAGTGTCGGGATTTGTACGAAAATTTTGTTATAGAAAATATTTTTTGTTAATAATAACCAAAATAGATGAGTAAAGCACACCATAATATTACATTTATGTTGAGAATACAAAAAAAAATATTTCAGGTTTATTTGGATTATCTGTATATTCTCTATTCCCCATTGAACAAAAATAGACATAATAACACGGAGATTTTACTTATTTAAGTTGCCAGTAAAATGGTATTTATTTCAAACTTCTTGAAGGTAATTAAGTCCGTGAAAACTAAACAAGTTGAATACGGAAAACTTTGTCAAGTAGATATTAAATTGCAATCGTCTTATGGGCAAGTCATTAAGATGAAACTAGTTTTCTAATTAAGGAGGATTCTAAGTGAAAATGTCTAAAACGTCAACAATCTGTGCGGTCATTCACATTTTAAACGCTGATATACATATATCTATCTATCTATCTATATATACAGGGTGTCCCAGGATAGGTGTTACGATAGGACATATGGGTCAAAAAAATTTGAATTTGAAAATGGCATTTTGGGAACATGCCCCGCTTGGTCCAAAACTGAGGAATACAAAATTTCACTCGGATTGGTATTATACAGGGCGAGTTATAACTAAACATATGAAAAATGACCAAGAGTAAAGTACTCTTATTTTTCCAAATGGAACAAAAGCTTAGTAGAAAAAGTTGTTCAGAAATGAAACTAATATTATAATTTGAAATTAGAGCTTTCTATTCAATATTTTTATTTTCGTCAAATTTTTTGAAATGTAGTACATTTTCCCCCAATATCGTATTACAATACATTATTAGGCTATACCTGGTAAATGTACATATTACATGTTAGAAAACGTAGTTTCCAAGTATAATAAAAACCGAATACGACAGTGGTGGAAAATGTACTATTACATTTCAAAAATTTGACAAAAATAAAAATATTGACTAGAAAGCTCTAATTTCCAATTATAATATTAGTTTCATTTCTGAACAACTTTTTCTACTAAGCTTTTGTTCCATTTGGACAAATAAGAGTACTTTACTCTTGGCAATTTTTCATATTTTTAGTTATAACTCGCCCTGTATAATACCAATCCGAGTGAAATTTTGTATTCCTCAGTTTTGGACCAAGCGGGGCATGTTCCCAAAATGCCATTTTCAAATTCAAAATTTTTTGACCCATTTGTCCTATCGTAACACCTATCCTGGGACACCCTGTATATATATATATATATATATATATATATATATATATATATATATATATATATATATATATATATATATATATATATATACACATATATATATATATATATATATATACATATATATATATATATATATATATATATATATATATATATATATATATACATTGGTGATGCTGAGTTTTTATTTTTTATTAAAATAACAACATCTGTTCCTTTCCCCCATGGGTCCGATATGGCAAAATAACACAAGTTCAGACAACACTCGAGTACCATTTCAACTATGGCGATGTCGCATATGCGCCAAAAAATTTAGAACTACGGGCTGAAATGTCGTCTTTTATTAGTGGATTACTCTTTGGTTAAACCTCTCAACTACCCTTCGGATTCGACGCTAAATTATACATTGGCACATATCACGGTTATATGAGAGAGGTAGCCTACGCTCAAATATGAGTAATCATGGCACTTAAAAAAAAATTGCTCATACAAAAATATTGAATGTCGAAAGATTATCAGGATTTAAGACTTTACCTTGCATTTCGGCTCTCAGAGTAGCTCCATCTCAGAATATACTTTTAAAAGTTTGTTATTAATATAAAAAGCAAAGTTTCTCTAAAACAAGTAGAACTCAGTAACAGTCAATTTTTTGATAAAACTGCAAACAATGTTTTTCTTTTTGACCAGAACTCTCTGGGACACATTGTATAAGCTCTTATAATACTTGCTTTAACAATTTTTTAATCTCTATAACAGAACTTAAACCTAGTAGTAATTAGCTAGTTTAACTAACTAAATTACCCATAACATTACCTAATTTAATACCCAATAACAAGCGTATATATTCCCGCTAACGCCATTATTCTACCTCGAAAAGTCGTTTGACATGACAAAGTCTGCTTTATTACCGAACTTAAACTATTTACCGTGTACAGGCATGAAATATCCCTCATTGGATTGCATTTAACTAACTATTAATCTAACTAATTATAGATCCTTGTCGGGTTATCGACGTGGAGGAAACAGCCGGTGAAATATTTGGTTATCGGTAAGTTTAGCAGTTGATTTACGGTGACTTTTTGAATGTGAACGTGATTTCAGACAAGAAGTAATATTTTAATAGAAAGAGGAAGTTGTATTTACAACCGAAGGTATTATGATATCTTGTTTTATTTAATTTCACAATATTTATGGTTATGATGCTCGGTTAATCAAAATTTAGAGAATCTTTTATCCTATTTTAAATTTTTCTAGTAACGGCCACCATTTCGAAGACATCGAATAATAGAAACGGATAGATATAGAACACTGAAAGAATGCTCCATGGCAAAGAGAAGGTCACAAATTATTACTTACTTACATTTAACTAAATTTTAATTTAATTATACATTCTTGTGAGTATAGACATGGAGGAAACAGCCGATGATAACAATATATTTGGTTATAGGTAGATTTGTTGATAGAGTTACGATGGTTTATAAAATTCGAATGTGATTTGAAACAAGTAGTTTTTTAATATAAAATAGGTAGTTGTTGTGACAATTTAATGTCTTATGATACTCGTTTTTTTAATTGAACAATACTTATGCTTAGGATGATCAATTACTCAATCTTAAGTATTTTTATGACAGTTTTACCTTTTTTGCAGAGATCACCTTGTAGAAGACCACAAGCTATAGGAAAAATAGGTACAGAAAATGACCAACTGGGATTCCATGATAAAAACAAGTCAAAAATGTTTTCGTGCTTAATCTAACTAATTATAGATCCTTTTGGGTTGTTACGTCTAGAGCACAGCCGGTGAAATTTCGTTATTGGAAAGTTTGTCGGTTGATTTACGGTGACTTCTAAAGTGTGGACGTGAGTTGGGGCAATTAGAAAACAAATATGGGGAATCTGGTTACAATTGAGGGTATTATGATATTCGTTTTCATATATTTTCACAACTTATACGCATATGATTCTCAATTAATCTCAATTTTTAGTGTTTCTTTATGAGACTTTTAACCTTTTAGGGGATAATGAAAACGAGTAGATATAGAAAATGACCTACTGAAGTCAAGCTCCGTAATATAGCCAAGCAAAAAATTTATTAGTGCCAGACATTTTTGGAAGTTCAAAATAATTTATTAAAGAAAACTTTTTGCTTTCTGTCAGGATATGCCTCTTTGAGCTGTGATTGTAAAGGGCTGTAAGCTTAATCATTGTCTTTGTAAGTACTAGTACCTCAGAAACTAACACTAGTGTCTTAGACACAAGTACTTACAAGGAAACTGGCTTAGCAATGAATACGCTGTCTTACAGGATATGGCTCTTTGACCTGTGACTGTAAAGCGCTGTAAGCTTAATCATTCTGCTTGTAAGTACTAGTACCTCAGAAACTAGTACTAGTATCTTAGACGCAAGGTATCTGACGACAAAAAAATGGATTACATTGAATTTAAGACACCCGGTATATTCTAAATATACTAAACTTAGCCAATAGACCATAACAATGGTCTCCTGCAACGTATTTTCCAAAAAGTATCTTCAAAAAAATAATTCTCTAGTCTATCCCAAATAAGTCTTTTTCAGAAAAAAAAAGAATTGGAAAAATTGTTTTCTGGAAGAAATTTTCAAAAAATTTTGTAAACACAATAATAGTAATAAAACTCAAATAGATATTTATCTCAAAATTGTTATTTTCTCATATTTAGTCCACCCGGTACAAATTGTAAATTTTAAACTCTAAAAAAGGATAAAATGGTTATTAATTCGACAGTATCCCATATGCATTCGTTTGCATTTCGTGGACTGCAGCTGCAAGTTGAATTGTTCATTGCATCTAACTACCGGCATCGGTTGAATTGGTAAACACAACGCAATTGGTTATTCGTGTTAATATCAATAATTACTTTTCAATTACTTTTGCTTTTCGCATGGTTTGTTAATAACTTTCGATTAACGTTTTAGGTATTTCAGTGTTACAAAATTTCTACATTTAACGAACATTTAAATTATTTAATATATTACGAGTGTTAAGGAAATTGTGATTTCTTTGGGTCCTGGATGAACTTTTTTTAAGACAAATACCTGGTGGTTAGAGTAATTTAAACTGATCTATCACATCAACCAATAATTTTACTCTAATAAATCTTAACCTAAATACCTAACAAACAGAGTCCATCTAATGATATCCAACAATTTATCAGTTTAATAACACGTTCACTCACGCGCTATGCGTGGACCGTCTTGACATTATTGTCCCTTGTACATCCCTATAGCTGGGTACCGTACTTCCACATCGGTTTTAGAATTTGATTGTATATTAATCTGATACTGTAAAGCGACAACTTAGAGTTTCTTGCAAAAAGCCAGCGGTATTGTCCATATTTCAGGTCAAGTTCTAATTTTTTCTCTTTGACGTGTTTATTTCCACCTAATCTTGGAGTCTAGGGTCATACATGTATTTTGCTGTATTTGCGTATGGAATAATCCTTTCATTTATTTTCATTAATGGTGGATCTTCTAGCCTTTTGGTAAAATTAATGTATGTTGGTTTAGATTCATTCAATTTAATTTTTCATACCTTGGTCCAATTCAGTATGGAATCACTGGATACTTGCAAAGCACTAGTAGATGTTTCTATATTGTCGCCTACTGCAAATAGGGCAGTATCGTCTGCGAATGTAGCTATGCAAATATTTTTTACTACTAGAATGGCGCTAATAAACAGCACATAGAGGATAGGACCAAGAACACTGCCCGGTGGCACACCTGCCTTCACTACTTTTAAGTTGGAATATTCCTCTTACTCTAAAAAGTCTACCAGAGATGTATGACGTAAAAATATTTACATACTGCTTGCTTAGTTTTTGCTGAATAGATTTTTTTTTCAAGTGCTTATTTACTGAGAGTATAGTAAGGCAATGATCTTGGTCTATACTTAAAGATTAACTTAGATACTGGTTAGGAGTTGTTTATTACGTCATTTTTTTTATCAGGAGATATAGACGCAAAATCGTGGGTTAACACAAAA
Source organism: Philopedon plagiatum (assembly GCA_963971165.1). Classification (NCBI taxonomy): domain Eukaryota; kingdom Metazoa; phylum Arthropoda; class Insecta; order Coleoptera; family Curculionidae; genus Philopedon; species Philopedon plagiatum. The sequence goes on from OZ020191.1 coordinate 10,274,887, forward strand.
ATGTATGTCATTAACTTGGGTGATCCTTACAGTTTCTATGTTTGACACTTTCCCTACATTTTAACACTTTTCTTACCTTTGATTTAACTTTTACCTAAAGACACACAATTTCTTGCTTAGCTTTTTACCAAGCCATTTATTTAGATGTGGGTGAACATGCACAGAAACTATAATTTTACACTTAAATAACCACGCCACCACGTTTTGCTAAAAATAAAGGATTTGCACAGTTTGAACTGTTCTTGCCAAAAATCCAATGTACGTAGGAGTCAAATTATTCAGGACATAGTTCGTTTGTAAGACAATGGTCCCATCAGGACCAGCAGACCTCCCCCAATAATTAAATATCAAATTGTTGTAGAGTTAATAGCTTAAAGATTCTCTCTCTCAACATTCGAGGTTGCCACTTTCCTCTTTTCTTTCCAACCAAAAAAATCCTTGGCCAGCGAACAGAAATGTTCTAAAATCGTATATTACTATCCTTAAAATATCCTTGTTGGCATGATAAGGAACCTTTTGAAACTACCAATAATTTAAAATTGTGAGTTAAAATTTTATTGATGATGATTTCACAATTTGAGTTTTGAAATTCTTAATTAAATAGGTAAATATTTATCATGTGGTAAAACTTAGCAAATCCAGAACTGCTGCAGTAATAGCCTGCAGTAAGCCTGTAATAGCAGTGAAGAAGGCTATATGTATGTTTGGTGGCCTGATTTTGTAGTACAGATGTCATATTATGCGAGGGTCGGAACGCCGAGCTGTGGAAACGTAAAACTTGTCCAATTTAAATCAGTTGTGGAAACTATTATAGATAATTATATTGTTTTCTGTATTGATACCATTACTTACGAGTCAACCATGGCTAGTTAAACCATTTTAAGTTTTTCAGGTGTTTTATATCAACTTGGTTACTTAAAAAAAGTCTGTATTACGACCTAGAATACTGAAAAACTTTTTTAACGATAATAACCTACTTTGTATGCTGGCATGAATAATAATTTTTTTATGATTAAGACCTAATTTTTCCTGACCCAATCTATATCCAGCAAAATATTGAGCTCAGGTGTATTAAATATGAGCACCTTTTTTTCGTTGCGGCAATGGTATTGCAATATTTATTAACTTTAGAAGTATAGACCGTCGACCAAGATTTTATATATAGAAGGTTAAATTATTTAATAGACAGACAGACAATTTCGGTTAAGCGTTATAAATTCTATAGTTGTGACAAAATTCCTTTATAGTAAATCGTAAAGTCCAGCAGGTGAATTATTATATTTTTAGTATGTTTTAAGGACGCAGGAGCCGTCTTTAGAATCCTTTTTAAAATGAATAAGAAGTTATAATTATTGAATTTTAAAAAATATTAGTTGACAATCTAACAATCACCTTAACGAAGTTATAGCCATTGTTCTCCATAGCCAATTATGATTGTCTTTTGCTTGTCACTGTCAAATAAATAACAATAACATGATAGTGTTGCTGGGCAATACATTTCGGTATCAGATACTGTTATGTTCGATTTACCGGCCGCAAATGAGTCCGGGAAACAGTAATTTATCGGACAGTATGAAATAAAATATAGTATATTATATAATTATTACAGTATATATTAAAATAAATATACTTATCCATCTACAGCGTCTTTTCTTGACCAGGGCCACAGGAACTTACATGATAACCCCTATTAACTTGTTCTACTTTGTTCTTATTAAGACGAAACTTAAAATATAGTTTAATTCTGTTCAACACATGTATGTAAATCTCAAACTCAAACTCAAACTCAAGCAAAATTTATTTATCAATAACACAAATAACGTATATACATTTTCAAATTTCACCACAAACCCACAGAAATTCTGTGGTTGTGTGGTTTAGCCTATTTATTAAAAGAACCAAACGAAAATACAAAATTAAACGCTGGAACTCCCACCCACCCAGCCACGAGCTGTCGTTATTAAAATAATGAAATGAATTGGTAATGTTACGTATTCTGTCAATAATTAACTGATAAAGTAAGGGAACAAATATATATGAAAGAATTTGAAAGCTTTTGACCAGTCGGGGAGAGAAAACCAAACAAAAAAAAGTTAACCAGGATACAGCGAAACAAGGCCGACACAGGCGCAAAGACAAGAGCGGAAAAAGAGCGAATATCAACGGACGAATTTGAAATAAAACAATTAATTATTGCTAAATCGATGCAGGCAGCCCAGCTTAATGAGAGTATCTAAAAGTTTTCGTTATCGTGGACAGAAAGAGTGAATAAACAGACAAAATATCAGATATTGATCTAGAGAAAATCAACATAGTATTTATCCTAGAGAGCAACAAGGTAAAGTTGGCTTCATCGAAGCGTATTTCATTCTACGATATAGATTCAAATTCCTCATCCATAAAGGAAGTTTAACGGCATTAACATAGGTACCTAAATATACTGGAAAATACTTTGGCATCATACTTTTGCATTTCGGTTTGCATTTTGAGCAATACATATATAGAGGCTTTAATATGTTATTTGTCACAATTAAAAGAATGGATTAAATGGATTAACTCTTTTCGTTACCTAAAGATTTGTGTGTTTTGTTTTTAAATTTGATTGTTATTTGCTATTAATTATTGAAGACAACTAATTTAATTTTCAAGTGATTAAAAACTAAGCAGTTTTAGTTCTGGTCAGGATTTTCTATATATCTAGATAACAGGTAGTGTTGTAGTTTAAAAAATAATACCAATTTTAATAAATTAATGAAAATATAGGATTTAACCAGTACATCTAAATACTTGAATTGATGATAAACCACATGTTAAACACGACCAACTACGCAAAATTAAAGTTTAAAATTAAATAGTTCGATTTAAACGCTAAAAATAAAAAATACCTATAAAGTGTTATATATTTTTGAAAAGCTCTCGAAAGGGAAAATTTAATGATTAAGAAACATACAGGGTGTTCCATTAAAAAAAAACATTAATATCTCGAGAAATCTCACATCTGATGGAAATCAGCAACTCAATTCTACGGAAAAAACTTGAATAAGATACATTTTTACTTTTTTTATAAGTTACAAGATAAATGAAATGCGGGGGGGTTCGAAAAAGTAAAAAAATCAATTTCGTCCTGTATGTCAGAAACGAAGGGAGCAATGAAAAATATTTTTATTCTATCTTTCGCTCCTTCCAAAAGTAGCAACACTTCGTGAAAACCGCAACCCTCTATCTCTAATATCAACCGAGATACCCTGCAATTACAACGAAATCCGGACACCCTGTACGTAAGTATTACGGCTTTAAATCTAAGTGGGCTGTCCTAGATAGAAAGAAAAATCAATTACACCGCCTGTAAGAAAACAAAAGTATAACTTTCCTAACCATTATTTCTTAATAATATTTATGTTCTTAGGCGATTTGGAAAAAAACCTATGCAAGATTTGCGTTAGAAAGAGTGTAGGTCATATAATATCAAGTAATGTTTAGAATTTAAGTAAAAGCATGTCATATGCAGTAGTGATATAAAGTTTTCTTTACTTTATAAAACAGTCGATACAAAGTTCTTATAGGAAGATGTCGGAGGTAAGAAAATATTTAAAATACATTCTAAAAGTCTGTTAGTATTCTATTTTCCAAATAAAATTTCTTTTAGTGGCATTTGTAGTAGGTAAGGTTTATCGACCTTAAGAAAATAAAAGTTAGTAAATAGATCTGACATTTTAAAATAATTCTTTTACTGTCGGAATATATACAAAGCAGAAGTGGGTAGACTAAAGCTTATTTAATCGATAAATCTTGGTATACAGTAGTATAAAAAACTTTCTTCTTGACAATTATTACATAATATATCATTCTTAGAAAATATTATTTATTTACGTAAGAAATCTTAAAAAAGCCTTTTTCGAAAAGCAATTTTTTAAATTTTTCTTTCGAAAATGCAGTTATTAGAAAAACATATTTTTCAAAAAGGAAGGTAAGTTTCTTCGAAAACATTTGTTTCGATAATACACTGTCTCACAAAAAAGAGCACAAAATTTTCAATAGCTTTTAAACTTTAACTTTAAACTATTTCAATGGGTTGTTGGATTTGGTTTAAATTTTTATTGATGAACTTGTATGTAGGCATGTCGTTTCACAATAATTTTATGCAACAAATGCGAACTGCGAGTTATTATCGTTTAATATACAAGGGCAAATTAAGACGTATGTTTTTATTAATTTTTTTGGACAGTCTGCAGAATGAGTTACCTACAATATAAAAATTATATATTCGTTATTTTGTAGCCTGATTCTCATATTTTTTTTGTTTCTTTATTCACTGTGTATCTTTTTTTATAGGTTTTCTGTTCATGTGTTACAATGCCCTACCATAATATTGCTCGCAATGTAAGATAATTTTTAGATGAGGTTGGTATAAATTTTGTAACCTGCAGGCAACCTAACAACCCTGATTTAAATCTGGCAAAACAATTATAATACTTGCTTGGTAAAGTCTGCTAAACTGTTAGCGAGCATTGTTCAGTTTTAAAAGTCATTAATAAAATTTAGGAAATTAAATTCGTAAATTTTCGCATCAAAACTTGAAGATACTTGGCGTAGATACCATAAAAACCCGCTGTTGTACTTGTCCGGTTGTATTTATATAAAAAATTATAGAAAACGAAAAAAACTTTAACAAATCTAAGCAAATCTCAGACAATCTCAACAAACCCAAAATTCGTGCGACTCTGTCCCAATTTACTTTGGTTTACTAAGCATCTTCCTCTGTCTTTTTCTCATTGACATTTACTAAAGTTTTCTTAAGATTTAACTCTTAAAAACTGTACTAGATATCGAAAAATTGGATTTTCGAGAACATGTACTTACAAAGAAAAATTGTTACGAAAATTTTTCGTAGATCCATACATCGTTTTAAAACTTATTTTGTATTGACCTCTTAAAAGACTTAACAGGCTTCTAAATGCACCGTATGTTGTTCATAAGACACTTAAAAGGCCTATTTCAAAATAGCCGCACTTTACACTCTAATCCACTACACAGCTTCAAAACTAGACCCTCATAAGCCTATAAGGGCTTTAAACACACTTTAATAGCTATTTATGCAAGCTATTCAAACGATCATATATAGCTAATAGCTGGAACATAGAGAGTACAAACTAGCTGCCTTATATTACGTCGTAACATAATTGGGACTAAACAAAGATGGTTGCCATTGGAGGTGCAAATTAAATATACAAGGAAACGATGATTGTAACCTCTCGTTTGTTAGGAATTCAATAAAAACTTTTAACATCTTGACAATAAAGTCTTAAATGCCAGGAAATATGTATCAACTTGGTAGGAAAAGGTAACCAACAATAAAAGAAGGGATGTGAAAAATTAATATTTTTCAAAAAATGTCCCTAGGCAACGACCATCTGTTCTACTGACGAAGAGCTGCAGTACGCAAGTGAGTGCCTTTTTAAAGTACGTCACACTCTCCACATGTGCCTTGGTTTGGGTTGAAATCTCGGTGTGTACCCGGTTTTATATAATGAGATGATAGTTGAAAGCGATGCCAACAAGATCAAAGATCTTTTTGCTTTGCAGGGCTTGGCCACTGATTTAATATGGGGTAAGTTTTGCCGGATTTCTTGCGTAACACGGAACAAGACTGGGTTTTGGAGGCGTTGAACTGGAAAAGGTTTTTGGCGCCCCAGACTAAAATAAATTGAAAATCTTGGAAAAGGGATAGATACATGAATCTGCGTATATTACATAGCTCTTGATTCGAGACTTGTCTGGATAAATGAATGTTGAAATGAAGAGTACTATCGTCAGCTTAACTGTATATGAGACTGGTAGTTGAAGAAAGCAGGTCATTAATGTGTAGAAGAAATAGGGTTGGTGCCAGGACTGAACCTTGGGGTACGCCAGCATTGATAGGATCAAAGTCAGATGAATAACCATCTACCACGACTGATATGCTCAGGTTAGAGAGAATGCTACCGATCCAGAAACATAGTTTGGAAAAAAACCTGTAGGAAGGTAATTTGTTGAGGAGTGCCGCATACCAAGTTCGTCAAAGGCCTTGGAAATATCAAGAGCAACAACTGAACTATTACACAGAAATATTAATAGAACTGGGAAAACACTCAACTCATAATATTTTATAACCTAATAAGGATATTTAGGCACAAGCATCAAAGAAATACTTAACCATAATTTTTCGAATGGCGGGAGCGAAAAACTGCTACATTATTCCACAATGATTTTGGGTTTTACGATTATTTCTGCTGTAATTTATCTTCATATTTAAATACACATTGGCACTCCGAAAAAAGTTTCAAAATAAAATTATATTCGAAAATTAAAAAAGGCTACAAAAGTTACGCAAAATATAAACATTCCCTAATTGTACTAAACGACCGAAGGTCCGCAGGACGGTGTTGCCGCATCCTTAATTTGATTCCCCACATTGCCCACTACGTTTAGCTGTTTTTCGTAGGATGGGGTAAGACAGGAAACTGAATTTTTTGAATTTGGTCGAATTTTAAACCTTAATATTTTTATTATTTTCGGTTTAACCGACGTATTTTTTTGTGTGCGTTTCAATAAACTGATGCAATATTATTAACATATTTATTAAAAACCCGAAAAAACTGTACATTAAATCTCCTTATACTACGGGACTCTACAGATTAGAACATACGAATACGTAGAAACGATTTTAAATCTAAATTGCCGGACAAAAATGTCTGCAAAATTTCAGTTCAATTAAATCTTAAAACGAAATAACTTCGTGTCCCTTATCGTCAACATGCAGATATCCACTTTAAAGCCACAATGTTGCATGTCAAAGGCATATATCTGAAAATGACTTCCTGGCGTCCCCGTGTGTCCTGCGGGATTGGGGTTGTTCACTTGCAATGATTACAACTTTAATATCTTTAATATACTCACGTGCAAGGCGATATTATGGTGTGTTTATGGTCTTGAGAGCATTGACATCACGTGCTAGTTTAATTTAGATGTTAACAATATTGATTTGTTTAGAAAATAAATCCTAACCTAAATGCGAAAATATATTTGTTTGTTTTGTCTGTTAGACTGTTTGTTTATTTGTTACTCAATCGCGTTTTAAAGGGCAACAGATCGCGATGACACTTGACATAAAAAAAGCTACGTCACAGAAAAGAATATGGGCTACTTGTTATTCCGACTGGATAGGTAACAAATATATTTCTACAATCACCTGTCAACGGAATTTAATATCATCACTGACCTTCAGCAAGAGGGGATAACACCATTAACTGCTTCATACATTGTGCGTATGTAGGACAAAGATCAACCCCTGTAATTCCGCCTCGGCGCAGGGACGGACTTAGTGTTTTTTCCGCCCCCGGCGAAATCCAAATTTTATCGCATCCATATTCAAAAAAAAATGCAATACAAAAAGAATCATATTCACCAAAAATTATAGAAATCTATTGTTTTTTCTTCAATTGCGAACATTAAAAGTAAAAGTAGGTATCAATTTTCTTTATTTTGTGCGATTTATTTAATTTTTACAAAAACAAATAGGTATAATGAAGAAATAACATGTTTTAAAAAGTACTTTTTAAAACAGGCTTTTATTATTTAGATGTACCAGAACGAAAAAATATAAGTATATTTTTTTTCATTGTGGCAAAGCTAAATAATATCATATACTAAATAATACCTAGACGAACACTGCCGTGCAACGAAAAGCGGGTCTCCCTTGAGACATTTGGTGGGTTTACTAGTTTATGGTTTAAAAGTTTGTCTACCATTATATAAATATGTATACTATGTATCTACATGTATATATAATGAAGCACAAACAAACTTTTGAACCATAAACCAGTAAACCCACCAAATGTCTCAAGGGAGACCGGCTTTTTGATATATTCGAGTGTCTGTCTATATTCTTTATAGTCTCTGATAATATTTATGTGGACGTAGTTCGCGTGGGTGAACCCTATTAAAAGTGGTGGCAAATATATCACTGAACCATATATAATATATCATATTAAATTTATTGTCTTAAAAGCTCGTCGCGCGCGAGAAATTTATAAATTCATTAATTTGTTTGGCAGAAATTGTAAGTAGATATAGTTCATAGTTCATTTAATCAGGAAGTCTCAAGGAATTACTTAGAGATTTCTTTTATAACTTTTTTTAATTGTTCGATTAAACCAAAAAAAAGTATTGAGTGTAGACTACCCCAGAAGTTACCCATTCCAATATAAGTATGCAGTAAATTTCATAACACCTGTATAATAGAGGATGGGACCTCACGCCTTCACCAAATGTCACGAAGTCCGCCTGGGATTTATTACTGGGCAACTGGATAACCAGTGAGCGAAATTGAAAAAAATTAGATTGTTTTAACTTTTTCTTAACAGTATTTTATATACGTTTAAATAAAGATTATTAGTCATAAATGTGTCATATACAGGGTGCCGTATAATGGCTCCTAAACATCATTAAATCGATTTAATTTTTTTCTTAGAAAAATAAAACTTGTTGGCCTGTGTCACAAGGATGTACGTTGGATTATTACCCAGAAAGAGGACAGAATTACAAAATTCTTTGTTAGGAGGAATTTAGCACTATTTGGTATACAGGATGTGCCACCATATGAAGTAAAAACTATGGTATATGATAGAGGCGCAAAAAGGTTTGGTGTGTCAAGGTTGGTTCGCTGTAGGAAAATATTAACGGTTTAAACTACTTTTGTATATGTCATTTACAGAGTGTATCACAGCTATATGTTGTATGATAAATACTAGAAATCTTTAAAACTCAGTAACAAATCCATAGTATAAAACTTAGTTGTCTACATTTGTAAGTTTAAAACATTTTGTTTTCCAATTAGACCGGTTTAGCGTAGGAGAATCTGGACGTAAAACTTTAAAATCATTTTTAGGGCATATCTAGCGTTAAAAAAAATTGTACACAATTTCGAATAATAAACAAATAAAATCATTTGTAAAACAAATCCAATCATAATTTAGCTTTAAGTGACGCCACTGATGATTATGAGTAATATCGAGCATCGGATGTTCCAAACTAAATCATGCTTTCGTGTCTTTTATGGAAAAGGACCGATACAATTTGCATGGGTTTTCATACCTTTTAGCCCATATTTATGATAGCTAAACTTTTAAAATCGTGTACAAAAGCAGTTTTACCCTCTTTTTAGCAGGATGTATCGTAAAAATATATACGGCAAAAAATGCGATGAAATACAGCCGAACTTTTACTGTTTTTTCCCTGTGACATTTTTATAACTTATATTTGGGGCAGTGTCCTTTTTTCCTTGTCATTGTTTTTTGTGGTTGGGATCGATATATTTTATGTTGTCGATTTCAGAACATCAAGGTTCGCGTGTCATCCAAAATTTAGTATGCTACACCCAGTTATATCTTCCGTGCTATATTTAGAAATTTATTTTAGTTTAGCATTTTTTAGAATAATAGTTAATACTAAAACGCCAGCGCAGCATGGTGGCACATTCAGGATGTTTCTTCTGAGACTGTTCTCTCATAATAACATAATTAATAACCTAACAATGTTACACAAGTCAAATAGTATATTGTACAACAAGTTAAAATGACTTGTGTGAGACGAAGGCGAAGGCCAGATGTCGAACGAGTGTGAAATAGTTATTTACTTAACAAGTGCGGAAAGTGGCACTTTTGCGCACGCAACGGCAGTCAAGGCGTCAAAATTTTTCCTACGAGCGCCGATTTACTTCAAATTTAAAAACCAGTGGTTAACTAAAAGTTTTCCCTCCAACAACGGCACCAACGTCATTGTACTTTACACGATTGATTTTGCCTTTACTAAATTGAAGAAGACTTTTTTTTAAATATGAAAGACATTGATTGCGTTAATGAACTATTGTGTGCATTAAATTAATATTTTTCTTTTTTTCTAAATATCGTGTGGAAAAGTAACTTTTCGGCACTTATGCCGTGTAATTTCTCCGTTGTACTTTCCGCATCCAAACCAGTGTGTAAAAGTAGGCTTTTCGGCACGCTCGTAGGAAATAGTTATTATCCTACGTGCGTGCACTAGCGTGCGGAAAGAGACACTTTCCCGCACGCTAGTGCCATTACTCGAACGACGCGAAGCGGATGTCAGTTTCGGGGTTATTGAGATCAGAAAATCTTATTCTGTCTAACACGTTAAAAAAATTAACAGAGGGGAAGGAAATAAAAAGGAGCGGTTCGGTGTCATTTTCGGGGTTATTAACGTCAGAAAACCAAATTTTGTCTTACAGATGTTAAAAAAATTATAAGGGAGGGGGTTAGGGGACAAAAGGTAGCGGCTGAAAATTTCTCCAAAAATGTTAACGAATATGTCAGTTTCAGGGTTATTGAGGTCAGAAAATCTGATTTTGTCCAACACATGTTAAAAAAATTAACGGAGGGAGGGGGATAAAAAGGGGCAGCTTGGTATTTTTCCGGAACTGTTAGGTGTGTCGTTTTCGGGGTTATTAAGGTTAAAAAATCTAATAATGTCTAACAGATTAACAGATGGCAAACAAAATTAACGGAGCCATTGGCGTCCAACGATGTTGACTACTGTGACATTTTCTCAGTTATTGGGGTCAGAAAAGCTAATTTTGTGTAACGGATGTTGTAAAAAGTAACGGTGAGGGGGGGGGACTAGCAGGTGGGAATTTCTTCTAAAATGTTGACTAATATGTCATTTTTGGGTTTTCTCTGGTTGGCTCAGGTTACACTTGGCAGTTTAATTGGTTGTCAAATTAGACCGGACTAACGTTGGAGAATCTGGTAGATAATGACTTCATAATGAACTCCGATCGCATTAAATCCTAGTAGTATTCACAACCAATAGGATCACCTTTTGCAAGTTTTGAATTTTGAACGAAAATTTCTAAATCAAAATAAATGGATAAAAGCAACCGCCATAAATATCTAATCTAAAATATCTTTTTTATGTTGAGTAGTCTATATTCAAGAAAACACAAAAACTGATTTACGGCACCAACCTATCAAATTAGGATCGTTTTACAGGTACCATAGCTGATACGGAATCGCAAGGACGGGCCTCAAATTTAAACCCTTTTGGAGAATTTGGGGGAAAATTTACCGAAACTTTCCAATAAGGATCCCTTAACTCAAATTTTCTGAGCCATTTTTCTAAAGAATATTACGCCCTAAAAACCAGTAATGGGAAAATAGACGAGCTTTATAAATCATTAAACTAACGCGGAAGGAAAAACTAAAATGTCGCGCGAATTTTCTAAAACGTAAACGACGACGGACCATAAAATATAAAGACGTGCCGAAAAGAAGATATGGGATTTTTATTATGTTCCTCGTGAATGCAAAGTTGAAAGCAGTGACGTACGAATAAAATAAAAAATAAATAAAAGAAAAAAATTATTATTAATAGGTTTGTTAGCCCGTAAATTATCCAATTGCCCCTGCTGTCATTGTCGCTCAATCTTTTTATTCAAATGTAATGTTTCTTACCACGAAATCTCCTAATCTTCAGTAGCTAATCAATAAAGTCAAATTTACTATACACCAACCGTAACAACACTTTTAATTACATAACATGTGACTTCATAACCAATAGTGTTTCTAAGTTTGTATGAAAATTTATAAAGAAGTCCTAATAAAAAAAAATGGTTAAAAACAAGCGCTATATGTATTTAATCCGAGGGGCAAACCGCGGTTCGGAATCTTGTACACTAATTCCAAATAATGCCACTAATTCCACCAATTCCCTTCTAATTCCACTAATTCCACGATTAATTCCACTAATTCTACGACTAATTCCACTAATTCCACTAATTCCACGACTAATTCCACTAATTCCACGACTATTTCCACTAATTCCACGACTATTTTTACTAATTCCGCTACTAATTCCACAAATTTAGTAATATTTCTAAAAAAAGCTTATCCGTCAACTCTTTGTAATAAAATTGCTCGTTGTGTGAATGACCAATATTTATATAACTTTCCTTGTTCTCTACGAAATATATAGTGAATAACCAAATAAGAAATGACGTCGATCGTGTCTCGTCAAATCGTAGATATACTTATACGTTTTTCAAGAAAAGATGAAGAGAATCCTAAAAGTACTAAACTTATAATTTATTATTGTCCACACCTTTTTAGCGAACTTCAACTTCTGCGAGGGAAATTTGCGTATTTTCCTTTTTTGGGACATAGTACCTCCAATATGTGTTAAAAAACTTACCTACCTATATATATTTGTCTTTCCTTTATTTTCTCTCTATTTTTTAGTTAGTTCATATCTTTTAACTATGTTGAGATAATCTTGTCGTTTCAATTAAAATGGCCCACATTCAGTGAAATTTAGGGGACCATAAAAGATATATTCCTTATTACAATATCTGTATCATTTTGACGCTGCCATACAAACTCGCATACAAATGTTGTTGATTTGGGTTTTAAAAAATTTATTTTGTATTGTTCGTAATCGATCTGTTCTATTATTGTTCCTATAAACCATTGGTTTGAATAACTGACTGCGTAAAAACTATCTAATAATATATTAGTTTCGGACATTTTACTTTCACGTGTATAGAATCATTCTCGAATCCATGGAGGTGAGGATTATCACTCTCGATATCACAACCTTCTGATTCTACATCAATATCTGAATCCGGCTGGGATTCCGATGTACTCGAGGATGTACTGGGTTTGGATATCCTACTTTTTTTCGGATTAGGTTGTTTTGGTCTTTTAGTCCTTTTGATACTAGAAGAACCACTTGTAATAAATCGCCTAAGACGATCATTGCTCACACGACCATTCTACCCATTTAATAACCAATAGGCACGCCTTTTTATTTACAGCATTCTTATCTTTTATTTTGATTTCAACATAGGGAGAACCAACGGACACTTCTTTAATTTTTCCAGAATAATCTATAAATTCAAAGAGTCCTCTATATTTAGGTTTGTATCATTTTCCATTGCGCTAGCTCTTAACAGTCTTTCCGCGCAGTCCCTTGCGCTCGACAATTCGTAAATGAGCGAACGTTCCAGTCAAAACAAGATAATAATCTGAGGATTGCGTTGTTGCCACTTGTTGCATAGGAGAAAAAACGTTGCCAGAGTGTGCACTAATTCCAGAGTAATTCCACTAATTCCACGACTAATTCCACTAATTCCATGACCATGACTAATTCCAGTAATTCCATGACTAATTCCACTAATTCCACGACTAATTCCACTAACTCCACGACTAATTCCACTAATTCCATGACTAATTCCACTAATTCTATGACTAATTCCACTAATTCCAGGTAAGTGTACACCACAATTCCAGCGCGGTTTACCCCTCGATTTAATCTAAAGAAGAGAATACCAAAAAAATATTTCAGATTTATTTAAATTACATGCATTTGGGTCATTCTTTTACAAATAATATATATATATATATATATATATATATATATATATATATATATATATATATATATATATATATATATATATATATATATATATACAGTGACCGGCAAAAAGTTGGACACATATGGGAAAAATTTTTATTATTGGAATATTGAAAAAACTTTTTATGCCGATTGTCTCTGCATGATGGGTAACCTAAAAATTCATTTTGACATTTGTTACGTGATTACTCGTTTGCCGGCAAAATTGAAAAAAATATATATTGTCATGGAAAACTGGTATTAGATGACAAGATATTGAAAAAAGTTATTCGAAAAAAGTGTTTAGATTTTAATTTTATACTCCTTGGCAAAGTCTGGAGCCAAAATTAAAAAAAAAAATATTTTACATTTTTTGACAAAAAAATGTACAATATTAGTTTCATATTCCCATGAATTTAATAAAAATGTGTTAAATGATCGAAAACCAAGGTAATAACCTATTATCTCAACATTTTTGTTATTACTTAAAAGTTTTATTTGATAAAATTTAAAATTTAGCTATTTTCCATGTACTTGGCTGTGGCCAGGCCCTGTATCTGGCAACCATTTTGGTAGACACGTTAAAATTTCTTCAAAATTAGAGCAAACGGTCTTTCGTAAGCATATTGTTCCAGAAGTAACTATAAATGGTAAATATGGTTGCCAGATACAGGGCCTGGCCACACCCAAGTACATGGAAAAAAGCTAAATTTTAAATTTTATCAAATAAAACTTTTAAGTAATAACAAAAATGTTGAGATAATAGGTTATTACCTTGGTTTTCGATCATTTAACACATTTTTATTAAATTCATGGGAATATGAAACTAATATTGTACATTTTTTTTCAAAAAATGTAAAATATTTTTTTTTTAAATTTTGGCTCCAGACTTTGCCAAGGAGTATAAAATTAAAATCTAAACACTTTTTTCTAATAACTTTTTTCAATATCTTGTCACCTAATACCAGTTTTCCATGACAATATATATTTTTTTCAATTTTGCCGGCAAACGAGTAATCACGTAACACATGTCAAAATGAATTTTTAGGTTACCCATCATGCAGAGACAATCGGCATAAAAAGTTTTTTCAATATTCCAATAATAAAAAATTTTCCCATATGTGTCCAACTTTTTGCCGGTCACTGTATATATATATATATATATATATATATATATATATATATATATATATATATATATATATTTGTAAAAAGAAATAATATGTTCTTCCGATTTATGTTATTTACGTGGTTATTTATAAATTTTAAAAGGTTGCTTGTTTCCGTCACACTTCAAATTCATTAACTCCGGTTCCAACCATCGGATTGATACCGTTGTCTCCTATTGTATTTATTATTGTATTAGCTATCTAATCGCATGCTACAGAGAATTTTATAACATTATTTAATGAAAATTAATAACAAATAAATTGTTTAAATATTTTTTCATGCTTGCCCCCACAGCGTATAAAATCGCAAAAGATATCATTAAATGCTTTGTGTTTTACTTCAATAATCCATCAAAAAATAGGAGTGGAGTCTCTATTAGGTCGAAAGATATTTATTTATTAATTTCGAGCGCGTGTCACACGCCGAACGCTATGAGCTGCGCGCCGTGCGCCGCATGTCGCGCACGATGTAGAGTTTGCACTCGTTGCTTGCTTCTAAACATACATGAGTTCTTTTACAGAAACTGTTTCGAATGGGAACAACACATGCATTATAAAAGAGACCCGTAAAAAGTGACAATGATTTAAAAAGAAAGTACTGCCTACAACTCGTGAGAAAGCATTTGAAAGTCAATGAGTGTGATGGTCGTACTGCTTGTGTGACCAACCTCACACTTGTTCAGAATCGAACGCTTTTTTTACTCGTTGTACAATCATGTCATGTTTTATACTGCACTGACAAAAAAACAGCAAAAATTTACAAAAATATAGTAAATGCTTCAAAAAGGAGTGGTAAAAATTTCTATAAAAGTGGTATATATTAATAGTAACAAAATTATTTTTAGAATGTAATCAGAAAGGCTACATAACAATAAATAAAACCGTGAGACAACGGTATCCATCCGATGATTAGAACCAGAGATAATGAATTTGCAATGTGACAGAATCAAACGAACTATTAAAACTTATAAATAACATAACTCGGAAAATATATATATTTTTTAAATTCCCGATACAGGTGTCGACTCAAATAGTAAAACGATGCAAAAAAAATTTTTTTACACATTTTCAAAATTGCAACATTTTTTTCGCCCAAATCCGTACGATTTGTAATAGAATAACTCATATTGCCTAATAAATCAAAAAGAAAAAACTGCTCTAGCATGCAACTTTGACATCAGTGAGGATTTTTTTTATAAAAACCAATCTCCCTGTGAATTAAATGTACCTACTAAATCCATTGTCAAGTTTAGGTATTGTAATACCTAAAAAGTTAGGAACATAAAAATCCTTACTTTGAATAAAGTTTATGTAAAAACCAAAATACCTGTGTTTTCGTGCACCTGTTACTTCGAAACACCGTTATTTTGGACATGTTTTATAATCACCAGAATTACCTGTTATACAAAAACTTTTTAGTGCCAATAAGCAGGTTGAATATTGTTTTATATATTCCCCGGACGAAAAACAGGATAATTAGCGATATACCTCATTAAAAGTCCCTAGCAAAATGAGTTAGGTAAATCTCCAGTTTTCCAAGCGCAAAAAGTATATTTAACAGAAATAGCGTCCCTTCTGTCTAACTTCACATAAACAGGGGCAAAACTTATCTTTATTAGCATGGTAAATATGTAAGAGAACAAAAGATTTCAATGTAGTGGAAAATATTCCGACAGATTATTTTCTAGGACTATTAAGGTCGTTGTCATTAAGTTGTTCCACTCATTGTTCGAGTTTAATTTAAATTTGTTTATGCATGCCTGAACAACACACCTAAGCAAACCTTTTTTACCAATACGAAGTGTACGTAGGCCCTTACTACTCGAAGCGTATAATATGTGAACTGAGATGAATACATCATTTTCATTTCGTGTTTAAGACTGCTCGAGGTCTTGCTGTTCTGTTTACAATTTTGTGTTACAGATTATGTGTTAAATGGTGTCATGCTGGCATATTTCTCACGATGCAAGGAACAACTTTTGTCCTTACACGTTTTTGAAAATTTTTAAATTGGCTCAGTGGAAACGCTCCCCATTCAGCGCCGCGCATAAGCGACGTGATGCGAACTATTGCTTACACCTGACCGAAATTTGTTTACTTGGGACCACATTCTTTAACAAACCGTAACATTTCACTCCTGTGCCTGCCCATTCACAAGGTGCAATAATCAAATTTTTTAATACGGCAAGTTTTCAGACAAAAAAAAATATTATCTTCTAACGGAACCGGAAGCCTGTACTTAATTCATAACAGTTGCGTAGCGGATCTGTGGTAAAAGCAATTGCGGTTTTTACTTTAGAGGACAATTTTTTGTAGTGTAAAATTTTTATAGTTCACTAATTATATCCAATTAAGACAAAAAATGTCAGTTTCGTGACCATGAAGACAATCCTACGAAATTGTAGTCATAATGAGCAAGTTTCCACTGATTGTCATAGAACAAAAGGGGGTTATAGGTTCTACTGTATTCATTAAAAGCCTGAATTTTTGATATCTTTACATATACGACACAATTAGTGTAAAAAATGCACTGCTTCTGTGGCAATCACTCACAACCCAAATACTTGTTTTAGGTTGGATGATTCAAAACGCCCAACAAACAAAATCATTACTTGTTAAAGGTCTTTTATACTACCGAAAAGAAAAATTTAAAAATATTCCTTCGAGTTTTTAATACACAAACTAGAGGAAAACTCATCATAGTCAAAATAACAAGTTATCGATCCACTTCCATGTTTGAAATAAGCTTTTAAAAAGGTAAATACCCTTATATTAGGTTTTAAATATGAATACTGCTTCAAAAAATACACCAATTTATTTTTAATATTTTTAAGTATATGCCGATGTATCGATTACATTTAGAAATACGCCTTTGACTTATTCGTCTGCGAATATACCTATCGCGTCCTATAGGAGAGCAAATTGTAATTTACTTTCAGAAGAATATTAACGAATGTTAGGTTAGGTTTGCTGATCGCCTCCATGATTGCCAACCTAATTTCATTTATAGTTTCGGCTTTAAAGTTTTTAGCCCTAACAGTTTCAGTATACTAGGTAGGTATGGATAGAATAGTATAGATAGAAATAACGGAGCAACAATGTTAAAAAAAAAAATACTAGGAATGGGAGCCGATTACTCCGTTCAAGAGTGATGAATTTTTAATTGAATTTTAAATTTTGTGGAATGTATCGTTTAGCCAAAGAATGCCTCAGTAGGGAGCATCATAAAAATCCTACAATTTTAAATCTGAATGAGAAGATTATTAAACTTGATGAAGTTGTAAATGGCGCCAAGAAAGAGTTTTTAATGATAATTGGCGAGCTATATTTTAAAAGGTAATGGTATCGTCAGATTTATACAATGTCGAGTTTATATTGTTTTTAATTAAAAAAAAGTATACCCATACCATGAATAAATTTAGTTTTCAAGTTTTATACGCTACTGCATAACAGAGCATTTGTCATAAAAACGTTACCTACATGTAGGGAAACCTAAAGAAAAACTGATGTTTTTTTAAAAAATTATTATACTGTGATTCTAAACATGCAGTTAAAAATCCAGAGTGCTGTTCAAGTTTGTGCAAGTAAACACATATTTTTAAATAACCGCTCCGCTTTTGTCGTTTTTTTAATTTAAACGCTGCCGTTTAAAAATCGCCTCTTATGAAGCGGCAAGCAACTTTAACGTTCCCAGCTAAATACAATTTCAAATCTAGAAATGAGCACTTTACATTTTAAAAAACTTGACACTGATACGACTCACTCTTCCCAGCAGCAGAAAGTTAAATTATAAATAACATACACCGATAGGAGTTATAAGTGAAGTGCAGTAACAACGGTTATCGTAATCGGAATACGCCATCCAATCTGAATTACCACTGGCAGCGCGGCGTATTTCCATTCTATATATGGCCAGAACGCAGCCATAGAAAACTGCTCGTTGTCTATGGGTGCTCACCCAACCTGAGCAAAAAGGTGGTCAGGTTTGCTCAGTTTTGATTGATATAGATACATATATATCTATATCAATGAAAACTGAGCAAACCTGACCACCTTTTTGCTCAGGTTGGGTGAGCAGCCATAAAAAACGAGCAGTTTTCTATGGCTGCGTTCTGGCCATGTATGGAATAGAAATACGCGGCAGCGCGGTATAGATAAAATAAATTGATTGAGTCGGCCGATACTTGGTGGAAGTCCATAACTAATATTATGGGTTAACCAGAAAAACTACTAGTTTGACTTAGTAAACTTCCACTATATTGACAAAATTATTGACATGTTTCGCTACACTGTAGCTGCTTCGGAATAAGTTTTACGAATGAGTGGTGACTAACAATTGCAATAATGTAAACCTCTAGGGTAATTAAATAATATAATAAAATAGGGGTAGGTAGATGATTTAATCTGGTACATTTGGGTTTTCCTAAAGCTTAAAATGAATATAATATTTTATTTTTACAAAGGGGTGTTATCAGACAAAATTTAATGAGGTAGAATTACTAGTAAAGCTTAAGATGCCTAAAATATTTTATTTTTACAAAGAGGTGTTAAACAAATTTAATAAGGTAGAATTACTAAGCTCTATTTGGTCATTAAGAAGTACGTTTATTTATTTCCATGGACTCTAGCAAATTCAATTTGACACCTTTATTTTCAATATGTAAAATTTTATAATTCGGATCAAAATTATGTTGATTTTCTACTAAATGGCAGGCATAATTAGAGTCTTGTTTATGTTTAATAAAGCTATTGTGATGTTCTTGTATCCTTTTACTAAAATTCCTACCAGTTTGGCCTATGTACGTCTTCGGACAGTCTTTACATGTTAATTTGTAAACACCGGATTTTTTATTTTTGTTTGTTTTTGTTTTACTATTTCTAATGAATCTGCCTAAAGAATTATTGGTTTTGTAAGCAACGTTGATATCATGTTTATTTAAAAAATTGCCAATCTTTTTAGTAGGCTCTCCAACAAAAGTAATAAGGTTAAATTTTTTATTATGGTCCTTGATGTGCGGATAAACTAAATCAATGGCTTTTTTGTATGTTTTTTTCCTTAAAATTTGATCAATTAGATTAGAGGCATATCCATTATTAATAGCAATTTCTTTTATTATGTTCAACTCTTTCAAAAAATCTTCTTCATTTAAAGGGAAAGTTACAAGTCTATGAATCATGCTATGGAATGCTGCTAATTTATGTTGTATGGGGTGGCAAGAATTATTAGGTATTGTAGTATCTGTATAAGAAGGTTTGTGGTAGACAGAGAAGACATGTTTATGTTTTTCTGTTCTTATAGTTAAGTCGAGAAAATTAATTGAGCCATTTAATTCTTTTTCTATAGTAAATTTGATATTATTATGTAAGCTATTGATAAATTCTAGAAAAACTTTTAATTGTCTATCAAGAAGAAATAGTAAATAGTAAGTGTTTACAAATTAACATGTAAAGACTGTCCGAAGACGTACATAGGCTAAACTGATAGGAATTTTGGTAAAAGGATACAAGAACATCACAATAGCTTTATTAAACATAAACAAGACTCTAATTATGCCTGCCATTTAGTAGAAAATCAACATAATTTTGATCCGAATTATAAAATTTTACATATTGAAAATAAAGGTGTCAAATTGAATTTGCTAGAGTCCATGGAAATAAATAAACTTAAAAACTCCAACGTACTTCTTAATGACCAAATAGAGCTTAGTAATTCTACCTTATTAAATTTGTTTAACACCTCTTTGTAAAAATAAAATATTTTAGGCATCTTAAGCTTTACTAGTAATTCTACCTCATTAAATTTTGTCTGATAACACCCCTTTGTAAAAATAAAATATTATATTCATCTTAAGCTTTAGGAAAACCCAAATGTACCAGATTAAATCATCTACCTACCCCTATTTTATTATATTATTTAATTACCCTAGAGGTTTACATTATTGCAATTGTTAGTCACCACCCATTCGTAAAACTTATTCCGAAGAAGCTACAGTGTAGCGAAACATGTCAATAATTTTGTCAATATAGTGGAAGTTTACTAAGTCAAACTAGTAGTTTTTCTGGTTAACCCATAATAATAGATAAAATAATTCGAATTACAATTCGTCGTAACCTAATAATCATAAAAGAACTCGCGGAGTCAGATTAGGCTTGGTACGACGCGACGTGTGACTCTTAAAATTTTTGTTATTCCTACACCCTTATTATCCTTCACAATTCTATTAATAAGCCAAAATATTGTTTTTCCCCTTTACAAAATTTATACAATTTATAGTCTGTCATTTTCTATTTACTTTGAGTCGCAAATGTTACTGTCAACAGACCGAACGTATAAACCGCAGAGTATTATCACATGCCCTGAAATCGGTAATATTGGAATATGTTTAACTGCCACAAATGCCACTAATACTCACTCAATCGATGTTAATTTACATAAGTGTTAAATATTAACCCCGGCATTTCCCGAAATGGTATGAAAATTAGAACGCTTTTAATTGCACCGGAAATTAAGAATTTCTAGACTATTTGTTGATTCCATTGTTTTTTTTTATCTATTTCTGTTAAATTTGTATCCTTGGTAAAATAGTTGATACAATATTAGTTTATCTGCCGAAATTTTGTATTCCAATACAAAAAATTAAAAGAAAAGTTCTCTCTTCTATGGTTGAAATTAAAATTATACCATTGCAGCTCAGCATTTCATTTATCATTATTAACTAAGCAGGTTCCTACCATTGCATCTGACAATGCACACTATAACAAAAAATGTAGTAAAAATAAAGGTATTTTATAATTCACATTCTAAAATGAAATATGGACTATTTGAATAACAATAGCTTTGTTCGCGGAGACGATCCGGAACTAGTCCGTGACAAGTGCGCGTGCGCTTTGCGATTATTTGCGTTCGCGGTGCAGAAAATCACTGATTTTGACAATAAATTTGGCGTTCGCGGTGATGCGAGAACAAGTTCAGGACACATCCGTAACCAGTCAAAACGATCTGAGGATTATGGCATGAATTATTTGTCCGCGCAAGTGCAGTGTGAAATTTGTTTGAAAATTGTCGTTTAATTTTGGGCGGGCTGTATTTTGCGATAACGAACAGTTAAATTTCATATGCTGTTAGTTGTATAAAGGTAGATATAAATTTGTATATAATAAATATGCTCTAGTATATTCAATTAGTCTTGTATTTAAAATTACTCATAACAGAACAAATATGTCTTTATGGCAATTTTAATCATTATATAATGTTAAATTAGGTTGTTCAGTCTAAAAATTTAATTCAAAATAATAAAATATGTTTAAGGTTAAGTGATTCGCAGATGTTCCGGACAAGCACGTTCACCAAAAACGTTCGCGGAGATTTGTCAATTCCTGATCGGTTTCGAATCGCACATGCGCATAAATGTTTGGGATTATTTAACTTGTACAGGTTACGGACTGGTCACGGATCGTCTCCGCGAACAAAGCTATTGTTATAGTTCAAGATTTGAGAGCTAATAGTTATTTGTGTAACTAGTGCAAAAAGTATATATTTGTTGCACGATGCATGAAGTTTGCAGCTCGAGACGAAGTCGAGAGCTGCAATCATGCTGAGTGCAACAAATATACTTTTTGCACATGTTACACACAATATTTTTTCTACGATCGGTTTATTTTTTATTACAGTATTTTACAATTTAAGAAATATTTTACAATGCAAGGAATATTAAAATAGTTCTAACAAAAACATAAACAGTTTAAACTAACGTGATTTTTACAAAACTAGTTGTTTACTTTTTTCGAGTTAATTTCAATTTTAATATCGCAGTTAGAGCAATTTACTATGGTAACTGATGGACAAACTTCATTTCCAGTAATTTTTTGAATTTTGTTTTCGTTTTTGCTTGTAGAGGTCTCAGGTTCTTCATTTAAAACTCTTTTTCGAATTGTTGTGAAATTTCCGGTATTGGTACTTGGTTCACCTTCCAAAATTTGAGTCGCTATTTCAGTTTTCTTAGAAATTGATTCCTCAATGTAGCCCTCAGCTACAGTTGAAGATTTCCATCCTCCATGTCGTTTTAATGTTAACATGTCTGCCCCCGATTCCACAAGCAATGTTGCAGAAGATCTGCGAAAACAGTGTCCCGTATATTGCATTGGATTTTCAATATTCAAGTATTTTGCAATATCACTTGGAATTTTGCCAAAAGTATTTACACCAACAGGTTGAACTGAACATTTTCCGTTGAAATATCTTATAAAAAATCTAGTGTGATTTGTAGACTGGGGACGAAGGGATGCATATTTACGATACATTTCAACAAAATTAAAACATCTAATTTTACCGCTTATTACGAATGATCGGGGTTTGTTTGTCTTGGAATCGGGAATTTTTACTGTTATTATAGAGCCCATGTCATTAATATCATTTAATGTTAGTTTTTGCAACTCGTCCCTGCGGCATGCTCCTGCAATGCCAAATACTGCAACTATCTATAAGAAAACATAAGTAAGTATAAAGTTAAAAATTAACATTTATTTTGTATGTGTTACCTTCATCATTAGATATTTATTATCCGGAGCTTCAACCAAAAATTTGTCAAATTCCTCTCTGGTAAAAATTTTTGATTTTTTGGGACGAAATCCTACTGACTTTTTTTTTAAAAATGGGATTAATTTGGTAAAATTTCGAATATCCACATTTTTATTGATGATAAGTGTAGCCTTTAACATTGAATATTCTGACCATAAGGTCGATGGCTTTAGTATCTCAGATTTTTCTTTTAAATACGCTAGAAGCACGTTTTCAGTAACGTTTTTAACAAACTTTGTGTCGCACCAGTCTGTAAACCGTCTATAACAAATTTCATAGACTTTTTTAGATTTTTCTGGTAATAAATCTGCTGCAGCTTCATTTGCTGTCTCAATTATATCTGGAGGAGTACAAATAGTTTCTTCCTCACCATCACTGTCCGAACTCGACATTTTTACGATTTAAATTCACACTAGCTCGTATTTTATTTATGCATTAAATTTAAGTTTTAAACTGACAACTTGAAATTAATTACGGAAATTGTCACTGTCAAACACCATCCATAGGTTACTATGAATAATATGGTTTTGTTAGTGGCACAATTTGGATTACTTAAAATTGGAGTAAAGCTTTTTTATCTTTTTAATATTAAACACTGGTGTTTTGAGGAATATTAAATAGTACCTATGTGTCTATAGTTGCCACGTTGATACGTATACTCAAATATACAAGAAAAAATTTTTATCTTTAATATACTCGTATTCATTAGGGTATCAAAGTGTTTTTTGCACTAGTGCAAAAAATAAGTTACTTTTTGCACTAGTGCAAAAAATTAAGCTTTTGGCACAGTAAATAGTGCAAAAAGTACTAACTTTTTGCACGATCGTAGAAAAAGCCATTTTTTGCTACTGTTGTGTAAAATAATAATTATATGTTAGACAATAAAAAAATAGTTAGAAGAGTTTAATACTGAAAAACCTAATATGAAATCAGGCTTTAATTACGGAATTTGCGGGATATTTATATGAAACATCAGAAAAATATTAGTTGGGAGTAAACAATTATGTAGAGCTTTAATATTGTATGTATATTTATTTAAATAAAAATATATTTGTTTTTTACTATTCCACTACTACAAACACAAGGCAGGTTGGGTACAGTCTTTAACGCTTGGTAGCTATACAACTGCTTCCGACTGTAATAGACAATGTTCAGCGATTTTTTAACCTTTAATTATTTTTTTTACCATTGGTTAAATCTTGAATATCTTGACTAAATTTTAACACTGTATTGAAATTAAACAGGGTGTTAGCTAACCCCGAATTAAATTTTCTCGGTGCAACCCGCTGTTAGTATTGTTTTTACCCATTTAAATTTTATTTTTTTCTTTTAAAAAGAGCTGTCAGTTTCTTTGACACAAAATTTTTAAAAAGCAGTTTTTCTTGTTGTTTCATAAGTTTTGTTTATATTAAGTTTCATATTAAGCTTGGGCCTTATTTAAATGATTAAAACGAGCTAGAACGGTAACTTTCATCTTTTTATTTTATGTTGCCACATCGCCGTGGTTATATTTGCATTTTACAGATGCATGACGTAATGCGGTGTATGAATAATTCAAATATCACTTTATTGCATTGATTTTAGCGCACCACTACTTTTTAGTGGATACGGCACTTTAAATTTGAAAGCAGTATGCAGTGCCGTAGCTAGGCTTAATTTGATTGAAGGCAAGCCAGGATTTGGGCGCCCCTATACCTAATTAGCTTATGGACTCTTTTGCGGCCCTTTGCCACCGGCGCCCCTAGGCAAGGGCCTACTCTGCCTACAGCACTTCTAGCTACGGCACTGCCAATATATAAAAATTTAAATAACATATATTAAGTATGCATTTAGAAAATAATAGAACTACATTTATTTTAGCAAGCCGTTCCAATATAAGAATCATTTGAGAACGAAGAAAATCGCGCTATTGAACAACGAATTTTTCTCTCTTTTTTTGCACTGGTATGCAAAATTGTGTAAAATAATTAACTAATATTGTATAAAAAAATATACTAAAAACGTAAATTTAATAACACAAATAAATAAAACAAAACATTATGGTCAACAAATAATAATTTAGAAATTTTAATTAAAACCGTTCTAATTTTCATATCGTTCCAGGAAATAACGGGGTTAATCAATAATTATGTAAATTACCATCGACTGAGTGAGTATGAGTGGCATAAAACTGTTAAACATCTTAGATATTACCGATTTCAGGGCATGACATATTACTCTAATAGGCTAACAAAGTATATAGACTAGAAACTGAATAACACATCTGTTTCTAAACTGTTGATGAGCGCTATCTTTAGTCTGTATGCCCAAGCTTGCTTTAATGATCGATCGAATCAAACTTAAAAACCAAAGAAATCATTATTATCGGGAACACATTTTTGAAAACCTGCATTACCAACAGCGTACGCGGGGTTTTTATTAAAATATACAGTGTGTTCATGGACGGAGTTACCTCCACTATTGTACAATTTAAATAACAGTGTACCAAGTTCATTAATAAATTCTTTAGCACAGCTACGGGGTGTACGATAGACAGAAATTATATACAAATTATTTTTATAACCTCATTTTTTAATACCATAATACATGCTTCAAAGACCTTTTCAGTACATTTTTTATAGGGAATTGTTTTAAAACTTAATCCGTTACGTGCAAATATACAAAACCACCTCTGTTAGACTCACGACAGAACTGAGAACACAAATTAAAATTTTCCAGGTGTAGAAGGCTAAGCTCATTACTTTTACATCAATGCTCTACAACTGATATAATATCGACCTTCATTTTTGCCAGTGTTCAATGAATCACACTTTCCCATTATTCCAGCTACATTCAGTTTTAACTTTAGAATCACACTATAATAGTTTAAAAAAAAACATTAGTTTTTCTTTAGGTTTCTCTTACACGTAGGTAATGTTTTATGACAAATACCCGGCTACGCAGTAGCGTATAAAACTTTAAAACAGAATTTATCCAGGGTATGCGGCAATAACATTACCTCTTAAAATATGACTCGCCTATTTTTATTAAAAACTTTTTCTTGATGTCGGCGTCGTTTACAGCTTCGTCACGTTTAATAATCTTCTTATTCTGATTTCAAATTGTAAGATTTTTGTGATGCACCCTACTAAGGCATTGTTTGGCTAAACGATATACTCCACAAAATTTAAAAGTTAATTAGAAAGTCATCACTCTTGAGCGAAGTAATCGGCTTCAATCCCTATTATTTTGTTTGTTCTTTTAAACGTTGTTGTTGCTCAGTTATTTTATAAAAACCAATGACTTTAATTTTTAAAATAGATACATAAGAGAGACATAATTCATCAAAAAATCAGAATGGCTTGTTCAATCATTTCGCGTTTTCAAAAAATATGTTAATATTATTGCACAATCAAAACACACAGTTTCCCGCCTGATGCTATCCTACGAAAGATAACTGAACGTAATGGGCTAGGTGAAAAATCAAATTAAGGATATGGCAACACCGTCATGCCTCACATCATTTTGCATAATTTTTGTGGAACATTTTAATCTTCAAAATAAAATTTACTTCGAATTCAATTCACATACACACCCTTATGTATTTCCAATACAGAATATTCCGAAGAGTAGACTAATATTAATAATTTATTTATTTAGTATATGATTTTTTTAAATGCACATAGTTCCATAATAATAAACGATGAAAGTTGGCAATAGTGAATTTGGGCCACTTCTGTTTTGTGGTCTTTGTGTCATAAAGGATGATTTTAATTGACCTTTTTTTTATTGTAGGTCTAAATAGACAAATCAGATCCCCTGGTCTCTGTTCACATGTCAGGTACAAAATGAGCATAATTATTCAAACTGGTTACAGCCAAAACTGTTATTTTCTGAAGAAACTTCTTCTGGATTTAAAAGCCTTCCTGAGCAACTGCGATCTTGACATATAAGCACACTCTGTTGATCTGAGAGACAAGATTTTCAAAATTTAGATTAATGAATGTAAAAAAAATTATTTTTTGTGACGAGTACAATTTTATTAATGATATTGTAAAATTGAATGTCCGGTTAAGTCTTAAGAAATATTTAAGTGATACAAATATCGAGGATAAACCTTCAAATTCTGGACACTTTAGAAAGCACAAAATTTGTCCCGACAGCAAAATCAGTAGCAGTAATAAAGAGTTAAAACTTATCGTAGGTTTTTTTTTTATGTACCATTCAATTAATAAGTAAAATTAAATAGTGCCTGATTTGTGTGATATAAATAACCATTACTCAGTATGTAAGATGATTCTGAAGATGTTTTCCTCTTGTTTCATGTTAAATGCTCGATGGAATTCGACCTATTCGACCTCCACACAAGCCCAGAGTGATGTTAACGCAACAGAAGAAATCTGATTAGAACCTTTGTACGATTGTGACTTTGACCTTGCTTTAACATTCTCATAGGATTTTGGATTTTTATTAACTAAATTAAGACCTTGCTTTAACATTATCTTGTAAGTCATGTTGTTGCGAGATGACCTGGTAAAAATTTCTTTATGATTTCTATTGACTAAATGAAGTAAAAAACTAGTAAAAATAGGACTGTTGTTTTACTTTTAAATACGACACAATTTTGTATTACTTTTAAAGGTTAATTGATGTTTTGTTATTTTATGCTATGTTGTATTTAAATATTTGTTTCAGCAAATAGCCGCTATTGACATGTTTCATATTTTATCTGATTTTTTTTTATAAACGTCCAATAAAACATTTTTTAAAATTATGTAAATAGAGCAAAGTTATAAAATGTCAAAACATTAATTTGACCTTTAGCTGATCATATTATTATGGTGACTTCTCTTCCGCATCCCGCTTCCGCCAATCATACTTCGGACCCTACCAATGAGGGCGCCACCATTACGTCACGGATATTGCGACCAATTAGCACGCTCTTCACGTCTCTAACCTGTTGTTCTGTGCTGTATTCTGAGCCCTCTTAATACTTATTGCTGTGTAGTTCAGTATAAATTTTAAATATTAGAAGGCTACTTTGTAATATAGTTTAATAAAATAATCTCGATGTCCTACTCGCAAAATTATTGCAGCGGTGCCAACGCTTAGTTTATTTCTTAAATTTTAGTCGCCTATCATGAGACTACGTAACCAGAGGGCATCTCCCCGTTTTGGTTTAATTGCTATTTCGAGAGCAAATTTGATTGGAAAAATTCTAGTTTTTTTAGGGATAAGCTCTTCGAATGGAGTACTTGTATTAGGAAATAAAAAAAAATCCCACAATGTTATAAAAATCCCAATAGGGAGGATGGGAGCCGATTACCCCTCCTATGACTCGTCTGTTTGAAAAAATCATGTAGGGTTTTATGAATAATTCAGAGAATCTTTTCTCCAATGATTTTAAAGCACCGATATTTCATAAAACGAACGTACTTTCTTCTTGAAATGTTAGGCTTGTGAAAGCATATTTTTAAGTAAAGGTGAAAATGCGGACTAGCGAAAAAAAGTGAATAAATTTCCATAATTAAAAAGTTCAAAGAATGTCAAACTTGTCGAGTTTATAAAAGGTAATTTAACTCTTTCGGAATGCACTGTAGTGGCCACGATTTTTTACACAGCTCAATTACGCCCTGTGATTTATTTTCGATATGAAAACTATTTGTCCAGTCAGATGGACCCATAATGATGATGAAATGATGAAATGATGTATTAGTACCATTAGCGACATCTCTTACAATTTCATTGAAATTCCGCTCGACATTTTAGGCACACTAGTTTTGTAGTTTGTGCTGAGGTAACGGAATACTCAATTGAATTTGAGTGACAAAACATGTAAAAACTGAGGTAATTATTTAGATTAACGTAAACAGCGAATTTTTTCATGAAATTTTGCACAGACCCTAATTTTGGGTCGTAGAACACGAAAATTTTTTTTGTGCTCACCCAACCTGAGCAAAAAGGTGGTCAGATTTGCTCAGTTTTGATTGATATAGATATATATGTATCTATATCAATCAAAACTGAGCAAACCTGACCACCTTTTTGCTCACCCTACAAATTTAAAGAAATTCATTGAAAAAGCTAACCTAAAAGTTTAAAAAAAATTTTTACAAGACCGCCAAGAACTGACTTCGGATTCGTGTTCTACGACCCAAAATTAGGATCTGTGCAAAATTTCATGAAAAAATTCGCTGTTTACGTTAATCTAAATAATTACCAAAACGGACAAATAGTGATCAAATTATTGACAGAAGGTAAGTAAATGTATTATTCTAAGATTTGCAATATATACAGATTAACGAGAATTTCACGTATCTCCAAGACACAATAGTGTGAACTTCAAAATGAACCGGAGAGTCAAAATGAAGGTAATTTTTTATGAGAATTCTGCAGATATCGGAGATGCTATTTTTTCAGTTTTATCGCATGACAATGAAGATATGGGAACAGCAAGAAACGGAGAGGTACTAGAGTTGAAACTTAAAGAAAATGGAGAATTAGACGAAGAGGAACCACAGATACTGATGGTGCAGGTATTCCACTTAAAGGTAAATAATAAACATTAAATTCGATAAAGAATCGGTCCGATTTTTCTCTTTTTTACATTTAGCCATCTAATCCGTAAGTAGTTCTAAATTTCAACATTTTATCACGTCTTCCTCGCGGCTCAAAGCTAAATTCCGCATTGCTTTTGGGAAAACATTCCCTCTCCAATAAAGGCGATAAAGTCCTGGTAATTTAGTTTAAATATAAAGAATTCGTCTGAATAAAACCTACACTTTATTTAATAAATAAAACATTTCCAGGTTTTATTGAAATATAAATTGCTGCATTTCTAGAGTTTAAATTGCATTCAGCTTAAAACGTTAAAGTTATTTACGTAAAAGACTGCTTTTGAAATTAAAAAGACAAACAGAGCGGAGCGGTTATTTAAAAATATGTTTTTATTTGCGCAAACTTGGCTTGCACAGAAAACGGTTATTTTTCTTTGTTTTATTGTTCACGAGCTATTGCTCGGCACTTCGCTTGACAGATGAATATATTGTAGCATTTGTAGCGTTTCGCTACAACGTTAAGTAAATTTAATTCAATATTAAAATAATTTAAAATACTTTATTTTAAAGTGTTCCCTGGATACTACTACAGGTCTATATAGCTACGCAATTTGCGTAGCTGTATAGATCTGTGATTCTACCCAGTTATGTGGCGCATTCGGCTTATTATTATTAAGTACCGAAAATAAGTACTATACTTCCGGATATATATAAATCCCTTGTCAGCCTGCTTTTTCTACCTAGAAATTTTAACGGAGAAATGTGTTTGGAGTCGTTAGTAACAGCCATTGATCCAACTTTAACAGCTAGAATTGAGCAGGATAATCGTTACCGTGCCGAAAACCTAATTTCCCAATAAGTTGGGGCTCCTCCCCATTACGCGATGCCTGTAAGACAATCCTTTGATGCGACTTTTCCAGGCCGATGGATGAATGACCCGCACTGTTACCAGAGATTTGTCTTCGTTGGACTTTTTTTGTGTGGCCATTTGAAGACAAAAATTTATGCGAAACGGCCTGCTATTGACACCAGATTTGTGACGGTCCGCACTATCACCAGATTTGTCTTCGTTGGACTTTTTTTGTAGGGCCATTTAAAGACAAAAATTTGTGTCGTTACAAGACTTGCGGCTACGTATCGTGCACGAGTGTAATGTCATCACGCCAGAAATTCTCCATAATGCAATGTTAGGGAATATTTTCGACAATTTCTTTAATACTACATGGAGGTTTGTGGTGGGCATTTTTCAACATTTAATAAATTGATACGTTCGGTATGTGAATTTTTAGTCTAAACTTTTTTCCTCTAATTTCGCAAAAACTGCTTTTCCCAACTTGAAAAACTAGGTGGCGTTGGAAAGGTAACTGAGTGCCCTTTAATACGAAGTATCACGCGATATCCTTTACCACTTAACATTTTATGATTATATCATTTTTTTTAACTTCACAAAAGAAAAAGCACTAAAAAGTATGAAATTATATTTTTACGTAATTAACTATGGTTAATAGTTAATTTTGTTCAAAGTTAGGGAACTTGTACACCGAAGTTCTAAACTTTGATGTCGGCGCCATTTTAAAATATAATAGGAATCCTTAATGATAATACATTAATAGATTATTGTTGATAAAGAGTAATTTTTTTAATTATTTATTACTGAGCTTAATGGTCAGCCTAATTGCGTTCGCGTTTAAGTAGTTTTTATACAAAAGTTCTGACCTTTAAAGTAAGCGCAACTTCTTATTAACTCTTTATGAATTATCATTACGGATCCTTATACTGTGAAATTGTGTCGACTTCACTGTTCAGAACTTCGGTGTACAAGTTACCTACCTTTCAACAAAATTAAGTTTACCGTTAACCACAATTATAGATACGTAAAAATATTATTTCATTTTTCTCAAAAAAAAAAAATCCTTTTAGTTCACCTATTCTTCCTTCCCCTTCATCTTATCGCACCCTCTTTAAATTTGTAATGTCCATATAATATTGGATTTGTAGATCTCAGTAACCCAGAAAATGACATAGTTAGCATTTTTAAAGAATTTTTCACCCTCTTCTTTCGCCCCCCTTCCCCGGCGTAACTTTTTTTTAACATCCAGGTTGCATTCAGTAACCCCGAAAATGACCCTCTAATCAACATTTTTGGAGAAATTGGCAGTCGCTTTTCTTTACCTTGCGCTAATATTTTTGAAAAAATACATTTACGAGCGTATATTTTTTTTCGAAAAACGCTTTTCCGAATTACAGACTAACATAATCTCTGGCATGTTTTGTAAAAACACCCATGCGTGCACGTCTAAAGCAACTCACCGTAAAACAAACGTTCCTTCTCTTATTTAACCCCAACACTCATGCACAAAGCGCATTAATTTCCGCCGGACAGGTTTCTTTGATGCGGTAATGAGATTTGCAGTGGAAATTGCGACCGGCGATCGATTTTAGGGCTCGCAAAGGTAAAAACTTTTTGTGGGCAAGTTAATGAAACGAGCACTGGGCATTGTCTACGGGGAAATGTGATTTTCGAATCATGTAATATTATCTGCCGCTTTGTTATTGAAGGGGTATAACATATTATTCTAACAATTTTATTTAAAGGACGTTTTTTTCTACGACTATTTAATAAAACCATCATTTTCGTGCAATTTAAAAAAAAATAATATTAGTCATTATTTACGAGTAGTGAATAATGATTTATTATTCACGGTCTGTGACTAATCACACAAAGCATTTTGTATTATTCACGGTTCTTTAAACCAATCAGGAAGTAAGTTTAACAGAATTTGCAAAACACCAAAGCGACCATGTTCCCCAACGTGTCAGAATGTTTTTGTTTATCTAAGATATCCCACTTACATTTCAAGCCTAAGTACTAACATACCGTGGGCGTCTGAAGAGAAGGGGAATGTAGTGCTCTACCACGAGATTTAAAGGATTGGAGGTTGGAACGGGAAGGCAAAAAATCTGCAGGCAATTTGTTCCATAATCTGGAGACCCTAGGTGTATGAATGAGCGAGAGAAGTGGTCTGTTCTAGGCCTTTGCAGCAGGACAGTAACGGGATGCATACGTAACGCACCTCTTGTGGTTCTGTTAGGAATAGTCAAGGGGAGAATAATATCGGCTAGTTCTTCAAAGCAAAATTCGTGGAAGTACGGGTAGAAAATGGATAAATCCCCAACAGCTCGGCGATGAGCGACAGAAGGAAGTTTCCTTGTGAGGACTGACTGTTTGATGACTTTGATACCCCAAAGTTGTTGCATGTATGGTTTTGGATACACAGCCGCTCGCCACCCTTAGTGGATCACCCTGTATATTGGTGAATTCATGCTTCAATAAGCTTTCATTTGACACCGTACACGATGCCCTTGAATTTTTTTCCTTTTTCCAATTTACCCCCTGAAATTAACCCATAGAATTAAAATTCAACCTTTTATACTTCACGTCTATAATTGGGCCACCACACTCTATCTCTGTGCCAAATTTCAAATTTTTGCGTCGAATAGTTTCAGAGAAACTCGCCTGTGACAGACGGACACCGAAGTGATTTAATAAGTGTTCCGTTTTCACGGAACACTAAAAATGTCGACAGTTGAGTTTGAGTATAATCCGCAAAAAGACAGATAGTTTAATTCCAGCAAACGTAAAAAAAGTTCCACCTGTTATAAAAAAAAAGTCGGCAGTTTTGCACGGAGAATTTGAAAAAAAGGATCGACAATTTGGGATTTTTATCTTACTTGGATATTTTTCTTCCACCCCACCCCCCGTAGGGCTTTTGATAAGCCCCTGGGCAAATCTGAACTAAAGTATGGGATATCTCAGCATTTCCCAACAGCAACTTCATGCAGGCTTTGTGGTGTTCATTTGTATCTGCTACGAGTTGCTCTGCTCGCTCTAATTTTAATTTTCTCAATATTGTCTAAAGCTTTTAAAAAAGTTTAGGATCCTAAACGACACTGACTGATGCAAACAACAAATCTAATAGGGATTTACGTTCAATATACCTCAAAATCAGTTTTGTAGAGCAAATAGGGCAGGCTAAAGGAACACCCCATGTGATCGACTTGTTTTGCGCTTTACCACGGTAGCCTCTCGGAGTTTCCCTAGTAAACTAGCGTACCTTTCAGCATTTTCTTTGAACATTTGAACCAAACTGGGCAAAGCGCCATTTGTGTTCCCGAAAATACTGGTAATGATATTTTGTGATTCGAGTGACTTTGGCCTTTCTTGCAGCTGATGCACCGAAATGTTGTATCTCTTGTCCAACAGAAAAGATGAACAACGAAAGCTCCGCCTCTATTACAAAGATTTTTTGGGGATTATTGCTGCACAGTTAAAAAAAGTCTTGAAGGAGCCAATACGGCGCTCCAGAGCACAAAAATCGAAAACCTCATGACTTCCATCAGAATATAAAGTAAATAATTGATTCTGATTTTAGGTTGTATAATATTTTCGGTTCGTCAACTTGTCGAGCGCTCCGGAGCTCATCTGTCCTCGAAGAGACGGTTAGTCTGTACTTTTACTCTACGTTCCATCTTAAAAAGCAACTTAACGACTCACTTTTTTCTTCCAGAGAGTTAACATTCACGAGCAGATAATGACAGCTAGAATTTGCTACAAAAAAAAGGCAAAGAAAGGTAACTTATATTTAGGAAAAGATTTTTTCCCCAAAGATACAAATTGTAGTCGATATTTCCAACAAAATCTCTGAGAGAGAGAAAAAACTGAAAATATAAATCGAAAGGTACATATCCACGATGATATATTTTCCCGAGATTTTTGTCTCGTGATTTTTTTGTCATAGATAATACGTATGACAAAAAAATCATGAAATAAAAATCTCGGGAAAATATATCATCGTGGATATGTTCCTTTAGAGAATTGTGAGAGATTTAGCAAGAATAATATCTTTATTTTTTCAGATATTAACGTCTGTTTTTTTTTATGAAATGACCTGTATTTTAAAACGTTTATTTTAAAAATAGATTTTTAGTACAGGCGTGAGTAAGAAAATTATCCATATATAATCTAAACCATTGCAAGCAAGAGAAGACGCTGCCGTTCATTTCTAACTAGCCTTTTGTTTTGTTTTATACATTGCTTGTGTAGGACAAAGAACAACGAGAGCTGTAACTCCGAATAACGAAATCAAAAATTCGTGGACATTGATACTTTACTTCGCAGGTTTGCAAAAGTTGTGGAATACGAGTATAAAAACATATCTCGGAGTACTTTATTACTGTACTAAATGTAGATTTACGTAGTACCTACCTTACTAGGTACAGGTCGCTCAAAAAATATAATTATTTTTCCACAAAATAAATAAAAAAATTCTGCTTTCGGCTTGAAGCAACAAAGTTTAATAGACTTAAATTATAAAGACTTACTTTAGTTAAATTTTCACAATCTGAGCTGGAGACCGATCTATCAGAATTGTCTTTCTCGTTAATTCCTGTAGAAAGTGTTTCGGTTTCTGAGAACAGATAATTTGTATTGTTTTAAAATTTATTCCATTTCAAAATTTATTATAAACAGAAGATAAGACATAAAAATATGAGTAAATTAATATTTTATTGCAGCACCATTCTTTTAAATAATTAATTTCAATCGTTTGGTCATGGATGCCACCAGCGTTTGAGCATGATGCGAATTATAGTTGTTCTCTATTTATTTGTTTCACAAGTCATCACTATCTTCTGGATGGAAATCACTTGTTTCACTAATTTCTTTGACAATGTAGCCTCAAACATTTTTAATCAGCTTTAAATGAGGACTTCTTGAGGGCTAAGGTAGTACATGAATATTGTTTTCCCGCGCTCAATACAAAATCCTTCTTGCCGTGTGGACAGGGCAGTTGTCATATTGATAAGTAAAATTTCTTTGAGGAAAAATATTGTTTACTGAAGGCTGCATAACGTTTTCTAATATATCTATATATACTTCCGCCATTAATGCGATGACAAAGTCCAAGCCCTCTTGAGGTCATGTATACCCATATATTAACTGAAAATCTAGCAATTGTGAGTGTTTTTCTTCAAATCTGGTATTTGCAGGTGGGTAAACTCTTACCTGCCCACTGTGATAGGATTGAAAGATCTTTCAATTTAATTTACTTAATTTTAATTTAAAAGGCTTTATTTACCAATATAGGCTATAATCTAAACATTATTATTTGTCAAACAGTAACATTAAGCAAGTTATAATTTTTGAAAATTTTTAAGAATTTTTAGCGAGCTATTGAACTGTATGGTTTCGCATTGATTATTATTAAACAGATAAGTTTTTAATTATTTTTTAAATTTCCTTACATTACATTGATTTTTAATACAATTATTTAGATTGTTAAATTCTATTAAATTTTGCTTGTTTCTTGTATTATGTTGATGATCTAAGTTTCGCGATAAAAATTCGAAAGATTGTCTGATAAAAGATTATTTTTAATTTTAGAAATAAAAACAAGAACGTAAAAAAGAATAAAATGATTTACATCTAATCATTTTAATTTTTTTAACAAAAATTGGTTTATATTTATCTACATTTAAAATTATTCGCATTGCTTTATTTTGCAATACTGATAATTAGTAAAAATTTCTTTATTTACAATGTATTATATTGTTGAACAGTATAAAAAAGAAGTAAAATAATAGAATTATGATGTACAGTCTTTTTAAAGGAAAATGATAAACTTAAACCTATTCTTTTTAAATAGTTCATTTTCGTGGCTATCTTTGATACATTTTGATTTTGATGATCATTGAATTTTAATTTTGAATCTATTATTATTTCCAAATATTAGAAAAAGTAATATGTCCGAGATTTTTCGTCCGCAACCATACCTGGATCGGTAGCTTTCTCTCTAATCAGCGAATCTGTCGTGGTGAACTCATCTAAATTCCATCCTATCAATTCTGGCGTAAGGTTCAGTCCTGGCACGAACCTGTCCTTCTTCACATTAATGACCTGCTCTCTTCAACTACTAATCCCATCCATAGTTACGCTGACAATAGTACTTTTTACTCCAACATACATTTTTCCAGACAAGTCTCGTATCCAGAGGTGGCTAATAGACGCAGATCTATGCACTTATCCCAAGATCTTCAGTTAATCTTGGACTGGGCTGCCGAAAACCTTGTTCAGTTTATATCATTGATCCTATTCGAAAAAAAGCCATTCAACTCATCAATTACCCAGGTCACAAAAACACGCGCTTCTCCCGCTCATCGCCGCGCAGTTGGGGATTTGTCCCTGTCCTACCGATATTTCCACGGAATTTACTCGAAAGAACCAGCCAGTATAATTCCCCTTCACTGTTCCTAACAAAACAACAGGAGGTGCGTTACGTATGCATCCCTTTACAACAAGCAACAAAAACCTAGAACATCCCAATTCTCTCGCTCATTCATACCTAGGTTGTGGAACAAATTGTCAGCAAATATTTCCCCTTCCCCCTAATTTCGTATCCTTCAAATCCCGTTTCAGTAGATTACATTTCCCTTGTCTTCAGACGCCCACGGTACGTTAGTACTTATGGTTGAGCTCTACGTGGGCTGTCTTAGTTAAGACTTCTATGACAAGGTTTACATTTTATTTTAATTGTTAATGTTAGTATCTTTGTTATTGTTGTTTTCTAACCATTGTAGAAATAATATTTGTAGTACTTTTTAAAGAAAAATCGAACAGTGCTAGTCTCTTCTTAAGGTACCAAGAAAAAATTTGTACACATATTATTATGCAAATACTGAAGTTGTGCTACATTGTTAAAACGTTGCCTATAATGTAAGCCTATTAATTTTGAAACTTTGGCGTTGTGAAGCCTTAAACGGCGAAATATTACATTTACTCTAACTACGGTAGTGTTCACTGCTTATAAATATTATACTTTATGTGTACTTAAGCGTATATAATATGCA
Organism: Philopedon plagiatum; assembly: GCA_963971165.1. Taxonomy (NCBI): domain Eukaryota; kingdom Metazoa; phylum Arthropoda; class Insecta; order Coleoptera; family Curculionidae; genus Philopedon; species Philopedon plagiatum. Next base: position 10,312,521 of record OZ020191.1, read on the forward strand.
TCAAGATTATTACTCTGACAAAAAGGAAACCTTTGCAACTTTATAATTCTCCAGAATAAGTTAAAACAAAATTTTCTGATTAGTTTTGGACAAACTTCTTTATCCGAACGTTGTGTTGACGTAATTTCTAAACTTTTTTCTTACGAGACCTTGTGTACATTTTCATATAAGTAAGCCAGAAACGTGCCTGAGAATGAAGCAAAGATAACCCATAACATACGAGAAACGATATAAAAAATTTTGATTTTAATATAATGTACATATTTTCTATCTTCAAATTATTTAAAAAGACATGTTTTAGATAATTCTTTTGGTCTATAGGCATAGGCCGTTTTAGGCCTCTATTTTTGGAGGGGCTTAAGCACCTTGTTTTAGATATAGGTGGCTACGCCACTCAGTTGGATCTGGGAGGGCTAATTCGATATTTGGGGGACTTAGCCAACAGCCTATGTCTATAGGGAATAAAGTAAAAATGTAAATAAATTAATTCTTTTCTAGGCACTAGTGCATTAAAAGACTGTTAAGAAAAACCCAACAGAAAATGACTATTTTTTACTCTGGTCCAGGTTTGTTATCTTGTTATTGTCTTACTTATCTTAGACTAGAGTGCCAAAAACCTTTTTAATTCAACGCCTCTGAAACCCAGTCTTGCTTCCCGCGAAAAATCCCATCTATATAAATGGATAAGCCCGGCAGCATCTTTACTAATTATAGTTAATACCAGCACAAGACCTCCCATTTAATACGTCATAATGCAACCGCCATAACTATACTCGGCAACAGCACAGTCACATGGGTGAAACTTGAATTGAATAAGTGGAAACACGACCGTTACCCCACTAATAGTCCACCCTACCACTACGTGGTACTGTAGGATAATTTTTCTGCAAGTAGGCAACCATCATTTCACTCGTTCGCTGAACTTTTAGACAGGTGGCGTAAACTGTTTGTCAAATTTTTGAACTGGCATAATTCTATATGGTCTATACTTAAAATACAACGTTCTTTGAGCTGTTCCATAAGTCAACAATGTATCTCTTCTTCCATATCTGAGATACCGCATAGGAGAGAGTTGATTTTTTTGGATTCACTTGAAAATTAAAATCGCTAGGTCCCTTTCTCCATTTATTTGTCTTCTTTTTCCATTGCCCAGAATTCCTTTTTCTTCTAGTCTTCTATTTGTTTTTATTATGGTGTTTAATGATCGAGTTCTTTGTCCCTCTTTAATACTTTCTTTATAATAATATTGTCTTTGACCGCTCTAACATTATTGTTATTTTTAAATATAATTTTATCATTTTGTGACTCTCATTGATAGAAAGTTTCATAAAAATTAAATTATAAATTCACGGTGACTAAAGTATTATTGTCAACATTGACATTAACTTTGACTTACCTACGAAGAAAATTTAAAAAGGTAGCAGGTATTTTGTTCGCAACCTGGATAGTTACGTTTAAAGTATATTTATGCGAAATAATTTTTAATTTGAAAATATTTCAAGAACGATGGAAAACCCGCATAGGGTATATTATACAAAATATGTCTAGAACTTCTCCTAGAATCCAAAAATATAATAAAAATCGTACCATCCAATTTAAAATAAGCGAGAAAATGGATGTTTTATACTATATTTTTTTTATTCGATGCTCAATTGTTTTGCTGATAAGATATCTGAATGATCCATAAAAATCCCCAAAACTTTCATCATATGTAACATTTTTCCCATCTTTAAAAATAAATAAGTTACAAGGCCTGTTCACTTGTATTTGGATATCCCTGTACAAGGGTCGATTTATCGAATGTTTTTATATTTTCAGATCATCCGTTTCAATCTTAGCGCCTACCGTAAGAAAACCCCTTTTGTCCAACCTTATAAATGAGTTAGACAAAAGACAGGTTAAGCTCGACGACTTCTCTTAACCAATTAAGACAATGGACAATGTAAAAACTTACTGAAGCTGCTGTAAAACAGACGCCTGACATAAGCTTCTCTAATTACGAGAAGACCCTTCGAGAGAGCTCTCGTCGCTTTATACAGTCGAAGAGATAAGCTCTTGTACAAAATTCGCTGAGTCGTAAACGGGGGCGAAAATGATCCTTTTTTATGCAATAAGTAGGTAATTTAAAAAATATTAACTAAATTCCTCGGAATCACTTCCTTACACCAGTGCTGAATTACTAATTTTGAAAAATTGGGACCGAGAATTCTTCTGCATGCTAAACAATTTATACTGGATATACCATTAATAATTACAAGCTAAGAAAGGTTTACGGACTTTTCGTTTCTAGATAAGTCGTCCCCGGACGTTTTGTCCTCGAACATTATGTCTCCGGATATTTCGTACCCCGGATTTTTTGTATTTCTTGCAGAGACATAAATTGTAAAACATTTACGAACGAAAAATCCAAGAACGAATAAAAGGAGCCAAAAACCAGAAGTCAAAAACCTTATATATAATATGCCTTTTTAAACAGTGCAGAAAAAATGGTTCGTTATTTATTGGCAAAATATTCCGATTGGAAATTGCCATGCGAAGCAATATTGCGAAATTATTTACCATATTTACGAGAACACAGGAAAAATACAATTCGGCCTGAAGCAACGTTGCCAGAACTACCGCTAAAGCGGGATTTCTACCGCTTTAGAGAGTCATCTACCGTTCTCCAGTTTTAGCTCTGTAAAATACCGCTTTTTCGTTTGTACGCAAATTTGCTAGCGCCATCTCTTGGTGCTAATGTGGAGAAAGTTTTTTCAACTATAAATTTGTTAAGTACTGATACTATGATGGGAATACTACTCAGCAAGCGGCTTAGCACAAGGTATTGTTTTAATTTTAAAGGAAACAATGAATTACGACGGCCAGTGACCAAAAATATTTACAAAAATTAAAATATTTTAATGTACCAAAGATAAAATTATTAAATAAATTTGGTTTTCACCAAATTTATAATGACTTTTTTTAAAATAATATATGGATATTATGATATAAAATAATAGTTTTTGTGTTAAAAATCTTCTGTATGTTTGTTTGATATAATACATTAAAATAAGTGGAGTATTAAGCCTGCTACACACTCTGAGATATGTATCAGAGACGGTATCATGATACCGTATCGTGAGTCGTGTCTCAGGTCGCTTATTAATACATACACTGCAATATGTATCAGGATTCATGTAACATAGTACTAGAGCAACATGATGTTTCCTTTGCAAAAAGAAATATTTACAATGGGTGTTATTATTGGTGTTGGTTTAGTCAAGAAGAAAAAAAAAGAGAAATATATGGTGCAAAAAGTGGTTAATGGAAAAGGAAAAATTTTCACATATGTCTTTAATAAAGGAATTAGAAGTTTCTGCCCCTGATGACTTCGGTATCGCGATACCGTCTGTTGATATATATCGCAGAGTCTGTAGCAGGCTTTCACAATTACACCTAAGCAAGAAATCGTGTAAGTACTTTCCATATCAATATATATTTTTTAACGCATATTTATTAAAAGTTTATTTTAATTAACTAAAAATTGAATATATTTATACATTCGCATTCTCTATTTCTATAAAAAGAAACACGATAGAACAACAGGAATATTTAGTTCACTCTATCACACTAGACTTGCTTCCAGAGGGAGCTGCGACCAAACCGTTTCCTCAATCTACCGTTTTCTACCGCTATTTGCTACTGCTTCTTGAAAAATTCATCTGGCAACACGGGCCTGAAGTAAACAGAAAAAAACTGTAACTGGCCATCGATGAATCAACGTGTTTAAAAAAAAAACTCAGTGGTCAATGTTGTACTTAGAACATTAAATCCACGAGGACCGTAATCTCTTTATTTAAGAGCCAGTAAAAGACTTTAGAGCTGTACTACCGAAAAATTGGGTTATAACCACCGTAAACAAATTTGGAATTTCAGCAAACCAGATTGTAATGTTCGTGACTGATAACGGATCATCCATGCTTCGTATGGGCCGTTGGCTCAAGCATGTGTGCCCTAATTTACTACATTTTAACTTATATGCTGTGTAAACAACATGGTCATTTTAATTTAGCTTTTTGTTTAGCAATTCTTTATTTAATCAGTAAAAATATGCTTTTAATACGATTGTGATATTTTTCCTAGAGGAATTTATAGCCTTTCCAAAAAGACAAAGCGACGAAAGCTGTGTCGGTCGACCCTTTGATAATTAGAGAAGCTTATGTAGGCATCTGTTTTACACCAGCTTGGGTGGGTTTTTATTTATCCCTTGTCTTAATTGGATAAGGAAAGTCATCAAGCTTAATCTTTTGGTTAAATTTCAACAGCCTCTAACTTATTAAAAATAAACCTTTCTGTCATTTCTAAGTTTTAGGTCCATCAACGTGACTTTATATTTACTTTTTCAAGTAAGTATTTTACAATACCCCGAAGAAAGCTTACTGATATAAGATTGAGTCCTTAAATCATTATTACAAGAGAGCTGTGCAAATTTCAGTGATTTTAGTGGCGTTACCATTTTATTTATTGATTTGCGGTGATAGAAATAAAATAAATATGTGTATAGATTTTAGCTATTGTAAAACTAGACAGTCTAGTCAGTTCATCAGTTCCCTTGTCGTTGATCAGTTCACATTTAGTATTGCCATGCACTAGTGATAAATACCGTGACTGACGCCTACTGTTCGCTACTTGCGTTAAAACAATTACCTATTATCCGCTCCTCAGATTTAAAGAATGACGGTACAAAGATATTTTATGGTATACGTTGGCGAAATATAATTAAATGGTCATTTTGTAACTGTAAAAGAGATATTGTAAGTGCTCCCCATAAATAATAAAACTGAAACACGTATCTCTTTTTTATTTAACTTGCATAAAAATATCCAGTCTCGGTTAAACAAAAAGGCCATTTCGGATAAAATATCTACAGAAAATCTTTTCTTCAATTTATTTCTTCTAAACCGGCACCTTTGTCGGCGAAACTTCAAAAGCCTAGTTCCCTTAGAAAATATGTTATCTTTTAGTTTTATTGCTTTAGCGTTGTAAAATACATGCATAAAAAGCCAGCAAACATGGCTACAGATATCCTATCCCCTATCTCTTCACCTCGTCGCGTACCGAAGTATCAAAGATCAGCCCTTCAATATCTTAACCAATGAAATAATATCAGCTAAATTATAATGTGTACCCGTTATTGCCAAATTAACACTGATTGGTCAATGCTGATCCCCGAAGGGGTGGTACATTTCATTTGAACTTCATTACCGACGGAGCAAGGTTGTGTTGCCCAGAAAGCTTATTAAAGCACATTCAACAATATATATATACAGGGTGGTGCAACCAAGATGGGGTGGACGATTGTGAGTAAACGGTGAGGAATTTGGAAAAAATTTTTTTTGGATATTATCGATAGTCAGACACGCTATGTTTTAAAATTATTGCCATAATACAGGGTGGTCCGAAAAACTCGTGGCGAACCAAACTTGTATTTTTTTAAATGGGACACCCGGTATATTATTGTTCCAATTGATTCTCCTGTTCGTTACGATCATTTTGATATAGGGTTTATTGGGTCTAAAGCTTATAGTAAGGGAATGGGAGGCGGTCAAAGTTGAAAAAATGCTCACAGTTCGGCCATTTTTTAAAGAAATTTGAAACAGGTATGGAAAAACCAAATATTCCATAACACGTTACATATCCTTGAATACATTAATCACTTGCAATTTGTTTAAAATTATTCACTGTTATACAGGGTGGGCAAGTTTTGCAAATACGCCCTGGACTCATTTTTTTTAAATGGAACACCCTGTATATTTTATTTTCATGTTAAAGATAACATTACTAGCTTTCAAAAAATACCATACATGATGCCTTTCTGACCAACAGTTTTTTAGTAAACTAGCCGTGAAAGCAAAGTTTCTTCATTCTAATACGATTATACTGAATTTACGTTGTTTATTATTAAATATCTAATATTAGGAGGCCATGACACTATTATAAATGAAACAAAATATTGTCAAAGCTACTGCCGCATAATCCATTATTTACAAGTTGAGGTAAGAAAACTGAGACCCGAAACCTTTACATGCTTTTTAGAGAAATTTCAAAAAACAGAAAATATTGTTTTTAGGAAATGTAAAGTAATTAATAAACAAAGATAATCAGTTATCAGTATTATTAATAGTGTAAGAAAATTAATTAAGCAAAAACAGAACATCTTTTAAAATTATTTAGGTATGTACTTACTTGTAAACCTAATTTAATTTAAACAAGTAAGTACATACCTAAATAATTTTAAAAGATGTTCTGTTTTTGCTTAATTAATTTCCTTACACTATTAATAATACTGATAACTGATTATCTTTGTTTATTAATTACTTTACATTTCCTAAAAACAATATTTTCTGTTTTTTGAAATATCTCTAATAAACATGTAAAAGTTTCGGGTCTCAGTTTTCTTACCTCATAATTATTGGGCCACCTACACTTAACTTGTAAATAATGGATTATGCGGCAGTAGCTTTGACAAGTTCGTCAATCTTTTGTTTCATTTCAATAATAAACAACGTAAATTCAGTATAATCGTATTAGAATGAAGAAACTTTGCTTTCACGGCTGGTTTACTAAAAAACTGTTGGTCAGAAAGGCATCATGTATGGTATTTTTTGAAAGCTAGTAATGTTATCTTTAACATGAAAATAAAATATATAGGGTGTTCCATTTAAAAAAAATGAGTCCAGGGCGTATTTGCAAAACTTGACCACCCTGTATAACAGTGAATAATGTTAAACAAATTGCAAGTGATTAATGTATTCAAGGATATGTAACGTTTTATGGAATATTTGGTTTTTCCATACCTGTTTCAAATTTCTTTAAAAAATGGCCGAACTGTGAGCATTTTTTCAACTTTAACCGCCTCCCATTCCCTTACTATAAGTTTTAGACCCAATAAACCCTATATCAAAATGATCGTAACGAACAGGAGAATCAATTGGAACAATAATATACCGGGTGTCCCATTTAAAAAAATACAAGTTTGGTTCGCCACGAGTTTTTCGGACCACCCTGAATTATGGCAATAATTTTAAAACATAGCGTGTCTGACTATCGATAATATCCAAAACAAATTTTTTCGAAATTCCTCACCGTTTACTCACAATCGTCCACCCCATCTTGGTTGCACCACCCTGTATATATATATATATATATATATATATATATATATATATATATATATATATATATATATATATATATATATATATATATATATATATATATATTATCCTACTACACTCCGAGCGTCCGTACATTAACGATTTGCTATCTTCCAAGCGTCCGGTTCCAACAGAGCGTCCGTATACGGACGCTCTGTTGTATTGCCATAGAAACTATACCCACGTGCATATAGTACTTCAGATATTTGAAATCTAAAATTTTGTTTCGGACGCCAGGAAAATAGTAAACCCTGCACTTTTATATATTATTAGTATATTATTAGTACAACGGATCGACCGACAGGGGCAGTTGGTTCAACTTCAGTATATTATTTAATGGTATATTCTACTTTCAGTCCGACGATTACCAAGCGTCCTTTGCCATCTTGCAATGTGTCAACACTGTAGGGTTATTTTTAAAATTTCTATAGATCTCTGACCGGTGTTTAGGAACTATTTAACAAAGGAACGTTGATCGTTATAAAGGACTGTGAATAGCTGGAAATTCCACAGGTCCATTTGGTCATTTAATATTAGGGTTTCTGTTATGCTTAGAAATTTCAATTGATTCTAGAATATAAAGCTTTTTTCCTTTAGGAACTGTATACAAAATTTTTAAATTATTCTCGTCTGGAAAGGTATGACCTGTCTCTAAACAATGTTTGGCGAAGTTTGAATTCTTTGTTAACAAAAAAGATGTTTTATGTTCATTAAATCTAACGCTAAAATTTCTCCCGGTTTGGCCTATATACGAGCTACTGCACTCATTACAACTTAGTCTATAAACTCCTGAATTTTTAAGGGGTGATGTTTTACTTTTGGCATTTAAAAGTAATTGGGATATTTTTTGTGCTGGTGTAAAAGCTACTTTTGTTAGTTTTTGAGATGATGTGTGCTATTTTTTCAGAGATTGGACCAAAATATGTTATTTTAGCATACTGAAACTTTTCATTGGTTTTTATACGTGGGTATATTTGGTTAATAGTTATTTGTTTTTGTTTATTAATGTATTTATTGTGGTTGAGTTAAACCCGTTGTTTTTGGCTATTTTAATTATATTATTTAATTCATTTTTACGGCTGTCTTCGTTTAAAGGGATTGCGAAAGCTTTATGTATCATAGACTTATAAGCTGCAGTTTTCTAGGAAGTGGGATGGGTTGAGTGATTAGGAATTGTTGTGTCTGTAAACGAGGGTTTTCTATAAATATCAAATGAGAATTTTTTGTCCTTTTTTGTTATTGTAATATCCACAAAATTAATTTTGTTGTTTTTTTCCTTTCCCATTGTGAACTTAATTTTATGATGTAAACTGTATAGGTGATTTAGAGTTAGTTGTAAATCCGCATCATTACCGGTAAAACATACTAAAATGTCATCTACATATCTCTACCAGAAACTTGTACATTGAAAGTTTCTTCCAAATTAGACATGAAGATTTCAGCTAGAAGAGGACTTAGTGGTGAACCCATCTTTTTGTTTATAAAATTTGTTATCATACTGGAAATAGTTTACCTTCATGCAGAGGTCAAAAAGAGTAATAATTTCGTTTTTATGACAGGATTTACGTTTTTTATTGTTAGTGTGTTTTTGATTATGTTAATACAGTCTGAATTTGGGATGTTGGGGAACATGTTAGTGACGTTAAAGGATACTAAAGTACTGTGATTTGGTACCTCCATAAAAATAATATGGGTATAAAAGATTCTATTTGATAGTATCTACGGTACCGGCGGCTTTACTCGCATTACTCGCATAACCAATTGTTAACAATTGAATTGCGCAAGCAAAGTCGCGGGTACTCGCTATAAGACAGTTTGGTATAGAGAGCGATTTTCATAATAAATTAATGTTACAAAAAGCCAAATAAATTAATATACAGGGTGTTTTCTAAGTAATCTAAAATATTTTAAGTAGCTATTCCCCAGGTCTTTTTATGAAACAATTTTCTTATAAACAATTGTCGAAATATGCCTATTTTCCGAAATTTTCATTTTTTAAAATTATTCTAAAAACGGAATGTCTTCTTTTTATCAAACTGTAAACGATTATACTGCTTATCTTATCAGAAGAAATGTTTAAGTGAAGTGTCAACAAAAATTTAATCGCGTCACCAGGGGCATGCGTGTAGGCAATGGTATTTTTTTTTAAATATGCACGCCACATTTTTAATTTTGCAAGTATTTTTTGATATTTTTATTCAATACCTAACACAAAATATCTCCTAACATGTTTTTTGCTTAGTTTAGGAGAGAAATGCACTTTGGTAATAAATTATGCGTTTATTACAATAAAATAGCATTTTTCTCCTAAACTAAAATGCTAAGAGACATTTTATGTCAGGTATTGAATGAAAATTGCAAAAATGCTGGCAAAATTAAAAATATCAGCGGCGTGCATATATTTGCACTTTTTAAATTATGGATACCATTGCATACACGCACGCCCCTAGTGAAGCGATAAACTTTTTGTTTACACTTAAACATATCCTCTAATAAGCCGTGTAAATATTTAAAGTTTGATAAAAAGCAAACATTCCGTTTTTAACATAATTAAAAAAAAATGGGAAAAAAATTAATTTCGACATCCTGTATTTCGGAAAATAGACATTTTTGGACATATGTTCATATGGATAGCTACTTAAAATATATAAGATGACTTAGGAAACACACTGTATAACTTTGTACTAACACATTTTTTTCACTTAAAATTTAAAAATTCTCGACAAAATGATGTAAAATTTGTTTAGAAAAAATAGTAACTAAAATTCCTAGACACGTTAATTTTTTCCCATGGGGGGTGCAGCAAAAATTCAACTTTTTTCGCGAATTACAAAATGTTTTTTTCTGTACCAAAATACTCCCAGTGGGCTCACTATTAAAACCTCTAAATTTGGTACGGGTCCTGTAAGTATGAACAGAGATATACAACTTTGAAATTTCACCAGCCGCCACTGCATACTATATTCTTATATTTCTACAATTTCTTCCTTTTCCAAATAAATTCTTGTGTTGTAATGGAACAGTTAAATAGGTATATTTAGTTCTAAGTATGTGTACATGAATACATTTTTCTTCATAAATTTAGGTAGAAAGGCGAAGAATAATTTATATCACAAAATTCAGTAGTCTTATTCTTACAGTTATCAGTTTAAATCCCTAATTGTCAAAAAGACCAGTTTTAACCTATGCGAATTTTAATGTTAGAGTTTTTTCATTTATTTTTTTGCCCTACTTCAGCAGGCGATTTTCAGAAAATAGTCTGTAGTAATATGTTAAAGGCACATGAACTTGTCGAACATTTTGCCTGAAGGTTTGTTGCAGAAACAGCCTGAATTAATTTTTATTGTTACTTGACAAGAAGTGCCTAAAATGAAGTTGAGGGCACTTTTTTAGTAAATGACAATAAAAATGAATGAAAGATGTTCCTTTAAGGCAAAAAATCAAAATGTTCTGCATGGTTCATAAATGCCCGAAACATATTTGATAGACTATTTTCAGAAACCACAAAAATGCAAAAAAGATATAATTTTTTGACATACAAAAAAAGAAAAACAATATAAAAATACATATTTATTTAGAACAATTTTACTTGTTACAATTAAAAACACAATTATTATATGTAATCATAGTCTAGCCCGTAGATGGCGTTATCTCCATATATCTCCATAACAGAATTTTTCTTATTTTCTTGAATTTGTATTTCTTGAGCATTGTTTACATTTTCACCTGTTAATTTATTGATAATATTTTTGATAGCCTTAGAAAATCATTAAAGGTAGAGCCACAGAACTTTGTTTTCTTTTGGCTGGAATTGCTTGTAACTCCTTTCTCTTGACATTTCCTGCCTACCTGGCCGCTTTAAAGACGATATCTTCGAAGGGATTAATTTTTCTACCGTATTGTTAAAATATTTTTCCATTAGTAGGTATTTTAGAAGTAGTATAATCTTTTTACCGGCACCTAGTTTTTTATATATACAATAGTTTATTAAAGCAATGGTGTACTGTAGTATTTTTGTTATTAGTATATTTGGTTAATAGTTATTTGTTTTTGTTTTTTGTTTAATAATGTATTTATTGTGGTTGAGTTAAACCCGTTGTTTTTGGCTATTTTAATTATATTATTTAATTCATTTTTACGGCTGTCTTCGTTTACAGGGATTGCGAAAGCTTTATGTATCATAGATTTATAAGCTGCAGTTTTCTAGGAAGTGGGATGGGTTGAGTGATTAGGAATTGTTGTGTCTGTAAACGTGGGTTTTCTATAAATATCAAATGAGAATTCTTTGTCCTTTTTTGTTATGTTTTGTTATGTAATATCCAGAAAATTAATTTTGTGGTTTTTTTCCTTTTCCATTGTGAACTTAATTTTATGATGTAGACTGTTTAGGTGTTTAGAGTTAGTTGTAAATCCGCATCATTACCGGTAAAACATACTAAAATGTCATCTACATATCTGTACCAGAAACTTATGTTTTCTGCGTATTCAGTTTTTAAGAAAGTTTCTTCCAAATTAGACATGAAGATTTCAGCTAGAAGAGGACTTAGTGATGAACCCATTGCTAAGCCATCTTTTTATTTATAAAATTTTTTATCATACTGGAAATAGTTTTCCTTCATGCTGAGGTCAAAAAGAGTAATCATTTCGTTTTTTATGACAGGATTTACGTTTTTTATTGTTAGTGTGTTTTTGATTATGTTAATACAGTCTGAATTTGGGATGTTGGGGAACATGTTAGTGACGTCAAAGGATACTAAAGTACTGTTATTTGGTACCTCCATGTTTATAAGTTTTTAAGTTAACGTAACAGAAACTTTAGTATGTGAAGTAGAATTGTCACTAACCCATATGCCAGGTTGAAATCTAACCAAAGGAAAAGTTAAAAAAGTCCTGCAGAACACACCCAAACCTGAACCAAATCACACTGAAAACACCCTAATAAAATCTATTCATTCAAAGAACAAAGAAAATTCAAACTTCGCCAAACATTGTCTAGAGACAGGTCATACCTTTCCGGATGTTAATAATTCAAAAATTTAATAATCAATTTTCAATAATTTAAAAAGGTGGACCCCCTTTATTGTCAGAAATCTTTATGGCAAACTTAGAAAAGTCTATCTTTAGTTCTGATAATCCTCTCGTCAAAAATGTTTTCTATTGGAACAGATACGTAGACGATGTTTTTTGCATTTGGGATGGCACAGATAGAAATTTAGATCAGTTTTTAGACCTTATAAATTCCTGACAAATTAGACAAATCGGGAGTTTACAAAATAAATTGTGCCGATTGTGGAGCTATATATGTAGGCCAAAGTGATAGAAGCGTGAAAACAAGAATAAAACAACCCAAAACGTCCATTTTAAACAATATAAAAAACCCTGGGATGTCCTCCCATTGTATAGAAAACAATCATTTTATAAATTTAGATAATATTAAATTACTTCACCATGAAAATAATGGCAAAAGAGTAGATCTATTAGAACAACTAGAAATTAAAAAATCTTTAAAAAACAATTTAACAACCTGTACAAATGACCAACAAAAGTTCCAGAACACCCCAATAATTGACAAATATTTATCATATTTATGACGTGGACCTCCCGAAGATTTATCAAAATAAGAATCTTAAAACAATTAGGTAATAAAATCAGGTATATATATTTGTAAACGATCCTTCCTAACTTTAGTATTACTACATCAGTACTCTTGAAAAAGCCCTAATAAGGCGAAACATATGTAGAGTCATACTTTAATAAACTTGAAACATTAAAAAGCAAAAGCGTTTTATTTACAAAATATTTAAAAAATGTTTCATAAAGAACCTACTGCAGAATCAACCCAGTTTATTAAAAATTTTATATACCGTACCTAATAGTCCGGGAGCCGGTGACACTGAAAGTCCCGTCATCACGGAATCAAATTTTTTTTTATGTAAATTGATAGTTAACAGTCATACGAACAAAATGAGCTCGGTACGCGTTGATTTATTAAGCCGAAAGTATTACCTAAGCAAACCTAAGCAAACATGTTTTACCATTATCACAAATCTCAAAGAATTATATTACCTTCGATAGGAAATTTTGTAATAAACAGAAAAAAATTGGCTTACCAGCTTTATTTGGCCGAAAGAGTCTGGCGTACCTATTTGAAAGGTGTGAGATGGGGTAAAATTTTACCATTACCATGTGAAAACTTTTTTCTTTAATTTTACTCGTTTCGATGTGATGTTCAAAAATATCTTGGTACGCCTCCCCAAAAACTGCCGGAAGTATCTAGCATACCAGTTTTATTGAATAGGCTCGATTCACATCAATTATTAAAAGCCGTGAGTTAAATAATTTTATTTCGGGGTAACTGTTTTTGTGATTTTTTTTTACTTAATAAGTATTTTACTCTCCTATATTATATCAATATGAATTCCATTTCAAGGGAAATTGCTTTTGTTTTGTGATGTTTCTGTGCATCATACAACTTAGTATCAAGTACTGCATTCGAGGAATGTTTCAATAGCTGCAGCATTTTCCATGGTCCTTAAATAGAGTAAGTAAGAGAGATTTCCGGCACAGGTTTAAACACTGTATAAGTTTTTCTCTCTTCATCCCCTATGCTATGTGTACTATAGAAATATACTAACCTCTGCACTCTGCACTATGACATTATGGTATACAATATACATTAAGGTAACGTTGTCACCCAGCATTTTTGGGAGTTTAAGCAGTGGCGGCTGGTGAAATTTCAAAGTTGTATATCTCTGTTCCTACTTACAGGACCCGTACCAAATTTAGGGGTTTTAATAGTGAGCCCACTGGAAATGTTTTGGTAAAGAAAAAAAAACATTTTGTAATTTGCGAAAAAAAGTTGAATTTTTGGTGTGCCCCTCCTAGAAAAAGCATTAACACGTCTAGGTATTTTATTTATTATTTTTTCTAAACAAATTTTACATCATTTTGTCGACAGTTTTTAAATTTTGGGAGAAAAAAATGTGTTAGTAGGAAGTTGTAGTCATTTGAATTTTTTCTTAAATTTTATTTTAGGCTTAAAAAAATTCAAATGACTATAACTTTCTACTAACACATTTTTTTCTCTCAAAATTTAAAAACTATCGACAAAATGATATAAAATTTGTTTAGAAAAAAGAATAAATAAAATACCTAGACGTTCTCATTTTTTTCCTAGGAGGGGCACACCAAAAATTTAACCTTTTTTCGCAAATTACAAAATGTTTTTTTTCTTTACCAAAACGTTCCCAGGGGCCTCACTATTAAAACCCCCAAATTTGGTTCGGGTCCTGTAAGTAGGAACAGAGATATACAACTTCGAAAATTCACCATCCGCCACTGAGTTTAAGACATTCTGACCCTTCAGTTTGCTGATCATCATAATAAAGCTTTGCAAACGTGGGTTATTCCAGGGAAATTTATAAACATAATATAAACTTATTAAATGACCAAATGGACCTGCGGAATTCCCAGCTATTCACAGTCCTTTATAACGATCAATAACCTTCCTTTGTTAAATAGTTCCTTTAGAGTACCGGCCTGTTATATATAAACATACACCGTAGTTTTTAAGTTATTCTGTTATATGCAACAGTAGTAGTTTTGTTCTGTTCCTGCAAAACGTATAGAATTTTATGAAAACTGGTAAAAATTTGAAAGTAATAAGAAAATATGAAGTTGTTTATTGTGTCACTTCCACTAAAAATACTTCTCAAACAAAGCGAAATACGAAAATATCAAAAAAAGTTACACTTTTAAATACTTAATCAAAAAATATACAATAGTTTATTAAAGCAATGGCGTACTGTAGTATTTTTTGTTATCAGTAACTAGTTTACCTTTGGAAATCTAATTACCTTAAAGCTTGGTCTCTATTATTCCTAACATAATATGTATATTTTTTACAGATACTAATAATTACTGATTTTTTTGACACCCTGTATCTGGAAAACAAATCGTTTTCCAATACATGTTTACAGAACGTTTTTCTTAAAATCTGTATACAAATTCTACCTATACTTACTGAATAAACAACTGTGTGGTACCTTTCTTGAGGAGTAGACGGTTACAACTTGGAAATGTTTTTATAGAAAATATGTGTGTACCTACTTAGAACTGTAAATGTATTATTGTTTTACATAAAAGCTGAAATTAAAATAAAATTAAAAGAAAATATTAAGTACCTACCTATATATTTTTTTTTAAACGAAGATTTTTTTTAAATAAACAATAAAGCGAAATTCAATATACAAAAATAAGATAGAAACAGAAAACTTTGATGAAATCATATAAAGTCGGTTTTTTTTTTCAAACGGAAAAGTCAAAATTACATTTCGCTCTTTGTAAAGACCCTGTACTATTTATGATTAATCTGAGCGTACATACATTTAAATAATCTCCCTAGCTAACTATATAATATGATCAGAATGATCGCAAGTATTACAGAGTCTGCGCAGTAAGCTAGATGTCATTTTGACGTTGGAAAAAAAATAGACCGTAGTGTATTTCCAAACCTAATTGAAAAAGCTAATTACCCGAGCGGATCGCATCAAAAACCGCATATCCGAAATTTTTGTATTCAGGACGACACCGACAGTCCATTTTATTCGCAGTGGACCAATAGGGTGGCGTAGACTTGGGACATGAAGTTTATATATGTTTAATTAACTCCAGCAGTACTATAAGAGTAGCATTTTAATCTGGCAACATGGCCGGGCGCTCAATAGTGGACTCGGTAAAAGCATAATATACAAATAGGACGCTAGGTGGCCGGAATTTAAAAGTTTTCTGTATATTTTGGACGCTCGTAAGTGGTTTTAAGAAAGGACGCCGGGAAATCGGTAATGTAAAAATTAAAAAAAAAATTACTTGAAAAATTAAATCCTAAATGCTCTTAACGACACCTACAGTTCAAAAATAAAAAATATTCACTCGGTATAGTCGGGATTGCTTGGGAAATTTTTGGTGGACGCTCGGAGCACGAATTATGAAAGGACGCCCGGAAGATAGCGGGATGTATATATATATATATATATATATATATATATATATATATATATATATATATATATATATATATATATATATATATATATATATATATAAATATCATGTATTTTTATATGCATTTTTTGAAACATTTTTTGGGAAAAACGCTTAAAAATTGCTGTCCCCCACCCTTATCACCAAAATAATGGCTTAGAAAAATCTTTAAAAAATCATGTACATCGAGAATTAGGTGTAGATTGAGCCAAAATTTTCAGGATTGAAAAATTCTCGCACAATCAATTGTTATAAACAATTTAATTGTTGGTTTCCACATAACGGGTCTCCGTGGCCGAGTTGGTACGGCGCCAGCTTCGCAACCGAGAGGCGCGGGTTCGAATCCCGCTTCGACCATGGATATTTTGTGATTGTTAAATTGGAAGGTGGTAGAGGATCTCTTCCTCAACCGAGGTGGTACCACCCCACACATCCTCTTAAAGGGCTGGTGACGTCGCGTCGGTACGGATGTTTCCAGCTCTGGGTGGGTGAGTCGGATTTCCCCAGTACACCCACGGTACATAGTACTTAGACTTCCGTCTTCGTGGGCTGTCAGAACATAAACAAAACAAAATCTGCTGAACCATTGGTTTTGGAGTAAAAGTTTTTCGACAAAAATATTTCTCATGAGTAAGGAACAACTTTTGTACTTACACGTTTTTCAAAATTTTTAATTCGGTTCAGCCGAAACGCTTCCCACTCAGTTTTTTTTTTGCTCAGGTTAAGTGAGGGACTGATGACACTGAACACTAATTGTGCAAGTATAGCTTGCACTTGATAGAATTTTTCTTTGTACTCGATGAAATGTCAGTTTTTAAAGTGGGTTTCTGTAGGGTATGTCCAATCCTTTGTAGTATTAATCGTGCCCTACTTAATATAAAATAATCTTTGTGCCTTACAACGTATTTTTATTTTTAAAAATTATCGCAAAAATGATCATTTATTGCAAAATTGGAAAAAATTTGCATAGGGGATTGAGAAAACCAACAATTTCCTATTTGCCTAATGTCTATTTTTCCTAAGAAATAGTTTAGTTCTTGTACTTCATGACGTAGACTATACTGCAGTCTTCACTTAGACTAAATCAAGATTATCTCATAGTCATATCCCTGAGCAAAACATTCTTGTACCAATATAACAAGTCATCTTAAGGAACAAAGTAATAAAAGCAAACCCATTAGAAGTACTTTAACGTTAGATGGGGTAAATTAAGACGAACCCACTTTATTCAAGCCTCTATAAAAGCACACAAGTTAAAAAGTAGACAAAATACAGCGAGGCAGCCTTTAAAACCAACATTCTATCCCTAGACGCATAAAAACTGGGCAAGTATCTCTCTTAAAAGATGTTTGAGGGCTTTGTGTGCTCCCAAGCACTAATGTCGAATATCAAGGACTTTAGGTCTATTATTTTGTACATATACAATTTTAGCTTAGTTTTTATATATCTCGCTAGACAGCGGGTAGATATGCTAATACAATACTAGGCAAATATTATTGCACCAATACAATCAGTAACTTAAATGCTTATAATTTATAATTTAAATAATGCACAAAACTTAACATCATATTGCAGAAATAAATGAATTTAAAGCTCGCATTGTTTAACATAATTCAAGCTTAAAAACTATCCCTTTTTATCAAGTTAAGACAATGTCAAAATTTACCCAGAGCCGGGTGTATAACATAAGTCTGTCTGGCATAAATACCTCCAATTAGGATAGAGCTATTTGAAAAAGATTTCGTTGCTTTCTGCCAGCAAAATGGACAACCTTATGTTAAAAATTGCTGCTGAAGTTTGGGTCCAACAATTTGTTAAGTGAAAATACGCTTCAGCTTTTTAGTTTTTTTTGGTCTAATTTTCAGCAATATAGAACGGAGCAGAACCGAACGGAAGAGAGACCGACTGATTTTATGCGACTTCGCAAGAGGAAATTCTCAATTCAACCCGTATGTATGATATGTCATTTTCGCGCTTATTTAGGTCATATAATTTTATATATAACAGACTGGTTGGAAATTTCTTCGAAAATATTAAGTAATGTGTCATTTTCGGGGTTATTGAGGTCAGAAAATCTAATTTTGTCTAACAGATGTTTAGAAAATATTGACGGGTGGGGGGGTTGGGGATGACGGACTCATCTAACCATTTGACACAACAGACGTTAATAAATAATAGAACAGATAAAGCAGATGCGACGAGTGGGATGAAATGTATCGAGTAAAGATTACTGTTTTGTAAAACTCTGTGGGACATATTACTTTTTAGGGATATTTCAGTCAAAGAAGTTAATTATTAGATGGACACTTGGATGAACTAAGAATGGATACGGGATGATTTAACATTCTTTGAAGCCAAAACAAACCATTCTAAGCGACACTGTAAACACAATTTGTAAACATTGGCCACATCTTGTTTGACCTTGTATTTTTGTACAAACAATACGTTCGAAGCATCACAAGATTTACTAAAAGTAATAAAAGCCCTAAAATACTTTATTTTCTCGGAAATAATAATAAATTTAAGTTAAAAAACTTTTAAATATTTTATTTGTAAAAGTTTATTTAAAGTCGCTCCGAGTCATTTATAAATCTATAAGTCGCACTTTTTTTCTAGTTCATTCGACAAAGACATACGTTTAACCGAGTGTTTAGACCGTGGATGAATAAAGAATCATCCAAGGTAATTTGACGTCAATCGCTGTTGAGCTGTTGAGAGAAAAACAGAGACAGCAACGCTCGCGAGAGCCGTATTTGATTGGGAAAAATTGGATCGACTTTACGACACTCTAATGCTATTATATCTCTTTCTACTACTATTCTTTATTCAATTACGTATTTCCTTAAAGTTCGTAAACGGGCCCTCTGGGGTACGATGTTTTCATAACAAACAACAAATAAACAGGTTTCAGCTTCGATACGCTCACAGTATACGGAAAACCGAATCCTTTGCTAATTCATCCGAGGATGGACATTACAAATTTAAAGACGGTGAGATTATAGGAAGGGGAGAGAGAATAGGTGCACTGAAAAAAATATATACAGGGTGTCTGAAAAGTCTTAGTATGGACAAATATCTTTGCTATTAGTCAAGATAGAGACACCAAATTTTAAACGTATCTTAGTGGTTAATAAATCTACTTTTTTATGTAATTTAACTTTTTTAACCTCCTTGAGGGGTGATGCTAGGGAGTTGAGGTCAAAAATTTTAAATGTAACCCTATGCCGTGTTGTACCGCATTTTAATGGTCTTCAAAAAAGAAACAATTTACCGGAAACCCGCCGTCCGTATCTTATTTTGTTTTTAAATAGCAAGTCTTTAAAAATTAAAAATCGTAAAAAAAAATAAAAATTTAAATACCTTTATTTTCCTTATTACTTTAAAAGTTATTCCAAATCACCACCATGAACTAATAAAGTCGATTTTGGAACTCTGCAAATTCCTGCTATTCTCGAACATGTGAGAAGTGAGGTATAAAATCGACTTTATTGAAAAGTGAGAAATAAAAGTAGGTACTTTTTTTCACGATTTTTAATTTAAGGTTTGCCATTTAATAATGATTTAAGGTACGGACCCTGGGTTTGCGGTAAAATATTTCGATTTTAAAGCCCTTTAAGACGAGGTATCACACGGCATAGGACTGCATTTAAAATTTTTAACCTCAACTCCCTAGCACCACCCCTTAAAAGGGTTGAGAAATTTATATTACACAGAAAAAATATATTTATTAACCAATAAGATACACCTAAAATTTGGTGTCTCTGTCTTTACTAATAGCAAGGATATTTGCCCTTACTGAGACTTTTCGGACACCCTGTATAATAAAAACGAAGAAATGATATCGGAAGTGCCCTTTTAGAAAGCAGCACAGCGTCCAAAGCATTTTTATTCTCACTTTGAACATATTTTTAACAAATATACATTTGTACTGAGATGGCCTATTATATTAATTTTAATCTCTTAATTAGTTTTTTTAAAAATGACATTTTTGAATAACTGGAGTTAGAGAAGCCACTTTTCTATCTATCTCTTGCCAAATTAAATCTGTTTTGTCGCTAACACCAATGATGTGTACGTTTCTTAGGTAAGCACATTTATAAGTCGTTAGCATTTGGCCTTAAATACACTGCCCAGCTATTTAGAGCTAGTCGATGACTTGCTGTCGTACATCTTGGCCTTTATTATAACTACTATTATTTAATGAGACCAATAAGGTTATAAATTATTTTTAATCTAAAATTAAATAAAATGCGAAATTGTTCTCGAGGCACTGGCTTTGACAAAACACAACTAAAAAGTGATTCTAAATTCTTCTAAACATCGTTTACCGAATATTCTGTTTATAACACCGCAATATATATACGAAATCTCAATGGGATAGTAAATATACACAAAAAGACTTCACAAAATACCACGCAGATATTCTTTTCGGAATTAAAAAAGGGGATAGGGAGGAGAGCAGAGCGGCAAATACTGCAAAGTGCTATTTTGGGAATTTGTGTCACTACCCTGACATTTACATGAAACTTGATCAATAGTCGTTCTACAACTTACAGTAAGGAAAATATTTAGAATTTATGTTTTATGTTGTCTGCTACTTTTGTCAAAAACAAAGTATCTACCTCGGGATTCTCTAAAATGGTTTAAACGTAGTGAAATTTGGATCTAGTTGAGTGTTGACAAGTTTTTTCATTGTTAACACATCTTTATTAAAAACTTATGAGTTGTTCTAGTATTATATGATTTCTATCTTAGACTTTGTTGCCAAAAATGAGTTGTTCTATTATTGTGAAAAGTATTGGAACGTTTGTTACTGTTATATTTTCAAGTAGTTTAAATGCTGATTGACTTTGGTAATTTTCGAGCATGAGCGAATGAAATGCGTGAATTCGCGAGAGCATAAACTCAAGGTTGAAGTATCGGTCATACCGTCTTGGTTGACGTTTATGACTTTTGAATTGTCATTTGTCCGATGACATTCTGAAAGGTTGGAGTGAACAAAAGACCCCTTTTTTAGAGGAAATTAAAATCTAGTCTCATCCCTTTTTACAGATGAATCTTTGTTAGCGGGTCTAAAAGGGTGAGTTGTGAGAACTTTTCCGATTTTTATTATATATTATATATGGACGTAGGTTCTAACTTATAATTTCACATGCAAGAGTCTAATTATTGTTTCTTTTAAGGGAGGACCCAGCCTAATGGTATAAATTATTTAATTATTCTTTAGGTAAGTACTTTGGGTAAGTACATTGAGTGGTCGCATTAGTGAACTAAAATTAGTAAACCCCCTCAAGTAAATGGCTCCGCTATTTAAGAGCTAGTCGATGGCTTGTTGTCATACATCTTGGCCTTTGCTATAACAAGTATTATTTAATGACTGCAAAGCAAAACTCAAACAATTATTTTTATAGTATACTTAAATTGTCCCTTCTCTTTAGTAATTTTGCAGAAGAACTAAGAAATAAAGTAATACAAAAATTAGTTGTTTAGACTTATCATTTTGAAACCTTCGCTTGTCAAATAAGCCCACCTTAGCAATAAAGTATGGCCGTTAAATTTTAAGTATTATGACATTGGAAAGTTTTCATCAAAATAAGAAATATAAAACAGGTATTTCAAATTTAAAATTACTAAATATACTTATATGCAACAAGTAGTTTTGATGCAATTATCTACCAAATGGGTCAACATGGCGATCACAATTGTACCGTATATGACTTACCAAAATTTATTTTGGGAGTCATTTACAACCGTACTGCATATGATTCACCAAAATTTATTTCGAAAGTCAGTTACAACCGTACGGCATATGATTCACCTAAACTCATTGACTATGTTATCAAATCGTCTCTAAAATAGGATAATAAAGACAGTACCTTTCTTAAATTTATAAAATCTGAAATAGTAAAAATAGATATTATTATGATATATGAAAGTTAGTTGCTGCAATGTTTCCAAGTGGTTCAGGTTCATTTTATAGACGGATAGACAGATGAGCAAGAAAAAAAATTTCGACTATAAAATTTGATTAACCTTGAAATCGCCAAATTCGCTAAAAAGTCATTCTATAATTTCGGCAATTTTTTTATTCCAAAATGATTTTTATCTTGAAACCTATAAAATGAATTTACCTCTATTATTGTTGAAAGTACATACTAAAATTTTCTATTTTCTTATAAATTTGCTAAAAAGTTTAGAAATAAATTCATGGTACTAAAGTTAGTTGTCTTATTTTTACATTTGTCAATTTAAATCATTGACTATTAAATTATTACGAATCGTGAATAGTAAATCTGGCCGTCAACTTTGACTACGTCCTTTAAATTCTAGCAGACGGAGATTTAACCATAAAGGATGGTTTTAAGATAAAAGCAAATAAGAGACGTAATCCCACCTTAAAACCCTACCATTAATTTAGATAAAGAGAAAGACTACTTGTTTTATTCAGGCATGAGTTAAATACACAAGTTATAAAGTGGATACTGTAAGATCCACAGAGGGAAGAGATAAAACCTACAGTTTATCCCCAAATGCACCGAAAAAAGAAAACCGAAGGGAAACATTGCAAACAGCTATCGGGAGACCGAAATGTCGTTTCTTAGCCCTGTCGTTGCTACATTGGCAAAATCGATATCTATTCTGTAAAGTATTACTATTATTTCTAAATATATAATGACCGAGAAACACATCTAATAATTACCTATTATAACACATTTAGCTTAAGAAAACAGAAAATCGAAAATGTTTTAGAACTGGCATGCTTTCTTTTGATTAGAATGAAACATAATGATTTTAACTGATAACTGAAGTAAAGATAATTTATGTGAGCAAACCTGAGCTTTGCTCAGGATCTATTTTTGCCTTTTTTCAAATGTGAGTTTATAATTTAATTACCAAAACTGCATTTTTGGGAAACGTTGTTTCACTTACAAAAATTGGATTTTTGAAAAATTATAATTTCCAGAAATATATTTTCAATAATTCGATTTTCGAAAATTTGTTTCTGGAAAATCTTTTATATACTTATCCCTTTTTGTTAGTATTATTATAAGTGTACGAAGGACCCTAAAATCCTCACTTTACTTAAAACGCTTCAAGTAGGGGAACTATAGGAAAAGGAAAACTTAAATGGTGATATAGAAAAGCACTAACTTAGAACAGCGTTGTGTGGTTAATTTAGCTCCTACTTTTCAAACAGTTATTGATTTAATGTTATTAACTTAAATTTAGCAATTTAACTTTACAGCTGTAACGCGGGATTTTGCAACAAACTTTTAATTAGTTTAGTATATATGAAGTTTTCGCTCCGACACCGACAATTCATTTTACGTAAACACTTGCAGTTTCACGCAATTAATATAAAACACTAACAAAAGGCTTGTTCAGTTATTTCACGTTTTCAATAAATATGTTAATATCATTACACAATTATTCATTCGAAATAAGCACACAAAATTATGTTGGTTGGACGGATAACAAAAATATTAAGGTTTAAAACTGAACCAAATTCAAAACATTCAGTTTACCGCTTGACGTCATCCTATGAAAATCGACAACGTAGTGGGCAATGTGGCGAATTAAATTCAGGACGCGGCAACACTGCCACGCGCCTTTTTGGTCGTTTATATTTTGCGTAAGTTTTGTAGCATTTTTTAATCTGTAAATTTACTTTTCGTAGTGCTTAAGTGTATTTAAATGTAACGATGAACTGCAAGAAATAAAAGTGAAACCCAAAAATCATTCTGAAATAACCTCAGCATGTAATAGTTTTATGTCTCTGTGTAATATTATGCGTTGAGTGTTTTATCAGTTCTCTTAATATTTCTTTATACTAGTTCAGTATAAATTTCTAATATTACAACTTTTTTTTTGTAATTTAGTTTCATAACATAACCAACCTGCAACACTTAATTTATTTCTTAAATTTGAGTCTTTTCTTAAATCGTGCCCTCTCCCAATGAGGCTGGAAACTTTTCTTCGCATCCTCGTAAGACAAGGTAAAAATATTAGTAACAAAAAATATCATTACATTTAAATTCTATAACTTATCAGCGAATAAAAAACTATAACTTGAGAGAACTACCTATTATGTGATCCATTATACAAAACCATTCATAGCTGCATTTCGCATGCAAACTTTTCGAAGTCAATTAATCCGAATGACTGACTTTTTCACAGTAAAAAATATTCATTTTACTTCCATGCTGGACAATAAGCACAAACTCAATAAAGGAAAATAAAGTAGAAAGCATTAAAGCTTTGAGACTGAGTAATAGTCTCTGGGATCGTGTGGAGGGAATGAAGTTAAAACAGGTTATAAAAAATATAACATTTAATAATTAATCAACAATAATAGCAATAAAATAAAGTTTGGCATTAAATAAATGAAATGAGGTACTTACTTATAAACTTCCCCTACATCTTCTCTATAAGGGCGGCTCTTCTCCCGACCAACGGGCACATGTCTTATCTCGACATCTTCAGAACGACTGCCTATCACTCCATTATACAGTTATCGACGATCGGTGCATTGCTAAGTCAGCATACCTTGCCTTACTCAATAAAGTTAAACAAAACCAAGCTGACCTTCAATGTCGTCAGCAAGTTCACCGAACAACAGAGTGTCTATTCATCGTTATTGTCAAAATAATCTTTACATAAATACAGTGTGATTTTAAAAATAATTAATAAAATAATCCATGATAACATAACTATGACAATATTTTCAAGCAACTTTTTTTACTTTTAGCAATCACTGGAGCAAAGGAAATATGGCATTCGCTTAACCCTGAAGCAAAACATATGTAGAAATTGTTAGCTGAAATTATTTTTATTAAATTTGCAGTACATTTTTTTAAAAGCGTATCACATTTTTACACATTTTTATATGTGTTCTTAACGTGAAGATGACACTAATTGATGTCTAATAAACGTCTGTTGTTTGGGATATTAATAAAATCCATACAGAATGCTATGATTTCGCTAAACAGATCATTTCTCACAAAAAAGGTTTAAATAAACTGTAAATTAATTTTTACAACTGCTCTAGAGGGCGTTTAAAATAGGTGATACCACTATTGCTATCTCCGAAACAGAAAAAGATAGGAGGTCAGTTAAATTAGAGAAAATATGTAATTTTTAGTCCCTATTAATATTCCGTTTACGGTGTTGTCACATTCTCTATAGTTTCTTATCTACAGGGGATTTTTTTTAAAAATAGGCAAAAATTTAATTCTTAAATATCTCGAGAACTATTAGTTAGCAAAAAATTGTTTTTACAAAAATCTCACGATTCTCTCTCTTCTCTAAAGTAACGTTATTGTTTTGTTTATATCATTTGTTTTTATTGAATTACTGTTACTAACTTGTTTTTTTCAAATACGGACCTGAACTTTTTGATGCATTTTTTGATGGGATGATATATTTTTCTTTATAAAATGTACGTTTTATGTACGTATGAGTACAAAATTTTGATTATTTTGCTCATTTGTTAATTTAATTATGAATTATTAGGTTATACAATAAATAAAATTATTTATCATTTAATTTCAACTTATTTATCACCTGTCATACTTGATAAGTTGTTCAAAATGTCACCTTTCAACTTTCTCAGTCTGCTTCTAAATGAATTTCGTAACCATTGTAGCATTTCAGGTGTCACTAATAAGCAGGCAAAGCGGATTCGGTCTTTCATATAATCTAAAGTTGTAGGTACAGTCGCCATCACTTTGTCCTTTATAAAACTCCACAAAAAAAGTCAAGGGGGATCAAATCCGGGGACCTAACAGGCCAGTTGACCGGACCAGCTTTTCTGTAGTTTTTTATTCACTCCCCGAAAATTAACGACATATGAACTTGCACATTAAAATTCGCTTCTGTGCTTAATTGAGCAAAAAACTGAGAAATAATCGTCAAAAGGTTAAAATTCTCACCTGACTTAAGTGAAAATAATACATTTCCATAAGAAAACTTGATTTATTGGTAAAATTTATTTATTTTTTAAATTAAATCCAAATTCAGTTAACCATAATTCCGTAACCAAAAGAGCAAATCAAGAAAAAAAAATGTATACATACTTAGTTTTTTACGTACTATATTCGAATTTCATAAACAAAATGTCATCGCTTCATTTAGAATTCCAAACTTACCCCAGACCCCTCAAAATAGTGAGAGGGGATTAATGTCAAAAATATCTTTAGATATCTTTAGACAACTCACCAAGGTTTAATGAAAATAGTTTAAATCGTTTTCGAGATATCGCCTTGTAACTCTTTAAAAAACTCACCCTGTAGAATAAAAATGAAATTTCGTAAAACTAATCAATCGAATCTACTCCTCCTGAGAGAGCAGAAAATGCCGCAGAAGTATCCTGAAATTACCTTCCGTCGGTTTCAAGGGAAAGATTGTATATATGTAAAAATTCAGCATCTAATGCAATGCACAAAATATCACTTTAGAGAATGTATTATATTGTACAACATGTTTAAAAATATCTTTTCACGCTAAGCTTGTTCGTAACAAACGTCTTACTTGTGTGAAAACAGTCATTTTCAAAATATGTTGTGCAATATACTCTATTTCGTAAGACACTGTATTGTTCTTGGAACAAGTCGTATCTTACACCCCGTTTCTTATTGCTTCGTGCCGGGAGTCCCTCAGGGATATTGAACTTGCTTACAAAGTCTACCAGACTCTGAGAAACCTCAAATTGCATACTTTGCGAAGTTGAAAGTTAAAAAGCAGTGATGAAATTTAAAATATTTGAAACTTGGGAAATATGAAATTTCAGTTGAATGACATCTTGCACAAAACAATGGTTCCGCTTCAGTTTTCCGAAAAATTTCTTTCCGCGACAAAAGGCTACTTATGAATGAATTGCGTCGCCCATTCTCGCTAAAGGGGAATGGTCGAAAGATATCCCCCCACAATTATAAATACTAAAATCTACTATAGATTTCTTTCTTACCAAAAAATAATTATTAAGACTCATCTATAAAAAAACGATTAACAACTAACACTGACAAAAGTTCTGCCCTCCTGCGAAAGAGCAGATTGGAGCCGTCGCCGTCGCTCCCTGGCAACAAATATTCGGCGTCATTTTCTAATGTTTTACATTCAATTGCATTTTAATAAATTTTTAATTGTGCATTAAAAAATTATGGAACAAATTATTTTTGTAATCGTAAAGCACATATGCTCTGATTTAAAAAGTAAGTAAGAAAATTATATATTCAGGTGCATGTTTTTTGCTTAGTACACTTTAAATATATTAATTTAATTTACACATAAAGCCCATATCTAATAAAATAGCGAACATATCTTTTACGCAAATTGAAAAAAGAAAACGTAGGGAAAATTATGTTTATCTTACAAAAAAATACAACATAAAGATAAACCCCAAACGAACTTTTTCCTGGACTTTATACACGCTCTTTCATTTCCCCTCTTCCTGATACGGTGGCGCGTCGGGGGCAAATTGCTGGTTTTATGGTTTCTCCAATGTATCCCCTTGCATGTGGACGACGTAAGGTGAGAGACCTACACCGGCTCTACCTTTATTTCCTTTTTTCTCTCTGTGTCTCTAAATGACTTTTTAGCAGTAGCGTAGCATTAAATATTTACAAGTACGTTCAATGTGGAGTTTATTCTTTAAAGCCTGTCTGTCTTGAGAGTTTTGTTAACAGTTTAAATTAAAATATGTAGGAGTAAGGTAAAGCATTTTCCTTTTGTTTCTATGCCTCTTGAAGTGACTTTTTAGCAGTAGTGCAGCATTAAACATTTACAAGCCAGGTTTAATCTTTAGAACCGGTCTCTTTTGATAGTTCTTTTAAGGATTTGAGAAGTGTAAGCATAAGACAACTATCTAATTGTGACGTTCGTTACTTCTGTATTTTCAAGTAGTTTAGTTGCCGTTTGGGTTTTGGGTATTTTCTAGCATGCGCAAATAAAACGCGTGAATTCGCTAGATCATGAACTCAACATATCGGTCATACCGTCTTGGTTGACATTTATGACATTTGAGTTGTGATTTGTCCGATATTGTGAAAGGCTGGGGTAAACAAAAGGCCCTTTTTTAGAGGATATTGACATAATCTAGTTTCATCCCTCCTGTTTTTACAGATGAATTTATATTAGGAAGTCTGAAAAAGGGGAAAATATGAATGAAACAAAGATTTCTATTAAGTGCAAAAAATTGTTCATTTATTAGCAGATCGCTTTCGACCTTAGGTTATCATCAGTGCTTCCTGAACGTAAGGAATAAACAGGTTTAGATAGTACAGATTAAGAGTTGAATTTAGTGTTGAGCTTTATTTTGAAATTTACAGGTCAAAAATTTTTTAATTTTAATTTACTTGAATTTATTTTTATTTTTATAGGTTATATTTAGTTTATTACTCACTTGTCAGGATGCCAGTCAGAAATCCATTTGAACGAACAACAGGAAAACATATTAAAATATTTTTACATGACAATTAAAATCAAACAATCATTTTACAAAACAATTTCAAATTCGGCTTAAACGGTCACATTTTTGATGGTGTAAGATTTAATAAATGATCGTGAACCACGAGGTTGCTACATCGTTAGGCAAAAAATTTTTGTAACCAGAGAGACCTGGTGTATATCATGGTTATAAATGCGCCAAATTCAAATTTGATATCAAAAACCAATCATTAGTAAATTGTGTTATAAATCTGGCCACAGTCACTAATATCAGAGTCTAGCTGGCGAACCTCGTTGCGCATCTACAGCGTGATGCAAAAAATTTACAACAAATATGAAATTATTTTATTGATTTGATAAACTTAATTAAATGATGGCATATTTGTTGAAAACTTCTGGTCCACACTGTAGATGCACAACGGGGCTTGCCAGCCAGATTCTGATATTTGTGACAGACCGTATTTGCAACACAAAGGGATTTTTAAATTTTCAATAAAAATTAACGGCCAGATTCTCCAACGCTAGTCCGGTCTAATTAGACAAATAAAAGTTTTAAACTTTTTTTTATATTCTGACAGCCCACGAAGACCGAAGTCTAAGTTATATGTAGCGTGGGTATACTAGGGAAATCCGACTCGCACATCTAGAGCTGGAAACATCCGTACGGACTTCATCAGCCCTTTAAGAGGATGTGTGGGGTGGTACCACCTCGGTCGAGGAAGAAATCCTCTATCACCTTCCAACAATCACAAAATACCCATGATCGAAGCGGGATTCGAACCCGCGCCTCCCGGTTGCGAAGCTGGCGCCATACCAACTCGGCCACCGGAGACCCGTACTGACACGTGTAGGAGTAAGACAACAAAGTTTCATACTATGAATTTGTTTTTGAGGTTTTTTAAAAATTTATAAGGAAAAAGGCAATTTTAGTACGTACTTTCGACAATAATAAAAACAAAATTCATTACAGAAACTCATTCCAAGATAAAAATCATTTGGAAACCAAGCAAATCGCTGAAATATTAGAATAATTCATAAGTAAATTTATAAGGAAAAGGGCAATTTAGTACGTACTTTCGACAATAATAGAACTAAATTCATTCTAGCAACACGTTCTAAAAATCATTTGGAAATTAAGTAAATCGCTGAAATATCAGAATAATTCATGTTTTAAATGACGCCTTATTAAAAATATCAGGACAAAACCTGTCAAAACACAACTGTTCAACTAGAGGATTTTGATCTAAACTCTAAACCAGTAGTAAATCTTAAACCTTCTTAGTGAATCTAAATGTATGTGATTTGACGTTGCTTTATGAACAAAAAATCCTTGTTCGTTAAAAATTAAAAATCAAATCATTCCATGACCATCATCAATAAAATATTTTTTAACATAATTTTTCTTGAAAAATCGAAAGCAAGGACGGAATACTAAATAAATGTTCCTGACCTAGTCTTAGTGTGTGATGTCTCTACGAAATACGACAAGGAATTTTAAGCTGATTTCGTATTCCCTGCAGAACTTTCGATTTTGTTGTTTACCCACATTACGTGAGACGTTTTATGGTCGTTAAGCACTTTTAGTTTCGATATGAAAAATCGTCTCTTGTCATTTTTGGGTCAGGATAAAACAGCGGCGATGGGAGAAACATGATATGGGATGTGACGCCGGCTGTCGATTTCTGGTCAGTAAAAAATTGGCATAATGTTACACTTGAGAATGAATGATGTTTTTGCTAATCGACTTTTAGTTCCAATGGAAGCACATCATATACATAATATATTAAGCACTAATCAAAATTCTTTCTTTGAGTAATAATTAAAATGAAAATATTGGAGTTGTCATCTTTTTGTCCAAGATATTAATCCCCGAATTCATTCAAATGTCGGTAATAGTGGTATCGAGGAGCATTGAGATATCTAGTGGATACACATTTACCTACCATTCACGACTATTCAACCCTTAAAAAACCAGCACAACGCAATTTTATACATAAAATGAAACCCAAAATTAAAGACAGAGCAGCAAGTCCTCGACCGGTCGTAAACACAGAATGAAAAATGTTTTCGTTATATCGATCTACATACACGCTTAGAGTCAGATCCAGACCAGGGCCAGGTGGCCCAGGCGATTGTCTGGGGCGCCAATATTTAGGGACGCCAAAACCACTCAAAAATAAAGTATCTAAAAAAAAATAAAAAATGTAATGTAAAGGGCAATCCATGGTGCAATATTATTAGGTATTAAAATTAAAGATCATATTTAGCAAGAAACGGCAGGTTTTTTTAAAAGTTACATAACCAGAATAGACAAGTTTTTGGTGTCTTAAAACATGCCCGGAGCGAGATCTAACAGGCTTCTTTCACCCCAATATAAAAATGAGTGAGATTTAAAACAATGCGTTATTTCCAATTGCAAAGCATCGCCCGCCGGCAGCATAATAAGAAGAATAATGGTTGTTAGGTCCAAAATTGACTTCAGTGTTTAATATTTTTGGGGGCAAGTACCTGTATTTTTTAGTATGATTACTTATTGTTTTTTTTTTCAAAAAATTTAAACTAAAATATTTGTAATATTTTACGTAAATGGGTACTATACGTACACCAAATTACACAATCTATAAACAAATGTTTTACTGAATTGTACGCGTACCAATAACAAAATATAATAATTATAGTAGTTTATACAAGTGGCTAAAACAACGCTTTTTTACAAGCCCCAAGTTGTATACAATATTTTTTAAAACGCCATTTTTAAAAAGATACACAACAATACAAAGATAAAAAAACAACAATGAGCTCTGTTCGTACAGAAATCAGAAACCGATCAGCGCAATCAAGTTGCAGCTATTTGGTCACATGACAGTTTGCGGACTGGTTTCCTGTAATTTTATTGGCTCGGACTAGTTTGTGATTCTTCTGCGAACAGAGCTAATGAACAGTGGCTTCAGGTTTACTTTTTCTAACAGATGTAAGGTACTTTTGTGATTTTTTTCGTGCTTGCGTAAAATGACAATTTTTTGGTTGTTGCAACTTGCATTATTATTACGAAAAATAACGGTATGTTGGTATATTTTATTAATTCTTAGTTATATGCTTTAGCCTGTTCTATTTATGATTGTAGATAAGTATTAATTCAAAGTAATAATTGCGTTACTTCAGTAGTCAATCAATTTGCAAATATTCTACATAACTGAAGCAACAGCCGCTCTCAAAAAGTAGGTGGGGGACGATATCGTTTAGCGGGTTATAGATAACTTGGGAATCTCTGATGAAAATAATGGTGTCCATCCTTGATTGGAAATCAATGGTCTTAGCACTATAGAATTTGTACAAACGTACATATGATAATGTTTACATTTCTCTTGACATACCGAACAAACATTTTGCTCATTTTAAAGCTTTTCAAGGAAGTAAGGCAGGAAGTAATATTCAATAACATATGCACGTATTGTTTAAAGTTCTTCTCTTTTGAATACTTAAGTGTATAAAAAAAGACCAAGAGCATAGCTGCGGTCATTTAATAATCATATTTTACAACGCGAAGAATCGCAGCCCAGCAGTTTTACGCACAATACAGTCATTTCAAAAATGGGAAGTAATTTTAAAATCGTGCTTATTTTTATGCTAATATCAACTGTGTTATCTGAGGCGCCAGTGTATAGTGCAAATTACGCAAAAATACGTTATCAACCACGTGGAAATTGGGAAAGTCCTAAAGCCGAATTAAATTTGGAAGAAAGACGTAGAGAAGAAGGTGAGAAAATTAGGTCTTATTGGGTTCTTCTTTAACATGGGGTTTTTTAGGTAAAAGAAAGACGCTTAATTTTCTAAATTAAACTAGGGCAAGTCAAAGTAGCTTAGAATTAGCGTTATATTGATATTTTTTGTATTATCATTTAGTCTTAGAATATAAAGGGCATGGGATTGTTTAATCATTTCGATTTTTCAATAAATATGTATGATAATTTCAGTGCAATTATCATACATATTGTGTAATTATTTATTGCACAATCAGTCAATCGAACCACGCATACAAAAAATTACGTCGGTTGGACGGATAATAACAAAAATATGAAGGTTTAAAATTCGACCAGATTCAAAAACTTTCGTTTCTCGCCTGACGTCATCCTGCGAAAAACAACTGAACGTAGTGGACAATGTGGCGAATGAAATTAACGATACGGCAATTACAGGGAATGTATTTTGGGTAACTTGTAGCACTTTTTAACTTTCGAATTCAATTTTATTTTGAAACTTTTTGCGGAGTGCTTAAGTGTATTTAAATATAACGATAAACTACAACAGAAATCTGTAATAGTAAAAGCCAAACCTCAGCGTGTGGTAGTTTTTTGCCCCGGTCATTTGGTGAATTATGGTTAGTATCATCCACGACAGACAGTACGAATTTCGTAACCAAAGATCCACAGGTGATCTCCTTAGCTTTGTCACACATAACTGGAACAAATCTCTCGAATTTCATGGCGAATCTCAGATTTAAAAGATTTATTATTTGGGTGTTACGCCACTCTACTGTTAAGGAAAATTAATATTTTAAAAAAATAATAAGTCACAGCGTTTGATACAAAAAAAAATCCTGAAAAAAGAAATATTCTGTACACTGTCAGTGACTTTTAATTATAAAAAGTATGCCTGGCCCTAATCTATCTCTAGTGTGGTATATATTCTGTCTAAAACCTAATCTAAAATAATTTTTCTGACGTTTCGAGACCTACTATCTAGTCTCGTTATCAAAGAATCTAATAAATTCAAACTAATTAAATTAAAAATGATCTAAGCAATTATAAAAAATAATTAAAAAAGGATATAAGAGTTTTCTGATTGAATTCTTCGAACATATTTCTCTGGATAATCGTTTCTTGATTTCCTGTCAGCATAAATAAATTTTGAAAGAGATTCAGTTTAAATATATTTAGTATAAAACTATAAAATCTAGATAAAATATACTGCATATTGATAGTTTTTGCATCGATACAGTCGCGATACAACAGCAAAACAATCGCGAGGCAAACGCGATACTGTCAACAGCCACTTTACTTTTACACGTCAAGGTATGAGGCAAAAGACGTCCTTGGGTAGTCTTGCAAACGCGATTCAGTATTGTATCGCTGCTATATCGATCAAAATTTATCCGTGTGCATTCACCTTTATACGATACCAAGAAAAATTTCGTTTAAATTCGTTCGAAATTTAAACATTTCTACATATTAAATAATTTTTATGATATTCTTCCTTGAGCCGAACTTTGTGTATTTTAAAGCTTCTCGGGAAAAAAAATTATACACCTTAAAAGGAGCTTTGTGTTGACAATACCTTTTTTTCCTGACTACAAAAGTAAAGAAGTGCGATACTTGAGAGGTAAAATTTGCGGTATATTTAAGATATCTCGAGGCACAGTATCATTTTTTGTTTTCTTAAGGAGAAGTCGCTTCCTTATCGGCGTCAGAGGGGTTGAAAAGTAAAGAGAAAATACCTTTCATTTGCAGATTGTCAAAAGGATAAAAAAAACGTATTTTAAAATAAGGAAAACAGATTTTTCACAGAATAATACGCGATGACATGTCTTTTTTCTTTACAGAAAATGCCTAGGTGGCATCTGTCATATTTTTGTTCACTGGCACACTTTAGTTCATTTGGTCTGCAGTAGTGCATACTCTTATGTTTTTAATACTAACAGACAAAGACAGTAGTAGTGGACGGTTACTCATCTAACTGACATTCTGGCAATGCTGCATACCCAGTGGCGGTCCCAGTGGGGGGGGGCGGTGGGGGCGATCGCCCCCCCCCCTTACCCTCTTAACCCAAGACACTATTTTTAACGAAGAAATAATAAATGATCGATGCGGGTAAAACAAAAAATTTAAAACCGTAGGTGCAGGCAGTACACGTCTCTAGAATTGATTGTGGCCTAGATAAAATTGCATGCATGCTTTTTTAACAGAAATTTTGAATATACATAGGCAATTTTTTTTTGTAACACACTAACCCGACGATTGGGCCAACCCAACACCTACTAAACCGCCCCCCCCCCTTTGAAAAAACACACTAACCCGACGATTGGGCCAACCCAACACCTACTAAACCCCCCCCCCCTTTGAAAAAACACACTAACCCGACGATTGGGCCAACCCAACACCTACTAAACCGCCCCCCCCCCTTTGAAAAAACACACTAACCCGACGATTGGGCCAACCCAACACCTACTAAACCGCCCCCCCCCCTTTGAAAAAACACACTAACCCGACGATTGGGCCAACCCAACACCTACTAAACCGCCCCCCCCTTTGAAAAAAGCTGCGACCGCCACTGGCATACCCAAAAGTTCAGTTCGTGCATTCTATGTCTTCTCTACATTAATGATCTGTCCTCCTCTACAACCAATCCCATCTACCACCCAGTTATGATGACGATAGTACTTTCCACGTTAGTATCTATTTCTCTAAACATGTGTTAAATCTCGAAATTATTTGAGATTATCCTATTTGATAGAATCTATGAAACTGTCAAGCACGCATTGAATAAACAACATGGGTTCCTTCCAAAAAAGTTAGCTTTAACAAACTTGATTTTGTTCACGCAATATGTAGGTACATGAGAGATTAAGGGAAAGGGCCCAGGTTGATGTGGTTTTTACTGATATGGAGAAGGCTTTTGACCGGGTAAAACATAGCTTAGTAGTCACTCGACAGATTAAACTTTGATCATCAGTTAATATCTTCATATCTTTATAACAGGACGCAGTATGTTGAGGTGAAGGGGGCAAAATCCAATCTATGCAGAGGTACCACAGGGCTCAAACCTCTTCTTTTTTGACTCTTGTATGTAAACGGAATAATTGAAGTGGTTACAATACAAGCTCAATTTCTTTAATATTTGCAGATGATTTTAAGATTTTTTCAAGGGTCTCAGGGGTAAACGATTGTAAAAATTTACAGGATGACTTGAAAAGAGTATGTGTCTGGTGTGAGGGAAACAGTTTTAGTTTAAATATTAATAAGTGCTCCAACATGACTTTTACGTTAAAAAAAGAACCCATTAACTAAAACCACGGGATTAATAACAAAGTGTTAAATAAAGCAAATTCTCAAAAAGACCTCTGGGTGTGCTGTTTGATACAGGTCTTGAATTTAAAGAGCATATGTCTAGTAAAATTACAGTGGCCCATAAATGGGTTTTGTAATACGGTCTTCAGGGGGGTTTAATGTCGATGTATGTTTGAGATTGTTTGACACATTAATTTTACGCAAACTGAAGTATGATAGTATGATATAGTCACCCCAGCATGGAGTATGGTGTAAGCTTAACTTTTGTGAAAATAAAACTATTTCGTCATTATTGATATTTTTTTTCTAAAGCTGTAAAAAAAATGTTGAGCAAAATTTTCTAAAACCAAGTATAATACAATGTTTCCCAGGGGGCCACGAATTTAAATCACTATTTCAAATATAGTCATTATTCATTGTCATTCACGTACGCTCGACGTGGCCCAGTATGCCATCGTTTACGTCATCTATATTTGAAAGCCACGGCCCTCTAGGAAATATCACTGTCGGTACGACGTAGCATTCAATGTGTTAAATAGTGGCATTATTGTCTAACTTAAAATTTGTTGTCCAATACTGACCTAAAAACATAAGCAACTAAAATCCAAAGAAAAGGTAATGTTGCCAACTATATTTTGACTTGTTTAATTGATTAATTGTATTGTTGTTCTTTCTTCTTCAGTAATTAGTTAGAGCTGTTAGCAGTCCCATGTGATTTCTCTAAGTAAAATTTATCTTCCTCACAGTAACGAGAATCAGCTAATTTCTTAGAAGGGTGTAAAAACAATATCACTTTGTTTTAATTAGC
This sequence comes from Philopedon plagiatum, assembly GCA_963971165.1. Taxonomy (NCBI): domain Eukaryota; kingdom Metazoa; phylum Arthropoda; class Insecta; order Coleoptera; family Curculionidae; genus Philopedon; species Philopedon plagiatum. Next base: position 10,349,075 of record OZ020191.1, read on the forward strand.
AAGTGACTAAGTTAAAAAGTGTGCTACTGATTTTAGTTTTACTCAGAAAAAATATAAGAATATCAGGAGTATTTGTTAAAAGAAAACTATTGTGGTATTAATTGGAGAGCTCACAACAGGGTTTAAAAAAAAAGATAATAAGGAAAAATTATTTTTGTTTCTAGCCCAATAACTTTTAAAAGAAATACGCCAAGTACTGTCTAAGTGGCGTATTTCTAAAACTCTAAAATATGCATATAGTACTATTAAGAGGTGAAGCAAAACGTCACGAAAGTACCAAAATTATTTCAGTATTTCGTGAATTATTGGAAGAAATTTTACGTACACAACCTGTTCTTTTAAATAAATAACATTACAATAAAAAAGGTTTCCCTTACCATGTGTAATTTTCATGTTGTAATTTACCTGGAACAAAATACAATATTTTAGATGTGAAAACGGTTATATCTATTAAATAACAAAGTGAAGCACAGGTATATAAATATAACAAACATAAACACAACATTAAAGAGCAAGCTGTTAGCAAAGTAGACAAATATATAGAAGACAAAAATAAGTTATCCATTCATTATTTTCTTCTAAATTGCTGTATACTCAGTAAAGCAATTCTTTGTAAAAATTGAATTAATAGTTTTTTATATATTTTAGTTACAGAGAAAATGCCACAACGAAATGCAAACTCTTCTTCAGATGAAGCTAAATCATACGACATTACAACTGAATCAGAATCTGAACAAATAAACTTGACAAGATTTGTTTATAAAAATATTATAAAAGACAAGTTGGTGGACGACACTGAAAATTATCGAACAGCAACAGCTTATGGGGGAAATATAAACGATATAACACGAAAAGAGACAGTCTTCAATGAAACCGTAGATCAGGAAATAATTGGTGACAATAAAAATGAAAAATTCGTTAGAGAAGATGCAGAATCCTTGGATGACTTAGATGAATCAGAAATATCTGATTTAAACCAAGGTATTTATATATATATATATATATATATATATATAGAATGCTAGAAACTAGCGCGGATCGATACATAAAAAAAAGGAGAAATATTTGTGGGCATGTCCGCTAAATGAACAGAACAAAATGAAAAGTTAGAATGGTAACAAATATTTCTCCTTTTTTTTATGTATCGATCCGTGCTAGTTTCTAGCATTCTTTTTTCCTTCACTTGGGCTTATAGGATACCACGGCAGTGGCTATAGTCGCCTCCGTCGGCGACGCTAATTGTTGCCCCCAAAAAAGGGGTCTTTTGGCTGAAGCCACAAATGGGTGTACTGGCTCCTGTTTGTTGTCCTTGTTAATTTTTCTTTTTTTTAAGGTTACACCCGTAACTGCGTATGTGACGGGTGTGTCTCGACTTATGTTGAGAGGCACGGTCACATCGTGGGCCTGATGAAGCCAATGAGCAGAAACACGTGTCGTACGGGTTACCATTCTAACTTTTCATTTTGTTCTGTTCATTTAGCGGACATGCCCACAAATATTTCTCCTTTATATATATATATATATATATATATATATATATATATATATATATATATATATATATATATATATATATATATATATATATATATATATATATATATATATTATATATATACATATATATATATATATATATATATATATATATATATATATATATATATATATATATATTCCTTTATATATATATATAAAGGAATTTTTTTTTCTTGTGTAGCAGTCAATTTACTGCTACCCAAGAAAAAATTCCTTTTTCTAACTATTCAATCACGAATACACATCCCTTATATATATATATATATATATATATATATATATATATATATATATATATATATATATATATATATATATATTCTTTTCATTTTTAATACAGACGGGAGAATTTATTTTGCTCATAATTTTCAGTCAGTAAAGAAATTTAAAAATCAATTTTGCACCTAAATTTTTCATCTATACATATTACATATAAAGTGTTTTGCAAAAAAATTTATTCTAAAATTAGGGTTTCTCGAAAAAAAAATTTTAAAATTCTTTTTTGTAAAAATATTTTCGTGAAACCCAAATACTTTTATAAAAGTTAAGTTTGATATTTTAGGAATGTACTACATATACCATCCAGACTTGCTTTTGCAGAAGGTAGTATACAGAAGCCAAGCAGATCCTAATATCAAGGAATATTCGACACAAATAAATTATGAAAATGGAGCACCAATATTGGAATCTATTTACACCTATGATCCGAGAACATTCGTTTTACAAAGATTAATATTACGACCTCAGAAACAGGCTTGAAATAATATAGAGATAAAAGACTTAATGTTAATATGTATGTAAATATATGTACAGCTGCCGCTAAGTTAAAGAGTTATATACAGTTATCTATAAATCTGGAAACTTTTGCTCTTAACACCTTAGAATTTATAATTCAACTTTTTATTTATTTTCTTTAATTGTTGATTGTTACTTACCAAATTTTAGATGTATTTTCTGTCTTGAAAAGCTACCTTATAAAATTAAGATATTTCTTCTGATTTTTAACATAATCTTTTATAGATTTCTTTATAAAACAGAAGTAGTCATCTACCATTACTGCTATTTTGTTAACATTGTTGTTGCTCAATTATTTAACTTATTTGCTATAAAAACCTAATGACTTTTCAAAGCTTTAAAGATCCTGGGATATGTAATTAATTTAAGCATATAGTAATTGTATCAGTCCCTCAATCTACGCTTAAGGCATTGGCCAAATAATAATAATTACAAAAACCACCCGATGACAAAAATCTTAAACTTCGATATCATAAAAATTTTAAAGCAGAATTTGTATGGGTCAAAGGCCAGAAAGGGCTAACAGGAAATAAACATGTCGATGAAAAAGCAGAAGAAGACAACTTTTATCCGGAATTCCTATGTGGACCTAATACTAAGAGCAAATTTGCGAACATCATGTAAGATTGTATATAAAAATTATACACTTGTATGAACCTCTATTTTACCCCCTTAAGGGTTGAACTTTGAGACACCCTTCCTTATCGGATGCCTACGTTACATAAGAAACCTCTGTGCAAAATTTCAAGTTTCTAGACCCAGTGGCGTGGGCTGTGTATTGATACGTCAGTCAATCAGTTTCTTCTTTTATGTATAGATACAAGAAATACTGAACAGCATCGAAATCAACAAAATCGAAATTTAACGTCCAAACATTTTTGTGTTGGAAATCTATCACGGTATTTAGTTGTAAAAAAGTTGTTCTTCTTATCAATAAATATATTTTGATACATACTAATTTTATATTGTTAATAAAGGAGGGTACAAGACTTTTGAAATTGAGTGTATTTTTAAGTAGATGTGGCTCCCACCTTATTTGTAAAAATCTATTATACACTCACATGCAAAAAGGAGGGTCGTCTTAAAATTTTGATTAAGTTTTAGGCTTGATAATTTTTTTACTTTTAGTCCGATTTTAGTAATTCTTTTAGAGAGCTGTAGATACAATTATTACTTTTAAAATGTTTGTACCAATTTTAAGTGAAATTGGTTTCTTAATATATCAATGCAAAGATAATAATCGATCGAAATGTTCTTTTCTGCCTAATTTCAAAACACCCTGTGGAATAATTAGGTAGCAATATTATTTCAGAATGCTAGTTTTCATTTAGCGTCATCTATTCTTTACATTTTGTTTTTTGGTTCATGTTAATACGTTCATTTGTTCTCACACAAATGCAAAATATTTAAATTTTTCCATAATTTTCTCATTGTTGTTGGAATACGAACAAAATTTTTGATGAGTCAGGATAAAAAGCTATCAGGATGAAGAAAAACAACTGATATTGTTCTAATCAAGATTTAATAAATAAATTAACGAACAAAGGCGTGTGTAAGACTAAAAAAATATGATTTTTGCAAAAGAAACTTAACTACCAAGAAGAACATTTTCACCTAAATATACTTCAATACTTTGTATTGCCTCCTCCATTTCTAACTACTGCCTGTACAAGTCCGTCCAGGTTAGGTCGGAGCAATAGCCTAGTGGTCCAACGCGCTGGGTTTGTGACGCGTCTCCGGCACTAGACCAGGTTCGAATCCTGGCCCGGCCGCACGCTTAATAAAAAAAGTGTGGCCAGACATTTAGTAGGATTGTCACAAAAAGTGGAAGGTGATAGAGGAATACTTCCTCGACCGAGGTGGTACCACCCCACACATCCTCTTAAAGGGCTGGTGAAATCCCAACGGATGTTTCCAGCTCTGGATGTGTGACTCGATTCCCCAGTACACCCACGGTACATAGTACTTAGACCTCGGTCTTCTTGGGCTGTCAGAAGATAAAAAAAAACCATCAGTAAGCCCGCGAATAGCGTCTTGTGAAATATTCCTCCATTCTTCCTGAAGCTCGTTTACTGTCGCTGGTACCACTTGTCGGCCTCTAACGTGTCTTCCTAGCATGTCTCACTCATGCTCTATAGCAGTTTCCAACCTGTGGTACATGCACCACCGATGGTACATGCCATTATTCCCGGTAATACGCTAAACAAGACATAAAATAAACTAAAATCATCAAAAAAACGCGACAAATATTACAAATATATTGAAAAAAAAAGGAAAGATAAAATTACGAAACGTTTTTGGTGGTACGCCATTAAAAAAGAATGAGAATCATTGCTCTATAGGGTTTAAATCCGGAGAACATGCTGGCCATTTCATTTTTTCAATGCCAGCTTCTATCATATATGCAGTAATGCACATGTGGTCGGGCATTATCTTGCATTAACATAAAACCATAGCGGATAAATGGAGCAAATGGAACTACATGATTTGCCAATACCTTCCCAATACAACTCAGTGCGATCAGCGATCCTCCATCAATAAACACTAATTCAGTACAGGCATCTCTTAATATTCCTGCCCAAACCATCACGGAACCTTATCCATCGCTAAGCCGGAGGCTGAACGTGCATTCAGCAAATCGTTCCCCCTTCCCTCCACATCTCGCTCTCTTTCATCTTCTACATCGTGCCAAATTACAGTCTAAATGTTCACGAGCAAATTGTAATCTTGCTACTCAATGACGCGGGAGTAATTTAGGTCCAGTAGCTGGTCTGCAAGAGTTTAAATCAGAACTGATATTTCTACCTCGAACCTCTCGAAGTTGGTTTTAAGCCTGTACTGAAGTCAAACGACCGAAGGGTATTAAGAACAAGAAATCGGTCACCAATGGCTGTAGTTATGCGTTTCCTATACCACTACTCTCCGTGTATTTCTGCCTGTCTCTCTAAAACGTTCAATTGGTGTTTTAATGGTAGAGCGGCTGGTATTAAGTACTCTCGGCACATACCTATCATTTCGTCCGCCTTCCACAAGAGCTACAGCTTTTGTACAATTTTCAGCACTAAAAACCATTGTAAACACACAAATTCGCTGTCAGACTGACAATAAAGTGACAAGCAAGCATATTGTCAAATAAAACATTTACTTCATATTACATTAACAATTATGGAAAAATTTTAATTATTGACACCACGATTATTTTGCATTTGTGTGAGAACAAATGTACGTAATAACAAGAACCAAAAAATAAAATGTAAATAGTAGATGACGCTAAATGAAAGCTCGCAATTTAAAATAATTTTGGTATTTAATTGTTCCACAGGGTATTTTGAAATTAGGCAAAAAACAACATTTCGATTATTTTTGTATACTATGTCAAAAAAACAATTTCGCTTAAAATTTGTACAAACATGTTAAAATTAATAATTGTATCTACAACTCTCTAAAAAATCACTAAAATCGGACTAAAAATTAAAGTTATTAAACCTAAAACTTAATCAAAATTTTCAGATGGCCGTTTTTTTGCATATGAGTGTATAAACAAGACGGCGCAAAAGTCTCAAAATTTAATAATTAAGGCTCTGTTTACATTCAGATTGTTAACTCAACAAGATAAGTAAATTGTCGGATTTTATGTAAATTAAAATTGACTTTTCCTTACCTAAAAAATTTCTACCCTCATATTTACCGAAGAAGTTTAAAGATTTCATATTACAAAGGCGAATTTAGGCTTTCGGTTTGTCTTTTGTATTTCGTCCGTGTCACTTTCATTTATATAAATTGTAAAATTCAATTTTCCTTATCTTGCGCTTGACATATTTAACTCATAACTGTAAAATGGCCTAAATTAAAGCCCCTGTTGTCACAGTTATGCTGTAACATAAACGGAAATTTGAAGAGACTATTTACAAGAGAATTTGATTTTTGACAAAAAATTTAATAGAGACATGTTGTATTTTAAAAACACAAATTTAGCAGCCTTTTTATTATGTAGTCTATTTCGTTTCTTATTATATACAGAGTGTCCAAATAGGTGCAGTTACTGCAAATGAAATTCGGACACCAATTTGACATTTTATGATAGTTATGAAACTTTTGGTAAATAAGGTTTTACCTTAATTTTTGTCCACCGTTACTAGTTAAAGTATTATTTCAAAAGGAATTTTTTAGATCACTTTTATGATGATTTTACTCTGTGGTCGCACTATTTCAGCATACAGAATCTGAGTTTGTGAGGAAACTGCATTTTTAAAATAAAATAAGCGCACATAATTTACTTACTGAATTAATTATGGGCAGCAGATAAACAATGGTATTTAATACTAAAATCAACGTTTATTATTAAGTAAATAAAGGAAACAAGTTTGTAATAATTGGTATCTTACTAAAAAACATTAATAGGGTCAACTAATATTTTGTTGTTCTTCCATTTATGTCAATTACATAGTCTAATCTTCTAGGTATTGAGTCCAGTATGGCTTGAATATTGTTTGGCGGTAATATATTCCAAACTTCTTGAATTTGGGTCCATAAATGGCCTCTATTTAATGGACGAAAATTATTTGCTCCGTTAATTTTTTTGAGCAGAAAGCCCCAGACGTTTTCCATCGGGTTAATATCCAGGCTGCGCGAAGGCCTTGGTAATACCTAGATATTTCTTTAGGTCATCCGTTCTTTTACTCTTCTAGCTGTGTGGACAGAGCAGTTGTCATGGTGGTAAATAAAATAATTCAGAAAGTCGGCAGCTACGGATGGCAGCATAACGTTTTCTAATATATTTATGTATGCATCTGCGTTAAACCTTTCAATATTTATTTGTGCACACTCCAATCCCTCTAGCACTCATCCATCCCCAAACGTTAACCGAAAAATATCCACTTTCACTTATATTTTATGTATATTTTTCTTGAAAAAGAGTATTTGGAGGCCTGTACACTATACACTCTAACACAACCATTATAATACGACTGAAATACCTCCTCATCGGTAAATACAACACTTTGCCAAAGGTCCATTCCTTCTATATGAAATTGCAGTGAAAACCCAACCTGCTGCTCCTTATTATCCTGACTTTAAAAAGGCTTCTTTGCTGCAGGATGATTATGCAAGATAGATATTTCCTTTATACGATTCTGAGCAGTTCTTAGGCAACCTGGAAAATTGACCTTTGCTGCTACTGCAGATTGAAAAAGATGATTTTGAAGAAAGTGTACCAATCGGATATCTTCCTGTTCCTGTTTTTGGTACTCCGAGTCTTTCGCCTACAGTTCTTCTTGACCAACCTTCATCTATTAGTGTGAATGTCTTGGCTTTCCCTTCTTTGCTGAAATGCGGCATGGTCATGCGCAGATGTGGATATTTATTAAGACAGAAAAATATGCTACTTTTTGCACTGACACTACCATTTTTAATTCAGGTAGATTTAGGGTACATTTCCTTTCTCTTCAGACGCCCACGGTACGTTGGTACTAAAGCTTGGAGTCTATGTGGGCCATCTAAGATGAAATAGAACCAACTTAGACTTCCTTCTATTTTAACATAAGGAACATAATAATAAGTGTTATTCTTGTACAGACACTCTGTATATAAGCCCCAAATTTTACCACATAATTAAATTAACCGAAGAAAAATTTCAATATTTCGTTTTGGCATGGAAATAATACCTTTTTGAAAATTACTGGATATTTCGGTTAGTTATATCCCCAGTGAGGAAATTATGGAAATATATGCTAATATTTATTTTGTATTACAAGTTGAAAGTTACAAGTGAAAATGTATTTTCAGACACTTTCGCGCATTTTAACAATATAAATATTTTATATGGAGATATTTTGAGATGAAAGTAATAAATATTCTTCCTTGACGGCATAAACAAAGAAGTTTTTTAAAGTGACGACTAACTAGGACGATTATTACAGGGTATAAATTTTATTATACTATCTTAAATTACACAAAAGATCTGATTTGTCATGTATGTACCTATGAGCTAAAAATATTTGTAAAAATTTTCACCTTTCATTATAAAAAGCATATATATTTTTTATCTGTAACTTCGACTTTTTCTTCTTCGCTGTAGAGGCATGTCTAAAACCTGGTCAAACCTTGGGATTTGCTGAAATGCAAAACACTCTTGTATTTTCCCCCCAGTCACCAACATTATATTTTCATAATTTAAAAAAGTATGATTCGTTCCCTTAAAAATAAACGATATTTTCGTTATAATTTTTTTAATACAAAATAGATATCTGTAGCTAATGGTTATTAAAATAACAGGGTTACGTTAAAGTACAGTCAACTAGCTTTAAAAGCATTACTGCTGTAAATTCACCGGAAGTGGCGTTATTACAACCTACACTGAAAAAAGTGGTGATTGCGTTATAAAAAGATATACATAAACCTTATTTTACAACAAAAACTGTTTCGAGAAATTACCTAAGATAAAAAAAATCCCAATCAATCAGGCATGTCTTAAATTATTTCTCCTAAAAGATAACATAGGTAAACGGTATAGATGAGTGAGAAATGGCACTGTCAAGTTCGGAACAAGTTATGGGTATAAACTTCTGGCAAATATCGAATTAAAGAACTGAACTTAGGAGTAAACAGCACTCATTTCTATTATTTTGTTTTTTAACAACTTTACTTATTATAAAGAATCAATCAATGACTTTCATTCTATATTTCCACTTTGAAAATTTTGTTTTGAAAATTTTGTATGTTTCTTTTTAGTAAAACTTTTATTTTCGTGGTCAGATTTTTTGTTTTTTAATACAATATTTACTACAATATAACTTCTAAATATATAAAAATATCCTTTTTTAACAAATCTTGTAAATATACGAACACAATAAATACTAACACCAATAAAGTATCACAAAATCTAATTCCAAACAGTCACATAAATAAAATCGAAACACGTTAACCCAAATAAATCTCACTTTCTATTTAATCGGGAAAAGACATACGTGTCCGGATCATACGTATAAATTGGTCCTCTAATGGGATCTACATTCTCATATTTAAGCTGTGCCGAAAACGCCATATTTTTGCTGTCATCTTCTGTAAGATATATTACTTTTTGTAGCAGTCCATTTGGGTGGTATATATAGTATCGGTTTGTATTGACATCACTTATTTCTTTAAGTTTCGCTCTCTTTTGATTCGACTTAGTAGAAGTGGTATCTGTAGTATTCGCAGAGTCAGGGGATAAAGTTGTGGATAAATCAGGATATTCAGTGGTTGTTAGTTCGGGTTCTTGCGCTGGAGGGCCATATTCTTGTGGTGGTGGGCCGTATTCTTGAGGTAGTGGGCCATATTCTTGGGGCGGCGGGCCATATTCTTGAGGTGGTGGGCCATATGTTTGCTGTGGTTGTTGGTTGTAAATTTGACGTGGGTCGTATTGTTGTTCTGGAGGTCCATAGCTATTTTGAGGCTGTTGGTCTCCGATCCATGGTACTTCGTAGACCTGTTATGTATAAAAAATAGATATCGGATTAACGAAACTTTTCAGAAATATTTTTTCGGATACACATATTTCGAATGTACATTTTTTCAAAAATGCCCTGACAGTTTTTTTAAAAATACTTTTTTTAAAAAACGGGTTTATGAAATATTTTCTCGAGTACACTGATTTCGAAAGTATAATATTTTATCAAAACGTTTTTAAAAAATAATTAATAAGAAAATAGGTAGATTTTCCGAAAATATATTTTTTCAAAAACAGTATTTAGAAAATTAAATTATTAACTCTAGTAGCTTGGAAAATGTTAATGAAAAAAGACGAAAAAAGATCCTGAACAAACCTAAACGCACCTTTTTTGGGTTTGATCAGGTTCCCTTAGGTCTGATATGCTACTTTCTCGTAAATCACTTTTTTTAAAAAAGACAAAGAAATATTCTCTGAAAAAAGGTATTTTTGAAAAGTGCTTTAAAAAAATTGTACTTTCGGAAGTACTCATATATCCCCCCAAATGAGCAGAAAGCCTAAATAAAAAAATAATACAATATATTATTATTAAACAATTTTTTCTGTCACGCGTAAGCTAAGATGACCAACTGTTCTGTTTTTTTTAACAAACATCTTATTTGATGTTGAATTAAGGAAATTTTTTCGAAAAACAGCGTCTTCGAAAGATGCTTTTTCGGAAGTGGATCTACAAAATTTTCTAGAAAACATATTTATTGTTGCGCCCACCGTAGACGAAATCCTAAATCCGCTCCCGGTATTGTGTAAGAACCGATATAGTTCGTCCTATACCAACAACATAGAATTTTTTCTATATCTTTTCTAATATTTATATATTCAGTAATTTTTTTTTGCGTAAACGCCGATCAATATGTTCTGGCTGAGAATATTTTGCTTACCTCAACTTGCTGAATTTCTACTTCGGTCTCCTCGTTTTTAGCTGGCGTATAATCATACCCCGCTGCTTTTCCAAACCCCACGCCCATAATAAACAAAACACTACTAATCATTGTCAGGCTGGACATGATGCAATTAATGATAAGGTTTTAATTTGGCTATTATTTATACATCTAGTGATCGGTTTGCGGTATTGATACGGTATGATACGTTACCTAATTAGTCCATTGACATTCGGCGTTAATATTATATACACATTTGACCCCAACTGATGTGTGACCATCGTGCTTAATACAATTTTTAAAGGATATATAATGGATATGCATTTAAATGAGTTTATAGAATAATATTCAGGTTTATTTTGAAAGGTATGTTTATTTTAAATGACGGGTTTTGTAGATAAAAGGGAAAAATTAAACAGGCAAAAATGAAAATATATTTATGTATATTGGGCAAAATTGTTGTTTAATAGTAATTTTAGATTTGGATAATCTTTTTTTGTATTATAAAATTTGATTCCTAAGAGGTTTCTATATTCTAACAGCATTTTGGCCCATTTTAAACCAAATGGGAGGTGATGGAGACGTTAACGACTGCTCCAATAGGAAATATGCCTATAACCCGAATAAATGTGAAATTTTTTTTTTATATTCTCTACATAAATTAAATGTTTATGGCGGTTGCTGTTGTCCCGGATTAGCTGCACTCCACCAACGACAATTTTGGGAGCTAACTACTCCGTTGACTTAAAAGGTGCTTCATCAAAAATATGATTTTTTTTGCAAAAAGACGGGTCATCTTCATGCTACCTTGATACCAAGGCGAACAATCAAACCGGATATTGAAATCTCCAGGTTTCAACGTGTGGACAAAGGTAGGTTTGTGTACTACAAAGAATGTCAATGTCAAAGTCATTCTTAGCATATCTACCTGTGTGAAAGATAATCACTTTTTATTAACTTGGACTAACATTGATTTTGTAACGGAAAGTAAATGTAAAAACATTTTTTTTTTCGTTTTTAGAGAGAAAAAATTATTCCAAATAATTCTTTAAAATAATTTTTATTTGTATCTTGCTAAATAAGGGTACTTTATTCTTGGGTATATTTTACGTTTTTCCACTCCACTATGGGTCTTTTTAGATTTTTCCCATAGGGATTTTTAGGTTATTAATAATAAGCAGAACTATAAAAGTTCAGTCATGGTTTTTCTTATGCTTGTGTTGAAATTGGAAGGAAAATAACTTATTTTAGAATCTCCTTAGGAAAAAAACTACTAAATACAATAAATAATAAATAATTTTTTCATGGAAATAATGACTAAGTAAAAGCTGCGGCAACACTGTCAGGGAATAGGTCGGCCGTTAGCATATACGTATTATTTAATACGTATATGGCCGTTAGCGACCTCTGAAACGGGAAGCTTTCATAAGAATATATAATATGTTACCGGCAAAGTCCGCTTCATCGTCATACTTAAGTTTGCCTAGGTAAACCGCACATTGCCGGCATGTTTTCGGCAAAGTCCGAAAGTGTTCTCTATTTCGGAGTTTGCCTAGAAGTAACCCGGCAAACTTAGGTTTGCCAAACACGTTTTAGGAAAAGTCCGAAGTAATAAATTTGTGACCGTTACGTCGCTGTTTATTTTCTAGTCGTAACTAGTTATAGCCTGTTTGTAATACCTACGTCGCAGGTACGCACGCACTGCGTTGATTGTTTAAGGTGGCATTTTCCGATAGCGGCCATGGTGGCCAACTTAATTTCATTTTGTCATGGTTTATCGGCTTTAAAATTTTTAACAATAAAATTATAAGTATATTAAATATAGATTAATATCCTGCAAGCAATTTTTAGTTAATTATTTAAAGTTTCAACGTGTACTCGTATAATGATTTCATTCATAAGACTAATATTTTAAAAGATCTATGGTGACTTTTTTTCTGACACTAGGACCTCAATATCCTTTTTAAATATTATTTTCCTGAAATAAATCATAAAATATCTTGATACTTTTATTAATACGTTAAAAAATACCTATAGAATATGAATCTACGGTTAATATTGTGACAATATTCATACAAAAGAAAAGTAAAGCAAAACATTGTACTAAAATAAAATTAAGTTGGCAATAAATGGGTGTGGTCGGTAAACGCAGCCTTAAGCAGGGCGCGCATTGAATCGACTCGTTTCGGCTCGGCACGGCACGGCACCGTCAAAAGGTTTGGTATATAGGTATGCAATTATATGAAGAGGAGCGCATTGAATCGGTTTCGCCCGATCGGAACGACCAAATCGGAATCAGAGCAAAAATTGCCGCAATGTCCGACTGCCTGCGACTACTTCTCATATTGAGACGCAAGCTGAAGGGATAGGTGTGCAATGGCGGACGAAGTTTTGATAGTAAACGTTCGTTTTTATGATTTTTGTACGACCCGAAGAATCACGACAATGTGCGGAAGGAGAATGCTTAGGAGGAAATAGCGAAAAAACGTCTGATACGATACTATGTCTATACATCACAATAGTTGCAGCTGTTTTAAAGAACCGATAGCCGAATCAATGCGCTTTGACTGTCGGCATTCCGAACGAAACTTACCGAGCCGAGTCAATTCAATGCGCACTCTGCTTTGAGTGTTTGTCTATTCGTCTAACTCTAACTGGACCGGGTTTGCTCAGATTTGTTATTATCATTTAATAAAAAAAGTTTAATAAGTATATTATGAAGGTATATTTAACTTAATGAAATACGATGAAATCATGTTATTTACAGGCTTAGCATCACTAGTATACCAATTACATGATACAACACAAAGGTAAGAACATATTTCGGACTTTTCCTAAAACGTGCTTGGCAAACCTAAGTTTGCCGGGTTACATTCTAGGCAAACTCCGAAATAGAGAACAATTTCGGACTTTGCCGAAAACGTCCCGGCAATGTGCGGTTTACCTAGGCAAACTTAAGTATGACGATGAAACGGACTTTGCCGGTAACATATATATTTACGTTCGTCTCCTAATGGCGGCCAAACCAACTCCAATCGGGGTTGTCAATTCTGCTTACCTATTAGGCTTTCTTTACCTATACTCAAATTTAATGGGTTTTCTTATTGATATTTAAATTATGTTAGGAAAATAGTGGTTAAAACTAAGGCTGCTGACAACAAGGAGCGATTTCGCAATGGCCTTTTTACTAATTTTTTTTCTCTTAGCTTAGGAAAAGGTTTAATTTTTTTTTACCTGTCTTAAATTACGCTTAAAATAGAAAATAAATTATCCCTAAAGATTTATATGTCAAATATAAAATTCAATTGTTTTAAGTTTCTCGCGCGCAATTTTCTGTCAGGCGCTATGTCGGGCCATGTATTCGCTCAACCAGGTGCATCGAACATGGACGGGTTTTAGGGTAATTTTGAAAATTTTTAAAATATACGATTTAAGAAAAAAAGTATTGGGGATGTCTGTAGACTACCCTACGAGTCACCCATTCCAATATATGTAGTCATTTCCACAACACCCTGTATATAATACCAAACAACCTCTAGTGTCATGGTTTTGCCACAAGATCGCCTCTTTAATCTCTAAACATCTACAGGATGATCTAGGAGGACGTGTCCAATTGAAGTATAATTAAGGATTAAACAGCGATTTTTGTCAACTTTCATTAAAAAATCTTCCCATATCCCAAGAACTCTGTGGGACACGCTATATAAATATTGGACAAAATTGTTGTTTAATAATAATTTTAGATCTAAATAATCTTTTTTGAATTATAATTTAATTTTTAAGGAGCGTCCATAAAGAAAAAGAAGCGGTCTGAAAAAATATCTAAAACTAAACAATCAAAGACCATATCAATTATCATGTTAACAACGAACAGAATTGATAAATTGTATTTTAATTTTTGTACCGTATTTCCTATTATGCAATTATTTCACTTATTTAAATATTTCACCGAACTCTGTGTGGTCATATTCACTGTTGTGAATATTTCAACGGATAATAAAATATAACTGAGGCAACACAAACAAATAACAACATATTTAAAACAACTCTATTTACACTAAGCGGGTCTCAGCGGTTTTGAGTCAGTTACAAATATTACATTTGTACATGTTTTTACCCACGCCACAGAGAGAATATTATGGAATATTCGAAAATTAATTTTAAAGTTGTGGTAGGGGTGGAATGTGGATGAATGAAATGAACATTGCTGCAATTTAGACGATCCTAGGAAAGCCGAGCATCGAATTACGTAAGAATTTGTATTCTATTCTTGCAGAAGAATATTAAAAAATGTTACTTATTCAATTGTGTGATTCGTATTGTGAGTAAGGCACTACGAATTTATTCCACATATATATAATACATCCATATACATCCACAATAATAGAATTAAATTTATTTTTGCACAATCATGTTTTTTGCCACTTACTGTCGTTGCTTTTATGTTTAAGCATAGCTCTTAATAATTGTAACCAGCTTTTCTTAATAAAATTCTGCCATATTGTTAAAGATACGGGTACTGGCAAGTTTTTGCTTTATTTTTATCAGAATCGTTTTTGTTTCAACGCTATCAGAATCGTGAAATATCAAACAGCATACAGGGGTATCCTGCGCTATCAGAACCGTTTTTGTTTCAACGCTATCAGAATCGTGAAATATCAAACATCATACAGGGGTATGCTGCGGTATCAGAGTCGTTTTTGTTTCAACGCTCTCAGAATTGTGAAATATCAAACAGCATACAGGGGTATGCTGCGCTATCAGAATCGTTTTTCTTTCAACGCTATCATAATCGTGAAATTCAAACAGCATACAGATATGCGCTATTAGAATCGTTTTGTTTCAACTCTATCAGAATTGTGAAATATCAAAAACACCATACAGGGATATGCTGCGCTATCAGAATCGTTTTTGTTTCAACGCTATCATAATCGTGAAATTCAAACAGCATACAGATATGCGCTATTAGAATCATTTTGCTTCAACGCTATCAGAATCGTGAAATATCAAACACAATACAGGTGTATGCTGCGCTATCAGAATTGTTGTGTTTCAACTGTATCAGAATCGCGCTATCAAAATCGTTTTGGTTCAACGCTATCAGAATCGTAAAATATCAAACAGCATACAGAGGTATGCTGCGCTATCAGAATCGTTTTTGTTTCAACGCTATCAGAATTGTGAAATATCAAACAGCATACAGGGGTATGCTGCGCTATCAGAATCGTTTTTCTTTCAACGCTATCATAATCGTGAAATTCAAACAGCATACAGATATGCGCTATTAGAATCGTTTTGTTTCAACTCTATCAGAATTGTGATATATCAAAAAAACCATACAGGGATATGCTGCGCTATCAGAATCGTTTTTGTTTCAACGCTATCATAATCGTGAAATTCAAACAGCATACAAATATGCGCTATTAGAATCATTTTGTTTCAACGCTATCAGAATCGTGAAATATCAAACACAATACAGGTGTATGCTGCGCTATCAGAATTGTTGTGTTTCAACTGTATCAGAATCGCGCTATCAAAATCGTTTTGGTTCAACGCTATCAGAATCGTAAAATATCAAACAGCATCAGAATCGTTTTTGTTTCGACGCTATCAGAATTGTGAAATATCAAACAGCATACAGGGGTATGCTGCGCTATCAGAATCGTTTTGCTTTCAACGCTATCATAATCGTGAAATTCAAACAGCATACAGATATGCGCTATTAGAATCGTTTTATTTCAACGCTATCAGAATTGTGAAATATCAAAAACACCATACAGGGATATGCTGCGCTATCAGAATCGTTTTTGTTTCAACGCCATCATAATCGTGAAATTCAAACAGCATACAGATATGCGCTATTAGAATCATTTTGTTTCAACGCTATCAGAATCGTGAAATATCAAACACGATACAGGTGTATGCTGCGCTATCAGAATTGTTGTGTTTCAATTGTATCAGAATCGCTCTATCAAAATCGTTTTGGTTCAACGCTATCAGAATCGTAAAATATCAAACAGCATACAGAGGTATGCTGCGCTATCAGAATCGTTTTTGTTTCAACGCTATCAGAATTGTGAAATATCAAACAGCATACAGGGGTATGCTGCGCTATCAGAATCGTTTTTCTTTCAACGCTATCATAGTCGTGAAATTCAAACAGCATACAGATATGCGCTATTAGAATCGTTTTGTTTCAACGCTATCAGAATTGTGAAATATCACAAACAACATACAGGGATATGCTGCGCTATCAGAATCGTTTTTGTTTCAACGCCATCATAATCGTGAAATTCAAACAGCATACAGATATGCGCTATTAGAATCGTTTTGTTTCAACGCTATCAGAATCGTGAAATATCAAACACAATACAGGTGTATGCTGCGCTATCAGAACTGTTGTGTTTCAACTGTATCAGAATCGCGAAATATCAAACAGCATACAGGGGTATGCTGCGCTATCAAAATCGTTTTGGTTCAACGCTATCAGAATCGTAAAATATCAAACAGCATACAGAGGTATGCTGCGCTATCAGAATCGTTTTTGTTTCAACACTATCAGAATTGTGAAATATCAAACAGCATACAGGGGTATGCTGCGCTATCAGAATCGTTTTTTACTTCAACGGTATCAGAATTGTGAAATGACAAACACCATGTAGGAGTTTGCTACGCTCTCAGAATAGTTTTTGTTTCAACGCTATCAGGGTTGCTCAGATCAAACAGCATACAGGGGTATGCTATTTGGCATTTCACCGATTTACTACTTCTCCACGTTTCGTCACTCAATCTGCATTTTACGCTCATATACTTGAGCTTTTAACTTTTATTCCACTTACCATATTTCTTAAAATAAATCTGGTGTTTAATATTTTTTATGCCCTAATTAATTTAATTTGTATTGCTTTAGCAAGTCTATTAAGCCTTGGCGGTGAAAATGCATCATCCACTTCAAACATGGTTCCGTTAATTGGAAGTTCCATTTTGACCGCTGAACCACTTAAAATAGGAAATCTGACTTTACGATAACTTTTTTTACTTATCAGAAGAAAACTGATATGTGTACAGTAAGATTCAAAGAAGCGTCGATGGTCTTTCGAATAAACGTGTATTATGTAGCGTCTCTCACGTATAGGGACATGTGGTATGAAATTTAGTACCTGCATGAGTGCTTTAATCTATAAAGTCTAATATCAATAAATAACATGACTAAGTGTGCACCAGTTTCCCGTGATACTTACATTTCAGCTCGCACATAAAATAATTTCCCATGTATTGTAAACTTCTTGAACCACCCTTTGGAGGCGCAGGGGGCTCGTCAGCCAGACTCTTAGTGACTAAGACTTTACATTACAAATGGGCTACAAAAACCTGACAAACAACAGACCTGAGCAAAATTTTGTTCCTTTGCACTAACAAGGGCTAACAAACATTGTAGTTTAATATTTAAGGACTTAAATAGAAGCTAGCCAAGAGAAGCATCTTTCTACTTTTTATGTAAAACTACATTGTACGACTTGAGAAATATATGTTACTAGTCCCTGGTTGAATATGTATTTTTTGCTCTACCAAGGCAACGTACTACCAAACTTTACCACTTGCTAATTAAAATTTGTTTTCTTGTTTAACCTTTGAAACAATAGACAATTAAGACGTGATGCCACTATATTGGTCATGTCCTAAACTACGATGCTATTAGGTCATTTTAAAACAATCAATTACATTAGTTTTGTACAGTCCAAGAATAATTTATCAAATTATATAACCTAGGCATATAAATACTAACTTAAAACTTAAAATATCGCCAGTATTAGTCATCATTTGAGACTGTTACTATGAGAATCATTGTTTTAATATGCTTAGCGTCAGCGCTTATGGTGGTAAATTCTGCAGGTCCATTAAGAAGAAACTCAAAATTTTCAAACCAGTTTCAGTTTAGTCGCCAGCAGCAACTACCTGATACGTACGGACCACCTCAACCTCAACCTCAACCCGAACCGGAAGAAAATAATGGTTTTACCACTGAAACAGCAGAAACCACTACTGTAAAAGATGCAGGAGACATTGAAGTAACCAGAGCCAGAAAACTTAACGAAAAACTCACGAGAAGTGAAAAGCTTACCCAAGAGAATGGAAGTAACGGTGTATATTATATCTATCATCCGACAGGATTGCTCCAGAAAGTCAGTTACATGTCAAAAGATGATAACAAGCAAATGACTTTTTCTGCAAAATTAAAGTATGAAAATGTGGAACCCATTGTTGGTCCTGTGTTTACCTACGACCCTGAGACGTATGTTTTTAAAAGACTGCAATAGTTTCTTGTATTATTTTTGAATAAATTGTTTAAAATATATTTCTTTTATTTGTCCTTTTAACTTAGATGTTTTTTCCTAATGTGGAAATGATAAGAAAAAAAATCAAAACACGAATCACGAATACTTATTTTTTATTTAACTGAACTGCTTAGAAAAGTATTTCAAAAATGAAAGTAAAGCAATATAATAATCCGGTTTCCTTGAGCTAGATTTTATACCTTTCATTATAGTGGTACAAAATTTATTTTAACAAATCAATTGAAAAATTACTACAGAACTTGTGAAGATAATTACCCGTTCAAAATGCGTTTGTTACATCTTGCAATTTTTTTACACATAGGGCTCGACTTTTAAAACATATAAAACAATTTTCATAACCTACCTTATCAATCTTAGAAGAGGCGTAAAGAAACAAAAGATTCTGAAAGGAGGTAGCAATGAAATCATAAAAATCTCAGACCAGATTATAATAATTTATTATATACAACGATATCTACAATTTCAGTATAATCTTCTAAACACATATGTGTCTGAATCATAAGTATAAACAGGTCCACGAATTGGTTCAATATTTTCATATTTTAACTTCGCACTGTAGGCCATATTAGCCTGGTCATCTTGGGCAGAGTAGATTACCCTTTGTAGCAGTCCACTGGGATGGTAAATATAGTATACGTTTTGCTCCTGATTGCCTTCACTATCCACTATCTCTTCCTTTAAATTTTCTTTTCTTACCACATTTTCTTCATCAGATTTAGTGTACTTATTATCCTCCTCCTGAGCTGGTTCAGTAAAACTTTCAGTTGTAGTTGGCAATTCAGTGGTGGTCGATTCTGTAGTAGTAGACGTAGCTTCTTCTTCGGGAGGGCCGTAGGTTACTGCTGGTTCGTTACGTGGCACAACAAGGGTCTCTTCAGGAGCACCGTAGGTAAGGTCCACTTGATACTCTATTCCATTTCTTTCCCCACCAGTATTAGGCTGACTTGGTAACACATTTGGTTGAAGAAAACGATATTTTAGATCGTCGTCGCCACTTCCAGATCCTTCTTGGAAGTCTGCTTGATCTTGATATTGTTTATCTGAAGTTTTAGAGCCTCTTCGAAGGCCAGGTTTGCTTTCTACTGTAGGAGGCCCATAGGTCGCGGCTGGTTCATTGCGAGGTGCAGAAAGAGTGTCTTGAGGTACACTATTGGCCAGATCCACTTGATTTTCTACTCCTCTGTTCTGATTTTCTTCAGTTACCTTAGGAAATCTAAATGGTGTCCTGGGTTGGTTTAACTGAACTTGTGCTTCGATCTCATAATTCTCTTTTTGGAACTGATTACTAAATTTAACTTGAGGAGGAAGGTAGGTTATACCAACTTGTTTTCCAAAATTATATCGCCGCTCCTCTATACCCTTGTTTTGGTTGTCGGTTTCTAAAGTGACAGGATTCTGCTGGGGCGGACCATAAGCAAGTGGCAAGGGACGTCTCTCAGGGAAACGAAATGCTGGCCCTGAAGGTCTCCATCCAGAGGGTTGGTAAGGCCCGGATATTTCTTGCTCTTGGTTACTTGATACAGGAGGTTCAGCAACAACTTTTACTGCAAGAACAGTAGACACTATTACAAACAATTTTAAAAACATTGTGTCTTTGTTAACTATGGGACTGCTACACTGGTTGTGTATGTTTTGATACAAGTATGTCTTCCTTTTATAGTTAAATAATAAAACAATAATTTTATAAAAACGATTGATTTAACAATGACCCACAAATTATCCATCAAATTGAAGGATGGCAATATTTAAATTGTGGTTTTAAAAACAAAAGAGTTTGGTGATAAATATTAATGAAAATCTAGTGATTACTCATCAGCGTCAATTGCACAGGACGAAAGGATTTATTGTTTATTTTTTGGTTTTGATTAGTTTTATATTGAACGTAAAAATAGATATGAAAATAAATCGTGTACCGTTGTTTATCGAAAAGGCTATGTGTCATGTGAATGATTTTTTTGGAAAGTAACTTGTAAAATATAAATAACTGCATAAAGTTTAATAGATAAAGATCTATAAAAAAATTTCAAAAAAAAAATTCAAAACACTTGAAAAATATGTTTTTCGAGTATAATATGTTTTTTGTAGTACGTATTCAGATTATACAGTGTGGTCCACTAAGTGTGTAACAAATCGGATTTTTTTATTAGTGACATACGCTAGCTAAATATAAATACAATATGCATTGGGTGCATAAAAAAATATTTGCGGTACTTGGAGTCGCTTAAACCCAAACAGCATACAGGGTAGGCCAAAAAATATGAATGTCAATAAAGAGTAAAGTACCTTTATTTCAAAAAATGGGCAAAATGGTATGAAGAAAAGTTGTTTGAAATTAAAAGTTATGTCCAAATTTCAAGTCATAGCCTTCTATCTGAAAAAAGTAGAGAAAATTCGAAGTAACTCTTGAATTTTTTTATTAATCAACTTAATTAATTATCTAGATAATTAATTAACTATATCCAAGTAAATCATATGCATAATATTTTTAAAAATATCAGAATTCAAATATCGGTGTTAATGTACTTGAACTTCTTCTTCTTTTTAGGAACCCCAGAGTCTATGGTCGTAGCAAGGATACTTAACCCAACTGTAGAATTTAAAATATGATCTTTACTTGCCCATAATTACTTTATTATTGTAACGCATATGTCAAAAACCTTGTATCTAAAGCCAAATAAGTAATATTAAATTATTTATTTATATATCATGGAAAATAATCTATAATCAAAATAATTAATATTATTACCTTACATCCAACTTTTTTTGCAGATAGACGAAATTTTCTAAAAAAAGATTGCAAATGTATCCAGGACAACGGTGGGCATTTTGAACATTTACTGAAAAATAATTGAATTTATTTACCTTTCATCATGTTAATTATTTTATTTTTAAGGAAGTTCAAAATGCCATGTGTTCATTTTTAGCAGTTTATTTTTTCATTGTTTATTCTTGTTTTCTTTGGTTTTTTGTATTTTCAATTGATGTTTGCATCTCCTTAATGGCTTAAGGCTAATTATGAACAAATGGCGTAGTCTACTCTTGAGGAAGACCAATGGTTTTGCTGTTCTGTTACAAGGAGTTTGACATAAGTCAAAATTACAAATCAGGTAAAAAAATGGTGTTTATCAGATTAGGTTTCAGACAGTATACTAATACTACATTAGTGATATATTTGGATCAGCATCCCTCTTTATATTTAAAAGTCACGGGCAGTGTATAGGAAATATTGTTTGCTTTGTCGTGATTGGTCACAGACAGTGAATAGCGAATTATTATTCACTACCCGTAAATAATGACTATAATTATTTTTCAAAAATCTTATGAAAGCGAGGGTTTTATAAAAAGGTAGTAGAAAATAGTATATTGTACAGTTCGTTTCAAGCTGTTTCGTAGCCTTCTGACAAAATGGTAAGTATTTCAATAAATGTAAATATAAATATTTCAAGATTCCTAAAATGCCCCAGAGTCGGAGTGGTTTAAATTCGGAAAAAATTTGGAAAAAATAAAACTTTATTAAATTACGAATGATTAAAACATTGTTTATTAATTATTGTCATTGTCATTATTTTTACAATTAAAAATGATTACTTAAATTTAATTTCAGATTTAGTTCGGTTTCGCTGTCACTGTCATTTTAATTTTTTAGGTATTTTCAGAGGATTGAAGACAGCAAAAAAATCGCTAATTAATTTTTTTTATTGTAACATCCATTATTAAAAAAAACGAAATTTTCTTACAGTTTCAAAAAACGAAACAAAAAAAAACAAAACGGGAAGAGGAAATATAAAAATTATTATTTTTCTTATTATTTATGGAAAGTTTTGGTCTTGTTTTGGCACTTTTTATATTTTAAGGTGGGGGCGCGTGCCACCTTCTCTCCCCCCCCCCCTGGATCCGCCACTGATTGAAGAAAACCATAATTTCCATTCTAGTTTCCAAAATAGATGATTGAATTTTGTTCTTGTTAAGACAGGTTTGTTCATACCGGTGGTCTTATTATACGCAAATTAAACAAATTTAATAACAGAGGCTTCCGAATGTGCTCCAACAGCAAAACACCTCCCACGAGATATAAATCAAATGGTTGTGCGTATATAATAATTTTACATAAATTTCTGTTTACGGTGGTATTTTCCTATGTAAATTGTTTAACATAAATTTTCATATATTATTAATAATTTGCTACAAATTTATGTGCGTGTGTGTGGCTGCAGACAATTTAGGCATTTAACATTGCAAAGTTGAATATAATTAAACCCTCGGGAGCAGTATAATAAATAAAATACATGTAGAGGATTATGTTTAAATTACGACGGCGACCGCGTCATGAAACAACGCAAGCAACTTCGAGAGAATATGTTTTTGTCGAATATCATTGAAGCCTGCTTTTGTTGTCGTTTTGCTTCGTATCGTATTAGTATTTTAGTATCTCCATCCACCCCTCATGAGAATGACATTGAAGAACATTGACCTTTAGCAGGAGGAGACGCAGCCGTTAATTCATAACTAGCCTTTTGTTTGCTTCATACATTGTCAGAACCGGACTTAGTGTTTTTTCCGCCTCAGGCAAAATCCAAATTTGAGTTTTTAAATAATGAATTTACTGAGCGCTGGATTCGGCGACGTGGATTTATTGAATGGCCGCCTCGTTCTGCGGACCTTGCTCCTTTTGATTTTTTCCTTCGGGGATACTGAAAGGAACCTATAGGTAACAAATCTCGAAAGTTTGGATGAGTTTCGCCAAAGAATTGTCAACGTCTGCCAATAATAACACCTGTCACGCTTGAAAATGTAAGAAGGGGGTTCCAAAATCGACTTTATTACTGTCAAGAAGTTCATGGTGGTCACTTTGAACAATTTTTAAAGTAATAAGAGAAATAAAAGAATGTAGGTACATTTTTCCTTTTTTTCACGATTTTTAATTTTTAAAGGCTTGCCATTTAAAAACGAATTAAGATACGAACCTTGGGTTTGCGTTAATATGATTATTTTTTAAAGACCTTTGAAACCACATGGCATGGGCCATGTGCATTTAAAATTTTTAACCTCAAATCCCTAGCGCGCCCCTCAAGGGGGTTGAAAAAGTTAAATTAATAAAAAAATAGATTTATTAACCAATAAGACCACATAAAATTTGGTGTTTATATCTTTACTAATAGCAAAGCCTATACTTTTCGGACATCCTGTATAAATGTATTTTAAAATTTGATAGTGAAAAATATACTTACTGTACGTTTGTGCTTCACATAATATGTCCCTTGCTTTGCATAATACTATGGTGGAGAAAAAAATGTACATCAATTAAAGTTATTCGCGTGAAAATGCAGTGTTTCAGTCACGCCATATTAATATTAAAATTACATTGTGATATTTTAAAATAGTTTAAGGTCCCAGTACTAATGCAAATATCTCGTTTTCAAATAAATTTCGGTAGCTACAACACAATGTTGCATTCTAACCAGGGTATTTTATAGTTATTGCTGCTTTTTTCTGCGAATTATTTTGTTACTGTACCGCAATTATAATTTTTATTTGTAGAGTTTTATAGAGCTTTTTCTAGTTATTTTACATTACCTAATATCCAAATATAGCTGATATCAAAATAGGTTACGCTACAAAAAAGATGTGAAGTTCACAATGTGATAGAAATCACGTCCTGGTGCATGTCTGTTGTTATATGGG
This sequence comes from Philopedon plagiatum, assembly GCA_963971165.1. Classification (NCBI taxonomy): domain Eukaryota; kingdom Metazoa; phylum Arthropoda; class Insecta; order Coleoptera; family Curculionidae; genus Philopedon; species Philopedon plagiatum. The sequence goes on from OZ020191.1 coordinate 10,373,812, forward strand.
CTGTCTATATGAGTGTAATAGCTTTACGTCTATTAGTGTGAACTGTTCTTGTATTACAGTAGTTCCCACAGCCGGTGGCGGTATTACATATTCTCTGCCCTTTCTGTCACAACAAGTTGTAATAGATGTGCGAGATTGCTACTGAGGGAGTTGCCTAAAGGGTTACGGCAGTCTGATGATCCCCAACAAGAGTGAAAGCTTACGGTTCCGTTTGGCACGGAGATTTCCATTACTCTTTGAATGCCTCGTACTTTAATGCAAGAACGGAACACGCTCTATTGGAAGAAAGTATATACCTAGTGCAAAATTAATCAAAAGTTTTGACCAAATTTCACATCTATAGCTTCAGACGTTTCGACTCGGCCATGATGAATCATTGTCAGTCAGTCGGGACATGTTATTATTATATATATATATATTATATATATATATATATATATATATATATATATATATATATATATATATATATATATATATATAGTAAAACTTGTAATATATTCTTATCTATACATGTATAAAATAGAACACAAAAAGTAAAATGTGAAAGAATAATGGTGGCATAAACTAATTTTCTTAGTATTCACACTTAAATAATTTGAAACCCTCCTCAAAAATCCTATTTTTCTAGAAATTTTGAATTAAATATAATTTATAAATACTCGCCATTCAACTTAAATAATAAACACCAAGAAAATCTAGTCTCTGAAATCTATAAAGTCTAAAAGTAAACACACTATACAAAAACACCTCACAGAAACACTTAACAAACACCAAAATCAATCGAAAATAAAACGAGTCGGCCTGTCGTGTCAGCTTGATACGGCCCACTACTGATCTAGGGAATTTTGTAACCCAATCAAACCCAATCAAACCAATATCAACTTTTGATGTCATCTGTGATTTTCGAATGTCGAAACGCTGAGTTTTTATCATAAATTGAACTATATTAGCCATTAGAACACTTTTATTTACGTGACATGTGGCGTCACAACTAACAGTATCACATTTTGCAAGTGTCGAATTTAGTATGAAAATTTGAAGTAGAAAATCTTTTTTTTTTAATAAAGACCAACATAAAATAATAAATACAACCACAATAAATATTTAATTTATGTAGAGAATACAAAAAAATAAATTTCTGGTTTATATTCAAAACTGAACTTTTAAAAACCGTGTTTTCGAAAAAACGTGTTTTCCAAAAATTATGTTTCCGAAAAAATACACCTGTGAAAAATTATTTTTTTGTATATCCAATATCCATCCACATAAATTTAGGAAACACCTAACACGAGATTAGGTATTAACGCTGGAAAGGTTAGATCCGACACAAATCCTTCTTGGAAGCTTCAAACAGAACCTTATTTGCGTGCAATACAAAGGATCTAATTCATTACGTTATTACCAGGAAAGCCTATTATTTTATATGGTGCCGGGCGTGGCATATTATTTTGAAAGCTTTACCTAAAATGATGCCAGGAGCTTATTAAGGCTTTAAAATAATTAAAGCTTTTATTTCATGCATTTGAAAAAACTCTTTGTTATAACAATTTCTATATCTTGCATGCAGTTTTCGGTTCGCGGCATATTGTTATTAAGATTATATTATGTTAACATAAATCAGATTGATGATGGTAATACAAATTTTGTTCTTAAAAATAAAATGCATAAACATTTACCAGCATAAAAAGTTTGTTTTTATGGACACCAAAATTACCTTATTTAAGTTAATGATAGATGTATCCCTAAGGGAGGTAATTAACCCCCTCCCCTATAGGGTGAAGATGGTAACTAAAGCATCTACTTAGTTGCTAGTTTATCAAAGCAAAATCCGTGAGAGTATCGGTAGAAAAGAGGTAAATCCCCCAAGAGATCAGCAAAAATAAGTGTCAATCTACATGTTAATGTAAAGCTTAACCTAAAGTCGAACAAGTTTGTTTTTCTACGAAACCGCCAGGGGGAGAGAAATAAAAATTTTTGGGATGCTAGAGGAATAGTTCAACTAGCTTCGGTTAAAAATTCAGTTATACAGGATGTTTCGTTTCGGAGCTATTAAACGTCAAAGTCGAAATTTCTGCGATTTCCGTTGAAATCGGGTACAGGTCGCAGAAGAGAATTAATCGATGTAAGTTTTCGGAGGTTGTAGGGGACCCGGAGCTTCAGAACTCTACTGAAACTGGTGAGGATCAGAAAATGCAAGTAATTCTTTTGATTTTTTTTATGTCGAAAAATGCAATTTGCAGACTCCTCTTTGGTACCTAATACCTCGAAAACAAAACGTCAGATCGAAAACCGGATACATAAGTGAAACTTTAAAATCTCAAATGCTTTTTTTGAAATACATTTACCTAAACCTAAAATCACTGGAAAATGGAAATATTTGGAAATTTAGATTTTTGACCCAAATATTTTACTGATTTTAATTTTTTGTGTGGTCAAAATGGTTCAAATTAAACTACCATATACGTCATCGGAAAAAGCTAGTCGAAGTATATAATATCCATATTTTTTAGCTTCTTCATTCTCTATAGGACGGGAGCAATCGCCGATTAAATTCCGATTTTTTTACTTTTCTTGCCCACGTCATCGGTACATTTGAATCACTCTGTATTTTTTCCTATCTATTTTTTTCCAGTTTGTCAACACTATCTTACAAAGGGACAATCACACTTTAAAATGAATACCGAATGGGTCATCCAGGAGCGTATTTAAGGGGTAAAAATCGGATTTTCTTGATTTTTTCCGACAAATCCTATTTTTAACCGACATTATTCCACACTATTTACCTTATTTAGTGATCCTTTTTGGGTTTATTTTATCCGTTAAGTATCTAAGAATACCTCCTACTAATTTAAATCGCTTGTTTTGTCGTTAAAGTTATAAAAATAAATAGGTTTATTTGCATCGGGGACATCTAAAATTTGAAAATTTTTGAATTTTCGAAGAACACGGCCCAAGATGAAAATTATTTGGAAACCAAGCAAATCGGTGAAATATTAGAATTGGTTTTTAATAATGACTTATTAACAATGACAGGACAGAAACCTGTCAAAACCTAACGGATCAACTAGAAGATCTTCATTTCAGCCAGTAGGTACTAAATCTTAAATCCTTTTCGTGAATCCTCTGAACGTTGATTTCTTCGACGAATTATGTATTTTTTCTGTCAATACCTGAGAGTTATTGTTTTTTTTATATAGTAAATAACTAACTATAATATTATAAATAAAATTAGTATTACCATTTAAAATAATACTTATTTAACTAAATGATATTGAAAGAAAAATTAATATTCCTCTAGCAATTCTTGGTGCATCTATATTTGGTTACTATTTTGTTTTGTGGCTTACAAGTACCAAATTAGGTACGAGGCCAATAACAACTGACAAAAATGCAATTTTCAATAGCAAATGTAGACTTATAAAACCAGAAAATTCATTTTTAAAACACAGTTCACAAAATTCACTACTTTAAGTAACACAGAAAAAGAAACATTAAAAGCAATGCAGTTTTTATTAAGTTTAGTAGTTCTCTTAGCTTGTACTGCGACAAATTTAGCAGAACCTCCACGTTGGAGATCGAGTTCCAGATTTCAAAGGCTTGAAGCCCCTCCAGCAGCCGCACCTCAATGGAAGCCTTCTGCAGGTCCACCGCAACCCGTACCTCATGCTGTTTACGGACCTCCGACTCCAGCACCAAGTTACGGACCGCCACCACCAAGTTCATCTTATGGACCTCCCCCACAAGAATATCCTTCATTGACGACCACCGAGGGGCCTCAAGGTACCACTACGGAGGTTCCAATACTTACCACAGAGGAAAATTCCGAATCTATTAGTCAAAATGGAAAATTGAAACAAAAACCTGAGGCTGGAGTATATTATATTTACCACCGAAGTGGTCTTTTGCAAAAAGTCTCTTATTCGACGAATGATGATGTCAGAAATAAGGAATTTAGTGGCAGGCTGAAGTATCAAAACGTTAATCCCATAAGGGAACCTATTTATACATACGATCCACAAACCTTTGTATTTCAACAAATTCAAAAATAATAAAGAACAGCGTGACTGTTATAAATTTTAATATAATAGTTTTTTTTGTTTAGTGATTGAATACTATTCATGCAAAAACTCTACTTCTAGATTTTGACGGATTTCCGTTTTTACCCAGATGCTGAAAAAGAAATTTTTGAAAAAAATCTGTGTGTGTGTGTGTGTGTATGTGTCTACCTATACGTGTGTATGAATGTTCTTCTTTTAGCATCGAGTCGAAACAAATTAACCGATCACGTTTGGATACCTGTTCTTGAGTAGCTGTATCCAAGAACATTATCTCTATCTCTATATTAAGCTTGTTATTTTGGATATATATGGCAGATGCATTAGGTTGATTTGGTGATGTAAATAAAATATTCAATGAAAAAAGTTGCAATATCTTTATTTTCCTTTAAAACTTCCCGCTCGATTTCCAGCTCAGTACACCCTATTTTACCAGCTTTTTTATTGTTAACATTCATATTAGTAATCTTCCAGACTACCTTATTTTTATTATCCGAGCTTTCGTACAGCTAATCATAATACAGTTTTTTGCAATACCAATACACTTTCTATAAATTGATTGATAGCGTTATACATCGTCTTATCAACATGACTATTTGTTTCAATTTTTTTATTATCCAATTTTTTAAGAGTGCGCGAAGAGTTGCTGAGACCCACAGTCAACCAGGGCTTGGTTTTATTTTTATTATTATTAACTTTCTTGGATGAGAATACTAAATCAATATGTATTTTATAGCATTTATATGCTTTTTCTACATTCTTCTGGAAATAAACGGTAAACCAATTTTCGCGCATTAAATGTCATAAAAATATGCAAATACATGCGCGAGAAAAAGGAAGGTAATAGCAATTATTGTATGTCTACGAGTCTTCTTTGCGATGAATTGCCAAATCTGCGAACACCGAACGCGTAATCATCATTTAATAGTAGCTATTAAGGCATGAGTATGAGATGACGGCGAGTGTCGTAATGAATACGAGTGTCTTGGTAGTCATTAAATATGAGTTGCATATACTATTTCTTCTACGACCAGTAATAATATGGAAAAACAAATATTTCAATCATTTTTCAAAATTTATTCAACTTATTTGTTCGTATGCTTTTGCTGATTTTAAGGTTAATCTTTGATATTGACCGAATATTGCTGTGAAATTTCTATTGGTTATAAACTTGTATCTAAATGAAAAATCTGTATCATAATGAATCTCATTAAAGTACACATAGTAAATGTCTAATAAATCAATTAAAGTGTGGGAGTAGGAAAATATCATGATGGCACATGCTGATCAGAGTTGGGCAAACTACTTCAAAAAGGTAGTGGAGTATAACTACTAACTATCTTATTAAAAAAGTAGTTTAACTACGGGGTAGTTAAACTACTTCTTCAAAAAATTGGTTAGACTACTAATCAAAAGTAGTTATTTATGCAGAATTAAAGTAATCGAGTATAACTACTAGGACAGAAAAAGAGTACAATACAACTACTTTTACAGAAAAAGTAGTTAGCTATGTAGTTAACTACTTTTGGGGTTAACTACTGCCCAGCTCTGAAGCTGATGCTATGTTATCTTATAGCGGCTTTGGTTTTCTATAATCATGAACTTAAGGCAAAGAAATTGGCAGATTTGAAACAAATGTTAATAATATTTAGATTAAAACTTATCAAGGGGAATTATAAAATCAACAGAAGATATTTTGTTTTTAGTTCAGAATGTATAACTTATTAGAGCCTTAGTATAGTAAGAATGAAGAAAGAAAAAAGGACAGCATGAACTCGCACATTAGCATTAAATATAGTATCAGAGAAAAACTAAGACAGAGAGAAGAATATCTCTTCTTCCCGCCAACGCGATGGCCTTCAAACGGCAACACCCCGAGATTGGCGCGTGGGGTTTTCACAATACACCCCGACATTAGCCAAAGTGGGAGCAACACGGCAAACAGAGATAGTTTTCTGCGGCGCAGCGCATCTCAATACTCACTCTCACTGTGCTTTATGCCGTTTATAAGGACGGGCTATTCTGTTTTTAACGCGTGGCTACATTTTTGAAGAATCTTTTAAACTTTTGATTGTTGTTTTTCATATATATTTTTTTATTTTGAAGCATTTTTTTATAATAACCCAAAACCTGCAACGCACGCCCGTGGCAGCTTTATTTAAACGTAGGTAGAAGAGTGCGTCAGGCCGCTTTGGAGGTCATAGAAAGCAAATCGCATTTATGAATGAAATCAGTACGAGATATTCTTCTCTCTGTCTTGGTTTTTCTCTGATAGTATTGGATAAAAATGTTTTGTTGTTTGCTATGGATTAAATTATTTTTGTTTTTTTCTTATTTCAATGAAGAAAAATGCTTTCTTTTTGGTTTTGGTTTTTTCTTGTTGGTTGATTACAATATTTGGTCTTAAGCAAATCTTAAATGTAAAGAGTATTTATTTTATGTATTATAAAGTTTTAATAAAAAAAAACACAACATGTGCCACACAATATTCAAGGCCAGTACCATCATGATTGTCACTATGATCCTTATTACTTAATACTTATTGAATGAATAATGTTTTAGTCCTTCTCCGTGTAGGTACAAAAAAATGAACACACTTAAATTTATAATATTATGACATTCCTACATCAATACTTTTATCTTCAAGTAGCTCAAAATATCACAACGTAATTTTGGTTCTAACATCGCGTGACTCCAAATCCTTTATTGCTCACACGCAAATATCAGAAACTGGTCTAGGTAAAGAAACGTTTCTTTGTGTTGATATGTAATATAATTATTGCAAAAGTTGTTGCTTCTGGCATCGTCTTGTGTTACTGTACACACCAATAAAGTAAACGTCACTGAGCGAAAAAAAAACAGACGATAGCTGGCAACATTGCTTTTTTCATCTCTTTTATTAAAATTTGATCTTCCTGATCCTCAGTTGCCACTTCCCTTTTTGTGTTGGCCTTTTCTTTCTACTGAAAAAAATGGAATTTTCTAAAGTTGTTTGCCGATGGTAGACACAGTAGACAAAGTAGGGGTAAAAACCAATTTTTTTGTAGTAATTATTGAGACCAATTTAATGAAAAATTATTTACCTTCCTTTTATTAAAATAGATTATGGTAAACATGATATTGTACTGTAACCCAGAATAAAATGTAGGAGCCGCTAAGACTAAAAGAATTGATGTCAAGTTAACCCTATATAACTTATGTCACTAATTTCGTTTGATTTCTTTCCCTAATTCTACTTTACTTTATATTTTATTTCAGCAGGTTTAACATTTCAAATCACTGCATTAGGAGACAAAGAAATCTGATTAGAACTTGAAGATATTGTAATCGGATCCGCCGAAAAATTGAGTTAGACAAATATATTTATATTGTGCCGACCTATTATCATGTTTCCTTCTGTTCCCTTAGATTTTATGTTGATTCGTTTCCTGATTTCATCGATAATAAAGCTGATTAACTATTTTAAAAATATAGTAATAGTAATGATCAATGATCTAGCGCCTGCATGCTGTTGGACCATAAAAGTTCAACGTTCAGATTATTTCTTTCTTTTACTTTTACTTTATGCCTTTCAGATTCATCAGATTTATCAATAAACCAGCCGATGCGACGTGAAGCGACGTTGCCAGTCTCACTCTAAATTTCGTCACGATGCAATGGAAAATTTATTATCAGGAAAAATAATGACTTATTGGTATATTTTATTAAACCTTAGTCATATGCTTTAGCCTCATGATACAAATAAAAGAAGATTATATATACCGCGTAGGTAGGCGTGGCCATTTAGGTCACGCCGTGACCAATTCCGCGATATTTTGTAAACGAAACACGTCTTTTTCAAGATCGCGTTGTTTTTTCAACTATCTTTTGGTGCTTTTATATTTCTTTTAGGAGTTTAAGAGTAAAAATGAGATGTGCTGTGTATGGTTGTGACACAGATTACTCCTACCAGATGCGAATCTCTTAATAAATTTCCTATATCAAGATTCCGCGGTCTTGGCGATACGGACAGTGCGGCCAGTCGCTTCGAGCGTCGATGCCGAGAATGGAATTTTCCACGTGTTGGGTAGGTTTTAATTCAGAGAAATTATGGATTATATTTTAAAATATTAAAACATGATATTGTGTGGCATTTTATATAAAATTATATCATTAACAAATACAAAAACGTATATCGTTTATTAAAATTACACTACAACCTAGTACAACCACAATTTAAACCATAAAATCAACGCAACAAAACTGATGTAATAACATTTGCCTGCTATCTATTCCACCAAGCCGTTCGCACACGCTCGCACCGACAAATTCAACGTTACTGTATATTCCAAATCTGAAATAAGAAATAAAATCGACGAGCCCGGCGATTCTTTTTATCCATATTTTATTTAAAAAAAAAAATTTTTCGAACTGATACATATAAACTTCTGGGATACGGCATCATGAATCCTTTTTCTATAACGACGACCTCTGTGAACTCTCGGGTACGAATCAATGGATGGACAAAAGCACATCAGCTAACGAAGGACCAAATTTATTATGGACATTATATTATATTATGAGAGACCCTTTCAAGAGATGATGCAAAGATAAATACATTAAATCATTAAGGCTAGACTGAGTAAAAGAGTTGGTACAGGTTTCGTTAAAAATATTCTGTGCCGTTTTGTATGAAAATATTTATTTTTTCACACCGAAAAATGATTATGGCAGTTTAGCTGGGCATCTTCGGTCAGAAACCTTGCCCCCGTCCCCAGTTTATCGTCTGAAACAGCAAGACAATGCCTTGTCTTGTTCTTTCTCCTGCTACACTTTCGTCCTCTAAATCATCTTGACTCCATCCACCATATCTGCTTTAATCTTCCTCTCCTTTCTCGTGAGATATCCGGAGAACTGTAGTCTTTTGAAGAGTTACTTTAGTTAGTTTTAGTTAGTACTTGAGGTTCAGTCGGTAGCTCCTTAGAAGTAGATGGAGTTGATGAACATTTTTTTTTAAATTTTAATTTTATTTTCAATTGAATCTTCAATATAGGATTCAGCAGCTGGAGGAGACTTCCATTCTCCAAGACGCCTCAGAACAGTAAGATCAGCTCCAGCAACAGCTCCAGCAGCAGCTAGAAGAGTGGCTGATGTGCGCCAAAAATAGTGGCCTCCAAATATTTGGCGATTATGCTTGGCATTTCCCCAATTTTGGTAACACCGACAACTTGATAAATGCATTTTTCGTTTTCATATCTTAAAAAAAGCGGTTAGTTCCAAGACCAGCTGGTCGCAAAGAAGAATATTTTTTGGAATCTGTATAGTTAGAACATCATTTTTGTCAGGAATATTATTAACAGTCATTTTAGATAATTCTTCTCGTCGGCATGCTCCCGATATTACAAAAATAAGCACTACCTGAAATAAAACATAATGTTTAGTTAAATGAATAAATACATATGTAATTAAAAATAAATAAAATATTAAAATATTTACACAAAATCGTTGGTAAATCGTACCAAAAAACTGACAATAAAACTTAAACTCTATTTTAGGTATATTAGGTGTTTCTTGTAATTATTTATTTATTAAGAATATAAATGTAGAACGGTAAGCTTTTATATGAATGTATCTATGGAAACATCCCTTAATTAGTAAATATTCCCGATCATCTGCTTGCGCCAAAAACTAGTTTACTCCTTTCCTTGCTAGAAGCTTCGATTTTTTTGCTTTATATCCCACAGACATTAAGGTATTTAGTAATATCCACGTTGTCCATTACATTTAAGGATGACTTAAACATAGAATATGTGGACCACAAGGTAGATGACCCTTACATTTCTAGATCTTTCCTCTAAACATGCCAGAATCGCATTTTCCGATACTTTAGCTGCTTTTTATTCTCGCACCATTGCATGAAATGATAGTATACATTTTCATACAAATGTTTTGACTTGTTTGAGTAGTTGCACGAATAACTATTATACACTTTCTTTATTGGCCTTGTTTCCACTTTATCTCATTGCAGACCTGTCCACTTTCTTTATAAACCACTTTCCTCTATCTTGTACTTATCCTAAGGTCATACAATACACCGGAAACACTAGAACATAAAATATGAGAATACTGTTGCAAGCTTTTCATATATATAAACATGCATCAATACTCAGCTTAAGCCCATTTAATTGCCCCAAATTAATTTTAATTCGAATATAACGTGACCCAGAACATTCCATAGGCACGCAAAATACTAGAAATTGGCGTAACAGAAGTTTCTTTGTAGCTGAAATAAAAGCTATTATTACCCTAAAAGTTAATTAGGCTCTGGGCATCATCTGGTGTTAAGCTTCCGAAACATTATGCTACAACATTCGAAATAATAGGACTTCGTATTATTACAAAGATAAATTGGGCCCTTCGTGCGTAAATAAGGTCCTAACTCTAGCTCTCTAAAAGGATTGCTCTTAAGTGTTAACTCTTTGTAACTTTAATGACTAGTCCTTTTTCTCTAATTATATTACTTACTGAAATTTCGTATGTATATATGTGATATATTGTGAAAATCGACAGTGTATACAATAAAGCTCGGATATACGAATATAAAGGGCTTTTATCTGAAAACTAGCCACCTTTAATAACGCTTGATTTGAAGTAAAACGTGTAGGGCTTATTTGCCAACCCTTGGTAGATATTTTTAAATGTTTCGTCATTAATCCGCCTAAATTCTTGGGTCACAGATGGATACGTAGTAGTGTATCCATAGCTGCATATTCGTATCGGTACAACGGATTCATCGGTATCAGTAAGTAAGTATCAGATGAGTCAGTGTCTACCCCCAACGCCCCGCAAGAAGCTAGTGCTATAACCATGGATGTAAGTATGGAAGTTAAGGTCTCTAACTTATGTAATATGAATATTAAATTAGATAGAATTATTTCACTTAAAAATTTATGAAGCAATTTGGTGCTTTTGTGCCTAAAACAAAAAGACGTCGCAGAAATTACCCACCTTGGTTCAACTCACAAATAATAAAAAACAGTTAAAAAAGAGTTTGTAGTGTGAAGAACGCTCAAGCGAACTGGTAATGATGCCGATCTATTAGAATTTATAAGAATGAGAACTCTAGTGAAACATGAAGTAAATAATGTGTGTGTTCACAAAAGATATTGTGAAGATATGGTCGTAGTGTCAAAATTGATGCTGAGTAATACTTTTAATTGTGGCATAAATAGTGTACGTCTGATCTAACATACTGTTGTGGTCCACTTTTGTGATTAAATTTTTTGTTATTTTTGTTCTATTTTAAATTGCTTAATAGTTATTAATTGTTAATAATGTACCCTAGTTTGATTATTGTTTTTGCCTTTCTGTCTATTGTAGTTTGTAATTCACTTTTTGCTATTCTACAATCCCTTACATGTCTATGTATGGATATGTAATTGTTTTTTAAAATTACACAGGACCACAAATGGGAACCGAAAAAAGTCCTTTGGCGAGATTGATATCCTATATGTATTTTGGTGCGCTGATTACGAATCCGAGGTCCATATAACCCCAGCACATCACGTTCAAGGTAATTTGAAGGTCAAATGCATATATTACGGAAAAACAGAAAATCTGACCACGGATTCGGAAAGAGCGGCAAATTTTACGTCCAAATATGTAGTTTTTAGTTTTTCCAACATGACCCTCCAAGGTCATATGGGGGTGAAATGACTCACCGATAGACCCAATTCTTATTTCCCATATACATCATCACAACTACAGACTTTTACGTACAACTTAGTCAGGTATCTTTAGGTTTTTTGACGCGCTGATTACGAATCCGAGGTCCATATAATCCCAGCACGTCACTTTCAAGTTGTGATGATGTATATGGGAAATAAGAATTTGGTCTATCGGTGAGTCATTTCACCCCCAGATGACCTTGGAGGGTCATGTTGGAAAAACTAAAAACTACATATTTGGACGTAAAATTTCCCGCTCTTTCCGAATCCGTGGTCAGATTTTCTGTTTTTCCGTAACATATGCATTTGACCTTTAAATGACCTTGAACGTGATGTGCTGGGGTTATATGGACCTCGGATTCATAATCAGCGCACCAAAATACATATAGGATATCAATCTCGCCAAAGGACTTTTTCGGTTCCCATTTGTGGTCCTGTGTTATCGATCGTGCCCATTTGTTAATTGGCTTACAAACGGTAAAATGAGTGTAAACCAATAAATAAATTAGATGTGTTGTCCTTACTATTTAATATAGGCCTTACTATAATTTTTTCACTACTACAACCCTCAACGTGGATTTTTGGTGGAGGCGCCTTGTCCTTAGGCCCCTACATGCATCCGTACCAAGCATTAGATGAATCAGTGTGTACCTCAATACAAACCTTGTCAGATTAGTAAGTGTCTACCCCAAGAAGCTAGTCTTGTAATCTTGAATGTAAATACGTAATGTAAGGCCTCTAAGTTTTGTAATATTAATATTAGGTTTGTGGTCCTTACTGTTTAATAATATTTAATAATTTATCTACCCCTACAAACATATGTAAAATTTTGGCGGAGGCGCCATATTTTAGGCGTCAAAGGGACATTTTATCTACCTCTGAAATCGCCGACGTGATAACATTAACGGTTAGTTTTTTTAATCGTCTGACAGCCCACGAAGACCGAAGTCTATATACTATGTACCGTGGGTGTACTGGGGAATCGACTCACACATCCAGAGCTGGAAACATCCGTAGAGATTTCACCAGCCCTCTAAGAGGATGTGTGGGGTGGTACCACCTCGGTCGAGGAAGAATTCATCTACCACCTTCCAACAACAATCACAAAATATCCATGGTCGAAGCGGGATTCGAACCCGCGCCTCTCGGTTGCAAAGCTGGTCCCGTACCAACTCGGCCACCGGAGACCCAAATGCACTAAGAATTTATTCACCTAATTTAATTGACACGGACGTCTAATGAAATTTTTTTCTAATTATTATAATATGCTGCGCCAGAATTCAACTCATTTGTTAATTATGTTATTCTTGATTAAAATGCTGAGTGCAATTGACTGTAAATGTTTTTCAGAAGTTTTAATTAGTGACTGTTAAATTAAATAGGAAATTTATTTAATGAACTGTTTTTCTTCTCGGCATTGAAATATTTTCAAGCAATATATTTAACTGTAGAGCAGAGAATACTTCCAATGTTTTCCTTAATGTCTCATCCAAATTGGGTATTTAAAGTTTAATTTGTTCGGATTTTAGAAAGATCAACCAAAGTTACCGAAGTTTCTTATAATCTGGTCAACTATAATACGGTCCCTCACCTACTACTTGAAAATGGCTGTTGCCAGACTTTTAGTTATGTGGCATATTTTCAGATAATGGATTTAGAGGTGTAATTCACGACTGGTTTCGGAGTTATCTAACTCACAGATCTCAGAGAACAATTATTGACTCTCCTCAGTCGGTTTTGTCCTCCTCTTTTAGGTCTCTGAGTTCTGGCGTCCCTCAGGGGTCGATTCTCGGTCCCCTGCTCTTTTTGCTCGATATAGCGGATCTTTGCAATGTTGTGAGGTTTTGCAGCCTTCAGTTGTATGCTGATGATATTCAATTGCCACTTGAGTTTGATGTGGGTGATGGGCGGGACGCGTGCAACAAGATTAATAGTGATCTAGAAGAAATTAGAATGTGGGCAGATCAGAATAGTCTTCTTTTGAATCCTTCAAAATGTGAACATATGTTGGTTGGTACCATTAAGAATAAGAAAATATTGGCTCATTTGAAATCAAAATAGATCAACAGCTAATTGTGGAAACCGACTGTGTTAAAAATTTGGGCCTTTATATGGATGATCAATTAAAATTTAACAGCCATGTCAATCAAATCTGTAAAAAGGTCTATCTTTGCCTGAAAAAACTTTTTCCATTTAAAAGGTTGCTAGACACGAACACAAAGAAAACTTTAGCTGTATCCCTTGTGTTGTCTCATTTCAACTATGTATATGGATGTCGTGTATGGCCCTTGTTTAACTGTGGAAAATAAGAATCGCCTTCAAAAAATGCAAAACCAAGCTGTCCATTTTATCACGGATGTTCCACGCTTCTCACATATCACTCCTTTCATCGGTGATCTAAATATATTAAAGCTCATAGAAAGTAGATTTATACACTTTGTATGTTTTACTAAGCAAATTCTTGCTAACAAGTCACCTAAATATCTATAAGACAAATTAACTCCAAGAACGTGTATTCATCAGAGGGACCTGAGAGACATACTGAGAAGATTTGAGGTGTCTAAGTATCGCACCAGCTCTTTTAGGTCCAGCTTCTCGTATCTTGCACCGCTCATAGCCAACAGCCTTCTTGCTAAATATCCTGACTCGCGCGTTAATCTCAAAGACAAGATAGGTCGTGAAATGTCTGATGATACTTTTTCTCTTTTCGCCGGGGGATCGATGTAAGGCTTTTTTAGGACTTTTTCTTTAAGTATCTAATTTAGTCTAGTCAGCTTAGTGTGTATATGTATACTTATTTATACTTTATAGTTAGTTTTGTTTATACTATATTTAGAGTTCTCACAAGAACACATGCCATCATCTCGTTCGCTGATGGCATAAAAATTGTTAAGGTGTAATGTTTTGTGTGTTATATGGTTCAGGAAGGTCGCAATATACATGTGTAATGATTTCTGGTTTTTCCTAAAAGGACTTTATCCATAAACTTTAAAAAATGGTCCGCCAGTGCCAAATGTGTCGACAAATGGATTCTTTACATCCGGAACTGTCTTTTTATAGGTTAGCCTCGTACAACAGCTCTGCCCGCTTAAAAATATCGCTTGCACGCATCGCCCTCGTAATTTGGAATTTCCGACTTTGACCTTGCAAGCTTGCAATTCGAGGAAATACATTCGGCTGCTGCCGGCAATGCTTTTATCTTTTATCCTCTGTGTGGGATCCTCAGTATACCTGCCACATTAACAGAATTGAACGCGTACAACAGAAATTCATGCATTATGTCCACTATAAATTCTTCAGGGACACTGAATATAGCTACGAAGCATTGTGCGGAAGACTCAATCTTGACACACTATATAAAAGAAGAAATCTTCATGATCTTCTTCTCCTTTTCAAAATTATAAATTCTTTAGTTGATTGCCCCTATCTTACATCAAACATTGGCTTGCGCGCATCACCTGTTAATACTAGAAATATAATAACGTTTCATCAGCCTTATCACCGCACTAACTATGGTCGTCAGTCCTTTGTTACTAGGTCTGTGTCCCTTGCTAACCAACTGCAGCCACTTAACTTCTTTTGCCCTCTTAAAAAATTTCTAAAGCAGCTATCGGGGGTGGACATTGATGGCCTCTAATATGTTATATGTGTGTATTTAATTGACCACACATCAGTTAACTTTTATACTATGTGTGTATATATTTTTATTTTTATTGTATATAAGTTAGTAATTAGTTAGCAATTATTTATTAGTTTTCTGCTAAAAAATTTTTGTAATGATGAAAATGGCATTGGCCGTCAATAAATGAATAAATTATAAATAAATAAATAAACATCAAAGTGCCGCGCAGAAGTAAACCTTCTATGTGTTATATATTATGTTCGGTGAGAATACTAACCCGTGATTGTGTATCCACGTTCCAGGTAATCAATGAATTTCCTTCAGCATTCCAGAAAATTGTAGCCATAATCTTACCATCTGAGGGCTGGACCCTAAATTTATGAGGTGGTGGAGATCCTCGATGTCACCATTCCGTACTCATTAATAATGCATAATTTTTAACATTATGCTATAATTTTATAAAAATATGGATTTAGTTTCTTATATTTTATCTGAAATCTTACGTAAACGTACAAAATTTTACTGCGTAAAAGCAACCATTTCCTCTCGCGTCGCCATTGTGGCCTAGGCCTGGAAGCGCAATTCGCAATTACCGCAGTTCGCCTATTACGCCTTCATGTAGGTTATTGACTCCACTTACAGATTGCGGCATGCGTTACGCGAAAAAACGGGCAGAGTTAATAGCCGGGGACGCGATCTTTTTGCCGCCTTTCGCGATGTTTACTTTGTTCGGACGAGTTCACTGGGAATATTTTGCATATTTTTAGTGTATTTACGGATTTTTCGGGGTGTATTTTTGTTATTTTTTGCAATGAGAGGACCATCTTCTGTGAGTGTAGACAATAATTTATACTGTGTTTGTGTCGTATGTAGTTTATTAAAAAAATTATTTTCCAGTCGAAACTTTCAAGAAAGAAGTGACACTCTTAAGTCTGGCATTCCAATATGTTTTAAATTATTTTTATCGGATTGCCTCCCCCTTAATTATTGCCACTACACGCCACTGTAATGCTCTATATTACACAACAACTTCCTTCTCACAATTTGTCATAATAATTAAATACAAATGGTACAGGGAAGTATCGCAATAAATTCTAGTAAGGAGAAATGTTACTGGCACAAAAGAGACACAGTGGTGTCATAATGGTATATGCCGCCGCGCCCAAAATGCACCTCGTCACTCTTGCTAAATATCGGGACATTAATTCGGGAGCTACAAACTGTGTTTTGCGGTCGTATGATGAAACAATTTATTCGGCTTTCCATTTTGGCACCGTCAGTGTTTAGGTTTAATTTTCCAGGCACTAGATTATGTTGTTAACTTGCATTGTCACTACATCCCGTGATTTAGACGTTGAGAAACGGGAAGCTATAAAATAAAGCCACAAAATAGACAGTTAAATAATTACTACGATGTTCATTCAATACGTTTTCGGAACACCGATATGATTTGATTCAGTACATACTTTCATTTGAAAAAAAAAGTTTTTTAATTTACCAAGTAACAAAAGAAATGGCATTAAAAATTCACACGCCATACTGTATATTCTTGTTTCACATTGTATATTTTCTCAATACAGTGAATAATATACGTAAAAGTAATAAAATTGTTGTAACTAATGCAATATGCACATAATGCAAATAATTGCATTATTCTTTACAATATACAGGGTGTCCGAAAAGTCTTAGCATGGGCTATTAGTAAAGATAGACACACCGAATTTCAGGTGTATCTTATTGGTTAATAAACCTACTTTTTTATGTAACTTAACTTTTTCAACCCCCTTGAGGGGTGAAGCTAGGGAGTTGAAGTCAAAATTTTCAAATGCAACCCTATGCCGTATGGTACCTCATTTTAAAGGTCTTCAAAATAGAAATGTTTTGCCGTAAACCCGAGGTCCGCATCTTACTTCCTTTTTAAATGGTAAGCCTTGAAAATTAAAAATCGTGAAAAAAAATTGTAAAATAGCTGTTATATGATTGACTTTTTATCCTGATCAATAATCTGATCAACTCCGACACACCAATTACCGCTCTACATCTATATTTTTCCAAACCTGGCATAATAATTATATAATGGAATCCGTTGATTAAAGCAACAATCTCCGGATACGAATTTATCATAATTAGAGGAAAATTATACAGGAAAGTGCGGCAATAAATTCAGGAGCGCAGAAGTGTTCTTGACATAAAAGCAGCGCGGATAGTGTCACTTATCACGAAGGTTTATCCCGGTGCTGCGCCCAAAATGCACCTCGTCAGTCTTGTTAATATTTGGTCATTAATTCAGGGGCCGTAAACAGGGTCTTGTGGTCGTGTGTTCAAATAATTAAGTTGAATTATTGTTTTGTCAACACTGCAGCTTAAATTTTAGGGAAGTTATTTGCTCCCAACCATGGACGCCGGCGCCGCCTCGCAAGGATGTGGCGGGACAATTGCTTCAATAATAAATTTTTTAAAAACTTTTTTCGAAGGTTAAATTTTTTGGTAACTTCTTTTTCGAAAATTATGCTTTTTTAAAAACCAATTTTTCGAAAAACATAATACATTTTTGGAATTACATTTCGGAATTACAATTGGAATTACATTTCGAAAATATGTATATTGTGTCGAAATTAGTATATTATGCAACGCTTATATAAATTAACGACACGAGCCTTGGTGAGGGTCGTTACGAATGCGAGTGTATTAATGCCATTACATGAGAGTTGCATACACTATTTTTCTACAACCATTTATTAATAAATATTAAACTGAACATTTATTTAATTTAGAGCAAAACCATAATCTGATATAATTTCTAATTTAAATATTCTTAAAAGTTTTAATGAAAATGCAAATTTTAGTAAAAGAACTGTCAATGTCAGATCATTTGTATTAAAAAGAAACCACTTTATTAAAAAAGTATGGATTTCATAATGAAAATTTGTATCATAATGAACACTATTATGAAACATGTCGGAGACATTTAATTTGAATATTACAGTAACGGAGTAGAAAAAAACATTTTTTCTTCAACATTTTTTTTTCAACACAAATTTTTTCGGAATGCGCTGTTTCGAAAAATACTTTTTGGAAAATTTAGCATAAAATAATATAGTTCTTCAAGAAACAATTTTTTTAAATATTTTTTCGAAGAAATTTAACTTAAATGTTTTTCAAACAAAAAATTGAAATATTTGTTTTTGCAAAATTATATTTTGACTAAATGTGTTTTTTAAATATTTCGTTTTCGAAAAAAAAATATGTTTTAAAAATTGTATTTTTGGAAAATTGTTTTTCAAAAATTTCTTTAAATCTGTATTCGAAAACATCTCTTGGAAGATGGAATTTTAGAAAATGTGTTTTTTGAAATTGCGAATGTACACTTTTCCGATTGTCACGTAAGTCCTTTGGAGAATTAATCAACAGCACAAATCAACTCATTATTGCATTGGTGGAAAATATGCCGGGATTTTTAATTCCCTGAATGAATTTCTCGTTCAATATGGTCATGGAATAGTTTTTGAGAAAAACTGTCTTGACTTTTGTAAATTACATGTCACTCCTATTACTAATATTAATAATGGTTTAATCCGAATAAGCGAAATAGATCCATAAATGGCTTATAGTTATATTTTAAATAAATAGGTATCCCTCAGTTTGCAAACTAGTCTGGCCTGTTGGAAGCTTCCAGAGCCATTGAAACTTACACACACACACATAAATAAATAGGTAGATTCAAAGCGCCCCATATGGATTTTCATAACAAAATTAATAAAAACTTGAACTTTGACTTACACATACCGGATTTAACTTTTCTGTTGCTTAGTGTATCACATAACACCTCATTTAACAATAGAAGGATCCATCAGAATAAAAAGTACAATATACGATAAACTTTTTGTATACATATTCGGCCAAAACGGTCGTTTTTTCTTCTTGCGTCAATTTATTTTCAACGAATGTAACCACGTCCTTCATTATGGGCTTCGTCGGCCCAGACGCTATAAGCAAAAATTCACAAATCCCCGTTACCTGTTTTCTTTCTCAGAGCCGAATGCTGACAATAGGATTTTTTCTGTTGTAATATATAGCTAATGCGGTCTAGGGATTCTCAGCCGAAAATTTAAAAACTTTTCTAATTTTTTTTTTACTAAAATCTTACTTTTGTACATGAATTTGTAAATTTATAACCTAAAAAATATAAAATAATCAAATCACTCTATACTCGATTTGAAATTGGTTGATAGTAATAAATCATTAAAATCCGTCAAACACGTACACAGAGTGGTCCACCTAAATTGCCAAGTTTTAAATAGTATATACATTGAAAGTCTAGACCCTTTTGCATTTATTAAACTTTCCATTCCTATAGATCTGATAAGGGCGTCGAATACAAAGCTTAACCCGAGGCTCGAACAATAAGCGGTAGTATTCTACCTGTGATGTTTTGCACTCATGCACGTGCTTTCGGGTGGGTTTAAGTTTATATTAAACACAATAATTATATAATTTAGTGAACAAAATGTTTCTATTTGAAATTCTATAAAATTTATAGTAAGTCATTACAGTTCTTCGCTTTAAATTAATCATCATCAGAAAATGAAATATCTGAGGGACTGTCTTCTTCCCCTAAATTGATAATAAGTGGTTCGACCGTTTTCTCCAGTAAACTATCCAATTGCCACATTTTTTCCTCCTCCTTTAGTACATGCTCTATACATCTTTGCCACTTCCCCGCGTTGACTTCTTGAAGCGCTTCTTCAAAGAGTTTTTGAACATCACTCATTTTATAAGTGGTATTTTTTCTAGCCACATAACCTTTCACATGAGCCCATACCAGTTCGATCGGATTTAATTCGCAATGGTAGGGGGGGAGCCGAAGCACTATTATATTTTGTTTTTTGGCCATTTCGTCAACAACATATTTTTGAAACCGATGTTTATGGGTGTTTACAATTGATAGCAACTCCTTTTTAACCATATTGTCCTCAAATTGTATTTGTTTCTCCACAAGCCACTCGATAATTTTTGCTTTTCGCCAAGCAGTTGTAGGCATCTTCTCCAATCTTCTGGAGTGATACGGAGCGTTATCTAACACAATGACGGAGCCAGGTGGAATCAGCTCTATCATTTGTTCGAAATACTCCTCAAAAACATCAGCATTCATATCCTCGTGGTAATCGCCTGTACGAACTGATTGGAATGATAATAGTCCACCTTCTAAAAATCCATTGGAGCTACCGATGTGAGTTATAATTAATCGTTTTCCTTTTCCAGAGGGCGGATTTATTCCTGTTGATAGACCGTCTAAAAATGCTTGCCGGTGAGAAGTCACATTTTTGTCTGTCCATATTTTTCCAACTGTGTAGCCTTCGTTCAGCCATGTTTCGTCCAAATAGAAAATTGTTTTGTTTTCATTGCGAAATTTTCTTATTTTTCTCAAATAATTACGTCTCCAACATACTATTTCATCTTTTTCGAGCAAATGAGACTTCCGACTATGTTTTTCCCATCTAAAATTCATTTCTCTTAGAACTTTCCATAGTTTATCTCTCTTGATTGCAGGAAAGTCTTCTTTTACTGCCCCTAAAACTCTATCCAAAGTAGGGATCTCCTTATTGAAATAGAATGAATGCACCTTTCGTCTTATGATGGCCTTTTCGTCCTCATCGATCGGTATTGTTCGCCTTCCTGGAGATGGTTTTGGTGGCGTCACGGTTCCTGTCTTTTCTTCCCGCATCAGCCTGTAGATGGTTGCTTTTCCAATACCTGTCATCTTTGAACAAAGTTCCACTGCAGAATCGATACTTATTGCACTTTTTTGATATCTAAGTGCATTAAATACATTAAGCACAATAATCTTTTCACTAATGCTTAGCGCTGATTTCGCAGCTCGCTTAACTGGAATAAATCCTGAAAGACTCTCCATTTTCAAAAATTACCCAAATGTGTGTCCTAGAATACTCGCATTAGGTTTGTTCGCTCTTAAAATGACTCACAGTTTTATACCAATAAGTAGAGGTACCTAATTTTTCGTAACTACCTGAAAAGTAACATTGTGTATTAATTGTTCCCGGAATTCTCGGCATAATTATTTTTACCTGTTATGACAATAATGATTACTAAATTATTCGGATAAGTAAATAGGGTTCAAACCGGCACGTCAGGTAGGTGCGCCTATGGAATCGGCTGCTAAAAATGATTTATTACTATCAACCAATTTCAAATCGAGTATAGTCCAGAGCTGGAACGATTACAACAAAAAAGAAATATATTAGAATTGCTTGGTAAACAAGTACCCGATTACTTATTGCTAATTATAAGTAGAAATTATAATCAGTTCCCGATTACTTACGTATTCGTAGAGTAATTACATTACATGATTACAATTGTAACTACTTTTTTTGTTTGGCCAAAAGACAAGCAATTAATATTATGAAATAATATAATTCTATTAAAAAACTGAAAATTAGACTTCTCCATACGAAAGTACTCTTACATACCAAAGCAGAACAAAATATTCTTAATTGCTTAAAAAATATTGAAAAATTCATAAAGTTCATTATTATTTCATTATATTTATAGGCACATAGCATCCTATCAAGTATATTATTTAAAGAGTTGCAAACATACGTAATTCCAGGGCTGTATCGGTAGTACAATGCGGTGGTCGACGGCACGCAGACCGGCTATTTTCAGTTTCGCAGTAGCAAGCATTGGTGTCACAGCAGTATGCGTATATAGTAAAAGCAGTGAGATGACTTAAAACTTTGTGTCCTAAGTTATTGCATATGACCTGTTCACTAACTTGCAGTGTTTTAGATACGCAAAAATGACATATTTGGATGTAGAACGTTCATTTTTAAAATATAGTACAATATTTACTTCAAAGCGCAGAATATTAAAAGGGTCTACTGTAGGTGGTATTTTAATGCTACAGGCGTTTACACAAGCTCAAAACTAGATTAAGCGCGTTTGGCCTCAGGGTATATTGTAGTATCCATACGCTGGGTAAGTAAAATATGTTCTATTACTTCAATCGAAGACTTTTCGCATTTTCAAATTACACAATGTAGGTAAATAAATATTTGTATTTTATTTTCAAATCGGATCCTAATTTTATTTCCAAATAGTGTAGAGACGCCCCTGTTTACAACTCTTATTATTATACTTACAGACTTGTGAAATAGGTATTTAACTTATTCAACTTACTCTTTCACGTAAATTTCTAAAATTAATGAAAGTATTTGAATGTAATGTAAGCCTTGCACTCAAAATTTTTTAAATAAGCACAACTTTTTGAAAAAATGTTTATGTAAAGCATAAACAATTTGAACATTTGGTTTTATCCTCTATCTAATTTCATATTAAAATATATATTGCAACAATATTCATTAGATTTCATCCTTATGAAATGTCAGTATTTAAAATCATTTAGTTAGAACGGACCATTAAGACAGGTACAGAGCCTCCAGAGAAGGAAGAAATTTGTTATGTAACGTAATAAACATGTACGAAAATAACAATCGTGATTACATATTGGAATCATGATTACTCATGGAATAGCAACTGTTTTTATTCCTTTAGGTAATTTTGATTACAATACGGAATCGCGATTACTGAAAATAATCATGGTTCATTTTTATCCAGTAACTTTGCTGGTGATTACAAATTTCTCAAAAAAAATTCGCCAAAAAAAACTTCGAAAAATGTGGAAAATTGTCATAGATCCCTCATAATGTCTATTTTAGGCAATTTTATAAATAAATTGTATATAAAAATATTAAATTTTAAAATGAAATACTCACTTTAAAATTATTTTAAATATATCATTTTTAATTTCAACTGGCGTATCGATGAAGGCATTGAAATTTTTAAATAAATTGACTATCAAGGCATGTAAACATTTTACATATTAAATTTTTTGTTTTATAGATTTTATTAATTAACCATGTCATGGCGTTTAAATTCAAACCCAATTTTATTGAACAATATGTGCAGTGATAGGAAAAATAATTAAAAACATATTAATTGGGATCGGTTGTCCTGGAGAACACTTATGATTCCGGATATATTTTTGCTTTAAACGGACAAATTTTAAATTTATTGCATGTCTCATGCACTTTTTTTTTATTTTGCAAGGAGTATTTAGCGTTTATTTATACTGTTTTGTATTTTGGAGGATATGCGAGGAATCTGTAACCTGTACGAGGATCAAATAGCCGTAATTAGGGTGAATGACCAGATAGAAGGAGCAGAGAGAGGGCGTTAGACTGGCATGTTACCCATAATTTTTTTATCTAAAAGAGGCAACGAACCAAGTCAAGGAGAATCCTAAGATACAAGGGGAGTGATAGCTTGCTTTGGTTTGCAGACGACATAGCTATTTTAGCTAAGTAAGAAGACAAGGAATGAAGAAATGCAATATAAAGAACCGGCAGTGGAAGAAAAATGAACGTCAGAGTAAAAGGAAAGAGACTAGAGGAAGTTAAAGATACCTAGACGCGGCAAAAGTAGGCCTAGACTAAGTCACTTAGATCAAATAGTCAAAGTTAGGTTTACAGATACATTTATTTACATATATTTCACCGCCAACAATACCTCACAGGCTCTACAAGGAGTGTGGCAAAAATAGTTTCAGTAAAGGCCTATTTGTAACCTAGTAAAAGTAATATTTTAAAATTTGCATATTTAAATAATAATTGTAAAATAGGTAGCATAAACTTTTATTTTTAAAAAAATATTCACCGTTTCCATTTATTCAAGGTTTCACTGTGGTTTCACCACAAAGATCCCCATTTTTCAATATTCATATTTTGCAGCACTTCATGACGAATGTCTTGTTACTTATCTATCCTGAAAAATCGGTTTTTAATGAAAACAACTGAACACAATAATGGTAAAAAGGAAATATAGTAGTCAGTAAAAAATCCATAATTTTAAACGATTTTTTAAACTTAATACGGTTCCTATTTTTCCAAAAATAAGGCTTACAATGCATCTATAGATTTTCCAGAAATATCCGCAAACTCCGCTCAATGCGGTATTTCTACGTATGTAAGCAAATGCATCGTGTGAAACAACAGCTGACTGCTTTGTGTTGGGTCTGCCACCAGGATCATAACGATCATTTACGAATTTTGTTCGGTTGGATTTTCTGGTCAGTGCTTGTATTAATCCAGATTTCAATGAATCATTGAGGTCATTTTTTTTTCTTATATGCGGCTTTGAGCATCTTATTCCACATTGTCCAAATTGACGTTTAATCAAAGGTATATAAACTTTCTTCTTCTTTCTTTTATTGAATTCGTTCACTAAATATTATTTAAATAAAAGTTGAGATATGAACAATTAATTAAGTTTAAATCAATAAAAGTTAAATGTATGGATCAATTGTACATTAAATATTGACCTGTTATCCCAAAAATAATTTAGAGTTATGTTTTTTCTTAAATTATAGTATATAATTGAAAACTAATACAAGTTTACAATTGCCTTTAATATCAGAGAGCAATTGCAACAAAAGCATTACTATTAAAAAAATAGTACTATAATATTAAATAAATAAAATCTGTTTTAACCCTAATTAATATATTCCCTCTACTCAAAAGCCAACGAAAATGAAACTAAATTGAATTGTCTTTATTCCAATGCTGCTTATTTTTATTTTAATAGTACTAAAGGTACGCAGCCCTTACTACTCTAAGAGTAAATGTGGATCAAGATAAAAACATCATTTTTCATTTTGTGTTTACGACTGGTAGAGCTCTTGCTGCTCTGTCGTCAATTTCTTGTGTAAAATGGTATCGTGCAGGTTTCTTGAGGGTTAGATAAATAGTTTGTTTGAGTCAGTAATGGTAAGAAAATGCTCATATCCACTAGATAGGTATTTCAGTGCCTCTCGATGCTCGATGCCACTTTACACTACATTTCAAGAACATTGTTCCTTTTATCCATGCAATATAATACATATTTAAAAGCATTCTAACTTGCCGTGCCTTAAACCTTTCCTTTTATTGAAAAGCAGTAGTGTTTAAGTATAGTCTTTAATTAATAACAATAATAGTTATTGCTAAAACAAACATTAAATTAAAGGAAGTGACTCCGCGGAACATTTTATCCTAAAGTTAACAGTTCTTGAGAAAATGGTGGTCAAAAATCGTTATTTTATTGTATTTTATCTTAAAATACCTGTACACGAAAGTTTACCTGAAATGTCTGACATTGTCAGTTTTATTTATTTACACAAAATTTAAGAGAAACCCAAAGGCCCAAAGAATTGAAATTTCAAAAATACTGGATTATGGGGACAGAATACGAACGCAACGCAAGGAGTTTGTAATATTTTTAATGACAAATATGCTGACATAAATCCATTAACTAAATCTACTGTATCTAAGTAAAGTTTTAGAAAAAAATTCGTCACACTGGAAACGTAAAAAACGCTACACTATTTGGATATCTAATACAAGAATAAACAATCCTGGAGTAAATAATTTAAAAGTTGGTGGAGAAAACTAAATCAAATGTTGTCCATTTACTTCTTGACAGTAAGCCAAATACTGCGGAAAAACATGCAAAACGTTTAGAACAATGTCAGTTTCTTCGATTCTTCTACATTCTGTTTCTATCCTTAACTTTAAGTCATCGAGGTCATTTGGCTTACTTTTGAAAATAACATTTATGAGGTGGCCCCACAAGAAGTGGTCGAGGGGTGTCAAGTGCGGAAACCGAGCTGGCCACTCGATTGTGCCCCTACGGAGAGTCCATCTTCTAAAATAACACAGTAGAGATATTGCCCAACATTATGGGCATATAGTGCCCATCCTGCATAGGCACCATCCTGCTGAAATCATATTTCATCATTTGGTGTTTGATTATTGCCTAAAATATCATATTTAAATAACCACTACAACAGGTAAAATGAAGTAACAACACTTACTTACGATTATTTGGAAATAGTTTTGCAAGAGCCGGGACAATTTCATTTCTTTGAAGATCCAAATATCTCTCTGCAAATGTCTCTTGCATGAAGAAGGGGCCAATCATTTTCCAACCTATTATACCAGCCCAAACATTTACCTTTAGGGGGAACTGGGTATTATTTTCGCATATCCAGTGAGGATTTTCCCTGGCCCAATAACTTTTCCATTTAAAAAAAATAAATGTTGATTCGTCAGAGACAATTATTCGGTGGACAACGTTCCATCATGGTTTCGCAAAATTTCAAGCGCCTGTCGTAATCATCTTCTGAGAATTCTTGCACAAGTCTTATTTTGAACGGATCAAACTTTTCGGTTTACGGAAAGCGGTCTACGGACAGGTGTGAAACGTTGTTTTCTTTTCCCAGTGTTCTGGTAGAAAGATGGGGATTTTCCTCTAACCTGAGCATTCAGACCCTTATCACCGTCTGTTGCACTTTTAGGTAGGCCAGAGGGTATAGCGTTTTTGCGTTTCCAGTTTGACGAAATTTTTTTAAAAATTTACTAAGATTTAGTTAATGGATTTCTGTCAGGATATTTGTCATTTAAAATATTACAAACTTCTTATTACGTTCGCATTCTGTCCCCATAACCCAGTGTTATTAAAATTTCAATGCTTTGGGTTTCTGTTAAATGATCCATTTTTTGTAAATAAACGAATCTGATAATGTTAGACATTTCAGGTAAACTTTTGTGTGCAGGTGTTTTAAGGCAAAATGCAATAAATTAATGATTTTTGATCACTATTTCCTTAAAAATTTTTAACTTTAGGATTAAATGTTCCCAACAACAAGAATTCAGAATTTTGAGCTGTTTTCAAAAATCCAATAAAATATAGAGTATTCCATTAAAAAAAGTTCTTGTCGGTTTCAGGAAACGGTAAACTTGACAACAAAGCAGAACTCACCATTGGATCGGGCGTAATTTCGTACCTGAGTATACAAAATTTCATAAAAATCGGATGAACAGTTTTCCAAGATATTTCGATGTTTCCATATTTTTGTTACACACCTCCATAATCATCAAAAGCTTATATATAAAAAACCTGTATTTAATTATATGGATAGACGAGTGGTTAGATTTCATGGCCCTCCTAGATTTTCCATAAATGCTTTAACCTTAACATAATTAAAACAGTTAACGCGTTTCATTATAAATTATAAGGGTCATATACCCCAAAAACTTTAATACCAGAAGCATAAATTGCATAAATAACACCTTAAACCGCAGTCCTTTAACCAAATTGCTAGCCAGAGTCGCCTATGAGGTGCAGACGTATAATATTTTGTAGCAAAGTTTATCTAGCGTGACCAAGAATCGTTTTCCAAACTCCCCTTCTTGGAAAACTCCATCTTGGGAGTTAAATGGCGGTAAAATATGTTAAAACAGTGCAGTGGTGTGAAAATATTTAATAAAGACTATTTCCTTTGTTTTATCTTCGACCAATTCCTAGCGAAAATTTTTGTAAAAAATGATTTTTAAGTGACAATTCCACTCATGTAATTTACACAGAAAAAATTACGCAGCAAGGACCTGTTTTAATAAGTAGAAAAACCTTGGTGTTTTTTCGCCTTACCTGAACCTAACATATTACAAATTCCAAAAAGCTACATGGATTTTCAGGGGCAAGATATTTAACGTTAAAAAATTTATTATACAGGGTGTCTAAAATAGGTGATACCACTATTGCTATCTCCGAAACGGTAAAAGATACGAGGTCGGCTAAATTAGAGAAAATGTGCCATTTTTAGTCCCCACTCATATTCCGTTTACGGAGTTGCCAAATTCTCTATAGTTTCTTATCTACAGGGAATTTTTTAAAAATTGTCAAAAATTTAATTCTTAAATATCTCGAAAACTGTTATAGTTAGAAAAAAATTGTTTTAACAAAAATCACACGATTTTTGACCTTCTCTAAAGTAACGTTGTTTTTTTGTTTATACCATTTGTTTTTATTGAGTTACTGATACTAAATTGTTTTTTTCAAATACGGACCTGGACTTTTTGCTCCATTTTTTGTAAGAATACTTTATACCCTTTACAACTGTGTATAACTTGAAAATATTTTCCGACGTTTTGATTAAGAATAGCAACATCATCAGGATTTTCTAACAGTACGGACCTGGGATCTTCCATGTTAAGGCACAATTCATAACCTATCGCTATGGTTTGTGGTTTTTGTGGTTGTGAAATGGCGCATTTACTTGAAAAATGCCAGGTCCGTACTGGTAGAATATCCTGATGATGCTATTCTTCACCAAAACGTCGGA
The DNA here is from genome assembly GCA_963971165.1 of Philopedon plagiatum. Taxonomy (NCBI): domain Eukaryota; kingdom Metazoa; phylum Arthropoda; class Insecta; order Coleoptera; family Curculionidae; genus Philopedon; species Philopedon plagiatum. The sequence continues at coordinate 10,402,435 of OZ020191.1, forward strand.
AAACATAATCAAGTGATATACAGATGTAAAGGGTATGAAGTATTATTTCAAAAAATGCAACAAAAAGTCCAGGTCCGTATTTGAAAAAAACAAGTTAGTATCGGTAACTCAGTAAAAACAAATGATATAAACAAAACAATAACGTTAATTTAGAGAAGGTAAGAAATCGTATGATTTTTGTTAAACCAATTTTTTTCTCACTCTAATAGTTTTCGAGATATTTAAGAATTAAATTTTTGACAATTTTAAAAAAATCTCCTGTAGATAAAAAACTATAGAGAATTTGGCAACCTCGTAAACGAAATATGAGTAGGGACTAAATATGGCACATTTTCTCTAATTTAACCGACCTCGTATCTTTTACCGTTTCGGAGATAGCAATAGTGGTATCACCTATTTTAGACACCCTGTATATTACGTACCTACCTACCTGTGAAAAAGTCTTATTGCTATGTCAACAAATCAATAATCATTGTCACTTTAACTGTCAGCTGAAAGTTTTCTGATGGAAAATGTGTTTGATCGGTATAACACACTTGCAAAGAAAGCTGTTGGAGAGTAACAACTGATCGAAACCTCCGAGAGAATGAAGAAAACTACCCAACTCCTTCAGTTCATGATGTGGCTATTGAAGTAATGGGTTCGTGCCAGCTGAGATCATTTTCGAAAGCGATGCCAATCTGAAAGTCAATTTGCAAAAAATAATAAAAAGCATATTCATGTAAAACATACTAATATACATAAATTAAGCCGACCACATTTCGATCATGTATTAATAGAATTTGCACAATTAGCAAATTCTCTGGAATTATATTGCTTTATATTATTTTTTGTATATTAACCTTTAAAATCAACAAAAGTTTATGTCTAAAAAAATTGTATTTCTTAAATTTTGTAGCACAGATACCAGTATGTTTCTTTTCAAGAGACTCCAAGCCTTGAGAGCTTTACCATCATATTTTTTTCATTCATAATTGGTTATTCCTCCACCCATACTGTGTAGGAGTTCATCCACTGATATATTATATTAAATTTAGAAAAGTAGAAAAAATGTAAAAAGATAAATACACAATCATACATATAAAAAAAGAAAAATATACGTTCCAATTCCAATAAATAATAATTCTAAAACTTTTTAATAAAAGCAAATATTCGTAGCCATTAAACGTATTAATACTTTACCTAATCCAATTTATACAATACAACCGAGCTTATGTTTTTTAAGTCGAGGCAGCTTCTGGCCAAGAAAAGATGTCAGAAAGTGAAAAATTAACTCGTTTATCTTCCGTTTTTCTTTGGCTTAAAATTTTATCAAGGGCGAAAAATTGTAATCAGCAAAAAGCTAAAGCCAAAAGCAGCAGATCCATGCAATTTTTATTAATCGCCTTGCTTATGCCTTCCTATAATCTTTCGGAAATTGGTTTATAAAAAGAGTAGTGAAAGTGTAATTTTCTAAAAGGATCAAGAAATGCATAATGTATATTTGAAGCCATAAACAAGAATGGGCGATTGCCACTAAAATGAATCATTTTTACTTCCATTTTGTCCTTCATAAAACATGTGAAAATAATGAAAAATATAATGCTTTATTTAAATACGGTATACCTACTCTTTTGTTATATGATTTCCAGTGAAATATACCTAATTAATTAAATCATTTTATAAATCGTGCATAACTCATGAGTATTGTAAGTATAATTTGACAGCTACTTAATTAAATTACTTTATAAGTGGTGCATAACTCGTCAGGTTCGTGACTGTTGTCATAAGAGATCTTGAAAAGACGAGTTAAGTGCAAGCTCTAATGCGCATAAAATTGCTGGTATGCGATCCAGACCGGAGAGTTTTTTGGTGTCAAGGGATAAAAGCATTTTTTTATTTTGCTTGACCTTCAGTATTATGTCGGACATTTTGTGGGGTAGAGACGTAGCGGTTGGAGGAAAAAAATTGGCAGGAGGAATAATGGTGAAATTGGCGGCGGATTGTCTGGCAAATAGTTCAGCTTTTCCTTCAGAGGTGGAGATAATTTCATTGTCAGAGATCAGGAGAGGAAAAGTGCTTTTTCAGAAGTTTTAACTAATGTTTTTGGCAAATGACCAGAGAGATTTGCTGCCGTTAGAACAGGAAGCCACATAATCTGTTATGAGGTTGTTAAAACTATTTTTGGACTCTAAAATAGTTTGAGTGCGTTGATTTCTTGCCTCGGTAAAAATTTGACGATTTTCGGGTGTAAGATTTTGAAGAAATCTTTCGTGAGCTTTGACCTTTTTAAACCTGGGTTTATCACAAAACTTGGAGAACCAGGACTTTTGATGGTAGAGTTTAGGTTACTTTAGGGTATGTGGAATAAAACTTTCAATACCTACCTACTTGAATGATATCTGTGATATGAAAGCAAATTTTAGAGGGATCGGGAGTGGAAGGACAGGCAGGTTTAAAAGGGAAAGCAGAAAATAAGTAGGCCCATTCCAGTCGGCAGAATTGTAGTGCAAGGGCGTGCGTTCCGGCATGATTTCAATGAACTCGGGATGTGTGGGACCAGAGGCGGTAATGAAGTCGTGATCTGAACGACCAAATGGAAATGGACGACCAAAATCTATATATAATCTATAAGTATGGCTCAGGATGGGTGGTAAGGAAAAGATCTAGTGGGTTTGGAATATGAATAGGAGCACGGGAAAAGTATGTAGGCTACCTGATTAAATTGATAAGCTGGGTTGCTGATTGCATAGTTTTCTGCCGCTCTGCCTTATGGGTCGGTTTTTGTGGATCCTAGCTTTTCTTTGATATGGACATTAGTCCATACAGACAGTCTCCTAGGACGATAACTTCAGCGGAGGGAAATGCAGATATAAGATGGTCATTTTTTGCCGAGAAAAAGTCAAAGAACAAAGGAGAAAGTCAAAGAACCGTATGAGTTTTTTGAGAGGTAGATGCAGCAGATAAATCTGGTTATAGACTTAAAGGTAAGTTTTAGCCAGAGAACATCAGGCTTACCTAATTCCAGGTTCGGGAGTCTGATGCAAAAAGACTAGGCGCATACCCCACCATGAAGACGAAAGGACGAGAGAAGTTCATAGCCTGGAAACAGGAGATGATTAGTTAAGGATTTGGGACTAATTTCGGTTTCCGTCAGAAAAGGAATGTGGGGTTTACATGATTGTAGGTAGTGGTGGACAGAGTCCAAACTGGAATAAAGCCCACATATGTTGGCAACAGTTATTATACTTTTGAAATTCTTCGATGGTTGGCCCCTCTGAGCACCCCTTGCCGGAAAATCCGAATGGAGAGGTAGTTTACCTCCAGAATTTGTTACCCATGGTAGCACCATCATCATTTTCAAATTTGTTTTTTAAAGAAGTGGATTGTTAGAATAGAATAGAGAATAGGATTAGAAGTGACTGAGAAAGAAGAGAAAAATGATAGTTGAAAGAGGAAAGGGACAGGAAATCCGACTCAAGCACCCAGGGCTGGAAACATCTGCTAAAGGTGCGTTTCCATTTGTCAGCTTTTGCCGATCGGTACAGACCGATCGGCAGAACCGAGTAATGGAAACGCGGTAGTCGGCACAGGCCTGTCGGCTTTAAATGCCAATCGGCCAAGCCGAGCGCGATCCATGAAAAGTCGGTAAAATCAAAGAGAAGCCGAACCGATCGACATAGTGGAAGCGTAAACCCGATTGGTCTTGGGGTTTTCTTCGTATTTAAAAAAGTTTTTAAAATTTAGTTCAAATTGTTTTCTTGAAACGACAGGTTCATTATAGTTTGTTTGTGATGGAATGGACAAATGCCATGGTTATTGCTCTGATTGAGCTATACAGAGCCCGTAGTGTTTTGTGGGATGCCTCAAGTAAAGAATATATAAACAGAAACAAGCGCCATGACGCGCTGATGGAAATTGCTCAAGCTTTAGAAATATATAAAGGAGAAGTGGAGAAAAATTCGCTACTTGTAAAGCCATTTTGCCAAAGAACTTAAAGAAATTATTTTTTATTTAACGCGTTACTGGGAATAGTGACGGCTAATTTGACATTTTACGGTTAATTTGTTTAAATGAAAATTACAAAGCAAAAAATAATAAACCCTCTTACTTAAGGAGATTTATTATTATTCTTGTACTAAAATCTCACATACTTATTTTGGCATACAAACTCTAACACTCTGAAATGTGTGTTCATAATTTAATTATTTTAAATTTTCTTAAGCAAAAAACAGGAGCACTCACTTTTGGCACTATCACCCAATAAAATTCGCGTAACTTCATATAACTGACCAACAAAATATCTCTGATATTTTTAAACAACACAAGAAGTCATCACCAAATATTAAATAAACTCCATTCAAAAATGAAAACAATACTTGACAACAATACATTGAATATCAACAAAAATGCATTTAAAAAAAATCATTTTAGAAATAAATTATAAAAGCGCAACGCAAACTAATGACTTCATAAAATACGATCTCACTGATAACGAACATTTATTTTGAAAACTGATATTGGATTCATAAAATATGATTTACTAATAGAATTTTTAGGTAGGTATTGTACGAAACTTTTGGATGTATGTGTAAATAAAAACGCTGTTCTGATTGTACATCACATAAACTGTGTTAGTTAAACAAAATACATTAATATAGTGCATCAATATCAATCCTGTTATGTTACAAAGCATGTCGCTTTTAAGGTGCTGTTTACTTTTCTGTTAAGAGTTGGCCAACGTTGAGTATTTGCATTAAATTTCGAATCAAATGGTGTAGATACCATTTTTTTTAATTTTAGAGAAATCAGATTCTCAAGTGTAACCCGTCAAATGACATGCCCCCCACCTGCTTTTTGAAAAGGGCTGTTGCCAGGCGTTCTGTTATGTAGAATATTTGCAGATTAATAGACTCTCTTAAAATAACGCAATTATTTTGGGTTAATACTTATCTACAATCATAAATACCATAGGCCAAACTGTATGACTAAGGATTAATAAAAGGACGTGACTACGCCGCAGCCATCATGGATGCCGGCGGCGGCAGCCGAGCTGGGTGCCGGCAGCATTAGAAAATTAATGTCAAAATACCTCAATCAAAAAACAATAATTTATAATAGTGTAAACTTGAACGAAACTTTAACGACATCAACAATTATTATTTTGCGAATAATATAATAATCTTCATCCTCGTTCGCCAACAAGCAAATAGCTACAATCCCGCCCAGGCCGCTTCCATCTTCTACCATTATTATGTATGTAAGTAGCAAACCTTAGATTTACCAGGCAATAAGTACCTACCATCAGAGACTATAAAGGATAATACCATCAACAAAAATAATCTTTGGAAAACATTCCATTTATTTTTTCATTCCGTCATCTTGGAAAAATAAACCTTTGAAAAGCCCATTTTAATCAACTAAAATCTCAATATCAATACAATGGTATGAATTTCTAAAAATAATTCTTTGCCTTAGTCTTGCTACAATTTCCAAGATTAGTGAGGTCCTTCACCTTCAATGTCATTTTACAACCTGATTCTCTAATTAAGTTATCTAAAATAATTTTTTTATTTGCCCCAGCCTTCAAGGCTTCATGAGTAGTAAAGTGTGACATTTTCTGGCAAATTTAGTCTTTGTTTTGCTAGAAAATTGAAATAAGCTTTGGATGAAGTATGATAGTGATTTTGTTCAAGCTCCATATTGCATAGAAATTGTTTATGTTCACTTACTTTCAAGAAAATGCTATGCTGGCAGCCTTGCTTATACGTGGAACACTTCCTTGATGACTTTTCATTTGTTGTCTTGAAAGGTCTTCCACCTTTAACACAGGCCAACCGCAGATAATAGTATTTCAGAGCCGGATTAATATCCACCACAGTATTAGGATTTTGTTGTCTTGTCTTTGATTGTCAGTTGTTCTGCTATTACGCAACCAAAACTAATTGTTTATGGCTTTCTTGTAGTCCATCAAAACGCAATTAAAATTTTGGTATGAAGAAAATTGATCACTTACTTTCATGTTTTATAGTTTTTACGCAAAATTAAGACAACACAATCATCATCACATATCATTTAAAATGCGTAACAATTTTTATTTTAGATTAGAACTGCCGGCACCCGAGAAATTTTGTACTCGGGTGCCGGCGCCAGTATCCATGCATCAATATTTTAGGAACCGGCGCTGGTAGCGGAGTCATTTTCTTAATAAAATATACCAACATATCATTATCCGTCCTAATAATAATTTTAATTCTCAATGATTTCGGGAAAAAATTTATAAAAAAAAATAAGGAAAAGTTTTTATAGTTTTTATATCAAACTTCAAAAATAAAGTTACTTTAATCGTAAGAAATTTTCAAAAATGCGAAAAAAGGCCACTTATTAAAAAAATTTCTTACAAATGTGAGAAGTGAGTTCCAAGTTCCAAAATCGACTTTGTAACTCACTTCTTACATTTTCCTAAAAATGTGAGAAGTGAGTTTCAAAATCGAAAGAGAAACAAAATAAATATATTTAAATGTTGACATTTTCTTCACGATATTTAATTTTTATATGCTTGCAATTTAAAAACGAACTAAGATAGGTACGGACCTTGGATTTGCGGTTAAATGTTTCTTTCTTGAAGTCCTTTAAAATCAGGTACAACACGGCATAGGGTTGCATTTAAAATTTTTGACCCCGACTTCCTTAAAGGGGTTCAAAAAATTAAATTAAGAGTACACAAAAAGTAGATTTATTAACCAATACGGCTGATCAAAAAATGATAAAAAAAATTGTTATATTATCAGTAATAATCCCTAAAACACAACAGGACAAGTTCAAAGCTCTCATTTCAAGTACCTACTGTTCGGACAGGCAGAATTTATCATAAATCATAATGACATTGGACCATTAAAACAGATTAAAGGTAACTGGCCTTTATTTTGTGTGTATGCGGATTAAAAATTATCGGACATAATATATTAAAGAAATCAATTTTAAAAATTTTTTATTTAAAAAATTATTGGATTAATTCATAAGAAACGCAGTAAGGAGGATATCATAAACTATAAACTACAGGCTGATAAGTATATTACAGTATTCGGTGATTCATAAAATATTCACAAATAATAGCATTAGTAACAGAATACAAAACGCACTAGACGCAGCACAACCACCAGACCAGGATGAGTTCAGAAGGGTCTTCGGTACAATCGACTACATTATTTAAACATCTACAGAGGGCATCTGTCGAACAAGTGAATTACTATTAGCGCTAGCCTTCATAGATTTTGAGAAGGCATTCGACTCGGTATTTTTTATCTTGGACAGCCCAAGTTGACTTCAAGCCTAAGTACTAACGTACCGTGGGCCGTGGGCGTATAATTCTTGGTATACCCTAAATCAGTAATAGAAGCTTTAACCAGTCAAGGTGTCGATAAAACTTATAGTAACCCTAGCCAACACATACAAAGAAGCTAACATATGAGGGCATTCATGTGAAACGCCGTGACTCAAAAAAATTAGTTCATTAAATAAATCAACTAATTACATAAGCGGATAAATAATTAGGCTGGGTTTTCCCTAAAAAGAACAATATGATCAGATTCCAACACATGAAATTATAGGTTAGAATTCACGCCCTTTTAAAATATATAATAGAAATAAGAAAAATCAAAACTACTTACCCTTTTAGCATCCCTAACAAAGATTCATCTGTAAAACAGGAGGAATGAAACTAGAATTCACTTTCCTCTAAAAAATCATAAATAAGAATGATGACAGCTAAGTAAAATAAAAATTATATTTTTAATCATCATGTATACCAAAAATAAAAACTTTTAAAAACAATAAACTGCTAGTAGCAACAACAGCTCGCCCATATTTAATAACTATTATTCATTTTTAATAAAAATTGCAATTCATCACTGCAAATGGAAGATAAACATGACCTATGCCGATAAATAACTAAAATTTAATCCGAATTCAAAATAATTTTTAATTTCAAAAATAAAACTAAAATAATAAAAATTCATTTATTTGCCGTACAGAATCAATTCAATACGCCATTTTATGGTGATCAAAAAGAAATAGGTTTCCATTTTCAAAAAAATATGTGTTTGTAATTCCACTTTATTCATAAACAAATCAGAATGTAAATAATATAGCCCTATAGCCCCAAGCGATGCATCCAAAGTTGAAATGAACGTTAACTAGTGTTGATTCCCACACTGGAACCAAGATCGACAGATTAAAATTTGGTAAATCAATCTGCTACATGATGCGACAAACATTGGAACCAACGTAGCGGCGAATATTGGGTCAACACATTTTTAATTCCGGTACAATGCCTCCAATCGAGAAATGATTGACCAGTCGTGTGGCCGTGTATCAAACGTTGGTGCCAACGTTGGAAGCATCCTTGACGCGGGATAAAAATACCGATGAGCCCGAACGTGTAGCTTCCAAGGTTTGACCTGATGCGATAAGTTACCATTTGCCCAACGTTAGAAGGCATTTGACACGTCGTGTAGCAGCAGCTGAATCGATACATGTTTCTGAACCAAGTTAGCTGGGGTCTCCAGATTATGGAGCAAATTACCTGCAGATATTTTCCCTTCCCCTACCAACCTCCAATGCTTTAAATCCCTTGTCAATAGCAGTGGCGCAGCCACGGGGGGGGGGGGGGTTAAACCCCCCCCCCCACCCCCAAAGGCCTAAAGATTACCCTACCCATTTCCCAAGTTAACGAAAATAAAGCAATATTTGTCAAAATTTTTTGTCACTAAAACTGTTCACACATTTTTCTACCGACAACAAAACACATTATCTTACAATATCAGAAAAATACTAGAAAAAGATATACTCTCTTATTTATGTATTTTTTTTTTTATTTTTTCTTATACTACTCTACTTTCTGTAACATCATCAACACTAATTGGCAATATCATTCCTCTCAACATTATTAAATATTTTTTCTTTGACGCTACTGACCATCAGTGTCGCGTGACGACATTCCCGCACCACCCCCAAGGGAGTCATTATTCAAAATTACCCTTACTCAGTAATTATTAAATAGTAGGCCCTTTGTCCTCTTTTGCCGTTTCGTTGCCCTTTTTCTTGTTTTTCTCACTAATGTCATTTACCTGATTCCAATTAGTCTGACGAAATTTAAATTGAAAAAAAGGAAGCAGTTTTGATACGTACCTTGTTTAATGATGTGGCTCATTTCAAAAATCAGTATATTCCTGAAACAAAAAGGAAAATATAATTGGCGACAAATTTTAATAAGGAAAACAGTTAGAAGTTGCAAAAAATTGAGATATAAAAACCCCTGTACCAATTTGCAAAATGTATTCTGTCTGTAAATATTCCAGTTTAACTTTTAACATTATTTGCATATTTGATATATTGTATCATTTACAAACTTTTTAGGAAAACTGTCCAATATGTTTTTGCGAATTTTTCCAAAACTGATCTGCCGACAGTTTTTTTGGTAAAAATTTGACCGCTTCTTTACGTCACATTATATGTGAATTTTTCCAAAACAGAACTGCTGATGTTTCTTTAGTGTGATTATTTTTTTTTATCTAAAACATCTCGGGTAGAACAACAAGGATAAATCCCCAACAGCGCGGCGATGAGCCGGAGAAGGGAGTTTTCTTGAGAAAACTGGGTCATTGATGAGTCGAATGGCTCTCAAAATTAGCAAAACAGAACACTTGTGAAATCCCTTCGGTCTCCGTCCGTGCGTCTGTTTGTCACAGGCGATTTTCTCTGAAACCATTCGACGTAAAAATTTGAAATTTAGCACAGAGATAGAGTGTGGCCCATTAAAGGCGTGAAGAATAAAAAGTTAAATTTTGATTGTGGAGGTTAATTTCAGGGAGTAAATTGGGAAATGTAAAAAAAATTAAAGGACATCATGTAGCATGTCAAATGAAATCTTATTGAAGCACGAATTCAACAATATGATGTTTTGTTAATGCATTTTTAAAACATTTTTCGGGAAAAACGCTTAAAAATTGCTGTCCCCCAACCTCATTACCAAAAGAATCGCTAAGAAAAATCTGAAAAAAATCATGAACAATGAGAATTAGGTGTAGATTGAGCCAAAATTATCAGGATTGAAAAATTCTAGCGCGATTAATTGTTATAAACAATTAATTGTTTATTTGCTGGTAACTGCTGAACCATTGCTTTTGGAGAAAAAGCTTTTAGGCAAAAAATATTTTCACGATGTAAGGAACAAGTTTTGTCCTTACACGTTTTTAAAAATTTTTAATTTGTCTCAAACGAAACGCTCCGCGAATACGCGATGTGATCCGGTGTTGGTGCCATCGGCGGCGGTTGCGCCGCAGATGAGCGAAGATCGGGCGGCCGAGATTTGCTCAGGTTAAGTGGGGAGCTGATGGTACGGAACACTAATTATTGTTCAAGGACAGCTTGCACTTGTCTGAATTTTTTTGGTTAAAAATTGTTAACTTTTTCAAAAACTCAACTGTTGACGTTCTTCTTTTGGTACAAAATTGACAGTTTTTTACTATTTCCGGAGTAATTGTCGATCGATTTTGCAGATTTTTCCAAAACTCAACTATCGCTATTTTTTTTGCCCGCGTTATACGTTTTCCGAAAAACTGTCCACCATTTTAGCGAATTTTTCCATTCATTCATCTATTTAATATAACCAATTCTTGCAACGACTGCGACTGTGATGAATTGTTGCCGGCAAAATAAATGTATCTATTCTTCGCTACCATAATCTAAGTTTTGAACTCATGATACATGATAGTAGTCCCAAGACATAACACTGCAAAACCCAAAAATCAAGGCCATCTCCACTACGAAGACGGTTGTTCCCTAGAGATATACGTGATTTGGTAACCAAGGTAACCGGATGGCGTGAAGGGGTTGAAAACGGCTTGACGTCCACTTATTTTATTCAGTGTTGTTACAAGCTACACAATTGTGTAGAAAGCTACACATTTCAACAAGCAACTACACAGCTACACCCCAATGGTAAATTTTGCCGTATTGCTACACTTTCATAATCAACTGCACAAAAACACCACAAGGCAAGGCACTGACCATGGAAAATATTAATCATCAGTCATTCATCATTTCAAAAACCTTTATTTTTTTCCCTTTAATTACAGACTTACAGCGGCAAGCCTGACGTCAGTCACGTTTCACGTGTCCCTATTCGGACGACGTATTTTGGTTGGGTTCTTGCAATCCTTTTAATATTATAATAGTCAGTATTTAACCACGTCCGTAACGTGCGGCGCAAAATATATGCTTACTCAATTAGGCAAGAGATGTCGCAAGCGTCGAGTTTTGATAGGACTACACGGTGGAGGCAATTTTACATGTAAAGGCATAGACTAAATAATAGCACAGATCCATTATATGGATCTGTTATAATAGTAAAGGATAAGATGAAATACACCCAAAACGGTGCCAAAAGTTTTAAACCAAATCATAAGTTATTTAACTATAATTCCAGTAGGTACTTTAGAAAAGATAGAGGTAGAATTAATTTTTCGTTATTTTTGTTGTCCTTGTGTTTGAGTTTTTTTATTTTATAACAAATAACAAATATTTGTTTTCTTGTTCGTATAAAATAAATAGCAGGGTTTTAGTTATAGATACCTTTTTGCTTTTTTTACGTTTCTATTTTTCCATTCGTTATTCGCCTACTTGCTTATATAATAATAAATTTATGTTTTGTTAAGTTTTTGTTTTATTCCAACTCGAACTCGAGTACGGTTCGCTCTTTTTTTTAAATCAAACTTGTACTGTATTGACACTGTAAAGCCATCTATCGGCCATTTTCGCTGCAACTTTTACAGGTGCACAATGCTACACAATTTCACTACAGAAATCTACACTATGAAAATTAGGTTAGTAACAACGCTGATTTTATTATATTGTGGTGTTTGCATTCAGATTTACAAGGGGCGAGGTTCTGCATTGTCGGATTTTCATGGGATGATTATACATCCGAGTTATACGGGTCAAAGGATTTACTTAGTCAAACTCGTTATTATGTTAGCTGTTAAATGCTCTCTGTCAACGTCTGCACATTTACTTGATAATAACCGGCGAATGTTTTGTGTAATGTACAGAATTTCGTGAATACTGTAGGAATTCCATGATCTTTCATCGGATATTATAAGAATATCTTTAATACTTACATGTAATTTAACAGAAATATTTAGCTACCGGTACAGCTATTTTTTCGCGGATCAGATCGTTCTAAAATTGTGACATTTATTAGAAGATTTCTTGATAAAAATTGTCAATTTTACAATACATCCCATCGTTGGTACGCAATGAAAAGTAACTTTTAGGAAATATTCACTTATGTGTACAATTTTCGGGGGTAATACCACAAGTGCATCTAAATTACCGATAATTCTGCTTGAAGGCTTGTTGTGTTGAAACTGCATGAGTTTATTTTCATTTAATCAAAAATGAAAATAGCCGAATGCAGAATTATATGGATATTTCTGAGGAAGTGGCTCCGCTGCCGGCGACGGCAGCCCTAACGGTAGCCTTGCTGGGTGCCGCCGCGCCGCCGGCAGCCGAGCTGGGTGCCGGCAACATTAGAAAATTAATGTCAAAATAAGATCAGGTTGGGTTAACTTAAATCTTCCTACAAAAATATAATAGTTGTTATTATTCTGCGAATTTATAAGTAGAAATAAGGAAAATAAACATGAAACTTTTCCTAAAATTAAGTCTTCACTTTCTTACCCTTTTGCGACTCAACCTTGTTACTGTATTTCCAAGTCCTTTCGGACGTCCACGTTTTTTGTAATTTTGTAATTTGTAATTCAAACTTAGGCTGTTCTTTATACCTTTTTTCCCCATTTCCGAACTTAGACGTTCCACTGAAGAAAATGTAAGTTGCAACCTATTTTAAATTGAAACTTCTGATCGTAGTTCGCACATGGCACACATGTATAAGTCAATTGTCTGATATCAATTTGATTGGAATTCTTGTCTTCTATGGACATATTGCCATTTTTTGACGTAGAAATAACTAGCAAAGCATATGGATCTGTAACTCAGTGTCTCTGTTTTGCTAGAGAATTAAAATAAGCTTTGGATGAAGTATGATTGTGATTTTGTTCAATCCCCAGGATGCAAAGAAATTATTTACACTCACTTACTGTCAAGAAAATGCTAGCCTGACAGCCTTGCTTATGCGTGGAACTTGACTTTGTATTTTTGTCTTGAATGGTCGTCCACCTTTAACACAGGCTAACCTCAGATAATACCATTTCAGAGCCGGATTAATATCCACCACAGTATGAGGATTTCGTTATCTTTGATTGTCATTTATTCTCCAATCACGCAACCAAGACTCATTGTTTGTGGCTTCCTTGTATTCCACCAAAACACAATTAAAATTTTCATATCAAGAAAATTTATTACACACTCATTCTTTATAGTTTTTACGCAAAATTAAAACAACACAATATTTACATATCATGTAAAAGACGTAACTATTATTATTTTAGGTTAGAACTGCCGGCATTCCGTTTTGGCCGTATCTGGATCGGTGCCGGCACCCGAGAAATTTTGTACTCGGGTGCCGGCGCCGGTATCCATGCGTCAATATTTTGGGAACCGGCGCGGCGCGGCGCCTGCAGCGGAGTCACGTCCTATTTCTGATGCACGAGTGATATTCGGTGGAATATTTCCGAAAAATCGTATTTCATATTTTAAAATAACACACCAATGTACTAATAACATAACGAAAAACAAATTTATTTTAACTTAAATAACAGTCAACACAAGTAATAATAAAAAATATACTTAAAATTAGGAATAAAATGTGCTTCCGCTAAAAGTACAATAATTATAATAATTAACAATGTGATTTTGTTTTGAAGTGGTCTTGGTTTTCGTCATAGGCATCGATGAAGAAGGTTGCGGCTGCTGCTACTGAAAAGATTCTTCAAAATCAGCAGCATTGTTATACCTCATCTTCGCAGCAATGTTTCCATGGTGGTTCTTATCCGTTTGAAGATACGATGAAATGTTTTCGCACTTGAATGGCCGGTAATTTTAATTAACTGTATAGTTTTGCCAGAGTTACCTGAATCTCATAAATCTAAATTATTAAGATTTAAGTGGTATAAAAAGCCAGACAAAGGCCTGCCGCTTATACCGGGCTCGCTCGATTCCCCATAGCAAATATCCCACATTTCATTCAGATTTGTTAGTGATAACTTCAGTATATAATGCCAACAGCAGCTGCCTGTCTCGTGAAGGGACACCTGCAGCGACGATTCGTTTTGTCTCTTTTCCACTAAGGGTAATATTATATTGGCGCATGCAGAGGACGGAGTCATTTTATTATAATTAAGACGTTACGTCTAGACAGATGCTCGTTTAGAACATGATTTATATGAAACAGTTAAGTTTTAGGTTTTCACCAGTGAAGTGCGTACTATTTTTGTTTTTAGATACTTGGTTTATGCAAGTGAATTTTTATTATAATAATGGCTTTTTGGCGACCTATTGAGCTACATGAAAGCGAATTATTACATGTTGAATTACCTTCGGTACCGACCGTGGCATCGCCAGTCGAAACATGTCCGGAGTTTAATAAAGATTTAGATGTTCAAAGTCAACGAATAATTCTAAATATTTACGCCTGTTTAAAAAAAGAAAATCCGGCACAGTCAGATAAAGCCATTATAAAAAGAGTTAACGAATTAACACAACTTTCGATATCTACAATTTATCGCGTAATTAAATCAAGAGATGCTACAGATCATTCGGTAAAGCGAAAGAAAACTAATCAAAGGTTTCAGAAAGTTGACGATGCAGCAAAAGATGTCATTAGACGAATTGTGTACAATCTATATAAGGAAAATACGGTGCCAACATTAGAAATGATCCTGGATAAGTTAAGCGATTACCCTGATTACAATTACCAGTCATTGGAAACTCTTCGAGGAATTTTATTAGATTGCGGATTTAAACACAAAAAAATTGATAATCGGATGGATATAATGGAATCGCGCCGTCTTGTTGAACATCGTCAAGAATATTTGCGTAAAATAAAAGAACACCGGGAATCAAATAGGTATATATATAGTGTATCTAGATGAGACATGGTTTGATACTCATGATGTTGTTCAGTACGGTTGGGTAGATGAAACTCAAAATTGCAGTTTAAATACACCGTGTTCAAGAGGAACCTCCTCTAACCCAAAAAAAAAAAAATAGACAGTATTACGATGGCCATGGTCACGTAAGAAACTCCAATAATTTCAAGATTCTCGGGAACGCATCCGAGCCATTATGTATGTCCTTGTTTCTCAGTTGAATAGCTGATCTCGATCATGACAATAGATATAGTTACAATATAATATAGTTACACTTACTACAAAACGATCATAAAAATAACAACGTATTTATGCCATTAATTTAAAGTCTTAATTATCGGTCGACGGTACGCCCATGAATACAATTATTTCTATGGTTAAACATCGGTTTTTCAGATTCAGTTAGGTTTTGATATACCTATAAATAATATTTGGTTAAAATGTTAAAACTTTTTATTGTGTCCCATCTTAAATTGGATATAATATTTTGGGACGCCTATGGCTGTACCTTATCGGCACGGATGCGTCAAAGGTGTCGGCTTCGTTACCTTTTTTTTGCGGCTTCACTTAACTTTAGTTAAAGTATAGTTCGGCAACTCCGCTCTTAGCTAATTTATAAACAGCTGTGGCTCGCAGAGAGAGAATGGTATTTTTTTTGTTGCTGTGTGCAGTCCAGCTTTTTTAGCTTCCCGGTTTGTCCATTTACCTAACTCGGTTTTTTCGAACAGAAATATTTTTATACCATTTGCCGCTACACTCCCAAAAAGGATTGGCTGTTAGAAATAGACGGTCATTTTCAATTTCAAGACGTTTTTGTCGATATTTCAAAAACAAACGTACTGGGCATAAATCTGAAGCTGCTCGGTTTGTAAGCAACCATTTTGAAATTGCGCTGGGCTTTGAACTTCCTCGTGTGGTTTTAGTGACTAACGGGTTGTATTCTATTCTCCCAGTTTTCTTCCCTTCGTCAGCCATTTCTTCTTTAAAATAGGTCAAAAGGCGTGTACTTCCCTCCCCGCCTCTCCATGCTAACTCATTAGACAATATAAAAAAATATTTTGTAGTCCATGCGAAGTCTCTTCATTGCATTTATGTGCCAGCATTTTAAATTTGTGATATTTTAAAGCAATTGAACTTTCTTTTCTTTTTTCAGTCTCTTTGTGAAGTTGTTTTCGCTTTGAATTTTTTGCTTCACGTTAATTTTACGAAATCGATATGTTGGAAAAATAAAAACGATACACATACAAAGTAATCCAGTACAGTCTTCTCAGCAACATATATAATCGGTCTGAACTAAAATTAAAACCATTCGTTAGATTTGTTTCGACAATTCGCATCGATGGAAAGCTGTGTAAAAGCTGATTTAGCGTTGCTCTGACAGTCGATTCACATTAATCTGATGTGGAAGTGGCAACAAATCTAGCATGAAGCCAATTTGCAGGGCCAGATGGGCTTGCTTTTCCACCAATCGGTTTCATGGTTTTTCGTCTGATATTAAATGGTCATTCAAGCTTTAAAATAAATATATAAAGTCACATTTCTTCTTTATGTATTGTAGTGTTTCGCTACGATCGTTAAATTAATTTAATTATAAATTAGCATATTAATTTTAAACATTTAATTTTAAGGTGCTGTATGGGCAGTATCTTGTTATTTGGCGCATTCGCCATAAATATCTAACTTAATACTGTACTTCCGAATAGATTTATGACGGTAAAAATATCGTGAAAAATCAATATAATGAAGTTGCGTATTTCTACTTTGACAGAAATTTGGTTGTTTATGTTAATCTGCATATACAATGTAGTTTTTGAATTCTATCTTTCTCCAACTTGGAATAAATCAATATCGAAGGTCCCACTTCCGAGTACTCCGAACGGGATCTTCAACAAGGCTTTTTTTCTGTTGCTAGAAAAGACATTTCCTGATAGCCCATGTTTCGGGTGTGGCGTTTTAGAGACAAAAACCACCCGTTCTCTATTTTCTCCTCTATCTATCTTTCTTCTCTCTCTCTCTCTCTCTCTCTCTGTCTCTCTCTCTCTCTCTTTCTCTCTCTCTCTTTCTCTCTCTCTCTCTCTCTCTCTCTCTCTCTCTCTCTCTCTCTCTCTCTCTCTCTCTCTTCTCTATCTTTTTAAATTTTCTGTTTCCTTATAAAATGGTTGTTTGTCGTGTTTTAAAGTTTTTATAGCCTTAATAACCCTAGTTTTTTGGGCATTATGCTGGTGTGGTATGGTGAAAGGTGCATATAACTCGTGTTGTTCATGCCTTCATTCTTTCTCCAGTTATATTACTTATAATCAAGTTTATCGTAATAATCTTCTGAAAATTCTTTTCTTATTTCAGTTCGTGCATTGGAATATGCCTTCATTTGCTGTGAAGTTCCTATATTTCCATCGGAAAGCAGCAGTTTTAGTTCGAAAACTCTCAAAAGAATTTTAAGGTAAAGTAGGTACCTTTGTTTGGGTATAATATGCCAGTACTTATAGCTTGTATTCTTATAATTTCAGAGTTTTTTTCTTGGGGTACATACCGTTTTATGGGGAATACATTATTGTCCCAGTTTCTTTAAAGTATACCTTCGTGTAATATGTCTTTCCCCCGGGTATGTCGCTAGTTTCTGAGCATTCCAAGCAGGGAATAAGCATCTGTGGATCTTTTCCTGCCTAAGTCCAGTAAATTCTATTTAGTTGTTTAAATTAAGAGTACTAAAAGAAATAGTCTGCCGGTTTTTGAATATTTAATTTTGCGTATTCTGTCATGCGTTTTACTACCTAATGTAAGATAATGTTAGTTTTATGAACAGTGGTGAATTCTCTAGTGTAAAGCTATTCTGATTTCATATTAGTTGTATTTTTATTCATTTTTGCGTGTCAGTATGATTGATCAATCAACCACCAGAGTGCGGACTTAAGTTGGTCAGGGGGGACATTTTAAAAATTGGAATAATGCGATCCACAATCGGAATTGTTATTTTTTTGTGGATATTATTAGTATTAGTATAATCTGTACAAATAAGTTCAGTACTGAACAATATTAAATTTAGTCAATGAAAATCTGCTTTTATTTTAACATCTTCTTTTCTAAGAGTTCATCTCCCAGTCTGGGGTTCTTTTCACTTTAAGCAAATTACGCAGACTGGGTGGCGCCCTGTGAGAAAAGTGGGCCACACTACCAACTCATAACCTAGTGCTTATCGATGAACAGCTGCTGGAACATTCAGAAAATAAGGTATATTATGTATTAATAGCTAATATATTTTATCTATGAAAAAAGAAGCGTTGCAGTACATGTATAAAGGGGAAAACACCAAACAAGTGCATCACTGTACGATATGTAGAAAATGGGAAAATTTCTTCGGTCCATATAGGTATTATGCTTGCACTAGCAAAAGCATTAAGCTTTTGCATTTACTGATGTATTATTAGATAAAAAAAAGTAGATTTATTAATGAGTAAGATACACCTAAAATTTGGTGTCTCTATCTTTACTAGTAGCACAGATCCATATAGCTATATGGATATGTGCTCGTAGCAAAGATATTTGCCATACTAAGATATTTCGGACACCCTGTATACATACACACGTAGGTATATATATATCAAAAAAAATTGACTTAATGTACGGCAGGTTAAAGAATTTCTATAAACCAATTTTGTGTTAAATCTTAACATGTTTTTTTCAGAAAACTTCCTGTAATTTATGCCCATACGCTCTCCCTGAAGCCAAAAAACTGCTTGTATAAATTTCGAATCCATCTCAAAAGGTTTTCTACGGTCCTCGAGCCAGCTGATATTATTGCGTTCAGCTTTTCACCCTTTCGCCCTTATCGTAGTGCCAGAGGTTGTTTTAAGGGAGTTACAGAATAAAACATGTATGTAAGAGAAATTTTATTGACTTTTAAGAAGTAAAAGAGTGCGGGGAGACTTAAGTGCTTTATCTAGTAAGGGTAGAAATTTACTATGAAGAATGTGGCTAAAAATTGATATTATTATATAATATAACTTAAATACGAAGTGGAAATAAACAAAGCTTTTAAGTTTCAATTCATTCCGATACTATCTTTCCTTTATCTGCACGATTCAGCTATCAATCCCATTCATAGTTATGCTGACGACAGTACCCTTCTCCCCAGTACCTATTTCCCAAAAGAAATCTCCTATCTCCAACTGGATAATAGGCGCAGGTTTGTGTAGGTTTTCTCCAGTGGCGGCTGGTGAAATTTCAAAGTTATATATTTCTGGTCCTACTTATTGGACCCGTACCAAATTTAGGGGTTTTAATAGTGAGCCTACTGGGAATGTTATGGCAAGGAAAACAACATTTTGTAATTTGCGAAAAAAAAGTTGAATTTTTTCTGATTCTCCCTTGGGAAAAATGAACGCCTTTAAGTATTTTATTTATTATTTTTCCCAAACAAATTTTACTTCATTTTGTCGAGAATTTTTACATTTTCAGAGAAAAAATATATTAGTAGAAAGTTATAGTCATTTGAATTTTTTTAACGTAGTGGCTATATGTCCGCCGGCGCGGCGGTAGGCTACAGTTAGACTTAGAATTCCGCCGCAAGGCGGACTCATGCAAATAATAAGAACTTATCCGCCGTAAAAATTATAGTGCGGCGGAACGCAATGGTTGATAATTCATTTTCCGCCTTTCGACGGATTTTACTACATAGTAGCTAAGATCCGCCGACAAAATTTTGGCAAGCTTTATAATTTACATATCTATATAAATAACACTCCAAATTTACAACTTGTTTTTCCCACAAATTTTTAGATCAACGTTAAAAGGTGAGATGAGGAGTTGTGAAATAGTTCTCGAACAGGTTTGCTCAGTTTTAGGTTTCAGCAGTATTTTTTCAAATTTTTTTATTTATCTTTGTTTAGTTTTTTACTGTCAGGTACCTACTAATAACACAGAAGGTCTACTTCCTTGTCAGGTAGTAATAACGTTCTCGGACAGGTTTGCTCAGTTTTCGGTTTCATCAGTATCTTATTTAATAAAATATCAGTTGGATGCGGTGTTGATAAAATTTTATACCAACACGAATCGTGCAGTCACAGTAAAAAACTCAACAAAGATAGATAAAAAATTTTGAAAAAATACTGCTAAAAGCTAAAACTGAGCAAATCTGTCCGTGAACGTATTTCACAACTCCTCACCTCACCTTTTAACGCTGATCTAAAAATTTGTGGGAAAAACAACTTGTAAATTTGGAGTGATATTTATATAGATATATAAGTTATAAAGCTCGCCAAAATTTTGTCGGCGTATCTTAGCTACTATGCAGTAAAATCCGTCGAAAGGCGGAAAATGAATTATCAACCACTGCGTTCCGGCGCAATATAATTTTTACGGCGGATAAGTTCTTATTATTTGCATGAGTCCGCCTTGCGGCCAGCGCTTGCGGCGGCATTCTAAGCCTAAAATTTAAATGACTATAACTTTCTACTAACACAGTAACGTACAGTGCCCGATATTAACGAAGTGCGTAGGCTAAAACGTCTGATGCCATCCGACATAACTGCAGGACCCAGATAAATTGTTATTTAAAAACTCCCATACACATATACGTCCAGATTTTTCAACGCTAGTCGGGTCTAATTTGACAGCCAAAAGTTTTAAACTGACAACTGTTTTATATTATGAAATTGTTTCTGAGGTTTTCCGCAAATTTATAAAGAAAAGGACAATTCTAGTATGTACTTTCGACAACAATAGAACTAAATTCGTTACAGCAACTCGTTCCAAGATGAAAATCATTTGGAAACCCAGCAAGTCGCTGAAATATCAGAATAATTCATAAGTTTTTAATGACGACTTACTAACAATTACAGGACAAAAACGTGGCAAAACATAATTGATCAACTATAAGATCTTCATTTAAACCAGTACTAAATCTTAAACCTTCTTAGTGAATCTGAACGAAAAACTTTAGGTTTAAGATATATTTTTAAGGAGATCACTCACTGAAGTTACACTTTAACATGTCAATAACTTTTGTCATACAAAGAGCTTATTGCCCAATGGGCAGATTGTTGAGCTCACTAGGACAACTTAAAAAAAAAAACTGCTTTTAAGATACACTTAGCTAATGCAAGGCGAGGCTCGTAGTCTAGTAAAAATTGCCGGTTTCTACATGAGACATGCAAAATATGAAATTTCTAGGTTTCGTCACAGATTACTCCTACCAGATGCGAATCTCTTAATAAATTTCCTATATCAAGATTCCACGGTCTTGGCGCTTCAGACAGTGCGGCCGGTCGCTTTGAGCGTCGATGCCGTGAATGGAATTTTCCACGCGTTTGGTAGGTTTTAATTCAGAGAAATTATGGATTATATTTCAAAATATTAAAACATGATATTGTGTGGCATTTTCTATAAAATTATATCATTAACAAATACAAAAACGTATATCGTTTATTAAAATTACACTACAACCTAGTACAACCACAATTTAAACCATAAAATCAACGCAACAAAACTGATGTAATAACATTAGCCTGCTATCTATTCGACCGAGACGCTCGCACACGCTAACACCGAGGAATTCAACGTTTGGCGACAGACTAAATATTGTGACTGCCGGCACGTTATAAATTCTCTAAATTGTGCCACCGTCGAAAGCGTAAGATTCGCATCTGGTAGGAGTAATCTGTGGTTTCGTTATAGAAACATGGCGCCAAATTTAAATCCCGCAATACCTTTTGGGACATCCTTTACAATGTTGTTTGTAATTTATATTGTTTGAAAAACAATCTAAACTTTTCTAATCGGTTGGTTTAGCAGTTTCCATTTCCATTTATTCATAACGAAACAAAATAAACCTTTTTAGATTAAACTTTAGCATTAAAACGTTTTACGTTTTATTCTTAAAAATAATTAGGAAAGTATCAAACTAAATTTAAGAAGTTTAATTAAGATTTAAGAACTTTAATCTTTTGAGCTTAATGAAGTTAACAAATTGACCGTTTACAACTACTTAAGTCCTCCAGTGCCTTTTCCAAGAATAATTTAGAGAAATATTAGCTCCTCAAACTTTATAAATTTCTTCTGCGAATGATAAAATGGATAAGAACTAGCTTTTGCTTCCTTGAACTTTTCGAAAGATTAATAAAATCTTCTTACTTTGTCAGGTAATTACTTTTCTTTTCGGATTATTTCAAGAAAGAAATTAATATTGGCACTTCTTACAAAAAAACTTTTCCCCTCCATAGATCAGAAGCGCTGTTTCAATCTTCGTTTTTAAAGACTAAAATGGCACTTTAATCCCTTAGTAAGTATTAAGTGCCCATTACTACCACTTCAGTGTTTTTCAACAACTGCCCTGAAAATATCCAAAAAATACACTACTAACTACAAGCAAACTACAAGGAACAATTATTATGCAACCAACCATTCGCCAGACTTATCTGCCATAGAATCTCCAACAAAAGTTTCGAAATCTAGTAGGCTGCAGTTTTGACAGAAGTCAGAATTTGAAAGCTGTTTCCTAGCAGCCAATTTCATTTGTTTAATTATTGACGGCGTTATCCACTGCCCTCGTGAAGGAGACAGGCCGTCAGGTGCGCATCCATTTTCCGTGATCAGCTGATCGAACTGGGCGGTCAGTCGGTCGAACGAGACATTTTATAAACGTTTAGGTACCTGCGCGTCCTACTGTTTTTATTTAGTTTGGGGTTTTTTTGTATTAAATTTTGTGCTTACGCTAATATTTAATGACCTAAAAGTTACGTTGTGGCTATTATATTAGTTTTTGTGTTAATATTTGTGACTGTTGTTTTAAAAAATGCCACAAAGTTGTGTGCACCGGGATGTAAATCAAACTATAATACCGGCGAATATGTTGCAAGTTTTTCTTTCCCAAAAGACAAACAGAGGTGTGAATTGTGGCTGAAAAAGATCCCTAGAGATAATTTACAAGTAACCAAAAATACATCTATATGCATTAAACATTTTGATGAGAAATATTTAATTCGAGAACTCCGGGCGACTAGAAATGACCGTAAGTAAATTAGTGTTTCTGGTTAGGTTTTGATAAATTTATTACCCTAAAAATCATGCAAATTCTTTAATATTTCTGGTAGAATGAGTATTTTTTGGCACTATATATAAATATAAGGGCATATTTTACGTCTTTTTACTTCCTGTATGTACCCACATAACCAAAAAGTTGAGGCTAAATTACAGTCCTAGTTGATTTGGCATGTTTTGGGGCTATGTTTCTACGTATGAACTCTGCAAGAGTCGCATATTATATGCATAGGCTAACTAAAAACTGGTAAAATGGTAATTCTTCTAAGCTTAAGCATGTGTAGGTCTCGGTGTAGGTAGAAGTTTAGGAACTTAACTTTCATTGTAGGCATGTTTTGGGTCTACATATCACATGTACATAAGTCACATCACTAATAGCTGGTAAAATGGGAATTGTTCTATTTAGCTTAAGTAGGTGTAGGTACCAACTTAGGAAGGTAAGCTTATACAAAGGCATGTTTTGGGTCTACGTATCACCTCTACAGTAAAATTAAAACTAGGGTTGAGTACCGTTGAATTATACTATTTACTTGGTGCACGTAGAAGTTTAAGAAGGTAACCTCTTTATGTATGTAGGCATGTTTTGGGTCTAGGTACCAACTTCACATAGCTGATAGATATCTAACTCGGTATCTAAGATCTTTACAGAAATTCAAATCGATAAGTACCATATTATGACTGATGGTATGACATAGTTACGTTAAACAGTTTAAACACTTTTGGCAGCGATTACCTATTAAATATTCTTCGAAGGAATTCAAGGGTAAATACGAATGATTAATATTATGAGGGGGCCAAGGGAGTATGAAGGTGGACTAAGCCAGTATATACCATAATGTCAATGTCGTATAATGTAGAATGATGTGTACTTTTTAATTTTGAGTATCCATTTCTATTGTTAGTTTAGATAGGTAATATTTATTTAAATAAATAGCTGTATACGCCTCGAGATACGCCCTTACCTTGGTAACCTAGGTATATTTTTATTATTAATTTGTTATGGTTGTTTGTTAGGCTTCCTAATCGGTGATTGCTGTTTGGTGCAAAATATAATTTAATTAAAATAAAGTTGCATATTAATATTACATGTATTCCGGTAGTGGTATGTTTGCTTCTTGTAGAGCTTTATGTAGAGTTTAATCAATTAATGTATTAATAACTATTTTTGATCAATTTATACGTTTAATCCATGTCATGTTGTGAAAATCATTTTTTAATATATTATAAGTAGTACTAACTTTGCATGAACTATCCCAGAACTTTAACTATAAATTTTGCGTTCTAACCATTAACTATTTAATTTGTGCACTTCTTTAAAGGCATTAAATTTTTTTAGAGTAATTTAATTGTTTTAGTTTATTTATAACGATTCTTTTTATGTTTCAGCGGATTTAAGAGAATTGCATTTCATTTTTATCATATAATATGTACCGCCTATTCGTGTGACGTCACGATCCCTACATTACGGCCTGTCTCCTTCACGAGGGCAGTGCGTTATCCCAACTGTCACCCAGACATTCCGACAACATTTAACTATAATATAGAATAATAAAGGTTTAGTAAAAATAATGATTAAAATGATCTGTGAGAATCCCGACAAAGATTATCTCAAATCTACTCCTCCAGAGATAGCAGATAAAGTCGCAGAAGTATCCCAAAATCTCCTTCCCTCGGTTTCAAGAGAAAGATTGTATACATACATAAAAATTTAGCACCTGATGAAATGCATAAAACGTCACTGTTGCAGTTGTAGAAAAGTATAGTGGACAACACGTTTGAAAATAATAATATGCTTGGTAACCATCATGTGCTTATCATGCATCATAGAATTGTGAAAGCATATTACGGTTGCCGACGAAAAATCTCAGAGACATTATCTTCTCTAATGTATTTAATCTTCTTATACCTTAGATCACCTGAATTTTACCTTAAAGTTGACATGGAGTGATAATGAATAATGTCAATAGGTTTTAAAAACATTTGTCACTTTAACATTTGATAAAATGAACCGATTAAACCAACAACAAAGAGGTTGATAATCTTATTTGAAGAGGATCGCGCAGCAAGGAGAATATTCAAAGAAATCGGTTTACCAAAAAGTACCGTTCAGGAATTGAAGCAGAAATGGGAAAACACCGGCTCTCTAAATAGGATGCGTGGAAGTGGAAGAAAGAGGATATCAAATGAGTAACTGGGTAACTTTTTTGGAGAACCATCCATTCCAAACAGCCGTGGAGGCGCTATACGAACAAACTTTCCTGGCTCTTTAGGGTAGCAAGACGCCGCACATAGGGCCAGTTTCCTGAAAACCACATTTTTACGTGCCAAGAACAAGCGTTATTAGGAAAAAGTACATACCTAATGCCAAGTTAATTAAAATTTGTCCATAAATAGGTATCATTAAAAGTCAGTGTCGTTAAATTGAAGTAAGCATATTTGGTTGTGCGTTTATTTTTACGTTACAATAAATAAGAAGTACTTGTAACGAAATTTTAAAGACAAATAAGCGACTATCCATCATACAAGCATCAACTTTCAGCAAATTATCCGATTGTCCTTGCACAATTTTCGTCCCGTTCATTGTTAAACATTCGTTTTAATCAAATATAATGTTTCTTATCCACAAAATCTCCTAACCTCTGGAAAATATTCAAGAAATCAAATTAATACTGGAATTCACCATGTACTACCCATTATGACACTTTTGTTTACATGACATGTGACGTCACAACCAATAATATCGCGTTTTGCAAGTTTCGAATTTTGTATGAAAATTTGTAGTATATTTTTTTAATGAAGACCAAAATAAATGAGTAAAAATAACCACCATCAATATTAAATTCATATAGAGAATACAAAAAAATATATTGAGGTTTATTTGGATCATATGCATATTCCCTATTAACGTTTATGCTTACAGCCATGTTACACATAACCTTCATGACTGTCATTCATAACATATTATGATAACATATATTTTTGAAATGTAAGGACATTATTTACACGTAAGATGTTAGATATCTTTGACTTATTATCTAAATGTCTATTTTAGGCAAGAAAAATGTAGTTTTCTTTCTTGTTTTCATGGTTGACCTGCATCAAAGTCCAACTTAGAAAACTGATCATCAACACTCTGAAAAGGAGTATTAGCTTAACTAGAGATTTTAAGAGTTCGTTTTGGCCCCTAATCCAAAACATCCCAAGTAATGTATCACCAAAGATTAATGCGACTAAGGGCAAAAGTGCGAAAGTTTAATCCGGAAGTTCTAGATTTGTATTTTAGGCGGGCGAAAATTAAATTGAATTGGAGCTATTTATTCTCATTTGTAGGAATACCCAAATGTCTGCTGGTTTTTATGTTAGATAAGTAAACACCGAATCCGAGTATAATACGTTGGTCTTTTAATAAGATGTACAGCTTAGTAGCTTAAGCAGGAATTAAATCAATAGGGCATTTTTTTATATCATAATTCAAAAGTATTCCATTCGAAAAGCTTATCCCCAAAAGAAACAAAATAGCGATCAAACGTCGCTCAGTATAAAATAAGGACGAAGTGACATAGTCCCACGATGGCAAACCCAAAAAGAAATAAATTAAGGGCTGGCATCGCTGCAAAAATTTTCCGACGATTCCGCACACAATGAATTGGTTTTCGAGGCAGTGTTGCCAACCTAGGGATTTTCTCCCTAATTCTAGGGATTTTCGGATTTTCGAATTTGTATAAAAAATAGATATTACGTACCTAAGTCATAAAACAGCTGTTTTTTCCTATATAAATTATTATTAGTGTTTTATTATTATTATTTGACGATTCCTATTATTTAACAGAGATATAAGTATAGAAGGTACAGGCGCGTCTTAGGCCATGCAGGGGCCCTTGGGCAGTCAGAGTTTGGGGGCCCTTTTCGAAAGCCATGGGCATGAGTTTCGGCATTTTGGGGCCGCCATCAGGCCGGAGGCCCTAGGCTCGTGCCCCTTAGGGTAAAGACGTCATTGAGAAGGTACTCATAAGAGGTCTGTTTTTTTATAAATATTATATTTTTGCATGGTTCGTTGTTCCTATATTATTTTAGTTTTTAGTTCTTAGGACCTAACCTAGTTGTACCTACCTAGCTAAACCAAACATCTGGATAGTTTTTTTTTTATTTTCCTTAAATATATATTATTTTTTGAAGTGTTTTATGCTATTTTTTAAAACTAGGGGGATTTTTTTTACTCTGGGTTGGCAACACTGTTTCAAGGTTATGCCAGTACTAAAACGGCCGATGGGGCACACGCAGTTGTTGCCGTGTCTTTAATTTGAGTCGTCACATTGCCCGTTATGTTCAGTTGTTTTTCGTAGGTGGTCCGTTCTTCGCCACTCGGGGCGTAAGTCTGTCTGATAAAAGGTAAGGGCCCAGAAATCGCAATACACGAGTACACACATGGACCAGAATAAAGAATAGCCCTTTCCCGAGTTATTTTACGGTCTTGTAAAACACTAGCAAAGAAATTAATCTCTGCATTTATTCAGGAATTGAAACATTTTAAATTTAAAACAGAAAAAAAAGGAATAAAAACTTTTTACGTTTTTTAAAAGTTAAGTGAGAATACAAGAGATGAAAATTTCGCACACCTGTTTTTAAAAGCGATCATAATTTAAACGTAGAACACCTCTAATAAGTTTCGTAAAGACTTAAGTGTTTTAAGCTGCGTAGCTTAAATACCTCAATGCGATATATTAAAAGTTACCAACAGCTTGGAAGGCAGTGTATTTACGGGAAGAACGATAATTTACAGGAGTTGTTCGAAACAATTTTAATGGATCATTTGAATTTGGGGTTTTAAATGGAAAAAAATTATACGAATAAAAGTGATGTAAATATTCGTTAAGTGACGGCTAAAGAATTTCAAATGAGGGTGAAATTAGCTATTTTATATAAAATGCTGATTTACGCTTTTACTTATACGCGGTGTCCAAGATAAGGAGGGCCAGTATGGGGATCTCGCTAATGGTTAGAAATACAGAATTGGTTAAATGGGAAAAAAGTTGCATAATGAAAGAACTAATAAAATTTTTTTAGATTATTTTTCATTCAAAGTTATTTTAAAAAGCTAAATGTTCGAATTTTGAATTTAATTTTTTTTGCGTTACTATGATAGGTAGGGGAAAACTAATAAAACTTCTTTATAGTAACTTTTAATGAAAATGCAAATCAGCTGATTAAAAAATGTTTTTTTATGGGTGTGATTTAAACGGGCAGCGAAATTTTACAATTTTGACATATCGTAATATACGATTGGCCGGCGAAATGATGGATTGGGCGGTGAAGCTTGATCAGGTAATAAAACAAAAATTGGTCTGCGTTTTAGATTTGAACAAGCAGCTTCAAAACCTTTTAAGTAGTAAAAAAAAATAAGTTGCAACTAAATAAATATTTGGTCTGTGCGAAATAAATCACATTTTATTTTTTTTTGCCTGCTCCAAAATCAAGTTGACTGCTGAAAAAATATTGTAACATTACAAATTGATGGGTAATCTGATACTGTTCTGACTGCTCTAAAATTAACTTGGCGTGTATTAAGGGGTAATTAATTACGTATAAAGCATTTAATTAGAAAACTCCAAATATTGATTAATGTAAAAGCACATACG
Source organism: Philopedon plagiatum (assembly GCA_963971165.1). Lineage (NCBI taxonomy): Eukaryota > Metazoa > Arthropoda > Insecta > Coleoptera > Curculionidae > Philopedon > Philopedon plagiatum. Next base: position 10,431,194 of record OZ020191.1, read on the forward strand.
TACATTTCATGGTATTATTAGTAAGGCTGCCCACCATGAGCGCCCACAGGAATTTTAAAGTTGTATATCTCTGTTGCTACATACGGGACCCATACCAAATTCAGGTGAGCATACTAGGAATGTTTTGGTAAAGAAAAAAAGTTAAATTTTTGCTTGCCCCCCCCCCCCTGAGAAAAAAATTAACACGTTTAGGTATTTTATTCATTAATTTTTCTAAACAAATTTTACATCATTTCGAAGACAATTTTTAAATTTTAAGAGAAAAAAATGTGTTAGTAGAAAGTTATAGTCATTTGATTTTTTTATAAATTACGTTTTAAGTTTAAAAAAATTCAAATGACTTTAAGTTTCAACTAACACATTTTTTCTCTTAAAATTTAAAAATTTTCGACGAAATGGTGTAAAATTTATTTAGAAAAAATAATAAATAAAATATCTAAACGTGTTCATTTTTTTCTCAGGGGGGGCCAAGCAAAAATTTAACTTTTTTTCGCAAATTACAAAATATTTTTTTTCTTTACCAAAACATTCCTAGTAGGCTCACCTGAATTTGGTATGGGTCCCGTATGTAGCAACAGAGATATACAACTTTAAAATTCCTGTGGGCGCCCATGCTGCCCACCGACCGAACTAACGAATCTCGCCGGTATCTTCAAACCCTTGCCAACTAAAAATATTAAATACAGGTCATTTGGCTTTCTGGCTTCTAAAGTAAATATTTTGCAGAAAACGAAACGCTGCTTAAAAACTGCTGAACGATATTTAAATACCGAGCACATTTTATTCACAGCCTAATTTATTTTGTCACCAGCCGACTAATAATTTCACCGCCCAATTAATAATTTTACTGCTCGAATAGATTTCGGACTGCCCAACGGGATAGTTATTTGTTACTTAAAGTTTTATTATGCCGACCACATGAACTATATTTTGCCCATCATTGTTTCACAGGCAGTTTATTTAAAGTATTGACAGAAAATTATTATACCGCCCGAGTAATTTTTTTGCCGGTTGGGCTTACCTACCTACTTATTTAAATCGCAGCAGAAATAATTACTTGCCTTTTTTTATTCTGCCACATGCTGCTTTTTGGGACATATCGGCTTTTTTTATATAGATAAACAATAAAAAAATATACTAAATTCGCAAATAAACCACTCAAACGCCATCCTAAACAAAAGAATTTTTTTGAGGTTATGTTTACTTTTGTTATATGTATGGTTGGTGCTTTGAAATATTACTAGAAAAGTTACTAAAAATGCATGCTACTTGCTCTTAAATTAGAACAAGTCCTAATTTCATGCAATGCAAGTAAAATTGCATCAGCTGATTGAAAAGCCACCAACGCGCATGCTTGGGGGCAATTTTTCTTGCATAGTTCCAACTTGCACGTAGTGTAAACAGGCTATTAGAAATTGAAATTTTGGAAGTGTTAGTTGAATTCCTTTCTTTAACCCTGTTCTATGTAAGTACATATAAAAGAGTGAAAAGTTAGATTGATTGATGAGTTTGGACAAAAATAGAAGTTTCTTAACAACGCTGTACGTTGTAAAAGAAAGTTGCATTTTGAACTTATGTGGATGTTTTAAAGTTACTGATTTTCATAAAAGTTTTATAAATAAAATGTATTGCAAGGTATATTCGATTAATTCGACGAAATGATTATCTATGTTGCTTTCTGTTCCTACATTTTGGTATGTCCAAACTGAGGTAACATAGAGGAACTTTTTGTTGATGTTCCATGTTTACCAAAAATGTTGCCAATTTTTTTGCTGTTGTTTCTCACTATTTCTGTTGCTATAAACAAAGTTCCTTATTCCTTTATGTTTCCATTTTGGGCGGTAAACTTCAAAGAAAGAAGGGAAACACGCGACAACAAGCAACAGTGTTCCTTCAGTATGTACAAAATGTTTTTCTTCCGTGTTTACAATTGTTGAAAGAAGCAAGTCTTCATTAGCCATTATCTGCTCTTCTTCTTGTTGACACATGCAGTGTGTACAGATTGTTTCTACTAATAAAATGTTGCCTTGCAACAGAAACGAAACCAAAAGTTTCCTCAAATTTGTCGCTTCAGTGTGGACGAAATGTTCCAACGTGTTTTTCATTTTTGGAACAACTAGCAACAAAATGTTCCTATATGTTGCCTCAGAGTGGACAAACCTTAAGGCAATATACATCAACAAAAAAGTTGTTTGGGTTTTTATGTTGCTTTGGTGGATACGCGTGCATATTTCTGGCGAGCGCTACAGCAATATATGTTAAGAAACTTTTTATGGTCCCAATTAGATAAATATGCACCTTAATAATAATGTTCTTTCAGCAAGATGGCGCCGCGTGTCACACGGAGAGGGAAGCTTTGGATTTGTTACGGACGTTTTCCTGGCCGCTTCATTTCTCGAAATGGTGATATTCAGTGGCCTGGAAGATCATGCGATCTAACCCCTCGATTTTTTCTTATGAGGTTTTCTCAAGGACAAAGTCTATTCAAACAATCCTCAGACGATTAATGACCTGGAGCAAAACATTCGTCAAGTTTTCGATGAAATTGTACCGGAATTATTGCCTAACTGTTAGTGCCACATTTACTCAAATGGTCATCTGGAGCAACCCAGCCATAGGGGATATTTGGAGAATATATTTTCGCACCAAGTAAAGGTATTGTTTTTTGACTTTTAAAACTTTATTGTCACAATTTTCAATGCATTTTTTACCTATTTTTTTGGAACTTTTTTGACATATATGACAATTTAACGTTTTCTTATTTGAAATTTACCTATGTATGTTTAGTTTTATCGCTATACTTCTAATAGAATGGGGTTAAAAATTTAACATATGATGGTATGCTTTAACAAAATGCACTGTATAACACTACATGCATTATCTCCATTTTTTAGAATTATAATAAAATTTAAAAAGCTGATTTCCTAGGAAATGAGATTTTACTGGAACGTGTACCGTTCAGGATGTTTTTTGTATGAAAAGCTTTTACCTTAAGATTACTTATTAAAATGATAACAGAAATTAATTAACAAATATTTGGCATAAGACATTTTCATTAAAACGCCATTAACTTTAACGATCCTAATGATACTTCATAAAATTAAAAAAATAACCTCCACAAGAGATTTATCTTTTATTTCGAAATCTTAAAAGCAAATTTTCCTAATCAAATAACAGATCTCTAATAAATCATTTTTCCAAAGGAGATTCTTCCCACTTAGCAGAATAAAGCCTAAGATTCTATACAAACCGCCATATTGTTGGCCAAAAAATTTGACAGCAGTAAATTGATGATGGGCCAGTAAAAGTAATAATCATAATATGTGGCAAATGATGATCTTAGAAAAAGTGGCACCGTTATTTTCCCGTTAGAATGGCTATTTCGTGGTTGTGATATTTGGTTTCTGTTCTTTATCGTTCTAATTTGAGCGTTAAGCAAAATTAAAAAAAAAATTCAACGAATGTTAGAAAAAGCCTTAGAAATACCAATTACGATTAATAGTTATTGATTTATTACACTGTGTCACCATAATTTTTTTTTAAGTGGTCTACCTGTGTGAAAAGATTTTTTATTCCCAAAATTACTCCATTCCTGCTACCAAATTTCACAGTTCAAATAAAAAAAATTATTGTTAATTATATTGTTAGGGAGGATTAAAATAAAGAGCAATACTAAAAAACGTTTCTTTTTCTATGATCATTTATTTAATAATACGATTATGTTCATGCAATTTTTGAAATATAATATTAGTCATTATATGCGGATAGTTAAGTCAGTATATAAATATTTTTTTTCGAAAATCTGTCGTTGATTCGTTGCTTGCTGCAAATAAAAAGGTATTGATACAGGGCACAACTCTGCATGGCGTGCCTGAACAATATTTAAATGAAAAGTTCTTGCCCTGTAAAAATTCTTTCTAATAGTGAGTTTCAGAGTTTCTCGTTCTATCCATAGTCCTCGTGAACTATTGTTACCATTTATAAAATAACTCGCATATCCGAGCAAAAAATCCCAGCCGAGATAAGAATTTTAGTCCAGTATTGTTCTAGTTTTCTTTGCAAGTTCAAAAGGTGTAAGCTAATTTAAATATACTAGCTGCAATAAATTTAAACAATATTTTGAACAAATACTAAATTTATTTTATTATTTATTTAAACGGTTCTGAAAACTTATTCGCCTGGACTAAATACTGGCAATATCTTGGACAGTTGGCATATTCAAACAAAAAAAATAATTTTTTTCAGAGGTGTGCTTTTCGCTAACCAATTTTACAAGTGCATATCATATTATCTTTTGAACGTGGAACTCTTCCTTGCGATTCCAAAATTGACAAGTCAGGAAAAGAGATGTTGCTTTTCACACCTCTTTTTATTCGACTAATTTCTCTCTTACATAAACTGTACAATGCTCCAAGAATGGTATCACCGTCAACATAGTTTTGAAACAACAACCCTTTAAGATGAGCTTTTAATATTTTTGTTAAAGCAAACATTTCTCTCTTTTTTTAACACAGTATACACACTTTAAGACGATTTTTATCGAGCGTTTTTGCGTGGTGTTTCGACATGTTGAACTTTGAAAAAAAATAACCCGTCCTAGTGTTAGTGGTTTTATAAAGGACATGGCTACCATGGCGATTAAACAAAAAAAAATGAATACATGAATGTACAGTCCACGTTAACTATAAGTCAGATTCGTATAAAAAAAGTGTATGCACTTGTGAAATTTGTAAAATTGCGGGAAACACACCTCTGAAAGAAATGATTTTTTTTATATGCCGACTGTCCAAGATATCGCCAGTATTTAGTCCAGGCAAATAGGTTTTCTGAACCGTTTAAATAAATATAAAACAAATTTGTTATTTGTACAAAATTATTGTTTAAGTTTATTACAAACAGTGTAATTAAAACTAGAACAATACAATAGTCAAAAAATAAAATTAATTTAATATATACTCCCGGACTAAAATTCTTATCTGGACTAGGGATTTTTGGCTCGGGTATGCGATTTATTTTATAAATGGTATCAATAGTTGACGAGGACTATAAATTGAATTTTTATATAATGTAGAAATTTTACAGGTGAAAAACTTTTCATTTAAATCATGTTCAGGCACATCGTGTCAGTTTATTTAAGAAACGAATAAACTCAAAGTAAATAACACAAAAGTACAAAAACTCGGGACGGAGCTGGTTACGTCTGACTACCTTTGTCTTTTAAGTCACAGTTTTCTCTTATTTTCCTGAATTCTGCCATAAAGTTAGTTGTGAAATATAAGCAGTCTTAGTAGATAAATTTTATGAGCAGTCGCTGATATTTTATGTTATTTTATTGAATAAATAACAGGGTGTTTTCGTTTTTATGTTTTAGACCCCCTAAAGATATAAAAATATAGTGTAAGAGGACAGAATAAAGATCGTTTATCTTTGTTACAGTTTCTTTTTCTTCTTAAAGTGATAAGAAAAGAAAATGCCAAACAAGGTTAGAGATAGTCAGGCTATCTTCTTTTAGTTCATATTTTTGTCATTTTGGGACTGAGACAACTATTTTATACCGCGTGCTGTGAAATATAAAAAAATTCTTATTTTTCATGAAAACAAAAGACTATAAAAAATTAATAATACTTATATTACAAATTTAAAAATATGAGGCCATATTGTTTTTTTCCAATATTTCGCCAATGTTTATTGGCTTCTTCAGGGACAAACTACAAAAATGTAAAAACAACAGACAATAAAATGAACAAATACATGCTACGAAAATTACTCACAGAACCAGAGTCAATCCTTAAAAAATAAAACTGCCATTTTCACGTCACAAATGATCAAGTCAAACGGCATTAAACATACCTATTTTTACAAACGTACAGAAAACACTGAAAGAAGAGTGCAAACAAAGATATATTATTATATTTTATTATTTACTTCCTGTTTTAATTCCATATTATCTCTTTTTACAGACAAAACATAAAACTGCTGCTGTATTGATACACCGAGTGTATTATTTTTAGTTGATAATGTTTAAAATATTGCAGTAAATATTACTTAACTGACTAGTGTCAGACTTGTAATTAATAGAATTTTTGTTTCTGTTTATATGATACATTTCAAGGAATAAACGGCTTTTGTAGTTGTTTTCCAGAGTCAGAACTTTTATATTCCTGTAATCGAAATTATGACCTGTTTTTAAATGGTGATCAACCGTAGCACATCCGTTCTTTCCTAACCTACAATTACTTTTATGTTGTGAGACCCTTTGTTTTAGCCACTATGAAGTATGTCCTATGTAGCACCCCTGACAATTCAAAGATGAGAGTTGATAGACAACGTTACTGTTGTATGTTTCAGGTGTTTTATCCTTTACTTTTGAAAATAGGTTATAGTTTTTCAACTGATTGTATTTTGCTATTTTAATGTGTGTGAAATGAGTGAAAAGTGATATCACGGAATTCGTTAATTTGTCTATGTAATGGAGTTTCTTATATTTTATTATTTGAGGGATTGGATCATCTGTCGGGCCATCAAAAGTATTGGAATTGTAAATAAGTTTTTTTAAAAGGTGTCTGGGATAACCATTGTTGACAAACATATCAAAGAGTATATTTAAATTCTTGACCAGAAACCTCTCATCGCTAATATGCTTAATTCGATTTTTCATAGCAATTACGGTATTGTATTTTTGATTTTTTGGGTGATTTGAATAATAATTTATGAATCTACCCGATGCTGTAGGTTTTTGGTACCAATCCAATATTAATGTATTGTTATTGTTGGTTCTTAGCACTCTGGTGTCCAAAAACGGGACACTAGATTCACTTTCCACCTCAATAGTGAACTGGATATGCGTATTAAATGAATTAAACAATTCCAAAATAGTTTGGATTGCGTTGTTGGGTACCGCACAAATCAAATCGTCTACATATTTGTAAATAAAAGATTACCGTGTAAACAATCAAGATTATATATAAATTCTTTTATATATATATATATATATATATATATATATATATATATATATATATATATATATATATATATATATATATATATACAGTGACCGGCAAAAAGTTCGCAACATATGGGAAAAATTTTTATTAGGAGAGTATTGGAAAAACTTTTCCGGGGGATCGGTTCTGCATGTCCGATAACCTAAAAATCAATTTTGACATACGTCACGTGACCACTGGTATAGCGTCAAATTAAAAAAAAAATTGTTAATTTACAAAAAGTGAGGTTAGTTGACGAGCTATCAAAAAAAGTTATTTGAAAAAATTGCTTAGAATTAAATTCTAGGTCCTTGTGCAAAATTTCAAGATTTTATTTAAAAAAATTGGAAAACTCAATTTTTTTTAAATATTTTTTTATCGATTTACAAATTTCCAGTTTTTTTCGTTTAGATAGCTTGGCTAATGTAAAGCCCATGTATCTGGATGAAAATAAACGAATGTAGTAGTTTTTTCTACAATTGACAGGACAAAATTAAAAAAAACAGGGTTTCGCCAAACGCTAGCTGTTGCAATGATTTGTATCTAGCAGCAGTGTCAAAATTTTAGAGACATTTCAATGAGATTACATTGAGAAAACCTTAATCGTCTTAAATATATCTGAAGTTCGACTTTTTGTAAAGTTAAGGGGATTAAAATAGATAATAAACAAAAAAGTACCTGTTTATTTAATCGAAATTTCATAAACGAAAACCAATGTAAGAAAAACTTAAAAGTAGTCAAATTCTGTACTAACAACATAAAAAATCATTGTTTTTCCTTGGGTGCACAAAATTTAACACTCAGTATGACCACCATTTCTCTCCATACATACTATTGTTCTCGAGCGCAACTCTCGATTAACATTTTGGAGCATTTTACGATTTATTTGCAATACACAATTTCTAATGACATTCTCTAAATTTTGTATATTCCTAAAGGGTCGATGTTTGTACACAGAGTTCTTTAGGTATCCCCACATAAAAAAATCTAACGGAGTCAGATCTGGTGATCTCGCAGGCCACGGATTTTCAGAAAACCGTCCTATCCACTGGTTTCCAAATTCTTGATCCAGCCATCTCTTCACCTCATTTGTGGAATGAATGCTAGCTCCGTCTTGTTGAAAGTATAAATTTCTTCTTTCGGCTAATGACAAATTGTCTAAAAAGTCAGATATCTCAGTTTGTAGAAATTCTAAATATCGTTCTGAATTTAAATTGTCTCTAAAGAAAAAAGGCCCCACTATTCTGAGGTTGAAAATTCCGCACCACACATTAACCTTAAAACTATATTGGTCTTTACTCTGAATTACAAAGTCTGGGTTTTCGGTGGCCCACCATCTACAGTTTTGTGAACTGACGGTTCCGTTAGAGGTAAATGTAGCTTCATCCGAGAAAAGAACGTTCTTTGGGAAATTAAAATCTTCCTCAATCATACCCTGGAACCAGGCACAAAAATCGAAGCGGGGTCATAATCCCTATCTTTTAATACTTGTACAAATTTAGGTTTGTACGGATGAAATTTGTTTCTTTTTAATATCCTCCGCACAGATCTTTCGTGAATGTTAGTGATCTCCGATATTTGACTAACTGCTAATTGGGGTGTTTCTGTGATCGACAAACACACATCCAGAGAACCTTCGTCACCTGTTACCGGTTTTTCATGGGAAACTTTATACTGATTTTCTACCGATCCCGTTTCTTTAAATTTATTGACTAGACGAGATACTGTGGAATAATGGAGGGATTTATCGGGGTGCCTCTCATTAAAAATTGCTGCTGTTTCTCTATGGCTTTTGTAATTATCTCCAGAAATTAAAATAATTTCTATCTTTTCCTGAAGAAGTAGTGTGGGTGCCATTTTAAGGAATAAAATATTAATAAACTTATGTAAAATATCAAACTTAGTAAGATGCGAGACATAAACCAATGACATAGGTTGAAATCAAACAAATTATAATTTGTTTGACATTTTCTGTTGTTTTTAACCTACTAGATTATTTGGTTGTTTTAATTTCAGAGCCTGCTTTGGTAGTTTTAAGTACAACTAAATAGACCTGGTTGTTAAATATATGTGCGAAAAATCTTAATAAAATCTTGATACAGTCATTTCATTAGATTCAAACCATTGCAACAGCGAGCGTCCGGCGAACACCTATTTTTTCGATTTTGTCCTGTCAATTGTAGAATTGTAGATCTGACTCCGTTAGATTTTTTTATGTGGGGATACCTAAAGAACCCTGTGTACAAACATCGACCCTTTAGGAATATACAAAATTTAGAGGATGTCATTATAAATTGTGTATTGCAAATAAATCGTAAAATGCTCCGAAATGTTAATCGAGAGTTGCGCTCGAGAACAACAGTATGTATGGAGAGAAATGGTGGTCATACTGAGTTTTAAATTTTGTGCACCCAAGGAAAAACAATGATTTTTTGTGTTGTTAGTACAGAATTTGACTACTTTTAAGTTTTTCTTACATTGGTTTTCGTTTATGAAATTTCGATTAAATAAACAGGTACTTTTTTGTTTATTATCTATTTTAATCCCCTTAACTTTACAAAAAGTCGAACTTCAGATATATTTAAGACGATTAAGGTTTTCTCAATGTAATCTCATTGAAATGTCTCTAAAATTTTGACACTGCTGCTAGATACAAATCATTGCAACAGCTAGCGTCTGGCGAAACCCTGTTTTTTTTAATTTTGTCCTGTCAATTGTAGAAAAAACTACTACATTCGTTTATTTTCATCCAGATACATGGGCTTTACATTAGCCAAGCTATCTAAACGAAAAAAACTGGAAATTTGTAAATCGTTAAAAAAATATTTAAAAAAAATTGAGTTTTCCAATTTTTTTAAATAAAATCTTAAAATTTTGCACAAGGACCTATAATTTAATTCTAAGCAATTTTTTCAAATAACTTTTTTTGATATCTCGTCAACTAACCTCACTTTTTGTAAATTAACAATTTTTTTTTTAATTTGACGCTATACCAGTGGTCACGTGACGTATGTCAAAATCGATTTTTAGGTTATCGGACATGCAGAACCGATCCCCTGGGAAAGTTTTTCCGATACTCTCCTAATAAAAATTTTTCCCATATGTTGCGAACTTTTTGCCGGTCACTGTATATATATATATATATATATATATATATATATATATATATATATATATATATATATATATATGTAATATTTTCAAATATTGTATTTTATTTTGGTAAAAATTTGCTTTATCTTTATATATTTGTCTTGAAGTTTAACATTTCTTTGACTTTATCTAAAAAATAAAATCTTTACAAATTAATCTAAAACCACAAAAATAAATAACAATGTCAGCAGATAGTTAAAAAAGTTCAAATGTATCAATGCAAAGCATATACTAACTAGAAACAAAACTAAGTTAAAAATAAAGTTTATGTTGTTTCACTAAAATTTGTTTCAATATTTCAAAAATATTTGAATATTTTAAAAGTTTTTAAATACGTTAACAGTAGTTAAATACTGTAAAAGTATTTAAATACTTTTTTGGCAGTATTTAAGTACTAAAAGTATTTACATATTTATAAAAATATATTAAAATACTTTTTGTACCAAAAATGGATATAATATTTAAATATTCTTATTTTTAAAAAAGTAGTTAATATTTAAATATTTTTTAAAAGTATTTGCGTCTTTGTGTTCTAGAACCTATGAACTTCTAAATCCGGCTCTGATACAAGCGACATGACGAAAAGACCAGCACTTAAATAATTTATGGCTTTATAGCAACGTCGATCTAAACGATTTTAAAAAAAGTAGTTAATATTTAATTATTTTCTAAAAATACTTGCTCAACTGTGTGATCTAGATTCTACGAGGTTCCAAACCCGGCTCTGATACAAGAGATATGACAAAAAATAACCTGCACTTAAATAATCTATGGCTTTATAACAACGTCGTTCTAAACGATATTTTATTTAAATCACTATAATAACGCTTTTAATACAACAGGGAACTCGTTTACATTTTTAATAAAGGTGCTTTAAATGCTGAGTCGACTGTCTGAGAAAACCCTTGTTAAACGGCACAATTTTTGACTTTAAATATCACAAACGAAGTGTTTTAATTAAATATTTTCTAAGAGAACGAGATTCAGAACGGGATTCACTTGGGAGTCCCACTTTAATAATTTATGTAAATATTTATCACCGTTTATTGCGAAAGGACTCTCAATCAATAATAGTGCATTTGGCTATTTGTTTAAATCAATTGGGCATAACAATACGTTCTTAATTCTTGGGGGATTTACCAAAAATAAGTTTTCGAATACTTAATGAATTTTTAGTACATTTACTGAAAATCACATTTTTCCAAAATATGTACATTCTGAAAATGAAATTTTGAACATACTGTATAATCACAAGCATCTAATTTTATTCTGCTTTGGATATTTATGTACAGTAATAATATTACTAGTTTAAAACATTTTAATTCAATAAGAATAAGAATTCAAATTCAAAAATACTAATAAGTATATAAAATATATATATTTTATAGAGAAGAAGGAAATTTCAGTATGAAATTTACACAATAAGAGAAATGAAGCTTACTCGCTTTAGCAACACGGTATAAGATAAACATCATTTGGAAACACCAAGCAAATCGCAGAATTATTAGAATACCTCACACATTTTTAATGACGATGACGATTCATTAACAATAACAGGACAGAAACTTATTTTAACCTCACCGAGCTAGAAGTTCCAAATTTAAACCAGTTCTACTATTAATATGATGTTATTTAAAAAAATCTATTCGCAAAATATGTAACTGCTATAAAAAAATAAATTCGAAATACAGGTATTTAAAAAGCATTCTTGTATCCATTATTACATTAGCATCTACTATATTTTTGTCTAACTGGTGAGTTTTTTAAAGAGGTACTAGGCGATATCACGGAAACGGTTTAAAATATTTTCATTAAATTTTGGCGAGTTAATAGGGAGATGAAACATATTTTTGACATTTACCCCCCTCTCTTTATTTTGAGGGATGGGGGATAACTTTGGAATTTGAAATGGGATGATTAGAGATGTGCCATGAGAATGTTCTCAAGGGAATATTTCCGGAGAACGGTAAATTACCGAGATTATTTCCCAGCATAAATTTTCGAGAATTTATGATTTTTGAAGAAAATATAAATTACTGGAAAATTACCGAGAATATTTCCGAGAACGAGAATGTTTTCCGGAAAATTAATATTCTCGGAGAATTTATGACAATTTACGGAAATTTAAGGTAATTTATTTTAATGCCGCTATTGTATCATAGATGAAACTTGGAGCATCTTTATCTTTATTTCTTTTCTGTGTTCTTTTAAACAACTTGTTTAGACATGTTATTTTATACAATGCGTTCCTAAGTTGTGTTTTAATTATAAATAAAGTTACTTGAAAATAATGGAAATAAAAATTGACTAAGATGCGTAATCACGTTAATTTACAATTTAAATATTTTCTAAATTAGGTATTGTGTGTGCAGTGCTATCTCATTATTTTTTCAGATAAAATTATTGGAAAAACTACTTTGGGTAAAAAATATGTTCTTCCAATTTATGCAGCCAAACGAAACATAAAATTCTCCAACATATAAAATAAATTCTCCAAAATTTCCGATAAATTCTCATTTTTCTCAGAGAATATTTCCCAATAATAAATTCCCGAGAATGTTCCATCTCTACATCTCTTTATTTTTTCAGATAGAATTATTATAGAAACTACAGGCAAAACATAAAATTCTCCAACATTAACATAAATTCTCCAAAATTTCCGATAAATTCTCGTTGTTCTCGGAGAATATTTCCAAAAAATAAATTCTCGAGAATGTTCCATCTCTAGGGATGATGTTCTTTTGTTTATAAAATTCGAATCTACGTAAAAAACTACGAAAACATGTAAGCAAATTTTTTCTTTGCTCTTTGGGTTACGGAATTATGGCCAATTAATTTGGATTGAATTTAAAAAATAAATTAATTTTACGAATGTAAATGTAAGTTCACTTATCTCAGAATTATTATTCGTTTCCATGGAAATGCGTTACTTACTGCACTTAAATCAGTTGAGAATTTTGACATTTTAACGATTATTTCTGCTACGTCCCTGGATTTGACCTCCCTTGATTTTTTCTTGTGGGGTTTTATAAAGGACAAAGTAATGGCGACTGGACTTACAATTTTAGATGATATAAAAACCGAATCCGCTTTGCCTGCTTATTAGTGACACCTGAAACGTCACAGCGGGTACGATATTCACTTAGAACAAGAGTGAGAAAGTATTTAGAAGTTGAAGGAGACATTTCGAACAACTTCTTAAGCATGACAAACGATAATAAGTTGAAATTAAATGATAAATATTTGTTTTATTTTATAACCTAATTCACAATTCCGTAACCGAAAAAGCAAATCACAAAAAAAAACGTTGCACACATACATACGTAGTTTTTTAAGTAGTTTAAAATTTTATAGACAAAAATCCATCATCCCAAATAAAAATACGTTTAAATATGTCCCCCAACTCCCTATTAAGTCACCAAAATTTCATCAAAATATTATAAACCGTTTTCGAGATATCGCCTTGTAACCGATTAAAAAGCTCACCCTGTATTATTAGCTCCATCCAATAACCTAGTTTATGGTAAAGTTGCAGAGCAATTGTATTATAACTACATATTGCCATAAACCGAAACATAAACTGTGCGACATAACAGGGATAATTAAGATTCAAATTTCACCGTGGAATTTATTGTTGGATTCTCACAATGGCATGGCCATGCGACTAATTCAAACTGCAATTGTGGAAAATTGTTGAAATTACTCGGTGCAGGTTACACCTTAAGGAAAACTAACCTAACATGTTTAAATCTAATGTTAGTTTAAGTGGTGGTTATTTCAAAGTTTTCCGCGCAAGAATGTTTTATTGTTTTTCGTATTTGTGTAGTGATAAACTCAGTGTAAGGGCGCCATTTTGGAACTTGAGTCTACGTGTATACTTCCTTTTTACACACTGCCATTCGAACCGTGTGCCTGGATCGGTAGCTTTCTTTCCACTCGACGCGTATCTGTCGTGGTCGATTGCCACATATCCAACTTATGTCCTATTGATGTGGGTTTACTCCAAGGTTCAGTTCTTCCATCACTCCTATTTATCCTTTACACAAATGGATGACCTGCTTTTTTCTACTACCAGTCCCATCCATAGTTATTATTAAATGCTTATTGCATAATATACTATTATATTTTGTTTTAAAAAATATCTGTTTTGATTTTTCACATCAAAATTTCCCAGTAAATCACTCTTAATAAAATAGCAAATAATATTACTTGTCACATGTCATTCCATATGGTAAAGGAAAATATAATAATTATATTATCAGATACAATAATAGCACAATGTCAATTACCAGCACAGGCTTAGAATATCTTTAATTATGCCTCTATGGAAATGATTCTAGTAATGATAATGGCTGAATACATCCTTGATAGTGTAAAATTTGAAGTCATACATTCGTAGTTAATATTTAACGCAGTTACTTCCACTAATAACCTACCAAATTAACATTTTGTCGAGGATTCCCAAGAAGTATATTAAGGAATTTCAGCACGGAAACCGCGTGCAGCAACAACGCAAAAACCTTATGACATAAGACGTATTGGCTTAGGTCAGGTTCTGGTTGACAGTTAAATAATTCGTTAACTGTCAACCTGAATCATGACGAAATGCGTCTATAAAACTGTGATCAGAGAACTTATTGCAAATTAAAAATTGTGCCTTAATCATCATAGTTCTTGGGATTAGACTGAGCAAAATGAAATAAATTTGCGACGTTTCGATATCAGTTACTAGAAAGCATTCTCTAGGATTTTCACTTGGTGAGATCAGATTCAAACCCTTAATGAAAGAGACGTTATGTTCTGTATTCTTATATTATTTTGGCTCTTGCGGCATAAAAATTAACCCCAGGACTCACTAGAAAAAGTTAAGCTTACTACTGGTTCACATTTACATGTTCTTGTTGATCAGTTAGGTTTTAACAAGTTGTGGTCCTGTTAATGTTAATAAATCGTCATTACCTAATAATAATTATTTTTAAATGAATTCACGAGGAGGTCATCAATTCAACCCGTAAGTGTCATCAGGAGGGGGGGGGGGGGCGGAATAAAGGGGATCGACTGCCAATTTCTCCAAAAATGTTAAAAAATATGTAATTTTCGGGGTCAAAAAAGCCAAATTCGTAGTAAAAATGTAAATGTAAAAAAGCAAGGAGCAGTTGGAAAATTCTTTAAAAATATTAGCTACACGGAAAGAAATCATTTGATATAAACAATCAAATCATTTTACTGATTCAGTAAAAGCCCAAATATAGAGCAATTAGTTAAATTTTAATCTGAAAAGATTAAGACGATCCAAATTTTGTTTGAATTTAGCCGAATAAGACAGATCTTCTAATAAACACCAATGATTAATATCAGCATACTACGATAAATACATGTATTGCTTGTCTGCTAAATATTATCAAGTATTTTATTAAAATTATCTAACTATTTATTTAGAAATTACAGGTAATTTTATAATTTCTATACAAAATGTGTTTAAATCAATCTAACCATATACTGACTTTGTGAAAATTTTCTTTAACATTGTAGAAAAAAACGTTTGTTAAAATCTATTTAATAAGTTATTAAGTCAAACAAAAATTTGATTAATCTCATTAAAGTTCTGCTTAGCAATAGCAAAACCTATAGTATGCTTGTAAAATACTTCTAGTTAATATTAAAAAATTTATTATCATTATTATCATATTTTAGATTGAGTCATATAAAACAAGTAATAAAGTTGTATATACTTAAAAAGAATTTGCGAAAGACTTTACACGGAACTTCCTTCACGGAATGAAGTTATTAAATGACGGTATAAAATAAAGACGAAACAGTCTTAATGATTTATAAAATATTTTTGTCTGTCTGTGACAATGACACTTTAATTTTTGCCGCTACAGCACCCTAAACTGGTGTTGAGGTGTCGCCATCTCCAAATTTTGACAACCAGGATTTGAAGGTGGAAACACCAGGACATTTTGGTTTAAAACAGGACGCAGTACAAGAACAGTAGATAGTAATAGCATAGACTAAATAATACATAGACGAACACTGGCGTGTAATAAAAATGGACCAAAAAGCGGGTCTCCCTTGAGACATTTTGGGGGTTTACAGGTGTATAACTTGGGAATTTGTTTGTCATGTATGTACAGTACACATACGTACTCTGTATACATTTAATGGTGAACAAACAAATTTCTACCCCATAAACCAGTAAACCCACCCAAATGTTGCAAGGGAGACCCGCTTTCGGTCCCATTTCGGTGTATTCAAGAATTTGTCTATATTCTTTATAGTCTGTGGTAATATGCGATGTAAACAGGGTAAATTAAAGTCAACTATATTTTAATCACAATTTTTTATGAATTTCTCTTCAAATTATATACAAAATGAACTCACAACTAGTTAAAATAACCTGAAAAAGCAACACTTCCGCGGTTAAAAAACCCAGAATGCTACTTAAAAATTATGTAGGACACCCTAGGACACCTTGAAAACCAAGACGTGTCCTGGGAAAACAGGACGGTCGGCAACCCTACAACGCACAAGGCTTTTCTCTTTAAACATTTTCTGTTATTTATTTATTAATATTTGTAATTTGTTTCCTAAAATTTATCGGAATGCAGTAAAAGTTAAACTCTACTATGATAAGATCTATCAAATTTTAGATTATTACAAGTCTAAGTGTCTGTCAAATCAGTCAAATAATTTACTAACTTTTAGAAAATGCCTGTAACATATTAGTTAAAATGCATCCACTGTGTGCTAAAATCCATTTTTTCTTTTAGTATGTTTATCTTATGTTAGCTTAAGTCTATCACATAAGAATAAAATCAGTAAAATATTGATAGAATTAAGAAAACAAAGATTGAATTTAGCGCGAGCTTTATAAATTCTTAACGGCTA
Organism: Philopedon plagiatum; assembly: GCA_963971165.1. Classification (NCBI taxonomy): domain Eukaryota; kingdom Metazoa; phylum Arthropoda; class Insecta; order Coleoptera; family Curculionidae; genus Philopedon; species Philopedon plagiatum. The sequence continues at coordinate 10,448,224 of OZ020191.1, forward strand.
AACGGCCATCTACTTCTTTGGCGGGTATTCCACTTTATTTGCTCGTAGTAACTCGTGTAGTGTGCTTCGCAATAAAGTACTTTTTCTGTATCTGTGTGTTAGATTCTTCAGTATTTTACTCAGTAAGTAGGTAAGTTATTTTTTAGTCCCCTTTGGTTGTGGTTTGTCAAAAGGAAGCAATATTCTTACGAATAATAGATAGTTAGGTTTATTAAAGGTGGATGGTATACAAGGGCGTCTATATTTTTCCCTTTGGGGGGGGGGGAGTAATTTCAGTAGGCAGTTTTTGCTAAAATGTGTGTAATGCACACAGGCTACTTTTAATAATATTTTTCAGATATTTCTTGTGTAATTGCGTTTCATTTGACAAAAAAATTAAGATAGTCGATGTAGTAAACGTCACTGTTATGCCAGCATCTTATTTGGTCTGTCAGTATTCTGATTTTGTGACGATATTTTCAAAAAATTTCACCAAAGAAGCGATGTAAAATAAATTTAAATCTTAGAATTTTTATTTCAAATTTGTATCTAGTCTTTATTTTACATTATAAACAACTTTCTTTTATAAAAGTTTTGTATAAAATTATAAATTATATTTGATCTAAAATTTTTATATGATAAACTAATTTTTTTGACAAGCAGAACTTTTTATAAAGAATGACTTTTTTGGTAAAATCGATAATAAAGTATTTTTCTCTTTCCAACTCCATCCATAGACACACTGTATGGTAGGAGTGTACTACAGGAGTACCTATGTATGTAAAAGTAATGAAAAAAAGTTATTGACTTGAAAATTTATTTTTCGAAAGTGGCGTGCAGTCAAATATAATTCGGTTTTTCAGATTTCCATGCCTAATAAGAGAGTGGTTCGATTTTTTTCATATATCAATAGTTATCGATATCCCTAATAACAATATAATATTATTATTTAAAATCAAATTAATTTTGTTTTGACGTATGTAGCTTTAAATGGATGAATATTCAGGATTCCTGCCAAATAGCCCCAGGGCTACCCTAGTTGCTAATCAAAATATAAATTACTCCAATGGAACTGGAGAAGAACAAGGGCATACAACCCTAACTGATCGAAGTTTCGACAATTTAAACAATAGCTTAAACAACAATGAAATTATTTCTTTTTTACAAGAATGGGGTATGCCCAATCTATTCGACAGAATAACTAGTAAGTTAATCTTTTGTATATTCTTTCCAACTAATACCCGCTTTTTTGTGTAGGTTTTTGTGTTTCGTGTATTTTAGGACGCCAGCGCCACTGTTTAAAGTTATGTGGACCAGATAGTCCACATAACTTTATAGATATAATTCCCCCCTTGACTGTTCCTAACAGAACAACATGGGGCGCGTTACGTATGTCTCCCTTTATTGTCCAGCTACAAAAGCCTAGAACATCTCACTTCTTTCTCTCATTCATACTTAAGGTCTCCAGATTATGAAACAAATTGTCTGCAGATGTTTTCCCATTCCCTCCAAACGTCCAATCCTTTAAATCCCGTGTCAATAGATTACATTTCCCTTTTCTTCAGACACTCACGGTACGTTAGTACATAGGCTTGAAGTCTACGTGGGCTGTCTCAGATAAAAAAAAATAAAGGAATTTTTGTTGGAATCTTAAACTTTATCAAGAAATACACGAAAAGCTACACAATACACGAAATCATAATTTAATCAATCAATACAATAAATCATGTAAAATCATTTTAACTAAGCCTGGTACTCGTTGATTTTTGTTTAAAACGCTATTAGTTAATTTTGCTTTATACCTGGAAATGCATGAGTAATGTGTTGTAGCTTTTACGAAGGGGTTTAAAGCTAGATATCACTGGTTTGTAAAAATTTATGTTTTTTTATTTAATTGTTTACAGAGGCAGGCATCTACACCCTAAATGCATTTAGATATATGACTGAAAGGGACCTAGATATGCTATTTAGCTCTAACGAACTGGAGTTACAAATTATGTTTAGAAAACATTTGACTGAATGGAGAGTTTTGAACGTAATAAACTGGGACAAAACTTATTATTGACCATTTTTTAAATAATATAAGTACTTTATTTTCAGGACATAGGTTATCCTAACTCTTTGGACGCACCCGACAATAATATTTTCCTCAAAAAAATTTATGATTTCATGAATCATCACTCATCATCATCAAGTGATCAGTCTCTTGATGATCGGGATGCACCATCCCCCAGTGACTTTGTGAGTATAGTTATTATAATCTAAATTTGATAAATAAATAAAAGCAATCTTTCCTTATAGGATCTACGTGCCTATTTAAGCAAAGATGGGCAAAAAATTAAAAAAGCAATGGAAGATAATAATGGGCGCCTGAGCGTTTTTTGCCGGGACACCTTAATCCAAGAAATTGTTCGACATTACATAAATTCAGATAAATTTATGCACGAAAGTGAGTTCGTTAAAATAAGTAACGATATATGTGAAATATTTCCACTGGAATCGAAGGTAAGATTTTTCTACAAAAAAAGTGGTACTCTAATTACTACCTTGTAATCCTTTACAGAGTTCCTATTACTACAAAGACGCAAAAAATGTTCCTGGTGGAAAACTCTATTGGGCTTATAAAAACATGGCTGCTAAGTTAAGAAAAGGGAACCTTTTTCCACGAGAGAAAAAAAGAAAAATTGGAAATAGTACAAGCAACTTATCTAAACCTGAATATAGTAAGTTTATTGTAATAGAGAACGTTCCAGTTAGTTAGTGTAGGGGACCGGTACAATGAGGCAAAATATGACCCACGGCTGCCAGAATAAAAAAATATATAGCACTCAAAATTGATTCCTTTTGACACGTTACCTCTCTGTAGATATAATTATATATTAAGAAATCATGAACATTTCAACTTTTCTTGGGAAATTTTGTTTACCAATCAAATATGCCTAATATTATGCCGTTTATACAAAAAATGGTGGACATGTACATTATGAGACATTTATATGAAAGTATAAGGGAAAATAGTTTTTGTCGATACTTAAGCATATTTTGAACTAGATCTTTAAAAATATTAAATTAAATTAAATTTTCCAGATATCTTTAAATAGCTAAAAAATACTTGGTAGAAATAATATTCGGTAGAAATAGCCTGGTTTGCAGAAAAATTATAAACCAGTCAGAGCCAATGCAACTACTAAAAACCAGTTAAAAAACTATCACCTTACCCAAAAACTAAACATAGAAGACATCTGGCAAACCTGAACTGTTCTTATTCTAGAAACAGCTTATAAAAAATGCATAGAATTATAAAAAAATTATTCCAGTTTACTCCCGCTCTATTATTTGTAACAGTGTATACCTTATACTAAGAAAAAAATAAGTTAAAATAGAAAATAACATTTCACCTATTTTAGCTCCAGCTGTTCCTTCAGAAAATAAAATCTGGTTAAAGTTTCACACTGAACCTTGGGTTGTTGTAGAAGGAAAGTGGAGGTCAACGATATCTGAGAGGAAGGCATGTTTTTTAATGTTAGAAGAAGTTAATATAACTAGCAGGAACGAACATTTCATGGGCTTCTTTATAAAAAAGTACACCAATAATATAGTGTGCTATGAAATTAATCAGTTTTATAAACCTCTAGAAATTCACACTTTGATCGATGGCAGAAGAATTGTGAAGAAGAGATATATGTAGTTTAAACTGTTTGGATTTTGATACTGCCAAATACTAAGTAAATTGCATGATTCTCGACTTTAGCTGTATTTTAATTGAAGGCTTTTTTAATTGTAAATTTTAAAAAAATTAGTTTAGGTACCCGCCCTTAAATTTTCAATTTGTTTTAATTTTACACAAGGTTTGATTGGGCTAACAACTGCAAACCCTGTCAAAAAGTAAACATTTTAAAACTAATTAAAGTCATTCTTTTTTAAAATATATAAGAAATCCTAAACAATAGCAAAAAAGGAAAATATATCGAGTAATATACTGGTGTAAAGGTTCAAAAAGAAAAAAATTATGATTTTCTCTGAATCTTTGCCTGAAACTTTCGTAATGACACATTTACGAGCAAATTTCTGTTTATCTATTGTTCATCATCATTATGGTGTTTTTTGGTCTATTTTTTTTTCAAAAAAATCAGTTTTTAAACTTACATTTATTTTTTTATTTTATCATACTCTCTAAATTATATTTTAGTGTGTTTTATTTTTTGGGCAAGTAAAAGTTTTAATAAAAAAATGTTTCATCCAAAGCCAAAAATAAAAAAATATATATTTAATTTGCTAACAAACACATGCTGTACTCGTCATAAAATTTTAGGAGATATGTTTTATTCTTAATCCAAGTCATAAATCTGTCATTCTGTAAATATTGATGATATACAAGTTACTTTACAAATCTAGCATAATATATTAAAAATTTTAAAAGGAGAGATCCAAATTAAAACATTTATACAGAAGCAGTATTTTATTAGCACCTTTCAGTTTCTAACTCACACAAATTTAATGTAGAGCTGTAACGGTATCTTCATAGAGCAAATTGTTGAGAAAGTCTGTGTTCATGATACAATGACTGTTGAAAGTGTCATCTTAAGGCAAAACCTGATGTAGTTTCTAAAAATATTTTGGGAGAGAAAATGTTTATTATAGACTCTAGACCTTTGGTACAAATTTATTAAGAGTCTGACTACTTACTAAAATGAAATAAAATATGTGAATATTTTAGCAAAATAGATTGTTAAGTCGTAGTTAAGTAGAAGTTTAAATACTACCTAATATTATAATGGTTAATTTTGTATACAAAGGTGTAAAATATTTTTCTTCTAAAACTAACCTCAATTTTCTTTAATTTAGTTGCTCAGTAATAGCTATGAGCTAATTTTAAATTTAACTTACATATATAAATAAATATGATTTTTTCTAATATTTAAAAATCAATTTAAATTTTGTACTGCATCTCACTAAAATGAGTAAATGTTGATATAAATATTGGTGGTTTTTATTTGCCCCATTATTAAAGCGAATTAGATGGTAATATAATTAATAAAATAGTAGATAGAGTATTAAGTAGGACAAGATATCAATTGGGAACTACCAATCTTTGATGGGAACATTAGCGTAAAATCTTTAATTTTTGAACTCAATAACCTTTAAAATTTTTGAATCGAATTTATGGTTTAACATTTGTAATTATCAGCCCCTAAAGCAAAAGTTTTTAAAAATACTTCAACAAATTTATCAGTAAACCGCTGATTCTATCACATTCTATTTTTGAAATGTATTTTAAAAATACAATTAGTGTTTTTGATTTGTTATTTGTTACAAGGGTACATATTTCTAAAATTTATTACTTAATAATTTGTATTCATAATATTTATTTAAATTATGACAGAATTTGATAATTTTAATATTATTTATTATCAATTAATTTGACCTAAATTTTCCTAAAATCAATCGAATTATTAATAATTTCTATTAAGCTACTGCTTAATCCAGTAACATAATTAGCTAGATTTGATTAAGTATGTAGTAAAAGCTATTCGAAAATGGATATATTTTATTTAAAAATTAAATAAATTGTATTAATTATTGGCTAGATTTTACCTAAAAGTTGCTAAAATCAATCAGATTATAAATAGTCTCTGTCAATCTTCTGCTAAATTCATTCATACAATACGCTATATTTAATAAAAATGTAGTATATATTATTTTCAAATAAATACATCTTATTTAAATATTTACCAAACTTTATCAAGTATTAGCTAGATCGCATAAAATTGTGGGTTATAATTTATAAAAATATTAGATAAATTAAATAAAAATTAACTAACATTTACCTAATGTTTAAGTAAAAAGCATCCTAAATATGTTTAATATAATAAAACAAAATGATAGATTCAAGAAAATGTTTAGTATATTGTAGCATATATTTACTACTTTGTTCCCAATTGTTACTAATATTAATCAAATTTTAATTTAAATCAATCCAATCTTTTCTTTATACGATCAGATAATGTTAAATCTTATCAAACAATAACATAATATTAATCCCATTTGCGCTAAAGTTTATAAAACCTATTTGCTTAAATTTATTTAATAATGATAAACTTTAACTTAGGCACAAAGTCAATCAAATAATTAAATGATTTTAATTTAATTTGTGATAGGCGCTATATCAATCCTGGATCTGATTGATTTAGCATGCTATTGAGTTGATTTTATCCAAGATTTCTTTCTGTGTATGTCATTTTCGGGGTTACTGAGATCTGAAAATCCATAATAATCCATAATAATATAGTTATTTAAGTATTAAGGGCGGTAAGTGTCGTTTACCGCCCCAGAGTGTTTGAAGACCGACGCGATAGCGGAGGTCTTCAATATTCGAGGGCGGTTAACGACACTTATCGCCCAAAATACTTATTACGTTTTATGCACGACCGGGCTTTTTCAGTTCAAAAGTAAAATAACTATACCTCTATAATGGTATCTATTTCACATTGTTTTCAAAAATAGTCTTCCCCCATATCCGGTGTAATACTCTTTAATCTATATAAACAGTTAAAGTTGGCTGGACTCATGCTAGACCAATATTTCTAATGGTTGTTATGGTGCTTCCCAAAGTTGTTTATTTATGTTAGTTACGCAAAACGTACTTTCAAATAATACTGTTGCAAACTTTTTTTGAAATTGAAAGAGAAAGGAGAGGGCGGTAAAAACAACTTACCGCCCGGAAATGCATGTAAGTTGAATTTACCGCCCGATCGTGCATAAAATAATATTTTTGCGTATTTGCATATTTTAACTTGTACACCGCAGTTATGAACTTTGAAGTCAGCGCCATTTCACAGTATAAGGATCCGTATTGATAATAATTCATAAACAATTAATAAGAAGTTGCGCTTACTTTAAAGTTCAGAACTTTTGTGTATAAATTACTAAAAATCGAACGCAATTAAGCTGATCATTAGGCTCAGTAATAAATAACTGAAAATATTTACCCTTTATTAACAATTTGTTGTCCTGTTTGTCCTGTTATACTTTAAAATTGCGCCGACTTCAAAATTCAGAACTTCGGTGTACAATTTAGATACCTTGTACACCGCAGTTATGAACTTTGAAGTGTCCGCCATTTCACAGTATAAGGATCCGTAATGATTGCGCTTACTTTAAAGTTCAGAACTTTTGTGTATAAATTACTAAATGTCGAAGGCAATTAAGCTGATCATTAGGCTCAGTAATAAATAACTAAAAATATTTACCCTTTATTAACAATTTTTTGTCCTGTTTGTCCTTTTATACTTTACAATTGCGCCCACTTCAAAATTCAGAACTTCGGTGTACAAGTTACCTAACTTTGAACAAAATTTAGTTTACCATTAACCACAGTTATAAATACGAAAAAATATTATTTCATCCTATTTAGAGCCTTTTCTTTTGTAAATTCGGTACATTTTTTTAAAATATTATTTGTGTTTTGCTTGACTTACAAATAATTTTCATTGATTTAATTTATTTACAAGTTCAAATATGATAACTTGATAGCTTTTATTCGATTAACAAAACAGAGTTGAAATTTTTTGCGTGCGTAACGCTAAAACTCCGAATTAAGATTCAAAAGGTGCAGGTCCTTGTTCTAGCGTGTGAGGTGAATATTCTCCTTAAAATCAGCCGAAGCCGCCCGTTTTGGTAAACTTAAACATTAAAATTTGTGCCTAGAAGTGTCAATGTTGTCATAAGCGCACGAGCTTATGCAGTGGAGAAAATTTATGGAATAAATATTTATAAATAAAAGTTAAAGACCAACTAATTCTATAATTGATATAAATAGGCAAATGACTGCGTTTGGTGCCGTTTAAAAAGTAGCATTTAAAAAAAAATTGACGCAATGTTGAGTCCCTGGTACAGATTTCATCAAGTGTTTTTAATTTTAGATAAAGTCTTTTTTTGTCTTAAATATCGGTGGTTACAAAACATGCAAATGACATATACCATTTTTGAAACGAAAATAAAATTTAACAGAATATTCCCTCTTAATTTTTTATGCGTTTTTTCCTTCACGTTATAGGTAATTATGTTTCACTAAGACGAACGAATTCTCCAGAGTAAATGCTAAAATGATCTTGAATTATTTTTGTTTTCCCCAATTCATCTACGCCTATGTCTCATTACTAAATCAGATATATAAACACTAACTTTATATTTATTATTTCAGTCACTAAATAGGTTTCGACACAAATATGCACCTATTAAATATATCAGTCATTTTGTGTAGTGTTACATCATCAGTGTTTACAAAACCTTACCAATACTCATATTATGTATCTTTACCAGGACACTTCCAAAGCTTAGAATTCAAAGATGGAGCTGTCGTAGTAAATAATGTCCCTCCAGTGGCCCTTAGTCCTGTTCCAGGTTTTAGACAAGGTAGAGTTGATCCTGTATTCAACCCAAATCCAGGAATTAATAGACAGTTCCCCGTTGCATCTGGAAATCCAGGAAACCCAAGTTTTAATCCGGGCGTGTTGACACCTGGTTTTAATCAAAATCCTGGCTTCGATGGAAGATACCCGATAATTCCTAGAAGTCCTACAGGACCTGATTTTAGGCAAGGAGGATTAAATCCCAGCTTTAATCAATATCCCGCTTTTGGTAGAAGGAATCCGAACCAGAATGAGCCAGATTACAGTCGTGGAAGGGATCCAGATAATGAAGAGATACCAGATGGTGACTTGGATACACAGTTTGACCCAAATAGGCAATTTCTAAATAGGCCGGGCTTCGGGAATGGTAGGGTCAATCCAGGTGTTATACCTAACAGTGAATTGGATCCGCAATTCAACAGAGGAGTACCTTACTCACCCGCGTTTGGTAACAGAATCCAACCACTAATTCCAGGAAATGGAGGAGGAATATCCCGAATGACTTTGAATCCACAAGAAATAGATGAAAGGAATAATAGTAATGACAGGGAGGAAGTAACAACCCAAAGGCCTTGTATATTTTGTGGGGTAAACAAAATAAATCCGATGGATGAAATTGACGGTACCAACGTAAATCCAGACTCTGAACCGGTAGAACCGAAAAATGTAAGTGGAGCTACTGATCCAGGATTTGTGATTCAAAATAACCTTGGAACGCCTGTTAGTGGTGGTGTGCCAGGGTATTTATTTAATAGTCCGTCTGTTACATATTATGCACTAGCATCTTTGTAAATAAAAGTATGTAGTTTTACAGTTATCGACTGATCAAGTAAATAGAAATTATTACACATTATACCAAAGAGAACAATGAATGTGAGATTTCAGTCATTATCATAAAAAAATTCTTGTGACCCCTTTAAAGTTTCTAATTTAATACCAAAAGAAAATACAACTTGGTACAATAATATATACATAAGTGCAAAGCTTCGGGAAATTTTTTAGAAAAAAAAAAGTCACGTTATGCAAAGTCAAAGTACTGCTCGAATCTGTTGGAAAAAGAAAAACGCAAGGCCAAAAATTTTGTTAAAATATATAAAAAATAATATAAACAAATTTGTTAATCTTACCACATGAAATACTAATAAAATATATGAAATTATTATTGAGATAAATTAATTTTCGGTAGAAGGGTTTTGGAGGATGAAAAATTTTGTTTAAGATATTTACTAAGTTATAAATTATTGTTTTTTAAGTTTTCCATTTTTGTGGCAATTATAATTTAATTAAAAATTTAATATCGCACCCCAACTTTCAACTCCATTTTAAGCACTTTGTCCTTTTAAATTTAGTTTGTAGCTCCAAAATACTTACCAACAAAGTTATTAAAAGTAATTAAGTTGTTTATTACTTTTGGAAATTAATTAAAAATGTAATTTAATAAACGTTTAGTTTCATTTTATGGATGGCTGATCAAAAGAAGTGTCTTGAATCAATTCTACATGTGAACTATAAGAAATAATGGGAAAACAAAATCAGAAAATAGATATTTGCAAATTTTAATGTTTAATTGGATATTAAGACTTCATAAAAAATAAGGCGTGTTACTTTCGATTTACTATTTCCATTATTGTGATGCAGAGGCGGATATGGGGGGGGGGGGGGGGGTGCAGTGGCGCCCTCCTGAAACATTGTACAAAAAGGATTTCAATCGCAAATTTTATTACAATAAATATTTTAACATAAACGTTAACTATTTCTACATATTGTACAAAATATTATGAACAAGAACAAACATTTGCCGCATATGTAAGGTCTTTAAAATGAATTATATCACAAAAATATGAATATAGATTTTGTTGTTCCAAATTCAATGTCAATATTATGTTATCTTTTTAGAATTTTTGATTTACATGCTCTTTAATTGTTTCTGAAAACATTCCTTACACGTCTTACTGCGTTTTTATCAAAATTTGCGCCGGATTGTTTTTACTTCTAAAGGAAACAAATATCCAAATAGTTTTTTTTTTTCAAAAAACATTTTTTTCAAGGTAATTTTTTTTGAAAAACAGCGTACATTTTTCGAAAATATATTTTTTCGAAAACAGTACTTAGAAAATTAAATTTTAAACTCTAGTAGCTTGGAAAATGTTAATGGAAGAAAGACAAAAAAGATCCTGAACAAACCTAAACGCACCTTTTTTTGGTTTGATCAGGTTTCCTTAGGATTGGTATGTTACTTTCCCGTAAATTACTTTTTCAAAAAGCCGTTGCTTGAAAAAATTAATGGCCGAAAAAATTTAATTTCGAAAAAGATGTTCTCTGAAAAAACGTAATTTAAAAAAAAATAGAAAAATTGGTTTTAGAAACAAATCGCTCAAATGTCAGAATAATTCATAATTATTGTCTAATGACGACTTATTAACAGTGACAGGACAAAAAGTTGTCAAAACATGACTGATCAACTGGAAGGTCTTAAATTAAACCAGAACTAAACCTAAAACCTTAGTGAATCTGAACGTAAAAATCGTGAAAAACCCTTTGTTTCTCTTATTACTTTAAAAGTTTAACCATGAACTTCTTGGCAATAATAAAGTCGATTTTGAAACTCACTTCTCAGATTTTCGAGAATAACAGGTGTTAATTCTTGGTATAGTTCCAAAATCGACTTTATTAGTGCCAAGAAGTTTATGGTGGTTATTTTAAACAACTTTTACATTGTGTATAGTAAGAATACTATAAGGAATCCTTATAAGGATATAAACATAACAAACAAAAATGAAACAAGAATATACTTTGACAATAATAAAAAACAGAATTTTTGAGGTTACATTGTATTCTTACTCCATTGTTTTCAAGGTCCGTTATGCTCGCGATATGACGTCACGTTCTCCAAACTCGCTCCACTCGCTCTGTTGAGCGTCAACTCAAATTCCCCCTTTAAGGTCTTTGGATAGTAACAAGCCTCAGCATTCTTTTGTGTTTCGTGCTAAAACTTGCAAAACGGAACACTTATGGAATGACTTCGGTGTCCGTGAGTCCGTCCGTCTGTCACAGGCGATTTTCTCTGAAACTATTCGACGTAAAAATTTGAATTTTAGCACAGAGATAGAGTGTGGTGGCTCAATTATAGACATGAAGTATAAAAAGTTGAATTTTGATTGTGGGGGTTAATTTCAGGGGGTTAATTGAGACATGGAAAAAAAATTCAAGGGCCTCGTGTAGGGTGTCAAATATAAGCTTATTAAAGCACGAATTCAACAATATATATGGTGTATTTTTTTATGCATTTTTTAAACATTTTTCGGGGAAAACGCTTAAAAATTACTGTTCCCCACCCTTATCACCAAAAGGATCGCTCAGAAAAATCTGAAAAAAATCATAAGCATTGAGAATTAGGTGTAGATTGAGCCAAAATGATCAGGATTAAAAAAATTTAACGCGATCAATTGTTATAAACAATGTAATTGATTATTTCCTTTTAACTGCTGAACCATTGGGTTTAGAGAAAAATACTCACGATATAAGGAACAACTTTTGTCCTTACACGTTTTTTAAAATTTTTAATTTGGCTCAGTCGAAACGCTCCCCCACTCAGCTCCGCGCATATGCGATGTGATACGGCGTTGGTGCCGTCGGCGGCGGGTAGCGCGGTGGGTAGCGCGGCAGATGGGCGGAGATCGGGCGGCCGAGGTTTGCTCAGGTTAAGCTGATGGCACGGAACACTAATTGTGCAAGTTGCTGCTTGAACTTGATCCAATTTTTTTGTTAAGAAAGCTATGATGGTGTTTATAATTGTCATCTATTCGAATAAAAATTTATTTATAAAAGTACCGGAGTTTTATTTTAAAAAAATTGTAAGAAATACATTTTCATTAACCTGATAGTAGTTGTGGCAATGTATGTACTGCCTAAAAAAATCTCATTTTTACACGTAAATCTCCATAAGAAAATTTAAAGTTCGATTTGCATTTTTGCGACCATTTTAAGGCGTGGCACTTTTGGCCGCCGTTCAGTCCACCATCGCATAATTAAACGTATAAATTTAACATCTGTCAATGTAAAACCAAATCTACGATTATTTATCGACATTATTGTCATGTATAAATGCATAACAATGAAATCTTTTTGATACAACGCTAGTGCTGTAAAGTGTAGGTAAAGATTATTTTTAAACACTTTCTCGAAACAACTTCTCACGTGCCTGGTTTTTGGAGCAGGTATATTTATTATTTACGGTAGTAATCTTACACGGGCGATGAAACATAAATCATCTAAAACAAAAACTCATATAAGGCAATGTAGAAGAAAGTTTAATAATTTATGAATAAACTTTATTTGGGCTTACCCAGCCGGCTTAAATTAGTTTTATATAGGTAAAAATTGTTTTTTTGCAATATAATTAATATCTTACAAAAAAAAAGAAAACGAGACACTTTAAATATTAACTAGCAACAAAAAGAAAAGAATCTTAAATTGGGCTCCAAAATTCTCGCAAAAATTTGCACATCAAATCTAAGTAAGGGTAACTTTAACACGAGAAATGTATTTTATTAAAAATGTAAATTGTATTTCAATTAAATTCAGCGTGGTTGGTCCTATTGCTATTTTTATTATTTGTTTGCCCGTTGCGTTGTCCTGTCTCATCCGTCTTTTACTCTAATTAAACAAAACAAGTAGCCACATTTAGTTCCATTGACGTCGATTCTTTGTGCTTGTTATTGGTGCAGTCACTAAGTCAGTGGGTCGTATTATGTAGGGGAGCTATTAACCGCTTGGGAAACGCTTGAGGGTGCCCTAAAGAATTTCAAGGCCGTTTTCCTCTAAAGGGATGTCATTACTTACTTGTGTATTTTTCGAAATAAGGGTACTTTACTCTTGAACGATTTTTATATTTTTTGGCCCGCCCTGTATGCTGTTTGACTTGAAGCCATTCTAAGTGCACCTGATATGGTTAGCGGACATGCACCAACTCTTGGTGGAATCTATATTTCGGTTGTGCAACTAATAAAACTATTTCCATTGTTGCACACTTAATGAACCACACTATATTATAGTGATTTTTATTTATTTCCAAAGCTAAAAGAGTCTTCGAGAAACCAAATTTGACAGCGATGATGACGTTATGACAACGGTTCAAGAATTTTTCTGTAATCTAAACCCCGAGATTTTTGAAAAAGGTGTATCTATAATAGAACATAGGTGGGATAAGTATTTTCATGTGCACGGTGATTAGGTAGAAAAATAATTTAGTTTTAGATGCTAGAGACAGTAAATACTGTACTGCCCTCGTATTTGTATAAACCGTCACGCACCTGCCAGCTAGTTGCGGCACTTGCATTTCCTTAATTTTTACCGACCGGCAGGGTAAAAAGGTTTTCAAACAGCCATCAATCATCCTCGTGCATGGAAAAGTTTTCCTTGTAGTTTCCTACTCTTTAGTTTCGTAACTTCCCTACCAATAGATTACATCTTTCTTTAGACACCCACATGCATTAATACTTATGCTTAAGCTCAGTACACACGACAACACTAGCGGAGCCATAATAGTGAGCCCGGTCAGTAGGTACTGACTGCTTTCGTGTGTATGGCAATTCCGAGACAGCACAAATGGTTTTAAGTTTTTTTATCTATGGCAGTCCACGTAATTTGAAGCCGATCGTGGGCACACAAAAGAAAGGAAAATACAATCTATTAGTACGGAATTTAAAGGACTCAAGGTTAGAAGGGCAGAATTCAGGCATTCAGCGCTCTACGCCGTTGGCACTGTCAATACCGTCGCGTCGCGCGGACTATACTATCTTTAGTTTTATTCCAGATAAAAGATGCATTTTTTTTTTCATTTTGCTTAAAATTGAGTAAGAGTTTCAAAGTTTTTGAAAATGATGAACAGTTTTAGCCATAACTTATAATAATTGAGATATACCTATCACAACATTCTGAATCCATAATTTTTTTGTTCGAATTTTTGAACCTTCTGTTACCTATATCTTTTGAATAGATGTAGGTAGAGAGCCAGTTTTTTTTGTTTGTAAATAATTGCATTATCTTTTAAATGAATTCACAAACCATCGTATTTGACAGTACCATTTAAGAGATAAGTACCAAAAAGTGACGAAAAAGCTCATTTTTTCATCTTTTTTAGGATTATCAAAGCCATTTAAAAATATCAAATATTTTCACTAAGAAGATGTTATTTCCACGACTTGAAAGAAGATTATACGCTTTGAAAATTTTTAATACTACTCGTTTTCATAAAATAAAGCCGCTTGCCTTAAAACAAAATTGGTAAAATCAAGTTTTTGTACAACTGTCAAAAAAAGTTGACATTTTTTCATCGCTATCGATACGTAAACCTTTTGTTTTTTTAACAGTGAAAAAAAGACTTTTTTTCACGGTGAAAAAAAGACTTTTTTTAACTGGAAAAATGATTTACAAAAAAAACGATAAAACATTACTTTTTAAAAAATGTATTGAATTTTTTTGTACAAATTTACTAATTAATTACCAACTACCAAAAAATCTCATTTGTTACAATAATAATTGATGGTGAAGTTCGAACAATTGCTTCCAATATTAATTCCCGAAGCTAGTCCACCTTGCTGCTGATCAGAAACGCTAGATATTCCTTGAAAAGTTCTCTTCTTTATATCAATATTTTCTTTAACATTCAACATACTCTTCAACATTGAGTAGACACTCCATAAAGTAGAAGGTTTTACAGTTTTTGATTTCTCCTCAAAATAGCATATAAGTACCTTTTCAGACACTTTTTGTATATTTTTCTTGCCGCACCATTCACGGAATTGGTTATAATTTTTCTCGTATATAAATTTTGATTTCGCCGGTAACATGTTAGCTATAGCCGAATTTGCTATATCGGCTATATCTGAAGGAATCTCGCTATCACTATCGTAATCTACATCCATTTTAAGTACTTATACTATTTATTTAAAAAATTGCAATAAATATGAACAGCTATCAACGTATGACAACAAAACAAGCAACGTGCCAACAAACCATTTCTATAGTAACGACAGGGCTGTTAACTTGATTATGTGAAATTATATGGTAAAATTTTTATTATAATATACAATTTTACCGATTAATTCAAACTTTCAGTTGTACAAAAAATGTTGTTTGTATTTCGTTTGTGAAATTCGTGTTTTAATGGCACATTCGAGAGAATTTTTCGCCTCGACCTGCGGTCTCGGCAAAAAATTGACACTCTCATATGCCATTAAAAAAACACTCACTTCACGCACTTAATACAAAAATAACTATTTCGTTTCAAACTATTGATATAGGATTTTCATTTGGGGCTTAAATTACTTAGGGCACACTACTTTACCAAAATCTGAAAAAAAATGGAAGTGGCAAAACCTTTGGGATAAACTTAGTCGAGGGACACCGTGGACTTATGATTGATACACCTTAGGGCATGTCAACACTGAAAGGGCATTAGATGAGGGACCGTTTACCATGACCGATATGCGTCCACTGGATCTAGGTACACTATAGGTATGTTCCTACAAGCCGTGCGTACAGTTTTCTGACAGTCAGAAACAATCAGTCAGTTACATACCACTAAACGCCTGTCGCTGTGCAACGTGTAATATTTATCTGGGAAACTCTATTTCTGATAGAATCCCGATCACGGACTCTTTGTGGGAACAAACCTAGAATGAGCAAGAAACCGTAAATTATTGCTGTCCCACTGGCCTGGCTCATAACACTGATGCCGTGTGCACCCGCCTTTAGGTTTTCAAAATAAAAATGCTATGTATGGCATTTCCTTTTATTTACGTTATGGATGAAATGTCATCTATATACATATTGATTTTATACATATAAAAGAAAAATTGCCCTTTAACTTTTTCACACCCTTTTCCAAGTAAAAACTTATTTTAAAACCTTTCCTTCGCATATTTTTCATCCTATTTACCCACACCAGAAAAAAATCCCCATCCATTCAAAACTGTAAGCCAATATTCGGAATATTCCTGAGGGAGAGATTGAAATTGTCCCTTGAGACCTATATAGTGACTTGTCATTTTCGCAGGATTTTCCTGAAACCTAATATCGACTCAGATTGCAAAATAAAAGTTAGAAAGTAAAGTTTTGTGTCAAGGTGGAGAGAGAATGACTTTTAAAAAAACATTTGTTCAATCAGAAAATTAATGATATTCAAAATGGAAGATCCCATATTACCTACTCAGATAACAACCCACGGATGTTTATATTCTATGGATGTACGTGCGATATGTAATGTATGTATGTAAAGTATGTACATTTAATAAATATTTATTGTACAAGTATCAGGTAGCAGATAAAAATTAATTGATGTTAAGAATTATTGTTAACCTAAAAAAATAGTCATCCTCGCAATATCCAAATTTCACGCCATTTATTTTGGGGCAATATTCAGAGCATAAACCGTTGGATACGTAATCCTAAACAACTGGATCAAAGGTCAAGAGACAGGGCATTTTTAAGTCATACATTGCATTGTAAAATCACGTAAACCCTAGTGTACGTCCACAACGACGCGCTGCACATAGCACCGTATGCAGGAACGCACAACCCATGCTTGGCAAACATTACCGCACTGCACATTGATTTCCGCCATCGCCAGTTGTGTCTCGATACTGGACGATTTATCATGGCGTCTTCATCGTCATCGTCTTCAAATAAAAAAGATATTGTGATAGACTCTAACTCAAAAGAGTGACATTTATCTAAACAAAATTCAAAAACCGCTATACACCCCTCAAGGGTCTCCAGAAAATCGAACAAATTGTCTGTAGATGTTTTCCCTTCTCCCAGCCTCCAATCCTGTGTCAATAAATTACATTTCCCTTCTCTTCAGATGCCCACGTTAGTACTTAGGCTTGAAGTCTACGTGGACTGTCGCAGATAAAAAAATATGTAGTTATAGTACTAGTTTGTAATTTTTTAACTTTTCAGCTAATAAAATATGTTCACCTAATATCCCATAAATAATTTTACTTCACTTAACACATACACTTAAATCATAACCGCTATTTAATTTTTAACTTCCTGAAAGTTATAGGGCTCTTAAACTATTTGTAGTACGCAAAGTGGATAAATGTAGCACAAATTTTAATTAGTATCTTCAGGATAAGCTTTTTGAAGCTGGAAACCGAGGTTATAAAATTTAAATTGCAGTATGCCCCGCTACGCTTTCGGAGTAAAATTATTATAGCGTAGTAATAGCCAAAGAAGGAAGCACGATGATATTAATTTTAGAAAATCTTAAAGATTTTCGCATAAAAGTTATGGAAAACTACTAGAGTTAGTCAAAATAAAAGTCATACATCTCCATAAAATTAATGTATTGCTACCTTAATAAGTAAATATAAATAGAAAACGTACTAAAATTAACTTAAATGTTCACTCTCTCTCTCTCTCTCTCTCAGCAGCAAGTAATGACCTAACGTCACAATAGTCAACCGATATTTTTTTAATTCTGTTTGTAATTATTCTGCTTTAAATTGTTCTTTAGTAGAGGTTCCGTGTTGCCTTAAAACTACCTTCAATTCTCCCCATAGATTTTCTATTACGTTAAGACCAGGCCCCGGATCACACCACACAGAATTTTATTCTACGTGTCAAAGTCACATGACTACTCAAACAAAACAAAAGATCCATCACATGGCCACTGTCATTAATGTCAAAATCGTGTAGAATTCTATACATCGTGAGGCAGCAGCAGGTCCTTTGACCGACATATACCCCCAGACGAGTATACAGTCCCCGTCACGCTTTACAGTAGCGCCCTAGTTCCTAGTTCTTTTTCTTTAAAGATTCGTTGGGTCTTTTCCATACGCGATGCTGTCCAAAGTCCATCCGACCCGAAAATGTTGAATTTGCTTGCATCACTCAAAATTACACCTTTTCGACTTCCGTGGAATATGGATAGCATCGCGTGTGGAGAAGACCCAACGAATCCTGAAAATAACTTGCGCGTTACTGTCAAACATGCCGGAGGTCTGGGGGTGTATGTCGGCTGAAAAATCTAAAAACCTGCATTTTATAGATGAAATTATGGATCAGAACATATATTTGGATATCCTCAAGCAAAATATAAAATAAAGCGCTGAAAAATTTAGACAACAATATATTTAAATTTTATTAAGCTAGCGATCTGAAGCATAAGGCTGAGAAAGTTAAGCACTAAATCTCCGTTATCGAAACACCACTGCAAAAACATGATCTTAATGTAATAGAAAATCTATGGAGAGAATTGGAGGTAGCTGTAAGCTAACACGAAATCTCTAATAAAGGACAGCTTAAAGCAGTATTCACTGCAAAAAATGATTGTAAAATTACAGTTTGGTTCCATAAGATATTGCCTATTTTTCCTTAATAAATTATGCTATTTTGTTATCACAAAATAAAATATGCAAATTTAGTTCCTAAAAGAAAATCATTTATAAAATATTTAATTTCGCAAAGTAAAAATACAGTTTATATTCCGATATATTATACGTCACAAATTAGCGCCAATTTTTACTTTATATGTTCTGTAAGTCTGTCACGCCGGCGCCGGCGCGGCGGTGCCGCCCGGCTATAGAAGTCAATTGTTGACTGAATCGCATGACTTGTTACTGAAAATGCCGCGAGATTAAACGCAAGCCTTACGGTCACTTTCTTGTGAATCTTCCAACAATAAACAAGCATTTTGTGTAGTTAGTTGTTAATCTGATAAATTTTGTGTTTTACAAATACAGTGAGTCTATTATTTAACCATGTTTATGTGCAGACTTTGTAAAATTAGTCTAAAAACAATTAAGCAATGTTTTTGTAAAGTATATCCTATAATATGTTTTAATATGTTTGTTGTTAAATGTGTTTTGTATGTTTAAAACTAAATTTATAATTCTTACTCTTATAAAAACCCAACCATGTATTTATTTTATTGTATTTATTGTATATACTGCCTTTTTTCTCCAGTATACGCTTAGCAATCCAACATTGGTATCTTTCCTTTTGTTACAGATTTCCTGTTTTGTAAATAGTTTTTATACCCAACATTTTCTAGTAAAAAGTTTTAAAATGAAGCAGTGAAACTATCTATGAATAGATCTGCGCATATTATCCAGCTCTTGACTCGAGACTTCTCTGGAGAAATTAATTTATAAGAGTGGGTGAAGACAGTGGCGTGCCATCGAGGGGGCTAGGGGGGCGCAAGCCCCCCCCCCCCCCCGCCCTCGTTTTAACGGCGCCCCTACGGAGATTCACTGCCTACTATGACCACATACTCTCCAATAAAAGGAACATAATTTACGGCGCCCCCTGGAGATTCACTGCCTACTATGACCACATATTCTCCAATAAAAGGAAAAAAATTTGGCGCCCCCAAATCATTTTGCCCCCTCCGCCTCTAAAGGCACGGCACGCCACTGGGTGAAGAGTAGCGTAACTGTGGATGGGATTTGCAGTTGAAGAGAGCAGATCATTAATGCCAAGAAGAAATGGAGTTGGTGCCAGTACTGAACTTTGAGGTACGCCAGCACTGAGAGGATGGAAGTTAGATGAGTGACCCCACGACAGATATGCGCCGATTAGAGAAAAAGCTACCGATCCAAGTACATAGTTTATGAGGAAGACTGTAAGAAGGTAGTTTGTTGAGTGCGGCATGCCATACTTGGTCAAACGCCTTGGAAATATCAAGAGCAACAATCTGGAATTCGTCATGAAATTCGAGAGACTTGTTCTAGTTATGTGATAACCCCACACATCCTCTTAAAGGGCTGGTGAAATCCCTACGGATGTTTCCAGCTCTGGATGTGTGAGTCGATTCCCCAGTACACCCACGGTACATAGTACTTAGGCTTCAGTCTTCGTGGGCTGTCAGAAGATAAAAAAAAATATATCAGGTTGGTACATTATGAAGTCACCATTATCCACGCTACACTTTTGGTATTTTATTTAGCGGTGGTTGATATATTATTATAAAAAAAAATTGATGCAAAGAGTAAAAACATTTAAACATGCACCTCCCAAAATAATGAATATACTACATCTTCGGCATATTAAAATACCTTCAAAAAGTTTTCACTGCATTATTCACCAGCCTGACCCAAAAGCAATCAAATATATTAATATAATTAATAAGTACAGGTCGATTCAGACCCCCTTAATAAAGATAAAAAATCTCCTTAATGTTTTACCATTACAGTATTAGGACATACAACCTATATACATTTAATCGAAGCCCCTTTTTAACTTTTAGACAACTTCTTCAAAGTATTTGTCATTTTGTCCTTTGTTGTCCCAGAGGATTTCGCTGAGAATGTAGCTGAAATGCTGAAAAATAACTTTCAGGGGCCAAAGATTAGATTTCGAAACTAGGAGTCGACCAATCTTTATGCAATGTAAGTTTGCCTTGGTAGTACGAATAGAGTTACGGCGCGTTGGGATGAAAAGTTTCCAGCCTGACACAGAGAGGGCGCAATTTACCGCAATATTGACATGTGCTGCCGTATTCTTCGTTGGTACACCAGGTACACCTTGAAAGTTTCAAGAGAGTGTATTGAGTAGTTCGTAGTTTACTATTATATATACAGGGTAGTGCGTTAGGCCCACTATTATTTATATAAATGTTTATAGCTATTCACAGGATTTCCTTGTTAGATTATTTGCTGATGATATTATACTTAGTTCAGTATCAGGGGTAGATTTTGACGAAATAACGTTAAATTAAATAAACAGCTACCTTTACTTTATGACTGCTTATGTCAGAATAAACTGAAATTAAATGAATCAAAAACCAAATGTATAGTCAACAGCAAATTATAAAAAAATATATAGCTCTAGGAAAATCTCTTTTTAGATTAAAGGCTCGCTTATTGAGCCTCTAAGAGCTAAATACCTAGAAGTATATTTAGATCCACAACAAACTTTGCCAGTCACATAGACTATTTATGTAAAAAATTAGGTAAGAAAACTGGATTTTTTGACGTACCTATATCTTCTTGTCTATCCTATTAGGTATACCAAATGTTAATATATAATACTATTATTTTGCCCCATTTTCCTGCCGCTCTCTACTTATTTCATGTACTAAAGAATACTTGCACAAGCTTTAGTTGCAACAAAATATGGTGGAAAATTGTGTTAAAATGCGATAGGTATACTATCCCATGGCAACTATATTATTAACTTTAAATTGGTTATCTGTCGAACAATGCATTAAAAGAGCAAATGTAGTTTTAATTTACAAAATGGAACATAATCAATTACCAGTCTACCTAAACTCCCTTCTGGAAAGGAGATCACAACTGCATAATTATAATATTTGTTCCAGGAAAATCTTTAATGTACCATGTTTTAAAACAACAGCTTTGCAAAAAAGTTATAAATGATTTCTATTTAACTAGCTAATAAATAAAATAAAAAATAAACACAAAAATTCGGCTTTATTTATTACGTGGTCTGCAACAATGTAATGCTTCTACATGTGACAAAAAGTGACAGCATTGCATAACCTTCCATTTCTTGTCAAATATTTAACATAAAAATGTTGTCGACATAATTATCATACAAGAAAACAAATGTTTCCAAATGGCATTGACATTATTCTTAAGAAGAAAGATAAACTGTTTATTTTATGTTCTTTCTGTTTAAATACGTTGGCCCTTTTTTATACCAAGTATTTAACAGGAAATGCAAGATTATACAATTCTGTAACTCTTTGTCTCATTTGAAACTCTTTCCATACTTGTCATGGACGTACTCTCAATATGCGACAGATCGATGCATTGCGGCATATAAACATACTATGAAATATGCTCTTGCTAAAGCACAAATTTTAAAAACGAACACAATTTTATTCTGACAGGAATATCAATCGATTTGAGTCTTGTTTATAGATAAACAGACTTTATTTAAGATATCTAATTCAAAACATGGTTTATTCAATAGAAATATTTCTGCAAGTTACCGTGTAAATATGTCAGTTTTATTACCTTTTCTAATTTATCTTTTTATTTTTCATCACTCAAAGACATGCATACATGCATAGCTATATATTAAACGTCTCTTTTCGCGCTGTTTTATTCCAAAATATGTAGAAGATGGAAATGAACATTTTATTGCTGTTGCAGTATTACAGTAAAAGAGACATATAAATCTTTTTGAAGTAAAAGTCTAATATGTATGTATATAAAATAATACAAGGTTCAAAAATCTAGCTATAGCATTTATCGCACTTAAAAGTGAGATAAATGTATAAAAATGGTCAGATTCACTATGGATAAGACAGTCCAGTCCAAAGGGTCATTTGGTTAATGACCCACCTAAATTTATTTTTGATGATCCACGTAATAATTTTTTTAAACCCAAAAAATAATTATCTTCTTTCAAAAAATGCACGATCAATGCGAAAACTCCCCAACAAAGGATCGAGCCAAGCTTGCTCCGGCCTTGGCCGTTTTTTAAATTGACCTCATAGGTTTATGTGGAAATATAAAACTAAGAGAGAAGGAAACATATGCGCTTTGGGAAGTTAAAAAGAGACAAATATACAAACGAAATTGTCGACGCCTCACCAATAATATCGTTATCGGCGCGCGCGTGGCCGTCGTCGAAGCCGGTTCTCGGGTTGTCCCGTGCCACTATGGAAATAAGCTTGAACCGCTACGAGAAATATACTATTGCAAAACATTTGGGTTAGACTAATAAAAATGTATATGCGCATTGTATTTGCATAAACTTTTGTTTACATTTCATTACGTCGCGCCGGCACTTATTATTAGTTTAAGAGGTGTTTCGGATTTCCTAATTTTGTTGTGTTAAATGTTTTTGGATATTATTTGATATTTGTGTTGTGTCCTTTGTGTAGTAGTATAGTACTAGTAGGCACATTATTAAAAAAACCTTCCTTAATTACAAAAATGTATTTTGCTTGTTACGTTGATATCACTAGTTGCCCACAAACCCAAACCCAACCCAACCTGTAAAAAAACTCACGGGCCGCGCTTGCAGTGAAACCCAAGAAAAGATAATAAGTAAGTTAATTTTTAATGACGACTTGTTAATAATAACAGGATCCGAGCATCAAACTTCTTGAAATATAACTACTCCACTAAAAAAACTAAAATTTAAGTATTAGGTATTAAATCTTTTTAGTCAATCCCAGTGTCAATGTTCACCATCTTTGTGTTTTTGATAGCTATAATATTTTTTGCAATTTTATTTAATTTTTTTTGTTTATCTTATTTGCTGGCCTGTTTATATTAATAACTATCAGAAATATGACATAACTTCGATAACAGGCAATAACTACCAGAAATGTGACATACCTAACTTAGATAACAGGCACTCTGTACATTATTTTGCGACTCTATTATTGATTGATTACCATCTGCTACTCCTGTAAGCCCTCCCACCGTTTTTAATATCTAATAAAGCCTCAAAAAAGCAATTTTCGTGCAATTATTCCGACTTGGCCTACAAATTATTAGAGAAATTTCGCAATACCTTATAAATACTGTACATCACCTGATCAAAGTAGCGGTCTTTATTACTAAAGTTCGCTTCTAGTAGGTACTTCTTGCATATTTAAATTAGATAAAGATAGATTAGATAAGAAGAGATACCAATAGATAAAAACAGTCTTACTTAAAAACAATTAAAAAATAGCGGATTGCTAAATCTGTATATAGTACGTATAAATACCATGGATTAAGAAGCAAAAAGAAGATACCATAATAAAAGCGTTTCCCATATGCTGCGAACTTAAGTAGACACACTGTATATTGTTGAATTCGTGTGTGAATATTTCATTTGACACCCTACACGATGTCCTTAATTTTTTTCCACTTCCCAATTTACCCCCTGAAATTAACACCCAGAATCAAAATTCAACTTTTTATACTCCACGTCTGTAACTGGGCCACCACACTCTATCTCTGCGCTAAATTTAATATTTTTAAGTCGAATAGTTTCAGAGAAAATCGCCTGACAGACACACAAACGGACGGACACCAAAGTGATTCCATAAGTGTCCCGTTTACGAAACACTAAAAAGGTAAGTAATATCTACACGACAATATTAAAGGGATTAAGCAGGTACCTACAAGATTAGGTAATTTAGCAGCAAATAGTTAAAGTGATATTGTAGAGAAGTAGAAACTGTGAAACTGGTTAATAATCAAAAGGAGTGTTCCACTGGTTTTTAGATAATGTTTTTTGATAATCTAAATATTTCATAGATGGGTATCTTGTCGCATCTTGCACATGTCCATACAAGGTCCATAAATGGTGTCCAGAAGGACGTCCAGGAGTATGGCAGGTGTATAGTCCACAGGATATCAATAAGCTGTCAGCCGGACGAATTCTGGATATCCTATGGACAGCCGGTATATTCAATTAAGGATATTCACTGGCCATCCAGTGGACTATAGGATGTGCTATTTGGGTTGGGTGTAACGTTTTTGATAGGTCCTAATATAGATGTTGTAGTAGGTATACGTGCTGTAAAGAAATTTTAACGTTCCGATTCACTAAAAAGGTTTAAGATTTAGTGCTGGTTTAAATTAAGATCCCCTAGTTGGTCAGTAGATTTTGACAAGTTAATAAGTCCTCATAAAACTTATAATTCTAATACTTCAGCGATTTGCTTGGTTTCCAAATGATTTTCATCTTGGAACGTGTTCTTAGAATGAATTAAGTTCCATTATTGTAAAAAGCACGTACTAAAATTGCCATTATCTTTATAAATTTGCAGAAAAACTTGAAAACAAATTCATAGTATAGAACTTAGTTGTCTTATTATTACACTTGCCAGTTTAAAGCTTCTGGTTGTCAAATTAGACCGGACTAGCGTTGGAGAATCTGGCCGTTAGTGATTTTAGGTTTTTCGTAAAGGCTTTATCCATAAACTTCGAAAAACACACGTCAGTGCGAAGTCTGTGGAAAAATGGATCCTTTTCATCCGGAACTGTCTCTTAACAGGTTTGCTCGGTAGACTACAGGCGGCTCGGAAAGCCATAGCGTCGGCGCGCGAAGTCGGACGTATAGCGTTTTCTTCTTCTATTTGTCCTACACACGCACAATATATGAAATAAAACACAAGGCTAGTTATTAATGAATGGTGCTATCTACTCTTGTTGAAAGTCACTGATAAATACCTAAGAAGTAAGCTAATAAAAGTAGCTACGCAGTTATTTTGTTTATTTTTATCTCTTTCCATGTAAGGACTCTCGTAATGGTCAGGACCAAATACCTACGTTTTAATTGTCGTACGAATACTTGCTTACGTAATTCCGAAAACTCTCTCGGTTTTACACTATATTTCTATACATTCTATAGCAAGTCGTCTGCTTTGTAAAAGCGGCAATGGGGGAGGTTTTCGACCCTCGGCCTTAATAATCAATAATGCAAAATTCGATCTAAATTGCTTTATAGCTAGTGGAAAATTAGCTTTATTTCTAGCAAGCCAACAAAATGATGTTTAATTTTTATTACTTCTATGAAGAACGTCATTAAAATATGCCCACTATTCCCAATA
The DNA here is from genome assembly GCA_963971165.1 of Philopedon plagiatum. Classification (NCBI taxonomy): domain Eukaryota; kingdom Metazoa; phylum Arthropoda; class Insecta; order Coleoptera; family Curculionidae; genus Philopedon; species Philopedon plagiatum. The sequence continues at coordinate 10,474,150 of OZ020191.1, forward strand.
TTCATCCAAATTTCCCTAGTCAATCACAAAAATTCAATATCATTTTGATCTTCATTAAATTGATGCTGAAATTCGCAATCCGGCTCAAAGGACCATGTTCTTGGATCGTGGAAAACAAGCTGGATAATATTATATACGACTATTTAATAAAATCATCAATTTCACCCAATTTCTAGAAAATAATATCATTATTTACGGGTAGTGAGTAATAATTTATTATTTACGGACTATGGCCAATCACAACAAAGTATTTTTATTATTCACGGTTCTTCGAACCAATCAGAAAGTAACTTACAAAATTTTTAAAACAGATAAATGTTAACATTGGCGAATAAATATCAAAATTTTCAACAGCTCTGCCATTTAATTCTTTACACTTTTCATACATTCTTCTCTGCCTCTGAAGTGGGTTTATAATACTTTCAGCATCATTTTCGTTCAGATTTCTTAGTTTATTTCTCACCTTCTTTTGAATTTCTTCAATATTTAAATTATGATTACTGTATACGACATTTCTCAAATGACTCTAAAGCAATGCATCTAAAGGTGTGAGGTCTGGGCTATTTGCAGGTCAATGTAATGTTCCATATCTACCGATCCATTAGTTATACTGATGGTTTAAATAATTGCGAACATCAATTATATTATGGGGAAGCGCTCTGTCCTGTTGCGATATAGCACGTCGAGGTTCTTCAAGTGGCAATTGGCCGAGAATATCTTCGATTTCATTTTCTAAAAAAACAAGATAGAGCAGGCCAGTTAATGCTCCCAGGAAAAGCAATGGTCCTAGAATTTTATTTTGCAATATCCAACAGTAAACGTTGATTGAATTACGCCCCTGAAAAGCAATATCTTTGACGGTAACGGTAAAGGGATTTTCATCCGACCAAACATAAACATTTTGTCTATTGAACATTCAAAGTTGCTTCGTCTGTCCAAACGATAGTATGAAATAAATTAGGATCTTGCCGCATTATTTCGTTAATATTTGATATTTGGGACAAAAGTATTTCCCCTTTCTTTTTGATCGGCACTAAGCTTTTCAACTGGCATAATTTTATATGGTATATAGTAAAAATACTTTAACGTTCTTTGAACTGTTCCATAAGTCAAAATTATCTGAGATACCACACACAAGCGGGAATTGTTTATTTTGGATTTTCTTAAAAATATAATAAAACCGCTAGGTCTCTTTTTTCATTTCTTTCTCTTTTTCCATTGCCCCCCATCATTCCTCTTTCTTGTAGTCTTCTATTTGTTTTTATTTTGGTGTTTGATGATGGAGTTATTTGTCCCTCTTCGACACTTTCTTCACATTGTCTTTGAGCCGCTCAAACATTATTGTTGTTTTTTAAATATAATTTTAACATTTTATATCTCTGATTAATAGAATATTCTTGCATAAAAATATTTTGCATAAAAATAAAATTATAAATTCACGGTGACTAAAGTAGTATTGTCAACTTTGACTTACCTACCAGGAAAATTTAACAAGGTAGCTGGTATTTTTTTCATTCAATGCTCCATTGTTTTGCTGATAAATATGAGTGATCCATAAAAATCCCCAAAACTTTCATATTTAATATTTTTTCCCGTCTTTAAAGATAAAAAAGTTACAAGGCCTGATCACTTTTATTTGGATATCCCTGTGTATGTAAATTAAAACACAGTTTTAAAAATAAAGCAAAGGTGGGAGCAAGAAGGAATTTTTGAAAAAATGTAGGAACTGAAGGGCCAAAAATATCCAATGACAAAGAAGATGCTGCTTTAGTAACATTTTTTAAACAAACCCGTTTGAAACTGCAAGAACTGCTATATTACAAACACATTGTCCAGGATCACGTTCAACCGCTTCTAGACAAATTAAAAAGGCAGATTTAAAAAAAAATGTAGCTGCAAAAACATTATTATTTACTCTTGAATGTAAATAGGCGAGAGTACTATTTGCTCTAAATAATATATATATATATCAAGATATGGATTACTTGCATAAAGTTATTTTTACAGACGAAAAGGTTTTTCAGTCAACACACAATAGCCACATTAGAGTATACGGACAGACCTAGGTATGCAAGATTTCATGAAAGATATGTCTGCAGTACTGATCTATCAGGGCGATTTTCTATTAATGAATTGGCTTGGATTAGTGTGCATGGGTTAGGAGTATGTTGGAATATAGAAGAGAGTAAGAGAGATTCACTGCGTTAATATATAGAGATACGAGTATTTTAGAAACTATCGTGTTGCCATCAGTTTACGAATTTTCTGAGAAATGATATTATTCTTATTAATAAATAAACCTGTAAAATACAATATACAGGCTGTTTTCTAATTGAATGTCAATATTTAAGGGGGTGATTTTTGGGTCCATTTTAAAAAGAAAACTTCATATGAATGTATGTCCTAAACGTCTTAACTTTTGAGATACAGGGTGGTAAAATTTTCAAAAATAAATAGTTTTTTATTAATATCTGTAATACCACTTTAGATATTTTAATTAAATTTGGCATACATGTACTATGTATCAAGAGGCATTATTTAGTGTACCACAATTTTTTTTATTTCCACCAGTGGCGTTCGTTCGGAATTTCACCTGCCTATTTTGGCAGACATTGATGGTGCGCCACTGATTTCTCGTAAAATTAAAATTATTCCTGAAAAACCCCAATCATTTCTAAGCATTTGATCTCTTGAATTTTTTCAATCCGATGCACGGTTTTCGCTTAAAAAAATAAAAACCTTTTCTCTGCATGATGATTATCGTTAATATGACAATATCATCATGCAGAGAAATAGATCTTATTTTTTAGATCAAATTTGCTTAGAAATGAATAAGGAAGTTAATTTTTGAGATCCTTATTCATTTCTAAGCAAATTTGATCTAAAAATAAAATCTATTTCTCTGCATGGTGATATTGTCATATTAACGATATTGTTATGATCATGCAGAGAAAAGGTTTTTATTTTTTTAAGCGAAAACCGTGCATCGGATTGAAAAAATCCAATAGATCAAATTTGCTTAGAAATGATTGGGGATTTCAGGAATAATTTTAATTTTACGAGAAACCAGTGGTGTACCATCAATGTCTGCCAAAATAAGCAGGTGAAATTCCGTACGAACGCCACTGGTGGAAATAAAAAAAATTGTGGTACCCTAAATAATGCCTCTTGATACATAATACATGTATGCCAAATTTAATTAAAATATCTAAAGTGGTATTACAGATATTAATAAAAAAACTATTTATTTTTGAAAACTTTACCACCCTGTATCTCAAAGGTTAAGACGTTTAGGACATACATTCATATGAAGTTTTCTTTTTAAAATGGACCCCCTTAAATATTGACATTCAATTAGAAAACACCCTGTATGTATTATTTTATTTTAAACGTTTTGTAATTTGACCTTAAATATTTTTGATTTCTGTTACTTTCTATAGTTCTCCATTATGTTAATTACATTGATAAAAATGTGCTATATTATTTGAAACATGGGAAGTGGTAGGCAGGTGTATACAACTAAAAATCTGTTCTCTTCTATTTTGCAATAAATTGTAGATAATTGATTAAAAATTAAAAACAAAATAAGCATCACTCATCACATTGCGAAGCTTCTGTTTAAATAAAACCCTAAAAAAATATAAGAAAAGCCTTTTACTCAGGTATAAGTAAGTTCTTGTAAATGACAAAAAAGTATATGTGTTAATGTAGCTACAGTTGTTTTATCACTCAGTTGCCTTATATAACAACCATAACGTTCTCTCAATTGATTGATTTTTTGAGAAGTGACTGTAATAAATGGATGATGTGTTTTGTTTTACGAAAAAGGAACCCTTTTCTTTACAGAATGTTCATAAAAAAATTTATTGCTATCGTAAAACTCATATAAGTCTTTATCGGAAAGCTTGGATACTAAATTTTCTTTGGAGAAAGTAATTCTCTTTCTTTCTACGCGGTGTCCCATATAAGAATGCACACTACAGGGATCTCGTAAACCAGAAGAGATACAAAGATGATTAAATTAGAGAAAAGTTGCGCTTTGCTGAACCCTTCAAAGTCACGATTCGAAATCTAAAAAAATCCGATTTCTTCCGAAGATATTTGGGAAAAACCGAATTTTCCCGATTTCGTTTTTATTTTTTTCTGACTCTATTTAAAAAGATATTACAAAATAAATTTCACATTCTCATTGCCACTTTTTCTGCTCTACAAGCCGGCGTTCTTAGATTTTCAATGCGACGTTTCGTTTCTTGGCAACCATCATCAACTTAATTTTTTTAAATAGTCGAAAAATTTTGTTTTATTCCTAAAAAATTCTAATTTTAATTCTAAATCCCGCGGCATACCGCTTCTTACATTTATCCGACGTTTCGGACGAAAAATCATCATCAATATTATTTGATGGTTATTACGAAGGAACGAAACGTCGGATCAAAAATCGAATTACGTTATCATGTAGAGGAGAACAAATTACATGGGAATGTGGATTTTATTTTGACCTGTCTTCTTTTGTGAAATCAGAAAAAAATTAATTGCCAAAATTTATGTTTAAAATTTCAAGAATTCGTAGATTTTTTCTGATTCTACTGTAAGAGATAGATTAAAATAAATTTTACATTTTTATTGTCGTTTTTCTCGTCTACAACATGACGTCATTCAATTTTTGATTCTACGTTTTGGCTTTTCTCGACCATTATCAACTTTTTTTTAAATAATCGGAAAACTTTATTTTAAAACAGTTAAAAAAAAGTTGATAATGGTCGAGAAAAGCCAAAACGTAGAATCAAAAATTGAATGACGTCATGTTGTAGAGGAGAAAAACGAAAATACAAATGTAAAATTTATTTTAATCTATCTCTTACAGAGTAGAATCAAAAACAAATCTACAAATTGTTGAAATTTTAAACATAAATTTTGGCAATTAATTTTTTTCTGATTTCACAAAAGAAGACAGGTCAAAATAAAATCCACATTCCCATGTAGATTTTTCTCCTCTACTTGACAACGTAATTAGATTTTTGATCCGACGTTCCGTTCCTTCGTAATAATCATCAAATAATATTGATGATGATTTTTTCGTCCGAAACGTCGGATAAATGTAAGAAGCGATATCTCGTGGGATTTATAATTAAAATTAGAATTTTTTAGGAATAAAACAAAATTTTTCGACTATTTAAAAAAATGAAGTTGATGATGGTTGCGAAGAAATGAAACGTCGTATTGAAAATCTAAGAACGCCGGCTTATAGAGCAGAAAAAGTGGCAATGAGAATGTGAAATTTATTTTGTCATATCTTTTTAAATAGAGGCAGAAAAAAATAAAAACCAAATCGGGAAAATTCGGTTTTTCCCAAATATCTTCGGAAGTAATCGGATTTTTTTAGATTTCGAATCGCGACTTTGAAGGGTTCAGCAAAGCGCAACTTTTCTCTAATTTAATCATCTTTGTATCTCTTCTGGTTTACGAGATCCCTGTAGTGTGCATTCTTATATGGGACACCGTGTATACATATAATTAAGACATATGTGAGTGCTATAAAAATATCAGTAGTCAAGAATTTTTTTTTGTTTTCAATGCAACTATTTCTGGCTCTATCCTTAAAAAGGAGGAACAAATACTTTTTCTATTTAATAAAACCATCATTTCCATGCAATTTTTTGAAAAATAATATTAGTTATTATTTACGGGAAGTGAATAATGATATTCACGGTCTATGACCAATCACAATCAAGCATTTTTATTATTTACGGTTATTTGAGCCAATCACAAAATAATTTTAATAAAATTTCTAAAACACTAAAGCAAGCTGATAAAAACAATTGCCGAATCATTGTGTCAAAAGTATACACTGTTAACCTGAATGTTAAGACGTCAAAATTTAAAGATAGGTACATCATTTATAAAAATTTTAATAATATGATTTTCAGACTTCATAATAAAATAGTTGTAGAAAAAGTATAGTATTCAACTCGCGGTATCTTCACAATCCTACACCCGAAAATCGTCAAATTTTCACCAAGGCAAGAAATCAATACAATCAAACTATCTTAGAGACCAAAAATGGTTTAAATAACCGCATAAAAGACAAAGTGCTTTCCTGTCCTAACGGCAGCAAATCTTTCTGGTCACTTCCCAAAAACATTAGTCAAAACTTCAGCACTTTTCCTCCCCTGACCACTGATACCGAGATTATCTCCATCTCTAAAGGGAAAGCTGAACTATTTGCCAAACAGCTCGCTGCCAATTCCACCATAATTCCTCCTGCCAATTTTGCTCTTCCAACCGCTATGTCTGTACCCCACAAAATGTCCAACATAATACTTAAAGTCAAACAAGATCAAAACATTCTTCTATCCCTCGACACCAAAAAGTCCTTCGGTCTGGATGGCATACCTGCAATTGTTTAAAAATGCGCTCCAGACCTTGCACCCATATCAGCTGGTCTTTTTCATATCTTCTATAACAAGGGTATCTTTCCCGATAGCTGGAAGACTGCTCGTGTGCAGCCTGTCCCGAAGAAAGGTTCCAAGTCCCTTTCACCCCATTATAGACATATCTCTTTTCTTTCTGTTGTTAGCAAAGTTATTAATATCTAGGAAAACACAAAATCATCCCTTTTCTATCAGTACTTCCACCGATTTTATTCTGAAGAATTAGCCGCTATAATTCCCCCCTTAATTGCTTCTAACAGAACAACCAGAGGCGCGTTATGTATGCATCCCTTTACTAACTGTCCAGCTACAAAAGCCTAAAACATGACATTTCTCTCGCTCATTCGTACCTAGGGTTTCCAGATTATGGAAAAAATTGCCTGCAGATGTTTTTCCTTCCCCTCCCAATCTCCAATCCTTTATATCCCATGTCAGTAGACTGCATTTCCCTTCTCTTCAGACATCCACGGTACGGTAGTACTTAGGCTTGAAGTGTACGTGGGCTATCGCAGATAAAAAAAAACTATTATTTACTGTCATTATCGCTTGTGAATTGAAGCAAGTGTCTATGGAAACCATGATAATAAGCGCGTACCTACGTTCTGAAAAATTCTGTATAATATTGTATAAAACGTTATTTGCACATTTTCCTGCGCAACATTTTCTTTCTTGGCAAGAAATAAAAGTATTCCCAAGCATGGAAGATTTCACCTAACGACGACTATAAAATCACGAAATGATATGCCGACACTGCATCCAGCGCAGCGTCTAACGTAATTTATTCGCAAACGTTTTAGAGCATTCAGGCGTGCAGAATGTGAACATTAGGGAAGCGCTCTAAAGTAAATATTTAACTTCGGGTGTGTCTTTAAGGCGACGATAGAGTAGTATTTTAAAAATAGTGTAGTTTCGGAGTTCACAGGGAAGGCTGGTATTGAAAAAAGAGCAGCATAACTGTTGTAATAATAAGATTTCACATTTTTTCTATTTTCTTAGTAGAAAGTGGGGTCGGAATTATGTTATTTACTAGAAATGCCTTAAGAATCAATTTAACGTTCAAATTTTCTTGGCGAACATTCGTCATCTTAGGCGAGTGACGTCATGACATTTCGGCCGTTTCACTAGTTCCTATTATGAGGCGACTGGACACCTATGCATGTATTGCTTTCGCAAGTGTTTAATTAATCCTAGACTGGGGTGCCAAGAACCTTGTTCAGTCCAACGCCAAAATCCGGCAACAATTACCCCATCCACATGAATGGCCAAGCCCTACAGAACAATAAAACGTTCTTGTTGGCATCGCTTTCGAACATGATCTCAGCTGGTATAAGAATATTACTTTAATAGCCACATCGGCCCTGCCAACTTACACACTCTCTATGTTTCCCAAATGAGACCTAACCTAGCCCAGTGAATACAAAGCTGTTCCTGGGACGTCCCAGCGATGTTAATCTGGGATATATCCGCCATCCCAGGGACGTTTCGTAATATCCCATAAATGCCATAGGACGTCTCTGGGACGTACTTTGAGGACAGCTCGGGCTGTATCTCGGAACATCCCATAAAGGTTACACAGGACGTACATATGTAGGATCATTGTTGGACATTCCTTACACCGTAAAGGGTCTGGATACATTTTATAGCATTATCAATTCAAAGGCAAAGACCGCAACTTTGGAGAAATTGTTGAAAAAATTCATAGAATCGTTTAGGATGATCATCGGCTGAAGTTGGGTGAGATAGCTATGTGAGCAAGCTATCCTCGCGATAGATGCCGCGACTGCTTATTTGTTACTAGGTGAGACATCACTACATACCAGAGACCAAACAACAATCAAAATAGTTTAGAGCGACCGACTCCAAGGAAGGCAAAAGCAATTTAGTCCACTGGAACAGTTATAGCAACCGTTTTTTGGGATTCCAAAGGCACTTTTTCATAGATTACCTTGAAAAGGAATAAACAAAGGACTATGCGAGCTTACTTGATCAACGAAAGCAAAATATTTGCGAAAAACGTCCCTGCTTAGCAAAGAAGAAAATTATGTTCCAACAGGACAATGTCCCTTGTCACAAATCAGTAACTGTCAGTGCAAAAATTTATCAGTTATGCTTTCGACTGGTTCCTCATGCGCCTTATTCACCAGATTTGGCCCCATTGGATTTCAATTTATTTTCGAACTCGAAAAAATTTCTTCGAATCGGATTCAGAAGTGATTGCTGCCACAAGCGTATCAACGGGTTGGACAAATCGGCCAATAACGACGGTATAAAGGCCTTAAACATCACTAAAATAAATATATAGAGCTACACGGAGACTGTAAAAAAAACCTGTTTTAAGCAATATCTTGCTGTTTTCTTTCTTACACTGGAAACTTTTTATCCCATCGTCGTACACACGAAATTGTCCTAAAATCCTTCCTATTTTCCTGCCATGGTTCGTATGCGAATAAAAGTATCCTGCTTTATTTTACTGGCCACTATTGTCCATAAAATAAAACGTAATGCAGCGTGTGATGTTGAGACGTGAGCAATGTATGTTAAAATTGCATTTATTCTTCCATAAAACCAAAGTTGATGTATAAATAAATCTTCGAGGCGTGCGGACATGGCAAGTATTTCTCTGAATCTTTGGCTTTATATAAAAACTGAACTAATTTTTACATAGAACAATGTAACAAGAGGTGTAAGATCAATCTTAAACTGACACTTTTAAAGCCGGATTCACTATTGCCAAAACCGGTCTAATTTGGCAATCAAGGGCTTAAATTAACAGTGCGAGAAAAAATTAGTACAGTAGGTAAAGGTGTCCATATACACTTGAGACATTTCACACATTCGGCGAATATTTTTTCACGTAAAAATATTTAAAAACAAAATATCTTCGCCTCTACACGTTTTGGGTTTGTAATTTTCAAGAACCCGAACTACTTCATCTATGTTCTTTGGTAACGGTCAGTTACCAACAGTTATAAACATTCTTTCTTATGTACTCTCTGTCTTTTATTGTAAATGTGGTTGGTAAATCGACTTCCAACTCACGTCGTATAATCTGTGAGGGTTTTCCTGCGATGTCTTCAACGGCTTTCCTTTTGCAGCTAGTGGATACAATGTAAAAATCCGGCCCTGACCCAAACACAAGTTGTGTAAATGTTACTAGAAATGACATGTCTCAACGCCACCATTAAAATCTTTCATGATATTGTCAAAACCTGACAGATCGGCTAGTAGATTTAAATCTTAACCAGTATTAAATAGTAAATATTTTAAGTTAAAGACCTATTCAATAGCTACTAAACTACTATTACAATCAGCCCCGCATCGAGTTATTTTTCATTCCATTTATTCCAATAGTAAACAAAAAAAGGATAATCTCTTTACCAATTATTCAAATTTTTAAATCTACCTCTACCTGCCAGAAATCCATGCTTTTAATCCATTATGCATTAGAACGGTGGCTTTACGATTTAAAGAGCTATTTGTTTATGTTTAAATTTGTATTTATTTATTTTTTACTTTATAAAGGCTTTAAGAGGTTTATCTACGTAAAAATACTTTAAATTTCTCTTGTAATGGTTTGTGATTTAAAGTAGAATTTATGTTTTCGAGCAATAAGGGATTTCCAGCCCACGAATTATATGACGGTCCTCCACCTACTTTTTGAGAACGGCTGTTGTCCGGCTTTCCGTTATGTAGCATATTTGCAGACTACTAAAACAACGCAATAACTGTAGGTTAATACTCATCAACAATCATAAATACCACAGGCTGAAGGATTAGAATAATATACCAATATACAATTCTTATTTTTCGTGATAAAAAATTTTAGTAACTTATTTCCATAGCTTGGTGACGAAATTTATATTGGTGCTAGGCTAGGACTGAACCTTGGGGTACGCCAGCATTTATAGAGGATGGAAGTTAAATGAGTGACCGTCCACCACGACAGATATGCGCCGATTAGAGATGATACAAAATACTAGGAACAGGTACCTTGTAACAGGTATGAGCGCATAACAGATAGGTACAGGTAACAGGTATATATTTTATCAAAAATACTAGGTTCCGCTGTACGCGTATTTCCTACCCATCAGATCGGAGTCACGCGTCAGCCGTTCACCAGATAAATACGTATAATATGTAGAATGAGAATTTAGAGATCTGTGTGACAAGTAGACTTCATTCAAATAAGTATAAGTATTATTTACGTGAAATACGCTTTGTTGAGCAGCCAGCGCCGCCGATCCCGAGATCTGTCTCGGTGTATGGAGTATTTTCAGTATTTTGATATTTGATACACAGTGATAGGTACGATTATTATTGATCCGTATTTCTCTGTCACGCCGTTCAGCTGATATTTTTTATTTCCGATATTTTCCCCGAAAGCACGTTCCCGCACACAAGATATCAATTAAAGATTAAATTATTTTATTATTTATATTATACAGGGTGAGCCGGGAGGAACGCACCAAATTCTAGGAGTGTACTCTACACGCAAACATAAGTCGAGAAAAACTCAAAAGTTGTAATCAGATTTTTATTTTTTTCCAATTACAAATGTTTTAAAAATATGATAAAGATGTTTTATTTTTATTTTTTGTTTTTCTTTGCCGGTGTATAGATGATAATCATGCCGTTGTAAAGGGTGTCTTTGAACATTTTTGTGTTAAAAAATTGAATTTAAAAAAAATTACGTAAGGTGTTTTTTTAAAACGTTGTAATTTGAAAACAAATGAAAATCGGATTACAAGTTTTGGGTTCTGTCGGCTTATATTTAGGTACGTGTAGAATACACTCCTAAAATTTGGTGCGTTCCTCCCGGCTCACCCTGTATATAGCCGGAAAATAGCATGGAATAAATTAATTTGATTATTTAAGATCAATAAATAATTTATTTTGTTACCTATTAGTTATTTCAGTTGTATGATATATATTTTCTGATGTAATTAAATTCATGTTTTTCCGAAATGTATTTTGAATTATACTTTTTAAATTTGTTTTAAAAAAAATGACCGGAAGTTCCTATTTTTATTAATATTCCGGCCAAAAACAGGGTGGCAGACATGTCACTCCCTGTTAATACAAATGCTTGGAGTCAATACAAAAAGGCCTCATGTTGCTCGCATCCCGGTACAGATTGGACCAGTGGCGCATCCAGGCGGTGGGGGGGTGTTTGGGGCTGCAGCCCCCTCAGGCCGAGATCCTAGACACAAAAAATTAAAAAATGCACTATAAATTGAAAAAATGCATCGAATTTTGATACCTCACCTCACGCTGCAGACTGTCAGCCCCAAGGCAAAATAGCCACCCAGGGCAAAATAGCCCCCCAGGACAAAATCCAGGGTGCGCCACTGGATTTGACGCCTCTAACTCCTGGCCTAGTAGCATCTTTTCCGGGATAATCGGTATCAGAGAATCCAGTTTTACTTTTTTTCCTAATTTTTCGCTTTACATTGCAATTTTTTAAAATGTTTAATGCTTCGTATATAGGTTTCCATGGCTTCGTGGGCCCTAAGCATAGTGCCTACTTTGTCTAACGGATAATCCGGCATCTCAATAGACTTTATCGATTATTAAATGCAGTTATATTGTTAGACGTCATTTTCACCCCAAACTACTATTAGAACTACTAATTTTCTTTGTTACACCCAATGTATCGTTTTCTTCCCCTTGTTTATTTTTACTTATAACGCAGGACATCGCATTCGTTGGCATGTGATCATTTACTTTGTTTGCAGTTTCCGATTTTCTTATTCTATATCCATACTAATATAATAGGCACCTATATAAAGAGAGACAGAATATTTATTTTTCGACTATTTAATAAAACCATCATTTTCTTGCAACTTTTGAAAAATAATATTAACGTGGGTTTATGTAGACCACTTTTAATTTAATTTAACCCTGATTTAACTTCACATTAATCGAGTTAGTACGAGTTAAATACACATCAAGGCAAAGGAGTATTTATCCACAATTTAAGAACAACTTTAATTTAATTTTGCTTTAAGAAGTTCGCCAACTTTTATCTTCTTAAGGTAAAATTAATTAAAAATGAAGTTGCGCGTGTGCGAGATGTATTGGTAAAATATAAAATTCCCTAGACGAATCGAATTCTGGCCTTCCTTTAATGATTAAAACGTTTTTTTCCGTTACAAAACTTGATTTTACCCATAATTTACAAGCAACAAAAACCACGAAACGATAACAGTAACTAAACGCAGAAATGGAAATGACAGCTGGCGTAAAATATTCACAAAGTAATGCCAACTTTTCACACTTTTGGTATTATGTACACCCGCGTAAATCTATATTTCTCTACCTATATATAAAAGAGTAAACTAGTAAACTTACTGACTGACATATCAATGCACGGCCCACACCGCTGGGTTTAGAAACTTGAAACTTTGCACAGAGGTTTCTTATATAATGTAGGCGTCTACTAAGAAAGGATTTTTCAAAATTCAACCCCTAAGGGGGTAAAACAGGCGTTCAAACTTTGTATGGAGGAAAATTTCACAGAAGTATTATAAAAAATAAATGTTTAAAAACGTGTTTCATAGTTTCTTATAAATCAACCCCTAAGGGGGTGAAATGGTGGTCCAAGTTTGTAATTTAATTATAACTAACCTAACATGTATTCATAATCATGACACCAAAACTACACCATTATCACTTATACCACGCGGACGAAGTCGGGGCGCGGGCGAAAGCTTGTATTATATAAAAGAGGAAACTGCTCACACCGCTGGGCCTAGAAACTTAAGATTTTGCACAGAGGTTTCTTATATAACGTAGTCATCTACTAAGAAAGGGTTTTTCAAAATTCAACCTCTAAGGGGTGAAACAGGGGTTCAAACTTTTATGGAGAGAAAATATTAGATGGGCGTATTAACTCGAAACTTTATAGAAGTACTCTAAAAAATATCGTTCATTTAAGCAGCAATTTCTAAAATAGAACTTATTTAGAAGTCAAGAAAATATTAGAAAAACTAAGTTTTTAACAACATTAAAAATTACAGGACAAAAATTTGGAAGATAGTAACCAGTCTTAAACAATTTTAATGAATTCCAGGATGAATTCTTTACCTCCGCATATGAAGAAACATATTTATATGAATGATATATGTACAAAAAAACTCATATACCATTGGCAATACACGAATACTCCATTAGCAAAGTTAAAGTTTTACAGGCAAAATTTTCTGGAATATTATTTCTGTCGAATAAAGCAATATTAGAAAAAATTTAAAAAGTTGTAAGTATGAAAAAGTTAAATTACAGGAGGTATAGATGTTGTAGGTATATATGTACATTACGTAAAAACAATGCGTTCGTTTGGAAAAAAGTAAGCTAATATATTAAAACTTAAATTGAAAAGGTAAAAAGTTTTCTTATACGTCTTACCTTTTTACATCATTTCTTCTCAAAAATAAAGCAAAGTTAAATTTTATCTTTTTAGTTGTTTTTTCTTTTAGATCCCTGTAATAATGTGTCGGTATATAAATGAAGAAGATAATACAGGGCTATAAAATACAAATTGTTAAAAACTTTACTAGAACGATAATTTAAGAGGAGTTATTATTCGCAAAATAATTCCAAGGTTATTATATTTCTATGTAATCGGGCGACATGGATAGTTTCGAGAAATTTTAACACACCTTTAATATGCATAATTTTCCCCACACCTGACACCATGGTGTCAGGTGTGGGATAGCTTTAAGCCTGGTGAATGAAAATTGAATTATTCCAAAAGGGAAAATTAGAATTACCGTCAGTTTCTCCAACACTAGACCGGTCTGATTTGGCAACCAAAAGTTTTAAATTGACCAGTGTAAAAATAAGACAACTAAGTTTTATAATAAGGATTTGTTTCTAAGTTTGTTCGCTAATTTATAAAGAAAAGGGTAATTTTGGTACGTATTTTCCCCAATAAGAGAACTAAATTCTAGCAACGCGTTTCAAGTTAAAAATTATTTTGAAACCCAGCAAATCGCTGAAATATTAGAATAGCTCACAAGTTTTAAATGACAGGACAAAAATCTGTTAAAGCCTCACTGATCATGTAGGAGATCCTAATTTAAACCAGTACTAAATCTTATACCTTTTTAGTGAATCTGCACATTTAATTGTTTGTTCTATAAAACAAACATTTCATTTTTTTCAGTTTTGTTTTATGCATACCTACGATATAATAATTTGAAACAAAAATTATAATAAAGAAATTGTCAAAGCAATGTCACTTTCCTTTTAGCTTTTACAGATGTATTTCTCTGTCTTTTTATATTTAGTTACCATTACGACAGCAAGATACATTTACATAAGCAAGTAGCAAAAACATTTTCCTTTTCAAAACTTTTCAATAATACATCGCCGCTTCTATTGTGCTGAACTTTCAAAAATTCATTCTCTAAAACAAAGTAAACCTTGCAAACTTTGCGTCTGCTTTTAAATTTCTTTATTTATAGAATAATCTAGCGAATATACTATAGCCAAAAACTAATCTTTCGCCGTAGAAGAATCTCAACTTAAGAAAACTGAATTTGAAGCTAGTTTAAAGTTGACAACGTTGTCAATATTAATGCTTGTTCGTTCTCAAACTAATGAAGTGAAAAATAAACTTTATTCGACACTGACTGCAAATTATGAAAGAGTTTTGAAAGAGACAAGTATTTTTTAGAACAACGGGGGAAAATTGGTTTTAATTCTGTAAAACAAAGGAAAGTTTTTAGAAAATTAACAAAGAAAATATACAGTGCGGCCCTCCCGTTTATTTTTTGAACCGGTAAAGATGAAAATTTAATATTTGGAGCAGTTCAATCCAATACAAATGGTATTTTTCGATATAAATGTAGCACTTTTATTATTCAAGATGACGGCGGGCGCCATTTGGAACAAAGTTATGAAAGAGTCTTAATAGAAAATAATATTTTTTTGAAGAATGACGGAAAATTGGTAAATAAAGGAAAGTCCTAACGCAGAAATCAAGATAAAAGTTTATAAAAATTAGGAAAAACTGTCAAGTTACTTTAAACCAGATGGGGGAAACTATGTGGAAATATAAAATGAAAAAAGTAAATAAACAGAGGATTTAGGTCGTGGATTCCAGAATTTATTAAAAAGGTTTAAAATCTTGTACCGGTTTTGACACCTTTTAGTTAATAATTAGTTACATATATTTTGACAAGATATTTTCCTATTATTGTTAATAACATGATAACTAACAACAGAAAAACTGATATTCTATCAGTTCTGCTTGATTTCCAAATATTTTTTTCTGGGAAGTGTTGCTTAAAAGAGTTTAGTTCTATTACTATGAAAAATACATATCTAAATTGTCCTTTTCCTTGATATTGGCGAAGGTATTTATAACACAAAGCTTAGTCATGTTATTCTTAAGCTTGTCAATTTAAACACTGAACTGTCAAATTAGAACGGTCGTAACAATAATAAATCTGGTTTGAATTGCTTAAAAATATATCACAGAAAAAGAATAAAACTAAAAGAAGTCGATGGGTTCTCATACGTAGATAGTGTGATAAAAAAAGACAATCAAAGCAAACGCTACGAAGATAGCGGAACAACACAAAAAAAAGCATTTTCACAGAAAAAACAGCTATTACCCGCTCCGGTCTCCGGTCTAGACCCAGGACACGCCAATAAGAATATACATACATAATAGCAGCCTTGTTATAAAGTGAAACAGCGCCGGTTTCATCAACAGAAAGAACAAGGACTATAAATATTTAGAGGTCAAAAATCTTTACAACTACATTTGTAAGAAAAAATATAGGTTTGAATTGATCAAACGTAATACAAATAAATCGATAATCAATCACATAATAAATTTTTTTTTAAATTTAGTACTTTAACTAAATATTTTCCTTGTGTACTTCTCTGGGAGAGCGGTTCGAGCCAACGTGGACTCTTAAGTTTCTGGATGCCATTGGCTACATTAGCGCTTTTAAATTTCCTTATTGGTCAGTGGAAAATTTTCTTTTGGCCAGCGTTAGAACCACAGTAATTTTTCACTACAATATTTCAATCAGTTAAAGCTTTTGGAGTGGTGTGGATGCGTAATCTCTTTGGCCAAATTTAGATTCAATCTCCGTTATGTAGTAAAAAAAATTATAGGTCAGCATTCTGATAAAAATGCTTTGCGAAGGCTTGACTAATATAGAAGTTCTGGCTAGTCATATGATATAGTTGGCCAATAATGCATTTAAATCCTAAAGGCCGTCATTAACGTTAAACTTGTTTTACTCAAAATAAGGGATGTTTGTAGTACATTGATGCTTTCACTGCCGGCGCCCGATGGCATGTATGCATTTGCCTAGGTCGCTGCACGGTCTTCGTCTGCAGTTTTATGGGCTTTTTTTCACACGAAAGCGGCAGAATAGACGATTTCAATTTTGAGTGATCGTACTTATAATATTCTTAACTTGCGAAAAATTAAACAATATCAGTTGTATTTGGCCTCATTTTATACAAAATTGGGGCATTTCAATCTATGTTTATTCTTGGCATTACAAACCCCAACTTGCCAAATTTCTGACGAGAGAAGATGTTGCTTTTCAGTCGACTTTTGTTTGTTTAGGACCTAGTCTAAGTACAAGTGTTCAGTGTAGTTTAATTGGGCCGGCAATTTCAGAGATTTGTTTGAGTTTATTTTTATTTGGTTTTACCCTGATTTTTACCTGCTATTGTTACCAACTGTGTAACATCTTGTTATTGTTAAAAGACACAGAGTAATAATAAATTATTAATATATATATATATATATATATATATATATATATATATATATATATATATATATATATATATATATATATATATATTAGAGGCACAGATTAACTTCTTCGCTAGTGCAGAACAAGAAGACCGTAAAATGAAAAATAAAATGAGGACTATTTTTTGTTCTGCACTAGCGAAGAAGTTAATCTTCGCACTTACATTTAATATATTACCTATAGAACGACGAAATTTCCCCTATTTTGTACTATATACAGGGTGCGGCTAAAGTCAGTTAACCGAATTACATATTAATAAAAACAAACAATGACGGAATACCAAACCTTGGTTTATTATTAAAACAAACTTAGAAAATGATACAAAAACATACAAATAACTACATTTTATGTTCAAAGTGTGAACCACCTTCATCAATTCATTTTTGGCATCGCTTATATACGGTAAAACAGGCACGAAGAGTTTGAAATTCTTCTTCAATCCTCTCTTTTAAATGTCGTATATCGCGTATTGGGGTGGCAAAAACTTTATCTTTAAGTACTCCCCATAAGGGCGAAGTCACACGGCGTCAAATCTGGCGACCGCGCGGGCCACTCAATTCTGCCTCTTCTCCCTATCCAATCGCCAAATTCGTCATTTAAAAAAGCACGAACTTGTTGTCCGTCTTGTTGAAAATATTGAATGTCTTGTAACTGCGCTGCGCTGCCATCTCGATATGACTCGGATGAACGACACGCGTATACTAAACTATCTAACCCCCCTCTCACTCTGGAAAACGGGATAAAGTAGTCGCGCGTGATTATTTTTGATAGCGTTAACTGACTTTAGCCGCACCCTGTATATAATTTGTCTAATATGCATGTACGTGTAATTTTCATTGGGTTTGTCCGGCAACAGAATAAGTAAAAAACTACTAAATCGATTAAAACAATACTAATTATCATAATTCAGTTAGCAGGTTCGAAATAAAGCGTAACGTAACTAAATATAATTTATAACCTAAAAAAGTCATAATTTAAAACATTGGATTATATACAACGCCACACTTATTACTAAACTTAACTAATACACATACATAAATACACACATACATACGTATATATTTACACCGGCACGCGTTACGACCCCTAGCCGAGGAAGTCTAACGCGGCAACGCGACCGGAATGCGGCCGAGGCTGATTTAAATCCTAGGTAATCCAGTTGCGCGGTGATGGGGGGGGGGGGGGGGACTCTTCCCGACAGCCTTGCAGAGCCGGGGGGGGGGGGGGGGGGGGATAATTTACACAAGGTTTGAAAAAATTTAAATATGTACAAGTTGGTATTTACAAAAATGAATTTATCATCGCTAGAAAAACTCCACTGAAGAAAACAGCTTCAAAGAAAAGAAAAAAGTAATTCCGGTACCGGGAATCGAACCCGAGCCTCCTGGGTGAAAGCCAGGTATCCTAGCCACTAGACCATACCGGATCGTATTTTAAGAATAACTTTCAAGTTTTATACGGAACAACCAATGGCATCTGTGGCAATGGTAATGAATAATCTGTGTTGTGCATATATCATTGGTATAATAAATAATATAAATAATAAAATATATATAAAATAACATGTCTCGACTGAGTGACTGACTGACTGATTCATCATCGCCGAGCCGAAACCGCTGAAGGTATAAATATGAAATTTGGCAGATTATTTATTTTATAGACTCACTAAGAAGGGATTTTTAAAATTCAACCCCAATAAAATTAGTGATAAGGGGGTTGAAAGCTTGTCTTGTATGGAGAAAACATATTGGTTGGTTCTGTTAACTTGAAACTTCATAAATGTACTCTAAAAATTAAATGATTAAACACGTGTTTTACAGTTTTTAATAAATCAACCCCTAAGGGGGTAAAATGGAGGTTTAAAGTTTGTGATGGAGTAAAATATACCGCGGACGAAATCGCGGGCGCAAGCCAGTATACCATATTTCTTATGTCTGAATTTCATAAAAAGTTTATATTTTTGTATGCTTTTTCTGTTCATTTATTAAATACCTACTAGTGCAAAAAAATAGCGTCCTGATTTTTTGCCCCAAGTCCCGATCCCGATTTTGAAGATGTTGGATCTGGCAACCCTAAATGCCACATGTTATGATTTGAAATTAATATTGTTAGTTTATACCTATTCTAAATTTGAAAAAAAAAAAAGATGTTACAAAGAACAACAATAACCAGTCAAAATTGGTGACGAAAGAGCATAACTGTTATCCAGGTAATATGCTGCGAAAGATACGAAATTAGTTAAAGTTTGTTCAACGCGCGCTGGAATAGAAAGTTAAAAATAAAATACCTAAACAGTCGGGAAAAAAATCGTTCTTCATTAAAAGTTAAAAAGTAATTGACAGCGGTGGGATTCGAACCCACGCCCTTTCGGACTGGTGCCTAAAACCAGCGCCTTAGACCGCTCGGCCACGCTGCCTTATACCGAAAGTTCCTGCATTGTTGTAAATACAGTAGATACTGTTATTCATGAGAATAATAAAATTATTTTAAATTAATGTTGGTATTCTATTCTAGAAAGGAATTTTTTAATCTAGTCTTGAAAAGAATACGAAATTGTGAATGTTTATGTGCAATTATCTCACAAAAATAAGTCCATATTATGATAATAAAAATCGAGATTAACTGGTAGGTAAGTACCTACCTACCTATTTTTTTAAAATAACGCGCTTAACGCTGTCAATTTGTTTAGGTATCTACCTATATTATGCAATGAGCATTTTGATGGCCATTAATGTGACTTGCATACACTATTTTGTTTACGATCAGTAACAATAATGAAAAACAAAAATTTGAATTTTCAAAATTTATTATAGGGTTAATGTGCCTGTTTGCGACCGGTTAACAGAAATTTCAACTTTGAGATGTAATAAATATAAGAAAATTAAGCCAAATTTCAACTATTATAGCATTTTTTGTTTTGTTAAAGTCTTAAGATAGGTTTACAATTGCAATTTTAGAATTTTTATTTATAATTATTGAATAAATTGAATAAATGTTAAAAAAGTGAATTTTAACCTATTTACGACCACCGGTCGCAATTCTCGACCACTTTGAAGTCGGTTCTCGACCGCTTATAAATAATATGATCTTTACAGATACCTAGGTGCATAGGCGGTTCTAGACCTCTATTTTTGGGGGGCCGAAGCCCCTATTCTTCTTTTCCTTTTTGCTTTGTAAATTGGTCTATTGGTAAGATGGTAAGTATTCTTATTCAGGGGCTAGGCGGCTAGGCGCTCACTCAGTTGGATTTGGGAGGGCTAATTCGAGATTTGGGGGGCGAGGCCCCCCAAGCCTCCACCTAAAACCGCCTATGCCTAGGTGTCTATCAACTAAAACAAAAATAGGAACCCAAAACAAAAACGTTTATTATAAAAACAAATACAAATTCTGAGATTATCACAAAAAAAAACTTAACACTTCTCTTAACATTGGTCACACTTATACTCTTTTAAAGCTGCAATACTGTAAGGAATTTTAGAAAATTCGGTGCATTTTTTGTGATACCATTTATCACAAAAATCACAGCCGATATTTCTATCATCATCATCCTCTGTGTCACTATTCAAGTTTCCATTACACACACTGCATGGTATTTTACGTTTTTTAAAAGTTTCCTCGTCACTGTTTTTTTTCTTAGGCTTTATTTTTTTTCTTAACTTATTTTCCTTTAATGTCTTTCTTTCTTCCTTTCTTTTGTGAATATCTATTTGTTTTTGGGATTTTTCAGTATCTTTTTTTCTATAAAATGCTCGCCACTCTTCGGAGGAAATTGCACTTGGAGCTTTATTTTCTGTTTTTTTTTCTCTATTTGTGTTCTTGCTTCTTTTGATGGGATCGGGATATTTAAGATGATTTTCAAATGCATTAGTAAGTGGAGATGGTATTTTGTCTTTATTTTTGTTATTTGAATTATTATTTTCAAATAATTCATTATCTTGATGGGTAGTTTTAGAATCAATGTTTATGCTATCTGATGGCTCGGTATCTTGTTTAGTATACGGCTTAATTATTTTAATTTGTTTAATAATTTTGTCTTCTTCATTATTGGTACACTGATGGTCACTCTTTGGACTGTCAGAATTGATAACAGTAATTTCCGAGGTAATTTCCATATTTTGAATAATGTCAATAGGATTATGAGATGATTTAACAACTTGACTACCATCAAAATCTGTGTTCCTAAACATATGAGCGTTGATAGAAGCATCTTTATTTTTATTAATGTTGTTTTCGGAAATGTCTATAATGGGCAATCCTAGTTCATGTACTTCTTTTTCTAAATTATTTATAAAAGAGGTTGTAAAACAACTTTCAAGGCTTACGCTAGGAATATCAATCATGGTGCTGTTAAAAATTGTGGGCGTATGATTATCCTCTTTGGGCCCTTCAGATCCTTGATCTATTATTATTATTGATGGGTTTTGTTCAGATGAACTTGTACTGGGTGCATTTATATTTATATCATACTCATTTGTATATAAGGGCAGTATATTTTTCATGGGTTCTTTGGATTTATATAAGTTTGAAGGTAATTCACAACCTTGGTCAAAAATTGAATCGTCATCGTCATGAGCATGACGGGAATGTTGTTTAGTTGTCTGCGAATTCTGTGATACTTCTGTTGCCATTGCATTAGAGCTCATGCTTCTTTTTCTTGGTGACAAAACTTCTTGTAGCAAATTTACTTCATTCAAAATAACATCGACGTTTATGCCATATGACTCTAAATCAGTTTTTATTTTTTCAATCACTTTTTTAGTAGATGTAATATCACGCTGGGTTATATTTTCACTTGATTTTCTGGTGATTGGTTTTTTCAGCTTTTCTGCTGTGTTAATTACACATTTTGAATAGTCAACCGCATTGGGATTCAGGGGATATAATCCACATTTTCTAAAGCCGTTTTTTATATATACTTCAAGTTGATCTGTTTTTGATAAAACCCCATTAAAAATGCTACAAAAATTTATTTTTGTGACAGCACAGTTAATATTTTCAGGCTTACATTGCCAATCACGAACTGTGTTTTTCCAGTCAGTTTTCATTGGCTTAAAAACACTGACGTCTGCTGGTTGAAGGATGTGCGTAGTATTGGGTGGTAACGCATAAAGGATTACTTGATTTTCTTCGCACCACTGACTAAGGGCATACGTCATATGGGATTTGTGTCCATCTACAAATACAATTATTGGTCTTTTTATGTTTTCTGTTAGTACCCATTTATGAAATTCATTTGCGATGTATTCGAAAAATACCTCGGAGGTCATCCATCCCTTATCGGATTTTCCTAAAACCCAATTACTAGGCATACTTTCCACTACCGCTCTGGGTGGCCTGACATAGGGAAATAAGACTAGGGGTGGAGCAATTTTTCCAGCAGCATTAAATACGATGAGTACAGTGATGTTTTCTTTCTCATTTCCAAGTTTAATACTATATAAATTTTTAAATCCTTTGGGTCCCAATACTTTGCCTGACTTTGGACATAAAGCAAAACCCGACTCGTCTCCATTAAATATTCTATTAGGGTCATCCAATACGTCTAATAAATTTCTGTCCGTTAAGAATTGAGTAAGTTCCCTAAACCATTTTCTTATGCCTTCTTCGCTTATAATTGCTCTGGCTTTGTTAATTCCTTCAGCTTCTCTTAAAGAAATTTCCGAGGGGCGGCTAACTTCCAAAAGAGGTGTACACAGATTTTAAATCAGTATTGATTTAATCTGATTTAACACGATTTAATTGCTGTAACGCGCTGCCCAGCACTGTAGGTGATGCCAAATTGTGATGATGATTTAACGAATGTTAGGTGATTTTTGTGATTTATTGATGATTTATTGTGATTTTACATGATTTAAAGTGATTTAACTTGATTTCAAATGATTTAAAGCCACTTAAATTGATGTAAGTGATTTAAAAAAATAAAAAAATCTAATGATTTAAGAAAGATTTAAAATGATTTAATGTGATTTAACAATATTATGTACACAGATTTAAGGGAGTGAGCCGCCCCTCGGAAATTTCTGGATTACGTTTGATAAAATTTTTATACCAAGTCTGATGAGGGATTCCATCTTTAAACATTACTTTACCAGAGTCTGCTGCTATCTTGGATACAGTGTTAAACAGCATTTCTTTTTTAACTGGGAAGCCGCATTTTGCGATGTTAATCACCCATTCTTTGACGCGGTTTTCACCTTCCACTGTAAGTAGTGGCGGTGGACCTGGTTTACGTAAATTATCAGGAACTCGTCCAGATATCCTATCCAAAATGGTCGTTTTTGGAACATTAAAGGTTCTGCAAGCATGTCTGATTGCCATTTTGTTCTCTCTGATTTCATATAAAGCCTTTTTTAGGTCTTCTATCGAATAAGTATGAAGCACCCTTCTTGGCACCTTCTTTTTTTGAATTTTGACCTTCTTGGAAGTTCTTTCTTTTTTTGTTTGTTCTTTTTGGGTCTGCCTTATTTTTCTTGTGGGAGCCACTGAAAAGGTTAAAAAAATTATTTCTCATCCCTTTATAGAGTATGGTCGAGAACAGATAAAGATCAATCTGATTTTCGACCGCCAATTTTCAAGGATGGTCGAGAACAGAAGAAGATCAACCTGGTTTTCGACCACCAATTTTAATCACTTTATTTTAACAAATTTTTTTATAATTTTTAAGTTTAAAAAGGTGGTCGCAAACCAAAACTTTGAATCTTTATGATTACTTATGTATATTAAATGCAAAATATTTTTTAACTGTGCTTTAATAACATATTTTTTTTAAATAAAAAGAATACCTTTTCCATCCTGGTTCTCGACCAAGGCGGTCGGGAACTGAACACCGTTAATTTTCAAAAGTGTGTTCTCGACCGGCAAATATTAGCGTGAAAAAAAGAACAAACGCATTTTTTCTTATAGAAATATGAAATTTAATGCTCCCTTAACCCTATAAAACATACTGCATTCATAAATTTAAAATAAAACAAAAGTTACTTACTATTTTCGGATACACTGCCACTTAGCACTTTCTTAGAATCTAGATAAACGTGGGTGATCAGTACAAATGCCAAATGTTCACTGATTTTTAGCGGGAAAAGTACATAACTTTTTACGGTGGCGCTACCTGTACTAAATAGGCCAAAGTGGTCAAAAACTAGCTAAACATTTTTTGACAAGGGTTGGCGGATAATTTGAATATTATTGATGCTTAAATAGAAAAATGGTCGAGATCTAGTGCCGGTCGGTAAACAGGCACATTAACCCTACTTATTTTATGATATTAATAATTTAGTTAATAGGTACTTTTTCATTTTTCTAAAATTACTACGTAATTATTATTATTTTAGAACAGAGTGACTGGCGTTCGCGAAAGGATACGGAGTTCCGTTCTGCTCCTGAGTGCTGAGCGCCTAACCGATTGTATTGGTATTGGCCTAACACGAAAGGCCGTCACACACGGTTTTGCATAATGAATAATTGCTTAGGCTTAAGATGTCTCGGAGATTTCGAGTTTTATTATGTCGAAAAAATGATTGACCAAGTTTAAAACGCGTCTTCTTCTTCTTCTCCCCTATAACTTAGGATTCGTCAAATAGATATAGGTTTTTTCCTAAAATTAGATTTAAATAGTAACAAAAAATGAGCTAGTTTATCGACTTTCGTACATTATCTTGACAAAATAACGAACGCGGTACATCACATCCATTACTGCAAATTTTCGCCTGCGGCGCATTTTTGTTGTTGTAGAGCTTTTGGACGTGGAACTCAAAAAAAAAATTGCGCCTTCGGAGATTTGCCTGCAGCACTAGACTGTCCTTTCATATTATTATATTCGAAAGTTGGCAACCCTATCTAGTCAGCCCCCGCTTCCGAATAAAATTTCTGGGTGCGCCACTGCTATATGGCACGTAAAAGAATTGCAGGAACTGAATGTTGACTAAAATATTACCAAATGTAGTACTTAATTACAAAATTGTAATTACTAGTAAGTATTGTAGTAATTACAAATTTGTAATTACTACATTTTGTAATGTTATAGTCAGAATTCAGAATACAGTTCCTACAATACTTTTACGTACCATACATTAATATTTTCTTGTATTACTTACGCCAAAATTGCACTGCATTAGATGGGGGCTGACTGGGGGACAGTGTTCATTTTTATGGAAAACAACTAACTCTGTTACCACTACTGACCGCTATGTTACCAGATGTTTTCAAAAGATAAATTAAGATTTGCAAAAATAGCTTCATAATTACAAAAAATATTTAATAATAATAATTAATCAAATCATTTGCAAACTGCAGCGAAAATCAAATACATTTAGGTGAAAATTAGGATTGTTGTGACGGGACAAGTTTATCTGCAAGGAAAAAAGTTGAATTGCCCAACTATGAACTGTCAAAATTGATTAATTGTAAATTTGTCCTGGTCATGGTAGTCTTTGCTATTGACCGAATATTGCTGTGACGTGTTGCATTTCCTTTGGTTATAAACTGAAAAATCTGTATCTTAATGAGTCTTATTAAAGTACAGGTAGTAAAATAGTAAATGTCTAATAAATTAACGTATGGGACTAGAAAAAAGGATTTACTTTATGGCCACCGTATCTGCAAAAAAACATCTATCAAAGATGCTAAAGTTTCCTATTTTTCGTTGTTTCCAACATTTGGTTTTTCCAGTCGAGCCATCCCTGAATCGATTCTTTATTGCAAATGCTTGGGAGACGAAACGGAACACATTGAAACTTTATTGGACATGCTTGCACTTTTATCCCATACTGGTTTCCGTTCTTTTTATTTTAAAAATTGCTAACGTGTTTCCTAAGAAAAAAGCTATCTATGTAATGTGTGTTTTAGCCCACCAAAATAGTGTAGTGTAATAAGCACATTACTTAATAGGTGAAGCCAATCAGAACAAGAACTTTCAGTAACAAAATCAAGTATGCTATGAAAAACAAAACACTAAACAGATGTTAATTTGTGTCCAAAAAATTAATGTATTAAGCTAAGTTCTGACAGACGCGGACTGCGGAATCCGGAGAAATGTCAAGTGGCAATTTCGGATTATTTTACAGTATACGTTCTGACAGATGCGAAATTTCGCAATTTTTGACGTTTGGTAAATGTCAAAAATTGATAAATTCTCAATTCTCATTTGCTTTTGTTATTGTTGATTGTTGTTAAAAAGTAGGTTGCAATGCAAAGAAACAAGACAATTTTATTAATTGCGTTATATTTTTATCTTCGTCATCGGGGCACCGTAAAAATTCATAAACCCTGAATGTTAAAAGCATCTATCATGATTTTACAAAAAAAGATTTTAAGAATTAGAAGCTGTGAAGGAATTTTATGCATAAAAGGACCATTCATATATAGTCCTGTCGGAAAGGAATTACTTACTGGTAATTTTAAATAGATGGTCACTTCCGTCGATGGGCACGTCCAGTCCAAAGCCACTCTTTCATCATTTATTAAAACTCAATCTGCAAAAATTCAGTCATTTTTAAAAATTTGTGTTGATTTTTAGCACATACACTTTAATTCCAACGAAAGTTGCTTGTTTTAGATTAGATCCAAAATATAACCTCAAAAAAGGTCGATAACAGAGAAAAATATATGTTTTGTCTTTCTCTACGAGGAAAAATCCGTAAAAAAGTTAAAAATATTCCAACTTTTATCTGTCATCGCAAAAAGTTAAAAATTTCCGCAATTTTTTCCCGCCATGAAATCTTGCTTCAAATATGACCAATCAGGAGAGATTCGCAAAAAAATATCCGCATTCCGCGTCTGTCAGAACTAGGCTTTAAGGCGGCATTTTCCACGTGGCGTCCATGTTGGCCTACTTAATTTATTTTTTACGTGGTTTTTCGGCTTTAAAATTTTTAACAATAACATTATAAGTCTATTAAGTATAGCTTCATATTTTATAGGTATTTTTTAACGTATTAATAAAAGTTTCAAGATATTTTATGAGTTATTTTCGAAAAACAATATTTACAAAGAATATTGAAGACCTACTGATAGGAAAAATGTCACAATAGATCTTTTAACATATTAATCTTCTGAATGAAATCATTACAGGCGTATTAACGGATAAAATAAACCCAGAAATAAACTTAAAAAGAATTACTAATAAGGAGAAGGTGTGGAATAATGTCGGTTCAAAATAGGATTTGTCGGAAAAAATCAAGAAAATTCGTTTTTTGCCCCTTAAATACGCTCATGGATGACCCATTCGGTATTCATTTTAAAGTGTCACTATTCCTTTAAAAGGTAGTGTTGAAAAATTGGGAAAAAACTAGATAGGAAAAATACAGAGTGATTCAAATGTACCGATGGCGAGGGCTAAAAAAGTCCAAAGATCGAAATTTAGTCGGTGATTGCTCCCTTCCTAGAAGGAAAAGAAGAGACCAAAAAATATGGATATAATGTACTACAAGCTCTTTTCGCATATGGGATTTTAATTTGAACTGTTGTGACCCCACAAAAAATTAAAAACCGTGAAATATTTGGATCTGAATTCGAAATTTCCAGTTTTTCCCAAATATATCCATTTTCCTGTGATTTTAGGTTTAGGTAAATGTATTGCAAGAAGAAAGTATTTGAAATTTTAAAGCTTCACTAATGAATTCGTTTTTCGATCCGACGTTTTGCTTTCGAGTAATTACGAACCAAAGAGGGGTCTGCAAATGGCATTTTTCGACATAAAAAAATTCAAAAGAATTAGGTACTTGGCATTTTCCGATCTTCACCAGTTTCAATAGAATTCTGAAGCTCCGGGTCCTCTACAACCTCGGAAAATTTACATTGA
This sequence comes from Philopedon plagiatum, assembly GCA_963971165.1. Taxonomy (NCBI): domain Eukaryota; kingdom Metazoa; phylum Arthropoda; class Insecta; order Coleoptera; family Curculionidae; genus Philopedon; species Philopedon plagiatum. The sequence goes on from OZ020191.1 coordinate 10,502,169, forward strand.
TTTAATTCATTTTTGCGACCTGTACCCGATTTCAACGGAAATCGCGGAAATTTCGACTTTGGCATTTAATAGCTCCGAAACGAAACATCCTGTATAACTGAACTTTTTATCAAAACTAGTTGAACTAATCCTCTAGCAATCAAAGAAATTCGATTGCTCCCCCCCTTGCTGTTTCCGAGAAAACAAACCTATTCGACTTTATGTTAAGCTTTGCGTTAATATATAGATTGACACTTATTTTTGCTGATCTCCTGACGTCATTATGCAGTGAGGACAAAGGGCTGATTTTTAAATTAATTGCAATAAATTATACCGAAAAGTAAACATTTTTTGTAGCTAAATTATCCTAGTAATTTTTCTTCAAAATAATTTTTTTGGGTTTGTAATGACATCCTTGAACGATTTATACAATAAAAAAATATGCATGTTCCTTATTTGTTTTTCATCTTAATCAGCAGTTTTGTTTTATTATTTATAAATATAAACATAGACAGAGCAAGACGGAATATGTAATCTTTCGATTTTCTCTTGTTTTAAGTATTCCAATAATTGAATTCAGGATTAGCTAACACCGCCTTAAATTTTGGTACGTCAAAAAATTTTTCGTTGACCAAGATTTACCTAACGCTCGCCAAGGCCGGTATTCAAAAGAAATCGCTTAACATTGGCGTTTACATTCGAAAGCGGTCGTGTAGCTACCAAGCGCAAAAGGTTGCACCTAACCTCTCTTTGTGTTTGTTTTGAAGTGTAATTGTGTGCTTTGCTTAGGGACGTATAATAATAATTTAGAAAAAAGCAAAGATCCTACAATTATATTAAAAAGAAACAAGGTTTATTGCTAAAAATAGTAGGAAAGTATGAAAATTTATTTTTATTTAAATAAATATACATATCTACCGATTCAAGCTCTACATAGTTGATTATTATTCTCAACTACTATTTTCCTGGTATTCCACGTGAATATCCCGTAAAATCCGTAATTAAAGCCCGATTGCATCTTAGATTTTCCAGTATTAAACTCTTCTATTATTCCCTGTTCCTTAATTTCATATTTAACCCCGTATAACTATAATTTCACAAAGAGTAGCAAAAAATTATTTTAATTATGAACAACCACAATGTGGTATATTATTCAATATCATAGTCCATATTTTATGTTAAAATATTAGCTTTATTTGTCCTACATTTTTTATTACAGTTTAGTCCTTTCTGTGTTAAAAACAAATGAAGAAATACACATTTTCAAGGGCTTTATAGTGGAATCGTGTGTTTAAACATTTAAACACAGAGCTAACATTTTGGACCGTGTTTCTGTATACAAAAAAAAACTAACTCTGCGGTAAAATGTTTTTACCACTGAATTAGGATTTAACATGGATTAAAAGTTTTGTGCAACCGGTTGTCAGTCTGTACGGTCATAAATAGAGACAGAAAAAGGTTATCTGTACTATAGGTACAAAGTGCAACATATTCGTTTGCTGCAGAAAGTTTGATAGAATAACATTTAGTACAAATTGAACAATATTTTTACTTCCCTACGCACTTCATTTGTTTCATGAACATTTAAAGATAATTAAAATATAAACAAAATAGTAGAAGTGGTTACACTTAGGAATTAAATAAAGGAAAGAATGACGACATAAACAAAGAGGATCCATTTCATGCCTGTATTGCTACAAATTAAGTAGTTCTTCTAAATAAAATAAGCAGTGCATAGCAAGTTAACAATCTCTCCGAGCTCTAAAGAATGTGCAATAAAGAATTCATTTCAAATCGCCATTCCATAGGCATAGATTTCCTAAATTCTTGCGAAATTCTTTGTAAAGCTGCAAAATCTTTATTAATATTTGATGAAAAGAAGAATAATGCAGCTTTTAGAGAGAGAAATAAAAAAGTACCAAAGCGCACAAGATACCTACCTACATAACTAAATAGTGTATTATTTTAATAAGAAGGAAAGCCGTACCTACTTTTTACGGATGGTGAAATTTATACCTATGTCTCAAATTCTGCCAATAAAATTAATTTTTTAAAGTAATCAGTTCCCATCCGTTCTATTTTGGGTAGGTATTCAGGTTTGTTGGTTGGTCAACATAGTTTTGGGTTTTATATTAGATTTTTGAAGACAACATATTTTTAATCAAGAAATTCATGTCTTTGAATTTTTAGCATTATAAAATTAGCTTTACTGGAAAAACACAGGGAATTAAAGGTTCCTACCTAATAGGTATAATGGTGCAATCACGCCCTTAAGTTTAATTAAAGTTTATTGTTTAGAGTTCCAATTATACCCTTACAGAGAAAGCGCATCAGAAAAGCGGGAGATAAACTGGATATCTTACTATGAAGAAATCAGAAAATCCAGTGGCGTACTACAAGCAACTAAGAATCGAAAGAAGGCTAACGTTGCCACTATTGATATCGAATCAAGTACAGATACTTTACCATTTACTTTTGTGAGCAATCAGGGATTCCCAAGTTGTTTATAACCCCGCTAGCTATATGGCTTCCCACCTACTTTTTGGGAACGGACGTTGCCATGCTTTCAGTTATGATATGAAGCATATTTGCAAATTGATAGACTCTATTAAAATAGCGCAAGTACTGTGGGTTAATACTTATCTACAATTATAACTACCACAGGCTAAAGCATATGACTAAGGAATAGTAAAATATACCATACCAATATTTTTCGTAATAATAAATTTACAGTAATTTATTTCCACTGCCTGGTGACGACATTTAGAGTGAGAGTGGCAACGTCGCTTCACGTGGCATCGCGTGGTTCATTGACAAATCTGATGAATCTGAAGGCTTAATTTTGTGTTTGTACTTTCCAGGCAGGTCGGTATATACCATATATATATATATGTATATATGTATATATATATATATATATATATATATATATATATATATATATATATATATATATATGAAGAAATATTGATCCGGGAGTACATCCGTTCGTTTGTTAAATTCCTATTGGAATCTGGCAGACGTTTCGCCAAGGTCTCACTTGGCATTATCAATGCTTACTCGTTGCTGTCAAGTCGTAAACTGATTTACGACTTGACAGCAACGAGTAAGCATTGATAATGCCAAGTGAGACCTTGGCGAAATGTCTGCCAGATTCCAATAGGAATTTAACAAACGAACGGATGTACTCCCGGATCAATATTTCTTCACATTTCTCCATCCGTGAAAGTCTACGTTCAAACATATATATATATATATATATATATATATATATATATATATATATATATATATATATATATATATATATATATATATATATATATATATATATATATATATATATAGGTATATATATATATATATATATATATATATATATATATATATATATATATCCATAAAGTTTGCAGAATAATGCGTCAGTGCCAACTGTGTGGAAAAATGGATTGTTTTCATCCGGAACTGTCTTTTCAGAGGTTTGCTTGGTGGAATACAGACCACCCACGGTGGCGCGCCGAGACGGAATTACAGAGGTTGGTCTTTGTCCTACACAGCACAATGTATGAAGCATGTTGTAGAAACCCAACAGTTCTTTTAATTTCTATTCTTCAGTCTTTATTCCTAATAAATATTAAAAATCAATAGTATAAAACCCCTGGCAAGTAATAAAATTGAAGCTAGCATCTCTTGGTTCGTTAACTTTTATTTTAAATACGTAGTACTCGGCACACAAAGCCTATTTCGGAGAAAATATCTAAAGAAAATCTTTCCTTCAATTTATTTATTCCGAACCGCCACCTCTGTCGGTGAAACTTCAAAAGTCTAGTTTCGCTAGAAAATCTCTTATCTCTTACTTTTATTGCTTTAGCGTTTTCAAAATATACTTCTCCTAAATGCATAAAAAAGCCATCAAACATGGCTACAGATATCTATCCCCTTTCGTCTCCTGGCAGTCGTACCAGGTATCAACGCTCGGCCTCTTCCCATTTTCTAGTCAGAATAATATTTACGTCATTGCTGATATTACTCTGGTTGGTCAACCCCTTCAACAAGGCGGTCTTCGCGGGGTTGCGACACCCACCTTAACTTTACGTTAGCAGAGTCGTCGAGACGGGGTCGAAGCGGGAGTCAGTTACCAAGTTAACTCAGAGCAAGGGAGTTGTGATCGAGTCGCGTCGAGCAACTCGACGAACAGAAGCCTGCCATGTGTCAGTGTGACACACATCGGGGTAGAGAAGTAATGAGTGCGGGAAAAAGTTCCGTTTCTCTCGGGTCATCAGTGCCCATTTCTAAACAAGGCATAGTCCTGTTTCTTCTCGGTTCACAGAACCCCCCATTTCTACAAGACTCCGTTCCTCTGTCGAGCCTCTAGTGTTCAAGGAACCTTCGGCCAAGTGTGCCTTTCGGGTCGTCAGCACCCATTTAAGTTCTGTTCCTCTGTCGAGCCTCCAGTGTTCAAGGAACCTTCGGCCAAGTGTGACATTCGGGTCACAGAACCCCCTCTCCTCTTTCGAGCACTCAGAGCTCAATCCCATCAAGGCAAAGTAACGTCCATATTTTCTTTCGAGCCATCAGAGCTCAAGAACTCTCAGCTCAGTGCTATATATAAGTATATAGAAATGTCCTGCAATTATTCGGTAGATTCATAATTTTGGATGTTTTTTTTTGGGTATTTCCCACCAATATTTTACTTAGTAATATGGTAAACTGGACCTCTTCATTCCGGTGATGTTAACTAGCACACGAAGTCTAATTAAATGGCAATATAGGTATCTGATGTACTGTTTTCCGCTTCAGTGCTGAAAAAACTTTCATCACTAGTGCGGAAAACTGCAACTTTCAGCACGCATATGTTTAAGTGCGGAAAGTAGTTACTTTCCCGACGCTCGCAGAAAAAAATATTTACATTGGGTTGCAAAAAGAAAATTTAATTTGAGGTTAGCTAACATCGTGTTAAATTTTTCTCGTTACCCATACTTTAATTAAAGCTGACCAAGGCCTGCGTTTAAAAGAACTCAGCATTTACATTCGGGCAATCGGAAGCGGTCGTGTAACGGCCAAGTGTAAAAGATTGTACCTAACCTATCTATTTTTGTTTTCACATCAAAAGCTCTAAGTAACTGTCATAAAGAAAATCAAGCTATTAAATACCTATCAAACTTCAATTATTATTAAACAGACCCACAAAGTTCCGCTCCTGGTCATATTCTTTGCTCTATAAGACCGTCACGGTAGGGAAGTAATCCTCCCCTCCAAAAAGACCTATACTTCGCCCTCACCCCCAGTAGCATCCATCCGTGTGTACAGCCACCCTCATAAATTTTATTCGATGTTGTGTAGTTTATTTTGAATTTGGTTATAGGATGTCATCTCTTACGCGATTTAGCGTAAACGCATCGACGTTTCATTTTGTATTGGTGTCGGCTAGGACAAGCTGAAGTTGGATGGTGGAAAATTTATGCCGAATGGTTAAAATGTCGATGTTACGCTTAACATAACGAGTAAATATGTAGATGTTTACTGGGAGAACGAATTTACCTATAAATATTTACCATATACAAACAAAAAAATAACTTTTAAGTTAGACAAAATTATGCTAAAATCATTACTGAAAGTTAATATCTTCAATACTAAATACCACAGGTTATAGCGTATGACTAAGGATTAATAAGATATACCAATGTATCATTTATCATTATTTCCATTGCATGGTCATGAAATTAAGAGTGAGAGTGGCAACGTCGCTAATACGTTCCTTCCCATTATTCACTGATAAATTTAAAGATTTGTCAAGGCGTAATGTTTTCTGTGTAACGTTCCAGGCAGGTCGAAATATACGTGTGTAGTAAAAAATTAAAACGAACTCTATGCAAACAACAAATATTCTCCATTTACATCACAGATGATCGATTCTGGTTAGATGTGGTAAGAATAGGCAACTGAATACACATTCGAGGCCGTTCTTAAATTTACTCTTTTGCTCCATATTTTTTGACAGGCACGTGACTCATTGTTTTAAACGATTCGACTAATCACACGGCTATTTAAAATTCCGCACAAAAAGATAATAAAATCATATGTAAACTTTCTAAAAACAAGCTTCTATTATTTAGATGTACTTGTTTAATTTAAGTACTTGTTTTGCTTTTTTATGGCATTTTCCCGATATTCGGTGTTGGAGAGTTTAATTGCTCGGTCTGCTAGAAATAATTATAAAAAGTGGGATGACATTATAAAATTCACTGGTATACACTTAGTTGTTCTATTCTTACACTTGTGAGTTTAAAACTTTTGGTTGTCAACTTAGACCAGTCTAACGTTCGACAATCTGACCGGTAAGTACTTAAAAATATTTCTGTACTGGAATACCAATTTAAAAAACGACTAATATCATTTTAAAGTTTTTTAAGCCCCACGTTGGGCGCCAGAAGTTTCATTTATCTTTTTTAATATCCTATATCGATAATTACCAATATATCTACACAAGCTCGTTAACTAGCCTATTAAAATTTTCTAGTATCCATAAAAATATCATTTTACACAGAACCTAATTACTACTTTAGCAATATACAGTAGTTTTTACGACAAGTAAGCCATAATGACATTTTAATGGTGTGGCTAGAAAATCATGAAGTTTCATTAACATAAAAACCTGAAATAAACTTTTTCCCATAAACATTATGACAAAATGTGCGTGTTTAGGAAAAACTTTACGTAAGGTTCAGTCTCGACTAGAAGTAAATTTGATAGCACTACTGATAAAATCTAAAAATATACTTCAACTTTATTACCCTGAAACTGAAACAGTTTAAATGAGAAAATTGGAACCAAATTGGGGTACACACTGGTGTACAAATTTCGAGTACTTTTTTCCTTCTACATACTTTTGTTTCCTGCCTGAATAATTCAAAATAATATTAATTTCGTAACCTATCCCCTTGTGTGAAACTTTTCTGATTTGATATTGTTGATATATTTTTATGCGTGTCAATTGGTTGATCAATCAACCATTCGAATGCGTAATTCAGTTGGGTGGGGGTATTTAAAAATTGAAAATATGCAATCTTTTTATTTTTAGCATCTTCTTTTCAAAGAGTTCATCTCCAAATCTGGGTTCTTCTTCACATAAAGCAAGTTATGCAGACTGGGTGGCGCCCTGTTAGAAAAGTGAACCACACTACTAACTCATAACCTAGTGCTCACTGATGAACAGCTGCCGTCGCTGGAATGTTCACAAAGTATTATATATTGTATATTATTATAGGTATAACATATTTTATTTATGAAAAAGACCGTTACATGGTATAGGTTTTCACACAGGTGAATATACGCATATATGCGTCTAATAAAGTTAAATGTTGCCATTTGACCTAGGTTTGCTGATATACGTATATCACATATGCCTGTTAGCAAAACTGATCTTAGCGCTTTTGGGTCATACGCCATTTAGAGAGCACATACACCATGCTACTTGCCATATACTACAGTAAAAATGTCGTTTTGGCATTTTTGCATATACGCCTCTTAGTAAAATTAGCGACGATTTGCACAAGAGTGACAAGCTACCAGTGGAAAATGTACTTCTAGATAATCTTTAGGTAGGATGAAGTTTTTCCTGTCATTGTAAAGAGGCCCAATAATACCGAACCCACTATGTTGGAGGGGGGAATCAGGTGATGGTTACGTTTTCTAGAAAAACTGTCTATCTTTCTGTGCATTTTCTCACCGAAAACCTGTTTTATCTGTATTTATTAAATTATTATTAATCCAAAAATGTATATTTAATTATATATTTAATTTTACAAGTTATCATAATTGCATGACCAATATTCAAATGGTATTTACATATTCGGAATAATTAAATTATATTCACCGAAACTAATAAATAATTATTATCAGTTATTTAATCTTAAATTAAAATTTGCCGTTAGTGGTTAACGCAAAATTATATTAAGCGGTAAACTATGGAATAAACGCCAAATTTAATTTAAGCAACAAATTTAATTTAGCTGGTAAATGTTAATCAAAAATTTCATATTGCACATCACATGTATTGAATAGCTATCCGAAATTAATTATTTTAAAGGTCTAAAATTGTAAGTGAACCTTTATGAAAACTTTAATAAATTTTTGTACATCGACGATCCAGCAGTAGTTATGGAAATAATGGAAAATCCGTGAAAATTAATATTTCAAATGTGGAAAAGAATTAATGAAAATATACTATGGACAACGACGTGCCTTAAAATATAAAAATTAGTGATGGGCATAACTGCATTAAATTCTTTTTAATAGACCGGCTTGTTAAAAGTAAATAGAAATGTTTTCGTGTCCAAGATTTGAGTTTAAGATTAAAATCTCGTTGAATTCCAAATATAGGGTGTTCGGAAAATCCGTCAGAATTCTTGGACAGGTCGTAAAATAATGGTACTAAGTCATGTAACAAGCATTCGAAATCTCAATATTTTCCTAGTTACAGCCTATCAAAGTTCATTTTTTTTAATTTTTAACATAATATCTCGATTATTTCTGAACCAATCAAATTAATATTTGGCACAAAGACTCAGCTTGGTGATTTATATATTATATTTTTTTATCTTTGGACAGCCCACGAAGGTCTAAACCTAAGAACTTTATGTACCGTGGTTGTGGGTGTCCGACTCACACATCCAGAGCTGGAAACATCCGTATGGATTTCACCAGCCCATTATCATTTTGTTATAAAAATGTTTCTCTACTGTGCCACCAGAGGGCACTTTACATGAAACCCAAATTTTATTTTTACCATATCTTTTTTGTTTTGACAGATATTTCAAAAACGAGAACGTCATTTTGAAGATAATAAGATGCTAAACAAAAAAGTTACTCTTCATCCGAGTCGATAAACCTTACTGTGTAGTTGCAAAACTAGAATTAAAGATTTTATTATCATTAAATCAGTTTTTCAAATGACAGCAAAAAAGCATGTTACCATGGTTCAAATCTAGTTAAGTGTGTCAATAACCTAATCGAAATATTATTAAAAACTATATCGGACAATTAAAATAACAATGATAACAATTTTTTTTCATTTATTTCTAATTGTATTTAATTAAAAGAAAGTTTTAACACTAAACTAATACTTTCAAAAAGTGAAAAAAGTGCTTGCTATAATTTTTTATTGTTTCTCTGTCAAATGACATTTCGATTGTTTTTTTTTACAGTAAATTGATTTTTCATTTGGAAAACTGATTTAATGATAATAAAATATTTTATCTACTCCTATTAAATTATATATTAATTATTCAACTACTTTTGAACAATTAATAGTATCTGTAAACAAACAACATGAGTTATAATAACTCACTGCTATAACTCTTAACTCACTATAATAAATCGGAAAAGATTTACGAACCGAATATCAAGGTGGCTCTGTACAAGCCGATTGGCCGAAAGGAAACAGTCCATTATTGTTATTGAGGGAAGTAATGTCACTCGAATAATTTTGACGTTTTCAAATTAAGTTAATACCTAATTATTGTACTTGTATTTTAGTATTTATTGTTATAGTCGTAGATAAAGTATAGTATTCAACTTGCGGTAATGGTCATAACTCACTTGATGAATTACAGCACTCGCCTGCGGCTCGTGCTGCAAACTTCATCTGCGTGAGTTATGACCTACATTACCGCTCGTTAAATAATATACTATTATTCTAATTTGCGATTAAATGGTGAGGTTTATCGACTTGGGTGATGAGTATCTTTTTTGTTTAGTATTTTATTATCTTTAAGATGACATGCTCATTTTTGCAAGTGCCTTCCGGTGGCACAGTAGAGAAACGTTTTTGTAACAGAATGATATAAATCACCAAGCTGAGTCTCTGTGCCAAATATCAATTTGAGTAGTTAAGAACTAATCGAAATATGTTAAAAATAGGAAAAAAAATTGAACTTTGATAGGCTGTAACTTGGAAAATATCAAGTTTTCGAATTTTTGTTACATGGCTTACAACCTTTATTTTTCCATGTAGAATCATCTGTCCAAGTATTTATCCTGATACATTTTCCGAACACTATACACTATAATAATAAAGTAGTTTTATGGGAAAATTTTTGCAAATTGCATGACGTCTATTCCTGTTTCAATGTAAATATCAATTTATCATGCCCTATTTTTACCGTAACATTTAAACCCGGGTTAGCTTAATTAACGTTTGGACTGTTTTATGCATACCTTCGCCTTACAGAAAAGTGTACATTCTAAACATGGTTTAAACTAAACGAGGGCTCAACACTGCATCGCAGATGGGGTAATTCGATTGAGTGATCCATGATGGCAAGCAACTATTTTCTCCTCTGTTGAGAAATCGAGGAATTATAATTATTATTTATAGTTTAATTATAAACTGCTTCTCTACATAATATTTTAGTATTTGTTCTTACCTCTAAGGTCCCATTATTTCTTAGCTTCAGTAGTTTATTAAGTTACTAAGCTGATTAGAAAGGCCACTGAGGGTTTGTTGTTAGCGCAAATCTTAGTGTTAACACCATTTGAAACATTTTAACTTAATATTCGGACTTCAACCCTATCTTTAGCTAGATTTTAATGGAACTTTGATGGTTTACGGTCATTAACAGGTCTGTTTTATGACTCGGTATGGCATGGTTAGATATTTTACTGTGAAGGAAGAAACAATAAGAGGTTTGTTTTTCATTTTTACATATAAAAACTAATTTCATTTCTTATTATATGACACACTTATCTTTTTTAACAGTTACAATTTCTTAACATATGATATATTATGCCTCAACGGAGCAAAGAATCGCGATGAATTTGGCATAAAGGAAGCTTATGTAACAAGAAAGAATATGGGATACTTTTTATCCTGACTGAAGAGGCACTTCTTCCGGTATATACAATTGGGCGCCTTCACCAAATGGTACGAAAATGGGCCTCGGACTTATTATTTAGAAAGTAGATAATCAATGGACGGAATTAAACAATTCCTTCAAATTGTGTCTACTTCTTAACAGTATTTTATATACAGGGGTGCCACGATGAAGACTATTTTAGCCATAAATAAATGCAAATGGGGCATACAAATATTTCTTTAGTGAGGGTTTGTTCACTGTATGAAAATAGAAACGGTTTTCACGGTATTGTATATTAGTCATATACAGTACTAGCTTGCGTCCGCGACTTCTTCCACTGTACAACAATTTTACTCCATTACAAACTTTAAACCCCCATTTTACAATTTATGACTCGGTATGGCATGGTTACATATTTTACTGCGAACGAAGAAACAATAAGAGAGTTTTTTTTTTCATTTTTACAAATAAAAAATAATTTAATTTCTTATTATATGATATACATTTCATTATGCCTCAACGGAGCAAAGAATCGCTATGAAATTTGGCATAAAGGAAGCTTATGTAACAAGAAAGGATATGGGATACTTTTTATCTTGACTGAAGAGGCACTACTTCTAGTATATATAATTGGGCGCCTTCGCCAAATGGTACGAAAATGGGCCTCGGACTTGTTATTTAGCTACTGGATAATCAATAGACGGAATTAAACAATTCCTTCAAATTGTATCGACTTCTTAGTATGTTATATACAGGGGTGCCACGATGAAGACTATTGGTGATAAATAAATGCAAATGGGGCATAAAAATATTTGTTTAGTGAAGGTTTGTTCACTGTATAAAAATAGAAACGATTTTCACGGTATTTTATATTAGTCATATACAGTACTAGCTTGCGTCCGCGACTTCGTCCACGGTACAGGAATTTTACTCCATTACAAACTTTGAACCCCCATTTTACCCCATTAGGGGTTGATTTATTAAAAACTGTAAAACACGTGTTTGAACATTTATTTTTTAGAGTTTTTTTATGAAGTTCCGAGTTAATAGGACCATCTAATCTTTTTTCTCCATAAAAACTCTCATACCCCTTATGACCCCTTTAGGGGATGAATTTTGAAGAATCCCTTCTTAGTGTGTCTCTACATTATAAAATAAAACTACTGACCCAATTCCATATTTATAGCTTCAGCGGTTTCGGATCGACTATGATGAATCAGTCAGTCAGGACATGTTATCTCTATAGGTATATAAAAGAAGAAACTGACTGACTGACTGACTGACCGATTGACTGAGGTATCAATGTACAGGCCACACCGCTGGGTATAGAAACTTGAAATTTCCATTAGTAGAAAATGAACATCCATCAGAAAACATAGTAAATTTATAGAAATAAATATTTCCACTTAAAATTTTGTCTCCCACCCATAAACAAAAATCTAGTTTTTTCGCCTCATCTCCCTCTTCCAATGTTTGGTTAAAGTGGTGTTTGAACGGAAAGAATTTATTTTATTTTAAGATCATCTGAGTATGAGTTCTTTCACAACTTCTAGATTTTTAGCATGATTTCTAAGGGACATCACAGGAGTTTCTCTAACAGACTGAAAAACTAAAACTGTGGCAGTATCGTTTTGGTCATATTTCTTCTTCTTGAGATTCAAAACCAACCCAGTTCTTTGGAACTTTTGTAATGTGTTGTAGATTGTCATTGCAGTTATTGGGTTTTCTACAAATTTTTCGCCAAATTCTTCTATGATGGATGTAGCGGTATGATACTTGGCCATCCCCATAACACTGGACTATAAAAATCCTTTGTTCAGTAGATAGCATACGAGTATACGTATGTACATATCGTATGTCATTTTAAGGTTTGCAATTGAGAATTATCTTATAAAAACACACTAAAAAATAAAATTTTAGGCCAAATTTCTGTATCTAGATTACTGGCTTATCCAGAAACAACGATTTATGATGTTGAAAATAAGATCCCAGGTGGCGTACCTTATACGCTTCAAGGACATAATTTCTCTAAGCCAATTTAGGTTTTGTAAAGAAAAAAAGACACCTGGGATCCATTGTCAATATTAGGATTGGTTTTTTTGATCCTCAGGGGTCTCAAATCAAAATTGTCTAAAACCATGCCTCAAACTTGCAGTACGCGGCCTACAAGATAAGATGCCTATTTGCATGTTAATATTAAAAAGAACTCTTGCATTGTTTGCTTTCTGTGTAGATATTGGGTCAGAGATTAAGAATTTTAAAATACTGATACAGTTTTTGTAGATATTAAGTAAATCATATAGTATAATATATATAATATATATATATATATATATATATATATATATATATATATATATATATATATATATATATATATATATATATATATATATATATATATATATATATATATATATATAATGTGACTCATATTATTTAGCCCAAAGATCTGTTTCAAATCTTACAGAAGGCAGTTAAAGAATAATTATATCTATTAAAACAATTAATTATTTTGAAAGTTGAGATAAACATGATAAATTTGTTGTTGGTATTTTGAAATCCGTCCCATAAAAATGATTTATGGATTGAGAGCAAATTTATTCGTGAACAAATTTAGTTATTTTGCCAGCAGTTAACTGTTCTGTAGCATTTTTTAAAGACACAAAATTAAAATCTTCACATCTGCCTAAAGAATAGAAATAATTTGATAGTTTAATAAAAATAGTATCTTAAAAATTTTTCAAGAATCGATTTTTTAAAAATACCTTTTTTTCAAAAATTAATTACTTAAAACTTAACACTGAATTACACTAATTTCACAACATGCTGGGATTAAATTTGTATCTTTGATAAAATCTTTGAGAAAATATTAGTTTCTTTGGCAACATTTTGAATAAAACAAAAATTAAAAGAAAACTCCTTTTTTCCATATTTGACATTAAAATTATACACAACTGTATTGCAGTAATTTAATTTATCCCTAATAGCTAAGTACTTTACCTTTGTAAAGGAGTATGCACACAATAATAAAAAATGTAAGACAAATAAAGCTAATTTACGTGCATTTTACCATTAAATTTGGACTATTTGAATAATACACCGCATTGTGGTTCTTTAAAATTTTATAACTAAAATCATCAGATAACTTTTCTTATGTTTGTGGTGAAGTCGCCTTTGAGAATCAGAAACTTACTCTTAGTCCCATAATACAGAAAGTGTACCATTTGTATTTTGACTACAAAATTGGGGACCAAGGCAAAAGCTGGGCACCTCAAATCTGTTGCAGCAGTTGTGCGAACAATCTTCGTAGCAGCTAAGTGAAAGAGGGCTTTTGCTGTGTCTATGGTCTGGCAAGAACCTACAGATCACATTACTGATTGTTATTTTTTATGATACCTCCTATTAAGAATGGTATCGCAAAGAAGAGAAGGACGGCACTACAGTATCAAAATCTACGATCTGTCGTTCGCCCAATTCCCCGTAATATTGAGTTGCTTGTTTCAAATCTACCAGAGCGTGAATTCGGATGTAGACGAAGAGTCAGATAATACTACAAAGGATGATTTAGCCCAGCCATCAACCTCACACGATCCCGATCTTTAATCCTGAATTGTTCAATAAGGAGCCACACAAAATACTCAAAGTGGATTAAGTGATCTTGTAAGGGATTTGGACCTCTCCAAGGGAAAATCGGAGCTTTTGGTATCTCGGTTGCAACAGTGGAACTTATTCCAGGAAAAATGAAAAGTATCTATATACCGAAGTCGTCAGAAAGACCTAACACCTTTTTTAAAATGGAAAATAACTTAGTAGCATGTATGGACATTGATGGTTTAATGGTTGCCCTAAACATAAGTCATGATCCACAAGACTGGAGACTTTTCATCGACTCATCAAAACTATCTTAAAGCTGTGTTACTTCATAATTTTAACAAACTGCCATCAATTTCAATTGGGCTTGCAGTCGATATGAACGAAACATACAGTAATGTGCATTTACTACCGCCAACTCTGCAATATAAAAAGTATGAATGGCAGATTTGACAAGACTTAAAAGTAACTGCCATCTTGCTTGGTATGCAGCTAGGATATACAAACACTACTGTTTTATTTTTGAGTGGGACAGTCGAGCACGATCAGAGCATTGCATTAGAGAAATATGACCACCACGAAAATCTTTTGAACCTGGAACCAAAAATACTACCAACACTCCATTAGTTGCTCCAGAAAATGCTCTACAGCCTCGACTTCATATCAAACTAGGCCTTACGAAAAATTTTGTAAAGGCCATGGACAAAAAAGGACGCGCCTTTACATAATTAAAAGCAAAATTCCCCAGAGTCAGCTATGCGAAAATAAAAGAGGGAATTTTTGTAGGTCCCCAAATTAGGAACCTTTTCAAGGATGCAGAATTTGATTCCATACTTGAGGGTAAAGAAAAGGATACTTGGAATTCCTTTAAAATGATTTCGACAAATTTTCTAGGTAACAGAAGGGCAGAAACAACAGAGATTTTGTTGCACATCTTTTTACGTGCTACCAGAAATTAGAATGCCATGGAAGTACATTTCTTAGATTCCCATCTAGAGTACTTTCCAGGCAACTGTGATGCAGTAAGTGACGAGCACGGGGAGAGATTTCACCAAGAAATTTTAAATAATATGGAGAAAAGGTACCAAGGCAAATGGAGTTCTGAGATGTTGGCCGACGACTGTTGGACTATTATCAGAGATGCTCCAGAAGTAACTTACAAGAAACAGGCAAAAAAGCTCTAGTAGAATGTTTAATTTAGTAACATAAATATGTATACTGTTTATTATTTTTTTATACCTAAATTGATTTAGTTATATTTTTTATGTTCAGTATGCCGCTTTATAAATTAAAGTTATACAATAAACAAAACAGCGTTATATTTCTTTTAGAGCCAAGTAATAATTTTAACAGATTTTTAAAGCCTACTTGGGCCAAATTGAATAAACAAAATATTTTTATTAAGAATCCAAAAACAGTTGAAATTTGTAGGCCATTAGTATTAAAAAATAAAATTGTGTGCGATTTTACAGTAATTTTAATGTATTTTTTCAATTAAGGCAATCTTAAACAAATCGATTTTATCGAAAAGCTCCAAAATTAATTTAAAACGGTTTGTCGCTTTTAAAAAGTAATTATTTGCTGAATCAATAAATTATCGGAAGCTGAGGTTAACATAATAAATTTTGTTTTGGGTTTATTCCCAGCACACCCTATTAAAGGTGATTAATTCCGTTTGCTGGAATATTAGTTTATTGCTGCAAGAACTTGAACTATAATTGAGTTTTACTTATTTTTTTATCATTCGCAGGATACTGAGTGAGTAAATAAAGTATATTTATAGTCCTGGAAAGTTTTAAATACATCCAAATATTTTTTGCAAATTTACATTCCTAATTTAAAGGACAGGTCATGTTAAAAACAGATAGTTTTTTCACAGTTCCAAAAAATACTAACACACCCTGTATGATAGCAAGCCTTATTCGATAAAAAAATAATAACCTACTAATGTACAATACAACAAATACATAAGCATTTAGTATTTGTCACAGATAAATAGTGCGGCACAAGCATTTTTATTTCATAATTCAAAAGTACTCAATTTAAATTATTGCTTATCCTAAAAAAATCTGAATTTTTGTTAATCAAATTCACCCTAAAAATAGCGGTCCAACATCTTTTTGTGACTACAAACCTTTTATTTTTCTGTATCTGTGTGTGAGAAAACTTGTTAAATCTTGTGATTTATATATATATATATATATATATATATATATATATATATATATATATATATATATATATATATATATATACAGTGTGTCTACGTAAGTTGGCGGCATATGGGAAACTTTTTTATTATTAATTTTACGAAAAAAAGTTATTCTTTATAAAAAGTTCTGCATGCTCCAAAACCTAAAATGCAACCATCAGATATCAAATTTTATCAGTCGTATACGAGGTTTGTCAAAAAATGTGATTTTTGCTCAAGAGTAAAGTACCTTTATTTTCGACAATATCGAAAATTATTATAAAGAAAAGATGTTTAGAATTAAAAATAACTTTAAAATATTCAACATTGTTTATTTACATTAAAAAACAATTTTTTTCGACATTTTCTCTGCGATAACGTTGACAATTGAAGTGTGCACATTAATGCATTACATTTACTAAATTAACAATCTCAATTTTCTCTTCCAGGCTTAATGTTTTTGGCATTTCTACCTTTCCGTAAACAAGTACGTCTGTCAAACATAAAACTGAACAATACGGATCTCTAAAAACTATGAAAAACACTGTTAGACTGCCTAAAAAAAGTGTTTATACCGTGCTACTTTTTAAAATACGATTGTTGGCTTTTTTCGAATTTTCGATGTTTTGACAGTTCTCAAATCCTACTTCAAATACCACTTTTAAAACATGCCAGTGCATCCTATATTAATTATGCGTTAATGTGCAAACTTAAATTTTCAACGTTATCGCAGAGAAAATGTCGAAAAAAATAGTTTTTTAACGTAAATAAACAATGTTGAATATTTCAAAGTTATTTTTAATTCTAAACGTCTTTTCTTTATAATAATTTTCGATATTGTCGAAAATAAATGTACTTTACTCTTGAGCAAAAAACACATTTTTTGACAAACCTCGTATACGACTGATAAAATTTGATATCTGATGGTTGCATTTTAGGTTTTGGACCATGCAGAACTTTTTATAAAGAATAACTTGTTTTCGTAAAATTAACAATAAAAAAGTTTCCCATATGCCGCCAACTTACGTAGACCCACTGTATATATATATATATATATATATATATATATATATATATATATATATATATATATATATATATATATATATATATATGTGTGTATATATATATATATATATATATATATATATATATATATGTATATATATATATATATATATATATATATATATATATATATATATATATATATATATATATATATATATATATATATAGTATACGTAAATTAATATTCCTGAACTTGTTGCATCGTTCCCCCATTTCATGTAAGACCTGTAAAGTCTTCTTGAAATTTTAACGGTTCAATAGGGAATATGCATGTAATCCAAAAAATCCTGAAATATTTTTTTTTGTATTCTCTACATAAATTAAATGTTTATGGCAGTTGCTGTTATCTCTTTATTTTGGGTTTTATTAACAAAAAACAAGGTTTTATTTTGCAAATTTTCCTGCAAAATCCAACATCTCGTAAAACGGACTTCTTTTGTTTGTGACGTCACTTTTTTTATTACGTCAACGTTTTATAATGGCTAGTCACGGCTAGTGTAATGTAAATTTCAGTGTAAATCCATTTTCTTGAGTTTTTCCCAAAGACTAGAATATTTAGTCGATAGAAAACCTTTTGTTTTATTAAACAGACTGGTTATAAATGATCAAAACGGAATTTGTGCAAAGAAACTCGGAAAATTGGCTGGAAGTTAGTGCTGGTGGATTTGCCTTTACAATTTAGTTAAAAACACTTATTGTTTATTATACTATAAAAATAAATGTACAGCAACATATGGTTACTTGAATTTAGCGATACTAACCTTTACAGATACCTCTTAATGTAAAATTTTTGATTAAATTTGCAGTAGGTACTTTCTTCGACATCGGTTTTTTGGGCACATGAAAAAGGAGGTTTGCAGTGCACACACAGTGATACTTTTGCACATTGGCATACTACAATATTTGTAGTTTATATTTTTAATACATTTTAATGTTTAATAAAAAGAATTATACACAAATAGCACTGTAATAAAAACACAACCGCTACCAACTAAATCAGCTGGGAAACTAATGCCGGTCTCCATATAACTCTGTACTGTAGCTGTCAGCTGTCTTCTTGTCTTAGTCCGAGAGTCGGTAATCATCTTGTGTTTCCTCTCCCAGAAAAATGTTCTATAATTATTTTTAAAAAGTCACCTTTTTGACTTTAGGTCTTGTCGACTGACATTTTTCTATTCCTAAGCATATAACTTTACAATATTAACAATCAGTTTGGTAAATCAATTGATAGAGGATAGAGGTACAATCATTCGAGAAAATACTGACTTGCTTTCGGACTATCACAGAAATTCTTGATTTTCTAGACGTTTGTAGGTAGGCAGCCCTCGGTTCAGCTTTACGTTAACATGTAGATTGCCACTTATCCTTGTGACGTAACTTTTTTGAGCCGGCAAATGGCTCCTTTTGAAATTGTAATAAATTATACCGAAAAGTAAAATTTTTTTTTAGCTAAATTAACGCAGTAATTTTCCTCAAAATAGCAGTTTTGGGGTTGTAATGACCTCCTTAAACGATTTATGCAATAAAAAAAAAATGTGCATATTCCTTATTTGAACACAAATGTAATTCGTTTACAGAGACGAGACCGCCCCTACCACAGATTTACCTAAAAACTTTAATGGAAACTCAACAATGAAATAAGATCTAATAATTGTGTTGTGCAACAGAACAAAACTCAGTAATTGAAGCAGCAAGCATTCTAGTTAAGGGTAAATTAGTAATTCTGTTTTATGTTTAAAACCATCATAGCATTAAATTTTAAATCCAAACTTTCCTTAACGTTTGCTTTAGAAATTATTAATTTGTAATAAGTTACAATAACATTGCCTTTTGGAAAAAAAATCTTTTTATTGAAATAGTATTGATTTTTTATCTTAAAACAATGTCTTTGGTATTGTTATGGCTAATTCTTGATTTAAAATATTTTCTGTACGACTATTTAATAAAAAACATCATCTTAATGCAATTTTTGAAAAATAATACTAGTCATTATTTACGGGTAGTAAATAATGATTCATTACTCACTGTCTGTGTCCAATCATAACAAAGCATTTTGAATAATCACTGGTCTTTAGACCAATCATAGTTTGCAATATTCCATCAAATTATAGACCTATCTCTGTTCTCTCTGTTCTAAGCTAAATTGTGGAGAAACTTGCAAATTCTATAATATCTATAAAAACAAACTCACCCATGACAGGCAGTACGGATTTCGTCACCAAAGATCCACAGCAGATCTCTTTACCTTGGTCACACATAACTGGATCAAGTCTCTCGAATTTTATGGCGAATCCCAGATCTTTAGCAGCCGCACTCCTCAATAAACTACCCTCTTACGGTCTTCCTCCAAAAACTATGAACCTGGATCGGTAGCTTCCTCTCTAATCGGCGCATATCTGTCGTGATGAATGGTCACTCAGCTAGCTTACAGCCTATTAATGCTGGCGTACCTCAAAGTTCAGTCCTGGCACCAACCCCATTTCTTCTTCACATTAATGACCTGCTCTCTTCAACTACTCATCTCATCCACAGTTATGCTAACGATAGTAGGTACTCTTCACTCCAATATTAATTTTTCCAGACAAATCTCGAATCAAGAGCTGGATAATAGACGCAGATCTATGGACCTATCCCTTTTCCAGATCTTTAATTACTCCTAGACTGAGATGCCAAGAACCTTGTTCAGTTCAACGCCTCCAAAACTCAGTCTTGCTCTCTGTCACGCAAAAAATCCGGGAACACTTACCCCACCCACATAAATGGTCAAGCATTACAGAACAATGAAACGTTCGATCTTGTTTGCATCGCTTTTAAACATGATCTCATCTGGCACAAACACATTATTTCAATAGCCATATCAGCAGCTTAAAAGATTGATTTTATCTTTCGAGGCAGAAAATAATTCTCCCCTTCCAATTTACACATTCTCTATGTTTAACAAATAAGACCTAACCTTAAGTACTGCTCCCACACCTGGGGGCCGGCATCACTTTCGACACTTAACATCCCTGATTCTATTCAAAAGAAAGCCATTCGACTCATCAATGACCCAGTAATCACAAGAAAACTCCCTTCTCTCGATCATCACCGCGCTTTATACCGATACTTTCATGGATTTTGCTCTGACGAACTAATTCCACCCTTGACTGTTCCTAACAGAACAACAAGATGCGCATTACGTATGCATCCCTTTACTATCTAGGTACAAAAGACTAGAACATTCCACTTCTCGAACTCACTCAGACCTAGGGTCTCCAGATTATGGCACAAATTGCCTGCAGATGGTGTCCCTTCCCCTCCCAGCCCCCAGTCCTTCAAATCTCGTGTCATAGATAATATTTCCCTTCTCTTCAGATGCCCACGGTGCGTTGCTACTTAGGCTTGAAGTCTACGTGTGTTGTCTCAGATAAAAAAAAATTATGATTTAGCTGCACTCTGTAAAAAAAGCGAGCACTTTTAAGTAACTATGTACATTTTTATGCTGTAGTTTATCACAACACATAAACATTTTGTCAGTGCTATAAACTAATCGTATCAGACTACAAATTTATATGTTAAATTTCAACTACAGCTCAGTTACAACCTGCTTCGGCAAAATCAAAATCATTAAACTTAATTTCTTTTCACATGTTTCATAGTTATTTGAAAAGTCTAGTTGTTTTAACAGATGTTATTTAATATTATTGTTGCACACTTTAGTATAAAAGGTAAACATGTCTGTAACGTTGTAGTAGCTTGTCATGTCACAAACCCTGCTGCACCCTCGCGAAATAACAATTTAACAGGAAAAAAGAGTATATGGTGTCAAGGTTATGTGTATTAATCTCTCTCTCGCTCTCGCTCTCGTTCTCGCTCTCGCTCTCGCTCTCGCTCTCGCTCTCGCTCTCGCTCTCGCTCTCGCTCTCGCTCTCGCTCTCGCTCTCTCTCTCTCGCTCTCTCTCTCTCTCGCCCTATCTGTTACATTAGGCACATTGTATAGTAGGATGGCGGGAAACACATTTTTCTAGCGATATAAGCGTTTCAAAAAATATAAGAATTTAGTATATATATAAGATGTGTGTCATATCAAAAGAAGTTGTAGTTGCAAGTGAAAAAAGATATGTCATATGTTAAGAAATTATAACCTAATTTCATACTGTATAAATTATCAACATGTAATAATTACAGCAATTTATAATTTAAAGTTAAAGTTCTGATTGTTGTAAAAGAATCTTCGAAAAATTTAGGAAATCATTTTTTTAAATATTGAGCAAACCTCAACACACCCACACAGATTCGCCTTTTTTAGGTTTGGTTAGAAATGCTCGGGTTTGATTAGGCTTCGTTCCTTTCTACTTACATACTCCGTGTGTTTCCCAAATAGAGTAATGTTCCCAGATCTGGGGAGCGACATCACCTTCGACATTTAACATTCTTGATTCCATCCCAAAAAAAGCCATTTGACTCATCAATGACCCAGTTTAAACAGGAAAATTCCCTTCTCTCGCTCTCTGCCTGCAGATGTTTCCCCTGTCCCTCCCAACCTCCAATCATTTAAATCCTGTGCCTATAAATTACATTTTCTTTTTTTTCGGACCCCACGGTACTTTAGTAATTAGGCTTGAAATCTATGTGGACTGTCTTATATAAAAAATGTTTCCATTAAGTTTTTCTAAACTGTCGCATAGTATGTATTAAAAATCAATTTCCGAAAAGGCGTATTTTAAAAAAATATATTTTAAATAATTGCGTTTTTGAAAAAATCCACTTTAAAAATTAATTTTAATACTTTTAAAACTTCATTTTTTGAAGAAATTTAAACAATTATTTTTAGGAAAATCTGTCTAAATCCGTTTATACATAATATCAATTCATTAGTTTCAAAGAACTCCTCTATATTGCAACGTAATAGTCAAGGTGAAATTTTCTTGCTCTGTGTAAACAAGGTTTTACCTAGATCTACCAAAAAGCTTTAATTACAACTCAACAGAAACAGATTTAATTGCTAGGATGGTACACTTCAAAAGTAACAGTAATTGGCAGTAAACACTACACCCAACAGTAATTAATGTCTTTGATTCATGAAGGAAATGTAAAAATAAAATTTATAAATTATTTCACGTTTTCTATAAATTTGTTAATATTATTCAGTCAATCGAAATACGTATACAAAAAATTTCGTCGCTTAGACGGTTAATAACAAAAATATTAAGGTTTAAAATTCGATCTAATTCAATTTCCCCCCTGAGCCCCTAGTACGAAAAACAACCGAACCTAGTGGGCAATGAGGCGAATTGAATTAAGGATATGGCAACACTGCCATGCGCCCCGCCGTTTTAGTACTAATAGGGAGTGTTTATTTTTTGCCTAACTTTTGCATCCTTTTTAATCCTCAAATTCAATTTTATTTTGAAAGTTTTTTCGGAGTGTATTTATAAATATAACGCGGAACAGCAACAGAAATAATAGTTAAACCCAAACCTTAGCATGTAGTAGTTTTTCAACCTTTCATTCGGTTAGTTATGGTTAGTATTTCTTGGTGCTCATTTCTTGAGTTCGATGACGTAGACCAAATTGCAGTCGCCACTCCACCTAAAGCTTTTCGGTATTTACCTACAATTTTACGATATCCATTCACTTAAAGATTCCAGGTAAAAGTCAGAGTGGGCGTCGAATTACTTGAAAAATCTCCTGTACCTCGAATACTGATGGGATCCATTTCTTTTTTATTTTGTTTTTCTTGTATGTTTCCTTTAAATCGATTGCTGAAAGTGGCCTTTCCTTTAATGGATTAAATTTGCAAGTCTAACATGACAACTATTTACAATAAGACGCAAATTACATTCTATTGCTGACGACAGAATAGACGCGAAACCTTTTCAGATTTAATACAATTTGGATGATTTGGAATAATGTCGAATTCTTTTACTTAAAAATATACTATAAAATAAACTTTTCTGTTAGTTTGAAGTTAAGTAAAGGGAGCATTTTGCCAAAAACGGTAACGTTCACTCGAATTTAGAATTTTGTATAAAATTCGGCGGTACTCCGCCTCTGTATCATGAGAAGGGATAGACATGGATTCGAACCGAGAGTCGGGGAAGATACCGAGGTACTGGGTGAATTCGTCGCTGGAAAGACAAAGAGGCGTAACTCCGAAAACCCTAATTTCGAGTTATATACCTAGTTACTATACCTACCCCCAAGGTCACATTTAAATCATTTAGCATAAACTACTTAGTCCACTAAACAACTTACATAAATGTACTGTAAATTATAACAGAAGAAGAAGGTTCAGTAACCAATGCAATACTGGCTTAATTTTCAATCGCTTCTCCTGAAAAATATGTTAAATGGAGTTACGCTCCTTTGTCTTTCCAGCGATGAATTTTGAGGGGCAGTCTCCAGCCGGGCTTTCGAGGAGACAGTCAAAATGAGTTCTAATCCTTTTTTCGAGAGGAGTGCTTGGACGGATCGTAGGCCGTACCGACGGCAGCGACGTCGCGACGCCACCGTCACACATCCTGTTTGAACTTAATTAGTATGTAGTCAGGGGACTTATGTAACTCAACGAGGTTAACAATTTTAAGGGTAAATTTTTAACGTTATTTTTATAAGTAGTTGGGGAGTTTATAGATTATAAAGCAATGACCTTTTCTTTTTTTATATTTTTGATTCGAGTTCTCTTGTGTAGTAAACGCTTGTCAAGAGCACTGATCAGTTCTATCTTTTACACTTTCCTAAGCTTGTTCTTTGCCATCTTATATCTTTGTTCTTTTTTTGTCTATTGTTATATCTTTCTTTGTACAGTATATTTTCATTTATATCGTTAATATATATCTAATTGTTATACAAAGTCAGGGGTTTTATTAAGTGGCAAGATAGACATATTAATTATTAGGTTCGAACTTCTTTGGCCCGTCGTTAACAAGAGAGAGACGACGCGGCAGTAGAGTTCTGTAAAGGGCGACGACTACCAGTTCTTCGATTTTCAAGATCTTTGAAAGAGACTTCCAGATTGGCTGCGAGATTGAGGTTTGTACTTAGTTAGAACTTTGTACTAATATATTTGGCTTACTTTCATTTGAATATTGCTGTGACTGCGAGAAGGCGTCTTTGTCAAATGTATAGTTTAATCTAGATAATTTATAACAACCCCGTGTAGCGAAATATTGTCACAGGACACAGTTGCGCTTGACTTAATCTGATATCGGTATAAAACGATTCAGTCTATGACACTTGAGTGCCAAAAACCTTGTTCAGTTTAATGCCTCCAAAACCCAGTCTTGGTCCCTCTGTTACAAGACGATATTTCGAAAGCGGTTTAAAATATTTTCATAAAATTTTGGTGAGATGGGGTGAAATATTTAATCATATTTTTGACATTTTCTCCCTCTCTCTCTCTGGGGGGGGGGGGGGGGGTGGTAACTTTGGAACTTTAAGTGGGATGATGTATTATTATTTATAAAATTCGAATTTACGTAAAAAACTACGTATGTTTACAATTATTTTTTATTTGTTCTTTCGGTTAGGGAATTATTATTTATTAGGTTATAAAATAAAAGAAATTATTTACCATTCAATTTCAATTTCTTTATCGTCTTTCATGCTTGAGAAGTTGTTCGAAATGTCCCCCTTCAACTTCCAAACACATTCTCACTTTTCCTTTATAAAACCCCACAAGAAAAGTCAAGGGGGTCAAATCCAGTCAACTGGCCTGCTAGGTCTCCGGATTTGCAGCTTAAATCAGAACAGTTCTGTTGTTAGTAGGGAAATGCGTACTTGACGTGAGTACCAGCTCTTTATAAACTTGCGGAAAAACTCAGAAATAAATGTAAAGTACAATGCATATTCTGCCGTCTTGTACGCACTCCCAAAATGATATCTTACATTTTATGTTGGAAGCAATTTTTATAATAAACGTTTCCAGAGCTTTTTCCTCACATTATTCTTGACTATTTCTTTTCCATTAAGTAATAACTTCTTCAAAAACCCTTTTACTTTAATGTACTCGATGATATCAAGACAAGAACATTTCGTAGGTTTCGTCATTACTTATCCTTATGTTTCGGGTCACGTTCTTTTCAAGAATGCTTACGAAAATCTCAGTTTTCGGTGACTATACTCTCGAAACTTAAAACAATTCAATTTGGAGCATCTCAGAGGAATTGTACCACATTTTTCTTTCTTTAAGTGAAATGAAAGTAACAGAGATAAACTTTTTAAAAAATCATTGGGACGTAAGGACCGAATAGAATTTCTTGAGAGGTTTGTTCGAGGTTGCTGGAGAAATGTTCAACTAACTACTAACTACAAAGATATATTCATTATTCCAAGTTAATATCTGAAAAAAACACAAAAGTTAAAAATTATATAAATATAGATGTGATATAATGATTTTTTAGTGTCAGAAAACGGATCTCTATAAGGTAAGTTTCTTTATATTCTATATGAACTATATTTTATGTATGACGACAGTACTCTTCACTCCAATATTCATTTCTCCAGACAAGTCTCGAATCAAGAGCTGGATAGTAGACGCAGATCTATGCACCTGTCCCTTTCGCAAGATCTTCAGCTAATCTTAAAGAGGTGCCAAGAACCTTGTTCAGTTCAACGCCTCCTACTAAACCCAGTCTTGCTCTCTGTTACACAAAAAATCTGGCAATGCTTACCCCATCCACATGAGTGGCCAAGCCCTACAGAACAATGAAACGTTCGATTAGTATTATCGGCAATGATTTCGAACGTGATCTCGGTTGGCACAAACACATTACTTCAGTAGCCACATGTCAGCGAAATAGCTTGGTTATCTCTTTCGTGATTCTATCCTAAAGAAAGCCATTCGATTCATCAATGACCCAGTCCTCACAAGAAAACTCAATTCTCTCGCTCATCGCCGCAGTGTTGGGGATTTATCCCTTTTCTACAGGTACTTCCACGGATTTTGCTCTGAAGAACGAGCCGGTATTATTTCCCCTTGACTGTTCCTAACAGAGCAACAAGAGACGCCGGCATGGGCGCCCGCAGACTTTTTTCTCAGGGGGGGGGGGGGGGGGGGGCAAAATTAAAAAAATTAATATATTTTTAAAGATTTTATTTGTAGTGATTTATACAAATACACTAATAATTAAAAAGTATGACAATCTCACAATCTCATTGGGCCACGGCCTCCCCCCCCCTGCGGGCGCCCATGGAGACGCGTTACGTATGCTTCCCTTTACTGTCCAGCTGCAAAAGCCTAGAACAGACCACTTCTCTCGCTCAGGTTTATATCAAAACACCATTGGTTTTGCAGTGGCAGGCTTTATTTGGTGCAAAATAATGTATTCCTTCGCAGATTTATAAAGGAAATGGCAATTTAAGGATATATTTTCCACAATAATAGAACTAAATTCATCTTAACAAGTTCCAACATAAGAATCGTTTGAAAACCAAACATCGTAGAAATAAGGAATAACTCATACGTTTTAATAACGACTTATCAACAATGACAGGCCAAAAACTTGTCAAACCTAACTGATCAACTGAAAGGTCTAACTTTAAACCAGTACTATTAAACTTTTATAAAGAATTCCACTATTTAATTTACAAAATGTGTCTCATAGTCAAAAGTATTATGCATAACGAAAATTAATATTTCAACAAAAAACTACATAAATAACGTTACATCTGTGTTAGCAATCTAACACAAAAACTTGTTAAAAATACAATTGTATAAATTCACTAAAATTTTTTATTTTTAATATGAGTGCCATGTTAAAAAGTTTATTTTGCAACCTGAACCGTTATGATACACGGTAAAATTTTAAAATCCTACAATATACCCAGGTTTTACAATAACGTGCATCCTAAGCTACAAGTCAACCACACAATGGTAGTCTAACCAATATCTTAAAGCAATTTTGCTTTCAGTTTTGAATATCCTCCGAAATTAAAACTTCACAAAAATTGATTATTATTTGTTTTGATCAACCTTTTCATTAACCTCATACAATACTCCTCTTTATTTTCTTTTTATTCCTGTGTAATATTTTATCCTATCGCTCTTGGTTAAATAAATAAACGTAAAAGAACAAAAGAAAATCTCATTACCACATTAGTAGAACTTATTTTGACAAAGGAAACAATTAGATACAAAAGTCTGTAGCTAAGAGAAAAAAGCGTTAATGTTCATTAATCTGAAAATTACTGGAAAGACAATTAGAATTATTGAAAATTTAACATCACAACAGTGCTTAAAAAATCAGCTATACTATTATCATCTATTAATATGTGTCCCTGGATGGGGTTACCTAGACCACAAATAAATGGACTTAGTTTCTAATTTTTCGACATAAAGTTATTCTTTATAAATATTTTTGCTTATAAAACATGCGATTTTTGTAAAAAAAATAGTTTCTGTATACAGGGAGGTCAAAAACTTCAAAAATATAAAATATCAACGACTTTTATTCTTCATTTAAAAAATGCCACTTGAAAAAGTTGCTTAGAATTACTTTTTAGTGGTTATCCATAATTTCAGGAAAACTTTTTATTTTTGTAAAACAAACAAAAAACAAGTATTATTTAAACTAAATGTTTTATTTACAAAGTTACTATTTACCATGTACATTACACACTTCTATACACTTTTTTAGTACCAGACACAGTATTTTGGTTATAATATTACTTATACATTCGGAAAAAATCTGAGGCACGGAAAAAATCTGAGGCACTGAAAAAATCTATTAAACAAGCCTTTTTTTAAATCTTGGACTATGACTAAAAAAGTAATTCTAAACAACATTTCCTAAAAGCATTTTTTTAAACGAAAAATATCAGTACTAGTCTACTCGAAGGTAGAATTCATATTTTTTAAGTTTCTGACCTCCCTGTATACAAAAAGGTAATTTTCTTATCACAAATCGTATTTTTTTACAAGCAAATTTTTTTTGTAAAGAATAACTTTTTGTCAAAAAATCTAAAATGAGGTCCATTTGTGGTATAGGTAACCCCATTCAGGGACACCCTAAATATATATATATATATATATATATATATATATATATATATATATATATATATATATATATATATATATATATATATATATATATATACTTGCTTCAATTTTTCTCCTCTTGAGCAAACCCAAGTAATATTTTATTAAAATTGTTGGTTTTTGTTAAGGTAGGTAACAAACAGAATTAAAATTAAAGTAATAAAAGAACACCTTAATAAAAGAAACGGTAAAACTGCATAATATTAGTAAAAAGTCAATACTTTTCCTAAATACCTCTTAATAAAATGCAATTTTTCACCTTTGATAAATGAAGCAACTAGTAACAAATTATAAAACACAAACACATTGGTGACACGACATATTATATTTGTTTTTTTCCTATGGTAAACAAATAAGCTAGATTTAAAGAAACAATACAGTATAAATAAATCAAAATAACGGACACTGCAGTAAAATAAAACGAAGTGGAAAAAACTTACTATGTAAGCAGCAACTGCAAAAACTCGCTAAAAAGTCTAAAAGTGTCCCAAAATAAATAAAAATTAAACTGTTTTCCCTTAATAGAGTTTTTTTTTTAATTTTTCTTCCCAAACAATTAATGTATTCAAACTATTAAATCACGAAAAAGTTCGCAAAAACTCAAGCTTCCGAAATCGCGTACGTGCTGTTCCGTTTATGGCGCGTTCGTGTGGCGCGTGTTGAGCGCGGACTGTGGCGACGCCGACACGACGCTCACCCTCTTTTGGACGCGGAGGAGCGTCCGTCTAGTCATGCACCCTCGCCCAGTGGCGTAGGAATGTTTAAACGAATAATTACATCGACTTTTTTGCTACTTGACATTCTGAGAAGGTAAATTAAAATCGGATATAAGGTTGTAAAAACAAAGATGATGAGATGTTAGGAGGGTAAATTAAAACCCTTTGAGACTTTACAAAGGATTTGAATTCTCCAGTATTAATTTATTGCCTCTTTAAACAGCAAATTTTCTGGAGATTTCAGAAACATAGAATTCTTTAAAGATTATTATAACCAGAAACTTACAAAACCTGCAGTAAGGTAGAAAATTTAAATTTTTAGGACCCTCTTTTTAAAATGTTTTTTAGGCAACTGTGTTTTCTAATCTATAACGAATTACCGGCTTTTTGAGAACGGCTGTTGCCGGAGTTTCCGTTACGTGTCATATTGTCAGATTGATAAACTAAACAAAAATAGCCCACTTACTGCAAGGTGATGCAGGGCCGGTTTTACCACTAGGCACACTAGGTGCTTGCCTAGGGCCTCACATTTAAGGGGCCTAACAAAAAGCAAAAACATAAAACATTAAAACAAAAAGCAAAAAATTAGTAGTAATATACACTACTTTCTTGAAATAAAAAATGTGATTGTAAATTTATAAATTAAATTAGGCATAAATTAGCATAAAAACTATAACATTTTTTTTAATAGTGAACTTATAGAAGAAGATCGGAATCGTTGTAGTTCAACGTTTAGCGCCTCCAGAACCCAGTCATGCTCCCTGTCACGCAAAAAATCTGGCAACGCGTACCCCTCCACATGAATGGCCAAGCTCTACAGAATAATGAAACGTTCGATCTTGTTGGCATCGCTTTCGAACATGATCTCAGCTGGCACAAACACATTACTTCAGTAGCCACATCGTCAGCTAAATAGCTTTTTTTATCTTTGAAGCCAGAAAACATTTTCTCCTTCCAACTTATATACTCTTCATGTTTCCCCAAATAAGACCCAACCTAGAGTACTGCTCCCAGATCTGGGGAACGGCATCACCTTCGACACTTAACGTCCTCCTTGATTGTATCCAAAAGAGAGTCATTCGACTCATTAATGATTCAATCCTCACAAGAAAACTCCCTTCTCTCGCTCATCGCCGTGCGCCGCGCTGTTGGGGATTTATCCCTGTTCTACCGGTATTTCCACGGATTTTGCTCTGAAGAACTAGCCGGTATTATTCCCCCCTTGACTGTTCCTAACAGAACAACAAGAGGCGCATTACGTATGCATCCCTTTACTGTCCAGCTACAAAACCCTAGAACAGACCCCTTCTCTCGCTCATTTATACCTAGGGTCTCCAGATTATGGGACAAATTGCCTTCAGATGTTTTCCCTTCCCGTCCCAACTTCCAATCCTTTAAATCCCGTACCAATAGACTACATTCCCCTTATCTTCAGACGCCCACGGTACGTTAGTAGTTAGACTTGAAGTTTACGTGGGATGTCTTAGATAAAAAAAAACTTATGGAATATGGAATCACTTCGGTTTCCGTCCGTCCGTCTGTCAGGCGATTTTCTCTGAAACTGATCGACGTAAAAATTTGAAATCAAACACAGAATTAGAATGTGGTGGCTGAATTATACGTTAAGTATAAAAAGTTGAATTTTGATTCTGGGGGTTAATTTCAGGGGGTAAATTGGGAAATTAAAAAAACTTTTAAGAGCATCGTGTAGTGTGTCAAATAAAAGCTTATTGAAGCACGAATTTACCAATATATTTTGTGTTTTTTCATACATTTTTTTAACATTTTTCGGGAAAACGCTTAAAAAGTTGGTGTTCCCATCCTTATCACCAAAAGGATTGCTCGGAAAACCTTCCAAAAAAATCGTGAACATAGAGCGAAAATTATCAGGATTAAAAAATTCTAGCGCGATCAATTGTTATAAACAATTTAATTGTTTATTTCCCTATAACTGCTGAACCATTGGTTTTAGAGAAATAGTTTTTCGACAAAGAATATTTCTCACGATGTAAAGAACAACTTTTTATTGTTACACGTTTGTGAAATCTTAAAGTGGGTTTTGGTTTCTCCTAAAAGAACTTTATCCATAAACTTTAAAAAATGGTGTGTCAGTGCCAAGTGTGTGCAAAAATGGATTATTTTCATCCGAACCTGTGTTTTAAGAGGTTTGCTAGGTGTAATACAGAATACAGGAAAGCCATTACGGTGGCACGCGGAGTCGGAATTATAGCGGTCGTTCTTTGTCCTACACACGCACAATGTGTGAAACAAAACAAAAGGCTAGTTATGAATGAACAGATGCGTCTCCCCTTGCCTTGTGAAGGTTAATGGTGTCGTCCAATCTAAAGCGAATGCCCGCGAATATGGCATCAAGCCATAGACCAACACGAATCGCAGAGGCTGCGATTTTTTTTTGTCATTGATTGGCGCTGACAATGATAAAGAAAACCACACAGCCCATGTGGCAGCGAATTCGCGTTGGTCTGTGGGATCCTTTAAACCAATCATTTTGCTTTGATCTGAATTTCTAATAAACTAATAAAAAAAATGGCAAATCACTGCTAACTTTTTGTTTATGCCACCCATTAAAATGTAATAAAAATTTGGTAGAAGTCTGTGTTTCTAATCGTAGTTGAATCCTCTTAAACAGGAAAGAAAAACAACACACTATTTTAGAGTGCATCTTTTAGAGCGTATAAAGTGCTTTTGCGGGTTGCACATGATAATCGGCCTTGGCACAATACTGGGCAAACAAATTTAACGCCAGAGGCAAACAGACGCTCTACTGCGTCAAAACTTTGTCGGGGGGACATTAAATAGAGATTTACAAAGTCAAGGAAAACCCGGAAAACCCAAATCGTGTAAAGGAGTGAGTTTTTACACCTGAGAAACTATGATCAAAATACGTAAATACATATTAGAGGTATTCAGCGCCTATTACTACTGTTTTGGTTTGTTTTGTGTGGACACAGAAAAAGTACAATTTCTTTAGTGAACTTTAGTAAGATCCAAAAGAAAGTACCTCGCCTTTGAAAATTTTCCGCGTGTGGTGGATTAATTCATTTTATAAAACTACCCCTTAACCTGTTACCATAAATTCTTATTACCTGTAAAATTTTGATTGATGCATAACAGGAAATATTCTTTTAATAATACAGGGTTTAAAAAAATAAAAATTTTATTTACATTGTTACTTTTAAAAAACAATTTTAATTTTTTCACAAAATTTGCTTGTACTCAGTGAGCACCCTGCTCTTCCAGATAAATTTTTATTCTCTTCTTTTATGGAATCAGAAACATAATTTAGTTTTTCAAGAAATCGCATGGAGTAAGGTCGCATGACCGAGGTGGCCAGCTTACTGGCATATTCCTGGTAATAATTCGGTCCTCAAAAAGTTCTTCCAAGAAATTTAAATTATTTTGAGTCACATGGATGAGCACACCGTATTACTTATAACCTTGTCGAACTTCTTCTTCATGTAATTGCTTGTAAATATCGATCCTCATTCCGCATTAAGAGTGCCTTCAAAAAATATTTGCCCAAATCGCCTCCGATTACTTATCGCTGCCCAGGCGCCAATTTTCTGAGGATGTAGAGGCTTTTCTATAAAAAAAAAATGTGGATAATTTGTGCTCCACATTCTCATCTGCTGCGAATTCACGTACCCAGAGAGGTGAATCCATGCCTCGTCGCTGAAAAATGTCTTCCCAAATCCATTATTATTGTTGTATAGGTTATCCATAAACCATTGGAAAAACTGTACCCTCCGCGGCGCGCGGCTGGCATGCGGCTGGTCGTTAGGAAATAACTCTTGTACAGAGCTGAGCCGGTAAGCATGAAGATGCTTCACACAATTTGATTCTTACAAGAAAAGACTATAAAAATCAAAATAATTCATTATGGATCTGTGTAAAATCCCTCGAATCCATGGCAATCACATCCATGCAGTGTATATTTCCTTATTTGAGCATTCTTGGCGGAGTTCTGGCTTACTCTTACTCCGCCACTGAAGAATCCATATACCTCCACCGTCCCCTGTATATTATAATGTGCAATGAACTAAACAAAACTACGACCCTTTGTGAGATGGTTCAATGAGTGAATAATAAAAAACAATACGTGAGGATTAAAGGAAAATCTTTATTAGGGATTTTTAATAGCTTTATCGCTTTCCACCAGCCCCATTTAAACTCGATTTAGAGCAATTCATTCCATTTGAATTTATATATAAAATAAATTGAAATATGCTTTTCGGACTTCTTTTGCCTATTGACTCGATTACAAAAAAGTAAATTATATTCGTACCAATTCTGGTTATACCCATAAAATGACTGTTTTTGAAAAACATATTATATTTACTGATATAAATCCCTTATACTTACAACCATAGCTTTACCCTTAGGCTTTCTAATGCTTCACCTCTGCAGCAGTTTAGGAAACATCTATTCCCGTTAGTTTTTTTTTTTTAAAGCAGAAATCGCACCAAACCTATCTTGAAAAGACTGATGATTTTAAACCACCCATTGGTGAGGAGCACTAGCGCACCCAGGATTTTGTCCTGGGGGGAGGGGGCTATTTTATCTTGGGGGGAGGCTGACAGTGCAGCGTGAGGCGAGGTATCACAATTCGATGAATTTTTTCAATTTATAGTGCACTTTTTTAGTTTTTTTGTGTCTAGGATCTTGGTCTGGGGGGCTGCAGCCCCCAGCCCCCCCGCCTGGGTGCGTCACTGCTGAGGAGCAAGCAATATTGGCTACTAAAATTAAGAACATGGCGTCCTCTTCAGCCGATTTGCTAACTACTATAACGGGGAATGTTTTCGTTTCGTCTTTGTCTTCATTATCGTATTATTTGGCATCTTTGTCAATTTTGTGGTCTAGTGAGCACTGCTTCCCCATTAAAAATCCGCTGATTGCAGCTGGCTTCTTTAATTTGTGTCGTCAATTACAGTTCATGTTACATTCATTAAAAAGGTTTAGTACTGGTTTTAATTAAGATATTCTTGTTGATCAATTAGGTTTTGACAGGTTTTTTGTCCTGTCATTGTTAATAAATCGTCATAAAAAACTTATGAGCTAGGTATTCTAATATGTTAGCCATTTGCTTGGTTTCCAAATGATTTTCATCTTGGGGCGTGTTGCTAGAATGAATTTAGTTCTATTATTGTAAACATAGGTACTAAAATTGCCCTTTTCTTTAAAAATGTGCAAAGAAAATTCATAGTATCCCAGTAAACACAAGGTGGCTGCTCCAGAAGCGGACAGAAACCGCATGCCGAAAGCCGCGTCCGGCCCGAAATACGCCAAACCCAGCGGATTGTAAACCGGGCAAGTCCTCTTTGCCGTGGCGGCCCATGGAGTGTATAATGCCACTCATGGGCCATGAGCGGCATTAGAGATTCTTGGTTCCGTCGCTGGACCGCAAATTAAATATCTGGTTCGACCAGTGGACGGCCCTGGGCACCACGGCTAGATGCAGTAATACGTGTGGTTTTAATACAAATTTAAGATGAAGATTAAGACTTTTACAGCAAAATAGTCACTGGAAATTAACAAAAATAATTTGCACTTGGTGTTAGATCAATTCTAGACAAGACATTTTAATTTAAAAATTTTTGTCCCTGTATGCCGGCCTAAAATGCAATTATTATTGGAAATTTTAACTTATTTGTTTATGTAAAAATGTTTCTAAAATATCCAATGTTAATTCTCTTAAATTATATACATTTAAATATGAAGTTCATTGTGTTCTTTATAAAATCGTGCTAAACATCTCTGCTCCCAGTATTTAAATAGCTCTTTGCAGATTTTTGTTCGAGGAGATAGGTAGGTATAAATGGTAAATTTATCTCATCACTTTAAACCAGTTTATAACTTTTCTAGTTAGGAAAGTAGTAAAAAGGCAAAAGATAAGGGAAAACTATAGAAAACTATAATAATTATATACCTATTATAGTGGGCAAATTTATTCTATTGGTGCCAGTTTAGTTGCACCACTAATCAGTGCGCCAGTAAAGTTAAGAATTGGTGTAGGTACATTTTGGCGCCAGTAATCTTTGCGTGTGGAAACCCCGCTTTAAGTCGAAACGTCAAATTAACCCAATTCTTTTTTAGTTCACTGCGAGTGGCAGCACCATCGCTTCTTGAGATTGCGCATAATAGCTTTGTTCGCGGAGACGATCCGTAACTAGTCCGTGACAAGTGCGCGTGCGCTTTGCGATTATTTGCGTTCGCGGTGCAGAAAATCACTGATTTTGACAATAAATTTGGCGTTCGCGGTGATGCGAGAACAAGTTCAGGACACATCCGTAACTAGTCAAAACAGGGTTGCCAGATCTTGCAAATGAAAAAGCGGGACACAATCTGTGACGATATTTTAATGTGTTAAAAAAATGTTTCATTGTTTCAAGGACAAATATCCCAAATAAAAATTTCGATATTGCCGCGCAAAAAAAATCAAAGAACATGCAATTTTTTCCTTAAATATATATTGTAAACAAAAACAAAGAAATAAACGAAAACTATAACAAACATGTACATTGTACATAGGTTTTAATACAAATAAAGTAGGTGTTTATTTAGCACTAAAGAATAAGGTAACATGTAACATATAAATATATTTGGTTGAAGTTAAATCTGCACTTTTTAAAATTATTCAAAAATCGGGATTTTCGATGTGCAAATAGGAAAGCGGGACAAAAGCTGGACAAATGGGTTATATCGATTAAAATCGGGACAGTCCCGCCTAAATCGGGATGTCTGGCAACCCTGAGTCAAAACGATCCGAGGATTATGGCATGAATTATTTGTCCGCGCAAGTGCAGTGTGAAATTTGTCATTTAATTTTGGACGGGCTGTATTTTGCGATAACGAACAATTTAAAATTCATATGCTGTTAGTTGTATAAAGGTAGATATAAATCTGTATATAATAATATGCTCTAGTATATTCAATTATTCTTGTATTTAAAATTACTCATAACAGAACAAATATGTCTTTATGGCAATTTTAATCATTATATAATGTTAAATTAGGTTGTTCAGTCTAAAAATTTAATTCAAAATAATAAAATATGTTAAGGTTAAGTGATTCGCAGATGTTCCGGACAAGCACGTTCACCAAAAACGTTCGCGGAGATTTGTCAATTCCTGATCGTTTTCGAATCGCACATGCGCATAAATGTTTGGGATTATTTAAGGCTGTGTACCGTTGTCAAACCTGGTTAACCGCATCGGTTTCTTCGGTGACATTAATGACAGATACTTTACAGGGACCGCGTATGCAGTCTTACCAACTTTTCAGATTACCGATACTTACGGGACACAAAACCGTAACCGAAGTTGACAACGGTACACGCCCTAACTTGTACAGGTTACGGACTGGTCACGGATCGTCTCCGCGAACAAAGCTAATAGCTTTGTTCGCGGTAAGGATTCAGAACGGATTCGGGACTATTCGCATGCGCAGTTGAAATAATGACGTTCGCGGATCACAAAATTCCGGATTTCTAGTTACAGTTCCGTGTTCGCGGAGAAGCAACATTCAGTTCGAGATCCATTCTGAACTGATTCTATCGGTTCTAGGGATTTAACAAGAACCGTAAGTTCGGACACGCCCTCTATCAAATTTATATGATTTCACGATTGTGTTTGTTTGGTTAGGAATCCAAAGTTTACACTGAAACAGATTTTTTGCATACGGTGATTTGGATTTTATTGTAAACTGCCCTATGCCCATGCCCAAAACCAAAAAAATACATTGACAGAGTAGACAATCCCAAATAATTCTAGTTCCGATGTTCCGAAATCGTTCGCGGTAAAAACAAATCCTGAATCGGTTAATAATTAAGCATGCGCACTACGACAAACCTGAATCAGTTCTGATCTCGTTCTGAATCGGTTCGGAATGTCTTCCGCGAACAAAGCTATTAGCTTTGTTCGCGGAGACGAACCGGAACTAGTCCGTGACAAGTGCGCGTGCGCTTTGCGATTATTTGCGTTCGCGGTGCAGAAAATCACTGATTTTGACGATAAATTTGGCGTTCGCGGTGATGCGAGAACAAGTTCAGGACACATCCGTAACCAGTCAAAACGATCCGAGGATTATGGCATGAATTATTTGTCCGCGCAAGTGCAGTGTGAAATTTGTTTGAAAATTGTCGTTTAATTTTGGGCGGGCTGTATTTTGCGATAACGAACAGTTAAATTTCAAATGCTGTTAGTTTGATATAGGTAGATATAAATTTGTATAATATAATAATATGCTCTAGTATATTCAATTATTCTTGTATTTAAAATTACTCATAATAGAACAAATATGTCTTTATGGCAATTTTAATCATTATATAATGTTAAATTAGGTTGGTCAGTCTAAAAATTTAATTCAAAATAATAAAATATGTTAAGGTTAAGTGATTCGCAGATGTTCCGGACAAGCACGTTCACCAAAAACGTTCGTGGAGATTTGTCAATTCCTGATCGGTTGCGAATCGCACTATCGCACATGCGCATAAATGTTTGGGATTATTTAACTTGAACAGGTTACGGACTGGTCACGGATCGTCTCCGCGAACAAAGCTAATATATCGTTATAATTTCTTATTTCTATTAATATCATAAACGTCGTAAAATATTTTATGAAATCCGTGATTAATATCGATCTTTCCATTCCTAACATACTCGACAGCAATCGACATTTGACATTTTTTTGCACTTTGCAGTGACAGTGAAAGAGTGTGTGTGTATTTTTTGCGACTGCAAATTTGCATTTGCATACAGTGTTTATTTTAGAAAAGCCCTTGTGAATAAGTTGCAAAACTAACACAAGGGCAAAAAGCCAACGCATCGCCATCATGGCGTCTATAGAAATTCCTCTTCGGGATACGGACGAGGTTAGTTTTTATAAGTTTCACCTTACGTAAATATTGCAATTGCATTATCATCAATATTTTTAGGTAATAGAACTTTATCCAGACCAACTTCCAGATGGAGACGAAGTTTTGGGGATTTTGCGGCAGGAGAATACCCAACTTACCATTTGGGTTAATCTTGCGGTAAGTACCAAGCTCACAAAACTCACCCATATATTGATCTTGCACAAGGGCAAAGAAAACTGCATATTTACGCATAATAATTACTGTGACTTTCATTACAAATTGTTACATGTACATAAACTGACAGTTTTCTCCATAAGGTAGATTATGGCAGAATTTATAGAAGCAAATTTTGAAATTGTTGTGGTGTTCCTATATTTCTGTTGTTTGCAGTTGGAGTATTACAAACAAGGAAAAATAGAAGATTTTATCAAAATCTTGGAAGCTTCACGTATAGATGCCAATGTTGAATATCGAGACTATGAAAAGGACCAAATGCGAGGCTTGGATATGCTTGCAGCATATTATGTGCAAGAAGCCAATAGGGAGAAAAATAAGGACAAGAAGCGAGATCTATTTACCAAGGCAACATTACTTTATACTACTGCTGATAAAATTATTATGTACGATCAGGTAAGCCTTGCAAGTTTATAAATTTCTTCGTGATTAAACTTATTAACCATTTTTCAGAATCACTTGCTTGGGCGTGCCTATTTTTGTCTCTTGGAAGGTGACAAAATGGAACAGGCTGATGCTCAGTTTAACTTTGTACTTAACCAGTCTCCAAATAATATTCCATCCTTGCTTGGTAAAGCATGTATAGCATACAACAAAAAGGATTTTAGAGGAGCATTAGCCTTTTATAAGAAAGCTCTAAGAACTAACCCTAATTGTCCTGCAGCAGTTAGATTGGGTAAGTTACACCATTGCTTTTGTATTTTAAAGTTATTCAAGCAGCTCCATAAAGTGTACCTGCTCATTCATAAAATCGCTGCAAACATCAGCGCGGTGGATGTGGAAGGGCAGAGGCATTCCTGTTGGTCTGCTTGGGGATGTAAGCATGTTGTCTGATACCATCTGGAGATGAAAGGGGACAAAGGGGTAATTTTAGTTGTGTGCAGTGTTGTCAAATTTTAAAATCTCTTGGCGAGACTTTCCAAGTGAAAAATTGCCCAAAATGGCAACCTGTGTAGTTAAAAAACGTTGGAAATCGGCAAAAATTGCAACCTGACCATTTTTTTTTTAAATTCAATTTTTATTATCCTCATGAACTTAGTTAATATTAGTTTTCTGCTTTTTAAACTATTATGTATTTTTTTACCTATACCTAATGTTATACCTAATATGGTAAACTTTCTTTTATGCTGAAAATAATGGGATTTAAAATAAAAATTAAAAAAGTTATATTTTATGTAAACATAGAGTAAGTTAGATACATATCACATAGGTACACAATTTCTTCGAGTTCTTTATCTGTATTATTCTGCTGCCCTTAGCCAAAAAGGCCTATCTCAATTTTTTCTGTTTTTTTTTATTTTCATCAATATGGATACCTACATATTATCTATATATTTTTT
Source organism: Philopedon plagiatum (assembly GCA_963971165.1). Lineage (NCBI taxonomy): Eukaryota > Metazoa > Arthropoda > Insecta > Coleoptera > Curculionidae > Philopedon > Philopedon plagiatum. The sequence continues at coordinate 10,542,048 of OZ020191.1, forward strand.
ATATATACTAGGCAAAATAGACATAATTTAAATACAGAGCACAAAAAAATTATAATAAAAATTCGTATCTCAAAAAAAATTAAACCAACTAGGGCTTATTTCACGTTTTTAAGCAAAATAGACATTTCTCAGAGATACGCCTTTTTGCTTAGGATTTCATCATTCATTAAAAAGTATAAAACCCAAGCAACTAAGGCATATCCATCTATTTGGCAAATTATAAAAGAGTTAAATATCTTAACATAGTGAAAACTTGAGTTAAGGCATATTTAAATAAATAAATAAATTCCTTTATTTGCCAACACAATCGTACGAACGACAAAGCAATGTCAACAAGCGGATCAAGCCAATATGCTCAAAAGAAACTAAGATAATAATATAAAATATCAATGTTAAAATAATAGGTTAATATGACACTCACATATAATAAAATAACAGATTTAAAGATTGTATAGGACAGTGACAGTAACAAATTAAAATTGAAATTTAAAATAATAGAAACGTTTTTGAATCAACCACTGGTTTAATTGTTTTTTAAATGTGTTGATGTTTTCTATACCTTGGATGTTGGCAGGTAGCATCCTGTATGCTTTCACAGCATGTAATATGGTCCTTTTTTTAAAAAGGTAGAGATATGTTGGGGAATACTCAGGTCAGCCCTATGTCTGGTCTGCATTATAATATTTTCCCCATACAAAGCATGATTTTTGCGGAACAGGTGACGATTTTTCTTGACAAATATTGTCCAGGCAGAAAAGTAGAGCGATGGAACAGTAAGCACACCCAGTTGGTCAAATATGGGTCTGCAGGATGTTCTTGGATGGAGCCCCATCATATTTTTAAACATATAGAAAAAATCGCCCAAATTGCACAACTTAATTTTCTTAAAACCGCCCGACGTGGTTTTTGCAAACTGTTAAGCGCCAATTTAATCTCAAACTCGCCCAATTTGCGCTAAATCGCCCAATCTGGCCAGACTGGTTGTGTGGTAGGCACATTTGAATGTTTCTGGTTTCTAAGTCAAAGTCAAGTCAAAGTCAAAAATAGCTTTATTGTCTGAAGAAATCGATTCTCATTGACAAAGCACTTACTTACTAAAACAGATAAATAATATAGATCAAAGAACAAAAAATAAACTATTATACAAAATTAATGAATACAATAAACAAAAGTCAACCTAAATTAGGAAGGCTTCATTTAATAAGACATTGACAAACATGTCCATAACTGTGAGAGAGAATAGTTAGGACTCCAAAAAGAAAAAAAAAAAAAACAGTGTGATAAAACTCATCACTCCCAATATTCAAATGTAAAATTCCTTACAAAACATTGCAATAACAGTGGTAAATTAAACATCATATTAACATATTAAAATCCGAAAAATCCATAAGTCAACCACTGTAATAAAATATATACATACATATACACACACACACACACACCTACATACACACACATACATACACTATTCATTTGTATACAGTATGTCTACAGATGGGATTGACAAGATGGATCAACGTTCCAAGATATGACACAAAGTCACTATAAAAGTTTGTGCTTGCCAAAAAATATGAGTCACAGTGACAACATTTAGATTTTGTGTGCGGGGTGCTTAAAAAATACAAAGAAATGATTTTGTGCCAAGAATAAATGCGATTTTAAAAGTACATCTCATTCAAAAAAAATTACATGCAGCAAAGACCAACAATACCGTTTCGGCTATGCTGTCTAATTCCAAAAAATCTGAAAATATATCTCGGAGAGAAACCACTGCTACACATTTTAATGGTGGGTGTAGTATAAGTACTGCAATTTTTGAGGCTGTTTCTGGAAGCACTCGATCTATTCCATCAAATGTCGGCTTTTTATCAGATTTTATGTTAAATGAAAACGTTGTTGATGCAGAAATAAGATGGTGCTTAAATATGGTATACAATCACAAATCTGTTAATTCAGTGGACAAAGATGTAGCAGTAATGACAAGTATGTTCCCTGACAGTATTATTGCCAAGAGAGTGTTAGTCAGTTCTTCAAAAGCTGCATACTCTATTTCTTATAGATTCATATTTTAAAAACTGTCCTGAAAAACTGCAGTATAGTATGACAATTACATTATCTGTTTTGATGAAGCACTAAATAAGATAAGCCAAGATTGTCAGATGGATATTTTAATCAAGTATTTTAATGAAGAAAGTCAATGGGATAAAAAATTAACAAGCTGGACTATAAGTATTATATGTATGTTATTAAAAATATGTTTATTATGTAAGTATAAACGTGTACACCTATGTTACTATAGCACATTGTATTTGAATATAATTTTCGTTAATAAATCTACGTGTGGGTAATTATGTATATAAATACTTTGTAAACATGTAAAATATTTGTAGTTTTTCATTGGTGAATGAATGTTTCATTTTGCTTTTTAGAATATGATTTATTGGTCTTAATACAAAAATAGATATAATAAACAGTGTCTTAATAAAATTTTGTTGTCATGTCAGGGAATTTCATTTTAGAAAATCGCTGGGAACCCTCTTTTAGTGATTTTGATGATTTGGGCATTTTTTATTATGAAACTCTACACTTTTAGCTCAATTTAGATGTGGGATATCATAAAAAAAGCGCGGCCTGCGTTTAAAGTTTATTCAAGATTGCTGAACTGTACATCGTTCGCGATAAGCGGCGCGCAGCTCATCAGCTCATAGCGTTCGGCGCGCGACACGCGCTGGAAATTAATAAATATCTTTCGACCTAATAGAGACTCCACTTTTATTTGTTGATGGATTATTAGGGTAACACAAAACGCATATAATGATATTTTTTGCGATTTTTTAGGCTGTGGGGGCGAGCATGAAAAAAATATTTAAACAATTAATTTGTTACTAAGTAATGTTCATTAAATAATTTTCTAAAATTATTTTCAGCATGCAATCGGGAAGGCTGCACAACAATAAATAAAACGGCGAAACAACGGTATCCATTCGAACCAGAGATAATGAATTTGCCATGTAACAGAAACAAACAAACTATTAAAATTTATAAATAACAACTCGGAATATAAATATTTTTTAAAAAATTCCTGATGCACCTGTCGACTCAAATAATAAAAGATGCTACAAAATTTTTTTGTGACATTTTAAAAATTGCCCAAGAATGACTCCTATGCGAAATTTTATATTGTAATTTTTTTATTAGGGGCCAACTTTTTTCATAACATTGTGTGTTATATCTTTCCTATATGTTTAGAGATACCCAGGACAATAAAATTTATTTTAGGAATGGGCCACTGCTTTATGAAACTGAGCAACCAAGATAAAGCAAGACTGGCCTTCGAAAGAGCCCTAGAACTGGATCCAAAATGTGTAGGTGCATTGGTAGGCTTAGCAATCCTCAAACTTAACCTACAGCAGCCCGAGTCCATCCGAAATGGAGTACAAATGCTGTCAAAAGCTTACACTATTGACTCGTCAAATCCCATGGTATTGAACCACTTGGCCAATCATTTTTTCTTCAAGAAAGATTATAGCAAAGTCCAGCATTTGGCATTGCATGCTTTTCATAATACAGAAAATGAGGCAATGAGAGCAGAAAGTTGTTACCAACTTGCCAGAGCGTTCCATGTGCAAGGAGACTATGACCAAGCTTTCCAATACTATTATCAGGCAACTCAGTTTGCACCTGTTGCTTTTGTTTTGCCTCATTTCGGATTGGGACAAATGTATATCTATAGAGGGGACACGGAGAATGCAGCTCAATGTTTTGAAAAAGTCTTGAAAGCTCAACCCGGTAACTACGAAACAATGAAGATCTTAGGTTCGCTATATGCAAACTCTACCTCCCAGTCTAAAAGAGATATAGCCAAAAATCATTTAAAGAAAGTTACAGAACAATTTCCGGATGATATAGAAGCCTGGATTGAATTGGCCCAAATTCTAGAGCAGTCTGATCTACAGGGTTCTTTAAGTGCATATGGTACTGCAATCAATATTTTAAAGAAGGATGTACAAGCTGAGATACCGACTGAAATATTGAATAATGTGGCAGCTTTGCACTACAGGTAAGGATTTTGAGTTTTTGTCGATTTTGAGTCGGATTAAGTTTTTTTTTTCTTTTCAGAACTGGTAACCTTGAAGAAGCAAAGAAAACCTTGGAAGAGACTTTAGAAAGAGCAAAATCAGAAGCTCAACATGATCCTCAGTATTATAATATTATCTCAGTTACCATAACCTACAATTTGGCTAGGCTTAACGAAGCTCTGTGTCTGTATGACAAATCAGAGAAGCTGTACAAGGATATTTTGAAAGAGCATCCAAATTATGTTGACTGCTATTTGAGGTATGCAATTACATAATGCTTGAATCTGTAAATTTATGTAAACAATTTGCAAAGAACTTGTCATAAATTTCTATAGGATCTAAACAATAACCATTTTTGTATTGTGATAACTAAAGAAAAAGTAAACAGAGTTGTAGTATTTCTTCTGCTACATGCTACATTCTCTATTGCCATCAAATTTGGAAAGGTAAAGAACGCCCAATAGGAAGCAGAATTGAAAACCCCGCTTGGAGACGGTCTGGCCGCAGGTAGGCGTGGCCATTTACGTCACGCCGTGACCAATTCCGCGATATTTTGTAAACGAAACACGTCTTTTTTAAGATCGCGTGGTGTTTTCAACTATTTTTTGGTGTTTTTATATTACTTTTAGGAATTTACAAGTAAAAATGAGATATGCTGTGTATGGTTGTGATGTGGACAATCAATCAATGAAATCAATGTATGTATTTATCCCTTTATTTATATGATTATTTTAAATCATGTACATTTCTATTATAAGCAGGAGACAAAGTATATTGCCAATAGAATTTATATAAAATCGCCTTTAACTAACGTAAACTCTATATTGCGCGTTATAAATTTCAAAAATAAGTCACGGCGTGACGTCTTGCGCGAACCAGGACGAATTTGACAGGGTTTGGTATCATACCTTCTTTTATTTGTATCATGGGAGACTAACGTAAATCTATACAGGATGGTCCAAAAGTAATGGGACAGAGCAACAGCGCATTCCTTGTGTCCAAATAATGCGATTTATTAAAACTTGCCTAATTCATAAGTTGATAATAACCAAGATACAGGGCGTCAAAATTTCAATTTTGTTTTCGATTTTTTCCAATAACTTCTCAACAAAACGACATAGCGGCATGAAATTAGGGATTTGGGTTTTTTTTGCGGCGAGAATTCGAATTTGTCCATACTTTTAATGTCACTAGTAGAGGGCGCCACCTACGGCATACCGCACTGTTAAATGACATAACTTTTTTTAAGCTTGGTATATCGATCTGACTATTGAAAAAATCGATTATCCTACTTCTTTTACATCAAAAAAGTTTACTTTTTTGAAGTCGCTAGGAATAACCATTTTCGAGATAATCGCATTTGCAATTTTCTATGCAGTTAAATACGTGTTGTTCAAAAGTAATGGGACATAGAGCGACAATGAATTTCTGACTTCAAATTATTATGATTTAGCTAAATTTACTCATATCAAAATTTGATATTATAGGAGATACTTGAGATGCTGAAGATTTTTTAATAAAAACACAAATAGATATATAATTTAATTAGACAAGACATGGTCGAAAACAGAGCGCTTTCGACCTTATAGGTCATCATCAGTGCTTATCAGGATGCCAGTCAGGAATCAATTTGAACAATCATCACAGTGAATCATTTTACAATGAATTTCATTCATTCGTTCTCTATTTATGACTGTGGATTATCTTTTAAGAAACACGGCAGCTTTGCAGTGTGCTGTATTAGTGGAACATCTGGGTATAGATTAAAACATTAAAAAATTATATTAGGCGATACATTCTGGAAAAACCTACAATTTGCCAAACAAATCTTGCACCATATAGCAAAATCAATTAATCCAATAGAGTCAAATAGATCTCTGTTATCAGTAGTGCCTTTTGATTTTAAGTATACAAAAGCTGCAATTTTAGATATCCCAGAAGAAGTTGACCCGATTAGAGGTTTTCTTAGAGAAAACTTGTTAGAAAAGCGCTTTGAATTTTCTTGTAAACGTATTCATTTTCCTGCAAATCTTCTTGGTTCCCGTTTTACAGGAAAACAATTAGAAGCAGACCAAGTAATGATGATTTTTTTATCTAGACTAACTTAAAGATATTGCGAAAATATATTTAGGTAATTTTTAATTCTATTGATATTTATTCTAGCAAAATATATCTTGAACTCATAACAAGTACAATTTCAGGATTCCGTTTTTAATTCGACTATTTCATTTTTTCTTTTTCCAATGAAGGAATTTCCAGTCGCGTTGTCGGCAGCCTGTCCTAAGTTTTATTGCAGAAGTTTAGCAACAGTGTTTGAAATTCGTGGCTGTACTTGCATTTAATCACGCCGCTTGTTGACCGCCAATTTAAAATATTATATTTTTCGACTGATTGTAGACAAGCTGCGCCCTTCTGAGACATCGTTTGGTATCTAGATGAAAATACGCTATTGATTGCTCTTTACCTTTCCAAATTTAATGCTTATACTGAAATTTTTACAAAACATATTTGGCATTTACAGGTTGGGTTGTATGGCTAGAGATAAGGGCCACATCTATGAAGCCTCTAATTGGTTTAAGGAAGCCCTGGGTATTAATTCCGAACACCCTGATGCTTGGTCTTTATTAGGAAACCTTCATTTAGCTAAAGCTGAGTGGGGACCTGGCCAGAAAAAGTATGAGCGTATTTTAAAGGTAAATTACACTTTACACAGCGTGCCGTTTTAATTCATTTAATTTTTTTTTTTAGAATCCAGCTACATCTCAAGATTCTTACTCGTTAATAGCTCTGGGAAATGTTTGGTTGCAAACCTTACATCAACCCAGTAGAGACAAGGAAAGGGAGAAGAAGTATCAAGAGAGATCTCTTATGATGTACAAACAGGTTTTAAGAATTGACGCTAAAAATATTTGGGCTGCCAATGGAATTGGGGCAGTTCTGGGTAAGTTTAGTACTTTATTAATTTTTGTATGTATTTTGTAAAGAGTTGTAAACATAGGTGAGTCCACGGACATCTCTACACTATTTGGAAATAAAATTCGGATCCGATTTGAAAATAAAATACAAATATTTATTTACCTATGTACATTGCAGGCGCGGTCCATAAGGTCATTTGGTCAATGACCCACCTAAAATTTTCAGTGATCTACCTAATAATTTATTTTTTAAAACCAAAAAAGAATCTTTTGTTTCAAAGTTACATGCGAAAACTCCCCAAGAAAGAATAAAGCCAAGCCATCGTCAAAGGATATCCAAGCTTGCTCCGGGTTGGGTCATATTTTAAATTGATCTTATAGGTTTATATGGACGATATAAATTCATTAAAAGTAAGAGAGAAACATACGCGCTTGAGGAAGTTAAAAAGAGACACAATTGGTGGACGGCCCACCAATAATATCTGGCCACTCCCACTATGGAAATACTCTCAAACCGCCCCCTAAAATATACTATTTCAAAACATTTGGTTCGGAAAAAGAAAAACTAATTAGGTACTTAATATATGCGCATTGTATTTGCATTATATTAATAATATTAATTAGCGGTTAAACATAAAAAATTATAAATACGATTTTTGTCAGGCCGGCTCTAGGCATCAAGTTTAACGGTATCGGACCGTTTCCTTACATAACCAGCGTAGTCCAGAGGTATAACCTCAGCGAGTTGATCAGAAGGTCGAGGGTTCGATTCTGTGTTGGGGCAAAAACTTTTTTGAAATTTTTTTGTTATTTAAAAAATTAGATCGGCTCTAAAAGGTGTATTGGCAAGTTGTTCCTCGATAAAATATTTTTAAAATTGTTGACAATCTCACATTTACTACAGCTTACAGCCTGCACGTGCGTAGACAAATATCGTATTACTATGTCTAGTCGCCAGCATTGTATTTATTAAAGAAAACGGAGTTTCGGCAGCGTCCTAATTTTATTTTACGAATAATCATACTTTTGGCTCAGAATTTTGTTCTGTTTATATTCTGGGCTTTTAGTACAAGGCGCGACATCTATTGAGGAGATGCTAAACTTATCAAAACGAAAGCCGCTAAAATATACTAATCTAGAGTATTAAAACACATAGAAAAAAGCCATAAACATCTAGAGTAGTAATGTTCAATATTCTGCAGTAACTATTTTATGATTTTTGCAGTGTTTATTTGTAGGTAAATAATTTCTTGGCACATTATTAAACAACCTTTCTTAATTAAAAAAGTTTATTTTGCTTGTTGCGTTGATATCACTAGTTGCCCACAAAATTTTGACCCAACTGTAAAAAAAACTCACGGGCCGCGCCTGGTACATTATGTAATTTGAAAATGCGAAATACGAAAAGCCTTCGGTTAAAGTAATCGAAAAATATTTTACTCAAGTTACTGCCGCAATTGTCAGCACTTACGCTGATTACGTAGTTGCGCGAAATCCAGATTTTTGTGTAGTAGTTGACACGTTTGACGCGTTTTTTTATTCTGAATATGTTGTCTGAAACTAAAGGAACTCCAACCCACGATGCAAGTGCTTGCTACTGCGAAACTAAAAATAACCGCTCTACCGACCGCCGGGTGCCTGCGGTCCCTGTGTGCTACCGATACAGTCCTGAACTTACATAATATATTTATAACTCTTTAATTATGAGGTATGTGCAGTCGTGATCCAAAAATCGCAGTTTACATTCTAAACATTGTAGATTGTATTTCCTAAAGGAACTTGCACTTAGACTATAAACTGGATGTACTTTTTTTGTACACGGGTTACATAGTTTGATGCAAAATGTGAAGTATTCTAATTTTGAAAAAAACTTTTAGCTCACAAAGGAGCTGTAAATGAAGCTAGAGATATATTTGCCCAAGTTAGAGAAGCAACAGCGGACTTTTGTGATGTCTGGTTAAATATTGCTCATGTGTATGTGGAGCAAAGACAATATGTCAGTGCCATTCAGATGGTAAGGTTATATTTTTCAGTTTTATAAATATTATAAAAACGTCTTGTGTAAATATTACTTTGTGATAATTAGGTGTATGAAATAGTTTCCAAAACTAAATTTCCAAAGACATAACATAACAAAATATTATTTTGAAAATATTATTCCATTCAAAAATAGTGTTTTCGAAAAATTTAATTTTTCGAAAATTTTTCTTTAAAAAAAAATAATTTCGAAAATTTTCTTTTTAAAAACATCGTTTTCAAAAATGTAGTTTTCGAAAATATTCACAGACCTGTAACAACCAAGCTTCATTTAAAGAAAATCTCTACAAACTATTTTTTTAGTATGAAAATTGTCTAAGAAAATTCTTCAAATACAACAACGTAGAGGTCCTGCAGTACCTCGCCAGGGCCTACTACAAAGCAGGCAAACTTAAAGAGGCCAAAATGGTACTGCTAAAAGCAAGGCGTGTGGCGCCGCAGGATACAGTATTATTGTACAACATTGCGTTGGTCCTTCAAAGATTGGCGACCTTTATTTTGAAAGATGAGAAATCTACTTTGCAAACTGTGTTGCAGGCTGTGCATGAATTAGGACTGTCATTAAAGTGGGTACAATAATGTTGGTAATATGTGTGTTAGTTATTGTGCAAGTATAGCTTGCACTTGACCGATTTTTTTTTAATCAACTTTTTCCCTGTTTTCTTTAGATACTTTACATACCTGTCCGAATCGGGCGACAAGATGAAATATGACGTTAACTTGGCAGGTTTAGAATCGAGACAGTGCAAAGATTTGCTGTCGCAAGCCCAGTACCACGTTGCCAGAGCGAGAAGGGTAGATGAAGAGGACAGAATGCTTAGGAGGAAACAGGACGAAGAGCGCACTGCTTTCAAGATGAAGCAGTTAGAGGAACAGGTAATTGTCTCGCTCTTGATCTGCAGTCAGAAGAAGTGGCATGGAATTATTATTTTGGAAATTTGTTGCATCTGTATAAATTGCCTTTTCTTTTTTTAGACTCGCAAGGAAGAGGAAAGACGCATTATGAAAGAATCAATGTTACAAAAGCGTCACGAATACAAAGAGAAAACGAAAAATGCATTGTTCTTTCAAGATATGCCCTCGGAAAAGAAAGCCAAAGGTGGCAGAGGGAGAAGGTAAGAAATTTGTACAACCTGTATATTTAAAACACAAAGATCATATTTTGTTTCCCTTATTTTGAAGCTTTTACAAAACATGGCTTAGTATTGTACATACTTGGCTTAAAATACCTATTGGTGTCTTTCCCTCTGTCTTTCGTGGTCTGTTTTAGATCCAGACGAAGTTTGGGGCGTCCTTTTTCTTTAATTTCTAAACGTTTTTCAAATGTTAATGCACTACTGATTTTACACTGCTGTATTTCTTGCACTGTTAAAGCCATTGTTAACATAAGTACTCAAGTACTAGTACTACACAAAGGACACAACACAAATATCAAATAATATCCAAACAAAACACAACAAATTAGGTCGAAAGACGAAACACTTCTTCAACTTAACAAATGCCGGCGAGTCCGGCGACTAATAATAGCTCTGTTCGTAGAGAAATCACAAACCGATCAGCGCCAATCAAATTTTAGTTATTTGGTAATGTGACAGTTTGCGGACTGGATTCCAGTAATTTCATTGGCTCTGACTGGTTTGAGACTGTTCTGCGAACAGGGCTAGAGATGAACGGTGAACAAGAGCTTGACGCCAGCATGGGTACAATTCTGAAGTATTAATACGTCGGGTGCTGCGTTGCCAAGTTATTGTCAAAGTCGTAATTACTGTAGGTTTTAATGTTTTATAGGCACAGTTACAATTATTATTATTAGTAGTTACGTAAATATCTTAAAATAAAATTAGGTACATTAAATGTATCGCGAACCGCGAATATTGTTATAATAATAAATTTAAACATTTAAAAACTACTTATTAAAAACTGTTTTTTAGGGATGTGTATGTGTCAGATTCGGAAAGTGGTCAAGAAAATAGAGGCCATGACGCCAGGCCCAGAGATAAAAAAGAAAGAGGCAGAAAACGAAAAAGAAGTGGAGACAGAAAGAAAAAAGGTCAGTGTGTTGTGGTTGTTAAATTTTTTAAGACAACGCGATTGTTACGATTTTAGGCAAATCAAACCAATACTTGACTTGTAGTAGTTAATATGTAATTTTATACCATTTAAATTTATTCCTGTTTTTATTTAGGGGGTAGAAGGAAAGGTAGAGGCAGAAGTGGCGATTCGGATAGTAGCGGCGGAAGACCAAGGAATAAAAAAGGCAGAAAGGAGGCTAAAAAGAAGTCGAAACGCACCTCGGACGAAGGTCTTAGTGCCAAGCAAAAGAGCAGAATTGTGTCTAAAGCTACTATTTCTACCAGTGAAGATGACAGTGACAATGGTAAGTAACAGTGTTTCTTAAAAGATTGCGTTCTATTTTCTATAATTCATTTTTACCTTTCAGAAAAACGTCCTAGAGTGGCCAGCAGCGACGAGAGTGATTCCGGAAAGAAAAACAAGAAACGAAGGATTTCCTCGGGTTCCGAGTCTGATAGATCGAAGGAAAGATCGAGATCTAGGAGCCGATCAAAGTCTAAAAGTCGATCGAGGTCGAAAAGCCGATCCAAGTCACGATCAAAGAGCAGATCGAGATCCAAAAGTGGATCACGATCCAGGTCCCGAAGTGGATCTCGGGAGAAGTCTAGGTAACTAATGATTCTTTTTATCTGTTACCTATTTTTTACCTCATTTTGCAAATTTGAACAAAAATATTCACTGGTTGTTTTTCAACGTATGTACAGGGTGTCCAGTTTTCGACACTTGCAAAAGTGTCGAAAAGTCGACACCCTGCACACCTCTAAACACGTAATTAATGAACTCGTTCATTATACTCATCATCCTTATTTAATTTACAGGTCTAAATCAAGATCGCGTTCCAAATCAGGATCAAGATCGAAATCAAGGTCTCGTTCTAAATCAGGATCGAGATCTAAATCAAGATCACGCTCAAGATCCAAATCTAAGTCACGATCTCGCTCAAGATCCAAATCAAAATCACGGTCTCGCTCCAGGTCCAAATCTAAATCGCGGTCTCGCTCAAGATCCAAATCAAAATCACGGTCTCCCTCCAGGTCCAAATCTAAATCGCGGTCCCGTTCAAAATCCAAATCGAAATCACGGTCACGCTCAAAATCGAAATCAAGATCACGCTCAAGGTCTAAATCCAAATCACCATCGCGTTCAAGATCCACATCAAGATCCAAATCGCGAAACAAATCCAAGTCGAGATCGCGTTCAAGATCTAAATCCAAATCAAGATCGCGTTCAAGATCTAAATCCAAATCACTATCGCGTTCAAGATCCACATCAAGGTCCAAATCGCGAAACAAATCAAGATCGAAAAGCAGATCAAAATCGAGATCGCGATCAAGGTCGAGATCAAAGTCTAAATCAAGATCGCGATCGAGGTCAGGATCGAAAAGCGACTGAAAGTTTTAAATTAGTGGTAAGGATATATTCAATATTTTAGATGGTAGAAAATCCACAATATTAAGAAGATATATAAAAATATATTGATTTTTTTGGTTTGTACAAAAATTGAACAGAATTTGCTAATTTTTCTCCAAAAAATATACGGTATTACATAAAAAAATTAATTTTCAAAATTTATTTTTGAACCCTATTTATATGAATATCAAGATCACAAAACGGTGTCCATATGGATTTTTATTTATTGATTTCTTAGAGAATTTTATCCTCGGTAAAAATTTTGGTATAACGAGAAACTTATAATATCGCCACATTTACGATGATATACAGGGTGTACCAAGACATTTGGTTCTGTTTTTCACTCGCTCTGTTTATGAAATGTTTTTATTATACACTGTCCATCAAAAAGTGGGTCTCCACGCACCGGAAGTAAAACGACAAAAAATATACATAACATGCTTTTATTTAGAATTATGTATAAAATATTGTAATTAATAAATAGTAGTATGAAATTTTATTGCGTTTTATTGAAAATACAAAAGGTAGAAAAATGTTCGTTGCATTATATAAAGTCGTATATTGTAGTAGGTATATTTTAATATAATACAGTCAGATTTAAATAGAGCATTACAAGGGTTTAATTAATAAGGTCCGAGTTGTATTAGATGTTATGTAAAAAAGAACCAGCGACATATACAGGGTGAGTTTTTAAAGTGTACAAGGTGATATCTCAAAAACGGTTTAAAATATTTTCATAAAATTTCGGTGAATTAATAGGATGATAGGGGGACATTTTTAAACATATTTTTGACATTTACCCCCTCTCTCTCTGTTTTAAGGAGTGGGGGGGGGGGGGTAACTTTGAAATTTTAAATGGGGTGATGTACTTTTATTTGTAGACCACACTACAAAAACGATGAATGTCATTTTACATTTGTTCGTCAGAAAATGCATTCAAAATTTACAAGGGAAACAATACTGATAGGTTTACCGCATGCTTATAGATAAAATATCGTACGTAATACAGTTAGTGAATGGGTTTTTACCGCACGCGAGTACTAGTTTGAGAACGAGCCGTAGGCGAGTTTTGCAAACTATCACCTACGCGCGGTAAAAACAGTTACCACCCTTAGTATATGATACACTAGTATTATTTTCTAAATAATATCTAGACTTTCAGCAATATTGCAGACCGATGCTTGTATATTCTACTACCTTTGGGCTATTATTTTGTATTTGTAACTAACGTTGCGAAAAAAAGTTACCTTCATTATTTTTACAGTGTGGTGTTACAGGTGTCACTAGTAATAAGCAGGCAAAGCTGATTCGGTCTTTCATATCATTTAAAGTTGTAGGTGCAGTCGCCATCACTTTGTCCTTTATAAAACTCGACAAGAAAAAGTCGAGGGGTGTCAAATCCGGTCAAATGGCCTGCTAGGTTCCCGTCAGTAAGTCAGTTAAGAATTTTAACGTTTTATTTTCTCAGCTTATTGCTTAATTAAACATGGAAGCGAATTTTAATGTGCAAGTTAATATGTTGTTAATTTTGGGGAAGTACAGAAAAAACTACAGAGAAGCTGCACTAGTCAACTGGCCTGCGAAGTCCCCGGATGTGAACCCCTTGATTTTTTTCTTGTGGGGTTTTATAAAGGGCAAAGTGATGGCGACTGCATCTACAACTTTAGATGATATGAAAGACCTTGCGCTTGCTTACAAGCGACATCGGCACCTGAAATGTTACAGCGAGTACGAGATTCATTTAGAACAAGAGTGGGAAAGTGTTTGGAAGTTGAAGGGGGACATTTCGAACAACTTACCAAGCATGGCAGACGATAAATAAGTTGAAATTAAATGGTAAGTCAAGGGGGGTCAAATCCGTGGACCTAGCAGGCCAGTTAACACTTGACCAGCTCGTCCAATCCACCTGCTTTCAAATATTTCTGCTCTCCAAAATTATCAACATATCAACTTGCATATTAAAATTGGCTTCCATGTTTAATTGAGCAATAAACTGAAAAATAATCGTCAAAACGTCAATTCTCAACTGACTTGAGTAAACATAATGCATTTCCATGGAAACGACTAATAATTCTGAAATAAGTGAACTCGATTTATTGGTAAAATTTATTTATTTTTTCAATTCAATCAAAATTTAGTTAACCATAATTTCGTAATCGAAAGAGCAAACCAAAAAAATGTTGTACACATGCATAGTTTTTTTTTCCCTTAGATTGGAATTTTATAAACAAAAATACATCATCCCATTTAAAATTCCAAAGTTACCTACAACCCTCAAAATATAAAGAGGGAGTAAATGTCAAAAATATGTTTAAATATGTCCGTCCAACTCCCTATTAACTTACCAAAATGTCATGAAAATATTTTAAACCGTTTTCGAGATATCGCCTTGTAACAGTTCAAAAAAGTCACCAAATAAATAGGCGTACTTTATTCTACTGTGTATGCTTCAGTAAAAATTGAAGGACTATTGACTTGGTAGTTTTGGCAGCGAGATCTTTTACTAAATTCCGATTTTATTTCTGTTTAGTGATTTTTCCGATTTTTGTAGTACTTTTTTCCCACACGAGACAAATTAACATGTAAGGATAATTTTGTCGAAATATTCCCCACTGAGCGCAGCACGCAGGGCGGGCGAAAGACCGAGCAACGGTATGTCAAAATATCGGCGTCTCAACGCGATATAATCAGTTTCGCGGGCGGTAGCGTATGCAAAATATCTCGTAGAAGTTCATCATTTTATGTTAACATTCGGAAAACCCTATCGCAGTTTTCTGATTTAAAATATGATGGAACTGCTGTTAAATGCGTTGTATGCCAAAAGCGACTTTGGTGTGGATTTCCAAGATTGTAAAATACATGCAACAAGCGCTCACCACATCAGAAATCGACGAAATGCTCGCTTTTTGTTAAATATCCGGTAATTACCCCATCCGCGGACATACGTAGTAAAGATTTTAGTATTAAAATTATAGGACAAGCAATAGAGCGATTTGTCGTGACATTAATCCTATTAGAAAACCGTCTGTGTCATCATCTAAAAGACGATCCGTAGATGATTTGTGTTATATTTCCAACTCTGAAATGTTTTCCATTAATTTGTTATAAACATTTATAAGCAAAAAAACGCGATTTTTTTAGTTTTGATTGGGTTTTTTTAGTTTTGTGCTTATAAAATGTAAAGTAATGAAGCAATCTTAATGGTGTACATGGACGATTTGTAGAGAATAGAAATACGAACAAAATGAGAGATATAAGATAAGATAGAGATATAGATAAGTAGCAACGGAGAAAATCCGGAAAACCGCAAAATTAAGAGTTTTTTAAAAAAAATCGGCCACTTTTAAACGCAGAGGGCTCAAACTTTGGGAAAAATTAGTAATTTATAGCTACTTTATGTGTGCAAAACCCCGACATTGTCCGACGATATTAGTTTTGCCACAATCGTCATTTTAATTTTTCAATACTCTATTTTGCAACAGGTCTGGATGCTCTATGGATCGTCCGATTTTAATTACTGAAACGGATTTGAAAAGTACGCGTTTAATTGAACAAAATGTATATTTTAGTTTTTCCATAAAATGCTACGAAACCGGTTGAATATGCACGTAAAGATGCGTGAAAATGGCCGAGCGCGCGAAAGCGGTGAGTAGTGGGGAGCGATAGCGGAGCGGAGCCAATATTCGCGCGCTCGGCCATTTTCACGCATCTTTACGTGCATTTTCAACCGGTTTCGTAGCAATTTATGGAAAAATTAAAATATACATTTTGTTCAATTAAACTTGTACTTTTCAAATCCGTTTTAGTAATCGGACGATCCATAGAGCATTCAGACCTGTTGCAAAATAGTGTATTGAAAAATTAAAATGACGGTTGTGGCAAAACTAATCGTCGGACAGCGTCGGGGTTTTGCACACATAAAGCAGCTATAAATGACTACTTTTTCCGAAAGTTTGAGCCCTCTACGTTTAAAAATGGCCGATTTATGATTTTTTTAAAAACTCTTAATTTTCCGGTTTTTCCGGATTTTCTCCGTTGCTACTTATCCGATCGGGACGTTAGACCTCTCATTTTGTTCGTATTTTTATTCTCTCCAAATCGTCTATTTACACCATTAAGATTGCTTCATTACTTTCCATTTTATAAGCAAAAAACTAAAAAATCGCGTTTTTTTGCTTAAAAATGTTTATAACAAATTAACTAATGGAAAAAATTTCAGAGTTGGAAATATAACAGGAACCATCTACGGATCGTCTTTCAGATGATGGCACTGGCGGTTTTCTAACAGGATTAATATCAAAAAATCGCTAATATTTTGCTCTGTTGCTTGGCCTATTATGATAGTCGGGTTAAACGAAACAGAGAATTCATTATTAAAAGTGGTTATTTTGCGACTTTCAATGAAATAATCCATTTTGTGATGGTTCCTTCTTACATAACAACATTGAGTCTCAAATAAGTTATAAGAAGCTTGAGCAAATAATTGGCACATTTTATTTTAGTTAGAAGTCTGTTTTCATACATTTCTAGTTTCGGCAAAAGGTAAATTAATAATAGAGAATAGAACAAATACGTCGATAAAATTGACTAGTCGCGATTTTATCCTGACGTATTATAGAATGGTAACTAAAATTACAGGTACAAAAGGACTTGTGCAATAAAGTTTTGAGCAATTGATGCGATGAAGAAATGCGTTTGGAATCCGTTTTTCCATACGCATTTTATTTTGATATTGCCAAATAAGAGGCGTTTGTGCAAACTTGAACAGAAAGAATTTTTATAGCAGATATTGAACATTAGAGAATAAATTTCAGCAGTTATATTTTCTTACCGTCAAGCAATACTGGACTTACCTAATAGAATTTGTTAATTTTAAAAATAAAAGGTTTATTTTTATTGTTTTAATAAATCGGCTAGTTTTTTTTCCACAAAATTGTTTTTTAAACGTAAATTTTCCTACATTATCTATCAAAAGTATTAACGAGTAGTAAAGTGCATATTCAAAATTTGTATGTCCAGTATTATTGTCTTTCCCACTGGTATTCTCTAAAATTTTTCAGTAATATAATTCGAAACTAGCTTATCTTTTTTTACTCTGTAAAAAAATTTATCATGTGTTTTCGTCCTCTGAATATATAGGGTGTCAGAAAAGTCTTGATATGGCCAAATACCTTTGCTATTAGTAAAGATAGAGACATCAAATTTTAGGTCTATCTTATTGGTTACTAAACCTACTTTTTTATGTAGGTACTTTAACTTTTTCAACTCCCTTGAGCGGTGACGCTAGGGAGTTGAGGGGTCAAAAATTTTATACACAACCCTATGCGTGTGTTACCTCATTTATAAAGGTCTTCAAAAAAGAAACATTTTACCGCAAACCCGCGAGGTCCGTATCTTAATTCATTTTTAAATGGCAACCCTAAAAATTAAATATCTTTATTTCTCTTATTACTTTAAACGTTCTTCAAAATGACTACCATGAACTTCTTGGCGGTAATAAAGTCGATTTTGGAACTCTGCCAAGAAGTACCTAACACATTCTCGAAAATGTGAAAAGTGAGTTCCAAAATCATGTTGGTCATTTTGAACAACTTTTAAAGTAATAAGAAAAAGAAGGGTATTAAAATTATTTTTTTTAGGATTCTTATGGGCTTGCCATTTAAAAATGAATTAAGATACGGACCTCGGGTTTGCGGTAAAATGTTTCTTTTTTAAAGGCCTTTTAAAATAAGGTTATGCACGGGCATAGGGTTTCACTTAAAATTTTTGACCTCAACTCCCTAGCGTCACCCCTCAAGAGGGTTGAAAAAGTTAAATTACATAAAAAAGACAATTTATTAACCACCTAAAATTTGGTGTCTCTATCTTTACTAATAGCAAAGGTATTTGCACATACTAAGACGTTTCGGACACCCTGTATTTACTGTAACAAATCCACTGCTGACTTAGCTGATATAAATATAGGCGTACTTTGACATTTTTGATTAGTGACGGTTGACAGCTAAAATGGAAAAAGCTTCGTCACCAATTTGGTTCACACAAAGGACCCCATGACCAAGGACGTCAAAATATACCTAATATTTCAAATTTCAACCAATAAGATTTCAAGATGTTGATATTTACAAAAACATCCGAGTTATTTGATAGATAATACTGATCACTAGAAATAAAATTATTGTTCTATACCATGTCTATTTATGCACTAGTAGTTTGATTATTTAATACATCGTGGCTACCGTAGAAAGATGTAAACGTGGTATTAGTGCTATGACTTAAGGGAAAAGTGTCGTTACTGTTTATTGTTCCAAAAGCAGACAGAATTTCGTTCATTCTTTCCGGACTATCCACTATAATATGTTCTTGTAATTGACATTCGGATGACCTAAAAAAATAGATCTGAGTTAATATTTTTTACTATAGTACTGAAATCAGTAAAATAAATTGTAGGTTTGAATGGTGTCGGCTTTTACTTGATAGAAATCCATTATACACATGATGATAGACAATTTTAGCCAAATTTCCACTTTTATTTAATATTTTATAACTTTACGCGTTTCGGCACACTATAGCTTCATCGGATGTTTGTTACAGACTTGTAGTCTATATTGGTACTCTATATACGAATCTCCCAAGAACAGTTTATACAAACAGCATCAACTGTTCAGGGTTCATAAAATACTTGCGAGGCCAACGATATGTAATTGTAGCACGTAGAGTCGTTTCCGAAAAATATAAAATATATAAATCTGAAAAACTGTATGGGAATTTGGAAAAAATACGAAAAATGGGAAAATATGACAGTACTGTGAAATTTTTGTTTAATGTTCAATTGTAATGGTTTTCTGAGCAAAAAAACAGGATGACTCACTTTGGGGCAATCGCCCATCTGTAATTTTGTCATGCGGAAATATCTCCTAAACTATTTTTTTTTAATTTTTTATTACCAACCAACTTAAAGTTTATTACAGGGAATATATATATATATATATATATATATATATATATATATATATATATATATATATATATATATATATATATATACAGTCAACTTCGGATATAACGACCCCCGCATATAACGAACCACCGGTTATTACGAACAAAAATTATGGTCCGGCCAAAACGCCATAAGAATGTATGTATTTTTTGTTCGTTTATAACGAACCCGGCTATAACGAACTATCGGCTATAGCGAACCCTATTTTGATTAGTTTTTGCTTGTGGAAGTTCGGTTATAACGAACTGTCGAAATTTCACGTACGTATCACTTCCATATTCGTAAAGTAACGGCCGAGAATAGCAACCATAGAGAAGCGACAAAGACAATACAAGATTTCACAGGGCATGTGCGACGATAATGTGGACTTCTGTCTATACCGCATCATTAGTGTGACGAAATATCTTTCTCCGTTCAATATTGTGGATACGTGTCTGCCCAAGGTCAGCAGAACTGGTTACCCTAAATATCAAAGGCACCGACACGTTTTGTCGCTTCTCTATGGTTGGTATTCTCGGATAACGGGTCGAGTAGCGACCTGTCAGGCGCCATTTCAATTTGTAGTTTAATTTCGGCAATAGGCGAGGGAATATTGTTCTAGCATGGAGCAGAGCGCGCCAAAATTCAGCAAGCGAAAAAGCAGAAAAAGTTGACTTAATTACAAAACTGCAAAATAGGGTTGTAAATGCCTAAATCTGTAGGGACTATCAGTTACAAAAGTCAAAGACTATTAATATTCGTAAATTTTAATAATAATAATTTTGACAAGAGTGTTGATTGAGTCTGGTGATTACTTACAAATTAAAATTGAAACACATGTACTAGAAAAAAGAAAAAATTTCAAATTACTGATTTTGTATAAATTATACAAATATGTATGTTTAATAAGTACATAATTTAAAAATACTATTATGTATTGATTATAATAAACGACTCATAAAAAGTACCATACAGTACATAATACATATTTGTTTTATTCTCTGCACTTCGGATATAACGAACGCCCTGCTATAACGAACTGTTTAAAGATCCCCTTGGTGGTTCGTTATATCCGAAGTTGACTGTATATATATATATATATATATATATATATATATATATATATATATATATATATATATATATATACAAAAACTAACAAACTAATAAAATTCCTTAAAAACTGTTAAAACATTCAAATTTTTAAATAATGCTTCTTCAAATGTATTTTAAATAACTGTAATTTCTTGATTTTCTTTATGTTTTTTGGTAGGTCATCATAATTTTTTATGCCGTTATGCAATAAAGACTGCATGCCAAAATTGCTCTTTACAGGTGCTGTTTGCACTAATTCAGTTTGCCTCGTGTTATGATTATGTAAATCATCAATGGGATAAATCTGTACGTTTGTTTGTTTTTTACTTAATATTGTAGATTGAATGAATATATATGTTTTTAATTTATACAAATTATCAATGTTTAAATATCCTAATGGTTTATATAAGTTTATTGTTGGTTCAAGGTATGGTAGTCTGTAAATACACTTAATAATTTTGTTTTAGTATTTTTTAATGGTTTTAGATTTATCTTGTTGCCCCAAATTGAAATTAAATATTGCAATTTTGAATGCACTAAACAATAATAAATATTTTGTAAATAGAGGTAGACGCAAAAAATTTGACAGAAATGTATAAAAATAAATTAACCTGTAAGTTACTACGTTAACGCTTACCGGTTGTTGAGCGGATGAGAATGTGAATGCTGATTTCTCATTTGATTTGATGACAATAAATTCCCCATTGGTCTGGTTGATGTTTGTTTTATTGAGTAAATGTATACTCCTGTCATCGAGAGTGTGTATGACAAAAAGTACAAGGCATGAAACTAAAAAGAAAAACACAGCTAATGCAAAATTGTCTGTATACTAGATTTAAATTTCTAAACACAGACCCTAGTCAGATAAGTTACTGTAAATTATAAGATGAATGTTTTAAGTTAATTATTTATAATTATTTAGAAAATATAACTAAAAAGAAAGGTACGAACAACTGCTTACCTTATAATTAAATAACAGTATTCCAACAATGAGGGTATAAAAATTCCCTGACAACAGAGATAAGTGTAAAGCAGTTGTGCCCATATTTAGAAGAAAAACACTGGAAAATGTACAGAACATGAACTGACAAGCGGAAAATGATGACAGCAATGCACTGGAGTTTTTCCAAGTGGATGAAACGAGTGTATGTTTCTCTAATAGCAACCTATAATAGTAATTCATTTAAATAAAACTTTAAACTATGTCCAGTATTATAATGATTGCTACTGCAGGAGTTTCAAATCGGTCAGAGCCAATGAAATTCGCCGATTTTGACCAGGAAACTGTTAATCTTGAAGGTGATTGCCTCTGATCAGTTTCAAGCTACTGCAGAAATAGGGCTTAATATAGTAAATAATGAAATAATACTGTGATCGGCAATATTAACGCACCACCAGAAATTTTCCACAATTGTTATTTATTGCTTTAACAGGTAGGTATGCTCCGATTTGACTCAACTTTTTTTTGAATTTCAGGTTCTTTCGCCCGAGCTTGAGCCACTAGGACCAACATTGGTCATTTTTCGTATTGGGCAAAAATGTAATGCTAAGGTCCAAAGTGTACATAGGCCATTTTAACCAAAATAACCAATAAAATATCAATTAACGTTGGCCCTATTATTTCTGAAATTGAAAAAACATATTGACCCTTCTTGGACCAAGTCACCGAAATAACATCAAATTTGTAGCAAATTTCTGACAGAGCGCTAATTTTGCTGAACAGTTGATATAAACATCAGGCAACTTATGCTCCTTTTAAAATTTCCATACATTTGAACTCCACTGACTATACTTCCGAAGAGGCCCAAGAATCCCAAGTACTCAATGACGTCTGTATTTTTGACAGACAACTCTTGCAAAACGGTCACAATGGCAAAAAGCACTGCGCCTCCTAGGCATAGCATGTCTCCAACCAATTGATTTTTTCCTGAAATAAAATTTCAGGTTTATAAAATATGAATATTGATTTTATACTCTTGGGTTTTTGATAATATGTACTTATTTTTTCTTCAAAATTAACCTCACAGCAATATTCAGCGTTCATTGCTGTTATTTTCTCTAAAAAAGCAACAACTTTCTAGTGAAGGTATATAAAGAAGACATTTATACTAAACTTGATTAAAGAAATTAAAATTTTATTTTGTACTTTTCCACACAGGGCCTCGCAAAATTCGATACCTCTGTCGATTTTTGGTGCGCGCGGTTTTAAAGGAAAAGTATAAATTTAAGTTTTAATTTCTTTAATAAAAGACGGTACCAGACCATGGGCAGCAAGACCTCAATTAAACTGTATAGAAAAAAGTAAGAGGCAATTTACATAATACTAAAAAACACTTACCCAGTAAATTTGTGTATACTACCCAATTTTTTTGCATTTTCCATTCGTTCGCGTAAACGTAGTAAATAATTTCGCAATGTTGCTTCGCATGGCAATTTTCAGTCGAGATTATGCTCAAAAATTACGTTTTTTTCTGGACTGTATAAAAAGGCATATTACACAGGCGCGGTCCGTGAAATTTTAAAATTGTATATCTCTGTTGCTACTTACGGGACTCGTGCCAAGTCCAGGTTTTTCAATAGTAAGCCTACTTGTTTTGGTAAGGAAAAAAAATATTTTGCAATTTGCGAAAAAAAGTTGAATTTTTGAACTGACCCACCTGGGAAAAAAATTAACACGCTTAGGTATTTTATTTATTATAATTTCTAAACAAATTGTACATCATTTTGTTGACAATTCTTAAATTTTAAGAAAAAAAAATGAGTTAGTAGAAAGTTATATATAGTCATTTGAATTTCTTTAAACCTAAAATATAATTTAAACTACTATAACGGGGATGTTTTCGTTTCGTCTTTGTCTTCATTAGGTTTGTTCCCACAAAGAGTCCGTGATCGGATTTCGACCAGCAATAGAGTGGCCCAGATAAATACTACATATCACACAGCGACTGGCGTTTAGTGTATCTAACTGACTGATTGTCTCTGACAGTCAGAAAACTGTACTCATTGTTTGTAGGAACAGAAACAGACCTATTCTCGTGTTATTTAGCATCTTTGTCAATTATGTCGTCAAGTGAGCCCTTCTTCCCCGTCACAAATCAGCTTATTCCAGCTGACTTCCTTAATTTCAATCGCCAATGATCTGGCACCCTGTTTTACGAACCCTAGTGATAAATACTGCTCTTACTATTAATACTTGTATGCCTTTTAAACGATGCTTACAATAAGATAAATTACTTAAGTTAGAAACTATACATACCATCAATTTTTGTATCTTCAATATTAGCCCATACTAAGCACCCTACACCAATAAGACATACTGATACGGCTAGGATGTGAACCATTCTATATCTAACACCAAGTATCAAACAGCTGAGCGCTAGTGCTACTGGAATAGCTACACAACCAAGAAGCTAAAACCATAAGTACCACAACCATATTTGAAACCACATTAAACCATTTAAGAATAGTCAGCTATACATTATGTCTTTTTATTAACTTTGTTGTTGCTCAGTTATTTGCTATTAAAAACCAATGACTTTCCGTTGTAGATACAAAAAATAAATAATGAGATTCATTATAGAAATTAAAATTTTGTTTGTACTTTTCATGTAAAACTGTGCGCCGACAGACGCGTATCGAATTTTCGCTAGGCGCTGTTTGAAAGAAAAAGTACAATTAAATTTTGATTTCTCTAATGACTTATGTCTTTTTAACGGGCTTACACCGAAAAGTCATTGGCTTTTTATAACAAATAACTGAGCATAAACTGTGTTTAAAAAACCAGAATAGTCGCTTAGAGGAGGCACGTTAGATCTGGAGGGTCGAAATAGGCAAAAAAGTTATGCAGTGGATGAAACCAATTGGAAACTCTTTATAAAAATATCCCGTTGCTAATTTTTTTATTAACATTTTATTGCAAAAAATTATTTTTTTTTTCATTTTTTTTTTTCAGTTTTTCCGTCACATCCCAGTTATTTATTAAAATAGCGGAACGCCGTTAGCGCCATCGGAAAGGTGAGAAAATTTTACACGATTTTGCTACTGGGCACTTTTTTCTATGACCAATAGATTCGTCAGTTTTTAATAAATAAAAACCGCTTAAAAATTACGCGCGGGCACGCAGCGGAAGCAGCAGTACATAAGTATATATGTAGTACTCAATCATAAGCGTCGCGCACTCTAAACAAATGCTCATAACTTTTAATCAGATAAAGATATTTGAATAAAACAAAATGGCACGTATAAATAATCACCAGGACAATCAGTTAGACATATTTTGAAAGTATATTTCGAATGTTTGAATGTCCGGTATTCTTGTTTAAGTGTGAAATTTTCCACTTTGTCGATTCAAGCTCTGTATTCATAAACAAATCTTAAAAAGTAAGTATTGTAATCTCTTCTTGATACCACTATCTACGAATTCCGTGAGGAGTGTATCCACAGGCTGCTTATTTTTTTGTACGACAAATTTCCTTTTGTCTGTTTTACGAAAAATGCATTTTCGCATATGTCCGCCGCTTAAGAAAACCAACCATTATTTTTGGTCATTTTTCAATTTTAAAAATAATACAGTAGTTATCACTTATCAGTGAGGTAAAATATGTACTTTTAGATGGTGTGATTGGTTTTACAAGAAATTTAATTTTTCAGTGAGTTTTATTGACATAAAGCTGAAGTTATCTCGAGAAAGATGAAAATATCGCTATAAAGAAGTTGTTATAAATAGATAATACAAAAAGATAATCATCTGGCACTTATTAAAGTTGTAGATAAATATGTCTTCTATAAATTGTTTGACCAAAGATATGATCGTTTTGGCATATATTTTCATAAATTTCGTTTATCCAAAAAAAAACGTGTTTTTTCATATTGCGCGCCAAACACTTACTTAGCTACCCTCATAAGTATTACAAAATATATATTTCTTAATTTTTATCTGTAAAATATTTAAGAATATTATAGGAGTCGATATTTTGGAAGTTTAGACAGTTAGTCGACGTTAATTTTTTTTAAGGATAAATACTAAAAATTAATGCTTAACTTTTGTTTGCAATGATCGTTGTTATAGGGAGAAAGAAAAATAAAGTAACTGTACATTTGATTTAATATGCATTTTTTAATAGATAATGTAGGATTTTCATTAAATATCATTATCACAAATATAAAAAAATCATATTTCATCGAAGTACCTATACAATAATTTGTCTATCGACATGTGCCAGTCTCAACTAGTGTTGTAAATATCCGTATTCATTAGATATCCGAATCATACGGAATCGGAATCAGCTAATATCCGTATCCATTATCCGAATACGAATCCATTTCTTGACCCGCGCGAAAGCGGTTACAGTTCATGTATATGTATGCATGCAACAGACTAAAACATTTTCTATCCGGATACACGGCTAAGTAGGTAGGTCGATGCGGTATCGGTATCATACCAGTCGAAGTCGAAGTTTAGGGATAAGAAGGCACCGCGTCGCGCGTCGCGCCGTTCTCGTTTGAATTCGGTTCGGGTGAGGCGGGACTAGTTTAACCTATGGGTCTCATCTCATATGATACCCGTTACCCCGATAACTATGCCATCTTTTTTTAGGAAATGTCATTAGAAAGAGAAAGCACAATATCAAATATGCCAAATCGCAGACCGTGTTGTTCGCTTACACTCGATTCCGATTCCGTTTTCTCTTTGCACTTTGCATTAGTAACTACCCGATGCGAATTTATTTTGATTCCGAATCCGTATTCAAGTTCTCGGCCGGTTCCGGATAATCCGGATTCTTTTAATATTCGGATCCAACGGATTTTTGGATACGTATCCTTACATCACTAGTCTCAACAAGGCCGTTACAAAGCATGATACAAATAAAAGAAGATATGATACCGCGCAGGTAGGCGTGGCCATTTACGTCACGCCGTGACCAATTCCGCGATATTTTGTAAACGAAACACGTCTTTTTTAAGATCGCGTTGTGTTTTCAACTATTTTTTTGGTGTTTTTATATTACTTTTAGGAGTTTAAAAGTAAAAATGAGATGTGCTGTGTATGGTTGTGATATGGACAATCAATCAATCAATGTAATCAATGTATCCCTTTATTTATATGATTATTTTAAGTCATATACTATAAAATTTGTATGATGAGCCGGAGGCAAATTATATTGCCAATAGAATTTATATAAAATCGCCTTTAACTAACGTAAACTCTATATGGCGCGTTATAAATTTCAAAAAAAGTCACGGCGTGACGTCATGCGCGAACCCGGACGAATTCGACACGGTTTGGCATTATACCTTCTTTTATTTGTATAATGGTTACAAAGTAAAACTAACGCAAGGGGGCACTCATTACTCTTGCTCACCTGGCAGGTTCTGTCCCTTTCTATCCTATTTTATAGAATATATGTATATTTTACAGATAGGTATAAATTAGGAAATATATATTTTGTAATAAGACTTAGGTATAGGTTTGACGCGCAATATGAAAAAGCACATTTTTTTGGGAAAAAACGAAATTTATGGAAATATATGCACAAACGATCATATCTATGGTTAAACATCAATAGAGAAGAGGTATATTTATATTCAACAACCAAGTTTCAGATGATTTTCTTTTTTCATTATCTTTTTATAACAATTTATAGTTTCATCTTCTTCGAGATAACTTCAACTTTATGCCAATATAAAACTCGCAGAAAAATAAAGTTTTTGTAAAACCAATCACACCATCTGAAAGTACATGTTTTACCTCACCACCTTAGTCTTATTTTTAAAATTGAAAAATTACAAAAAATAATGACTGGTTTTCCTAAGCCGCGAACACGCGAAAATGCATTTTTTTGTAAAACAGACAACTGAAAATTTGTCAGAAAAAAAAGAAGATATGTATACATCCCTCACAGAATTCGTAGATAGTGGTCTCAAGAAGAGATTAGACTACTTATTTTTTATTTTTTAAAATTTGTTTATAAATACTGAGCTCGAGTCAACCAAGTGGAAAATTTCACACTTATGTAAATAACAAGAATACCGGAAATTCAAACATTCGAAATACTTTCAAAATATGATTAATTAATTTGTCTTGGCGATTATTTGAACGTGCCATTTTGTTTTATCCAAACATCTTTAATTGATCGAAAATTATGAGCGCTCGCGCGCGTACTATTGGGTGGTGTTTTGTTTATTAAATACTGACGAATCTATTGGTCGTAGAAAAAAGTGCTCAGTAGCAAAATTGTGTAAAATTTTCCCACCTTTTCTTTCCGATATTTTAATACATAACGGAGATATGATAGAAAAGCCTAAAAAAAAAACATGAAAAAAATGTAATAGATTGTTAATAAAGAAAATTAGCATCACACCTTTAATAAGGACCCGTTCCAATTGGTTTCATCCATGACATAATTTCTTTGCTTTTCGACCTTACAGATCTAATGTGCCTCCTCTAGTTAGGTAGAAAGCAAATTCAAATGCCGCGAATATCTAGATTTTTTTGTAGTTCTGTGTGAGAACTAAGTCAAGGTTAAGATGGATTTTTTTATTTCCTACCTGTATGCTCGTAAGAGTGGTAAATTGATGTGCAGTACTCATTAAAGTATTCGCTTCGACATCTATTATACATAAAAGCAAGTATCTCCATCCTCTCGCTCTAATTATTGAAATAAGGCCTTTGTCGCCTCTTCTAAACGCTAACCAACTTGTATAAATAGCACATAAAAACATATAGTGTGGAAAAGACTGTCCTGTTGGAAGCACATCACTTGATCCCGAATTTAAATAGTGCGCTAGTGTGTTTATAGCACATAAAATTATGGAAAGGAATTGGCCTAGTATTATGTTTTGCCACACTCCCCTAAAAACACACAGAATTAATTTAATTTTAATTATAAAATAAAGGTTTCTCCTTACCATTTTCCCAATTCTGAGAGATTATTTCCTATTTTATCACAAAACCCAACACTCTGTGTGGTGTCGCCCATGTTTTATTCGTATGCATTAAAAGTTTTTGTTTACTTTTACCCTGCAAAACATAAGGGCGGGGCACCCTTACGCTAGGGCACGATCGTAGCACATCTCCAAGCAAATTTAAAATATCCCGCGCAAGCGTGTCCATCTTCTTTTCGACATAACGGGTTTTTAGAATTTAAGATCTTTCTACGAGTGTGATTTTATTAAAACGCGTCATCTATTGAATAATAGATCAATTATACAAGTCTATATTCATAAGTTTTCCAGACGGGTTTTGATCAAGCGACTATAAAGCCCATTGGTTTGTGTGTGATCACATGACCTGATCAAGATCTAATGAACTATTTAACGAATGGTGTCGTAGTTGATCATATGGAAAATTTGTTTGTCACCATCGAGTAAGTTGTCAAGTTTGTCAGTTGAATAACAAAAATCGTCGAAAAAGATGAAAATAGAATAATTTAACTAGTAAAACGGAAAATAAATTAAGTCATCCTTCTGGGTAATGATTTAAAATGGTAGAACCGATATTTGACTACCAGTTTCGTCTTATTTTAATAGGTGATAGTACTGTTGGAAAGAGTTCTTTATTGAAATACTTCACCGATGGAAAGTTTGCCGAGGTAAGTTTATATTTTTGTGTGGCGCATTTCATTTATAAGTGTGTCTATTTTTCCATGCACCTAATTTATTTAACTGTAAAGTAACTTGCAACATATTTTTGAATCTATTATGTTGTAAAAGTAACCTCCGACTCCGAGGTAGTTTCTGTTGATTTTTGTGTGTTTTCGATATCAATATGACCAATCTTGTTTTGATTTTGTTCCTATTTAATTTGTTTTTATGTTCCTGTTATCAAGAGCTTAATATATGGGAGTAATTTAACAAATTAACACACTTCTGGACTAGTTTTATTTGAGCAATTTTTTGCTATAAAATAAATTATAGACTTTTATCTACTGTCACCTGTAAACAGGAATTGTTAGTATTTTTATAGTTTATTTATAAGTTATTTGGTACCTACCCCATTTTAAAATCCATATGCCTTATTAACATAAATAATAATCATGTGTTAAAGTTTGAAAGAAAGAGAACAAAAGGATTTAAGTAATTGTTCATTAGATACCTCTAAATACTTATATTTAAGTTAGTCAGCATGTTATCTTTGTTTACATAATACAGCAAAACATGATGAGCATTGAGCCTATAAATGATGGTCAATTTTTAGAAATAGGGAGGTCCCTGTATAAGCACTGCCGTCTGAGTACATAATTTACCAGAATCTTATGCTTGCTCATGACTTTTTGCAACTTTTTTTAGATCAAGTAAAAAATTGATACTGCTTCTTTTGTATTATTCCAAGAGGTAAAGGAGGAAGTGCTACTTTTGCTTCACAGTAAATTCCTTAAAATCCCCGAAATTTTGTTAAACAACACATCAAATAAGTAGTGATAATTTTAAGTTTGGCAAGAATATTAATGATGGTTTAAGAATTAGTACTGGTTTAAGCAAATTAAGATCTTCTAGTTGATCAGTTAGGTTTTGGCAGGTTTTGGTCCTGCCATGGTTAAATCATCATTAAATAAATTATTCTAATATTTCAGCAATTTGTTTGATTTTCAAAAGATTTTGATCTTAGACTGTGTTTCTAGAATGAATTTAGTTCTGTTAATCTGGAAAGTAGGTACTTACATACTAAAATTTTCCATTTCTTTATAAATTTGTCAAAAAACTCAGAAACAAACTCATATTATACAACTTTATTGTCTTATTCTTACATTTGTCACTTTAAAGCTTTTGGTTGTCAAATTAGACCAGTCTAGAATTGGAGAATGGAGAATCTAGTCATAAAATTTTGCCTTATTTTAGTTATCAGATCCCACTGTAGGTGTAGATTTCTTTGCAAGGCTAATAGAAGTGAAGGACGGCACTCGAATAAAACTGCAATTATGGGACACGGCGGGACAGGAGAGATTCCGCTCAATTACCAAGTCCTACTATCGCAATTCCGTTGGAGCTTTATTAGTTTATGACATTTGTAATAGGTAATTGATTATTTGTCAATTTTATAATTATTTATGCTTACAAATAAAGCATAGCAGCCCTTATACATATCTATACACTATGTCTGCAGATGGTGTTTAGAAGAGGATAAATGGACCAAATTTTGCAAGATACCTAAAAATGGCACTCCTTATAAAGTTTTTGCTCGTAAATTAAATAAGATTCATGTTATAATAATAATAATAATAAAGATGTTTATTTATGCCAATAAAACAATTACTTAAAAATATAAATATAAAAATGATAAAGTAAAAAAGAAAACCAAAAAATGACAGTAGTATACTAGTTGGCATAAATAGGTAGGGTTTTGATTTATAAAAAATCATTCTTCCATTCCTACCCTTACTAAATAATTTTTTATATTTTTTTTTGAAAGTTATATAGCTTAAGCCCCTCAGACTAGAAGGAATATTATTATAAATTACAGAAGAGTTATATTTAAACGAAGACTTATATTTTTCAGTATTATGTTTAGGTAGGATTTCTATTGCGTTCTGATTTCTAGTATTAACATTATGAATATTATTCCTGAATTCAATTTTTTCAAATAAATATCTTGGTTTCTGAGTTAAAATTATTTTATAAATAAAACAGGATATGTGGATTTCGCGTCTTTTTTCTAATTTAATTAAATTATGTTGGTCAAAACTAGGTGATACGTGATCATACTTTTTTAGCCCTACTGAAAAACGAACACAGTTATTTTGAAGAATTTGTAATTTCTGTTTATCTATGATATCACAGTAATCTAATCCACTTAGAATAATTGAATCAACCAGTCTAAGTTTAGTATCGGTATTTAAGTAGTCCTTAAAGTTATATAAAATTCTTAGTTTGTAGTATGCTTTTTTGATTATATTTTTTATATGTTCATGAAAATTAAGATGCTGATCAAAAATTACGCCAAGATTTTTGCCAAATTCGATTGACGGTATCTTAAAACTATTGTTTAGAACAATTTTGAAATCAGAATTATTTTTTATTTTAGTGATTAGTGTTTTAGGACCAGTTAAAATTAAGTTAGTTTTATTTTCATTTATTTTTAATCCGTGATCAGTTATAGTTTTCGAAATATTTAAAATATCCTTATTGATTAAGGAAATACTATTTTTTAAATCTGTGTACTTGATTGAGTGGTATATTTGAGTATCATCTGCAAAAGCTAAAAGATTACCGTGTTTAATAGATAAATGAAAATCAAAAGTGTATATAATAAACAATAAAGGGCCTAATACTGATCCTTGTGGAACACCTCTAGAAATAGGCAGTGAATTTGAAATGTCACAAATGTATTCGTTTGCAATTTTTGTTATGAGAAATTAAATTTTTTTATAGGGGGAACATAAAAAATATGAAAGCTTTATTTTGCCTAAGATTAAATGTACATTATTTATCATTTTCTACCAAAGAACAAAAAATATGAAATATGTTTTAAATGAAACCCTAGGCCGAAGTAGAAGATTTCATTAAAAAATTAAATATTAAAATAAAGCGTTTTATCACATTATTTTTTTAAAAGTCCTAACTGTTCTCTCTCACAGTTTTAACTACTACGTACTAGTTTCTAAATATTAAAGAATAATGACACCTATGAACTTTTTTATCAATGTCTTTATTAAATGAATCAATTATTTAATTCAAAATACTTCTTCTTCAAGTGCAATTTTTAAATATGTTGTATTACTTTAACTGAAGTCTTTTCGTATTTTGCATTTTCAAATTACACAATGTGGGTAAATAAATATTTGTATCAGTATTTTTAAATCGGATCCTAATTTTATTTCCAACTAGGACAGAGACGTCCCTGGAATAACCTTTACTCAGTACCCTAAATTCGGGGTTTCCTCGAGACCAGCACCTGACATGCTAGAATGCTGCAGTTCCATTAGTAGAAAAGGTACATTCATCAGAAAACATAATAAATTTATAAAAATGAATATTTCCACTTAAAATTTGGTCTCCCACCTACAAACAAAAATCTAGTCTTTTCGCTGCATCTCCCTATTCCAATGTTTGGTTAAAGTGGGGATTGAACGGAATAATTTATTTTCTTTTAAGATCATCCGAATATGAGTTTTTTTACAACTTCTAGAAGATGTTTAGCACGATTTCTAAGGGCCTTCACAGGAGTTTCTCTAATAGACTGAAGAGCTAAAACTGTGGCAGCATCGTTTTGGTCATGTTTCTTCTTCTTCTTCTTCTTGAGATTCAGAACCAAGCCAGTTCATTGGAACTTTTTTATTGTGTTGTAGATTGTCATTTCAGTTATTGGAATTCCTACAAATTTCTCGCTAAATTGTTCCACGATGTAGAGGTATGATACTTCGCTATCCCCATAACACTGGACTATAAAAATCCTTTGTTCAGTTCTAGTCTTTTCGCCGCGGCCGCGTAGGCCGAATACCCGGTTTTGCTAGGTATCAGGTTACCCGGCAGGGTACCCGGTTTTTTATTTTGTTTTCTGTTTTTGGTAAACTAAAGCATAAAAGAACTGAAACGGTGTATTTTTGTGATGATAAAAAATACATAAAAAACAGATTTTAAAAGGTTATAATAATAAACTTTGTTAAAACATTTAATAACTAAAATCGATTAATGGCAAATTGTGATGAAGATAAACTAACATTTCACCATTGTCAGAGGATAGTCGGTTTCGGGTTTTTTCATAAATATTACCCGCTTCTGAAAACAACCATTCACTAAATATTGTTGAGGCAGGTGCTGAAAAAAACTTTTTACCAAGCTTTGCTAGATTAGGAAATCTCTCTGAATTTATTTTCCACCACGAAAATGGGATTGATTGTCTATCAATTAACGGCAACGCCAAATATGAATTTATTTCTAGGGATGTAACGGGTACCCGGCCAAAACCGGATACCCGGCCGGGTACCCGGTTTTGCCGGGTCTTAATTGACCGGGTACCCGGTTTGGCTGGATCCTAAAAAGCGCTACCCGTTACATCCCTAATTTTTACGTATCTTGCATGGTATGGCCCATTTGTCCTCTTCTAAAACCAATCCGCGGACATACTGTACACTAGTATATGTTTTTAGATCAAGTTTTGAACATATACCTACATGGATGAGCGAGGCAAGGCGCCATATTGAGCCTCACCGTCCTGTGTTTGCCTTGGTCGGTTGCAAGGCGGATTTAGTCAGTAATGGTGGACATAGAGAGGTACGCAGATAATTGTTTAAGCTTATAATTAGAATAGTAAAATACAGTTTCCTCTAAAAAAGGTCACAAGGTTTAAATTGAAAAAAAATTAAAATTGTGTTTTTAAATATAGTGGCATTATTGTTATTGTATTAATTTTCAGGGCATATAATTTAGGATTATATTTTTTTAGGTATCTAGAGAGGAGGCCAAAGAGTTTGCAGATCAGTGTGGAATATTTCATGTAGAGACTTCGGCAAAAAATGGAATGAATGTTGAAGAAGCATTTAGAGCTGTTACTCAAGAAGTTTATAATAGAATACAGACTGGTGAATATAAGGTAATTATTACATAGTGGATAAACTATTATATTCTGTTAAATAATTTTTTTAGGACTTGTATTTTATTAAATTATTGACCAAGAAATGTTCTTTTTTTTTAGGTTGAAGATGGTTGGGATGGAATTAAGACTGGTTTTCCTACTAGATCAAACGGTTTAGATTTTAATTTAATTGAAGCTGAGCCTGCTAAAACTTCGTGTTGTTAAACATGAAAAGATTGTACATAGAAAGTTCAACATAAAATGTAGGTTGTTCACTTTTTTACCAAGTAAGTACTAGCATAAGTTGGAAACAAACTTTGAAACTCTGATTTATTAAAAAATGATTATGGAGTAGTTCCTATAAGTAAACGATTCTTTAATATATTTTTTTTGTTGTTTAATAATCCAACAAGTTTTATTGTAATTTTTTGCTTGGTATAAAAAATGTTTAGATTATGTATATCCAGAAAGCAAGTTAATTAGTTCATATTTAATTTGCCACCTAATTTTTTTATTTCATCAAATTCAGTGATTTCTGACCATCGTAGTGAGTTCATTGGCTAGATTTTATTTTTGGAGGCTCAAACAGGCTTCTAAAATATTTGTAAAATATTGTATTGTCATTTTATTAGTGTTCTAACTTGTATTACTTGAGAGAATATTATCTGTTGTGAAAATAGCTTGCCAATAATAAAATATAATTTTATAAAAGAAAATTGCATGTGTTTTACCTAAAAAGGTTTTAGGCTTCCACCAGACTTTCTATAAATTATCGTTTTTATGCAAATTTTTAAATCATTTGTACAAATACGTAATATATTGATCAAAATACTATAAAGTAACACGATTAGTTTGAAGTTCTAGATTAAAAAAAAATTAATCTGTTTTGTTTGAATTAGTTCTTAGGAAATGGTATATACTTCAAAATTATTACTTTATTCCAAAATTTGTAGTTTTTTAATTAATAAAGGATATAGATGCTGAATATAATTAAATCTCATTAGCTTGGTAAAAAAATATTAAATTTACATTAGTTGAGGCTCGAGCTACGTTATAGTGCCGGTCACGGTTCGATCCTGGCTCAATCACGCTCCGCTTCCCCCTCCATCACGTTCTGCTCCCGGTTCGATCACGCTCTGCTCCCGGACCGATTACGCTCCATTCCCGGTCTGATAACGCTCCGCATCCGGTACAATCACGCTTCGCTCCCGGTTCGATCACCCTCCTCTTGTCCCAATTAAATCATACACAATTTATACTATGAATGCGAATGATATGAAATGCTTTATTACTAGCTTCAAGCTAATATCTATAAAAACAACATAATGAGATTTTTTTAAAACTAGACATAACAAAAAAATACATTTATTATTATCATCAGTATGCACCAGGAGTGTCAATCCCTAGTGGTTTTCTTAATCCAGGGATTTTCGAGCTGCTGTTGTCTAATCCCGGGATTCCGGGATTAATCCCGTAAAAAATCTAAAGGGAAATATTTGTTTTAAAGCGGTCATCTTGTTCAGAGTTTAGAATGTCGGGATTTTTGAGATAACAGATAATGTCAGAATAAATGGTTCTGCGTTTCTTAAGCCTTGTTCTTAATCACTCTTGTAGTTCCGTACTAAGTGGTGATTTAATTGTGAATAATTCCTTCAACATGAACTTCAATGCTGCATCTGCTTTACGTAAATCCATATCGCGACGGCATAAGGCTTCAACTGTATTTTCTATTGGCTGGAGAACTTTTACAACGCCAAACATTTTGAGATTTATCCCGAAAATATTAATCGATCCCGGGAGTTCCGAGCGCGGTTTATACTTCGGGAACCCGGAATTTCGAGAGGGGGGGGGGGGGGAGTTACCCCCCTAAGAACCTGGGCTGCCCATGACATGGTACGGACCGCGAACAAAGTAGTTCGTAAATATTTTAGTTGGTTAACCAAAATTACCCCCCGGAATTTTAGTCCAGGACCGCCCTTGACCGGGGCACAACTGGGTGTCTAGGCCTGAGCGTTAGCCAGAATATAAACAGGTTCACTGTAAAAAATAACTGAAGAGTATTTTATCTGATCGGGAGCGGTATATGATCGAACCGTGGCACTATAGTGTGATTTAAGCTTCAGTCGTTTAAAATATTTCAAGAATAGCCATTGTGGTGCCACAGTTTACATCTTAAAGAAGATATTTCAGAACATGAAACTCCTTTTGATGAATCCTGCCATACGAAATTCTCAGGTGGCGTTGGTTACAATTGCAGTTGGCAGATGCATTTAACGTCATTTGTCAATCAAATTGTTGACAAATGACATTGTTTGACTGTCAACCGTCAAATAGCTAGTGACCAAAACTTCGGAAATGACGTCACATTTATTTTGGTGAAAACTGGATAATATTAATACTGTGTTTTTGATTGACCAAACTTTGATACACGTATTACGTAAAATTAAAACAATTTTTTTTTCGTTGTCAGTTAAAATAGCAGGGCATCTAATTTATCTAACAGTTGCAATCTCATAAGTTTAACGTATATAGTAAGATATTTCTCTTGAAATACTTTAAACGATTTTTAGTTCATTGTGAGTTTTTTTTATTAGTAATTAACTATTAAGTACCTTGAGAATTTTATATATTATAATATTATTATACGGTTCAGTCTTTGGAATGTTTTACGTAAAAGCACCTTGTTAGAAGGTATAACTTTAAGAGAGTATAATCATTTTTTGTATATATTTGTATGTTCTGCATAGGAAGAACATAATATGCAATTCTGTATAGAATAATAATAAAAGTTTTGAAACATTAATGTCTTTTATTGGAGCAATTAGGCCATTAAGAGCAGTAATCAGCGTTCATTACTACTATTTTGTTTTTCTAACATTGTTGTTGCTTAGTTAATTGCTATAAGAAAAACAATATCTTTCGGATGTAGACGCATAACGAACACAGTGTAATTCATTAAGGAATTCAAAATTTTATTTTGTAATTTTTCTTTAAAAGTGCGCTCCGCCAGAAATCGACTCAATTTTTGATTTTTTGGCACTTGCGGTGTTTTTGCTTAGGACGGCAGCTTGCCTAGCAGTAAACGGAGGAATATTTAAACATTTAATTAAATCTTTTTTTTATTGTTTTTAATAAAGCTATTGAATGTTAAAATAATAGTCAATTTTGTGGGTATTTAGTAAAATTAGGACCAAAAAGATTGCGATAGCTGATTTAATAAAAATATTGAATTATTTTTAACATGAACACTAAAAACTTGACACTGACAAATGTAACAAATTACAAAATTATAAAATTAATTTTACTGATTCACCGAATAAGAGCTAAAGTTTGTTTTTTAAGCACAGCTGTTAGGGCTCTTTAATAAACCCTAATAGATTTTTCCTCTAACATAATTAGGGAAGCCAATAATTGACCTACCTCGAAATACATGGGATTTCCTATGTCCCGCCAGACGATGCAACACCCAGTATGTCTATGGCTGCCCGGCTTTTTTTTATGTAAGACGTCCCACGTAGACTTCAAGCCTAAGTACTTACGTACGTGGGCGTCTGAAGAGAAGGGAAATGGAGCCTATTGACACGGGATTTGAAGGACTGCGGCAGTGAAAAAACACCGTGCTCTTGACAACATTCATATATTAAAATCTTTAAAACAAATTAAATTTACAATTAAAATTGTTCTATTTACTGGCTACAAAAATATGAATATTTATTTAATATACTTAGGCACCTAAAAATGTGACAATTTTCTTGGATGTATAATCGCAAAAATCATTACGAGTTATAATTGTTACAGAGAAATGACACAAGTATTGTTGGTTTGTCATTTTTATTATTTTTTTTTAATTTGGCAGAAATGGTAAACATATTTATGAAAGAGCGAATATAGTTCCGAAAGATACAGTCCACTTTTGGTTTATATTATGAACGCACAAGCATATATCCAGTAACTCAATATAATCATTTTCTGCAGCCAAGAATAAGTTTTGTAATAAAATATATTACATACATATATAATAAAACGTTATTCTGTATTTAACTAGATTCATTAATATCAGCCATTTTTTTTTAATGAAAAATGTGCCTTAATTTAAAAATTATACAGGACACAAAGGGCAAGTAAGTATTAACAGTATCAACATAATATCTAACTTTAATATATGCATATCACAAAATAATGCCTTTTTTAAGTATTAAAACGTTGACTTTACAATTTTGGGAAAGAATATATACTTGGCAGTGCTGAAACGTAGTCTGTGTTGTACATTTGGGCACGAACAAACGCTTCTTTGTCTTTTGGTTGTGGATAAACTGAGGCATTTCCTGCAAAAAGAAAAATTGGGCGTTACTATATTACACGGAAATGTATTCAGTCATCTAAAACTCTTTTACAATCAAAATCTCAGTTCCGTCACCGTGTGTGTTTGCTTGGGTTTGATACCCAAGCAAACCCAGTCACGAGTCGACATAAAAATAAAAAATGTCTCTTACACGAAGGAGTTTTAGTAATTTCTTTTAATATTTCCTTCTTGAGGACTGTCCAAAATTTTGATTACAGGCATAGTTCCCAGAAACAGAAATTCTATCGCGGCTGAAAATATGTTTTTAGGTAATGAAGTCAGTACCGTGTCATTATGTGACAGCAGTATAATGTAGAGTTAATATGAAGGCATAGCGTATATTCAGATTAAAATGCGTTCTACGATT
Organism: Philopedon plagiatum; assembly: GCA_963971165.1. NCBI lineage: Eukaryota > Metazoa > Arthropoda > Insecta > Coleoptera > Curculionidae > Philopedon > Philopedon plagiatum. The sequence goes on from OZ020191.1 coordinate 10,580,852, forward strand.
ATAGTATATTTTATATTTAGTATATTGTTTAATATAAACTTGTAAGTTTTGCGCGTTGATCTTCTTTCTGTTGCCCATAAAGTTAATTTTATTATAAATTTTTGCATAAAACCAATCTATTTTAAACGCCATAACCTGCTATGTTGAACAATTTTTCTCAGGTGACTTAGATGACGCTTTTTGTAGGGTATTGTTTTTTAGTTTTTTTTTATTATGTCCAATTTAGATTTTAAAAAATGTCAGTTTCGTGCCTGTGTCAAAATGTAGTCACGAAACTGACAATTTATACAGAATTTAGTCAAGATTTATAAATTGGCTGTATTTGACTGGTTCGTTATATGACTAAAGATAATTCTACAGAAATTAAATAATATCAAAGAAAATAATAGCTACGCATTAGCTATTATTTTCTTTGATAATATCCACAATCCGTGCACGATATTGAACGAACTAGTCGCAAATCTTTACATCTACATAACTGGTCTTACTGAGCATTCTTATGCGACTACAATGAATATGGCTTTGACTTATAGGTAAAAATACTCATTTTTAGAATTATACAAGCTTTTTGTATAAACACTAAAAAAAATATTTCCAACCTACATAATTTAGTGATAAAAAGGAACGTTCAGCAAAATAATTTAGGAAAAGTTGGCAATCTGGTAAAATTTAAAAACTTTTTGGACAAGAATGGGTTGAATAATGCAGCCTATATTACTGGCATGCTAAACAATTCTTTGGTATTACAATCCTAAACAAATAAACTGCGTCATAGAACACAAGATATACCGTTTTGGTTTTTTCACTATTATAAAAATGTTTATATTTAAAAATATGGCAATAACACTCAATACTTTCTTTGCAATTAATTTAACGAAAACGATATGTCTTTAATATTACTATTTTGATCAAGAACAAAAACGTAATGACTACAAGTATACCTAGATTATGACTAATATTCAGTCTTTGTAATGTTCGGTATTCTTCCTTCTGGTTAAAATCTATAAAGAAGATTTAAAACAATTAATGAAACTATTTTTTACTGTAAATGAACTTCATGGTTGATAAAATTAGCGTGTACACAATTGATGATAGTTTTTAATAGCATACAACAATTTTTATATAAACAACCCTTACCTTTAGAATAAGCATATTCCACAAGTGCGGTAGCAATTTTCACTGAGCATTCCGTTATTTTAGATAGGGGTGGGTAGATACTTCCTGAATCGAGATCTTCTTGGGTAACTAAGTTTGACAAAGCCTGCGAAGTAAAATGGAGGTTTTAAATTTTAATTTTAAACACGAGTAAGTCAAAATTTTGTTTGACTGCGAAAGTCGAATTATCAACTTTTACGTAAGAATATATTTTTTATATCTATTCTAAAAATGAATTTTTGAAATGACGCTTTCTTCGGAAACGCAATTTTTGGAAAATGCATTTCTTTAAAAATAAACATTTTAGAAAATTTTAGGGACGAAATTGTTAGCCAAACCTTAATAAGTTACACATTTTTGAAATTCTTAGAAAATTTGCTCAGGTTGGGTTTGGAGTCCTCAGAAAATTGTTTATGTAATGCTACATTTTCCAAAAATTATGCTTTCAAAAAATCGCTTGTCGATAAAGCGTATTTTTGAAAATGCGTTTTTTTTGCGAAAAGGCGTTTTTTGCGAAAAAAATGTATTTAGGAAATTTCTTTGAAAAAAAATCAAATCAACTTCAAAAATTGTTTTTCAAAAAAAAATTAGAACAATTTTCTTAAATTCATTTTACAGCTATCGATTCTTTAAAGTTTTCTAAGCCAGTCTCTGTTTTCAACTTACCTCCGCAGCTATGAGGAAGTGATCCTCTCCAATGTTTTTAATGCCGGCGCTGATGGCGCCCAATCCAACTCCTGGGAATATGTAGGCGTTGTTTCCTTGGCCGGGAACATGAGTTTTACCGTTGATGGTTACCGGGTCGAAGGGACTACCACTGGCAAATACACAAGTACCCTAGAAAAGAATAAACTTTAATACTGGCTGAGCTTTTTATCTGAAACATCCCTCGTAGAATTTAAGTTTTCTTAAATTATTTCTTGGTACATAATATCTCACCCGAGGAAGATATTTGAAATATAATTGCAACTCTATTCTATTTATTTTCATCAGTCTGAATTCTGCTACACATACATATTTTGGGTACAAATAAGTTACAAACTTTTTTTCGAGAATTTATAAAACTTACATTGGTTGCCTTATATGCTTGTTCAGCGGTACATTCAGCTTTACTCGTAGGATTACTTAAAGCAAAAATAACAGGCCTGCTATTATTATTTGCCATTTCCAGCAGGATTTCTTCGGTGAAAGCTCCACCAACAGCTGCTGCACCAATGAGAATGGAAGGTTTCAGCTGTTTGACAACCTCTGTCAAAGTCTTGATGGGCGCGCGGTTGTGTGCGTAGGGCGCTTTGTGTTCCGAGAGGCCTCCCTCGGGACGATCTTTGACTATGAGTCCTTTTGAGTCTACCAACCAAATTTTACTGCGTGCATCTGCTTCAGAAGTACCTAAAGAGGGAAAAATCATAATTAGTTGAAGCCTTTGAAATAACTTGGTAATAAATAAAATTAAAATTTCATTCTTACCTTCAGACATCATAGCCATTACACACAATTGGGCAATACCAAGATTTGCTTCACCAGCACCTTGGAAAACGAGCACATTGTCACTCAGTCTTTTTTTGGTTATTCTTAGTGAAGCCAGTAGACCTGCTACTGCTACACTGGCTGTACCCTAAACAATATTACTTATTTTAGCTGAGATAAAAAAAATAACTTTAAAAAAATATATATTTTCCGGAAAATTCTTAAAACTCCGTGCAGGTATAGGTTATTTGCCTTGAAATAGCTACCTTTGCTATAATGCTAAGATTTGGTTGATTGTCAATAGAAAGCTGAAATGCGCTTTTTAAAATTTGAATAGTTGTAAGTCGAAGTTTTTATATAATAAAAAAAATATTCAGAAGAGGAATACAAAAACTCTGGCGAACCATGATGGACGGAGTGCCTGAAGACATCAGTGTATCAGTGCAAAAACTATCGATATGGAGCTATTGCCAGAGAAATCGAAACTACGATATTTTAATGAATTTGAAGTTTTTAATAAATGGTACAAAGAAAAGAAAATAATTAACTGTGAAAAAGAGGTGGTAATTTTGGTTTACTTTTCCTAGCTTTCAAAAACATGCCAACCGTCCAGGTTTTCTATGCTAAAAACGATATATAAAATTAAAAACAACATTGGAGTGCAATTAGGTGCTTCAAGGTAATCGTTTTTTAAAAAAAATTAAAACGCATCCAAAGTTTTGACTCAAGGTGACGTCGATAAGTTATTGAAAAAAGCCCCCGACGATATCTACATTTTACTCAAAGTTGTTACCATTATTGGTATTTGGATCAGGGTAACTTATAACGTTTAATCATTATATTTTTTACTTACCTGAATATCATCGTTAAACGTACAGTATGAGTGTCTGTATTTTTCCAGAAGACGGAAGGCATTTGCATTACCAAAATCTTCAAACTGTATAAGACAGTTTTGTCCAAAACGCTTCACTACAGCCTCCATGAATTCTTCAATAAGATCATCGTATTCTTGACCTGAAAAAAATAAGATTTCAGAAATTTGTCTTTAAAATATAGCAATAAATGCCACGTGTCAACCCCTAGGTTTTATTAATTCTATTATGGAGCTCGAAACCCTGTGTTGGCTACAAAATTTAATTTCTATAATGAAATGTCGTTTTTTGCTAAATCCTATAACTTCTACAGAATTACTAAAATCTCTTAAATGCTTACCTCGAACCCTATTTTGTTTCAATCCAATATACAAGGGATCTTTCAAGAACTTTTCATTGTTGGTACCAACATCAATAGTAATAGGTAGGCACTGATGGGGTTTGATACCGGCCAGTGCTGTGTACAAAGACAGTTTGCCTACTGGAATACCCATACCACATGCACCTAAATCTCCCAAACCTAGGATTCGTTCACCGTCTGTGACTACAATAACTCTAATGTCAGTTTCTGGCCTATAAAAATAAACGTTTTAACACGGTGTCGATGTTGGACGATGTAATTTCCTTTTTAATTTGGTGCAATCTCTGTAGGATTTAAGCCTAAGTAGAATCACCATCACGTTGGTAAACACTTACCAGTTTTTAAGAATGTCATACACATGTCCCTTATCATAAATTGTGATAAAAAGTCCTCTGGGTCTTCTAAACACAAGGCCGAAATTTTGACAGGCTAGACCGACAATTGGTGTATATACTATAGGCATTATGTCTTGCACGTACTTCCTTGCAAATGTGTAGAAGAGTTTTTCGTTGCGGTCCTGAAAAATATATAAATAAGTACACGTTTTGGTTTGACCTGATGATGGTACTTAAATGAAGGTTTTTTTTTAAATAAGTTCGTTATTCTTGTTAATTTTACTTACAAGCAGGCTCATCAGATACAAATACTGGTTCAAAGGATCGTCGAGCCTGTCCAGGCACGTTTTGCAGTGTTGTACTTGCTCTTCTTGTGTCTTGACTCTGGGCGGTAGAAGTCCATGAATACCAAGGGCTTGTCGTTCTTCAAAACTGAAGGCGAGACCCTGAAAAAAAAAGCGAATAAGAACCAGAATTTTTTTTTATTGTTTTAAAGTTATCAAATAATACGATAAGTGGGAACCAAAACCATTAACTGCCCGATTCAGTAATGCTAATAATGTCTAATTTGACAATCAAGTTTTCAAATTTAGAAGTGTAAGAATAGGACAACTAATTTTTGTACATAAAATATGCATATGAATTTATTTGAATACCTATAGGTATTCTGATTCATAAAGTGATGAAATGTCTGTGCTTAGCAAAAGTAGGAGCTAGACATGATCGACATGGTAAATACTGTTTTATATTCTTTATGAAAGTTTTCGAATTACATAGGTCTAATAAAAATTAGTACTTATTAGATGAAAGATGGAAATGATCATTTATGTCTTGAAGGTATATTTAACGTTGGTTAAAAAATGATTCTTGCTTGTGAAAGCAAAAAACTTCTGGCGGAAATACTATTATCGTATAAGTAGAGGGTTTGAAAATCACTTTTCCAAAGGAGTGGAAAAATTGTGCAATTCTATACAATATACCTATTCTATCAATACGTATTATTTTATCAGGTAGTAAAGTGCACTTATTTTTAATATTATTTGTTTAGTGTAAATATGTTTTTTTTCTGTTCAAAGTACCAAATTTGTCTTATCTAAGTTTTAAAAAGTATTAGCATAATTTGTTTAAGATAACATCCCCGTATGTGTAAATTATACTTCTTCGATTTACTATTCTAATTTTTTAAAATATTTTAGTATACCTACCACACATCTTAAATAAACCCCTGGATAAAATTACGGCATAACAAAAAATATGTCTTAAGTTTGATTTTAAATATTTTCTCTATCTCCAGTCCGATTTAAATGGTTTTTTTTTCTTTTGTAGGTTGATTACTTGATAAGGCTATAATGGTAATGATTTTGAGAAAAACACTAAACACCAGGTGTAATAAAAATTTGGTGTTTTGCACCAATAAATTATAATAACCTGTGAAGTGCACATTGGTTATATTAGAAAGTCGCAATTATAGCCCAATTGAACCCTGATCTTTTCTTAACATGTCTGTTTTTAAATCTTTTTATTATGTCTATTAATCGAGGAGATAAGCAGTTTTATATTCCTTAGTGTTAATTATATTAACAAGAATACATGAAAAGGAAACATTTACATAATTAATAACTAGTATTGCTCCCTCTCGTAAGTGTTCAATGGGATTCACGTCTGGGCTTTTAGGTGGCCACTCCGTAACTGGAATATTTACTCCAAACCTGAAAAAAGTCTAGTCGTTGTCTTGCGTGAAAAGAAAGGGTTGTACCAACAGAGCAAAAGGGATTACGAGTTCTCGCAAGAGATTCTCAAAATAAAATTGGGCATTGGATCTTCTACGAATAGGAGGTAACTCTGTCCGAGCATTAAAACAAATTCCTCCCCGAACATTACTGAACCGCCACCAAAAAGGATCTTTAGGGATAAGTTGCAGTCAGCAAATCGCTCTTTTTGCTTCCTCCAAATACGTTCACGTCCATCAGGTGACCTTAGACTTACTCTCGTTTCGTCTGAAAAGAATAGGTACCTACACGTTTCCAATCATTAATTGTCCAATTTGCATGTTCCCTGGTAAACTGTAATCCCGCAACTCGATGATTTCTAGTAAGCAATAGTACGATTACTGGCCTCCTACTTTTTAACCCAGCATTATGGAGTCTTCTTCTGACTTCTAACTGCTGCCAACGTATCGCTTAGCTCTGAGCTGTTATAGAACGCCTGTTTTTAAGGACTATTCGTCCATAACCACAACGAGTTCCCACGAAAATTACTTTATCTGATGGTAATTTTTTTGGAGATTCCAAAGATATATAACTTATTAAGGTTTCGTTAAAGATTGTGTATAGAAAGTCATAAAAACTGAATGTAGTCGAAAATTTAAATTCTGACGACTCTCGTTTCATAACGGTTTTAACTAAGGGTAATTCTTTTAATGAACTATAAGTATATGTCATATGTGTCTATACTGAAAATCCATTGTTTTTTTATAACAATTAGCTGTGCATCAACAATTTGAAAAAACTAGTACCTCGGCGCTGAATACTAGGTAGTTTATGTATAAACCTATTCAGACAACAAACCACAATCAAAAGCAAAAGTATTTTTTTACTTTTACTCTTCATAACCTGGTTTTAAAGCGAGTAATTTGATTTATAACATGATGTTAAAATGTAGGTCAGCATCTCATTGAAGAGGTGAATGGCAGTTGTATATTTTATAGTACAGTTAAAGTTTATAGTGTCTATAGTATAGTACATTAATAGAGTTTCTGCTATCGATTAAGGGGAACACTTGTCTAAAAAACAAAAGGGTTCATTATAAAGAGGGAGCTTTTAATAATGATTGATTATAGCCATATTTTTGCAGAACTAATAGTTTAGGTTCTCTTATCGCATTCACACATTAATACTGGTCCTTTCTAGGGTTACAAACCCTTTTTAAGTTAGTTAAAAATTAGAGAGAACTACGACAAATTTTCTAAAAAAGGGATTATCGAATGTAAATTTTTTTGAAAATAAAATTTTTCGAGAATACCGTTTCGAAAAGGTTTTTGGAAAATACAATTTTTCATTTGGTCAAGTTTGATATTTGCTTAGGTTTTTTCTGCCTTCTTTATCCACATTTTCCATAGCGAGGCTACGGTTAAAAATTTGTATTTTGTTTCAAAATTGGTATCCTCGGTGCATTCTGAACAATTTTTCTTCATAAAATTTTTGGATATCTTCTCAATTTGACCCATATTGGGTACCACCGTCAACTTTCTTCTAAATTTCTACCAAACCGGTGATCACATGGCATGTGTTAAAATAGATTATTTAGTTGTCGGATATGCAGAAAAGAACCCCCAAAAATATCGATTATAAAAAAATTTCCCATAGTATGTAGCCAACTTTATGGCAGACACTGTATGTAAAAATATTCTTTAAAAATTTAGGTCTACCAATATCCAAATAGGGTCAAGAAGAAACTTTAAGTTTTTACGGATTTTTGATTTTTAAAGCATTATAGCAAATATGTTAAAACTTAGTTAATTTTGTAAGATTTTCTTAATAAATTCTTCTTTTCTTATTAGCTAGTATTATACATACAGAGATGTGTTTCACTCACGGTATATATATTGATCAAACAACTGGATTTGCTATTATATAATGAAAAAACTGTCATTCTTTAAATTTATGGCAAGGATACTAATAAAATCAAGCACAACACCTAAACTGTATATTGTCACATGCAGTTGCAAAAGCTATAAGGAAAAATAATACCCTGCCTAAAATGTCCCCCAGATTTTCAGGAATCGGAACTTCGTAACCCACTTTCGGATGGATAGTCCACCAATGGTCTGTCATTTTGGCGCATAAAACACGTGACTAACACTATGAACGGAGGAAATCTTGGGAAAGGTTATTTCGGTGCCTTGCTTTATATTTATTGGATCGATACTTGTAATCTTTAGTGTTCACGCAATTTTTTACACAGTGAATTTCAGCGAATAGGTAAAACTTTGTAAAAAATGGATATTGCACTTTGTGTAGAGCGCTCAGCCTTTTTGGGACCACCGTGATCGTAAACCATCACTTAAACAATTTTTTTTGCTGTAAAAAGGTAAGGCCAAATTGTGAAATTAAAGAAAGCACAACAATAAATAAAACGGACATAGAGACTGTATTGCGAGAGAATAATTATTGTACTATTTATTTTTTCTATAGTTAAGTCGAGGTATTGAAAAAATTGTGGCTCTTTTTACAAGATCCAACCTTAACTGTCCTAAGTTAAAGCTTTTTTTTATCCCGGCAACAAAGACCTTTCCTAGAAAGAGAACCAAAAGGGACCTAAAACTCCATTCATAAATTTTTGTAAGTTTGTTAGCATAAGAGCAACATGCTGAAAACCTTTCTAATCGAAAATCTAAATATTCCCGTAAACATCTATTTTTAGCTTTCAGTTTTATAATGAAATATTAATAGGCATATAGGTAGTGTACTTTTACTTTTCTTGGGAACTACACCCTTTAATATTTAATTGTTTGTTTAATTTTTAATTTCAACGGTCTAATCAATTGAATTGTTTCTTTTGAATAAGGTCACGACCGTTAACAATTTAGTTTTATAAACTCAACTTGGTAGGTCCCATTCTAATTCTTGTTTTAGCATTGACAATTTTACTATATTATTGGGTAGTTACATTTTTTTTTTCGGCTTTTGCAGCTTACTTTAATTTTTTTTATTGCTCAATATATTTTTAACACCTCCAGAAAATTGGCTCAGTAGCTCAGTAGTATTCGTGCTTTAGCGATTAGAACATTAAATAAGAACTTTTTGGAAAATATATGTAAGGAATATATATATATATATATATATATATATATATATATATATATATATATATATATATATATATATATATATATATATATATATATAGTATATAGTTAGATACATTTTCTTGGGATTTATAGATCCGGAATAATTACTATTTTTTTATTTTGTTTTTGATTTTATTTAAACTTTTTGATGTTTTTACATGTTTGGCGTTTCGGTCATTCTTGTGACCTTCTTCAGAATAAAGTGCTGTGAATGAGAATATTTTAAGGAATGCATCCTCCTAGTCAGCACTCAAAAAGACATACAGACACTAACACTGTGGACGAACAGTTTAAAACAACGTTAAAAAAGTATGTATCAAATAAAAATAAAATTGACAAGTTAGAGCGATTTTCCATAAAATTTGTCATTTTTTATATAATGACTTTATTCCATACTTTATGTCCTCACTGTATATGCATTATTAAATTTTCAGTTAAAGATCATTGTGTTGCTATTTTCTTAAAATTCGTTTTGTCAAATTATTCTTCAGCAATCGAATTATATAAGCGGCGTTCGGCAATTCAATATTTTTCACCGTTTTGATCGGAATTTTTGACAGGCACATGACTCATTGTTGTAATCAGTACGACTGACCACGTGCCTGTCAAAAATTCCGAGCAAAACGATGGAAAAAATTGAATTACCGAACGCCGCTATAGATTTGATACTTCAGACCAAAAATTTTGCAATATCAAAGTACTGTGTTCACAAAAACATTTATTTTTAGCTAACAATTTTACATGATGTAATATTAACAATTATGGCGTTTCCTTTCTTCACTGCTATAAAACGAAACTTTCTAGCATTTTACCGGTGTGGTAATAATGTAGTAAACAGCTGACAAGGACTCTAATGAGTGTTTTTTTTTCTGTTAATTGAGGACGTAATAAGTGATGAAAAAAACTGAAATCTTAGGTTGTCGTGTTTCGACTTCAACAAAAGCTTAAATGCAATGGGTCTGTTTCACATTTTTTTTATTTGCATGTGCTTCGCCGTCCAACTCTTGTATCTTATTTAATTTGCGGCTCGCGAGAGCGTCAGTGTTTAGATAGTATATAAAAATATGTTCGCTTATCCATTTATTTTATATTCCGGTGGGCCCGGCCGTATTAATGAACAAATCTGAGGACACTCTTGCAAAAAATGAACTACAATCAAAATTTGTGAAGCATTTGTGGTGATTTTAAAATGATTGCAATACTTATGGGGATGCAACAAGGGTATACAAAATATTGCTGCTTCTTGTGTTTATGGGATAGTCGCGATAAAGTAAATCATTATGTTAAGAAAGACTGACTGTCAAGAACATCTTTTCAGCCAGGGACTCAAAACATGGAGCGACCGCCTTTGGTGAATGAATAAAAATTCTTATACCTCCTCTTCACATTAAGTTAGATTTTATGAACAACTTTGTGAAAGGAATGAAAAGCGAAGAAAAAGGATTCCAATATCTCCGAGCAAAGTTTCCTAAATTACGCAAGGCTAAAGTAAAAGAAGGCATACTATTTGTTAGTCCTCAAATCAACAAAGTAATTTTGAGGATAAATTAAACATGGTCGCAAAAAGGGCGTGGAAAGCAATAGTTGCAGTTTTCGAGAATTTCTTGGGAAGCAGAAAGGCTGACGATTACAAAACATTAGTGGAACACATGTTGGAGGCACTCAGACTAGCGGGTTGCAAGATGTCAATAAAAGTTTACATGATGCACCCGCATTTATATTTTTTTCCACCAAACATGGGTGATGTCAGTGACGAATATGGAGAACGGTTTCATCAAGCATTTCAATGGACAATACACTAACCCGATTGTAAGGGGGATAAGTGCTTTGGAAAATATGGCAACAGCACACATGATTTCATTGGTGTGTAAAATGTACCAATTTTTCTTAAACAATTTTCTTATACACCAATATCGGCACCAGGAGATCATCCTGGCGATGCCACTGATTGTGCTTTTACTTTTTTATTAATTTATTATTAGTTTTAGATATTGATATTAGTCACCAATACCCTTGCCTTGAGAAAGAATAATTTAATGCATATTTAGACCCTGCAGTAAAATGAAAGGAGTTCCAAATTATTTTGCACTCCTAGATAGTTGAATGAAGGTCAGGTTATTGTATTGCAGTTATCTCTTGCTCGCGGAAGACTGGCAAGGTGTGAAAGCCGAAATATAGACAAAAGGCCAAGATTTTCAGTATAAAGATAAAAAGTTATTAATATAGACAGCTGATTTATTTGTTGCACATATTTCTTAAAATACGAGGATGGTAACATCGCCGAAATAATTGTATTGAGCTACACGGAGATTATGTACAAAAAAGAAACAAATTTTAGCCAGTATCAGTAGTTTGCTGTTTCTTTTTGTCAGGCCGGAAGCTTTATACATCACACTTTTTGACTTCTTAATTTTTTACTAATCGACTTACTGCAAAACATCTAAAAGTGACAATGCAAATACAAACAGGATACAGGATGTCGTTAGAGATTATTTACAAATTACCACATACTTTTGATTGGTATTGATGATGATTTGGCAATTTTAGGTTCAACGAAGTTTTACAATGACTAAGCAATTAAAGAGAAATGCTTAAGAAGACTACTCGACTCCCATCCCCACTATTTTGATATTTTTAACATTCTTGTTGTTGCTCAGTTATTTGCTATAAAAAAATTTGGTCCTATTTGTAAGCTATACTTGCACAATAATTACTGTTCCGTGCAAACTTCGGCCACTGCAGCGCTACCCGCCGCCGATGGCACCAACGCCGTATCACATCGACTATGCGCGGAGCTAAGTGGACAGCGTTTCGACTGAGCCAAATTAAAAATTTTGAAAAACGTGTAAGGACAAAGTTGTTCCTTACATCGTGAGAAATACATTTTGTCGAAAAACTTTTTCTCTAAAATCAATGGTTCAACAGTTATAAGGAGATAAACAATTAAATGGTTTATAACAATTGATCGCCCTAGAATTTTAGAATCCTGATAATTTTGGGTCAGTCTACACCTAATTCTCAATGTTCATGATTTTTAAAGATTTTTCTGAGCAATCCTTTTGGTAAATAAGGGTGGGGGACAGCAATTTTTAAGCGTCTGTTTCGAAAAATATTTGAAACATTTTTTAATGATGTTTTACGAATATGACTATGAATATTTATTAATTACATTCATTACAATAAAACACATAATATCATTTTAAAGTTTTTTTATGGTTGAATAAATGTTCTTTTCTTGGATAATTATGTAATTCTAGTAATTAAAAGGTTTCAGTACTGCTGAATCCATAATTATACAGCATAACATAAAAATTAGTAGTTTTCGTAAAATGAATCACGTCATTAGACTTTGTACCTCCTATGTTTGTCGATTCCTTATTAAATTTGCAAATTAGATAATGAAGTTAAAATAAACAAAAACACCTTCAGAAGTTTTTGAACTTTGACTCTGTCTGCTTTTTCAGTGACGTAATAAGTTATTAGACTTTGTTCTGTTTTTATTTTCAATAAATTACATTCTATTGTTGTGGAAATCCAAGGCAAATCTAGGACAAACCACGTATGGGTTCCTTTCTTTTTTCGAAAAATGAATATTTTAAAAATAATTTTTTTGCATTTTTTAGGATGATCACTGTTTGAAAAAGATATTGTAAAAAAGTCTACTGGCCAAGTTCAGGTATTTAGAATATCATACAAGGTGAGGATTTTAGAGTGTTACAATACGATATCTCAAAAACGGTTTGGAATATTTTTATAAAAATTTAGGTAATAAAGCGTTAAGTTTAACATATAATTCTTACACTCCTTTTTTATGGACTTTCCTTTGTCGTTGACCACTTTACGGTTAGTATTGCCTTGCACTAGTGATAAATTAGCACCGTGACTGGGTCCTACTTGCTACTTGCCTTAGACCGATTACTACCCGATACCCAGATTTAAAGTATAACGGTACAAAGATATTTTGCGGTATACGTAAATTGAAGCATTTTTCTCTTAGAAATACGTTCGGACACGTCAAGTTTTGATATGTGACCCTTAATTTTCTTAAAAAGAACCCTTTTTTTATTTGATTTTTGAATTCTGCGTAAAATTTCAATCATATCTTATGTATCATACCCTACATCTATATTGAACCGTTATTGAAAACCGTTTTTAAAAATAATAAATGGCGAACTTGTGGAAAAATTATTCCAACAATAAACATTGGAATTCACGTCCACCAACATCCTGGCAATACCTGAGACGATCTTCGAATTCCTGCAGAACATTTTGAACTATTTGAGGTTCTATTATTCTAATTTCTGGCCTTATTCGGTTTTTCAGGTCGTCAGTATTATTTGGTCTGTTGACGTACACTTTGGATTTGAGGTAGCCCCCACAGAAAATAATCTAGCGGGGTTAAATCGGGGGATCTGGCCGGCCATTTTATTGGACCCCGTCGACTAATCCATCGCCCAGGAAAAACTGTATTTAGAGATTCACTCAACTGGCGAGTATAATTTTTTTTTCAAAAACGGTTCAAATTAGATATAGCGTTTGATACATGAAATATGATTGATTGATGATTAAAAAATTAAATGTGACAACATCTTCTTTTTGGGTCACCCTGTATACAGCAAATTTAGTTTAAACAATGCGCACCTAAAATCAAAACATGCCTGAATTTTAAACGAATTTATTCCAACCTTTACGTTCCCATTGTATACAGAGTGTTACAAAAAGATGTTAAGAAATTTTAAGGGCATGTTCTACATTTAAAAATATGAAAATAAGTTTATATAAGCATGGATCCTCAAACGCTTCTTTTTCAAGATACAGGGTGTTTAATATTTTCTTTTTTAAATGTTCTTTTTTTTAATTTCTCTAGAATGTGTTAAGATATTGACGTTAATTTTGATACACGCCAGTATGTAATTAAAGGGTACATTTACGTACAAAAATTTATTTTCTCATGTATTTGCATATGTTTTGAAATATCAAACAAATAATGAAAATTATTATTTACATATTTTAGGTTCAAAAAATAGTGTTTTTTGATTTAAGCCAATTGTAAATGCCGGAAATGGTTTCTCCGTGCTTCAATACATGCTCTTAATCTAAATAGAAATTAAAAAATTGACATTTAAAAAAGAAAATTTTAAACACCCTGTATCTCGGAAAAGAAACGTTTGAGGATCCATGTTTCTATAAACTTATTTTCATATTTTTAGATGTAGAATCTGGCCTTAAAATTTCTTAACATCTTTTTGTAACACCCTGTATTTATAAGAGTAACAAACTAACAAATTGTATTTCGCTTTGTAGTACAAGTTTTTCCAGTTGTTCAGTTTAAAAAAAAATAATTTTGTGAAAAATAGAGGAAAAAAATAATAATAATTTCAGTTTCCGCGACACTCATATTTTTTTCGTTTTAGCTAAAATAAATTTTTAATTTTATTTTTAAATGTGAGGTTGTTGTGCTCGTTCTATAAAACTTTTTTTAAATCTAACAAACAACTTGACGTTATACTTGGGATTTTGATCAGCAAATATTTTTCTAGTACAAAAATCTTGACAATGTTTAATAGTAGGTAATTGTTAGGTTTGTCCACAAACGTTTATTTCGACGAATTGGACAAATCAGCTTAGAACAATGCTATAAAGGCTTTTGAACATCGATAGAATAAATGTATTGAGCTACCCGAAAACTATGTGAAAGAATAAAAATATTTTTAAATTAATATTTTGTTGATTTCTTTGTTATAACGAAAACTTTTTTTCCCTTATTCCCATAAATTAATAGCAAAAGACTTAATTTTCTTATTTTTACACTTGTCGATTTTACCTGTTGACTGTCAAGTTAGACCTGTCTTAACAATAGTGGATTTGCAAGCAATTAATTAATCATTTACGACCAAATTCACTAAAAAATTTTATGGTTTAGTACAGGTTTAAATTAAGTTCTTTTAGTTGATCCGTTATGTTTTGATAGGTTTTCGTCCTGTCATTATTAATAAGTCGTCATTAAAAACGTATGACTTATCCTAATATTTCAGCGATTTGCTTGGTTTCCAAATAGTTTTCATTTTGGAACGTAATAGAATGAATTTAGTTCTGTTATACTGGAAAATACATACTAAAATTGCCCTTTTCTTTGTAAGCTTGCAAAAAACTCAGAAACAGATTTATAGTATAAAACTTAATTATCTTATTCCGTACTCGTGAGTATAAAACTTTTGGACCGGTCGCTAGCGTTGGAGAATCGGGCCAATCAATTTTTACTTTCAAAAAATACATATCTGCAATATATATTTTAAAGTTATTTATAAACTAAATGTTTTATAAATGACTTCGCTATTTCGTAGGCATTTTATGTTTGCTGAGTTATTAAAGGAAGCAATTATTATTGTTTTACAAACTGGGCAAACCACAGGACAGCTGTGCTATCGCATTGTTACTCGTTACATCAACATCATATTATTTTTGTTATATCACTTCACAGTCAATAGACGTAATTAAATAAACAACACTTTAATAAAATAAATTTTTATTATTTATTAGAACACTTGAAAGAATAAAGTGGCTCGTGATTTGTTTATAGGCATTTAGAGAGGAATGTATTTTTAAAAACAATAACACTGATTATTGACTTTTAAGGTGTATCTAAAAGGAGTTTAGCCTGATTTTAAAGTGTTACCCTGTGATGATGCCATGATGATAATGACTGACATTATAGTGGACAAAAAAACAAACATAAGTATTTTGTTTTCGAATTTCTTCTGAGAAGTCAAGATTATAAGATAGAATGTTCCTTTAGTGATAAAAAATCATTTTTACAGGTCCAAATAATGGTACGTTACGTACAAAAAATCGACCCAGTGGCAGCTATACTTAAGAAATATTTTTGTCGAAAAACATTTTCTCTAAAATCAATTGTTTAGCATTTATAAGGAAATAAACAATTAGCAACGTTTAAGCGTTTTTCCAGAAAAATGTTTTAAAAAATGCATAAAAGAATAAATCATATATATTGCTGAATTCGTACTTCAATAAGCTTTTATTTGACGGCCTACACGATATTTTGAAGATTCTAACATTTTCTTAAAAGACAAATTGAATGATGTAGGGTTTAATTGATTTATTTATCAAAATAATAGCTTTATATAAAACCATTAAATTATTCAATAATTTTTTTGAAAATAGAAAGGTGAGAAAACACCTTTGGAATCAGCTAGGTATTGTCAGATGACCAATGGACAGTTATCAAATCTTCATTCGGAAGCATTTAAAAACTAAAAATTAAGACGGTAGCTTTAACTCAAAGAGAAGAAATTGAAGTTATAATGATGGTTCGATATGATTACTGCAGGAGAATACAACAGGAAGTATATGAGTTATTCATTCAGACCTATCCTAATCAACCTGCAATAACCCAATCATGTGTAAGCAAACTGGTGAAGAAATTCAACGAAACGGGAAGTGTGAAAGACAAACACAGGTCAGGCAGACCAAAAATAGCTAATAAGGCTCGGGGTATTTAAATTGACCTACTAGATAATCCAAATCGATCACTTCGACAGTTTGGCTTAGACCACAATGTGTGTCACCAGTCAGCTGAAAATTTATATGGCAGCGAAAAGATTCGCCCTTACCAGATCCACCCAGTTTACGAACTGACAGAAGATGACTTCGATAGACGAGATGAGTTTTGCGAAATTCTAATGGACAGGTGTAATGCTGAATCTTATTTTGCCCATAGCATTCTTTTTTCTGATGAAGACCCAACCCAACCTTTATGCTTAAGTGCACCGTCAATAGGCATAACTGTAGATACTGGTCTGCAGTTAATTCCCGATCGATAGCCGAAGTACACACGCAAAGACCAGAAAAAGTTAATGTTTGGGTGGGTATTATAGGTCATAATATTATTATACAATTTTTTATTAATGGAATCCTTACGACCGTACTTTACTTGGAGATATTACGGAAACACGTTATTCCACAATTAGAAATCCTTTATCCAGGCCGAAGAAATATCTAATTTCAACAGGAAGGCGAACATGCTCATTTTGGTTTAGAAGTGTGTCAATTTTTACACCAAATGTTTCCAAATCAGTGGCCAAAATTCAGGCGAAATTGAGCTGCCTGCCAGATCCCCAGACCTCACCTCTTTGGAATTTTATTTGTGAGGCGATTTAAAAAATAAGGCTTAAAAAATAGGCTGGTCAGTATTGAAGATTTAAAGGCTCGTATTAGAAATTAAATACGTAAAATTTGATGGAATAGTTTTGACGTCTTGCAGGAGTTTAAAGATAGGCTTGGCTATTGCCTAGCTAATAGTGGCAGATATTTTGAACATCTAATAAACTAGTTTTTGTTCAATTTTTAGGTATTTCTTATTTTCATTGTGCCCTTGTTCATTTATTTAAAATTAGTGTTCATATGTCATTTAAACCCTATATCATTGAATTTGTCTTTTAACTGACTATTTGAATCTTCAAAAATATACAGGGCGTTCTATTTAAAATAAAAAATTAGTATTCTTTCTGACTAACCCTACATAACAACAGAAACGGTTTTATCCTTCCAAGGTGTGTCTTTTTAGACGTGAAAATTTTCAAAAATATATATTTAGTAATTTTTGAAATATTTGCAATATTCCAGACTTTTTTGACACCATATATATTTTAGCCTGTGGTATTGACGATGGCAAATATTAACCTACAGTTATATATAAGGTTTATCAAACTGCAAATATGCCATTCTCAAAAAGTAGGTTGGGTACTGTGTGTTTGACCAGATTAAGAGTAGCCCTGAAATGTCTGATTGTTTTAAAATGTAAACAATAGTATATTTTCCTTAATTCTAAATCAATGATATCACCAAAACTTAATTTATGAAGTTACTAAATACTGAAAACTATCTTTTGTGATCGACTACCGACTCTTAGCTAATTATTATTACTCAACACATATAAGTAATGATATGATTAATATATTTTTTAATAGCACGGTAAAAATGCTTTACTTGGTAATTATAGAAAGTAATTATCTTTATCTACATCACTGTTATTAATCGTTCATCAAAACTAGTCAAAAAATTATTATACCACAACCTTGCTGTAGTATTGACCTTCTGAATTCCACTCTTACTTCAGAGATTTTGTAACTGATATAGTAATTTAAAATAAAAGAAATATAATGCAGAAATACGCTAAAAACAAGTCTTAGGTACAGGTATGAGCATGGAACAAGTATAAGTCCGCCCTAAATATCTGCAACCGGCAAAAGAATTTAAAGAATGCAAGAGAAGGCTTGAACAACGTTACCAATTGGAAGTAAATCAGTTTTGAAAAACTGTTTAATTGTTCGTTAATAAGATTTAAACTTTTCTTACCACATTTGGTGTACAAACAAATTTGCAACGTTGTTTAAGCAGTCCCTTGCATTCTTTAAATTCATTTGCCGGTTGCAGATATCTTGGGCAGACTTATGTGTATTGCGATTTCGCAAACCATGTTAACTGAAGTTAATTTAGGACGAATGGTTAATTTGTTTCATCCACAAGGCTAAGATCTACGTACGTACGTCCTCTTCTTTAAACTTATTTTAAGGTGTTTTAAATGAGGTACCTAAATTGGTAATAGAAACGAATCTACGCTTATTGTTATTCAAATTATTGTTTTTAAGTGTTAATAAATAATATCACACGTGACGTCCATAAATAATTATAATTATTATACCTATTGTTAAGTAGATTTTTGAAACAAAATGAATCTAAATCTTCCTTAAATATCATTACACAAACAGTGCAATTTTACGGTAAAACTCAAAAAGAATTAATGTTATTATATTAAATTTGATGAACAGATAAATGCTGTAAGGTAGACATTACTTCACTAGGGTTGTAATATATTACTAAACCGAAAACTGTGTTTTAAGGCACATCACCACACGATTGTAGAAGAAATAAAATAAATAAGGGGTATAATCAGTGTCACTCTGTAGATGTGGCAGTATATTAATAGAATAATATTGGTATACGACAGCGTAGCCATGAAAACAATTAATCCAATAAAAGAAATGATGATGATGAATTATTAATCAATAAGCATAAAGTAGGGATTTTCCAATATTACCTTTAGCCATTGACGTAAGTTCTAACAAACCTACACGAGATATTTCTCAAAGACAGAAAATGTTATTAGTTCCTGATGACCCTCAATATGTTTGGTGGTGTTTTATGAATTAAATAAATAATATTTAGCATACTGATTAAAATATTAATTTAGTTTTGTGTAACAGAACCACAAAAAACTGCGGAAATCACAGAATCATGTACCTAATATACATACATATATTGGCGCAAGCCACTATAATTATTATCTTGGAGATTCCCAGAGAAGGAAACTTTCGTGGAGAACTGATTTATTTTAACAAAATATGAGGTTCTTTCAATAAGTCCTGCTTTTAAATTTTTTAGTAAAAAAGTTCTAAAAACAATTTTTATTATTTTAACATTAATGCCTTGTTGCATTATATTACAATATGTCCTTATCTATTTTATTGATCGTATAGAAAATTATTTCTTTGTCATGACAACTAAATTTGTTTAACTGTTTATTTATTTTCTCGAATCTCGACTTGACGACAGAAATAAGGAGATTCATACATTTAAAAATTGTGGATATGATTATGAAGTATTGTATTAAAAACAAAAATAGTTATGTATAATAAACTAACTTTGCCTTACCTTGTTTAATCCAGGATTCTTAAGTCTATCCAACCCGCTTTCCCGTCCAGGGACGACATTGTCCCCATTTCCCCACTGGCCTAATCTATCTTTTTCCATGGTGCTATAGTCCTGCTGAAAACCGTTCTGTTGGATCTCCCGCTTCTCCTTTTTACTGACCACACAGCTGAAAATACAACACCGGTAAGTGTAATGCTCACTCACCTTGATAGAATATTTTGAAATATGCCGAGTAATATGTCTACGAAAAGTATAGTGCGGCAGCAGGAAATTTTCCTGCTGGCGGGACGCGTGCGCTTTTTTGCGTGGAGGTCACAACAGGACGACAGTGAACGGTTGCGATAGGGACGCGCGGCGTCGCGATCAGCTGACGACGCTGTGACGCTGTGTTGGAAGGTGATTGGTGAAATCTTTTTCCCGCGTTGAGTTTTTAAGGGGTTTATAGATACCGGGTGGTTTCGTAAAATTTCTCTTAAATTTTCTGGTAACTAAGCGTTTGTTGTTTGTTCGATATAATAATTACAATTACAAGATGCGTCATTTATATTTAAATTAAGAATTAAAAGACAAACAAAGATCTTCTTTTAAGCATCTTCTGCTTGGACAGATGACAGAGGTCGTAGCATAAACATATAGATATGTATATAATAAAAATTATAGTAATTGATGCAAGCAAGTGGAGAAAGTAAAGAACACAGAACAAGCAAAGTGCAAGATGTTCAATTCAAGTTTTTTCTTAAATTGTCAGATGTCCACATAAAATTTAAATTAATTAATTTTTTGCAGATTCTTTAGCCTTGTTAATGAATATCAAATAATTTTACCAGAAATATTCTTAAATTTAGAAGATATTATATATTTTTTATTAAAAATTGCATTTCCAAGCATAGTTTCTCCTACAATATATTATATAGAAAGTGAATTATGGTAGTATTTGTTTACCTCTTGGGCACTTGGCAAGAACGTATGGCACTCATTTTTTTAGCAAAAATCGGAGCTTTCAAAAAAGAATAATATTTAAGAATTTCTATCAAGTTTTGGTTATTTTTATGTCATATTTTTTGACTTCGACTTTTCTTTCTTTTTTCGCAGGTAGAAACTAAAAATTATCTCACCGCCTCGGCCAGCCAAAATTTTCACCTTTCCTATTTTTTTGCTTGGAATCACACACTTTGGTGACGTTCGCCGTGTTACCCATTCTTATTCGAAACTCATGTTAATCAACCACAACAATCAAAAAATAAAACATGTAATATTCTTCTTCACTCACTTGCTTATCGAAAATAACGAAATATAACTTTTCCTTCTTTAAATTTCTGAAATTATTAGAGCAAAACTTGGCGGTATAAAATTATTTATTTACTCACGTTGATATAACTTAACAACTGGTGCCTTATACATATTAAAATTTTATAGCATATTGAAGATGGTACTTCCTTATTGACTTAGATGTCTCGCTTATGCAAAACTTGATTACATTATCATTATAGTACATTATAATCTCTGCCTACTATATATAAAATGAAAAGTCCTGACTAACTTGACTTGACTTAGAAACACCAAATTTGGTGTAGGCATTCCATCCTAAGGGGGTAAATAAAGGTAAAGTAAATATTCACGGAGTTCGCGGCAACACTGTCGACAAATATTCAATAGTATAACAAGTACAATGAAAATTATCAATACTTTTTGATAAATTTACTCGAATGCATTGCAAATCAAAAATCAAAATCCTTGATGTGAAATAGGATCATAGAATGCCATGATGAAATAACCATTCTCTCTAAATGAGCCTTAAGCAAAAGATAATATGTTCTAGTTAAACTACTATAAATAAGTAGTGGAGGTTTTCATTTAAGATAATATAATCTGATTTATTTAAGTAACTAGACGTACTCTTGAAATTAATAGGTATGTATCATAATTTAAAAAAAACGAATCAAAACCAAAGAAAATGGTGTCAACCTTTAAACAACAGGTACATTATGTGCACATTTTTAAATTACATAAATTTAAATACACCTGTTTTGAATGGAGCTGTTCTGCTAAGAACATAAGTTTCTTACTTTAAAGATGTGTGTATTTGATATTCTAAGAATATTCTTTTGGATTAAGAAATCAGCGCCATTCACTGAAAAGAACAGGTTTAAAAAATATTTTTCCTTGAAATAAAAATATTCATCATACTTTATTTATTTTTCAGTGCAAGAACAACAATTCTATCTGTATTCTTGTATATAGGAAGAGCTATCGCTATAACACACAAATGCGGAAAAATACAATATTATTCAACCATTCTATTTCAGCTTAATTTCGCTAATTTGTCCTTCATGTTGAATTAAAGGTGACTTTATACCCATTTATTTTACAGCTGTTCTTTAAATATTGCAGAAAGTAATGTTTAACGTTAAAATTAAAATAAAATAAATTTGTTTAATATTAATTATGTAACTGATAAAATTTATCATTTAATTATAATTGCAAATAGTCGTTCCACATAATTGCTACAAGATAGCGAAACATTTTCGATCAAGGTTTGTAGAGGAGCAGAGCTGGAAAGTAATAGATTACTTTTGTAATCGATTGCTGTAATGAATTACATCGGTTGTAATTATTAATCGTGGCTGATAACATTTATAGGAGTAATTATTAATCGGTAATAATAATAATAATAATAATAATAATAATAATAATAAATGCCTTTTTATTAACAAAAAAAAGAAATACAATTAACCCTTACAAAATAAAAATACAAGCAAGTATAGGGCGCAGTCTAGCCAAAGGGGCTACTCTACTGAACCTCAATCCGCTTGTGAGATTAAAAAATAGAAAGAAAAGAATTAAAATAAATCACTAAAAAAATACAAGATAAAATTATAATGAAATAAATGTTAATCAAAAGAAAGAAAAGAAGAAACCCAGCCACCGCTTTATAAAAACTCTTTCATAAAGAATGTGGAAGAACAAAAACCGCCAAGCCTTGAGAAAACAAGGAACACATTAACATCACAGTAAACAAAAAAAAAGCATAGGAGAGAACAAGCAAAATTTTTACAGATGTTGTTGATGTTGACGATTAAGTAAATATTTTTTAAATTGCAATTTAAATTTGTTACTATCAAGAGAAACCAATTCATTAGGTAAAGAGTTATATAATTTTACAGCGTTGTGAGTAAATGATCGCTGAAACATGGCACTCTGATGATGAGGCATTGTGATTCTATTAGAAAATCTAATATGGCGCGCGTGCACATCCTCACGAAACAGAAACTTACCTCTTATGGACAGCGGTAGAGCAGGGTTATTTAATATTTTAAACAAAAAAACACCCAAATGCAAAGTCCTACGACTGCTCATTGTAAGCCAGTTAAGATCTTTAAACGTATGTGAAACATGGTCAAATTTTCGAAGTCCAAAAATTAGGCGTGAGCAAGTATTTTGTACTTTTTGTATTCTGCTTATGTCCATTAAATCCAAACATGGCCCATAAATAAAGTCACAATAGTTAAAACTGGACAAAACAAGACTCTCACAAAGCATTTTGCGCAGTTTAAAACTAAGGATATGACGGTTATTGTACAATAATCTTAAAGACATATATGCCCTTTGAATTAACTTCTTAATGTACTCCCTAAACCTCAATTCAGTGTCCAAGATCGATTTTAATCTTTGAGAAAATTGTAATCGAAATTACATACTGCCGTAAAGTAACCATGCTTATTCTCAGTAATTCCTTATTGTAACTATAATTACCTACAGGAGTTTGAAAATTTGCGAGTTCTTTAGGTAATCATGATTGCAATGATAAATCGCGATTCTTAGTAGCTTTCATGTTTATTGTTACATAAACTAATTTCTTCCTGTTCAGCCCTGATTTCTGGGTACCTGCCTTAGTGATCCGCCCTAACTAAAATGGTTTTTAATACTGACATTTTATAAGGATTAAAATTTGAAATCTACACTGCACAATCTCGGTTGGGTTGGTATTTAATTTTTTTTTAGCGAATTGCTTAAACTTTTATCAGAGACTATAAATAATATTGACAAATCCTCAAATACGTCGAAATCGGACCGAAAGCGGGTCTCCCTTGAAAAATTTGGGTGGGTTTACTGGTTTATGGTTTAGGAATTTGTGTGTCACAACGTTTCGCACATTGTACAATATTGTGCTTCTTCAGGCTTCTTAAACACTTGGAATGTGTGCATTTACATGATCTAAAAATGCTTGTGATTTGTGTCATAAGCATACAGTAAAGCTCTAAACTTCGAATGACAATGTGTCATTTTCGGAATTATTGAGATCAGAAAATTTAATTTTATCTAATAGATGCAAAAAATATTTTGCTTGTAATAATGTACCAATAAAATCCTAAAATGATGTGTTACTGTCCAGGTAATGGGGTGTAGGTGGGGACAAAAACCTCCTTTTTTAAATCGCCATTTTTTGACTGACATTAATGTAAAAATAGTAAAGTAGCTGAGAAATAATTTGATACCCCACTTACCCCCTGTGAAGCCGACCACACACGTAACTACATACTGGAACGGTATGCTTGTACACATTTATTGTACAAGTATACATGACTGCCATATATGGCTGTGTTCGCTTGAACCATGTGATCGACAGACGGCGGCGACGCTGTCGTTTTATTTTTTATGAAAAAAAAAATAACGAAAAAATCTGGTGTTGTCACCACACGACTTTCCGGACACTTGGCACGCTGCTGGTCAACAGCACAAGCTGAACTAATAAATATCTTATTTGATAGAAAAACTTTACCTACGTGGCATATAGCCAAAAGCTATTTTTTTAGGTGTGTACGTTTTTCTAAATAAATTGTGAAAACTGTGTTTTAAATATGATTTGCAATATTGCCTAGTGTCAATTTTAAAGCGCCACAGCTTTAAGTAAAATCAAGTCAATTTTTTAAGCCTGTCGCAGGAAGACGAGAGAATTAAAAGACCTTCAAAGCTATGACCCTTTTTTTTGAAAAAAAAAATAAGACTGCGACCACCCAACTTAACTAAGTTTAACTAATTTTTCACCGACCATTCTTAGGACACAACAAGGCAACAAGCTCCTGGTGAGAAATTTACGTCAATCGGTTCAGCCGTCTCGATACAATTACAAACACATACACACACATATCACAATGAAAATAGTCTTTCCATCGCGAGAAAATCCTTAAAGGTAAAGTCAGTCAAACCCCGAAAGTTAAAGATCTGCAGGAAGCAGAAGAATACATTAATCTTTCTCTCTAATCGACGCGTATCGATCGTGGTGGACGGTGGACTTATCTAACTTAAATTCTATCAACGCTGGTGTACCCCAAGGTTCAGTCCTGGCATCAACCCTATTTCTTCTTCACATTAAGGACCTGCTCTCTTCAACTACTAGTTCCATCCACAGTTATGCAGACGATAGTACTCTTTACTCCAACATTTATTTTCCGAACAAGTCTCGAATCAAGAGCTGGAGTACCAAAAACCTTGTTTAGTTTAACGCCTCCAAAACCCAGTCTTTCTTCCTGTCACTTAAAAAATCCAGCAACATGAGTTCCAACCTCATGATTAGCCAAGCCCTACATAACCAAGAAACGTTTCAGACCTAAATTCATTGAAATTTGAAAGTTGTTTTATGCGTACTGGTAGGTTGTTAAAAAGCTTGAAAGGTAGTGCAAGGGGATTGTTTGTTACCGGCGCTTAATCTACGAGAGGGAATGTTTAGGTTAAAATTAACTCTTATGTTATGCCGTTCATTACTATTTCTAGTGATCCCCATATTACGAAAATCAGACTAGAAGATTTGCGCAATTGAATATGAAAACACACGAAAATGTCAGAATACGCAAATGAACAATTAAATTTTTAGAAGAGGTTGTTCTAGATTTAAAACGTATTGTTCGAATAATTTTTTCCGTTGTATTAAAATTTCTCTAGCCCTAGCACAATTTCCACCATCTAGGATATCATAATTATTAAGAAGACTGAATGTAAGAATAATAATAAAGTGTTAACATACGTCGATCTACCCTATTTCTTAATTGTCATATTACAAAACAGTGGTATGCCATTTTTTTCAAAACATAATCTATTTGATGGGACCAAGTAAGCTTAGAGTCGAGAAAAACGCTCAAGAGTTTGGCAGTTTGCCTTTGCTCAATCGACTATACATTAAATTTAACAAAAATGTTCTTATTTGGCTCGCCCAAGAAAAACAGTACTAAATCAGTTTTTTCTTGATTTAATATTAGACCATTACTTTGGCAATAGTCTTTAATATTAGCATTACAACTAAGGTCGGTCATGTCCACACCTGATGAAACTATAAACGCGTCATCCGCAAAAGTGACTGGTACTTACATGTTACGTGTACGAGTTATTATAAAAAATACGATTTCTAAATATAATAAACAAAAGAGGCTCCAGTAGGCTTCCCTAAGGAACTCCACTGGATACGGCCATGGAATTCCGGTTCCTTAGAATTACTGTCTTAGTCATAGTCCAATATTAGAAAAAAGGCTGGTTTAAACCGATTTTTTTTCATTCCTGGGTTTTTTTTCCGAATGTAAGGAATACTATAGTAACCAAAATACCTGTCTGGTACTACAAAAGTGTGTAAAAGTTAGCGGCTTTCATGTCGAATGAAAAGTTTGTAAATAAAACGTTTAAATTAACACTTAGAATTTTTTATGTTTTAAAAAAATAAAAAGTTTTCTGAAAATTTGGATAATCACTGAAAAAGTAATTTTAAGCAACTTTCTCAAGTGGCATTTTTCTCTAAAATGAAAAATAAAGGTTGTTTAGGTACTCTTAGATGAAGTTTATATTTTTGAAGTTTTTGACCTCCCTGTATACAGAAACTAATTTCTTTACATAAATCGCATTTTTTTACAAGCAAACTTTTTTCTAAAGAATAATTTTTTTGCGAAAAATTAATGTGGTATAGGTAAACCCATCCAGGAACACCCTGTGTATTTACCGGGTTTTTGACTTGGTATAGATAAATTATAGACTTACGTGTATGGTGCATTGTCTGCAGTCTCAAGTCCAAGCGAATTCGCGAAATATTTAAAAACATTGGTACTCATTTTTTTGTTTGTTTTTAGACTGTCACTTCTAAACCCACTTCGTTTATCACAGATTTTTAAATAATGAACAAGGTTCTTCGGAATTGATATTTATACCCAAACTGGCGATCATGTCTTATAAAACGCGATAAATTTAACATTGTGTATAAAGAGGTTACTTAAAAAAATTCTTATCATCTTCATGTTAAAAGTCCAGTCTTGACTATTGTATTATCTTTTTCATTAAAACACACACTGTATATGGCGTGAGAGAGAGTGTACACGTTTTTGAGATGTCTGTCTGTAGGGTATGACCTTAGATTACCGAAGTGATGCAAAATGATGTACAAATTTTTGCGCTTTGGATTCCAATAAAACATTGCAATTTTTTTTGCCTATATACACATTTTATTTCAATTATTGTTTTAAAGAAAGCTGTATTATTACGAACGGTATGGCTTGGATGCTTTTTTTTTATTTGGGGCAGCTCACGTAGACTTCAAGCCTAGATACCACCAGCGGGGGTCCCTAGACCCTTGTATAAAAAGGATTTCAAAAGGGAATTTTAACAACATTAATATTGTAACAATAAACATTAACCATTCCTACATATTTTACAAAAAAATTATAAACAAAAACAAACATTTGCCGTCTATGTAAGGGCTTTGAAATATCAGAAAAATATAAATAATGGATCAATACTATATGTTATAATATATAATAATTATATTATAATAATTATAATAATTAATAATAATATATGTCATATAAATAAAGGAAAGCCTTTTTTGGCATTTTTAATTTACATGCTCTTAGCACACGAATTCGTGTGCTCTTAGATTGTTTTTGAAAACATTCCTTACACATCTCACTGCGATTAGATCAAAATTTGCGTCGGATCGTTTCGACTTATAAAGGAAACAACTAAACAAATAGTTTTTCTTTCAAAAAACATCTCTTATGGAAATATTTTTTTTCAAAAAACAGCTTAGTTGAAAACGGATTAACGAAATTTTTCAAAAATGCTCTGACAGCTTTATCAATCATCAATCCCAACCGGATTTATGAAATATTTTCTCGAAAACACGAATTTCGAAAGTAAATTTTTTCAAAAAATCTTCAAAAAATAATTTTTAAAAGATAATATAATATTTCCCGAAAATATATTTTTTTTGAAAACTGTATTCAGAAAATTAAATTATGAACTCTAGTAGCTTGGAAAATCCTAATGAAAATCGACGAAAAAAGATCCTGAACAAACCTAAAAGAAACTTTTGTGGGTTTGATCAGGTTTCCTTACAGGTTACTTTCTAGTGAAATTACTTTTTCAAAAAGCCGTTGCTTAAGAAAATTATTGAATATTTTAATATTTTTGAAAAACGGCCTTTCCAAAAAAGGTGATTTCAAAAAATCATTTCTGTTCCCCCTGGTATTTAAAACTTGCATTTTATGTCAAACTCACTTTGTTACTAAATACCTCTAACTAATCAATCACGTTTTGGTTTATGGTTTATATATTGCTCAGCAGAAAATGAAACATCTAAAACACGAAAATATTTATGTAAGTACATGAACCATTATCAAACGGCAAAAAATATTTATCTTATATTAAAAATAATATTATTGAGGAAGGACGGTAAAGAAGAATGTCAATAAATGGCCGCAACAATTTTACAGATATCGAATGTTGATAGGGTGTGGTTTCAAGGAAAAGTACAAAATAAAGTTTCTGTTTCTTTAGTGAAAAATATGTAGGTCTTTTATGTGTGCAAAATCTATTGACTTATAGCAAGATGTTGGAGTTGGCACTTCCAAATTACATTGTTTTATATTGGTAGCTTGCACTCTTGCACACAATACACAATAGTCCAATGTAATCGGATCCGACAAAAATGCCAATTGACATTTTTAATAAAAAAAACTTTTATAATGTGTCTTTATTGTTTGATTATTTGAAAATTTGATAAATTTTTTATTATGAAAACCCTAACGCTAAAAATTAGGAAAGAGGCAGTGGTACCTACTTGAATTGTACCCGGCGGTAAATCAGGTAAGGTTTGATTGCACTGTCTCGAACGCTCAGGGCCTATTTTCCCAATAGGCCCGGTAGGCCCGGGCCTGGGGCCCCACTTTCAGAGGGGCCCGCGTTTGGCCTGAGCGAGCAAAATAAATTAGTGTTGCCATAGACTAAATAATACATAGACGAACACTGGCGTGTAGCAGAAATGGACCAAAAAGTGGGTCTCCCTTGAGACATTTTGGGGGTTTACTGGTTTATGGCTTAGGAATTTGTTTGTCCACCATTATATATATATATATATATATATATATATATATATATATATATATATATATATATATATATATATATATATGAACTACAAAGATATAATGGTGAGCAAACAAATTCCTAAACCATAAACCAGGAAACCCACCCAAATGTTTCTAGGGAGACCCGCTTTCGGTCCCATTTCGGTCTATTCGAGAATTTTTCTATAATCTTTATAAAGTCTCTGGTGTTGCGTTGCCAAACACTTCTTGAAGTTGTGAGGGGCGTTGGATTGCGTAACGGGCCTAGGGCCGTCTAGCCTGACAACCAAAAGTTTTAAACTGACAAGTGTAAGAATATGTCGACTAAGTTTTATACCATCCATTTTTATAGTGTTTTCGAAAATATATAAGTAAAAGGGCACTTTCCACAATAATAGAACTTAATTTATTTTAGAAACACGTCCTAAGATAAAAATTATTTGCAAACCAAGCAAATCGCTGAAATATTAGAATAAGACATACATTTTTAATGACGATTTGTTAACAGTGACAGCACAAAATCCTGTCAAAACCTAACTGATCAACTAGAAGCTCTTAATTTAAACCAGTACTAAATCCTAAACATTTTTGGTATATTATTGTTTTGCGGTTAAGTATGTACATACATAGGTATGTAGTAGTTCCTAGGAATAGTACTGTTGACACCCTGTAGGTATCCTTGGTATACTTTTTATACAAAATATTAATTCAAAAGAAAAAATCAAATTTCTGGAAAAAATTTAAATTATTATCTCAAAATTTAGCTCATGTACGTTATTAACAATTAATTTAATCAAGAATCAGGCGCTGAAAATGTGACAGAGCAGCATACAGAATGTCTTTGTTAAAAGAAGTAAACCGCTACCATCTTTGCTGTTGTGAGTTATTAACAAAATTCTTGTACAGTTATTTAAAAAAACCAATGAACTTCCGCAGTAGAGACATATAAAAAACTTATAATTTATCAAATAAATGCAAATCATATTTTGTGGGCAAACTACCGCTCTTCTAAAATTACCGTTTCAAACAAACCCATATTTTTTCGTTATTTTTAGTCCGATAAATTTTTTGTTTTTTTTGAAATGTAGGAAATCGGTATGCCGACAACTTGATCGTTTTACTTTTTTGATTTTTTGCACGTTTGTATTTTATTTTTGGCAAAATTGATTTTTTTTAATTTATAAAATCAAAATATCGATTTTCTAAAACGATCAATCGACGTGGAATGAAAAATTATAAATAATTGGTTTATGAAATTTTTGCATTAGATTGAAAAATAACATAGATATGTGGTTTTCAAGATCCCATCCAAAACATATCTCCATTTCTCTCGGATTTGCGGACGCGGAGCAAGGGGTCTCTCGCGAAATAGGCGAGCGGGACTCACCCCTAAAATGACCGACTAGTGACCACGGTCGTCCTAGTCGCTAAAAGCAGTTTT
Source organism: Philopedon plagiatum (assembly GCA_963971165.1). Lineage (NCBI taxonomy): Eukaryota > Metazoa > Arthropoda > Insecta > Coleoptera > Curculionidae > Philopedon > Philopedon plagiatum. The sequence continues at coordinate 10,611,443 of OZ020191.1, forward strand.
ACTTTATGTTTTCGAGGTCGCTGAACACGAATCCAAAGTTATTTTTTTGATTAAAGTGGGGGAACAATGAAAAAAATGGCAATTTAGTGCCAAATGAGGAAAATATAATTTTCATACTTTTTGATATTCAACTCGGTATATATCAGACAATTATTCATATTTCTCTTTTAAATTTTAACCACTTATTCTTTATGGTATTACCTAGAAAACAAGCTCACATCTTCAGAAGCATTTATAGATTTTGTCGCTTGCCTCCATTCGTTGATTTGCCAAAGGGCTCTTAAAATATGCTTTAGCATAGCTGGTTTTGACGGAGGAAGTTTTGAGATGTTTAGATTTTTTCGATGGCTAAATTATAGCGTAAGGAATTGATGTCAGTGCGAATAGCTTTTGATTTTTTGGAGAGATCATACAAATACGATACGAATAAGCTAACGATTTCTTGGACAATATCTATAGACAAATCATTTATTTTAGCTAAATTAAGCAATTCTTCATTTGACATTTTTTTAGAGTGGCATACACAGTCTTTTTACCAATATAAAATAATGATGAATTTGTATCACAGCCGGTCAAAGCATGTGCAGCTAAGAAAGATGAACATAAATGATTTCCTAGTTTTTGGGCTAAAATGTGTATAGGATCTTCTCAGATCAGTGCGGACCGAAATTTTTCCTGTAAAAAACCACAGCTGAGGACTATTTTCAAAATGTTGAAAGTGTGCAATAGTTATAATATATGTTCATTGAATTAGCACTACACCAATGATAAACATAAATCGTGTAACTAACTGTACCTACCTCGTTGATTAAAACATTTGGAATATTTATAAACAACGTGTTTTCACTAACACAAATAAAAATATCTAAAAAAAAGCGATATAGTAAGCAATCGAGCTAGGTAAAATCATTCAAACGGCTGTATACGCCTGCCGCTATAATCACTCGCGCCAAACGCACGCGCCCGTACTCAGCTCTCAGCTTTGAAATCGTATATCTTTTTTTCTATTAAATATAAGGCGCTCAAATTTTACAAAAAGCTTCCTTATATACTATATTGTAATACTATATAGTATTTGCTCGAAATTCGAAACTTCGTCACTCAACTTTTGCGATAGTATGTGAGGACTCATAAAACCTGATAGCACAAATTTGAAAATTTGCCAGTCAGCCAGTAATTGCTTTGAGACCTTCGGATGGGGCTTGTTTTCTAGGTAATACCTTAAAGAATAAGTGGTTAAAATTTAAAAAATAAATATGAATAATTGTTTGAGATATAGCGAGTTGAATATTAAAAAGTATGAAAATTTTATTTTCCTCATTTGGCACTAAATTGACAGTTTTTTCAATGTTCCCCCATTTTAATCAAAAAAATAACTTTGGATTCGTGTTCAGCGACCTCGAAAACATAAAGTAAAGCTGTTTTTAGCGACTAGGACGCCGTGGTCACATACTGCTATTTCTAAGCTACTTTTTGGGGGTGTCCCGCTCGCCTAAAATGCCAGACAGCGGCTGAGCCGTCGTGGTGTTGGACCATGACGCGTGCCTGCGTGCCAAGTGCATGCGAAGTTGTGCAGTTTTTGCAGAGCGGTTTATGTGATGTGATTAATTGATTACTGTGAACTAGAACTATTGTGTTCTAATTAATTATTCATATTATAGTTAGTTATCATTTCGTTTTCGTGGTATTTACTTTCTAGTGTACAGGGTGTTCGGATTTCGTTGTATTTGCGGGTTATGTTATCTCAGTTATTAGTAGAGATAGAAGGTTGCGGTTTGCACGTCATGGCGCTACTTTTTTGTGAATCGAAAAATGCCACGAACAGAATTTTCATAGCTTTCTTTGTTTTCAATCTACAGGGTGATTTTGAAAATTTTCCCTTTTTGAGCACCCCTTGTATCTCGGCTATGCCGCATCATATCAAAATAGTAAAAACTGCTCTTTATGCAGAATATTACGTATAATACGATGACGTACTTAATTTTTTTCTGACAAGTGTAAGAATAGGATAACTAAGTTTTATAATATGAATTTATTTCTGAGATTTTTCGCAAATTTATAATGGAAAGGGCAATTTTAGTACGTACTTTCGACAATAATGGAACTAAATTCATTCTAGCAACCCGTTCCAAGACGAAATTCATTTGGAAATCAAGCAAATCACTGAAATATCAGAATAATTCATAAGTTTTTAGTGACGATTTATTAACGATGACAGGACAAAAACTTGTCAAAACATAACTGATCAACTAGAAGATCTTAATTTAAACCAGTACTAAATCTTAAACCTTCTTAGTGAATCTGAACGAATATATTTTATTAATAATATTTTATTAGAAAAATATATAGTAGTTTTTGTTTCTTTTTATTGTGATAAAAAAATATTTCGTGACTTATACTATTTGACACATAATTTTTATTAACTTATACTATTTTGCACAGCTGAAAGAGTAAACACAATCTATTTTATTAGAAAAAAATACAAAATTATTGAAAGTGAACTCAGTAATATTAAATTACATATTAGTCTTCTTCGAGAACTTTGTCTTCAAATGACAAGTCTTGCCGAGGTTAAAATAATGCAAGTGCGACTTATACTATCATACACTAGTTTTAACATTGGGTATGATAGTACAAGTAGACTTATTCTTTTTTGCCCGCTCGATTCAAGAAGGTTTTTAGACTTATACTTATTTAACTTTTTTTTATAGCTTTTAGCATTGAAATGGACTTATACTACTTTGCCCAAAGGAACTAGTCATATTTATAATATATGTGTGCACTTAACTCATTTCTTAAAAAAATTGCCTTATACTACTTTTGACGCGCATCAGTCAATTTAACATGACGAAAGAGTAACATTCGTTTGGTAAATTTAACTGAAATTACAAAATCTGAAGTATATTTATTAAATAGGTAATGCGAAAACTCTCGCTGATGATCCTTGCAAACACGAGACATCGGCACACATTGGCGTCAAAGAAAATAAAAGGCTATAATTATCGGCGTTGTCACCGTATACAGACAAAGTCTTTGTCTGTATACGGTGGCGTTGTGGAGGCAACATTTTATCATCGCTACTGTAACTGTTGGCTAGCGGCGCGACGTAAGGGGAATACAAGCATCCGTGTAGAGGTCGACACAGCGGTAAGATTGAAACCTCGCATCAAGCGGGCGCGATATTTTGCGAGTTCCCTCTTATAATTCGATGCGTCTATCGAATTTTTACTGCACATTTTTTTAAAGGAAAAATACAAAATAAAATTTTAATTTTTATTAATAACATATCTCTTTGTCATCTGTCTGCCCCGAAAAGTCATTGAGCAACAATAATTTGAAAAAAAAAAACAATATTGTAGGGATGTTAGCTGATTACTACTCTTAAGACTTTAAACTACATTTAATTTGATTATTGCCTTGCCGTTATTTCAAGAATCAGGCGCTCAAGATGTGACAGAGCAGCACACAGAATATCAGCTGCTACTTTTTTGCTCAGTAATTAAAAATAGTCGGTCAAGTGCAAGCTATACTTGCACAATTAGTGTTCCGTGCCATCAGCACCCACTTAACCTGAGCAAACCTTGACCGCCCGATCTCCGTCCATCTGCCGCGCCACCAGCGGCCGAAGGCCCTAACGCCGTATCACATCGCGTATGCGCGGAGCTAAGTGGGCCAAATTAAAAATTGTAAAAAACGTGCAAGGACAAAAGTTGTTTCTTACACGTTTGAAACCAGTGGTTCAGTAGTTATAAGGAAATAAACAATTAAATTTTCTCTCAATCTACACCTAATTCTCAATGTTCATGATTTTTTCGGATTTTTCTGAGTGATCCTTCGGGTGGGGGACAGAAATGTTTTTTGTGTTTTTCCCGAAAAATGTTTAAAAAAATGAATTAAAAAAATACATTATCGTTGAATTCGTGCTTCAAAAAGCTTTCATTTGACACCCCACACGATGCCCTTGATTTTTTTCTCTATTATCCAATTTACCCCCGCCCCTCCCGAAATTAACCCCCAGAATCAAAATTTAACTTTTTATACTTTGATTGGTTTAAAAATAACCTTTTGCCCAGTCTGGCTACTATACTTCACGTCTATCATTGGGCCACCACACTCTATCTGTGAGCCAGGTTTCAAATTTTTAGGTCGAATAGTTTCAGAGAAAATCGCCTGACTGACAGACGGACGGGTGGACGGACGGACGGATACCGAAGTCATTCCATAAGTGTTCCGTTCTACGGAACACTAAAAACAATGCATTTCCGGGGTAGAAACGTATACAAAACGTACAATTCATTAAATAAACAAACATTTTATTTGGTAATTTACCGGTAACGGCGTAGGTTTAATTCGATACATCTATCGAATTTTTGCGACGCACGATTTATAAGGAAAAATACAAAATAAAATTTTCGTTTCTTTAATAAATTATGTCTTTGTCGTCTGTCTACCCCGAAAGGTCACTGAGCGACAATAATTTGAAAAAAAACAGACAATATAGTAGGGATGTTCATTGATTACTACTCTTAAAGGTGACTTTAAGCTACTTTTAATTTGGTTAATGCTTTGCCGTTACTTTAAGTATCAGTAGAGAGTAGATTATTTAGTCTATGGTATCAGGCACTTAAAGCAGCACACAAAATATCTTTGTTAGACGGAGTAACAAGCTCTCGTCTTTGCTGTCGTGTTTTTTTTTCAACCGACTTAACAAAAGGAGGTTATCAAATTTGACCCGTATGTGTCATTTTTTGATATATGTATGCTCACGCATAATTCTTGAACGAATTAACCGATATCGATAATTTTTTTTTGTTTTGGAGATCAGTTCTCTCGAATGGTCCCATTTTAAGTGCGTTTGCTGAAGTAAGTGGAAACCTAAAAAAACTGCGAAAACTTTTAAAAAAAGTATGGAAATCGACAATTTTTTCAAGTAGTGTACTTCGGAATGACAGCACCGATTTCAATAATTTTTTCTCCGTTGTGTTTAGCATGACGACGATCCGGTGGTCCTGTTGGTATTTCACTTTAAAAATTAATAAAGGGGAGGGGGCGAGAGGGGTAAAACCGAAGCGGCTTAGAATTTTTCCGAAAATGTTGACTAATATCTCATTTTATATGAGCGCATAAATTCTAATTTTGTCTAGCAGATGTTAAAAAAATTATCCAGGGGGGGGGGGGGGGATAGAAAGGAGAGACTGCGAAATTGTCCGAAAATGTTAGGTGCCATTTTCGGGGTTATTGAGGTCAGAATTAATGGGTCTAACTTATGTTAAAAAAATTGATGGAAGGAGTGACTAGGGATTTCTTCAAAAATACTAACTAACATGTCAGTTTAGGGGCTAGCGAGGTCAGAATATGAAATCTGTTCCAACAAAAAGAAAAGTTACGGGGGGGGGGGGGACAGAGGGAATAAAAGGAGCGGCTGGGAAGTTCTCGAAACATGTTAATGTATTATTTTCGATGTTATCGAGAGGAAAATCTAAGTTCATGTAACGGATATAAAAAAATACGACGGGGAAGGGGGCGAAATGAGCGAACGGAAAATTCTTTAAAAATGTTAACTATGTCATTTTCGGGATTACTGAGGTATTAAAAGTCCAATATTACATGGATATTACGAAGATGAAGGGCGCTAAGATGGAGAAGGAGGGAGAATGGGTAAACCATGGATTTATTATATAAATAAATCCATGGGGTAAACTAAAAAGAAATAAATAATTTATAAGAAAAAGCACTAAAAAGTATGAAATAATATTTTTACGTGTTTATAACTGTGGTTAATGGTAAACTTAATTTCTTTCAAAGTTAGCTAACTTATACACCGAAGTTCTAAACTTTGAAGTTGAAGTCGGTGCAATTTCAGAGTATAAGGATTTGTAATGATAATTCATAAACAATTAATAATGAATTGCGCTTATTTTAAAGTTCAGAACTTCTGTGTACAAATTACTTAAAGTCGAACGTAATTAGGCTGGCCATTAGGCTCAGTAATAAATAATTAAAAATATTGCTCTTTATTAACAATTTATTAATGCTTCATCATTAAGAATTCCTATAATACCTTAAAATTGCACCGACTTCAAAGTTTAGAACTTCGGTGTATAAGTTACCTATCTTTGAACAAAATTAAGTTTACCATTAACCACAGTTATAAATACGTAAAAATATTTTTCATACTTTTTATAGTTTTTTCTTTTGTGAAATTGGTTCATTTCTTTGAAACAAAAATTATTTAACATTATTTTTGCTTAGTAATTTAAGAAAAAATATATTTCCGTGGTAGAAACATAAAATAAAATAAACATACAAAAAATGTACAATTCGTCAAAGAAATAAAAATTGTATTTGGCATTTTTCCGTTAAAGGAGTGGCTTTAATTTAATATATCTATCGAATTTTTCCAACGCGATCCACGTTTTTAAAGGAAAATACAAAATAAAATTTTGGTTTCTTTAATAAATTATACATATGCTGTCCGAAAAGTTTAGCATGGGCAAATATCTTTGCTATTAGTAAAGATAGTTACACAAAATTTTAGGTATATCTTATTGGTTAATAAATCTACTTTTTTGACCCCAGCTCCCTAGCGTCACCTCCCAAGGGGATTAAAAACCTTAAATTGCATAAAAAAGTAGATTTATTAACCAATAAAATGCACCTAAAATTTGTTGTCTATCTTTACTAATAGCAAAAATATTTGCCCATACTAAGACTTTTCGGACACCCTGTCAGTCTACCCCGGAAAGTCACTCAGCAACAATTATTTCAAAAAACAAACAAACAAGATAGTGATTACTACTCTTAAAGGTCACTTTAAGTTGCATTTAATTTGATTAATGCTTTGTCGTTACTTCTTTTTCATTAGAGAAAAAAAAATATTTTTGAAAAAGAAAGTTTTTTCCCTGTTCGAGAAAATAAATTGAACGAAGATAAGTAATTCTGAATTCTAAAAGTGGAATTTATTTACAACAAAAGTACAAGAATATTAATTTATTCTTGTGGTTAAAGTAAAAACAGATAAATTTCTACCTTTTTGTGTTGTTCCCATCACCAAAACTCGAAAATTTGTCCATACAATTTTTTGTTAAACTTGCCGTACATCCCATGCTTTTATGTGTTAAAACCTACAAAAATATAACCAAAACTTTTCATTCACAATACAAACACTAGTAGGTATTTTATCGGTTCAGATCAACTAATGGACAATGGTAAATATTTCAGGTCATATTTTTTTTATTCAAGCAAGTTCAATAAATCGAAATTTGTCCTGAATTTACTACCTACACAGTAAGACCATGAAATAATAAATATGGAATTTTTTACACGGTATACAGTTAATCATTTTTTGTTTATCTAAATGGATTTTACCTGTTATTGGTTTAAACATTTTTTTTTACTTTTAGAAAACTATTTCTAGCAAGCTAGTAGGACTGGTAGCCATGAAATAAATTATTCGCCTGCTTAATTTTTTTTGGTCTTTTTTTATAACTCTTTAATTACTGAGACGGTTTGTCTGTCTATTATTTGTTGTTGTATATCGTGTTTAAATGGCTTGGCATATTTTAGGTCAAGTGTTGCATGGTAGTCTCTCAGGATCTGGAATAGAACATACGGTTTGTTGTCTGCGGCAATTCTTAAAAAAAAAAGATTTATTTTGAGAGTGAATTTTTTAAATATACTCATTTCGAAAGATGCTCTTTTGTATCAACATTTTCTATTTAATTAAAATTTGACACAAAAAATAATAACAATATATTCTAAATACTATGTTATTCCAAAATCCATTTTGTTTCAAATTATGCGTATGTTAGCCAGACCCGCTGAATCCGAATCCCCAGTCAGAATATGCCCATCACGTCTAAGTCTTTCGTCAAATCCAAAAAATTGGTCAAAATTTCCAAAAAATAGGTCAAAATTTATAAAAACCTTATTTTTCTGAAAAGTGAATTTATCCTCTGTAACATTTCTTCTATTTACACAATGAACACACAAAGGTAACATATTTTCAAGTTTTTTGATCCGCGGAATCCGAATCTGTATCAGAATAGGCCCATCGGGTCTAAGATTTTCATAAAACCCAAAAAATAGGTTGAATTTAACAAAAAAACAGTTTTTCCGAAAACTAAATATATCCTCGTAACCCTTGTTCTATTTACAGGATAAATAAAAAAGGTAATATAATAATTTGCTTATGTTGTTTGACCCGGTAAATTCGAATCTGTCATCAGAATTGGCCCAGCACGAATTTATTTCCAGTAAAATTAAGAAATACGTCAGAATTCACCAAAAAAACCTTTTTCTCCGAAAATTGGGTTTATCCTGAATATCTCTAATTCTATTTACATAAGAAATATACCAATGACCAGACGCCGATACTGGGGTACCGAAGACCTGCATCTGCATCGTAAGACACTTTTCACCTGTGCCTTCCATGGCGGCATGAACGCCAGTATGGATCAGTTGCCCACCGTCACCACATGGAGATGCCATGGTGACGGACACAGGCATGAAATTTCAAACAGTGACTGAATAGTACCATGTAAATAGAACGAGTCTTGTACAGGATGAAAAACTCAGACCCGTGGGGCCAATTCTAATGGCGGATTCAGCGAGTCACAGGAGAATATGTTACTTTTGTATGTATGTTTATTGTGTAAATAATACGAGGTTTATAGCGGATTTTAAGAAAAAAAGATGTTTTTTGGGAATTTCGACTTATTGTTTGGGTTTTATGAAAAATTCGGATTTAGCGGGTTCAAATACATGGGAATATATACCGGGTGACCACGAGATTACCTACTGACCCGCTCGTTATCTTGTTAAGAAGTAATATATCGATTTGAAATTTTGGGAACTCGTATGGTTGCTTTAGATGCAGATTTTGAGTGCTCGAACATCTGACTATCGTTTCCGGTTCAACGGGAAATACAGTCAACTTTGTTATTTTAAACGAGACACCCTATATATTTTTAAAAATTTTGATTCTGCGTAAAATTCTAAGTATAAAACATGTATCATACCTTATACCTATTTTTAACAGTTTTCAAGAAAATGGCGTTTGAAAATGTCGAAAGAGCTGCAAACTATACTGTTTTAACATAAAACAAATGAATATGCGAAAAGTCTAATATATTATTCTTACTTCTTTTTAGGGGCCTTGTATGCTTGTGTCATGACAATCTCACTTTCCGGTGCAACCGAAAGTGCTACAAAATATGACTTTCAGGCACAAATTACTTCAATAATTTCAATTGAACACCCTACTTTAAACTCTAAATTTATCTGACATTTCTCTATAATTTTTGTATACACTATCCCAGATCTAAAGTTTGATAGTTCTTGAGATATGGACAGCTAAAAATTTAGCTGCATTCCAAATTTCAATCCTTTTAATTTTATCTAGGCGGCTATGGAGATCATTTGTCGCTTGAACTGCTTCATGATCATAACCATGTCAATTTCAAATTATTTAGTCAAGATGGCTATGAATACAAGACACTTCTTGTCATATTTTCCGTTAATAATATCACCACAAATGAACTACGTGCCCAGGGAATTTCAAGAAATGGTTCGTCTGAGAGAAATCGGTCAACACTTTGAACATTTAATTTATGGCTAATCTTATTTTTTAAAATAAAAACCTAATAAAATTATTACTTCAAGCACTACTCTGATATTAAATATGTGTATCCCTTCTACTTACATTTTCTTAATGCAACAATTTTCAAACCCCATTTTCTTGAAAACTGTTAAAGTTTGGTATGGGGTATGATACATGTTTTATACTTAGAATTTTACGTAGAATCCAAATTTTAAAAAATATAGCAATTGAGTAATTATTTTATTGTACTAGTACAATAATGACCTACTTTATGACCGCAAAACCGTACCATAAACAGTACTTTATAATGAAATCGTACATAGATTTATTTATTTCAAGTTAATAATGGAATCAAGACGATCATCCATTTCATTTAATATATTTTTTTAAATGATTGAAAAATTTTTCCCTATGAGCAAGCAAATAATAAGTTGCCTTAGGACGAAAAAAAAAACACAAATTTAAAACAATTTGCCAAACTTTTATTCACGCTTTTTTGAAAAACTTACATTGTTAAGAACCTATAAATTAATAAAGCACTTAGGTAGGATATTTTCTTAGTTTATAAAAAAATCATAGGTATTTTTTCAGTCCAGTTTTATGTGAGTTTCATCTCGTGATTATCATGTTTTTTTCTAATTAGGTATATTAAACAACCAAAACTGAACTAAAAGTAAATGGGAATAAATAAATCTCTAATCAATAAAATTATAGTATAACATGATTTATAAAGCATAAAAAAGTTTTTCTTAAAACTAGAGGCAGCTTATGCGAGTTGAATTAAAATAAAATTAATATCTATCTCATAAATTAATTATTAATTATTAATAAATGCAGTCCTTATTTTCTGTTCGAAAAGTTATAAAAAAAATCACTTGAAGGGTTCTTGCTTATGTGCAATGCTTAGTATTCGTCTCCTTCATCAGCTTCGCCTTCAATTGAATCGACAGCAACCTGAAAAACACAAAAAAATGTACACGAGATAAACATTCATAGGATCTTCTTATAGGTACGCTATACTTTTTGCATCAATACAGTCGCTACAGAGTCAAGCAAAACAAACGCGATACAATCGCAATCATTGTATGATTCTGTAGCGATGCGTTGCTGTATTAATACAGTCGCGAAGCTGTAGCGATACAGGCGCGGCTTTGGAGTAGTAGCAGCTGTTTTTTCAGAGCCCCCTTTGCGCTTCTTTGCATTGAATGGGTACACAATATTGCCAGATTTAAAACGTCCTTAAGTAGCCGCACAATTCGTGATACAGCACTTCTTAAAAATATGGGAATTAGAGGTTATGTGTTAAATTAAAACTCGTTACCGCTGAGTTAAATTTTTTACAAAATTTAAAACGGACTGATTTAAATATTACCTGGTTTAGGAACTTACGAAAATATTTAACTGAACTACTCGTAAATTGCAAAATCAAATAGCCCTAACTCCTTCTCATCTTTTGAACAGTTGTTCTCGTTAATACAATGCCAAATTTGTGTAGTTCATATGAGTATATATGGCTCTTTTTGTAATGCATTTCAATACTAGAGAGGTATTCTGGAATAAATGTATTATTTAAAAACTGCTGATTTTTATTTCTCGGGCACGTCGATTTTGTTTTTTGATGCGAATTTTACCAATATTTTTTATCATACAGGATGTATCCGAAAACACTGTGCTAGGATTAACTTTAATTTTTTAAATAGGAACCCCAATTTTTTATTATTGAAATTTAGTCAAATTAGACAGTTAATAATAACTTCGTATCAAAATATCGTAATATTTAATCATTATTTTCCCCCAGCCCAATCCAACCTAAATGGTCAAAATGGTTCAAATTAAAATCCCATATACGTCATTGGAAAGAGCTCGTCGAGATACATGGTATCCATATTTCTTAGTTTCCTTATTATTTATAGAAAGGAAGTAATAGCCGATTAAATTTCGATTTTTTTACTTTTCTTGCCCTCGAATTGGGTACATTTGAATCACTCTGTATTTTTTCCTATCCAATTTTTTCTTATTTTCTAACACTATCTTATGGAGGGTTAATCACACTTTAAAATAAATACCGAATGTGTCATCCAGGAGCGTATTTAAGGGGTAAATCCCGATTTTTTTTGATTTTTTCCGACCAATCCTGTTTTTAACCGACATTGTTCCTCATTATTAATTTTTAGTTAAAGTTATAAATATATAGATTTATTTGCATCGGGGATATGCAAAATTTGAAAATTTTTAAATTTTGGATAGATATTTATTTAAAATTTCACAAAAATTACAGTTTTTGTTGCAAACTTGAAAGGTTCCTGGACCGATTTCGGCTTAAAATGAATAAGATTTTAGGCACCTTCTACTTTAAGTGTGGGGATGAGTTACGCATCAAATTCCATTTTAATTGATTTTTCGATGACTACAACACTGGAATTCGCCATGTACTCATTATGAGTCATAAAAACACTTTTGACGACGCAGCCAATGGGATCACGTTTTAAAAGTTTCAAAATTCGCACGAAAATTTGCAGTAGAAAATCTTTTTTTTTTGTTAATAAAGACCAAAATAAATGGATAACAACAACCGCCATAAACATTTAATTTATGTAGAGAATATAAAAAAATATTTTAGATTTATTTGGGCTATATGCATATTCCTTATTACAATACGGACTAATAATATATAGGTATATAGGTACGCTATACTTTTTGCATCAATACAGTCGCTACAGAGTCAAGCAAAACAAACGCGATACAATCGCAATCATTGTATGATTCTGTAGCGATGCGTTGCTGTATTAATACAGTCGCGAAGCTGTAGCGATACAGGCGCGGCTTTGGAGTAGTAGCAGCTGTTTTTTCAGAGCCCCCTTTGCGCTTCTTTGCATTGAATGGGTACACAATATTGCCAGATTTAAAACGTCCTTAAGTAGCCGCACAATTCGTGATACAGCACTTCTTAAAAATATGGGAATTAGAGGTTATGTGTTTAATTTGAAAGTAGATCAAATAGGTACAACACTTATTTTGAACCTTTAGGGCACTTTCAGACGGTGCGACTGCGATGCGATTTTCCGTTTGCGACATTTCGCGTCGCATTCGCAGAACACTTTCACACGGTGCGATACAATTTATTTTCAGTAGAATACATTACAAAAATTGCGTGCGGTGGTGTCAATTACTCAGTTTGTCTTGGTAGTCCATGGAGTGCAAGTAGTACTGTGTAAACATGATTATCAAAGACGAATCATTTTGTTGGCATTATTACATCGAAGGCGAAGGCAACAATCGACGTTAGTGGGTACATCCACTTCTGCGAGTAAGATCCGTCGAAGGTGCTTTTTACATCATCTTTGAAGAATTGACTTCGATTACTTACTTGGTCCTTTAAGAAGTAGCATCAGTCGCCAAGACACTCTGATGAGAAACTGTATTCCGCCTTCACAATTTGGTTCAAGAGAGAGATGGATGCACCTCCGATGACTTTTATGTAGCAAAAGGATTTACCAATTTACCTGTTACAAGAAATATACGAGGAGGAAGACGAGCTAACGACATCAGAGAATGCTGCACAAATTACTTTTTAAGTCCTAGTGGTTCATTACTTTGGGAAATGTCAAAAATATAAAATTTGTAAGACACAAAATGTACGTTTAACACATGTATTACAAATATACTGTATCCATAATGACTTACCTATTTTCTGTTGTTGGGCGTCATCCACTGAATCATAGTTTTCTTTCGAGAAATCCGCACACTTCTTTCCATGGCCGTTCCTTTTAGACGCTTATTTTGATTATTTCGTATTTCAAATTTCAATTTTGCAGCCATTGCGAAGACCTACTGCTGCTAAATCCCAGAACATAATGCGTATTGCAACCCTGGAAGTATATTCCGCCGGTAACCTCGCAACAAGCAGCGACATGTCTGAAAACGTGCCTTTGTTTTTATTGGTGGCTTAATATCGCCCGGCAAAATGACGGCCGATAGTTGACCGCCAATCGCACTGTGCTACGATGCGATATAATGCCGCAGCCCGCTTTTTTTGTCGCCTCCGCATCGTGTGAAAATCTCTGGTAAAACTTCACATATTCTGACTGTTCACGATATCGCTGCAAAATGTCGCAAACGGAAAATCGCAACGCAATCGCACCGTCTGAAAGTGCCCTTACGAATTTATGAAAATCTTTAACTTATTCTTTCACTCCTTAACATCTTTTGAACAGTTGTTTTCTTTAACCCAAAGTCAAAGTACTGTAGCAAATATCTGCGTATTTGGCTCTTCTATTAATGCATGTTAAAATTAAGGGACATGTGTATAAACAAAAACCAACCAAAATTCAAAAAAATGCACCCAAGCCAAAAAAACTGTGGAATGCGTTTGCAGTACACAGACCACGTTCTCAGCAAGTAGTAATTTTATAAAACTAGTGGCAAGCACAAGATTTCAAGTCATATTAACTAGTCTTTCTTGGGTTGGGTTTGATTGTCTGTGTATCCGTCTTTGTGTAACTATCAAGTGATGCATTATCAATTTTTACCTCCCGTAGCTTGGAGTTATCCCCCGCAGTTTGTACACGGGCAAACTGTTACAAAATCACCTAGTGGTAATAAGCTATTTAATTGGTGTTCAAAATATTTATCCAGAGACGACTTATCTACATCTTCATCAACCCCCGATGATAATTGGTTTACAGTAGCTATGGACGTTCAGCAATTTAGACCTGAAGAAATTTCTGTGAAACTAACAACAGACAACTTCGTGATTGTTGAGTGCAAGCACGATGATAGGCTGGACGAGCATGGGTTCATCTATAGACACTTTACCAGAAAGTATCAGTTGCCGGAAGATAGCGATACCTCCAATGTTAAATCGATACTTGCTTCCGATGGACTGCTAACTATTACCGTATGCAAAATTAAGCAAAGAGAGCCGGGGACGGAGATTCCTATTATTCAAACTGGAGAACCAGCTACAGAGCAAGAACTCGCAAATATCGGCGAACTGTAAATCAGTTTCAAAAAATAATTTATTTTTAAAGAAGCTAAGTTATATGCATTTTTTATACACTTTTATATGTATCTTTTATATTTTTTTATGTTCTACTCAGGTACAAATTATATTGTTATATCTAAGTTATTTCTTAATAAAATTCTGGTATGAAATGTTTGATGGTATTTTTTTATTATATATTTTTTTTTACGATATTTTTATTATACGAAAAATATCGTATTAAAATAATACTTTTTAGCAGGTCGATCATTTTACATTCTCATTACACATATGCAGTGTATGACACAAAAAAAATAGTCTTCCCTTAAGAGCATTATTTAGTGTTTCCGTTCCGTACTAGTAAATTGCTCCTCAAAAAAAACGAAAAAACAAAGTTTCAGCATCAGTTTCAAATTGGTGTAGTTTCAAAACGAAATCACAGATTTTGATGAGCTTTTCAGATCCTGAAAGATCGTTTTGTTTATATTTCGTTTCAGGAAGCCATTTTGCGTCAGCGAGGATATCTGGGTATTACACAGAGTGAAGAAGAAGGTAGAGCAAAAATTTAAAAAATTCTTGTATTTGCACTATATTCTGTACAATTTAATTTGAGAATTTTGACAGAAAAAACAATTGAACAAGAATTCACCCTATTGGTCAGTTCCATGGATAGTTTACACCAGAAAATATTTTAGCAATCACAATATTCATTCTTTCTTTCCTGATAATCACGAAAGAATCAGATTTCTTTCTATCCGAGTTGGCGAAAGTTCATTAGACAAAGACAAATAAAAAAGAATAAGTTCAAATTTCTATCGTACCTTCTTCGCTTGTGAAAGTATTGCTGGTTATATACTTTGAAAGATTACCTAGTCATCGCAAAATTTTTTTCTTTCCTAATAAAATTCCCAACGGAATCTGATTTCTTTCTCTCCTTGTTAGCAAAAGGGGCATTAGTAAAAGACAAATAAAAACTATGTTCCTTCTAATAAAAAAGAATAGTCAAACATTTTATCACAGCCGCCTTTGTTTGTACACGTATTTCTGTTTGTCTCCTTTGAAAGTTTTTAATCGGAATTGTCATAAACAAAATCTGACAAAATACTTATATAAGATTTATGATTTTTTGGCAAAAGCCCTTTGCTTTTACTGAACACAAACAGCATTTGCAAAAATCTCGTTTTTATTAAGCAAAAACAGTGTGCATAACCAGATTAACCTTCTTATTTTATTCTACTTAAAATTGTTTCCTACATACCCGTCTAAGAAACAATACTCGCTCTAATCAATAATGTGCAATAAAAGGATTGGAGAAAAAGTTTTTAAATAAATCTGACTGACGTTTGTGTGAGTTAAAGACGCGACAAAAATTGTTTAATCGAATATACCAAGTAGTGTCACAATTATTTTTAACTGTAAGAATCTTAGTTCAAGGATAGATAACCTTTGTAATAGGCGCGGCCCGTCTACAAGGTCGTTTGATCAATGAACCACCTAAATTTATTTTCAATGATCCACCTAATAATGTATTTTTTAAAACCAAACTTTTCTTTCAAAAAAGTGCAAGTTCCCTGCGAAAACTCCCCAAGAAAGAATCAAACCAAGCCATCGTCGAAAGATATCCAAGCTTACTCCGGGCTGGGTCGTATTTTAAATGGGCCTCATAGGTTTATATGGACGATATAAATTCATTAAAACTAAGAGAGAAACAGACATACGCGCTTTAGAAAGTTAAAAAGAGACAAAATTTGTCGACGGCCCACCAATAATATCGCGCCACTCCCACTATGGAAATACACTCGAACCGCCCCGTGAAATATACTCTTTCAAAACATTGGGTTGGACAAAGAAAAACTAATTAGGTACCTAATATGCGCATTTGTATTAATGTATTATTAATTAGCAGCTAAACATAGAAATACGATCTCTCAGCCACCAATGCTAGTCATCAAATATAACGGCGTCGGCACGAGTTTTCTCACATTAGCACAGGTAGAGTCTCAGCTGGTAGACCAAGAG
Source organism: Philopedon plagiatum (assembly GCA_963971165.1). NCBI lineage: Eukaryota > Metazoa > Arthropoda > Insecta > Coleoptera > Curculionidae > Philopedon > Philopedon plagiatum. The sequence continues at coordinate 10,628,044 of OZ020191.1, forward strand.
GTCGTGGGTTCGAGGCTGTTCTCGGGTAGACCTTTTTTTAAATTATTGTTATTTAAAAAATTAAATCGGCTCTAAAAGGCAACAAGTTTAGCACAAATATTTTTAAAATTATTGGTAATCTGTCTCAGATAAAAAAAAATAAAAGGATGCTCTAGATCAGTCACTGACACTGCGGTATTCAGAAACTGCTGCTCTGAAACTGGCATAAACTGTCGACAAACATACGATACACCTACCTCTTCATAATCTTTTTCCAAAGCTGCTAAATCCTCACGAGCTTCAGAAAATTCACCCTCCTCCATACCTTCACCAACATACCAATGGACAAACGCTCTCTTGGCATACATCAAGTCAAATTTGTGGTCCAATCTAGCCCAGGCCTCAGCGATGGCTGTGGTGTTGGACAACATACAGACTGCACGTTGGACTTTAGCTAAGTCTCCACCTAAAACAACAAGTTAGTATATTAAATGTTAAAAAATAGGTAGAAAGCAGTGAGTGATTATCACAAAAGAGTCGTTTTTACACTATTCTTGTCACTCATCAAAATGCGAGAATAAAAAATATTGCTTCAACGATACGGTTCTCTTTTTTTTTGTATGGTATAGCTAATTTATTCAATTACTTACTATTTAATCGTGTGTAAATCGTCAGGTTTGTGACTACTTTTTGACACGAAACTGACGACCACACAACTGACATTTTTTCCATAATTGGGCATAAAAAATTTAAAAAGCAATACACTACAAGAAAGTGTCTTCTAAGGCAAACAAGAACCATAATAATTACTTTTACTTTAAGAAAACCCGTTCAACATATCAATTTCAATGAGCACGAAACTGATGGGGTAGCGGGTTATGACGAGTAAAATAGATTAGTTTTGTGCAAAAAATGATAAAATGAATCTTATGTGCTATTACCTGCAGCAGAAAATGGATTGAACGATTGAAAAAGCGTTTTAACCTGAATACGAGATGCCGCTTTTTTATATGGCGACACGGTACGGACGTTAACTAATGAAAGACTCGGCCGCGAAGAAAAAAAAACATAATCCAAATTTTGGACATTCTTTGAGTAGGAAATATTAGAAGCAATTGCTCTGTCTTTCTTTCAATAGAAACTTTTTGGTTATTATTTCAACTCATTACTAGAACAAGCACGGGACTGATATTTCATGTTTAATTTGGTTAAAAGACGAGGTGTAAAATAAAAATATTAATAACCTTTCTTAAGTATACTTACAGAGTTTATTATCCAAACTCAACACCTTGAGAATTTTGTATATAATTTAATTATTTTGATTTCTTACTATAACGCTTACAGGATGATACACTGATACTTGAAAATAAGTTACAATTACCTGGGACTACAGTTGGAGGTTGGTAGTTGATTCCAACTTTAAATCCTGTAGGACACCAATCCACAAACTGAATGGTACGTTTAGTTTTTATGCAGGCTATGGCAGCATTTACATCTTTGGGTACCACATCTCCTCTTAAAAGTGAAATATCAGTTTTTAACAATAAGAATTTTAAGAAATGATAAAGATTGGGCACTTTCAATAAATTACGATTTTGCAGCCATTACTTAGAGCAATAAAATAGAATTCTTGACGTTTAGTTTTCGATATGATATGCCTTTTTGTAAAGGGTAAGTTTTTTAAAGTCTTACAAGGCGACATCTCGAAAACTGTTTAAAATATTTTCATGATATTTTGGATGGGTTAATAGGGAGGTGCATATTAAGCATATATTTGACATTTACCCCCTCTCTTTATTTTGAGAGGTGTGGGGTAATTATAAATTTGGAATTATAAATGGGATGATTTACTTTTATTTATAAAATTCTAATCTACAAAAAAACTACGTATGTATACAAAAATTTTTTTGATTTGCTCTTTCGGTTACGGAATTATGGTTAACTAAATTCTGATTGAATTTAAAAAATTAATAAATTTTACCAATAAATGAAGTTCACTTATTTTAGAATTATTATTCGTCTCCATGAAAAAGCGATATTTTTACTTAAGTCAGTTGAGCATTTTGACGTTTTAACAATTATATCTCAGTTTATTGCTCAATTATACATGAAAGCGAATTTTAATGTGCAAGTTGATATGTTGTTACTTTTGGGGGAGTGCAGAAAAAACTACAGAGAAGCTGCACTACTGTGGGCGGAGGTTTCCCAATAACCTGAAATCTCATATGGCATTTAAAAGGCTGGAAGCCAGAAGTCGTACTACTGTCGGTTTTAAGACGAAACCACGAGTTTGGAAGCGAACTAAAACAGCTGAAAATAATGTAGCTTTTTTTTCTAAGAGAGGATTAGGAATCTTCTAAAGACTTGCAGACGAGTGTTCTTATGTGCCTGCAGAGTGTCACGATTCATGCCCCGAAGGGGTCATGCCTACGGACTAAACCCTTCCCTCTCTGGACTGCCATTGCTTTCCCTCTTCGGGACCGCCTCCCGGCATTTCATCGAAGAGGGTGTCCGAATGTTGGTCTCATTTTTCCCTTTCTTCCTCCTAAAACTGGTTGTTTTCTGTTTCCCTGTTTTTCATTTCAGTGCGCTTAGTCTCTAGGATCGTTCTGGCGTAACCTTTGACCTCGTCCCAATTGTCCTTGCTTTCTAGCATTTTATTAATCGTATTTTCGGGTGTTAATCTTCCGGTCTTTTCTTCTACTCTTTGCCTCTCTTCGTCCCACCTAACGCATTCATAGAAAGTGTGTTCAGCCGTGTCTGTGGATTCGCAGTAAATACACTCATTTTCCTCACTAATCTTAAATCTATGTAAGTATTCTTGAAAGGTTCCGTGTCCCGTCAGGAGTTGTGTTACGTAGTAATCTACCTCTCCGTGCCTTCTGTCCATCCAGGGGTTTAGGTCCGGTATTAGCCTTTTGGTCCACTCAGCAACTCCTTCATCTCTTTCCCATCTTTCTTGCCATGTCCTCATTAGGTGTTGGCGTGCAGTCCTCTTTTCTACACCTTGGCGTGTGAGCACTCTTTCTTCCGCCAGCAGATCCATCGGTGGGGTTCTGGCAATTACTAGTAGGGCTTTTGTTGATGAAGTGCGATACGCGCTCACAGTACTGATTGAATAATGTAGCTGGTCCGGTCAACTGGCCTGCTAGGTCCCCGGATTTGACCCCCTTGACTTTTTCTTTTATAAAGGACAAAGTAATGGCGACTGCACCTACAACTTTAGGTAATATGAAAGACCGAATCCGCTGTGCCTGCTTATTAGTGACACCTGAAATGTGTGCGGGTACGAAATTCATTTAGAAAAAGAGTGAGAAAGCGCGAAAGTTAAAGGGTCGTACTACTGGCAGTTTGAAGACGAAACCACGGGTTTCGAAGCGAACTAAAACGAACGAAAATAATGTAGCTGGTCCGGTTAACTGGCCTGCTAAGTCCCCGGATTTGACCCCCCTTGACTTTTTCTTTTATAAAGGACAAAATGATGGTGACCGCACCTACACCTTTAGGTGATATGAAGGACCGAATCCGCTGTGCCTGCTTATTAGTGACACCTGAAATGTTACAGCGGGTACGAAATTCATTTAGAAAAAGAGTGAGGAAGTGTGAAAGTTAAAGGGTGGCATTTGAAACAACTTCTGGAGCACGACAAACGATAAATAAGTTGAAATTAAATGGTAAATATTTTTTATTTTATAAATCATAATTCCATAACCGAAAGATCAAATAAAAAAAATTTACACATACGTAGTTGTTACGTATTCGAATTTTATAAACAAAAGTACATCATCCCATTTAAAATTTCAAAGTTACCCCCCACCCCTCAAAATTTAGAGAGAGGGTAAATGTCAAAAACATGTTTAAATATGTCTCCCCATTTCGTTATCAACGCACCAAAATTTCATGAAAATATTTTTAACCGTTTTCGCCTTGTAACACTTGAAAAAAACTCACCCTGTGTAAGCAGAAAATCTCTCAATATTCAACATTTTTACAGCCCATTATAGCTGTGAAAAGGTAAGAAAGCGTTTTGAGTCGAAACATAGTATTAGATCTCAACGCAATATTATCAACTTACCTATACAACATGCAACAGGCCATATACTTTCCATGCCTGGGATCGCATTTGACCATCTGATTGGCTGGTTCGAAACAGGCATTGGTAATCTCGGACACTGTCAATTGTTCATGATATGCTTTTTCGGCCGAAATGACTGGCGCGTAAGTAGCAAGAGGGAAGTGGATACGGGGGTAAGGCACTAAGTTTGTTTGAAATTCAGTTAGGTCGACGTTTAAGGCACCGTCGAAGCGAAGAGAGGCTGTGATGGAAGACACGATCTGAAACATAACTGTATTTACAATAGAAGTTGTGTTTAAACAAAAACGTAAGGTCCATATAAATTATAACACAAAAATATGAATTACAAATCTATTAATTATACGAATATGATATATAAAAAATGCAAGCCTTTTTCGGCATTTTTCATTTACATGCTCTTAGATGGTTTCTGAAAATATTCCTTACTAAAGGGAACAAGCAACCAATAGGTTTTTTTTTCTCGAAAAACATATTTTTTATAACTACTGGCAAACTTGTCATTTACATAGTACGCCTGTTTTTTTTAATGAATATAAAACACAACTATACTTCTGTTTACCTGTCCAATAAGTCTGTTCAAATTCGTATACGACGGCCTTTCAATATCTAAATTTCTTCTGCAAATATCGTAAATTGCTTCGTTGTCTACCATGAAAGCGCAATCAGAATGTTCCAAGGTTGTGTGTGTCGTTAGAATGGAGTTGTAGGGTTCGACGACAGCGGTAGATACCTAAAAAATAATAATTAATGAGAATTTTCACCCAGTAGATTTCCACAGAAGATCTATTTAAAATTTTGGTAATTATTCGGATTAATGCAAACAGCGAATTTTTTCATGAAATTTTGCACAGACCCTAATTTTGGGTCGTAGAACACGAATCCGAAGTCAGTTTTTGGCGGTCTCGAATGGTTTTTCCAATTTTTTTTTTACTTTTAGGTTAGGTTTTTATATAGATTCCTTTAAGTTTCGACACTTTCACTTCAACATATCTGTAAACTTATAATTTTTATTATTTTTCGTCACACAAAACACCACATTTAGGCAAAAATAGGTAAGAAAATTGCTTTTTCCTATGGAAAATTCCATTTTAACGCGCTACTAGCAGCCATTATTTTCCCAGCTGTCAAGTGTCCGGCGTTGCCAGGTTTACTTATAAAAAGTTGTAAATTAGGAATAATAAAAAAGCTAACCATAACAAACTAAAGTTACTATTCTGTCCAACTTAGTCAACAACATTTTGAAATTTTAACCTACATCAGACCTAACCAAAATCCTATATAGCAGTAATCCAACACCTGCATGCTGATGCATGCAACCATATCTGAACAAAAAGGTGTATACCCAACCCAAGCAAACCTGAGCAAAAAGGTGGTTTGCTCAGTTTTGATTGATATAGATACATATATATCTATATAAATGAAAACTGAGCAAACCTGACCACCTTTTGCTCAGGTTGGATGAGCAAAAAGGTGGTCAGGTTTGCTCAGTTTTGATTGATATAGATACATATATATCTATATCAATCAAAACTGAGCAAACCTGACCACCTGTTTGCTTGGGTGTATACAACTTTTTGCACAGATTTTGTCAAACTGTTAAAATTTGTGGGAAAAGCGATTTGTAAATTTGGCAATCTTTCAATCAGAAATTTCGAGAATGTATACCACGGTTTGCGTGTTTATTTTCTTTCAGTTTTTTGATATTTTCTCTGTTTTTTTAATGTGTTTTTACATAAATTTGCCTAAATATGGTTCAGAAAAATAGTGTGTAATGACTTGTATACATGTGTTTAAGTAGAAGTGCCGAAATTTAAAGAAATTCATTGAAAACCCTAACCCAAAAGTTAAAAAAAAAATTTGCGGAAAAACCATTCGAGACCGCCAAACTGACTTCGGATTCGTGTTCTACGACCCGAAATTAGGGTCTGTGCAAAATTTCATGAAAAAATTCGCTGTTTGCATTAATCCGAATAATTACCAAAATTTTTGCAAAAATTCAAAAATATTTTTTGAAATAGTATATTTCATTAACAGTCCGGAAAAAAGGATTTTTCTGTGCGCGCTTGACAAATTCTCGTGTGAGGCGCAGCCGAACACGGGAAGTCAAGCAAGCACGGAAAATCCATTTCTGGACGTGTAATGAACGATATTTTTTATTATACTTTCTTCTGAGAACATTTTATTAGAATGAATTTAATTGACAGAAAATTAACAACGCTGACAATATGGTCTTTGGCAGGTATGATGCGTTTTCATGGTAACTTTCAAATCATTTAAAAGGTGATTTAAATTTGTCTATGTCAGATAAGATTGACAAAACGTCAAAAAATATTTCAGAAATTCATCTAAATATTCAAATATTTACGAAATAAAATACAAAATAGGTACATATTAAATATCAGATAGCATATAGACTTTCTTGAGTTTAGTTTATTTTCCTATACCTATATTTCTATTTTAAAGCCAAAAAATAGTCGGTATCTTCATTCAGCACACTGAAAGAACTGGAGACCAGGAAAATTTTTTCCGTGCGCTCTTTCCGTGCGCTAGCCCGAAAAAGCCCATCTTACATTATTACTAAAACAGATGAAAATAAGGGGTTTTCAAAGAAGTATAATAAAAAACAATTTTCAGTATTTCTTCCAAGAAGTAGAAGTGTCAGTCATACCGTTTGACGTTAAAGTTTGATACTTGACACTTTAAGAGGGCATTTTCCCGATGTCATTCTGAAAGCTGGGTTGAGAAAAAAGCCCCATTCTTATAGGAAATTAAAATCTAGTTTCATCCGTTCTCTTTTTACAGATGAATCTTTGTTAGAAAGGAAGGACCCAGCCTAATGATTAATCATTTGATTATTCGGTTTATTTACTCAGTGAAATTATCTCATTAAGTCACGGTGTTTAGAAGTCAACTTTTTGACGTTTTGATGGTTCGGAGAACTACTGGGCCTGTGTCATTGTCCAAGCTTTTGGAGTGGAGAAGTAAATCTCACAAAGAAAAAATTTCGATCTTGAGATCGCCATTTGGGGTTCCAGGATTCAAGCTTTAAAGGACATTAAGATAAGCACCTAATTTTATAATCGTCAAAAAACCAAATGTTTTGAATAATCATTTTTTATAAAGAAATCTTATTTAAGTTAGTGTTCTAGCACTGTAAAGGCGTTGCAACATCCTAGAGCTAGCTAAAAAATTATCATTTTCCTTTTCATTAAATACATTCGATTCATATTCTACAATGCCTTGATGTTCTCTTTAAATTAAACATTTAATTTACTGTTAACGTTGTTTCGTTGTGTGCACTTTTTCAGTTCACTTACAGGAACTTGGTAATAGGCAGTTTGACACATTTATAATACCCGTAAGTGGCGCCAAATTAGATCTGTTTATTGGCCCAGGCCAGTGATGTTAAGGAGTGTAGGTACATTTAGTTTTGGTAAGTACATTGATTGGTCATTAGCATGTGGCGTTAATATACTAAAATTAGTAAACCCTCCTCAAGTAAATTTCCCCGATATTTTAGAGCTAGTCGACGGCTTGTTGTCATGCATCTTGGCCTTTATTGTAACAACTATTAGTTGATGGCAGCAATAATTGTTATAGATGGAACTGAATCTATTACAAACAAATAATATCTAGCAATTACAAACAGGAAATTATTAAATTTTATGAGAAATTTTTTTTTTTTGTGAATTTGTAGTTAGTAACCGTTATTATTTAGCATATTATAAAATGGCTTCTGTAGGTACTTACTTGTGGGGCAGGATAAATGGAGAATTCCAGCTTGGATTTCTTTCCATAATCAACGCTCAGTCTTTCCATTAACAAACTTGTAAATCCAGATCCAGTGCCGCCACCAAATGAATGGAAAACCAAAAATCCCTAACGAGAATAAAAATTAATGTTAAGGTTAGTTAAATAGCATAAACAACACTGGTCAACAAATTTCGACTTCTTTTCTGTCACAAGAGATTTGGATGTTGTTCCTGGGAGATTTTTGATCGCTGATTGCGAATTTGGCCGTAAAATCTTTGTATCACGTTAAGCTTTTGAGAAAAATGAAGAAGAATAGGCGAAAACAGCGCTTTCGGCACTTTTTGATCCCTTATAACGTCCGAATGGTACAGGCTAGAAAATATCTACGAATTGAAATACCTCAAATTGAAGGGCAGGACTTAGATTCCAATACAAATGCAAAAATTTTTAAGCAGGAGTTTTTAACCAAGTGCTTGGCGTAAGATTGTATCCTAATTATAGGTGTATCCCATTTACGCTGGATCGCCCATCAACAGGCATTCGCTAACCGTTACAAAGTTTCGCAAGCTGCGTATTTGAAATATCGTTTCCAAGAGTCCAAATGGTTGCTCTTTTCATTTCCAGGCGCGGCCCATGAAATTTTAAAGTTGTATATCTCTGTTGCTACTTATGGGACCCAAGTTCAGGTTTTTTAATAGTGAGTCTACTAGAAATGTTTTGGTAAAGAAAAACAATATTTTGTAATTTGCGAAAAAAGGTTGAATTTTTGAATTGACCCACCTGGGAAAAAAATTAACACGATTAGGTTTTTTTAACCTAAAATATAATTTAAAAAAAAATCAAATGACTATAACGCTCTACTAACACATTTTTTATGTTAAAATTTAAGAATTGTCGACAAAATGATGTAAAATTTGTTTAGAAAAAATAATAACTAATTTTTTTTTCCAAGGTGGGTCAATTCAAAAATTCAACTTTTTTCGCAAATTACAATATATTGTTTTTCTTTACCAAAACATTCCTAGTAGGTCCACTATTATAAAACCTGAACTTGGCATGAGTTCCATAAGTAGCAACAGAGATATACAACTTTAAAATTTCACGAGCCGCGTCTGATTTTAATTTCTCCCTTGGACCCTCAGGGAATCCAAGATGGCGGATTGAAACGGCGTAATTTCGAAGCAATAAACACGGCCTGCGTGTTTTTTTGTTTTGGACCGATATAACTTTTTGCGCAGAAATCAAATCTAGCCATAGCATTTAGCTATAATATCTGATTTTCAAAATATTCTAACCTAAAAGTCCCAAAAAAGGCGATTTTTGGGCCTACGTTCTAGTTTCTCGTAACGATCAACAATATCATTTAGTAATAGGTAGGTAGCTACTCTGCTAAAAAAAAAATTGCATTTATATTGGAAACTAGGATTCTTACCTACCCTTCAATTTGAGCCGTCGATAGACCTTTCTAGCACGCCCGATTCAGAAGTTGAAATGGTTTAAAATGGGCCACAAATGTGTTCAAAATGGGCCACAAATTTTTGCCTACATTTATTAAATATTCTCAAAAACTTGACGTGCTAGGGAAATTTAAAATTTTTAAAACCATTTACCGTTTTAGAAAGAACAAAAAGCAGTGAATTCTTAAAAATTAGCTTACTATTTATTTTCGTGTATTATTAGAACCTTAAAGCGCTAAAAAAGTAACCACTTTGAGTGGGTTGGTAACAAAATAGCTGCGGCTATTAAAAGTCCTATACTATCGTAAAGACCGTAAAGTGAATTATGACTGAGGCCGGGAAATATTTAGTTTATTCGTTGATTGTTAGTTCTATAAGCGCAAGAGGCATATTTCATATATAAATTTTATCTACGGAGGATGAACAAGGAAATTGTAATCACTCTGCGTAGGCTGAAACAGATAATGCACTAAGGCAACGAGAAAGAAACATGGGAGAGTGGGTAGGTTATTGTTTTCAGGTGCGAAGGTATTTAGCAGATTAAAACTTATGGATATAACCTTAGCATACCGTATAATAGAACTTAATATATATGTCCGAAAAGTCCTAGCGTAGGCTATAGGCGTAGCTTTGCTATTCGTAAAGGTAGACACCAAATTTTGGGTGTATCTTATTGGTTAACCAATTTACTTTTTTATGTAATTTAACTTTTTCAACCCCCTTGAGGGATGACGCTAGGAAGTTGAGGTCAAAAATTTTAAATGCATCTTCAAAAAGAAACATTTTACCGCAAACCCGAGGTTCGTATCTTAATTCGTTTCTAAATGGAAAGGAAGCATTTAAAAATTAAAAATTGTGAAAAAATTAAAAAACCTTTATTTCTCTTATTACTTTAAAAATTGTTTAAAATGACCTGCAGATGGCTCCGATCTGCAGAATCTGCGAATGCTCGAGACAGTCATTGCCAGTTCATTCAGCACCATATGACGCTCGTGGCTTTATCTTGCTTGATTCTTACTTTAACCGCCATACACAAATTTACTGGGTAAATATTTTTTAATATTATGTAAATTATCTCTTACTTTTATACACAGTTTATTTACGGTACCGCCGCTCATGTTCAGGTACCGTGTTTACGAACCCTACCAATAGTACTAATTAGAGTAATTAGTGATGCAAACGTGATTTAGTCGCGCGACTGATTATATCGTGACTGATCGATGCAAAAAGTATCCGTGTGCATTCAGCCTTACTGTTATAATTCAATTACAAATTTTAAAAACACTTCTGTCTGCGTAGTGCCTGTGTAATCTCGTTGGCGTTATCCGAAGTGCTATACCTTTCATTAGCCACATAGACAGATAATCATCTCATATCTGCAAAGGCAGTAAATTGCCGACGACACTGCAATGATAGTGTCATTAATTTTTAATTTAAGTTAGTGATAACTGATAATCATACAATTACAATTTCCATCTTGAGTTTATTGGTCTAACGGAATATCAGAAGGTTTCTTTGTTTTTTAGATATCTTTTCGCTTTTAACACTTAACTGCAAGTAGTAGGTCTTTATCAATAGTGCAAACTGAATTTTGTTTTTATTAGGAATATTTAAAAAGTCATACAAATTAAGATTAAGAATGTCACTGTCTCACAGAGCTGATAAGTAATCGATTCCTTTTCTATCGATTACCGTAATTAATTACATTGATAGTAATAAGGAATCGCGGCTGATTACTTTTTTTAAGAGCCAGTAGTAATCGATTAAAATTTTTCTAGGAATTTGTAATCATCAGAAAAATTACTCTATCAGTATAGATACAGGATGTCAAAGAAGGGATTAAAACAAGTATATAATCTGAGTGTTACCTGTAATCCAGTACATTGGTCAGCCAGTTTCCTAACCCTGTCCAAAACAATGTCAACAATTTCCTTTCCGATGGTATAGTGTCCTCTGGCATAATTATTGGCGGCATCTTCTTTTCCAGTAATAAGTTGCTCCGGATGGAATAGTTGGCGGTAGGTTCCGGTTCGTACTTCATCTAGAAAAAAAAGAAACATAAAATCAACTTGATCGCCTAATCGAATCCCTTATCTTTTCAGCATTTATTTTTCCGATTTTTTTTTTAATTTTAACCGAATCAGAATAGTCGTTTCTCAGTCATTACTAAGTCATAAAATGAATCAGAAGAATACATTTTATTTAGGTATTAAGCCCTTATAGACATTATAGCCAAGCCATTTAACCTTTCTTATGCAATCGAATTTCTCAATAGGTTTTATGCGTTTTAAAGCTGAACAATTTCGTTCAACTGAAACCGACGTTGCAGGTAGTGTTGCTATTAAATTCAGCAATTTGTAAATTTCTGGTAAAATCTCTTTTAGATCATTTTTGTACATTGTTTGTCTCTATGATCTCTGGCAAAGATAAGGAACGGAATTGTTCATCAGCAAAAAAAATTGTTAGCTCGGTTTTTCATCGGTCTCTTTGGAAAATATTTTTATAACTTTCAATTAAATTGTTAAATAACTGATTTCATAAAAATAAGGTACTTCATAAAATAACGCCTCAACGTAACATTATTGTTAAGTAGGTCCTTATTTTCGGTTCTTGTCCGTAAATCTACTTGTATAATAGTAACTTCTAAAGTAGGTCTCCTATTAGTAATAGTTTAATTTTTTTCACATTGAGAACACACAGAAAATGATGTTTGTTGCAGGAATAAAACATCATTATAACGCGGCTCCATTCTCAAATAAAATATCTAAATCAGAAGGCCAAGCGCTTTACAGGCCTCTCTTCACTCTAAATTCGCGCGTGGAAGTGAGTGAGTAATATAAACGGATTAAATAAAGATAGGACCATTCGCACACGTATAGCCGCGACGAGAGTCTACCGCTAACCGGGCCTCTGGTGCACAGGCCGATCTCTCAGAGAAGAACTGAGAATATCGCGTGCGGTTCTTTTTTAATCGAATATATTGTCGCAAATATTAGCACTTCCTTAACTTGCAAATAAAAGTGGCTTTATAGACGTTTGCTAAACCTTTCGACCTTTATAATTGCCAAATTTATGTAATAAATTTTAGATTTGAAGTAATGTGATGAAGAATAGCAAAACAAAACATGTTTATCAATCAATCTTACAAAAATTTTCATTTTTACCTTTTAAATTAATTGTAGTGAGGCCGGGACTCACCTGCCTCATGTCATCGATCGCCACTGATCTGGACAAACCTGAGCAACCTGCGTTATTTTAGATTCTATTTTCATAGACCAATATTTTCGAAAAGCGTTATTTCAAAAGTATTTTCCAAAAAATTATTTTCCAAAAAATTATTTTCCAAAAATGTACATATGTACATTCGAAAAAGTTTGTTTTGGGGGAAAAATCTTCGAAAAAATATTTTCGTAGGTCTCCTGCGGGATGACATACCGACTCCATCTAGAAGAATGCTGTATTTGTACAGTCGTGACTAAAATAAAATTAAGTTTTTCATAAGGACTTGTTGATGCTATTCCATAATATGAAAATTTAAAACCAAGCCATGTCTATATGATTTTAAAATACGATTTGGTGTGCGGTTTTTCTTGATGAAAAGATACATCAGATTTGTTAAAACTACGGTAACAATAACAATTCACACCACGCAATAATTATTAATAAAATAAAATCATATTACATTTTTATATAACAAATTTAAAATTATTAGTCTGGAGCATTGACCTTTAGCAAAAGGAGATGCAGCCGTTAATTTATAACTAGCCTTTTGTTTGATTTATACATTGACACATTGTGCGCGTGTAAGACAAAGACCAACCGCTATAATTCCGTCTCGGCGCGCCACCGTAACGGCTTTCCATGGCTTCCATTATGTATTTCACTCAGCAAACCACTTAAAGACACCTAACCGAATGAAATGAGTCCATTTTTCTACACAGTTGGTACTGACGCATCATTCTGCAAAGTTTATGAATAAAATTCCGTCAAGGAAAACAGAAATCACGTAAAATATCACTACATACGTATATTGCCTGGAAAGTACAAACACAAAATTACGCCTTTCAGTTTCATCAGATTTCTTAATGAACCAGACGACACCCCGTGAAGCGACGTTGTCACTCTCACTCTAAATTTCGTCACCATGCAATGGAAATAAATTACTAAAAATTTATTATCGCCAAAAATAACGATGGGATAGTTATCCCACTCGTAATTGGGCAATATTGAGCAGAAAGGTTTACGACAGTGGTTGCGAAGCCGAAATTGAACAAGGGTTACGACGCAGAATATTTCACATACGTGAAATCTTTATAGCTTGACCGGCACACCACTAATTTTTTTACATCACTGTCATCCTGTCTGGTTCTGCATTACTTCCTTCGCAAATCATCCGTGTTCAGTACGTCTTTCGATTTAGGAAGTAGAACCTGCCATGAATGCGATTGTGTCATACCGACAGTTCTTTCGTTCGGAACACCGGCTTGGTAATGACGCCACAAAAGGAACTACAGCTCGTGAACTTTCGGGTAAAAAAGGATGTAATATATTTTAGGACAAACATCAGGAGCGTAAGCTTTTTCTTATAATTATAACAAGTTTAAAAAAATGTTTATAAATTAAAAGGATTTGCAAAATGATGATGATATACAGGGTGGTCCACCGAAAACTTTCCACCCAGGTTTATTTTCTTTTAAATAAATAAATCGAAAACGCTTGGACCCGTACACTTTAGTTTTCAGGGGGGCATATTTTTTTGGTATTTTCACACCCTATGCTTAAACCCCTAAGCCGGGTTGGCTTTCAACCTTAAGATTTTAAATGGGAAAGGGGGTCAAGTGATACCTTATTTCCAAGGGAATTGAATTGCTCATTGAAAGCGGGTGAGCAGTTTTCGATAAATTAAATGTTAAAGAAATTTGGGTTTATATATGAACAAAAATACTAAATACATATAAACATGGCAATACTGTAACAATAGGTCTTTGGAATTCCACTTGTTCTGTCGAAAAAAGGGCTATCATTAGTTTGTTGTTAATATCGGTTAAATTCAAAGTCAAACTAATAATTTTGCTATAAATTGCGTTTCGTTCAATTACGCACTAAAGTGACGTATACACGTGAAGAAATAATTGAAATTATTTTACTTTTCTTTAGAAATAATGATTGTGCTAGAGCTGCCGCTTCATCTTATAATGAATTACACCCAAATGGACACCTGTCTCATACGTGCGAGAATTAGTGGCGAAATTTCGTGAGAACCAGTGCTAAACAAAAAAAATATTAAAAATCCTGTTGTCCAGTTAATGAAGCTGTAGAAATTGCAGTTTTGAGTCATATTGCAATTGATCCCACACTTAGTACGAACGACTCTGGATACAAACTATAGTGCTAGTAGGCCTTAACTTACATTGTAAATATTAATCTGTTTATATGTCTAGTTTTCGAGAAATTGTAAAAATTTAAGTCAGCAGCAAAATTTGTAAAAAACTGAAACGGCTTGCAAGTGAACGACTCTGAATATAAACTATACTGCTAGTAGGCCTTAACTTACCTTGTAAATATCAATCTGTTTATAAGTCTAGTTTGCGAGAAATTGTCAAAATTTAAGTTAGCAGCCAAATTTGTAAAAAACTGAAACGGCTTGCTAGTGAACATCGCTAGGTACAAACTATAGTCCTAGTAGGCCTTAACTTACCTTGTAAATATTAATCTGTTTATATGTCTAGTTTTCGAGAAATTGTAAATATTTAAGTTAGCAGCCAAAGTAAAACACTGAAACGGGTTGCAAGTGAACGCCTCTGAATATAAACTATAGTGCTAGTAGACCTTAACTTACCTTGTAAATATCAGGCTGTTTATATGTCTAGTTTTCGAGAAATTGTCAAAATTTAAGTTAGCAGCCAAATTTGTAAAAAACTGAAACGGCTTGCAAGTGAACATCGCTGGATACAAACTATAGTGCTAGTAGGCCTTAACTTACCTTGTAAATATTAATCTGTTTATATGTCTAGTTTTCGAGAAATAGTAAAAATTTAAGTTAGCATCAAATTTGTAAAAAACTGAAACGGCTTGCAAGTGAACATCGCTGGATACAAACTATAGTGCTAGTAGGCCTTAACTTACCTTGTAAATATTAATCTGTTTATATGTCTAGTTTTCGAGAAATTGTAAAAATTTAAGTTAGCAGCCAAATTTGTAAAAAACTGAAACGGGTTGCAAGTGAACGACTCCGAATATAAACTATAGTGCTAGTAAGCCTTAACTTACCTTGTAAATATCAAGCTGTTTATGTCTAGTTTTCGAGAAATTGTTAAAATTTAAGTTAGCAGCCAAATTTGTAAACAACTGAAACGGGTTGCAAGTGAACGACTCTAAATATAAACTATAGTGCTAGTAGGCCTTAACTTACATTGTAAATATTAATCTGTTTATATGTCTAGTTTTCGAGAAATTGTAAAAATTTAAGTCAGCAGCCAAATTTGTAAAAAACTGAAACGGGTTGCAAGTGAACGACTCCGAATATAAACTATAGTGCTAGTAAGCCTTAACTTACCTTGTAAATATCAAGCTGTTTATGTCTAGTTTTCGAGAAATTGTTAAAATTTAAGTTAGCAGCCAAATTTGTAAACAACTGAAACGGGTTGCAAGTGAACGACTCTAAATATAAACTATAGTGCTAGTAGGCCTTAACTTACCTTGTAAATATCAGGCTGTTTATATGTCTAGTTTTCGAGAAATTGTCAAAATTTAAGTTAGCAGCCAAATTTGTAAAAAACTGAAACGGCTTGCAAGTGAACATCGCTGGATACAAACTATAGTGCTAGTAGGCCTTAACTTACCTTGTAAATATTAATCTGTTTATATGTCTAGTTTTCGAGAAATAATAAAAATTTAAGTTAGCATTAAATTTGTAAAAAACTGAAACGGCTTGCAAGTGAACATCGCTGGATACAAACTATAGTGCTAGTAGGCTTTAACTTACCTTGTAAATATTAATCTGTTTATATGTCTAGTTTTCGAGAAATAGTAAAAATTTAAGTTAGCATCAAATTTGTAAAAAAACTGAAACGGCTTGCAAGTGAACGACTCTGGATACAAACTATAGTGCTAGTAGGCCTTAACTTACCTTGTAAATATTAATCTGTTTACCTATATGTTTAGTTTTCGAGGAAATGTAAAAATTTAAGTTAGCGGCCAAATTTGTAAAAAACTGAAACGGCTTGCAAGTGAACTTCGCTGGATACAAACTATAGTCCTAGTAGGCCTTAACTTACCTTGTAAATATTAATCTGTTTATATGTCTAGTTTTCGAGAAATTGTAAAAATTTAAGTTAGCAGCCAAAGTAAAACACTGAAACGGGTTGCAAGTGAACGACTCTGAATATAAACTATAGTGCTAGTAGGCCTTAACTTACCTTGTAAATATCAGGCTGTTTATATGTCTAGTTTTCGAGAAATTGTCAAAATTTAAGTTAGCAGCCAAATTTGTAAAAAACTGAAACGGCTTGCAAGTGAACATCGCTGGATACAAACTATAGTGCTAGTAGGCCTTAACTTACCTTGTAAATATTAATCTGTTTACCTATATGTTTAGTTTTCGAGGAATTGTAAAAATTTAAGTTAGCATCAAATTTGTAAAAAAACTGAAACGGCTTGCAAGTGAACGACTCTGGATACAAACTATAGTGCTAGTAGGCCTTAACTTACCTTGTAAATATTAATCTGTTTACCTATATGTTTAGTTTTCGAGGAATTGTAAAAATTTAAGTTAGCGGCCAAATTGGTAAAAAACTGAAACGGCTTGCAAGTGAACATCGCTGGATACAAACTATAGTGCTAGTAGGCCTTAACTTACCTTGTAAATATTAATCTGTTTACCTATATGTTTAGTTTTCGAGGAATTGTAAAAATTTAAGTTAGCGGCCAAATTGGTAAAAAACTGAAACGGCTTGCAAGTGAACATCGCTGGATACAAACTATAGTGCTAGTAGGCCTTAACTTACCTTGTAAATATTAATCTGTTTATATGTCTAGTTTTCGAGAAATTGTAAAAATTTAAGTTAGCAGTCAAAGTAAAACACTGAAACGGGTTGCAAGTGAACGACTCTGAATATAAACTATAGTGCTAGTAGGCCTTAACTTACCTTGTAAATATCAGGCTGTTTATATGTCTAGTTTTCGAGAAGTCAAAATTTAAGTTAGCAGCCAAATTTGTAAAAAACTGAAACGGCTTGCAAGTGAACATCGCTGGATACAAACTATAGTGCTAGTAGGCCTTAACTTACCTTGTAAATATTAATCTGTTTATATGTCTAGTTTTCAAGAAATAGTAAAAATTTAAGTTAGCATCAAATTTGTAAAAAACTGAAACGGCTTGCAAGTGAACATCGCTGGATACAAACTATAGTGCTAGTAGGCCTTAACTTACCTTGTAAATATTAATCTGTTTACCTATATGTGTAGTTTTCGAGGAATTGTAAAAATTTAAGTTAGCAGCCAAATTTGTAAAAAACTGAAACGGGTTGCAAGTGAACGACTCCGAATATAAACTATAGTGCTAGTAAGCCTTAACTTACCTTGTAAATATCAAGCTGTTTATGTCTAGTTTTCGAGAAATTGTTAAAATTTAAGTTAGCAGCCAAATTTGTAAACAACTGAAACGGGTTGCAAGTGAACGACTCTGAATATAAACTATAGTGCTAGTAGGCCTTCCAGAACCATCTCTCGGGGTGCCAAAGTGCACGGCACGAGAGGCGGTAAACAGATGGATCAAACAACAACACAAAGTCTACTGGAATGGAGTACAGGGACTGAACCACAGCAAGGCCGCTATAGGAAATCCCAATCCTAGACTCACCAGGCAACTGCTAAATCTGAGCAGGATCCAGTTGAGGACAATCGTAGGGGTACTAACAGGACACATGGCTGTAAAGGACCTTCTCAACAAAATGAAACTGTACCAGGGAGACCTTAGCTGCAGACTATGCGGTAGGGACAGGGAAACAGTTCAGCACATTATATATAATTGCGAGTCACTAGATCGCAAGCGCCACCAACTGTTCGGGCAACCAAAGTTAGAACCGGAGGAATTGATCACCCGCTCCCTTGTGGACCTGTACAGGCTTGTGCAGGAAACTGGGATAACAGAGTGGGTGTAACAAAAGTTATTGGGTAGGCACAATAGGCCTCTAGTGGCCGCAGTGCTTCCGGTCTCGGACGGAGCCCAAGGGAGAAAAAAAAAAAAAAAAAAAAGTGCTAGTAGGCCTTAACTTACCTTGTAAATATCAATCTGTTTATAAGTCTAGTTTGAGAGAAATTGTCAAAATTTAAGTTAGCAGCCAAATTTGTAAAAAACTGAAACGGCTTGCAAGTGAACATCGCTGGATACAAACTATAGTGCTAGTAGGCCTTAACTTACCTTGTAAATATTAATCTGTTTATATGTCTAGTTTTCGAGAAATAGTAAAAATTTAAGTTAGCATCAAATTTGTAAAAAAACTGAAACGGCTTGCAAGTGAACGACTCTGGATACAAACTATAGTGCTAGTAGGCCTTAACTTACCTTGTAAATATTAATCTGTTTACCTATATGTTTAGTTTTCGAGGAATTGTAAAAATTTAAGTTAGCGGCCAAATTTGTAAAAAACTGAAACGGCTTGCAAGTGAACATCGCTGGATACAAACTATAGTCCTAGTAGGCCTTAACTTACCTTGTAAATATTAATCTGTTTATATGTCTAGTTTTCGAGAAATTGTAAAAATTTAAGTTAGCAGCCAAATTTGTAAAAACTGAAACGGGTTGCAAGTGAACGACTCTGAATATAAACTATAGTGCTAGTAAGCCTTAACTTACCTTGTAGATATTAATCTGTTTAAATGTATAGTTTTTGAGAAATTGTAGTGTCGGTTTCGCGTACAACCATTCAGAGAATTTTTAAAAAGCACACATTTCATCCCTACGAAATAAAACTGGTTATACCATATACTTACGTATTAAATAAATATGTATATGGGTTATAAATACCGATCGCCGTTTAGAACTTTACTACAACAGTAACTGATGCTGGCCGCAAAACGCCTAGCGCAGACGAATGCGCTAACCAATTGGTACTCCTCTCTCCTCTCGCTAGAGTCCAGATGCAAGCCGTCGCTTATTGCATTGAATTTGGAATCCAAATTTAATGCTTATTGGCAACAAATTTCCGACAGCATTTTCTAGATGCTTTAAATTCTACCGAATTTGAATAGGTTTTTATTTCCTGGTTAAATAATTATGAAACAATTTAGGTTTCATTTTATTATCGTAAAGCACATGATGATACATACCCTCATTATATGTCTAAAATTAAGAACATATTCAGCTTAGTAAAAACATATTATTTTCAGCAGATTTTTTTTTTCATTCAGTAATGAAAGTAACACGCCTTTGTTTTAATTCTCCGTTCCCCCTTTTGGGGAAAGATAAGATATCATGAAAGCGAACCCCGTAGACTTCCTGTAATTTAATCTTTGTTAGGGCTGGGAGTGTCTCAACGAAAATGACAATGAGTGGCCACGAGTCTGTCCGCCGGCCAACCGGCAAATTCCGTGAACGACATTATTTAATTTGAAAGGTTTTTTAATCTCACCTCACCATTTTTTGGCTACTTAACAAGCTTTTTTGGATGATTAACAAAACAGTAGTACTTTTTAACTAGTAAAATTACAAAAAGTATTGAAATGCTTTGCCCCTAATCCAGTCTAGGTTTGCTCGCAAATAACCTTTTCAATTGACGCAAGTGGGGCAAAGACATTTTACTACAAAAAAAAACCAAGACAGAATTAGTAGTTTTGTAGACTAATCAATATTTGCCATAAATTTACGTGTTTTTCAACTTTATATGTGAGTTAGTCTGATATTGGATATCTTTCTAATAACGAATTCATGAGAATTTGGAACAATAACCCTTTGGGGGCGAAAAAGCATTATCGATGAATAAATTAGTCTAGGTTCTAGATCTAGAAAAAAGGTTACCTCCGGTGTAAAATAAATATTTGTTGTAAATAGCTGACGTCAGTGTTTCCTTATTATCCACATGCAATGAGTATTGGCCGTTTAAAACATTTAATGTCAGATTCACCCTTGCTATTAGTGTAGGTTAATATTTCCAATTGTAGATGCCACAGGCTGAAGCATATGACTAAGGATTAATAAATATTAAAAATGTACCATTATTTTTCGTAATAATTAATTTTTAGCAATTTATTTCCATTGAATGGTGACGAAATTTAGAGTGAAAGTGACAACGTCGCTTTTTTCCATGGCATGGGCCGTAGTCCCACCAACGGCGGTTTATATACCGAGCCGTGATCATGATACAAATAAAAGAAGATAATAATAATATGTCACCGCGCAGGTAGGCGTGGCCATGAACGTCACGCTGTGAGTAATTCCGCCATATATTGTAGACGAAACACGTCTTTGTTAAGATCGCGTTTTAAAGTTATTTTTTGGTGTTTTTATATCACTTTTAAGAGTTTAAAAGTGAAGGTGAGGTGTGTTGTGTATGGTTGTGATGTAGACAATCAATGCTAGGGCTTTATGCCCGATATTAAAGTTTTTGCTGCCCTAAAGACAAAAAATCATAAAGGGAAGCGTCTGTGCAAACGGGAAGATAAGTTTAATTTGAAAAATGGTAGAATCTGTTCTAGACATCTTAACGAAAGTGATTATAAAGGTAATTTAAATCATGAATTGTGTCATGTCATGAATTTCAAATGTGTTTGTGGTTTTACAAACCCGCATCAATAAAAAAGTTTACTGCGACAAACAATAAAATTGCTAAAAATCTCCACGGTAACGAATCAAGACTTTAATCGTGAAAATACGACAAAGAGACTGAAAAAGGCTATTTTCTAAAAAAGTAATTTCTTGTTTTACCTAATTTCGTAAAAGATATTTTATAACAAAAAAATTCTTATTTGTAACATATTTTCGGACGACTCTGTAGGTAACATTTTAAGGAATATTTTAATAAGAATATGCATCTAAATAAAAATTATTATCTTAATTATTAGGCATAGTTTTATTTTATAAAATTATTTACATTTTCTTTTCACGTAAATAAATACACAGAACGCAATTGGCAAGCATTTTATCAATATCTATTATTTTAAATTAATTTATCCCTTTATTTACATGATTATTTTAAGTCATATACTTTAAAATTTGTATTATGAGTAGGACGCAAAGTATATTGCCAATAGAATTTATATAAAATCGCCTATAACTAACTTAAACTCTATATTGCGCGTTATGAATGTCAAAAATAACTCACAGCGTGACGTCGTGCGCGAACCCGGACGAATTTGACATGGTTTGGTATCATATCTTCCTTTTATTGTATCATAGCCGTGATTGGAGAAAATATATAAGTTGTGGATTTTGACATTTTCACCATTTAAATTTTTTTTCTCGAAAACGGTCAGAGGGGGAAGGAATAGAATTTTCTAGGTTAATAGAGGGATAGTGCAACTAGCTTCGGTAAAAAATTTAGTTATACAGGGTAAATTAAATCTATTTAAATTTTCGGAGGTAGCAGAGCGCCGCCGCCGGGAGCTGCAGAATCATATTGAAATTGGCGAGAATCGGATAATGGTGAGTAATTTTTCTGAATTGTTTTAGGTCAAAAATGCCATTTGCAGGTCCCTTTTTGGTACATAATAACTCGAGAACGAAACGTCGGATTTCTAACGGTTGGATTTGCTTGGGTCAAAGGATCCATTTTTCCATACTCTTAGCACGGATGCACCATTTCTCAAAGTTTATGAATACAAACCGAAAAACTAAAAACCAAATATCACTTAAAATTTTACTACACATATATTTCGACCTGCCTGAAACGTTACACACAGGGCCTAGGTATTTTCCAATAGGTCCGGTAGGCCCGGGCCTGGGGCCCCACTTTCAGAGGGGCCCCGCGTTCGACCTGAGCGACACTAAACTTATAAATAGTACAAGATAAAAACATACCTACTTTATTTGCAAAACTTTTTTATTGCAAAAAAAATGTTTTATAGGTTCTTAAAATCTAAAGCGATCGACAGATTGACATTATTACTAATGCATTTTGTTTATGTTTTTAGTGTTCCATGCCAAACGGAACACTTATGTAATCCCTTCGGTGCCCGTCCGTCCATCCATCTGTCACAGGCGATTTTCTCCGAAACTATTCGACGTAAAGATTTGAAATTTAGCACAGAGCTAGAGTGTGGTGGTCCAATTATATATAGACGTGAAGTATAAAAAGTTGAATTTTGATTCTGGGGGTTAATTTCAGGGGGTATATTGGCAAATGAAAAAAAATTTTGGATATTTATTTTAAATAAAAAAGAAACACTGTTTTATCCAAAAACTTTATATAATATTACAAATCATTACGTATTTATGTAAGCAAAACTGAGACGGAAAAAACCTATTAATAAAGAAAGGAACAAAACTGAACAGAGCTTCTAGGTTTTTACTAAAAAAATATAACAAAACAGTATTTGTTAATTTATCATGGATGAAAAAGGCATATATTCATCTGATGAATCATTCATTACACTGGCTTCACTTGAATCTACAATAACATTATTATTCCATGCCCATTCCAAGTTGGTTTTCGTTTGTTCCGTGTTTTGGTTCATATATTTAAACATGAATTTAGCAGCTTTCTGGTTTCTGACTGGATTGGTCAAGCCAAAAGATGAAAAATCCCTTTCAGTACCTCCTGTTGCATCAACAGCAGTGTGTAATAATTGTTCGCAGTGGTCGCACTGTTCTATAAACTCGACTTCATCTGGCCTTTCTGATCCTTGGACAGGGACTGATTTCCACCACGTCACAGTCCTCACTGATTTGTGTTATGTCAGACTCTGGATCATGCATTAGACCTGGTTTTGGATTTGCAAATTAAATCATGCTTTTCCATTTTCGATGGGATACTTTGCATTTCCTTTGAGCAATTTTCACATGTTGCCCACTTTCCAGTGCTGTTCCTATATTCAGTTATGCACTCAAGATGCACCCAAATAGAATGCTTTCATTTTGGCATATTAAAAAAAACTAATCACAGGTAAAATAGATGAAAAATGATGTTCGCGAGCGTATACGTTGACGTTTATCTAAAACGCTTAATTGCACAAAAGAAAAATAAATATTATGTAAATACTTTCCAGATGTGGCCGGGAATTTCCCGGTAAACCGCCAATCGCAGCAGAAATCGAAAAGCGCTGATATACGGCCGCCACGTTATTCAACTTTTAAAAACAAAAGTTATTGAGATTGCGCTGTTGACGAGTTGCAGTTTTCCACAGATTTTTTTAGAAAAATTAAATTTGTATATATCGTTTACGTAAAAGTAGCATTTAAAACAAATAATTCAAATTTTTGGAAAATTGAAAAAGTAAAAAGGATAAAAATAATAAATCAGGTGTATATCAGTTAACATGTGGATCATGTCCGAAAAGATACATAGGCCAAACACAGGCAGATCATTTTTAACACGTATAACAGAACATAAAAGAAGTTTTATTAATAATAATAAAAATCATTCTACATATTCAAACCATCTTTTACAGAATCGACAACATTTGATAACAATTTTAAAATACTACATGTAGAAAATAAGGGTAAAAAATTGAATTTACTTGAAAGTATTGAGATAAATCGGTTGAGAAATTCCGACATATTACTTAATGATGAATTAGAATTATATAACTCACCCTTATTAAAGTTATTTACTTAATAAAGAATGTGTGAAGGCTGTGTGCACTTTTTAAATATGAATAAAAACACAGTTTTGTATTAAGTGCAAGTTTAAACTTGCACTTAATACAAAACTGTGTTTTCATTCATTTACTTAATAGACATGAAGCCCAGTGGGAATTCCCCATAGTAAATTAGTAGATATAATAATAAAACCTAAATTAAAATTTTATTTATCTACCTAGATAGTTGTATTTTATGACACCTTTGTGAACTTTTAGTTTTTTAGTCTGTAACATACATACGATGAAGCTATAGTGTAGCGAAAGCATCATGTTATAAAGTATTAAATAAAAGCGGAAATTTGACTAAAATTGTCTTCTTATTATGGGTATATTGGTATATTTTATCAATCCTTAGTCATTTGCTTTAGCCCATGGTATTTAAAATTGCAGATATTAACCTACAATAATTGCGTTATTGAAGTGAGTTTGATTAAAAACTTTAAGTTTTCGTTAAGTTTCGTACCTTTTAAATGATTTGAGTGGGATTAGCTGTGAACAACCGGCTCTCCATTCTTCCTCGATTTCAATATCAACATTTTTCGCTTATTAATACTTTCTTCCCCAAACATCTCAACACCTAGCTTCATTGTGCTACGCTATATCAAAAATTTCTTGAATACTCGGAATCGGCAAATTCAAACTGACAGTAACAACAATTACCACGAACCGTTGCACAGCGACAAGACATAACACCTCAATATTTCATACCAATTCGACCAGTTTTTGTACTTTTTCGTAAAGATTAATTATGATTGTGCAAAAAGTAGTATACAGTACTTAGTCAGTAAGTTCTTACCGATCTCGAAAATATACAAAATTCGGCCCTGCGTGCCTCGTTTTGCTACAAATTATCTCACTCGATAAAATACACTTATTGACTAGGTAGCGTAATAATACTAATATACTATTTTAAACAAGAAAAGATAAACTTTCATCTACTGAACACACGCTATATTACAATCTGTTTTTCGTTACAGCAATTATTCTTCCATTTAAATCCCCAACCACATATCCATCTAATATCCGTTATCATAATTATTTCTATTTCAGAAAAAAGAGAAACCACAGAGCCGAGAACCTCTATTACCATTTCTCGTTTTAAATGCGTCCAATTCGCTTTACTTCATCCATCATGTCAATTACATATCGGTATCTTTTTTGATGCATTGTCACAATATCGAATGATTTTTATCATGAAATGATTGATGATAGGAAGAAGCAATAAATCGCTTGTAATGTACTTTTTGTCAAATAATGGTAATTTTATGATATAAAGATGCCTCATTAATTGCAATAAGAATTTCATTCACCAGTCAAAATCAAGATTTTACCAATAAAATACGGGTATTTCATTGGTTGTTACCGTAGCTACATTCATTGTTGAAAAAAATTCTCACTTATAATCTCCCTAGAGCTTGAATTATTTCCGAAAATTTTTTCGAGGTGCGAATTTTTTGAAAATTGCCCGAGGCGTCAGCCGAGGGAAATTTTCTTATAAAAATTCGCAACAGAGAAAAATTTTTCGGAGATTAATTCAAGCTTGCGGGAGATTCGGTACGAAAATTTTATACCAAAAATTATTTCAAAAAAAAAATACAAATTTTGACAATTTGGCAAGCGTTTATTTTGCTTTGAGGTTTGGTGTTTTAATATAAGGTGGCTAATTAATTACTTTTTTGACACTTTGACGTTTCAAAGGCGTGCCTAGTAAAATTTTGTTTGTGACAGCTGTCAAGCCAGGGAAATTATCACTTATTAATTTTTCAACTAGGTCACGTGACCGAAAAAATTTCCGAAAAATTCGGGTTGTTGCCATAGTACCCTGTCAAAAACAAGGCATCTGATTGGCTTAAAACAACTGGTATAAAATTTTCGCAGCAATTTTTCTGTCAAAGTCATATTCAGAAAAACACCAAAGTGAGTAAACAATTTTTTCATTTTACTGCAGAAAAAATAAAAAGAGCTACATATCTAATATAAGAAACAATATCACTTATTATTGAACACGCAGTTATTGTAGTTAATATAAATAGGGTTTCCTTTTTGAAGCAAATCCGAAGATGTCGAGGGTTGATGTGGTGCCGCAAATTTGGTGTGTCTCACAATATAACGCGTAAATTGAAAATTATAGGGAAGTTTTGGGCAAATCTACATTCATGCGGTTTAGAGCAAGCAAAAAAGTTTTTTTCCGACTCAAACCGCAATAATGCGGATTTTCCCAACAGATTTATTAGGTTTACAAAAGTTCCGATGAAAATAATATTTAGAATGTAATCTAAAAGTTCCAATTTTCCTTACATGTTTTAAAACTGCAACATCGGGGATTGCTAAAAAAATTTAGGACTGGTTCAAGTTTAGATCTTCTAGTTGATTACTTAGGTTTTGACAAGTTTTTATCCCGCCACTGTTAATAAAATTGTCATTACAAATTCATGAGTTTTTCTTTATTTCTCCGATTTGCTTAGTTTCCAAATGATTTTTACTTTTGAACTTGATGAAATGAGTTTAGTTCTATACATAAAAAACACTAATGTATAGTATCAAGGAGACAGTCATTAAATTAATGGTAGACTATGTACCCTATTCCTGAATAACAACTATATTTAAATAAATGCTTAACTTATTCTTGTTTTAGCAATAACGATTTATGATTGAGATAAGAAAAAGAACTCATTAGTTTATTTCAAAACACCATTGGTTTGCAATGACAGGCTTTATTTGGGGCGAAATAATGTATACTTAAATACTACTGCTATTCAATAAAAGACTATCTATCGTTCAGATTCACTAAGAAGGTTAGGTTGGGTTAGTACCGGTTTAAATTAAGATCTTCTATTATAGTTGATCAGCTATGTTTTGACAGGTTTTTGTCCTGTCATTGTTAATTAGTCGTCATTAGAAACTTATGAATTATCCTGATATTTCAGCGATTTGCTTGGTTTCCAAATGATTTTCGTCTTGGAACGGGTTGCTAGAATGAATTTAGTTCTATTATTGTCGAAAGTACGTACTAAAATTGCTCTTTTCTTCATAAATATGCGAAAAACCTCAGAAACAAATTTATAGTATAAAACTTAGTTGTCTTATTCTTACACTTGTCAGTTTAAAACTTTTGGTTGTCAAATTAGACCAGACTAGCGTTGGAGAATCTGGCTATTAAGGCAAGACAATGCTTCCAAATATTTATAATATTGAATGGTTATAATGGACTTAATTTTCTCAAAATGTCGGTTCTAGTGGCATGGATGAGTCAATGAAATATCTAATGGATATGAGCATTTACTTGCCATTAACGCAAAATTGAAGACAGAACAGCAAGACCTCGACCAGTCATAAACACAAAATGAAAAATGTCATCATCTCCATCTACACACACGTTTAGAGTAGTAAGGACTGCTTACCTTTAGTATTATTAAAATAAACATCAGCAACATTGACATAAAAACAAGTAAATTCAGTTTAATTTTCTTTTGCTTGTGGGTAGAAAACATATATATTTTTTTTTATTTATTTATTTATTCATTCCCAACTAACACTAGTGGTTCATTACAGGGAATGTTGAATAATAAATTGTCAAAAGTTATAACTCTAAACAAAAAAGTAAATGAAATATATGAAAAAATACATATATTAATAAAAAAATAATACTATTGTACTAAATCGAAACTGCAATATACTATATACATATAGAGATATGCATACGTATACATACATTATACAACATATACATTTAAAATTTGAAGTTTCTTAGTTATATTCATTTTAATAAAAATTTCTTTACTGCTTTTTTAAATTTAAGTATTGAGGTAATTTTTTTGATGGAATTTGGTAAATCGTTGTACATTATAATTCCTTCATGAAGGAGAGATTTTTTTCCAAAATTACTTCTTACTAATGCAATCTGTAAATTTTCGCAATGCCTGGTATTATGGGAATGAAAGGTATTAACTTTTATTAATGTCATGTTAGATTTTTTTTGAGAAATGTTGATTGAGTGTATTAATATAATTACTTTTAATTTATAAAGGTGTTGAAGATCAAAAAGTTGTTTAGGTTTATACAATTTTGCTGTGGGTTCCAAATGTGGTAATTTATAAATACATTTTATTACTTTATTTTGTAATTTTTTAAGTGGTTTTAGTACACTTGAACACGCAGATCCCCAAATCAAAATCAAATACTGAAATTTTGAGTAAATTAAAGCATAATAAATATTCATCAATATTTTTCTGTTAACGAAATGTCTAATTTTATATAATACTCCTACTACGGGTGATATATTATTTCTTAAATTATTAATATGGGCTTTCCAACTCAAATTTTCATCCAAGATTAACCCCAGAAATTTGATAGTTGATGAATATTTTATGATGTTACCATTAAAAACTAAATTATGTATGTTATTTCCTACAGTTTTATTTTTAGTAATGAACATGAAAGATGATTTTTGGAAATTTAATGATAATTTGTATGCATTTAACCAATTAAAAATCAAAGCTAAATCGCTTTTATTGTCACTATAAATTTCTGAAATGTCTGCAAAATAAATAAGGGTGGTATCATCAGCAAATAATTTTATTTTACCTTTTAAATTTAAATTTGAGATCGAATTTATGTAAATTAGAAATAAAGTAGGTCCAAAAACGGACCCTTGTGGAACCCCACACAAAATATTTTTGTAAGAGCTTTTGATGTCTTCTATTTGAACATACTGTTGTCGGTTATACAAATAATTTTGAAACCAGTTATAATTAGTGCTATAAAAGATTTTATTTATTTAATATTATAGTATTATTTTTAATATGCAGTATGATTTTGTTACAATTTTTCTTTGGTATTAAAGGCAGATGTAAACTCTTATTAGTTGTCAATATTATATTATAATTGAAACAAAGATATCTCACTTATCTCGCTCATCGTCGCACTGTTGGGAATTTATCCCTTTTCTACCGATACCTCCACACCTCCACGGATTTTGCTCTGAAGGGCTAGCCGCCATAATTCCCTTCTTGACTGTCCTAACAGAACAACACGAGGTGCTTTACGTTTGCATCCCTTTACTGCCCAGCTACAAAAGCCTAGAACATCCCACTTCTCTCGCTCATTTATTTCTAGGGTCTCCAGATTATAGAACAAGTTGCCTGCAGATGTTTTCCCTTCCCCTGCCAACCTCCAATCTTGTAATAGATTGCATTTCCGTTCTCTTAGATGCCCACGGTACGTTAGTAGGTACTATAGCGTTTAAATTTTTAACAACTGTTACCCTTATTACTTCCCAATATTTTTGCAAATTTTCATGATCTAGCGCATTCGCCAATCTTCAAAATATCTTGACCATATGCATTCAAACAGGAATATGTCGTCTAGTATCCATGCATGCATGGTAGCTCGGCACACTGGCCATTTTCTGGGACTATATTTTTGTACATAAACGTACATAACATGGAACATGGGGTAGTCTTTGGCCAAAGAAGGGGGTTATGTACATAGAACTTTAACTCAAAAATTTAGGCTTTCTTGTATTATATTGTGGTTTTTTACATCAGAACTCATTTAATTTTTTAACTAATTTTATTTGATATTACAATACGTGTTACTTAACCTCTACTTATGTCATTATTTTAGAACTTTGCTCGATAGTTATTTGGCTACATATAAAAATATTGTTTTGGTTTACCCTTTTATTCTCAGGTAGTCTATTTATTTATTACCATCAGTATAACCTTAAATTAAAAGAGCTATGTTCCTCAGTTCAGAAGCTTTGAAGAATTAATACATTAAAAAACTGAGTGGTACTTAAAAAGCGTAAGTATTCCTATCCAACGAGTCCAACGACCATCCTTTCTGCCGACAAAGAGCTGCCGTACGCACGTCAGTACCTTTTTCACGAGAACTGCATTTTCCCCTAAAAGTACGCTCACAGTACTTAGGCTTCAAGTCTACTCAGATAAAAAAAATCGAATTGAATAATATTTGGTCAAACACGTCAATATTTAATGTTGATCCAAATATTTTACTTTTATTGCTAATTTAATTTATTGTTTAAATCTTAACTTTTATTCATATAATGAAAACGTATTCAATAAGAGAACTATTCTTGGTAACAAAATAATGATTGTTTTTGGGTATTATCGGTGAAAATAAATTCTTAAATTGTGATTTTCTTCATAAATTTGCGAAAAGTTAGAAATTAAATTTATAGTACCTACCCAGAATACCTTATATAGATACCTTATCTAGATAAGGTATTCTGGGGTACCTATAAAACTTATCTGTATTCTTGTTACACTTGACAACTTAAACTCTTGCTTGATGGTCAAATTAGTCAGATGTTGGCAACAGTAAATTTGGTCATTAGTTTTTATTTTTATTATTATACTTAGCACTGAATTACCACGACTATCCAGTTTGTTGCAATTTTTTTAACCATATATGTATCTATCTAATGTACGCCAGCACGCATATGTAAAAACGGTAATAAGCAAAGGTACACTACTTCACCACTTATTATAAAGGAACTACAAAGTTTATTCACCTTAAAGAGTTAACTAAAGTGAAACCATTTTAAATCTTGTTAAATCCATTATAAAAAAGCTAAAACACAGGGTTAATGGATACGCCCTGGTTAATGGTTAATATGAAGTTTAATTGGCTTGATATAGATTAAGATATCACGTGGTATTTGTTTCTATTACAGCTATTTACTATATTGTAATACTGCTTGGAAGCCTTACACACGTGTATAACATCGTTGGCAAATGTTGGGTATTTGTTATGTATGTAGTGATACATATAAATTATATATAGGGTGGCCTAATCACACAATGTATGAAACAAAACAAACGGCAACTGAACAACTGCGTGTCCTCTTGGTGAAGGGGTGTTCAGAAGATTAATTCAAATCCTTTGGACCGCACTAACTAGTCCGTTCTCCAGGAACTAAAAATTGACAGTGCTCAAAATAATAATAAGAAGAAACATCCCAAGGTACTTCGCTATAACGAATAAATGATCGAGTCAATAGAAAGGCTAATTGTACAGGGGAAAGTGGAAGGCTGCAGACCAAAAGGAGATCCTACTCACGTTGCCGTTGGACAGACCAAGTCAAAGCCATAAAGGGACCTGTTTCTGGTTCATTAGGCACCAAATCGGAACGAATTGGGTACAACATGATGTTGCACAGACAAAAAAAACTTTCCCATTCCAAGTATCTCTTTGTCTCAAGTATGCTGATTTGGCGTAGGTATCTACTTTATGTAAGTAAAAACACTTCTTTTAAACACAATACCAATTTTGTGCTAAATCTTCTTGTTTCTGAAAAATTACTAATTCAGTTTAAGAACATATTCTTGAACCGAGATATTTTTTCTTAAACCAATATACTTTACTAAGCTCACTACAATATTTTTTATTCTTAAGTCAAGTAAGTTATGAATATGTACTGAAGAAAGTAAATTTCTTTAAAAGATACGTTCAGATTCACTCAGAAGGTTTAAGATTTAGTAGGTACTGGTTTAAATTAGGATCTTCTAGTTGATCGGTGATATTTTGACAGGTGTTTGTTCTGTCACTGGTTATAAGTCGTCATTAAAAACATGAATTATTCTGATATTTCAGCGATTTGCTTGATTTCCAAATGATTTTTATCTTGGAACGGGTTGCTACAATGAATTTAGTTCTATTATTGTCGAAAGTACATATTAAAATTGCCCTTCTCTTTAGAAATTTGCTAAAAAACTCACAGTGTAAAACTTATCGAATGTCCTATTCTTACACTTGTTAGTTTAAAACTTTCAGTTGTCAAATTAGACCGAACTAGCGTTGGAGAATCTGGCCGCAAATTTTTTCTAGTTTACCTTAATCTAAGAATACTCGTGAACTAACCATAAATAATTTTTATAATTACCCAAGTAAACTCCTTCCTACTCCTCGAAGCTTACATATCTCTAGAGAGTGGGTATTTGCGATAATTTTAAAATACTTACATTTCTTAAATAACTAAGTATTATTTTATTCTTCTGGGAAATATTGTACGTCTGTCAAGAAATTACTTCCATATCCCAAGAAAAGCGTATTCTTCGCCCAACAAAGTATCACAAGAAAATTTAATTCTTGGCATGACTTTAACATATATATCTTGCGGATATAGAAGTACGTGATACACGTAAGTAGAGTGTATTCTTGACTATAGATTTTTTGTGTGTACACAGTCCTACGTGGAGCAAAGGATTGAAAATGAGGAGAACTTGAAAATTAGTTCCGTGTAGCAAAAAATAAACAAAAAGAAATCATACATTAAAAATAAGTAAATTTAAGTTATTTTAGAATTTATAGAACTATTAACCAGGCAATAAACAGATTAAACCCCTCGTTTAAGCTTTTAATTTCAGTTTTTGATGTTTCCTATTCCAAAATATAGTTTTACGAATCCCAGTTAGGGGTGAACGTCCAACATTAAAATTTTATTCTCTTTGAATTTAGCATCGCCCGTCACGCGATTTTAACTGCCTAATAACGTCTTATTTGTGATGATGAAGCTCCGTGATTCAAAGTTTTAATGACTTTTTTATTTTTGTTCAGATATACTTACATACAAGGTGATTCTTATATCTTCTTGTATATATTGGTATCGATCACAACATAAACAGGTTACAACACAATGGAGGCCGGATTATTTGGCTCTTGTCTTCAAAAACCCCTTTGTACCAATTTTTGTGATAATATGTCAAAAATTATTTAAAATATTGAAGAAATTGAAAATTAAAATTCTCACTCAATCTCACTCTCTATCAATATCAATTTTTTGACTTAACTAGTTTGGCTAAATAGCGATATTTTGATTCAGAAATCAACTTGTTGCTCTATATTAAATAGTTTTAGATAGAAAATAACTTTTTAGGAATTTATTTTCATTTGATAACGAAATTTAGAGTGCGAGTTGCAACGTCGCTTTTTCTTCGTAGCACCTGCCGTAGTCCGAATCATTCATGGCTTAAATAGTTGTCAAGGTGTAGTATTTAGTGTGTAACGTTTTTGAGAGGTGGACATATACGTGTTGTAGTGAAGCTGCAGTGATTTTTGGTTTTTCGTAAAAGGACTTTATCCATAGACCTTGAAAAATGGTGAATTAGTGCCAAGTGTATGAAAAAATGGATTATTTTCATTCGGAACTGTCTTTTTACAGGTTTGTTCGGTGAAACCATAGCGAGGGCGCGCGAAGTCGGATGTATAGCATTCTCTCTCTCCTCTTTCTTTGTCTTATACACGCACAATATATGAAACAAAACAAAAGGTTAGGTATGGATGAATGGTTTCGTTTCCTCTTGTTGAAGGTCAATGGTTTCATCTGTTTTTTACTACATAATCTAAAGTAGGGACTTTGAAAAGTAAAACCTAGAAAGTGTAGTTAGTGTTTACTCTTCCTTAGTTGTGTTAGTGTGTGTGTAGTTCCTTAGTGAAGTTAGTGTTAACTCTTCCTTGTTACATATTATCTCGGGTTTTTGTTCGTGTCTAGGATAAAACGAAAAACATGTTAAATTAAGTAACTAAATGAACTTTTCTGTGTTATAATTTTAATTTCTATCTATTGCATTAAAAAACTCTCTAATGTTGCTGAAAGACACCTTAAATCAGCAATTTATCTTTTGCGGCTTATCGGTTGCCGCCCTAATTTTGTCAAGGTGCGGTAATCTGCTGCTTGTCCTGTAATCCTATTGCACCCAACAACAATAAGCGAAAATCCGCAAATCCCCTGCACACCTCATCCTCTAGGTATCTCAAGTGGGATCAGATCGCGGTGGACGTTCCCAGTCTAATCCGAGAGCTTTTGTTTAAAAAATGGCATATTACATATTATGTTTAAAAGTAAATCTATGTAAAGATTTATGTTTCATAAATTACAAAACAAATTAAACTAATTTTTTTAATGAGATCTGGTGTAGAATTCCTCATAAGGGAAATGGTTTGCTTTGTTGAGAACTTACACAGATTTTTTTCGAATTTATTCGAGAAATTCAATTTTTTTAATGAGTGAGCATGCTTCAAGGTTCAAAATTTATGTGGTACACCTGTTAGTATATACAGCGTCGTGGTATGAAAGTAGTTATGGAAGGATATCCTCCTTTTTGATATAGGGAAAAAGAGTAGAATATTGTGACAAACGTTTCCCTGAACTAAAATGTTTTTTTATTTCAATAGGCGTAAAGAAGGACCAGGGGGTACTTACCCCCATTTCTTGTACACTCGCTTAACTATAATTTTTGAAACTCTTTTTTATTTCTGTTTACGTACCAACTACAGTAGGTTCTAAATCAACGAACACAGCCCTAGGAACGTGCTTTCCGGCTCCTGTTTCCGAAAAGAATGTGTTGAAACTGTCATCTCCCCCGCCGATTGTCTTATCTGATGGCATCTGACCATCGGGTTGGATTCCATGCTCTAAGCAGTAGAGTTCCCAGCAAGCGTTACCAATTTGGACACCTGCTTGACCGATGTGGACGGAGATACATTCCCTCTGAAAAGAAAATGAGAATATTAATAAATTTAAGATTAGGAATTTGTTATTCTTAAAATCTTGTGTGTGAATGAAATTCTAGCAATTTTCTTCAAAATAATATTTGTAGGTTTCGCTATTGCAGACTATTCGTCAAGGTACACTTATTCATTGATTACTATTATTACTATTTTTATATCAATTCTATGATGGCATTAAATGTACCAATAATAGTAACGAAAATTCTAGTTATTATTATCACCATAAATAATATGGCGACAATACATTAAAGATAAAAAATCTAAACCACGTTCTTTCGAAAAACAATTACATTAGAGAGACAGAAATTAGTTGACCCATATTTTAAAAACAAAAAATACATAACACGCAAGAAATATATTAAATACCAAAAAAGTAAAGGTCGCTTAGAGGGCGTAAAAACTTTGTCTAGACAGAAATTTGTGGCCCGGGACATTTATTTTATATGTTATGTAATTAATCGCTTTACATAACCATTGTCGACTTTTTCTTTTTCTACTCATGTAGTCTAATATTCAAATTAAATGTCTTCGATATGTTTCAAAATAATGTTCATTATAATACAAATTTTCATTATGAAACCCATACTTTTTTAATCAAGTGGCCTCTTTTTAACCGAGTTTATCAATTCGACCCGTATATATCATTTTTCTTATGTGTGTTCACGCATAACTCTTGAACGGATTGACAGATTTCAACAATTTTCTTTGTTTGGTAGATGAGTTCTCCCGAAAGGTCCCATTTTAAGAATTTTTGCTGGAGTGAGTGGAATCCTAAAAAACTGCGGAAAACTGACAAAAAAACTCTTGAAGTCGACAATTTTTGCGTGTGTATTTGGGAATGGCAGCACCGATTTAAATAATTTTTTCTTCGTTGTGTTTTGCATGACGGTCCGGTGGTCTTGTTGGTATTTGACTTTAAAAAATAAGAAATAAGAGGCGGTGAGAAGGGTAAAACCGGAGCGGCTTAGAATTTTTCCGAAAATGTTGACTAATATCATATTTTCGGGGTTAATGATGGCATAAGTTCTAATTTTGTCTAGCAGATGTTAAAAATGATGTGATAAACAGGAGTGACTAGGAATTTCTTCAAAAATCTTAACTAACATATCAATTTCGGGGCTAGCGAGGTCAGAATATCAAATCTTTTCTAACAAATGTTAAAGAAAATGTTACGGGGGGAGAGATGAAGAGAATAAAAGGAGCAGCTGAGAATTTCTCCAAAAATGTTAACTAAAACATCATTTTCGGGGTTATTGCGATCAGGAAATCTAATTTGGTCCAACCGATGTTAAAAAAAATAATTGGAGGAGGGATAACAAGAAGCGATTGTCAATTTTCCAAAAATTTTAATTAACATGCCATTTTCGGGGTTATTGAAGTATCAAAATTTAATTTTGTGTAACAGATGGTAAGACAATTGACGTCGGGGGGGGGGGGGGGGGGGGGGTGTACCAAGGCGCAACTGCTAATTTTTCCAAAATGTTAACTAATGGGTCATTTTCGGGATTATTGAAGTCAAAAAAGCTAAGTTCATGTAACTATAATAAAAAAATACGGCGGGGAGCGGGCCCTAAAGGTGGAAAATTCTTTTAAAATGTTAACTATGTCATTTTCGGGGTTACTGAGGTCTGAAAATCGAATATTACATGGACATTACCAATTTAAAGAGGGGGCAATAAGATGAAGGGGGAGAGAGAATAGGTGAACTAAAAAGAACTTTTTTTTCAAAATAATGAACCGACATCACAAAAGAAAAAGCACTAAAAAGCATGAAATAATATTTTTACGTATTTATAACTGTGGTTAATGGTCAACTTAATTTTGTTCAAAGTTAGGTAACCAGTACACCGAAGTTGTAAACTTTGAAGTCGGCGCAATTTCACAGTATAAGTTTCCGTAATAATAATTCATAAACAATTAATAAGGAGTTGCGCTTACTTTAAAGTTCAGAACTTCTGTGTACAAATTAAAGTCGAACGCAATTAGGCTGGCCATTAGGCTCAGTAATAAATAACTAAAAATATTACGCTTTATTAACAATTTATTAATGTATTATCATTAAGGATGCCTAGTATACTTTTAAGTTGCGCCGACTTCAAAGTTCAGAACTTTGGTGAACAAGTTACCCATCTCTGAACAAAATTAAGTTTACCATTAACCACAAATATAAATACGTAAAAATATTATATTGTACTTCTTAGTGCTTTTTAGCAAAGTTAAATTTAAGACACATTGTCTAAAAGTAGAATCATACCACAGTACAATGACTTTAGATATTCTAAGTGTACTGGGTTATTTATAAATCTAATAATACATTAATGTACCGCTAAATTAATATAGACAAGATGTAACGCAGAAGCAATTTATCAAGTTCCAATAAAATAAAATGATCTTGATTAGCGGTATTCAGTAGGTAATCTAACATGTTATTTATCTGAGGTAGCTTTTAAGATTGGTATAAATGAAATTGTATATACGCATGTAGATAGATTGTGAAGATATAATGACTACAAACACAGGAAAGTAATTATTGAGGCAGCAGAAGGGAGCAGCAAGCTGGGAGCTGTATCTCTTGTGGAGGCCAGAATGAACGCTGAATGACGGTATTTATCCTATGACCGGAGAATCCATGCAAGGTACAAAAGAGCTTTGTTTTTACCGTAGTTTAAAAAAAAAGTTTGTCATGTCAGTTATTGATTGGTTTAATGATTATGCACATTTTGGTTTTGATGGGAAAGAGTATTAAAAAACCATTTTGATTTAAATAGGAACTTTCAGTATTCTATTGATTTTTTGTTGTAATCATTCCAGCTCTGTCTGAAACCGTGGTTTTTTAAAATCGGACGAGAATTTGACTATCAATTGCATTTCGAAATTGGATGAAAAACTTCCATTTATGTCAGAAGTTCAGAGGTTTATTGTTCTATAGGAGGCTAAGCCTATATTATTCTTTGCTCCAACATTATCTTTCATAAAGAAGTTTTACCTATTGAACGATACGCCGCGCCGTTCAATAGATAAAAAAAAATGATGGTCGTATTTCATAGGTATCCGGCAGACGCAATATATTGAACAAAATTTATTAATTTCGCTATGGAATGGTGACTGGCACAGGCCGAAATACTTCTAACAAAATGGTAGTGCCTGTACCGATTAAATGGTAATTTATTGATGGATAGATTGCTTTTTGTGAAAAATAAAAATGTGCACTGATTTCTGTTTATCATGAATAACTTTGGTGGAATTCATTTAGGTTTTCAGACGATTCTAAGGGGTAATAATACACGTATATTAAGTGCATGATAAGAATTTTTAAAGGGGATGTTATTTAATGGGGGAATCATAAAAATATTATCTATTAGGGTTGGTTTTATGATGGTTGTTGTGGCAAGACTAATGGAGATTCGTTTGTATTTTTTTAAACTCACTACGAAAATTCCCGTTCTTGTGTGAAAACAACGTTTAATTTTCGGGCGTAATCTTGGGTCAAGTGTAGGGTTGCCATTCGTCCCAATATATCGGGACTGTCGCCGTTATTGGAGTCCATGTCCCGACGTACCGACAAAGGTATCAAAAGTCCCGATCGACATTATCGAGGTTTTTTAAATTAAATTGTAAATTGTAAGTATTGTTTTTACGAAGAAAGCTTTTGCTTATAACGCACTAGGTACAATAGCGTGGTGCAGTAGACCTCTATCTTGCGGATTTGTGCGTAGAGTCGCGTCGGTATTCTTTGGAAACACCTGTTCGCAATCCCTGCTCACAATGCCAATTGCGAACGAATTTTTTTCCAAATGTCCAGCCAGGGGTCAGAAGAAAGAAATCGTTTATCAACAAATATTTCTTTTGGCTTTTTCTTGTTCTATAGCCTATAAAAATTAACAGCCAGATTCTCCAACGCTAGTCCGGTCTAATTTCATAACCAAAAGTTTTAAACTGACAAGTGTAAGAATAAGACAACTAAGTTTTATACTATGAATTTATTTTTGAAGTTTATAACGAAAATGGCAATTTTAATACGTCCTTTCGACAATAAACAGAACTAAATTAATTACAGCAACTCGTTCCAAGATTAAAATCATTTCAACTATAATATCTTAATTTAAACCAGTACTAAATCTTAAACCTTCTTAGTGAGTTTTAACGTAAAAATGTTGAAAATTTTTTTAAAAATTAAAGTAGCTTTATTTACCTTATTACTTTAAAAGTTGTTCAAAATGACCACCATGAACATCTTGGCAGTAATAAAGTCGATTTTGGGACTCTGCCAAGAAGTAATACCTGCCATTCTCGATTATGTGAAAAGTGAGTAATGAGAGAAATAAAGGTACTTAAATTTTTAATTTTTTTTTTCACAATTTTCAAATATATAGTTCGCCTTTTACACTATACTTCAACTCAGTCCTGTAGATTCCAAGGGACCAACAATAGAAAGTAGCCATACAGAGATTTCATCTACAAATATAATATATTTTTTAAATCTGACTAGAATCGGTTGCAATTTGATCACCTGAAAATCAGGTGAAAACAATGACTAAGATTATTTCAAACGTTGAGTAGGTAATTTTTTCTTTGCTCAGGTTTGGTTAGGTTTGTTCAAGTTCACTCAAGTTTCTAGAAAAAAAAACACGAAGAATTTTAAAACTTTTTCGTCCAGATTCACTAAGAAGGTTTAAGATTTCGTACTGGTTTAAATTAAGATCTTCTAGTTGATCATTTATGTTTGGACAAGTTTTTGTCCTGTCGTTGTTAATAAGACGTCATTAAAAACTTATGAATTATTCGAATATTTCAGCAATTTGCTTGGTTTCCAAATGATTTTCATCTTGGAACGGGTTGTTAGAGTGAATTTAGTTCTATTATTGTCGAAAGTGCGTCCTAAATTGCCCTTTTCTTTATAAATTTGTGAAAAAGCTCCGAAATAAATTCATAGTATGAAATTTAGTTGTCTTATTCTTACAGTTGTCAGTTTAAAACTTTTGGTTGTCAAATTAGACCGGACTAGCGTTGGAGAATCTGGCTGTTTTTTATGTTTTATGTAGAGTTTTCTTTTTTTTTAGTATTCCAACAATTTGTTTGATATATTTTTTTATGCATTTTTAAAAATATT
Organism: Philopedon plagiatum; assembly: GCA_963971165.1. Classification (NCBI taxonomy): domain Eukaryota; kingdom Metazoa; phylum Arthropoda; class Insecta; order Coleoptera; family Curculionidae; genus Philopedon; species Philopedon plagiatum. The sequence goes on from OZ020191.1 coordinate 10,667,768, forward strand.
TTTCGGGAAAAAAACTTAAAAATTGCTGTCCCTCATCCTCATCAAAAAAAATCTGAACAAAAATGACGAACATTGAGAATTAGGAGTAGATTGAACCAAAATTATCAGGGTTGAAAAATTCTTGCGCGGTCAATTATTATTATTATAAACAATTTAATTGTTTATTTCCTTATAACTGCCGAACAATTGTTTTTAGAGAAAAAGATTTTTGGCAATAAATATTTTTATATCTTTTATCCTTACACGTTTTTAAAAATTTTTAATTTGGCTCAGTAGAAACTCTCACCACTCAGCTCCGCACATACGCGATGTGATACGGCGTTGGTGCAATCGGCGACGGGTAGCGCGGTAGATGGGCGGAGATCGGGCGCCCGAGGTTTGCTCAGATTAAGTGGGGGGCTTGGAACACTAACTGTGCAAGTATCTATAGCTTGCCCTTGGCCGAATTTTTAATAAAAATATTGAAGGTATTATATACACGGTGTCCCATATAAGAATGCACACTACAGGGATCTCGTAAACCAGAGGAGATACAAAGATGATTAAATTAGAGAAAAGTTGCGCTTTGCTGAACCCTTCAAAGTCGCGATTCGAAATCTAAATAAATCCGATTACTTCCGAAGATATTTGGGAAAAACCGAATTTTCCCGATTTGGTTTTTATTTTTTTCTGACTCTATTTAAAAAGATATGACAAAATAAATTTCACATTCTCATTGCCACTTTTTCTGCTCTACAAGCCGGCGTTCTTAGATTTTCAATACGACGTTTCGTTTCTTCGCAACCATCATCAACTTCATTTTTTTAAATAGTCGAAAAATTTTGTTTTATTCCTAAAAAATTCTAATTTTAATTATAAATCCCACGAGATATCGCTTCTTACATTTATCCGACGTTTCGGACGAAAGAATCATCATCAATATTAATTGATGATTATTACGAAGGAACGGAACGTCGGATCAAAAATCTAATTACGTTGTCAAGTAGAGGAGAAAAAACTACATGGGAATGTGGATTTTATTTTGACCTGTCTTCTTTTGTGAAATCAGAAAAAAATTAATTGCCACAATTTATGTTGAAAATTTCAACAATTTGTAGATTTTTTTTTGATTCTACTGTAAGAGATAGATTAAAATAAATTTTACATTTGTATTTTCGTTTTTCTCCTCTACAACATGACGTCATTCAATTTTTGATTCTACGTTTTGGCTTTTCTCGACCATTATCAACTTTTTTTTAACTGTTTTAAAATAAAATTTTCCGATTATTTAAAAAAAAGTTGATAATGGTCGAGAAAAGCCAAAACGTAGAATCAAAAATTGAATGACGTCATGTTGTAGACGAGAAAAACGACAATAAAAATGTAAAATTTATTTTAATCTATCTCTTACAGTAGAATCAGAAAAAATCTACGAATTCTTGAAATTTGAAACATAAATTTTGGCAATTAATTTTTTTCTGATTTCACAAAGAAGACAGGTCAAAATAAAATCCACATTCCCATGTAATTTTTTCTCCTCTACATGATAACGTAATTCGATTTTTGATACGACGTTTCGTTCCTTCGTAATAATCATCAAATAATATTTATGATGATTTTTTCGTCCGAAACGTCGGATAAATGTAAGAAGCGGTATGTCGTGGGATTTAGAATTAAAATTAGAATTTTTTAGGAATAAAAAAAAATTTTTCGACTATTTAAAAAAATTAAGTTGATGATGGTTGCCAAGAAACGAAACGTCGCATTGAAAATCTAAGAACGCCGGCTTGTAGAGCAGAAAAAGTGGCAATGAGAATGTGAAATTTATTTTGTAATATCTTTTTAAATAGAGTGAGAAAAAAATAAAAACGAAATCGGGAAAATTCGGTTTTTCCCAAATATCTTCGGAAGTAATCGGATTTTTTTAGATTTCGAATCGTGACTTCGAAGGGTTCAGCAAAGCGCAACTTTTCTCTAATTTAATCATCTTTGTATCTCTTCTGGTTTACAAGATCCCTGTAGTGTGCATTCTTATATGGGACACCGTGTATGTACAACCACTGGTAATTCAAACTTTCAGGTCTAAATCGAAATACAATGAATATCTGAAAGTTTGATTTGTCAATGACTGTACCTTAAAAGCAGAAAAATGCATTAACACTGCTTTAAGCTTAAGTACAACTTAAAATGACTAATATTTCCTTCTTTGCGTCTATAAATAAAGCTAAAGACTCGTAGTCTTAACTTCACAAGTAATTACTTAAAACGTTAAATTTTATTAAAACCCAACTTAAATGCTAACAAACCTTGTAAGAAGGTTTTCACAGCTTCTCGTTTTGGATATTTTGTTGCCCGTCTTGCCATTTCTCAAATGGTTTTAGTTTTATAAAGTGAAACGAATGACTTCATACGGCTATTTAAGCGCATCGAAATGTATCGTTCTGGAGAATAAAGCTTATAATTAGTTATCCATAAATGGAATATAATATTATTGTTAATTTGCATAATTTTCGATTAGTAAAAGTGCAATGTAAGCTTATTTTTATATTACTGTTAGAAATTCAAGGATAATTATTTGAAAATGATGAACTAAAAGAATTATGAAATCGAAAATTGAAATAAATATCGTTTTCATAAAAACATGTTATTTTAAAAATTTTATATTTGAGCCAATCCATCTTTAATCCTATAAAGAAATCTCGCAAATACTATTTATCCGATAGTAAATTTTCTGGAGGTTTCAAAAATATACATCTAGGTAAGGTATATGAGTCGAAAGTGCTCAGAAATTGCCAGGAACTGATTTTAGCCAGAGGTTCTTAATTGTTGCAAACTCTATTTTAAAGATTAACGGCCAGATTCTCCAACTCTAGTCTGGTCTAAGCTGACAACCAAAAGATTTAAAAAGTAGAAAAAAATAATTTGACAGACCTGTCGAATTTTTGCAGGGCGCGGTTTTAAAGGAAAAATTCAAAATAAAATTTTGATTTCCTTAATGAATTGTATCTCTTTTTATGTGTCTTCACGGGATTTTTTTTATAGCAAATTAATTAGCAATAAAAGTGTTTCAAATACCAAAATAGCAGTAATGGACGCCGACGAATGCTCTTAAATCAGTAAAATTCCGTATAACATAACAAAACTTAAATGAAGGAAGTTCTAAAGTGTCCAAAATTAACACCACTTGACGCCTTCCAGATGTTTATAAATAATGTAACCAGTAAAAAGCCAGAAGCGATCTGTGTTTTGTTACCTTTATTAAAGACAAGAAGACGTACATGTGCCATAGTACAAAGAAGAACGTTAGTTAAGATAACATAAAATGTAATCAAAATAGTCTTTGCTTCATCGACTTTACGTATATTTAATATATTTTGAGCTAAAAAAGGCAGAAAGAGATCCGGAACAATTCGAAGCAAATATATACAGTGTGCAACAAATGGAGTCTACTGCGCTTTTAGTGGGTATGGCTAACTCAAAGGCAAAGCTATATTTGACAAGCTGTGCCTCTTCTTCCAGTAGCAATACCAACAACAATGATTTCAAAAATTGCCAGTTTTTAGAATATTTTATTATCAAATTCTTACAAAACAATAACAATAACCGAAATCTTATTTTTTATACAATATAAACAGCACAGAAAAGGTTACGTAATGCTGAAAATTAACAAGTGTAAAGTAAACACTCTGTGCTGCTTAAAAATAAATAATTAATTATTAGTTAACACACTTTGGTTGCAAATGATTCATTAATTTTTAAATATATGTATATGACATCATAGATATTTCCTTTTACAGTGTATTTTTCTAACAGTAGAGTTTTACATGTTAAATAATTTTTAACCCCATGTAAGGCCCTGTTCTATTAAAAATATAGAGATAAAACTTGACATAGGTAAATTCAACGTCTGCTTAGAGCTTATATTTGGCAGAGCTTTGGCAAACATCTGAGAGGAGTCAAAGTTAATGGCGTAAATATTAACAGCATCAGATATGCCGACGATACCGTCTTAATCACTGACTCGGATCTGGTCCTACAACGACTCCTCAACAACGTCTACACGCTTTTTGAAGAGTTTGGAATAAAAATACCATAAAAAACCAAAGTAATGACCCTCAATAAATCTAAGAATGTTACCAACTAATTAAAATAAACGGAGAAGTGCTCCAACCCATCAATCAAACCTAAGCACACCCAACCTGAGCAAGTGGTTAGGTTTAAATAATTGGGATGTTGGATGGAATGCAAATTGGACTTAGACGTGTAAATAAGAGCTAGAGTAGAACAAGCCAGAAACCGCTTTTTACTACTCAAAAAGCTCCTCTGGGAGTTACGAATCAGCCTCAATCGTTTGGTCTAACCTCTTATATGGAGTTGAAACATGGACACTAAAAGCACAAATTATCAATAAATTGGAAGCTTTCGAGATGTGAACCTATCGTAAAATGCTAAACAATGCTAAAAATGGTAAAAAAGTTGCATAATTAAAGAACTAATAAAATAATGTTCCGAAATTTTTTAGATGATTTTTCATTTTCGAGTTGTTTTAAAAAAACTAAATTTTCGAATTTTTAATTTAATTTTTTCTGGCGTTACTATAAAAGGGAAGGCAAAACTAATAAAACTTCTTTGTAGCAACTTTCCGTGAACTTAAAGATTACTTTATCATTTTTTTATTCGACTTTATATTTTTAAATATGGTCCTGATTTTTTTATGTCCAATTTTAGAAGCCCTTTTTATTCTGAATTCATTAGTGTGGAATTTTGGAACAAACAATTCTTTTACAAATGTTTTTGAAGAGGAAAAAAAAGATGAATATTTTTATTCTCTAAAGATTACCTACTTGTCCTAATTAAATTCAAAGTTAATTTGATGACTCATGAACAAAGGTATTTATACTCAAGAGAATAGCATTTAATTACATGCAAAAAAGCTTGTATACTTGAACCCTAACTCATATCGCCATGTCGTATGTGTGTTATGTCTTCCACACCTCCGCTCTGTATACTAATGAACTTTGCATGGTATAAATATGACTTTGGTTTATACAGGGTAATAGAGGATTTAACGTAAGATGTTTTTGAAAAAAAAATTCTAAAGAGGAAGAATTTGTTTTATTAATGGCTGTTAGTTTAATAAAGGTATGTACTTCTTATATATCTGGTTCTAGATCGCTTTTCTCCAAATACCAAACACATTTTTAATAAATGTTATCGATAAAAAGTCCAATAACTACATAATTTTAAGACTGTCTATAGAATAAATGTATTTTTCTTTATTTTGGATGCCTACTTTACTTTCACTGAAATGACAAAAAGGCGTGCTAAATACTGAATTATATGAAAAGTTTAATTTTCTTAGCGACAAATCATTAACAAACGATATGATAGCGTTAAAAGATAATGAATTAGTTGAAATGTATCCGATAAAGCTAGAAGAAAACTTTGTTAACGAATTTTTAATATTTTTGAGTTTGTATCCTAATGTTAACTCTACTCTGTGGCTAAGTTAATTAAATTACAGATAAAGGACAGTCTGGTGTCAAGTTTTCTCAATGTCCATATTGCTTTTCGAACTTATCTTTTAATATTGGGGTCAAACGCAGAAGGCAAAAGATCGTTTTTAAAACTTAACTCATCAAAAATTTCGTGCGCTCAACTATGGGCCAAGACAGAACTTTGTCACTTAGGTCTGCTCTGTATAGAAATCCATATGGATTTTAAAGAACTTATTAGAGGTTTTGCTAAAGCAGAAGCACGAAAAAATATCTTTTAAAAAATAATATTTTTCGCGATAAAAATATTAGTTTATGTTTATAATTCATGAGTATCATGAGTTAGTGCTTATGTAATTTTCTAGTTTAAACTAAGACCCTGTTCAGTGTCCTGGGCTGTGTGCGTTTGACGTATGTCTCTTTGTTTAAAAACGTATTGTTATATTTATTTTGTATTTTATACGAAATTCATGCTATAAGGTTATGGTACTTTATTATACACACATAGTTTAAGTTAGGGCAGTAGAATACAAACCTATTTTATGTTTCATAGTTTTACTAAATTATTCCTTTTGTAAATAAATCATTTTTGATTAGGTTTTAATTTTTATTTTAAATTTTATTTTTAATTGCTATTTTTAATTTTGGTATTGATGTTCGTAGGCCCTAGACACAGTGCCTACTTTGTCTAATGGATAATCCGGCCCTGGCAACAAAAATTTGGGTCTCCGGTGGCCGAGATGGTACGGTGCCAGCTTTGCAACCGAGAGGTCGCAGGTTAGAATCCCGCCTCGACCATAGATATTTTGGGATTGTTAATTGTTGGAAGGGAGTATAGGAATCTTCAAGCTCGACCGAGGTGGTACCACCCCACACATCCTCTTAAAGGGCTGGTGAAATCCCTACGAATGTTTCCAGCTCTGGATGTGTGAGTCGGATTTCCCCAGTACATCCACGGTACATAGTTTCGGTCTTCGGTATTCGTGGGCTGTCAGAAGATTAAAAAAATAGCTCCATTTTGGCAAGGTGCAGGGCAAGCCGGCTTCTCAAATATTCGGAAATTGACAGATAATTAAAAGATTTTTAAAATGAGGCAAAAATTAAGTTTGGCGCCCAGTTATCCTCAAGATTCTAGAAACCCTTATGACAAAACTCACGTCAAATGGTTTAGCCTTTTCGGCTCAATGTCACACAAACACACACGCATCACTCTGAAAACAGTCACACCGACTTCAGAACACTTTCAAACGTAAAGATTTATCAAAAACCCGAAGCCGAAACTATGCACGAATACATAACTTTCCTTACAGAGTAGAGCGTCAATATAGGCTGTGTTTGGCAAGTAAAAAAAAAAAAGAAAAAAGCCTGACCAATCTAAGTAAACCTGGCTAAAATCAAAAAAAGGTGAATGTCGGCATGTTTGCCCAGGGTCGTTTGCTGTATTTTTTCCATGAACATTTTCCGAACTATTAGATTTCAAAATCTATTTTCGATAAGCTATAAACTAAATTGTGTTTGACAAAAGGTATGTTGCAAAAATTGTATTTTCAAGAAAATGTACCTTCAGAAATTAATTTTTCGAAAAATTGTTTTTTTAAATGTGGTAAAATCATGGATTTATTATATAAAAGGATACGGGATGATGTAACATTCTTTGAAGCCAAAACATACCATTCTAAGCGACACTGTATCACTGTAAACACAATTTGTAAACATTGGCCACATCTTATTTTACCTTGTATTTGTGTACAAAAAATACGTTAGAAGCATTACAAGATTTGCTAAAAGTAACAAAAGCCCTAAATTACTTTATTTTCTGCTAAATAATAATAAATTTAAGTTAAAAAGGTTTTAGTATTTATAGGTTATGTTATTTCTAAAGGTGTTTATTTAAAAAATTTATTTATAAATCTATATAAATCTATACGTCGCACTTTTTCTTTTCTAGTTCATTAGACAAAGACGTACGTGTAACCGAGTGTTCAGACCGAGGTTCAGCCGTTTTCCTAAACAACCAGCACAGACAGCAACACTTCTGAGCTCCAACACTCCAATGCTATTTTATCTCTTTCTACTACCATTCTTGATTCAATTACGTGGTAATTCGTAGTCTTGTCTATATTCGTAAACTGCTCCCCCAAGAGAATAACAAACAACAAAATATAAGGCTTCACATTCGATACGCTCACAGTATACGGATATCGAATCCTTTTATATAATAAATCCATGGGTAAAATAGTTAGCTCACAATCCTTCTGTCACTAGTACACTCTCGAACTCAGTGTTTTTATTCTTAAACGTGGATAGTTTGTGAGAAATTAGCTTTCTTCCCATATTGTCGATTGACGGATGTCAAAACATTGATACAAAGAAATAACGCGATACAGATCTATTTATAAAAATTACTTCCCTATGCTTTAAATCTCACTGCATTCCCCTTCTTGTTGAACCCTCCCTTTACTGTCTAACATGTTGGTCACTCAATTTAATCAACATTAACGTGGGTACCACAATAACTCCTTTTTACTCTGACTAATTTCATTGTCTTTTTTCTCCTTTTCAAGCAATTATTAAAGACATTAGTTTTCATTGTAAAATAATTTCTCTCTACTCAAGTAGAAAATAATGGTATAAATTTAATTTCCCATGCTCAGATTAATTGTTTTTGCCCCTCGGACAAATTGAAAGATTATGGTTTTTAGGATGGGCACCGAGGTTGGGTTCTAGACGTAATCGTTAATTTATAGGTCATCAAATATAATTCTTAATTTAAAAATAGGTTCTTATAAGTTTGTGCATGTACTGTAGAAGGTATATTTAATAATTTAAAATAGGTTTAGTTGCTTATTTTATGAATTAAGCGGATAGAATTTATCCGTTAAGCTCAAAAATTTGCTCAAAAATATACACTAGGTTTAAAGCAACAAAATCTTACCTTAACGCAAGAAATTTAATTAAATTAAGCATACACTTTGTTGTAATGAAA